>CAAAMA010000001.1:1368905-2737810 GCA_900642975.1 Magnusiomyces suaveolens | reverse complement strand
TTGCCCCCCTTTGCCCCCCCTTTTGCCCCTTTGCCCCAGCCCCCCCCTTTGCCCCCTTTTTGCCCCCCCCTTTGCCCCCCCTTTGCCCCCCTTTGCCCCCCCTTGCCCCCTTTGCCCCCCTTTGCCCCCCCCCTTTGCCCCCCCCCTTTGCCCCCCCCCCCCCCTTTGCCCCCCCCCCCCTTTGCCCCCCCTTGCCCCCCCCCCCCCCCCTTTGCTTCTCTTCTCTTCTCTTTTTTTTTGCCAAATTTTATGATAAATATTCACATAATTCGTCTGTTTCTTACTTATCAATGGAATCCTCCATGAATTTTTAATCCTCTTGATATTTTTTATTGTCACGAGTTTTATCTTTTTCCAACTGTTTTGATCTCATCATCCCTCGCTAGTATTCAATGTTAAACTATTTACTTCACTCATCAATATTCTCTTAATATTCTCTTGATAGTCTCTTAATATTCCCATGGTTCCTCGCCACATAGCCACCATTCATGACTTTTTTTTCCACGGTTAACACTTACATGTATGTATACTGTTATTCTTTGTCACGTGATGTTTATCGTCTTACTCTTGAATACCTTTCATAATTTCGTCCATGATTTACAATGATTATTTGCCTTTTTTGTCTTGATTTCACTTCATCTATTAAAATATCATTTCATCACCGACACTTCCGATTGCCTTTTTGTTATCACTCTTCATTCAAATCATTCAAATTATGCAAATTATTCATTTTGTTATTTTCAATGTAATATTTCTTTGCATTGTACTTCTCATATACGTTTTACATCTGTAAATGTAGTTCTCTATGTTAGTCTGCTTTCCAATGCCTTTCCTTGTATCTCCAACTCTTGTAATATGGTTTTGATTTCCATACCTCATATTTGCCAGGATCTAGATACATGTTGGCACATTTTTCATCACTGCTCAAATATAATTCAACCAAAGTAAACTTAAATTACATTTTACCCTTTTTCACTCATAAAAGTTTCTTCAAATTTCCTTTTCCATCTTTATTTCGCATTTCGCATTTCTTGCTTTTAAGTCATGAATTTAAACTCCCAGTAGTACATCTATTCAATACTAAAATACTAAAATACTAAAAATACCCGTTAATGTGTCTAGTCTACACAGCACTTCAATTTGAAATTATCTTTTCAAAACTCTTCTGAATACATTTCCTGCCATATGTCCTTTTCTTCCTAAAACTGATGTAATTCTTTAGTTTCAGCATTTCATCATCAATATTTGTCTCTTCAAGTAATAATCCGTTCTTTCCATATTCTATACAAGCTTTTATCCTACTCACTTGAACTATAACCTATCACTGTCCTAACAGCAAGTAACATTTGCGTTTTCCAGATAAATATTAACCCCATATATTTCTTTAATCCAAATTTCTCCCTAACTCCACTCCAACTCATTGTCATTCAGCTCAAACCAATACCTATTTAATTTCATTTACAAATTCTGCTCCTACAAATGACCCACCTTCACATTCAACACGTGATACTGTATGTAATGGCACTGGGTGGTCCTCGTTTAATGACATACACGTGTAACTTCTCCTTATTCTCACCTTATTTTCCCTTTCAACATCCACCAACTCCTCACTAGTATATTCGCAATTATTAAAAATGTCAAATGTACGTCAACTTTCTCTCACTTGGCACAATCAACAATGTAAAAATGTTACTAACAACATCTCTAGACTGAAACCGCTACTTTTCTCGCTCGATTATGCGAGCAGGCCGAAAGATACGATGAAATGATCAAATATATGAAGGATGTGGCCAAAGTTGGACAAGAGCTTACCGTTGACGAACGCAATCTCCTTTCAGTTGCTTACAAAAATGTAATTGGAACAAGACGTGCCAGTTGGAGAATCATTTCTTCCATTGAACAAAGGAAGAAGAAAAGAAGACTACGCAACATCTCGAGCAAATCAAGGGTTACAGAACCAAGATTGAAAACGAACTCGAAGATATTTGCAACGACGTTCTCTCCGTTTTAACCACCTATCTTTTGCCTAACGCTAAATCAGCAGAATCAAAAGTTTTCTATTATAAGATGAAGGGTGACTACCACCGTTATTTGGCTGAGTTTGCTTCTGGCGATAAACGAAAGGAAGCTGCCACTGCTGCTCACGAATCTTACAAGAATGCCACCGATATCGCCCAAACCGACTTACCTCCTACACACCCAATTAGACTTGGTCTGGCATTAAACTTTTCTGTATTTTATTACGAAATTCTTGGATCGCCAGATCGTGCTTGCCATCTTGCTAAGCAGGCATTCGATGATGCTATTGCTGAATTAGATACCTTGTCTGAAGACAGCTACCGTGATTCTACTCTCATTATGCAACTTTTGCGTGACAACCTTACTCTTTGGCAGACTGATTTGGAAACTGCACAATCTGAAAAGCCTGAAGAAAAGGAGGCTGCTTCAACTGAAGCATCTGAAGCAGATAAGGATGTTGAGATTGAAGGTTAAAAGATATCGTCCAAACTTGCAATCAATACTGCTTGTCACTTGAATATATTGTTGGATTTAAGGACTTAGTTTGGAACCATTTTGTAGGAATCTCTAACAATGTTTTTTTTTTAAAAAATTTGTACCTTCCTTTTAATTTACATGTCTGTTATATTTATTTAATATTATCCAGTATGGAAATCAAATGTTTTAGCCGACACACACCACACCATCAAAACAAACCACAAACTCAATATAGCAACGATTACTCAGCAATATATAATCATTCATAACTATATGTAACGCTTCCTTGTACGCACAATATTTGCTAAATATCTCGATACAATATGACAGAAGGTAAATACCAGTGTTTATTCTTTTTAACCCAGGTTCCAAAAAAACTAACATCAAATTAGAAGATGATATTATTGATCAAAGAGTTCTTATTTCAGAACTTCATTATAAACGACTAGCAAAGCTGGCATCTGATGTGGTCAATCTGACCAACCCTTCTAAAGAGCAACTCGATAGCTTGCGAGAGTCCATCATATTTGAAGTATACTCATATGAGTCCATGTTAAAAAAGTTTCAGCTTCAACTAAAAGCAAATGATTCCGAAATAAGGCACTATAATAACGAAATGTCGCTCTCAAAGCAAAAGATACAACGATTGTCAGTACGAACACAACATTTACAGAACAAATTGGCACAAGAGCAGCTACAACGAGAAAGAAACGAACAATATTCTAAATTCGTAGATGACTTTTCGAAACCAAGAAAGTTCACATTACCTGGAGATACTGAACCATTTCTAGCTGTGTTAAATTCTTCTCGAAAAGAATCCGAAATCGAAAATGAAAATCTAGAAGCCGAAATCCAAGAGCTGGAGTCAATCCAGTCAATGTATCAGGAAGTTTGGAACAAGCGAAAACAAAGCTTCCAAGAATGTGTAACATCTTTAACAAATTTTAAAGAAGAACTCGAGTCATAAAAAAATAAATTAAAAACATAAAACCAGAAAAAAATTACAAAATATATATAAAAAAATATATATATAAAATATATATATAAACTAGAAAAAAAAAAAAAATAAAATAAAAAAAATAAAATAAAAATAAAATAAAAATAAATAAAAATAAATAAAAATAAATAAAAATAAATAAAAATAAAATAAAATAAAATAAAATAAAAAATAAAATAAACAAAAAAAATAAAATAAAAAAAATAAAAATTAGTAAATGGCGGGTTTCTCGTAAATTGGAATCTCATTAATTTCACTCCATTTGAAAGTTTTAATCTTCTTCTTTTCATTGTCCACTTCGAACCATGTACCTTGGTTCGTAGCGTTTACATCATTCGATCTCAAACTTTCGACTTCAATATCAGAAAGTCCATAGGGATCCTTTGGAATCCACACAACTGGGTTGGTGGATGAAACGCATGGATGAGCATAAGCCAAAGACTCAACGTTTTCTGGAACAACAGATGAAGGCTCTTTGTACTTGGGTCCCAAAAATCGTTCTTGCAAAATCTGAGGAGTCAAGTACAAGTGTGGCTTAAAAAATCGTCCAAAACTGACAAGCGGTGACTAGCTTCTTCAGAATATCCACCTTCCTCAAGTCGGCTTTGGCTGATGGCGGGAATGGCTTCAGACAATGAATCAGCTTGTTGCTTTTCGGCATTCTGTCCAAGATCCTGAAGAGGAATACCCCCACCGGATTGAAGCAAAAGTGCGTTTTCTGAGACATACTGCTTAGAGGAATTATCACGGACAAGATCTCTAGGGAGACTAAAAAGCATGGGATGGAATGCACCTTTCATTGTAACTTGAACAAAAATAGTCGCAGCAATAAGCAAAGCCTGGAAAACAACAGGTCCCCAAGCTTTTCCAAAAACAAACAAACCAAGCAAACAAACTTCACCAATATAGATTCCAACAAAGGTTTGGGTAAGGGCACGAGGATAATAAATGCCCCGACCTTCAGAAGGCGACACGGTAAAAATAAGGTTATGAAGGTAAGCAAGATAAATCAAAATAAAAGCAACAGCAGAAAAACACAAAATAATTGGACTGATCATGGCATAGGTGATGGAAATAACTGCTAAATTGGTATAAACTGGGAAAACTGTACCCCACCCAGTAGCCCCCAACATGTTCCAACGAGTCCATTTCTTTCTAGGTGTGGAATCCAACAAATAACTCATAACATGAAGCAAAATAAGTGCAACAATCTGAATCAACGCTCCTCCTGCAATAGACAAACCTTGCAAAAGAAAGTATGAAATGTAAAAGTTAGACGCTTTGGGTAATTGACTGGCTAAAAGGTTCATTGCAGATGTTGGTTCGGCTACAATCTTGGGAACAACAGAGGTAGCACTTGAAGCCAAAGTGACAACCAAAAAGACTTGAACAACTTGGAATCCAAAATATGCGTTTTGAACATAGTACTCAACAAAAGGAATAGAAGGACAACCAGAAATCTTTGCCATGAGGCGCAAAACAATAGGCAAAATTGCCATGAGCATAGCAAGCATAACAGTAGGCAAAATACCAGAGATGGCACCAAATGCCCATTCAGGGATACGATCAAGCCAGTGGAGGAAAGGAACCTTTTGTTGAAGAGATTTAAGATTAGAAACCAAACCAACGAAAGCAACAGGGAAAGACCAAAAGATAATCAATGCAATAATGAAAAGCAATGCACCCCATGATCTAACCAATCTTTCCCACCAAAACATACGAAGATTTCCCCAAACAATATCTTCGGGGCGAATGCCAATATATCTAGGGGCCATGTGTAAAGCTTGATGATGGACCAAAACTTGTACAGCAACTTCAGCCTGTTCTTGAGTATGGAACGCCAAAATGCGGAATTCAATGGTTTAGCATCTTTGTGAGCGTCTTGCATGTACTTGATTTCACCGTTGAGTTCAGAGATGTGTTCTTTACCGTAGTTGATAGTATCCACCTTTTCACCAATCAAAAACTTAAGACGATGGGTTGGTCTCTTTTTCTCAGGAACGTAAGCATCAATGTTGGTTCCTTCAATAGGAGTGGCGTTCTTTTTCTTTTCGGATTTAAAGCGGTTTTTAATGGCAGTTTTGAGTAAGGAAACTTCCGCATTTTCAACCTTCATCGCCAATTTATCGCGTTCTTCAACTTTCTCAACAAGTTTCTTTTGAACCCGATTGATCCAAACATATTTTACACCATCAAAAAGACTTTGGAGTTTCTTTTCGTCGAGATATTCATCAGGTAAAGTTTGAATAAGAACTGTTCTAGAAGATAATAGGTTCTTGTATGCAGGTGATGTCAAAACCGCCTGGCGAACACTGATGTAATATACATACTCGCGGTATATTTGAAATAAAACAAACGGAATAAACAGCCAGGCTAAGAAAGCATATGCCCAAAAACGAGCTGAACCTTTGACATTTGTAAAGGACAAAATATCAAATCCAGATTGATCGTTACCTCCAGTAGCGTTGATGGATAAGAGAATAGGGAAAAGGATGACGATACCAGCGATACAGTTCAAAACATTAAATCGAAGATATCTAAGGAAAAAATACCCATCGAGACCTGTTTCTTCTAAAATCTCAGATTCTGGTCTAGTCACCAAGTCTTGAAACCAAGCAAATATGCCAGATTTCAAAGGCCGAGGACGATCTTTCTGAGGAATGGTATCGATAGTTGATCTACCTTGATAGATACGCTTTTGATGTGGTCTCAAAATAAGAAAGCCAACCAAAAAGATAACAAATACGACCAAGTTAAAGATGGCTGACCAAAGAAAGGTCGAGACTGAATTAGTCGTTGGTTGTGACGAATCCGAATCCATTAGGAATGAATATAATCGAGATAATTTATAATCGGATAATTGTAGTAATAATCAAAATTGTAGTAATAATCAAAATTGTAGTAATAATCAAAATTGTAGTAATAATCAAAATTGTAGTAATAATCAAAATAATGTCAGTTATTATCAAAGTAATATAATATTGTATTTTTTTTTTAAAAAAAAAAAGAGTAAGAAGAAGAAAAATAAAGGAGCAAACGAATATTTAATACGTAAACTTTTCAACTTGTAAATGTTGAAACCAAATATAGTTTTATATTCAGGCGGATTGAAACTCAATGTTTTGATTTGATCAGGTGGGGCTGATATAAAATGTTGCATATTTAAGGAAAAAAATTTCTGCGGCTGTAGGCTCAAGCCGTTTGCCGTTAAGCATTGAATCTCTTGTTCCCAAGATTGCTCATAAAATAATTGATAGACATAGCAATGCCCATTGTGTTCGTTAATGATGTCACGAACCGAACATTAATGAATTTAAAGTTTTATAGTCAACGCAAGTAAACACAAAAACATCATATTATTCAGCATTAGTCATATATTACATGTACGCGTTTCTTCATTTTTTTTCATTTTCTTTTTCCCCTAGTTTTCCCACAACATTTATACATTTGGAAATTCCATTCAACCAGCCATGTCATTAGTAGACGAGACTATTGATCTGCTGAAAACTTTTCGTCATGTTCCCGAAGAAATGGTCAAACAACTTTGCTACAAAGCTCAGGAGATTTTGATAGAAGAATCTAATGTTCAACTTGTCTTTCCACCAGTTACAATTTGTGGTGACATCCACGGCCAATTTCACGACTTATTAGAACTCTTTTCAGTAGGAGGAGAATGTCCATTTACAAATTATCTGTTTTTAGGTGACTTTGTAGATCGAGGGTTTTACTCTGTTGAATCTTTTCTACTGCTGATATGCTTAAAAGTAAGATACCCCGACCGAATAACCCTGATTAGAGGAAATCACGAATCTCGTCAAATAACTACATCATACGGTTTCTATGACGAATGCATGCGAAAATATGGTTCTTCAAATGTCTGGAGGTTATGTTGTAACTTATTCGATTATTTGGCTTTATCAGCCTTGGTCGGAGGTGATAATGGTGTCTTTTGTGTCCATGGCGGACTTTCACCTTCAATAAAACACATTAATCATATTCTTTCAATAGACAGAAAACAAGAAGTCCCACATGACGGTCCAATGTGTGATCTTTTATGGTCAGACCCCGATGATTCCCTCGATATACCCGAACAACAAGAGTTTGATGAATTAAATATGTATCTTAATGACAAGTCCCAGGAAAATTCCGACGAGTACGATAAGGACCGAGACCAAGGTGGTTGGACCGAACTGGGAATCAACAGCTACTCGTCATTTTCAACAGCACAATGGAGTCTATCACCGCGTGGCGCTGGATTTGTGTTTGGACCTGGCCCAGTTCACGCGTTCAACCATGCCAATAACACTTCTTTAATCGCACGAGCCCATCAACTGGTTTTGGAGGGCTACAAAGAAATGTATAATGAATCACTGGTAACAGTGTGGTCGGCCCCAATTATTGTTATCGATGTGCAAACGTAGCAGCCGTCCTCCAAATCGACGATAATTTGGAACGTAATTACAAAATTTTCCATAGCCAAGTAAGTGAACTTGAAGGATCAAAAATAATGCCCATGAAACGTCCAGTAGCTGAATACTTTTATAGAATCATAATGTAATCTTTAATACCAATCAATTGGCCAAACCGTCTCGTCGTTTTGAGTGTATGCAGTTGATAAGGCTGGTGATTGGACTAAGTCATGTCTTACCATACATATATTTTAAACACCATAAATAACCCTAATGCACCACCCCAAAACTTCAGCCTTCCAAACATTATCTTTCATAGTCGCCCACCAACGCAGCTAAAATGAAGGTATGATAAGTGAATCTATCGTTAGTTATCAAGGGATCTTTTGTATCTAATATGTCGTGCATTATATATAGTTTTTAGAACTCTCAGATCTAGACAAACTAAATTCGTTTTTGAAGTTTGAAACTGCTGAACTTCGGATAAAAGGCGGAATTGAATTATTCTCCACGAAATCACAATCTTACGACAAAAGCTATATCGAACTTTAGATAAACACATCAACTCGCTTCAAAACGATGCAATTCTACAATATTCAGTGGAATCAACGGAGGGCACGTCGAAATCGTTTTCGCCTCCAAACACTTTATATCCAGAATTTGGAAGCAAAGAAAAATCATCAGGGCTAACACTTGAAGAGTCCAAATTATCCATACCACCAGGACTGGCTTCTTCTTTAAATTCATCTCCATTTGGACCATTAGATCAAGCAGCTTCTCGTAAAGCATTTGGCTATTTGATATCCGTTTTAAATTCCTCCCATCCTGATCATGACTTTTCCTCATTACAACCTTCAGACTTTCGAAGAGAAACCTCTATACCTGGTGTTTTAAACAGTTTCAACAATCTCATCTTTAGTGTAGGAATGCCTCTTTCACCCAACTTATGGCAATCTATTGATGAGCATATCAGTCTTAAAGAATGTGCAGTTTATTCACATGTTCCCTCAGACACATTCTTAAATGATTTGGAACCTGGAACTTTATGGTGTTATATGTGGTTCTTCTTCAACAAAAGACGCAAACGGGTAGCCTATCTTCATCTGACAGCTATTCGTACTCACGAGGCATCCTCATCTACGAAACGAAACGAAATACGGGAACGGAGGCGTAATTCATCGCCAGCATTCTATTCAGATTATTATGAAGAAGAAGAATATGATCTAGCAAATGGATCAGGTGATGAAAATGAAGATGACGCTGTTGTTGGTGATTTGGAGTTGGAATAGCTCAAGTATTTGTTACACTTTTCGGGTTACAATGTTTACATACATACATATATACATATTACACATTACCTTTTCATTTTGTTTTTCAATCTTATACCATATACTATTGATCTATTATGGAAGCCCCAAACATCAATGAGATTATTGGCGTAAGTGTTTATTTATTTATTGTGGATTTCTGTTTGAAAAAAAATTGTTATTGACATTATTATTTAGCTGGTAGAACGATTATACAGCGCCGGGACTCAAGCCGACGATATTTATGGAATACAAAAATACCTTCAAGATTTACAAAGGTCGCCTTACGGATGGAAGCTAGCATCTTTATTACTCGGCCAAGAATCAGCAAACTGCCAATTTTTCGGTGCCTTAACATATACAGTTAAACTGAATGCATATGATGGATCCAGACCTAGCAGCGATATTCTTAATGAACTGTTGTCCAGCCTTGTCTATTTAAATAATCAGCCAAATACCCAAATGGTTGTGTTTCGAAAAGTGATATCTACACTAGTTCTTTTTTTCATAAAGTTTAGTTCGGAATGGCCTTTATGCGTTTCTTCGGTTATTTCTACACTTTCCGGAAACCTTTCAACTGGTGATGATGATATTACAACAACGATCCAAAATTTAAATCAACGTCAACTAATTTTGTCTCTTGAATTTTGCCAAACACTATTAGAAGAAACACAAGCAGGGAAACTCAGTACCTCGGAGGAATTCCAAGTCAATGCTCAACTCAAAAACAACATTAGTACATTGGCTCTTTTGCTGAGATATTGTTGTGTACCTACCTTCGATTCGACTATTCTCGAAAATGTTTTTAAAACATACAGTTTGTATGGATCATACCCAGTCATGGAGGTTGTCAAAACCGAAGAAAATTTGATCCATGTAACACAATTTCTATTTGGATTGTTGGAAAAAGGCAGTAACGAACCACTTGTCCAAAACGCTCTTGAAGAAGTGACAACTATTTTGGAAAAAAACCCACAATTCTATTCGAATGAAATTAAACTTCATTTGGCAAAAATATTAGTAAACATGGGTCGTCCGTTGATTGAGCATATTTCTAAAAAAAATCAGGAAATTGGCAATAATTCAATGTACATGTATTCCGACGATGATATGGACGAAGTTGAAGACTTTGCAAAATCTTTTGCAAAAATCACGATATCTCTTTGTGAGGCTGAACTTAGACACCCGGATAGATTGAGTTTGCCAGAGCTTTTGACTCTTTTTGATTACCTACTCGTCATTTCTAATTTCCCTGGTATACCATATGTCGACCATACCATTACAATGGAAACGCTTGAATTCTGGAATACATACGCAGACTCACTTGAAGAAGAACCTGATGTGGCAGAGTACAATCCAATACTATTACAAGTTATTGAAGTGTTTTGGAGAAAGTCAACATACCCTATATTTAAACAAGAATGGAATCACGAATTGCGCGAAGCTTTTGATTCATTTAGACGTGACTTTTGGGATTTCTTGGAATTATCATATAATCTAATTGGGGGAACTCTTTTTTCGACACTCACTAGCAATATTTGCGAGAATCTATCCATGACAAATATTGAATGGTTAAAAATCGAAGCCTCATTGTCATGCATAACAACTCTTGCTGATAGTATTCCAATTTCAAATGAATACGAGCTTCTTTGCCAGCTTTTCTCTTCTGGGCTGTTATCAAAGGTTGATGAAATTACCGACCCAGATGTGAAAATGACCATTATCAGCTTTGTTGGGGCATATGATAATTTTTTTGAGTTAGAGATTGGAAAGCCATTTCTATTTTCAGCACTTGACTTTTTGTTCAAATCTTTAAATACAACCGTCTTATCCAATTCTACATCCAAATCTATTTTAAAGCTATGCTCTTCTAACCGGTCTTTTCTTTCAGAAAACTTTCAAGTGTTTTTCAACACATATGTTTCAATGCAGTTATACAAACGACTAGAAAATATACCACATCAACGAACAGTTCTTGCAATTTCTTCCATTGCACAATCATTAAATGATATTGACGCAAAAGCTTCTTATGTTAGTCAGCTATTGGATGTGATTATTCAAGAACTAGAGCAGGAATGTCAGTTATACAACAAATCTCCGGATGACCAGCTACTTTCTAGAATTGTTTCATTACTGAAATGTATTTCGAGTGTAGGAAAAGGATTGCAAGAACCGAGTGATTTAGTGGCATTGGACCATTCCAGCTCAGCAAAACTAACCGAATTTTGGAACAAGGATGAAAAAAGCATCAAAACTCGAATTATAAAAGTTATTGAAGTTATTTCCTTACAACCAGAATTTAATAATCGGATTGACATTAACGAGGCTTGCTGCGAAATTTTAAAAGCTGGATTTTTAGAAAAAATACCCGGTCCATTTGTTTTTTCTCCAGACACAATTGTCCAATTTATCAAAACAAAAATCAGTGTTGCTGAATTGTTTTCGCTTATTGCCGATTTTACATCATGTTTTGTAACTTCGTGTTTAATACAGTACTCAGAAAATCAAGCAAGTTATATCAATACCCTTGTCGATTTATTTTTTTCTTTTAGCTCGGGTATTTTAAAAGATGACCCTGAAGCTCAAACTGCATACTTGAAGCTTCATTATCAAATTGTACAACAACACCTTGAATCATTTTTGCAAAACAAAAATGCCTTTGAAATAATTAAATATGTTGCATTTACATTGGCATCTCAAGAACGATTTGTGTTGAGAGAATCAACAAAATTTTGGACAGTCATTCTCAAGTCATCAAACCAACAAATTGCACCCCATATAGATACAATCGGTCCAACAGTTGTCGAAATCTTGACTAGGCAAATATCTGGTGAATCTGCACGAAGTGAGCTTGATTACTATATTGATGTTATTAGGCAATTGACTCTCAAACATACAATCAAGGCCAAATTGTGGTTTGAAAAATCATTATTAACTTCTCCTTCGCCTTTGGTTGAAAAAGTTACACAGAACCAAAGACGTTTGATTTTTCAACAGTTGATAAATCTACGGGGAAACAAACAAACTGCTTCAGTCATAAGGGAATATTGGCTTAATGCCAGGGGTATTGTAGATTATATTTGATAAAACTATTTAGAAAATTTTAAACCCGAAATATTTAATTATATTGATCAATCAATGCTGCAGTTTTTTTCAACTCATCCGAATAATTCAAACGACCAACTTTAATAATCTGGTGTCGGGTTCGCAAGGTATTCTGATACGTTTCAGATTTTGAACGAATCTTGAAAACCAAATCTTGACGGGTTCTATTATTCAGAATTTCGTCTCTCAATGATTCATCTTCTGCAGAAATATCATGGAGTTCGTCAGCAGTAATACCCAAAATCGTTTCACCAGATTCATTGAAAGCAGATACCCAAATGGATCCAGTAAAGTCGTTGATGGTCATGTTTAAAACATATCGGAAAATGGGACGAGACATGGTCTTATCACATTTTTCACAACGCCATTCTCCATTTGTTTCTTGAATGACCTTTTTATTGCACCCCTCAGTAGTACAAGCAGGATAGTAAACAGTATTTGGACTGATAAAACTAACAAGCGCTTTAGTAGTAAAATAATCTGGTGTATCCTCAAGACCAATCTTCTTTTCTTCGACATCGCTCAAGAGCAATCGTGTTTCATTCATACCAGAGTCACCAGAAACTTCGCCTGCACCAGCATTCTTAAAGTTTTGGCCTTTTCCATTATTAACATACCAGCCTTGAAGTTTATAAGCTTCAGGAAGGTTAGGTTGCGCAATGATTTGGCCATTATAAGTCAAAGAAAGAGATCTACCACCAAAATCCGAAACTTTGACTTCCTTAGCAGCAACAACCGTACCACTCAATTTTTCATCAAAGGATTTAGCATCTTGATTCCAAAGAGTTAATCTGACAGAAGTTCCTGAACTATCAACCAGAGAGAGTTCCCTTTTAACTAAATTGTTGCCTTGTTTGGAAGTAAACTCGTTCAAATCACTGACTGAATGAACAACACCCAGAACATCAATAATTGAATCAGGCGCTATTTCGCCAAGTTTGTCAAACGAAACAAAATCAGCTTTGATTTCGGGAACATTGTTATTATCGGAACATTCTTCAATTACAGTTGACTTATCAAGAGTAATCTCATACTTTTGGTTAGGATTGAACTTTTTATTGGCTGCAACAACACGGGCATTTGAAACTGTATAGACATTTCCGGGAACAAGTTTGGCATAAAATTCAGTAACAGCTTCGGTGAATCCAGTCACTCGTATTTCGCCAGATTCATCAATAAATGTGGCGTTGAAAAGCTGACCATTGCCATTTTTGAAGTTTCTGACATCAGATTTATTAGAAACACGCACTCTAATACGCCACTTTGAGTTGTAAGGAGACAGATCAGAAATTGGGGTAAATTGAGTGTACTTTTGAGCTGTAGGCTTGGACACAGTTTGTGGTTGAGGAGCAAATGTATTTTCTTGATGCTGTTGTTGTTGCGGCTGCGCTGAATCAAATGCAAACTGAGCATCTCCTTTCGGAGTTGCATCTTCAGGAGTAACGAGTTTCAAGCCATCAGTGGTTAAAGGTTCAGCTCTACCAAGAACTTGAGCTTTCTTGATGTAAAAATATAACTTATCAGCGGAAACTTTTGTACCCCAAGAATCCATTTGAATAATGTACCCCAAAAAGTTTTCAATAGGTTGACCATCGGGACCAAGAGGAATCGGACTGATAACAGAGTTACCAACCTTGGTTCCGTCTGTTATAAATGCGCGATAAAAATTGGGCTTGACCATTTTTCCCTTTAGGATTTGGACAACAGGATTATAAGGGCATAGTTTTGCTTCTGGAAATTGGTGAAAGTTTTCCAGAAAGCCCTTACTAAGATTATGTTGATCTGACATTGTGTATTTAATAACAATAAGCAATTATTCCACTAACTTTCACAAAATTTAATGTCAATCGCGAAGGAAAATAATGAATTTGGATAAGAGTTTGAAAATTTAACGTTTGTTTATAAATGTGACGCGTTTTTTTAATCACCTAACCCACCAAGTCATATTCACGTGTTTTTCGCGTTTTTTTTATTTACACCACTGAAAAAAACATTTATAGTTTCGCGATTTTCAAGTTTATTCTTCTGATATTCGTTCAAACCTTGAAGTATTTCATATATAAAACCCAAGATTCAAATTGATTTAGTTTTCAAACTCACGTGTATTAAACGTGATTCATTATTTTGACTTACATACTATTATTCTGATACGCGTCTTGTTTACTAGTTAATAATCTCGTCACTTTTTGTTTTTTATTTTTTTATTTTCTATTCCACTCAACATTCAACCATGGGAAGATTAAAAGCTATCGAATTAAACAACTTCAAGTCTTATAGCGGCACAGTACGTGTCGAGTTAGGCGACTCTTACTTCACTAGCATTATTGGACCTAATGGCTCCGGAAAAAGTAACATGATGGACGCCATTTCTTTCGTGTTGGGTATTAGAAGCAATGCTTTGCGCAGTGGCCATTTGGCTGATTTGATTTATAGAGGTCGGGTCATGAAGGAAGGAACAGATTCAGACGCTTTCGCTGATCCACGATCTGCTTATGTCCTGGCCGTTTACCAAAAAGATAATGGTCAAGTATTGCAACTAAAACGATCGTAAGTCAAACAATTAAACATTTTCTATACAGATTCTGACCCTTTTTACCCTTAGAATTGCATTGGCTGGCTCAAGTGGAACTAGTCAATATCGTATCAACAATGAAGTGGTTTCTTCACAACATTATGAAAATGTTTTGAAAGCTGAAAACATTCTCATCAAGGCTAGAAACTTTTTGGTGTTCCAAGGTGATGTCGAAGCTATTGCCGCGCAGTCTTCTAAAGACCTTTCACGCCTAATTGAACAAATATCAGGTTCACTTCAATACAAAGCCGAATACGAACGACTTAAAGAAGCACAAGAAACAACTGCTGAGCTGTCTTCTTTGACATTCAACAAAAAGCGAAACTACAATGCAGAAATCAGACAGTACAAACTTCAAGCCAACGAAATGGAAAAGTTTAACCAAATGATTTCGCAACGTGACGAAGCTGTATCTCTGCATGCTCTCTGGAAGTTGTTTCATTCAGAACAGTCAAAAAAAGGATATCGAGTCCCAGATCGTTTCACTAAATGAAGAGTCAGCATTACAACTTGAGAGAGTTGAAGGCTTACAAGAAGAATCATTGTCTGCTCGCGAAAACTATGCAAAGGCTAATGTTATTGTCCAAAACAATGAACAGAATCTCAAGCAACAAGAACGCCTTTTGTCTGATAAAAACAAAAGCTTATTACCAATTGACGAAAAGATTCTCATTACAGAAAATAATATTAAGAGAAGTATTCAGCAAACGGAAAGATTGGAGCAAGAATACACAGTTCAAAATGAAATGGTTGCAAACATTGAGAATGATTTGAATCTGATTGAAGAAGAAAGCAGAAAATTTGAAATCCAAATCCAGAGACAACAGAAATCTGCTGGTTTTGATCTCTCTGATGACGATAATAATGAGTATGACCGTCTAAAGGCAGAATTTGCTCAAGCAACGTCTGATATGCAGTCTGATATTGATAATTATACCCGCCAACTCAAAATCGCAGAAGAAAAAACAAAATCTTTGGAATCTAAGCATGCCTCCCTGAAAAATAGAGAAGGTGAATTGACGTCTGACGTTGCAGATCTCAATCTCAAATCACACAGAAGAACTCTGTTTTGAAGGATATTGACAATCAGTTATCGGGACTCACTCAAAAGCACGCCAATTTCCTAAGTGAACGCAAAAAAGAAAGATGCGAGAAGAAAATTTGCAAACAAAGATCCAGGAAGTAACGGATTATTTGATTAAATATAACGCTCACACAAAGGAAAATGAACGGGAGGCAAAACTTCGTGAAGATATTGAAACCATGAAGAGATCCAATCCTGGAATCAAAGGTCTTGTCTACGACTTGTGTCGACCTAAACAACAGAAATACGAAACCGCCATTGCAACAGTTTTGGGGAGAAATTTTAATTCCGTCATTGTCGATACCTTTAGAACAGCCAAAGAATGTATAGATTACATGAAGGAACAGCGCTCTGGTGTTGCTACATTTATTCCTCTTGATACAGTGGTAGTTCATCCGGTGAATGCTGATTTACGAGGTACATCATCTCAAGTCCGATTAGCAATTGACACTGTCGATTTCGATTCGGAGTTAGAGCCCGCAATCAAGTATGTCTGTGGAGATACAATTATTTGTGATGATCTCAATGTTGCCAAGTATGTCCGCTGGGAAAAAAACATAAACGCTAAAGCGGTTACTTTGGATGGTGCTGTCATTCACAAAGCTGGTCTCATGACAGGTGGCCGAGTAGAAACGCAAAACTCGCTGCAATGGAATGAAGCTGAAATTTCCCGAGCAAAGAAGAAAAAGGAGCAATACATGAATGAGCTCACCGATTTGGCAAGATCGAAATACAACAACCAAGAAGAAGAAGTTCAAGCTGAAATGGAATCGCTACAGTTGAAAAAACGGCTGATTACAGATGAAATTCAAGCTTGCAAGTCCACTCATCAAGGGCGAGAGCAAGAATTAAAAGTCGTTATTCAGCAATTGCAAGCCATTAATGATGATTTAAAGTCTGCAAAAAACCGATTGCATGAGGTCAAGTCTGAATTCACACATATGGAGAATGAAATTCAAGTGATAGAAAATGAAATCTTTTCTGGATTTGCCGCTAGAATAGGAGTTGGAAGCATTAGAGAATACCACAAGGCTCAAGATAGTTTGATGAATGAAAGCTCACCTAAACGATTGGCATTTTCCAAAGCGATACTAACCAACAAAAATCGTTTGGCACTTTACAACTCCAAGTGTGAAGATCTTCAACAACGCATCAGCACATTAAAAAGCGGCATTTCTAAAGACAAAGCTTTTGCCAAACAACTGCAAAATGAAAGAAATGAGTTGAATGAACAGATCCACAATGTGGAAGAGGATATAAAAGCCCTTAAACTTACGGTAAAAGATTGTGTGAAAGCTGCAGAGAAGCAGATGAGCGTTGTCGATGATATAAACCAAACGCTTGTGGAAGCCCAACGTCAACATGATTTAATTAGAAGACGAATTACCCTTCTTCAAGAAGATATTTACAAGGTAAACATGAGCTTTATCAAAACGCTTCAGTATTGTGAAATGGAAGGCATTGAAATCCCTTTACTTTCTGGATCTTTGGAAACACTGCGTCTACTTGGTGGCTCACTTTCTTTGGATGACGAAAATGACGGGTTACAAGACTCCCAAACTATAAGCAATGATGCTAGAGAGGCTTTGAACCAGATCGAAATAGACTATTCCGACTTATCAGACAGATACAAACAGCATGGAGACAATGAGATTGGTGAAGAGCTGGAAAATAATATTCAAACTCTTACTAGCAATATTGAAAAAATGGTAGTCAACACCCGTGCAAACGAACGATTAGGAGAAGTGCAACAAAAACTGAGAGAAGTGGATCACGATTTTGAAAAAATCGAGCTGATGCTAAAAAGGCTAAAGATCAGTTTGAACAGGTGAAGCGTAAGCGTCACGAACTGTTTAGTCAGGCTTTCAAGCACATATCTACAATAATTGATCAAATTTACAAAGAGTTGACTCGTACAGCAACTTTTCCTCTCGGTGGAACTGCCAGTTTGAGTTTGGAGGATGAAGATGAGCCATACTTGGACGGGGTTAACTATCATGCTATGCCCCCGATGAAGAGATTCTGTGAAATGGAATTGTTAAGTGGTGGAGAGAAAACAATGGCCGCTCTAGCATTGCTCTTTGCTATACACTCATTTCATCCATCTCCTTTTTTCGTTTTGGACGAAGTGGATGCTGCGCTTGATAATGCAAATGTCGGCAATATTGCCAGGTACATTCGAAAGCATGCTGGACCAGGCTTTCAATTCATTGTTATTAGCTTGAAAAACAGACTATTTGAAAACTCACAAGCACTTGTTGGAGTTTACCGAGATCAGGACGAAAATGCTTCACGAGCTTTGACCGTGGATTTACAGATCTTTGAAGGTGTTGACAAGCCTCGGGAAGAATCTGAATCAGTGGCGGTTGCTTAATTTTGTCATTAATTACGCGTGACCAACTAATTGATCCGAGATTCTGCAAACCCATGTGAAAAAAAAAAAAAAAAAAAAAAAAGTCTAAACCGGAGATTGCTTGTCAAGCCTTGAGACACTCACACCCCGCCTTTCATAGTATATTAACATACATGGTGTAATTCTTGTAAACTTCGAAAATTTCTTTCATATTATACTTTAACTTTTTAAAGTCACTTCATACTACAAATCTACTTCAAAAACAGTAACAATGCCTCTTGCTGATTGTATGTATATTTTAAACATTTTAACAATTACCAATTCTAACAGAAGTTGATTAGCTGCTTTTCCATCATCTAAAATCTTTGACGTCATTGAGAAAGCCATCAGTGAAGATGCCGCTCTCAAGAAAAAGACCATTAAACAAACCAGTGCAATCATTGTTTTTACTTTGAAAAACAAAGGAGGAGCTGTTGAGTCATGGTACTTGGATCTCAAGAAAGACGGCACTGTCGGAAAAGGTTCCGCTGCTCCCGGCGGACCTGCTGATATCACCTTGAATATGAGTGAGAGCGATTTTGGTGCTTTGGTTGACGGAAAAGCTAATGCTCAACGTCTCTTTATGGGCGGAAAGCTCAAGGTTAAAGGAAACATTATGAAAGCTGCTTCCATTGAAAGCGTTTTAAAAACCGCTCAACAAAAAACCAAGGCCAAGCTTTAAGCTTGTCTGGTTGGTTGTTGCCTGTTTTATTATTTAACCTGTATTTTATTAATCTGAAAACCGATACTTTTTATTGAGCAATGATAATAGATAAGTAAATTGGCTATGTAGCTCGCCATAGAATTGGTCGTCTTTTAAAATTGATGTTAATCCCCTTGGAGGGTTTTGTTTGTTTTCACGTTTGTTACGTAAAAACCATTCAGAAACTCCAGATGCTTTTCTTATGGCATCTTCTTTTTCGTACTCTTTAGCTGCTCTTTGCTGAATATAAGATTTTATGTTATTCAAGTGGTTGGTTATTAGCATGAATGAGCTCATTAGCATTTGCTCATTCCCACAATGACAGATGAATACATATTTTCTAAAATGGCCGCGCGACATGTCATCGTGCACTTTAAACACAATTCCTAGGGAGGTACCTAATCTTGGATCTGAAATGACGACTGGAGTCGAATCATTAAACGTATTTTCCGATGACAATATTTTTAAACAGGATTGGCGTATCACTGCGTAGCGTTCTGTATCTGAGGGATACTGTGTCGATAAGTATATGACATTGTCAAACGATGGCTCCTTTTTAATTGTTCTCATTGAAGTCACCGGTCCCTGATTGTCGCCATTTTGAGGTCGAGGAAAAACTAAGATACATGAGGCACAATGTGAATTTGATGATATTTCATCACTTTCATATACACTTGAAAAGCTTTCGGAATTATCAGATTCTTTGGTATTGTTTTTGTCTGGTAGTTTTCCAGAAGGAATCTCTTCTATTGCTTGATCTGGAGATAAGGCTTGAGTTACAAGGATAGAGGTTGGTCCATGTATCTCACAAAAATGACCCAGACATAGCATAAAATCCATGATATATGAATTGGAGAAAAAAAAAACAGTCTTGGAAACAGTCAGATCGTTCTGTGATTGGGTTGGTAGTAGTTGGTGTTTCTGATTAAAGCGATTTACATACAACCCTGTCACTTGTTACCAAACCATACTATCAACCACCGTCATTAAAGTATATCCCAACCAAACATCGACTAATATACACTCATGTCAAACATTTCAGAACTGAGCAACAGTGAGGATGAAAGCATATCAATGCCGCTCTTCACTCCTGCGCGAACTCCAACATTCAATGCACCTTTAATACCTCCTTCAATGGTATGAATGTCAATGTTTTTGAAACATTAGTATAGTTCAAATATCTAATATTAAATTAGAAAAAACTTCGACATTTTACAGGTCTTCTTGTCAGAAATATCCGTTTTAAAGAATCACATTTTTTTGAAACCCCAGATCCAATACCCAAGCTTGATGATAATGAAGTACCAATTCCATTTCCATCAACACCAATTCCAAAAAAGCAACAGTCTTCAGAGCCCTCTCCAAAACTTTTACTGCATCACCGTCGTAGAAGTATAAGAGATTTGTCTTCGGAGTACGACTCTGGTATGGCTTTTCAGCGTTATTTAGAGGGTGTCATTGATTCTCGTTTACTATCAGTATTTTTTACAATACACATCAAAACACAAGAAGAACCGATATACGTTTCTGAAATTATACACAATACTGCAAATCCTCAATTCCGCGATTTAGAACCAGAAAACAGAAATGAAAACGAGTTCATAATATCGTTATGGGGAAAATCAACAATCGAGTCTAATTATAAATTGCTATTTAGCAACTACATTCACCTTCCAGACCTGAAATTTATTGGAAGCAGCTCAATTTCATTAAGCAAGTGCGAATTTCCATCCAATTCCCTTGTAATAGTATTATGCGATGGTTACTATGTTGTTCCTGATACTTTTAAAATGTTAAAATCTACAAGTATCCAAATATCTAGTCCTGATACCTCTACCCAACCAAGTCTGTCGTTCGATCAAATATTGAAATTGGCAAATCTTCAGGCCTGCATAGCAGATGCTTCAAAAATTGTTAACAATGTCGAGGAGGAAAATACACAAAAGATACTAAAGAATAAAGAAAGCATGTCTCTTTTACTTAAAAAGCGGAATGAATTAAAAAACAAGCTGCAAAATACCCAAAATATAATTCAATCACAAAAATTGAAAAACATTGAAATTCAAAGGTCAACCCGGGAAACAAATTTGTTGAAAAAGCAAACGATCAACTATATATCTTCTGGAGCAGCAAGACAAAAATCAATCTCTATGACTTTTAAAGAAATAAATGATACAACTACATTAGATAAAACTGTCATCATGGATCAATACACTGCGATAAATTTACAACATAGTCGAGTTTTTGAAGATATTTGTTGCATTTTTCCTATTTCACCAATTCCAGGTCTTCCGTTAAAGTTTACAATCTGTGGGCTACCATTTATAGATACCTCATTTTTACCGAAAAATCCAGAGAAGCTTCAATCGGTAGAACTATGGGTAAAGACTGTATTCAAAATGGAAATTGAGGATGTAATCGGTGCAGTTTATGGGTTTGCAGCTCAATTGGTTGTTATACTTTCATACTATCTATGTGTTCCACTCCGATATCCTATACAACCCTTTGGAAGTCAATCATTTATAATTGATCCTATATCTGCTATCCAAGGATCCCGGACCTTTCCTCTTTGGACAAAAGGCTCATTGTATTTTAGATTCCAATATGGAGCATTTTTGTTTAATAAAAATGTAGAGCAGCTTCTAGATAGCCAGGAAATCATGATGGCAGATACCTCTCAAGTCATGGCGAATCTTCAGAATTTGATACTGATTTTGTCTACAAAAAAGTATTGATTGGTTTTGCAATGGAACATTAAATGATTGTAACTATATAGATTTAATTACTATAAATGAAAAAAAAAAAGTGTGATCACGCATATATCACGTTATTATACGATGCCAACCACCACATTGAAAAAAATGATTAGGTAGATTGTTTTCATCTAAAATATTACCCAGTTCCAAGCTCAATATGTCCACTATCGACGAGTTTAAAAGATTTGCTGAGCTACTTGATGAGCTTTATTTTAAAAAATATACCGACATTTTTGATTTCCTAAAGCAATTTAAAATTGTGCTCAGTAACAAGTATGTTGAGTATTTGGGTGTATGAAAATATTGAAACTAACAACCTTTTTATAGAGCTCAATTAATTGGTGAACAAAGTGGAATAGACAATGAAGAATTTCAGTGGTTTGAACTCGAGGCGCGTACTTGGGATATTTTTGATCGTTTGTTAAGGTAAGTTTTAATTTTTTTTTGAATAATACACTAATTCACAACTAACATTTGTTTTCCAGCTTTCGAAATTCTAAGCAACAAGAAAATTTTGATTTACACCAATTTTCTTCGTCTGCCGCCATTCAAGAACATTATTTTCGTGAAAATAAAAAAGCACAAGAGAACTGTATAGTTATTCAATGGCTGCAAGACTCACTTGAAATACCCAATGAACCCACTGATATCAGAGGCACAAAATGGAGCCATACAACGCACAATTTGAAGTTCAATGGTAAAGATAATCTTTCTCTAATTTCTGAGTTAGACTTAGATGCACCGCTCCGTCAACAAAAAAAGATTACCGACGAAGACAAAGCATACGAAAAATCGATACATATATACGTTTTTGAGTTATTAAGAGCACGAAAATACACAAAAGTGATTCAATTTTTGAAACTCACAGGAAATTGGTCACTACTATTGTCAATGAAGGGATTAACTGAGTACTCTGATCCTGATATTGAAGGAGATGTTATTGGATCATTTTCAAAAGAGGGTATAATAAATAAAGCCTTATGGAGGAGAATGTGTTGGCAATTGGCCCAGTCGTCGAATATTGATTCCTACGAAAAAGGAATTTATGGTATTTTAAGTTCCGATGTCGGTTCCCTTTTACCTCTCAGTAATACTTGGGAGCTTCAGCTTTTGACTTATTTATCTTCGTTAGTTGCCGCAGAATCGGAAGAAATTCTTATTAAGGATGGAAAAATCGACCAAAACGCTTTAAACATTAGAATACCCACGCCTGGCTTTGCAACAATTGAAGAAATTCTAAACGCTCTATCGTCCTCTACTTCTCCAAATATACGACAGGAAAGTAATCATGTTTGCAGACGGTATATCTCCGACTTCATTCGTAATGACCTGGGTTCAATTGTAAACTTCACCGCGGAATATGTTCAAAATTTCAGTCAAAATAAGCAAGCCACTAATTTTGAAACTGTCGGAAACGCAATTAGAACTGCGGTGCATTTAGTTTTATTTCTCCAGAGTATCGGCATCAACCCAGGTGACGAGCAACGTAAAAACTACCTCATCCAAACATACATCGAGCTGTTGCGAAGTAAAGGAAAAAGTGAACTTACCCCTCTGTACGTTTCATATCTTCCCGCTGATGAAGCGCTTGATGCCTACTCATTTATTTTAGCAGCTATTGAAGACAACAATGAGCGCGCTGCTCAAATTGATATCGCCAATAAATATGGTCTTGATATTCCAAACACTATTAGACGTGTAGTCCAACGTGTTTTTGAAGAAAATTCACAAAACTACCCACAGAATGAACATTTCGAATGTACTTACGAAATCACCAAGACTGATTTACACGTTTGCAAGGCTGCAGAATGGTTTTATATCAAGGATATGTGGAAAGACTGTGTTCACTCTGGCATTTCTTTCTACAGAATGTTTCTCGGTTCTGGAAAAATACAAGCTGCCCATGAACTTGGTACTATTGTTCCATTTTCCAACGTTTTAAAACATACTGATGAGATTATGGATGTCGAGAGCTCAAATAACTTTGAACTTTCTTGTTTGGAACTTAAAGAATATCTTCGTTTGGTTGAGTGTTTGACGATAATTGAATCTTGGAACTCTCACTATGCTTCTAAACCAGAAAAGGTCACCACTGTATGGAAACATGCTGCCATCCAAGTCGTTACCAATGCGTCCGATACTATACACGATCTGTGCAAAACTTGGATGTTAAAAGTAATCAACATTAGTAATGATAACGAAACCGTAAAGGAGACTTCCAGAATTCGTGCCCACTACATTCCATTTCTCCTTGTGGAATTGCTTCGTATTTTTGTTGAAGCTCAAAGTGCTGACTTTGATTTCTTGAAACAAGGTGTTAATTTGGCCACTTTTGTTGCTTCTGATGATTACAAGTTATACGAACTTCTTGTGAAAAGTGGCACACTCAACTCTTTCCTCGAAGGTTTGGCGAGTGCATGTGCTGATGGTGTAATCATTGGAGAAAAGGGAATCTTTGAATAGATTAATAAATATTTTTTCAAAAGTTTTTTTTATGTAATTTATTAATTATACTATTATTAATTTAAAGCAGAAGCCTTTTGATAGAGTAAATCAACAACATTAGACATATTTTTAACGGTTTCAAGAGCCGAATCGTAAGTGGCATCGACTGTCGGCTCGTCATAAACAAACAGCCAGCCATTTCCTTGGTCCAAAACTCCATGGAAAACCTTGTCCAAAATCATTTGACTCAACTTGTCTTCAACTTGTCTGATATCTAGTCCAATAATCTCCGAAATGTGTGAAATTTCGACACAGGAAAAGGGTTCAATAACTTTAACCAAATTCTGCTCCAAAAGCGTATCGTATAAATCAGAAAAGTGAGAACGGATAAATGGGTCTGATGAAAGCTCTTTTCCATAGATTTCAAGTGCCTGTTCAAACTCCTTCAAAGATCTATTGGAATAAGCAGATGCAATAGCCTTCATGGCGTCAATTTCACGGCCAGAGTATTTTTGAACTGTTTTGTTGGTTAACAAAGACTCAATGTCATCGGACAAGTTTAACATAATTTTCGACAAGAGTAAATATTTCAAAACGGTAAGAGCTCTTGGATCTTCCTGACCAGCGAAACCTTCGAAAGCCTCATAGAAATAAGAATAACCGGTCTTGTAATCTTTGTCTTCAGATTGTAATATTCCACTTAACATGTCGAGACTTGCTTGCATCAAAGGAGGGGTATAAATAGCATTAGCACTAGTTCTTGCACTTGTGAGACTCGCCTTTGCTTTTGGGATGTTTCTTAAAGCGTGGTATACTTTGGTTTCCAAAAGTTGAACTTCTATGAGAACCATCTTGTCATCTAAACGTTTTAGTTCCTTCAAAAGGGAGTTTATAAGAGTAATAGCATCATTATATGCACTCTTTTCGTAGTAAAGAGAAATCAAACGAGTTTGAAGACCTTGCCTAAGGAAATTTCGCTTTTCTGAAATTGCCCAATTGATACAGTCCTTGATGGTATCAATTTGAATGTCAATTGAGTTGGGGACAGTAGAGAACAGATCAACCAAGTTTCGAACTATTTCATGGTTAGAAAATCATATAATTAGGTAACAAATACGTGCTAAACTTACTAATTTTGGCAGTCTTGGACTTTGCAAAAGATCCAAGAACTGTTCTCGATGTTTTGATCAAAGTTGCAAGCTGATCTACTTTGCTTTAAAAATAAAGGTTAGTCCATTTCGTTAAATAGATCATTTTGTTATACTATGCATACTTATGCTCTTGGTAAAGTTTAGCCAACTCGTACAACGCGTTTTCTTGAGCATCGATGACATTAGAGTTAGAAGTCGAATTTGACTCGAGAATCTGGCGGTAAACATTCTCAGCCTCAGCAAGTTGTTGGTTTTTGGCAAACTTTCGAGCTGTTTCCAGCTGGTTTTGAATAGATGAGGACATGGTTTTTTGAAGTTATCAGGATGTGTTAGTGATAAGACAAAATTGATTGTGAAATTGTCAAGGTAAAATTGCCACCAAATTGAGTACCATCACATCAACAATAAGAAAGACCGGGTAACTTTTGCATTATGTCATCACCTATGTATGTATTGAGTTCCCTTATTTACATTTAATTCTTATTTTTTGACCAAACCATAGAACAAAACATTGCAAGATTCGATAAAAATGTTTCCATCTCTCGGACTCAAAGAAGGACCTAACACTAATGGATTTTTATTTGGTGGAAACATCAATACCCCGGCCAATAATACAAATGGCACATCTTTGTTTGGTGGTAATAATACCACTTCCACAAATACTCCATCTCTTTTGAATAATACCACCTCATCAAACAGTTTGTTTGGCACCAAAGGACCTAGCAATACCACTTCTAGCGGATTTGGCTTGTCACTATTTGGTGGAAACAATTCTGCTTTGGGTTCTCAGAGTAATAATCTGGCATTAAACTTTTCATCTCCCACAAATCCCAACCAGCCTCAAGAATCGCAGTCTTTGTTTGGAATGAGTTCAGCATTTTCTTATTCCAACGATAAAAACGAAATTCATAATCTAGCAGAGCTAAAACTTCGCGAAAGTGCTGCACCATTAACAGTTTCCCAAAATAATACTTCGGCTTCTGTCATATTACCTGCTTCTAGTTCGATTGCTAATAACCTGTCATATTCTTCACAATTGCCTCAGACCCAACAAAATTCGTACGGTTTGAGTACTTCTAATTCCGCAAACACTAGTACTTTGAGTTTGGATTCAAAACCAATTTCTTCTCCATACCGAAAACCACCTGTTACTCCCTCATGGGCACAGGACAAACGTCGCCTTACCACTCAATCATCACTTAAACATATCAGCTCTTTTACAAAGAATGGCAGAGTTCCATCAACTCCTTCTCACAGAAAATCATCAGTATCACCTTCTCAATCCCCATTAGCTTCGTTTGGTACATCATTTTCAGGTGTTTCAAAGCCAACTGCTAGAAAAAAGACATTTATTCAAGAAGATCCACCTCCAACTAAGAGTATTTATGAACTCGATACTTCTAATTTTTCTCATCATATGAATGATGATTTAACCATCGTCAATTCTAACGCATCACGTCAAAATTCGCAGCCAAACGTTTCGGGATCCTCTAATCGTGTATCTTCGCAAGTCGTAGACTCAGTTTCAGTGATTATCTTTGGATTTCCTGCTTATCTCACCCCCGCAGTAGTTTCCTACTTTACACGCTTTGGGAACATCTTGGAAAATATTGATTCTGCTAAAAAGCTTCAGTCTAATTCAACAGAAAATACAGGTCATACACGTATACATACTGGAAAAAACTGGTTGAAAGTGACTTACGATAACCCCTCCTCTGCTTCAAGAGCGATTCAAGAAAATGGTACTATTTTCAATGGCCAGTATATCATTGGCTGCTTTCCAGTGACATCTGACCGCCTGAAGGAATTTGAAAAAGCTTGCGAATCATCTCTAGATACCTCAGATTTTTCATCCAACACAAGTCATTTTGGTTTTACACCAGTTGAAAAATCTAGTAATAACGATAGTAGATTCAAGGATTCCACATCCAAATCAGGATCTGATGAGAACACAGCGAATATATCAGACAAGTTTGTATTTAAAAGTTCTAAAATCTCGACACCGATAATTTCTAGCAGCAAATATGCCAACATCAAAGATGGTCGTAATATTTTTAACACTCCTGTAAAACAGATGCGTTTTTCCTCTCCATTATTTAAGCTGTCTCAGGAACACGAAGTTTCCAAGGGTAATAAAGCTGATGGAAAATCATCCCAACCGAAAGGATTGAAATCAAAGAATCTCGGATGGATATCTTGGACCGGTAAGAAGGCACAGGAATTCGTTTTTGGATGGGATGACCTTTGATTGTCAATATTTTAAGATAAATTGCATAAAAATATATTTAGACAATGTATTTTCCTGAAACGTCTAGAATTAATAGAATGTATATTATTATTAATGTGTCCTATGTTGAAACAAGTTTTTATTAATGACTTTATTTATTGAATCTGGTTAGGAGTGCTATTGGTTTTTGATAGTGTGTAGACTTTATTTTCCGTATAATATCCAGAATAGTGATAATACAACTTGATTCTAAAAGACCAGGCTGTTTACCAACAACATATACAACCTTCAGAGATGACGGGAATACATGTGAGCCCTGAATAGTTTGTGGGAAAAAGGTTAATAAAAGATAGGTTTGTATATCAGCATGAGCATTGGCATGATAATTATGTATTTTGTACCAGCTATCAAGGTACAATAAGAAAGTCTACAGATCTGTCAGATCCAGCCATTGTATCTTAGGTAGGCATTGGAATTAGTGGCCTTAATATCTTTATTTTGCTAAAGCCCTTACATATAAGATTTCTTTATCCCTTTGTACTGTAAAAAGTATTTTATACAAGAAAAAAGATACTAACGCCAAAATATTCAGCATTGGAGACGTCCAAACTAACCATAAATCACACGAGTTTACTGGTGAAAAAACCGAAAAATAATAAAAACAAAAGTCTGAAGCGTTTCGAGTATTATATGTTCATTCTTAAACAAAATGTTTTATGTTTTTTTACTTTCTGTTTATGGGTTTCCAAGCTCAATTGGTAAATCTTCAGAGAGTTCTGTCAAACTGTGCTATCGATGATCCTTCTAGTAGTGTCTCAATTTGATTGACAAACTTTGAGGTCAATCATTTATATTTTGTGTAAGCAGTGTATACTATGTATTTGAAATACCCAAAAATCGCTGAATACCTATATACCAAATAGTAAACCACCAAACAAGAATTGTATTCCATAGCGGTATCACAAACTTGCTACTAGAAATATTATTCTACCATCTCGAAAAGTTTTTTGAATTGAAGTTATCTATATAGTTACTTGAATATTAGTTTTGTAGCAAGAAGTTCTTTGCGTGGTACCCGTTTTTTCAATGTACATTGTTCCTTTAAGGACTAGTTTGATTGATACCGATAACAATTGTCTCCGTAATTATATTACCAGTTTGTCAAAAACTTTCCAGTTGTATAATTATCTCGTGCGTTTTAAATAACGTTTCAAACTCTAAATGGCAAAGATTTTGTCATCAAGCCAAACTTGTGGAAATGTTTAAACCAGTTGGCTCTGACAAAAAGAATAAACTATCTTTCTTCAGGTTTAAATAGCCAAAGAAATCAAAAATAGCAACAAGCTTTCATTTAAAGCACTCCAATTACAACAGGCTTTATACGCCATCAATAGTGCTGGAGTGGGAAATGCCAAACATGTCGTTTTTTTTAATCAAAGACGGCATTCCAGCTTTAGCAGAGATATTTAAAGAGAAAGGATACGACACCACTATATCTGTGGAGGTATAAATATTAAGGATCAAAAAGAATTTATTTCTCAATTTGTTATTCCGACTTTCCCATTACCAGAAAACGGCACGCAAAAAGTCCAAGTACAGTTGATTTCTGACTTAGTAAGAGATATCAGCGTGAATATTATACGAAATATTAATTTAAATGATATTCCTTACTCATGTCGATACAATTCACTGTGCTGGACGTACAGGAAGAATGGGAAAACCTGAAAGGGTATTATTTGTAGAAAGTCAGAACGCAAGACTTGGGCCGAAGGATTAAAGTCATCGAGAAGGGTATGTTATTGATTCAGCTCATTTAAAAATATACAATTATACCAAATTTTGATAATATAGAAATAAATGATAAATAAAAACAGAATAGTGAAATGATAATGCAAGTAAATAAATATGTTAACCCAAGTGTTCCGGAGAATTCCAATAAGGTTTGTTTTTCAATATCCAAGGATGCTCAGCAACTTTTTCTAATGGAAACCGCTTTTCAGGAGAGTGCCGTAAAAATCGTCTAATTATATCAGCGGCCTCGGGTGATACGGATAATGGTATTTTCAAGTCTACTCGTGAAATACGTACGTAGGTTGCTTTCTGACCAGGTTCTTCAAATGGAGGTTTTCCGACAAGAAATTCGTAGGTCAAAATACCTAATGACCAGATATCAACTCTATAGTCATGATCTTTGTCTTCAATCATTTCCGGAGGCAAGTAGTCTAACGTACCGCACATTGTTTTACGACGGGACGTATTAGTATGAACACTCCAGCCAAAATCAGAAATTTTAATGTTTCCATCGAGGCCTAACAATATGTTTTCAGGCTTTATATCTCGGTGGATAATATGCTTCTTGTGTAAATATAACAAAGCATTCGCCATTTGGTAAATGTATTTAGAAGCACGAACATCGTTGAAAACGTCTTTTTGTCGAAGAACTTTGAAAAGTTCACCTTGTGCGACATATTCAATAAGCAAATAAACGCTTTTATCATCATGAAAATGACCATATAAACGAGATATATTGGGATGTCGAAGATTGGATTGAATCTCCACCTCTCTTCGAAATTGCTTTTCAACATTATATTTTATCAATTCTTTTTTATCCATTGCCTTGAGAGCACAAATGTAACCAGACTTTTTGTCTTTGACACAGTACACTTTTCCAAACTTTCCTTTTCCAAGTTTTTTACCAATTTCAAAGTCAGATATACTGAATTGTCGGTACGGAGCGTTAGAAAGACCGGCAGGTGGGCAGATTTTAATACCAGAAAGTGGGTTAGACATCCTAACGGTATTTGGATCGATGGAGCCCCTAGCACGAGCATTTGCTGCCGAAGAGCTAGATGATACCGGATTCTGTCCTCGACTTTGAGGATGAGGTAGTGAGCGAATTGATGAGGAAGCATCTGAAGATGTATGGGACGACCGACATTGACCTTTATTAGACTGTGAGACATTTCTAGATAAATATGAAGATTGCTGAGATTGGCGATGACTTAGATTCGTAACTGAACTTGTTTGGACACCTTGCCTTGGTGTGAGTGGAGAGTTAGTCGGCAAGCCCTTGCTGTGTCTAATTACTGTCTTGACATTAGTTTTTGACTGTGGTTTTGTCAACGAGTATGGACGTGTATTCTCGTTATTGATAGACACTTTCGATAACCTGGATTCTAAAGCGGAGACGGACATAGTTGAAAAATAGTAGTAATTGAAGTGTCGATGATAACTTTACTGAAGGTTGGAATTAGATGATACATAAAGGTCATGAAGAATGTAATTTAATGGCAATAAGTGCTATTTTTGTTTACTTTCAACTAACCATTTGTTTTAAAACGTTGTATACCAACCACTCATGTTTGTAATGTATGTTTGTCATGATTTGTCATATTATGATTGAAGTTAACTTTTTTTTTTTTTTTAATCTTGGAATTAACCAAAGTCAAACTTGAATCAATATCATATTTACAAATGAGCCTTTCAAATTCATTAACTGCTCTGGAAGAGTGGGCTCGTAAAAATGGAATTTTAGTTTCAAATGATGTGAAATTTGCTCAGGGTATGACTATTGAAACAATTGATGTTTTTTTGCTTGCAACTAACTTAGCCCAGGCGAGTTTGGTTCCGCATTGATTGCAAAGAAGCAAGTTCAAGGCAATATCGACCGTCCTACTCTTCTTATTTCATGTCCCGAAACTTTTTTAATTGGTCCAGGACTAGCTTTTAAACTGTTTGGTAATGTTTGGGAGGAAAATCCTCATATTCGCCAACCTCTGATTAAACTGGCCTTTCTTTATGAGATATTTATTCAAGGCTCTAAAAGTGTTTGGGAGACATATTTTGGCATTCTTCCTGATATAGACGAAATCAATATGCCAACTGCATGGACTGAGAAAGAACTGGATTGGCTAAAGGGATCTAATTTGTATGGAAATGTTGAAACTAGAAAAATGCAATGGGATCTTGAATTGGATGATTTGAAGGCTTATGTTGAAGATTTTGACTGGAAAGATGTTTCGACGGAAAATTATTACTGGGCTTCATCTATCTTTCTTTCAAGAGCATTTCCAGCTCGTGTTATTTATGATAGTGATGAATACCATTCGGAAGAGTTGAATTTGAGTATGCTGATTCCTGTACTTGATTCCTTAAACCACAAGCCAGAAACTCCAGTTTTTTGGAAGGCGAATACCAACAAATTTGAATTTTCGGTCGGATACAATGTCGATGCAGGTCAAGAGATTTTTAACAATTATGGTCCAAAAGGTAATGAAGAGTTTTTGACTGCTTACGGATTTTGTCTAGACACTCACATATACGATCTGGTCACACTTAGACTTTTATTGCCTCCAGTTGAAGGTATTTCGGAAGCTGCCTTAAAATATGGACTAGAAATTAATGAAGGCTATATTGTGACGCATTTGAGCCAAGATGCGCCGCTGAATATTAAGCTATTAAACTTGTTTACGCTACTCAGTCGTAAATCAGAGGAACTAAATGGAATTTTATTTAAGAGCTCTGCATTTTCGCGGGTCGACAAAATAAAAGGTGGTCAGTCACTAACTTCTGCCTTGGAGCAAAAATATGAAAAGTTAGAGCAAGAAAAACTATGTTTATCTGAAGAAGAGCAAGCGTCGCTTACCCCTTTGTCGAAAAAAAGATATCAATGTGCTCAAATATATAAGGCTGGTCAAGAACAGATTTTGAAAAAGTCATTAATTTCTTGTGGTCAGTTATTACAGGATTTGGTAGCGGAAGCCGAAGTCAGAATTTCTATGCTTGATTTTTTTAAAGATGAAGAATATGATGTAATTCTTCGCGAAGCGCTAGGGCTTTCCAGTGAAGAAGATTTATTCGGTGACGAAGGAAATGGCGATATGTCAATCGTTATCATCTCGGTTCTGGAGAAGTTAAAAGGAAAAGACTCAAAGATTAACTTAGAACTAGAAAATGTCTGGATTCATATGGATGAAAACGAATACAATCAGCTTCCCAATCCAGAGGAGTACCAAGAGTTGTTCAATTGGTGTGATTTTGAAAATTTGAGAAAATTAGATATCAGGTTGGCAAACTACCTTGAATCGAAGGACTTGACACCAAAGTTGCTTGCAGAAGCCAAACATTCAATTGCAGCAAATGGATTTTGGAGAAGTGAAGAGGAATTTATGTTTTTAAAGTGAAATGGTATGTTTTTAAATCATTGATCGAAACCAACTCTGATTTTGTGTATATATATGAAATGAATGAGGCATTTGAATAAAACTTTATTTTCATTGCAAGTCTTACTTTTTTGCCTGTTTTAATTGATGTTTGTAGACGTCTATCATGCTTAATTCACCATTGAATGGAATTCTATTCGTCGTTGTTTTTTGTATAGATGAGCTCATGCATCTCAAACCAGATGACCAACATGTTTTCTCTAATGATAACATATTCAATTATTAGCAATTGACAAACTTGAAGGACAATGAATCACTTAAACCATTATTTGGTATTGCTGGAACTATCATTATTTGCTGAACTAAATGATTAGAAATTTTCCGTAACACTCTAAATATGGTCAATATACAATATGTATCCACAGAATCAAAAGGCAAGTACAATAGTTTGCTGATAACAAATGTTGAACTTGGATGTTATAACATGTTGATACTAGACTATATATTGGATAAGAGGCGAATAGTTCTTAACGCTCGGTTTTTATTTAATTTTATTCTACAGTGTTGGAGCAATGGAAACTGTGGGGTCACTCTTCGAGACTCTGAGTATTGTTTTGTTGGGGATTGAATAGAATGAACTGATTCAACTATTGAATTTGAGAATCTTTATATAGGCTCACGGATTAATGGCAGCTGCCGAGAGTATAAAAGGAAATATATTTCCTTTTTGATTGCCGGTCAATCGTATACCTATCTATTTGGTTTTAATTACAATATAATCTACACATAATTCATACAGACACAATGAAATTCAAGTATGTCAAATTTACAACCTTTGTTAAAACGTCCTTCTAACATTAAACTAGCTGGAAATTATCATCTGCTGTTGTTATTGTAACTACAACGGGGCTAATAGCTGCCAGAAGAGTACTATACTCTCCGACAGTAAAAAAGACTTCTCACGACATTGCTGTTCCTGTTGAAAGATCTGGAGGTGGCATTTAATTTTTTGGTTCACATCAATGTCAACAAATTCTTCATTTTATAATTATATTGCATTCTTTATTACTATTATTATTATTATATATATGATATCAAGAAATAATTCACTTTGATTCTATGGATTTCAATCATGCCGTTGATTTTTAGATTTTTTCCATTTGAGTTCGCATTCAATTATAATCAGCTTACCTGGCTTCAGATTAAAGTTATTACTGAATGCTTTCGTTTATCCGTGGATGATAACATTTGATTCAGTTTTAGTGCAAAGCATTATTAGCCTAAACTTTCAAAGTCAAATTCATTCAGGAATCAGAAACACAGCTCAGATTTTTTAAATATTTCCGGACCGAGTAGACTATGTACCGTTACACATTAGATATTATCATTTGTTGGCCTTTAACTTGTCTGAACATGGCGAGATCACTTCAGAAACAAGGATGTATACATATTTTTGGAATTCATTTTCAACAGCGCCTAGCGTTCATATCCAGCCTGATAGTATACCACACCAATACTTGTTTCAACTTCAAACCTTGTACTTGTATAGATAAAACCCTGAGCAAAAACTCATGTAATAAACCAACGTCTCGGCCATTCAATATCCAACTGCTTGGAAATTATACATATGCGCAGTTATCGGAACGAATCCGAATATTGGGGGCCATTAAAACCGGAAGTGTTTTACAATTTTAAAAAGGAATCATGCATCTAAATAAAACCAATGAATAGTGCATCCCACACTAAGAATAAGCTTATGAAGCGAAAGGTTCTTTTTACAAAAAAAAACACTTTTGCGTTTCAATTCAACATTGTTGAAGCGATCTTCACGCTAGTTGTTTTATTCCTAAACCTTTATTCTTGAGTACCATATCCAACATTACCTGCTGGAACGATGACACCCCATCGACGACTAGGTGTAGAGTTATATAGCCGTGATGAAATTATAGGTAGAGGGACTTTTGGAATCGTTTATAAAGGGTATGATCAATGTTTTGAGCTGTTTTTTTATCGTTTAAATGGAAAGGCTAACAACTTATACAGTATCAACGTGGAAACTAAGCAGCCAGTTGCCATCAAAATTCTTAACTTGGATACTCTTGATGACGAAGTAAGCGATATCCAACAAGAAATAACTTTATTGTCCAAGCTTTCAAAGCGTGGCGTCCAAAATATTATACATTATCATGGATCTTTTTTAACAGGCAGTAAGCTATGGATTGTCATGGATTTGTGTTCCGGAGGAAGTATCAGAACATTATTAAAGGCCGGTAGAATTGAAGAAAAGTATGCTGCTGTTGTTATGAGAGAAATGTTGATAGCTTTGCAGCATATCCACAAGGAAGGAATTATTCACCGCGATATAAAAGCTGCTAATGTTTTGATTTCTCAAGATGGCGGCGTCCAGCTTTGTGATTTTGGTGTGGCTGCTCAACTATCAACTTCCCAACTTAAACGAACCTCCATGATTGGAACTCCTTATTGGATGGCGCCGGAAGTGATAAAAGAAGGATCCACATATAACCAGAAAGCAGACATATGGTCATTGGGTATTACTCTTTACGAAACCATTACCGGAAGTCCACCTTATGCTGATCAAGATATTAAACGTGCTGTATATCTTATTCCTCGTTCAAAGCCTACTCGATTGGAAGGCAGTCAGTATAGCCCAGCTCTCAAAGAATTCATTGCAATGTGCTTGGATGAAGAGCCTGATGCTCGTCCTTCAGCTGAGGATCTTTTGAAAACAAAGCTTGTTAAAAACGCAAGGCAATATTCATCGACTATTTTAAAGGATTTGGTTCTGAGGTACCGGCAATGGAAATCAAAACATAAAAATATTCGGGATAGTTTTTTAGTTTCCAACAGTCATGGTGCATCCTTCAGCGATGACGATGATGATGATTCGTTTTCTTTTGATTGGGACTTCAAAACTTCCACGGATACTGACAAAGCTGGCTTTGAAAACCATGGTTCCGGGAAATCTCGAATGGATATAATCAACTCCCATGAAAACAATCAAAGTATTTCAAGTCCTTTGTGTATCAAACGTATTGCTGATCCCCTTTCACAGGATATTACATTTGGAGCTGGAGATTCCAATTACTTTTCTTCCGCTCAATCAACTGGAAACACCATGCCGACAGTCCCATTTAAAACGGTTGGTAAACATCCTTTATTGGAAATGTTTAAAGAAGAAGGCGATGAAGAGTTTGTGTATGCTTTGAATCCGGATCATACATCTGATCAAAAAGATCTCAATTCTATACCTAGTGACATAAGCCTGTTGACGAATACACCTATTCCATCTGTAACCAACACACCAATGCAAACGTTTACTCCGCCTATGAGTGCAAATCACACGCCACTTCAAGAATATAACCCTATGGAGATCGAAATACCTTCACTAGATGCTTTAGGTTCACATGCCCTGTTTAGCAATAGTGCTGCTACATCTAGTACGATGCTTTCTGGACCCCAGTTTCCTATTTTAAACCCACCACCTACTACAATTAACAATTTGGCCTCAGTATCTACACCTAATCTCACCAATCTTTCAAAAGCGGCTTCACAGCAACCTATAATGTTGCTAGCCCAAATGTCTGAAAGTGAAGTGGGCATAATGTCCAAACCCAATTTGCACAGCTCTGCCAGTATTAACACATTTTTGCATGCACCAGGAAGTTCACAATTGAGTGGTTTAAGTGGAGATTTCACTTCCCAACTAGCTGCCTCGGCTTCAGATGCTAATCTCAATGCCTTGTATACACACCAAGCACCACCTTCCATTACAGCTCTGACAAATATGGCTCGAAGAACGCCATCTCCAAAGCGAGCAATCAGGCAAAGGTCGACTTCCAATTTATCAAATATGTCTACAACTCGCAAAGCATCATTATCACAATGGCAAGGACCAATATCTTCTGATGACAATGAACTGAGTTCATCCAGACTGCCACATCCTACAGAAACAAAGACTCCAGTTGGTCAAGATTTAGAGGGGACAAGCTCATCTTTTCCTTCATCTCCATTATCCAGCATGATACAGCCCACTTTTGAAGATGTTCGAAGTACAACTAAGAAAAGTGTGGCACAGCGCAAAGTTTCTGACTCTGCAAACACGCAAGCGAACACTTCTCTGAGAACCAAGGAACAGTCTAAACCTCTACCAGACCCAAACCAAATGGAACTATATCTTCCAACCCAGAACAGGACCTTATCTGGCGAGAAAGAAAATTCAGATCGATCTGCAAAGTCCGAAATACAGCATTACCAGAAACAGCAATATAAACAACAGCTTCAGCATTTGCAACAACAGCAATTAAAGGTATCATTATCAAATTTTGATTCTACTACACCTGTTCCATTGTCTTTGCCTGAAGATGTTACTACAGGTACCAAAACTGTGGATAAACTGAACAGCAACACTATGAAAAATGCAGATATCAAGTCTTTTAAACAGGAAGGAATTGACACTAAAAAGTTTCAGGGTAACAATTCTGGAAATCCCACCTACAATGGCGACTCACTTAAAGAAAATGGATCAATGGGTATAAAAAGTAAAAACAATAGCGAAACTAGTCTAAGCCCTGCCAGTATTGCTAGTGTTCCAGATGTTTCTAATACAATGAAAACAGCTAGAAGCAAAAACTCCGATTTGGAACCAGCAAAAGCAAAACTGTCCGACCACAAAGTGGAAAAGCTTAACTTCCCAGCACTCCAAAAATTGAACTGTAATTTATTATTGGATGCCGCGTCTAAAGACGTAGTTGTAAATGAACTAAGTGTTCAACTGGGACGCTTTTCACATGCATTGGATATTATTGATAAGCAGTTGTCAACATTCATTGACTAGACGGTTTTGATTTCGATTGCTTATTGTTCATGTATTTATATTATTTTGGCGTAGGTGTTATGAATTAATATATTAATAAGTAAACGGTTAAACTATTTTTTTTAAAAAAAAACATAAACCAGCACTTGGTAATATAAAAAAGGTCGAAAGAATGAACTTATGTTTAAAATGACAAACACATGTGTATTTTTTTATGAATTTGTACAATAGGATAGTTTGGTATTTGGTTGATGGAATAAAATAAGAGTTCAGTAAAGCTAAACGAGATGAACAAAAAAAAGCGAGAATGGAAAAAGATATTAAAGCTAATTCAATTCAATTATTTCTTGACGATGGTGATGTTGTCCAAAGCAGATCTCTCAAAGGCGGCAGCTTCAGCTTCCAAAATGTAGGGAATGAGGTATGGCTTGTCCTATATCATGAATTGAAAAAAGTTAGTGTGACGAGCAAAAAAAATACATGAAACAGTTACGTACATCAGCAGCAGTCATTGACTCGTTCTTGGGAAGAATTTGAGCGGAAAGGGAAAGCTGGGAGGCAGTCAAAAGTCTGTAAACGCGATCGTAGGATTCCTTTTCGTCAAGTCGTCGAAGAGCGGTTTGAACGACGTCGCTTTCTTCGGCAATAAGGTCGTCAAACTTGAGGCCCATTCGGCGGTAGCCAGCAAAGTCGACAAAGACCTTGGAAAGTGGAACAAAAATAGAGCTGAGAAGAGAAGATTTGAGAATGGTCTCAGAGATCTTAACGACAGAAGTGACGGATGCCATTGTTAGAGTAATATCGAATGATGAGTTGGGGAAATGGACGTTCTTTTGAAATACAAAGTGAAAAAAGTGAAAACTCAAGCACGAATTCGGTGGGTGGTGTAGAATATTTTCAATATTTTACGGCTGATTTCGTTGGAGTAACAAAGCAATGTATATTATTGGACAGTTTAGTATTATGTAATGATTTGTCATTAAACAGTGATCACGTGTGCAGGAATATATATGGCCCTTGGATAAAATCAAGCATAGTTTAAAATTCAAGGTGTGTCTAATATTTTTTTCGTAATAAATTCTGTTTGCTAGTGATTTCGTTGAAAATATATATGATATTTTTATTCAGTAGCTATTTAAAATGTTAAATTTAAGTACATTTGATCCAAAAATCTTGTGTAGTTCATTATTTTTTGGTACTGGTTCCAATTATTTAAACAATCCAATTCATAATTGTCACAAATTACAACAGCAGCTTAAATCTTTAGATAATTGTAAACATTTTCACATCATTTATCGTCTTTGTAGGCTTGGATTTCAGATTTTCATTTAATATTCACTGTTTGTTTTTACTGAGTCTTTTATAACAGCATTCAGTGCTCCAAGACATCAAACATTGGATTGTACGACTAACCTTTGAATTCAAGTTTTTGTTCTTTTACTATAGACAGTTGGTTTGTCAAACTGTGTATATTTCCATGTACTCAGTATCTCTAATAATTATTACCTATTGTGAAGTAATCAAAATTAGAAATTTTTTCAAAACCTGTATGATATATTTATTCCGTTTTTAAACGGACTTGGACTTTAATAGTCATAACTTTTTCAAAGGTATACAAATCCCAACTTTAAACTGGTTTGTTTGTTTTTTATTTAAGGGTGATAGAAATATATACCTTTGGCAGCTTTGACTATCTTTCTCTCACTGAAAAATTGTATAATGAAGTCATTTCTGGGGTCCTTCAACATGTATCTTACAGCCCGATTATGAACCTAATGACAGTAAACTAGGACTGAAAAAATAATGAAATTATGAGAAACTCAATTCGTAACCACTTTTTTTTCCCCGACACATGTTTTTTGGTTTTGGTGAGAGGAGGTTCCAGTTTGTTGCTGCCAAAAGTTTTCACTTATCTCAAGTACTATCATGTTCTTTTTGCGCCAGTCTTTGGTCGTCAACATCCGTTTCTTCTTCTCTCACGGTATTTAGAATTTAAACCAAAACTTAAACTTCCTCCAGGAATTCTATTTACACAATTTTACTTGATGTTTTTGGTCACCATATGGAGTAAACTTGTAATTTTTGAAGGATTTCACAAAAGTTCAAGTTTCGAATATCTCATTGTACTACCAACCAATCAACACAAAAAAAATTACACATTTATGTAAATCAGCCTGACACACTGAAGTATTGATTGTACCGTTGATGTATCAGCTCAAAAATAAACCTAATTATTTTACAAGCCTGTATTTTTTTATATGTTTTGCCATATATTCGTTCTATCATGAGTTGTCCCTTTACCTTCTCTTTTTCTCTGTATATTCTTATCTGGACAATATATTCAACTACTTTATTAATGACAAATCAGAGCCTGAGTTGTACCCTAATGTATCTGCTATAAAACTGAGTTTTCCGAATTAAAGTTTTGTCTTTTGCTATGCACTTTGACTTGTTTATGAGTGGTTGTTCAAACTCTAAAATAGGTAAAAATCAGTTTCTTCTTTGACTCAAAATAAACTTGTATTCTAGTTGTCGCAGGAAAAATAATTTATTTAACAAAAACTGGATCGATATACAATCATGAAATGTATGATTGTATCAGGAAAAGCAAAATATCCTCGAGATTATTGTAAGACCGGTCTTGTCTTCAAAACGTCTAAAAACTCCAAGTTTAGTCACTATTCTTGTAAAAACTTTTTGGAAACATATTGAATATTTCAAAGATTGACCAAACTTGTTTTTTTACCCAAATAGGTGTAATGCCTCTAGATACTGTAATTTCTGTACTAGGTTTTACCCGTCAATGCCGGTTTCAAGGAAAAATGCTTGACTTCCGTAAAGCCCACCTAAAAATCTGGTTTCACAACAAAAACAAACATTGATTCAACCTTGAAATTACAAGAACCTGCAGGTTCATTGTAATCGAACTTCATGATAAAACATTAAAACTAACAAACTGATAAGCTTTTTGTTGTATCCAAACACAAAAATGAATCTTTGGTGACGTTAATTCGAGCCTGGTAAATCCGATACGTGATTATATAAGCACAATAACAATCGTGGTGATAATTTCAACTTTATACATTTTATTTTCTCCTTCTTACCAAAGCTTCCTTTGAAATTATAAAAACACTAATTGTTATCTGTTTCAAATAACTTTTTCTGTACTAAATTCTTTTTCATTCATCTTTATCTTGCGTTCACTCATTATTTTATTTCTCTATCAACAACTTCCCAAATGTCGGGCTCCACTGTCAAATCAAGTGAATACGCTTTTCTATTCCATGAAATCTCCTCTTGTCACAATCCTAGGTTTATTGTCAAAAAATGGATACGTGATGGTAAACGCAAACGCGACATCTTCAAAAAGGAACGACAAGAAGATGTAGGTTATAAACGACAACGTCTCAATTATCACATATCTTCCGACTCTATTGGCTCTGCTTTATCATACCGATCTCGTAAAAAGCACATTATAACCATGGAAAATGATTCCACCGTTAAAACTTATTCTATTAAACCTTTCAATTTCTCTTTTTCTTTTGGAGATAATATCAAACCTGCATTTTCAAATTCTGCGCCTGCAAAACTGACCACCAAGATACAAAATTCCGATATTCATAGCTTTTCGTGTGAATCGATACTCGGAAAAGACAGCTAGCAAATACTTTCAAGTATCACTTGTTTTTTAATTGAACGGTTTTGGTCAAACAATCGTGTCTCAATTCAACATTGGTTAAATTATTATCTTGCATGTTTTTTTTTTTTTTTTTTTTTCTTCTTTTTCGAATTTTTTTATTCCTGGAGGTTTTAGCATAAATTTTATCAATATGTTTAGTTTTTTCTGTAATATGATGATATTATACTTGCTATGGACATAGTTTATTTATTTATTACAATGCTTCGTTCTGATTTTGGTGGCTGGTTTAGACTATCAACATGCTGAACGAGGCTGGTTTTGTGTTCTCAAATATACTCATCTGTTGTCTATTGAGAGAATATTTCAGCATTATTCTTTTTGATTTTAATTGGAATAAAACGTTTTTCAATCTCTATTAAATATCTCCGATTCCAAAATTTAAATAAATTTTATTAAGAAACCTTTTCTTCATATGTTTGATCCTTTTGAGAGTAATTGCGTGATTAGCTATAACAAAAGGCTTTAAAATTTCACGTTTTCAAACCAGCTCAGGCTTTAAAAACAAGGTATACTGATGTTGACAGTTTATTCCAAAAACGCCGTCATTGAAAAATACAAAGACGAAATAAACAAAATTGCACCTTGAGTAGGATATCTCAGTAAAAGTGAATTTACTTTTATGGGAAAAACTTTTTAATTTAAATCATATTTTCGGAAACTATTTGAAAAAACTAGGCTAATGTGAACACATTGAAATTCGCATTGACTTCACCCCGAACCCAGCGTATTAGTTAACCTTAGATGTTGGTCCTTATTGAATTTTTTTATTTCAAGGTTTTTATATTTGTGATTTCGGAATCAATTTCTTTTAGTGGATCTTCGTAGACCATTCAAAATCCAAAGTTCATTTGTATTTTTAACGGGTTTAGTAGTGTTTAAAAACCATATTGTGTTTCGGAAAAAGCACTTTTAGCTTCAATTACCCTGATAATTTATATGTAATATCATATTCGTTGTAGGATATCATTGGTACACAATATGCTGTTATTAGAAAGTATTGTTACCTTATAGCTTACATAGTGTTGTTTCCTGGTAAAACCTAGTTTCATAATGTTTTTCATCTGAATTAGTGCCTTTTACTTTAGATAATATCACCAAATACTCAAATCGATTTGAAACCCCAAAGAATATCTTATGAATACTATTTTCCTCTGATCTATAGTTTATATACTGAGTATACCAATTATTTATTGGCATTTAAGTCAATTAATATTTGTATATGTATTCCTGATTCGACAAAATCTGTCACAAGCAATGATTCATTTACTAAATCATAAAAATACATCAATACAAGGGATCTCAACAATGAAGATGATCTTCGACTGATAATTGCTAACTGTTTAGTACTCAAAAATATGATGAATTTGACAATGGAATAAACAATTTGCCAAAAAATAGCCAAAAATCCAAATATGGCAAATATTCTAAGAAATGAAACGCACTTATCAAGTCTTTAGCGATAGACTCTTCTGCCACTTTAGTGAATAAATCATATTAATTATATGATACCTTTCAAGCGATAGTTGCTTTTTTTCATCAGTGGTCCAATTGCACAAATTATTTTGTTTCTCAAAACAGTATTTATTTTTCACACGTATGCCTTAAGTTTGGGACTATAATACGGAAAATAAAGTTTATCCAGCTATAGAGATTGGGTGTGTAGCTGAATATCTTGACTTTAAAGCTATAAAAGTCCTACTAAACTACAAAGAAAATATCAAACCATCGAAATATCTAAATATAGCAGTTGAACAGAGTGCTAAGACTGATACTGCGAACATTTGCATCATGGTTGATATATTACCATGTATAATCACTCTTTGGAATACCAATTATATGCATAGTGTATTACTGTGGCAGATATTTACAGGTCGAGACGACTCAACGATGAAAATTGTTGACTAGTACGGCAGGCATGTTTAACTGATCATTGACTCTGTAGAAATATACAGTTACGATCCAAATAAAACGTTGCCAATACTTTGGATTCTAAATAAAGCATATATGTCCAAGAAACTAGGCTAAAAAACTGAGTGTTTTTTCTTCTTCACAACTGCGTGGCACCGGGCCCTCGCAGCCGACAAATTTCATGATACGATTCATTGTCTCTCCTGTAGCCCGAAATGAAATCTACTGTTATGTAGCATATATTTGAATATCCTTTAGTAGATTTAAAGTCTGGTCAACTCACCAAACAATGGTGCTAAGTTAATTGTTTACATGCTTTTATACAATCTAAGAAATTTTCCACACTAAAATCTTGGAACATAATCTAAACGGTTCACTTTATAACTGATACAGAAGTGAGTATGTGCAAGTCAGGTGATGCTTCAATGGTAAAATTTGTCGACCGTGAAGGGAGGTTTGAGAAAACGTTAATTATACAAATATTTACAGGTACAAACAGTATAATTTTTACAAAATATAAATACCAGCTTTGGAAGAGATCATTCTTGAATGAACTTAGATGCCTAAACATTTTCTTGGTTTCGTGATCACTACTTGACACTGGGCATTTGAGATATCGAGAAATATCAGCATCTGATATACCATCCTTCTAGTGCACAAGACAGTACCATTATTATTCATGTCATTCATTTTTCAATATAAAAATTTCTCAGTTCAGTAAAGAGGATTTTCATTTTATTTGTTTACATATTGTCCAGTTTTAAAATCATTTCGGATCTAATCGTGGTACATCAGATGAAGTTAGTCATTCTCTAATTGGTAATATTGAGGTGTTGAAATATATAATATAAAGGTGCGAGAGTTACATGAGAATCCAAATGCTAGCAGGTTTAACAAGATGATTATGTAGATATTGATCAGTAAGGTCATGACGAAGCTTACGGGATAAAGTCAAAAGTAACCAAAAGCTAAGCATGCTATCAATCACGAAATCCAAGCATTTTCCTTCTTTCTTCACAATCTATTTACATCGGGCTCACGATTCCTAGAAAAAAATCAGCATCTAGGAAATCGTTTCGTCTTTAGTCCATGTTGAAATTATTTTTATTCTACGTGATATTAGAGCGTATTCATATCCTAATGTGAAGGTTGACTGGCTTAATAGAGTAACGTGCCCACTTGTTTATAGATTTTTCTAAAAATGTTGAAAATTTTGGCAATGAACATTTGGAACAACACTCCAACCTTTCTACTTTACGCTATGTCATATATTCGATGTTTGTTTTGAATGTCTTAACAACGTCAGTACCAGTTAAAAATTCGACACAGCCAACTTTTTCAAGGTCTTAATTTGATGTCAATGCCTGATAAAAAATACTTTTTGTCGGGATGGCAGGTTTATCAAGACCTCAAGATTTGGCCGTATTCTTTGGTCAAGTTTCTATGATACTGCTTTGCACAAATCCCAATATTTCCTAAATAGGCTATCGTTTACTTTTTATATTCAAAAACTGGATTTTGTTCCATTATAATTATATTTTCCCTTGTCATTACTACATTTTATGTTGATAGATTTCAAATATTCTATGCTTTAGAGATTTACATCGAGACCTGTATTTTATTCCCATGAACTAATTCCGATTTGCTCCTTGCAATTAGCGTTTATAGTTTCAAGCGCTAGAGAAACAATACCAGGCTCTCAAAAAATATTTCATTTCATTACACTTTTGAACTGTAGGGTTATTTTTCAAATTCTACAATGATAATCTTTTATGCACCTAACTATCAATAGAGTTATAAAGTTAGTTGGGTAGGAGGTTGATTTGCTTGCTTGAGATCCAAGTATGATAATCTAACAGTTGGGACAATTCCAGTCTTGAGTTGCTTGTTCTTAATGTCAGTCTCGAAAAAGACCATCTTGCATATTATTGATATCAGATGGCAAAACTATCCTACGACCGATATTTACAAATAAGCCAAACAGCTCTAGCTCAACTGCGACAGAATATTGATTTTTTTGTTGTTTTTCGTCGAACCTCGACCTATTTACGACTTAGACCTTTCGTCTTCATATCACCCGTTTTCTACGTTTTAAATGGTCTAATATTGGGACCCAGTTATTATTTGGTTACCCATGCCAACAAACCAGTTTGAAATTTTTGTCAAAACCAGTTCAAATTGAATCAAATTCGGTGGTGACCAGAGGTTTTTGTACCAGGTCTACATAACCTATTTATACTTTTTTTAATATACGCCTTGCAGATATTTCATTTATCTAGTCCAAGTATCAATAATATGCTTTGGTATCCATTCCATTAGTAATAAGTTGTACAACAGTTGCAAGCTTCAATATAGGGTAAAACAAAATGAACCCGTCAGATGAGGGAAAAAGCGTTTGATGACCGTTATAAAATATAGGCAATACCACCAAAATTTAAAAGAGAACAATGACAGGCCCTGAATGCTATCATATTTCTCGTTACTGAACATGTATCTTTTCGCAGTCATAAAGTTTAGAATTACCACATTTGAAAATTAATCAGAAATTAAACTGGAAACATTGAACTTTGACTTAAAGCGAAATCACAGTGTGAAGAATGAATGTACATAAATCAAAAAACCGGTCACAATGCTTTAAAACAAAAACTCAGCGTCAAATAGTTGAAAACAGCTGCAATTATACAAAAACATGAAAAATGAACCATAGAGAAATCTATTACAAACTACCAAACTTTGCAAAGCTGGGTAAGTCGAATCACCTCTAAAAATTCTTTCCTATGTTCAGCAGTAAGATCTTGACCAGGTTTAGGGCCAATGTCAACACCCAATCCAACGACAATTTGACATTTATTTGACGGCGCTTCTCGAGATATGAGTGAAGCTATTTGGGTTGCGTATATTCTACCGTGAATGTCATCCTCGTGTGATCCTCCTATCAATGGCATTGGTGTTAAATGAGGTAATGGCAGTAACGAGTCTGGATGTGATTCGCCTTCAAAGTCTTCTTCTTCATCTAAATCGTAACCATATGAATGACCACCTGAAGGTGCCTCTTGTAATGGAACGTAATACTGAATAACGGTTAGCTATGGGTGTTATATTCATTTTTTTATTGAATTCAGTAATCAAGATATTTACCATTTTGCCAACACGCCCGTTACAATAAATCATTATACTGATCTTATCGGAAAAAGCGGTAGCAACCACATCTAGAACCTTTCCTGATTCAAGCCTTGACGATGCTTGTTTCAATGGCGTAACTGTATCTTCAAATGTACTCATTATCAAATTCTTTTGCTTCCAATCAGAAAAGTCAATCCATCTTTTCTAAAACCACTGTGTAAATGAAAATAAATTATTAAGCACATGATATGCACGTGTGACCATACGGCTATGTTCTTTTCATCTCACCTTCTTAAAATGTGAACAAAATCCAATACAAGTCTTTTTCTTTCCAATCTAATTTTTTTTTTTTTTTTTTTCTAAAACCAAAAAAAACAATTGGAAACTTATCTTGGTTTTTTCTCGCAACAAATGGTGTTGTCATTTGTTGCAACTGTACTAGCATTTCTTTGGCTGGTCCATCGGGCCACAAACCTGTTCCGAATACCTCTTTCATTCCTCGTGCAGAGCTTAGGCATTGATATCCCAAACATTCCCAGTATCACCCTTGACACAGTGACTTCAAATAGTGTATTATTTCATTGGTCTTCGTCTGAAAAAAATGTTGTCAAGTTGATGTTTTTTCTCGATGGAACCAAAATTGGCGAGGCTGATCGACTTAATTCTGCAATTATATTAAAAGGTCTTAAATCAAACATGAGTTATATCCTGAGCGCTGTCGCAGTTAGCCCAAACAATTTCCAGTCGCACGCTTCGGTCACGCGATTTCATACCCAACATCCTTTGAATGAATACAGCGAAACAAACCAAAACCCACTAAAGTCATTGATGGTTGGTGACAACACTGCCGCCTCATTACTTTCCTTAGACTCATCCATTTCGACTCCTGTTCGACAAAATACTAAACCTCGCAAACGGGTTCAACCCACATCAACTCCCACGAAATTCCGAAACTCGAGCCAAAAAAACCAATCAAGTGGAAAATCAAAGTCTGATTTAAAGCCAAAAGATGTAAACGAACTGGAAGAACCGTACACTGTAGAATCTCTCACCGCTGAGATCGAATCAATGCAGTTGGATCTACAGGAGGCTATAGCAAACAAGTCAGAACAAGAGAAGGAATTTGTCAATGAAGAGAAATTACTGATTGAGTTGCTGGAAAAAGCACAAGCACAACGTAAAAGCGAAGAAAACGTTCGCTCACAACTACGATCTGAAAATAAAGCATTGGAAGATATTCGCCACGGTTTCGAATCTGAAAAATCAAAGTTTGAAAGACTGTACAAAAAGTTGAGAGATACCATCAGCAGGAGATACCAGCAAATGGAAAAATGGCAAGCCGAGATGGAAGAGGCCAGCAAAAACTTGATGCGCAGCGACAAGGTTATTTCCGATATGGGAGAAAAGTATGAAAATGATGCGTCTAATTTAAAAACAGAAATGGTAGAGATTAGAAGGGGAATTATTTCAACCGAAAAGGAGGTCAAAAATTTAAACCTCGAAATAAAGAAACTTCAATCTATACGCACTACTACTTTTGAGTCTATTGACGAAATCAAAAAAAAATCAGATCCCAACAGTGGGGTAGTTGCTGAAGAAACATTGTGTAAAGTAATTTCCCAGACAAGCATTCATGAAATTTTAAAGAAAGAACTTACACATGAAGTGCAGATTGAAACAGAAATCGAAACTAAGTGGATATATGATCAAAAAGAGTTGGAAAAGCGGTACCTTAATGCTCATAAACAGTTTCAAGAAGCTAATATGGCTTACCAGCGAGCAAAGGAAGCATACGATGAGTACGTTACTAATATGTCAGTCTCAGAACCATTGGTTCCTACAAGTAGCAGTGTTTCGACAAATACCGGTCACGGTATTTATCCAAGTACTTCAAAGCCGACGACTGGTAAAAAGCGTAAAACCCGATCAAGGAGAAACACCAAAAGTGACGGAAATAGTTCCAATAAATCGGCACCAGATACCAATCTCAATCTAGCAAACAGCACTTTTTTATCTGTTCCTCCAAACCAAAACGATATTTTCAATTCCCCTTCACCATCTTTTCAAAGCTTATCCCACCACTCCTCATTTCCCTCATTATCTCAATCTAACTCTCCCATTAGTGGATTCCCAGTTGGTAACAGTACGCTATTTCCGACGCACTCTTCAAACGCCTTTTTACCAGAAATCCAAAAAGTTGTCGCTCCTTCTGATAATTCAGCTCAAAACTCTGCTGCTCGTCAAAACACTTTATATTCCAGCTCTCTACCTGGTGGAGCTTTTTTAACCAGTCCCGAAAACAAAATAGTGTCAAGTTCTCAGTTTAGTCCGATGAGTGATATGGGCGATTTTCAAAGCCCGTCTATTTTCGTTCCTTCATATATCATCAAGGATGACACTGTCAAAGATGATCATACTACTGCTTCGAATCCTAGCAGCCCTAATTATATTTTTCCAATTGACCGCTCTCATAGCGCCATGTCACTAGCAGCTCAATCTCTGACGAGCCAAGTAAGCGCAGTGGCTAGACCATCAGCAGGATACTTTGCCAGAGCGTTAAGACATCAGTCGGGAGGTTCTGATCACAGCGGTTCGGTGCAATCGTCTGGCTTCTATAACGAGTTTGACATGTTTTCAAATTATATCAATCCGCATCATAACACAATCAACCAGCATAGCCTGTCAAACGCAGCTTCATTTTCTTCACTAAACGATCCATTGACAAACTCGAATGGAATTGCTGCATCTGTGGGAAAAGACGAAATCAAACCCACAAAAGGAACGAGTATGTTTTCGTCACTGTTTGGGTCCTTGAAATCTAAACCATCAAAAAAGGGGACTCAGTCGGAACATTCAGTTAGTCAAGACTTGGATGTTGGAATAATTGGTGATAGTTTGCACAAAAAAAACAGTTTTCGAGAATTGCATAAAGAAAGTTCGGTACATTCACTTGGAGAGTCATTCAAGCCAGCACCTAGTACTGTTTCGTGGAGTCCAGTCAATGTTGACACCTTCAACTCCAATTCAGGTGAAAAGACCCCAGCCTTTTCCAAAGACGGTTGGGATCGTTTGCGTGAAGACGATCCGCTAGACTCGAAGGCTTTTGATCCAAAAGGAGAAACGAATGACCCGCTGCTTTCGCCCAACAGCATAGCCAATCATAAAAGCGGGTTGTTACAAAAAGGAATTCGTACATTCAGTCTTCAAAGAAAAACTATAAACTCGGCCAGCACAAACTCCTCTTTTGAAAAGCAGACAGACCCCGAGCCCGAAAACAAACCTGCTAAACGATTGAGCATTTTCGGAAATAAGTAGAGTACCATAAATTCCGAAAGTGATTCTAATGAAGAAAAGAAGGGGTATCAAGAATTATTGGATAGAATACGAAAATAGCTTTTAAAAAGTTTTTCTTTTATTTATTAGTATGTATATTATTTTTTAAATGCAATTTTGGTAACTTTTGTAATTTATAGTTTGGTGTTGAATTTTAACCGAGGTATAATGAATACCGTTATCCAATAGGATGGCTACACAGTTTACACATTCGACACAATAACGTAATCCGAAAAGAGATAAATACAAAAGCCAAAATTGCAACGGCCCTCTATGCTTGAAAACAACAACATCTTGTTTTCCAAAACTGCTGATCCGATTGCATTTCATTAATTTGACCATACTAAGTTAGTCATTTGCAATGGTTTGGTCTTGAAGGGTCTTGGGATACAGCCGCTTTCCAATTTTGGTGACTCAATGTGCATGATGCAAGTGTCATTGTTTAAAAACCAAGCAGTTGTCTGTATTTCAATAGTTTTGGCACGGTGTGGACTCAAATAATGACGAGTAAAGGTCGTGATACACTAATTATTACTGTTTGAATCTTGCTTTGCTAGAAAACCAAAATTGTGGTCCTACTAGGATCCAACAGGTATTGGAATGCATTGTATCCAACCACTTAATTGCTAGGTAAATTGTTTACGAGTTGCCTATTTGAATATGACAGCTGATTATTCCTGTTACTGTCGGCTTTTCGTTCCTAAAAACAAGGACAAGAATGGAAATAAACGGTGAAAATGTAAAAACTAAATAAATAAAAAGAGAAATACAAATTATTGAATTAGACACGAATACATAGAAAATAATACAAAATACAGAAACAAATAAATAAATAAAATATAAACAAATTATTAGAAATTACATATATTAAGCAAACAAAACTGGGGGAAAAACTGATTAAAAATACAACAAAGAAGAGAATACAAGTCTAACGAATTAAAAGGTGAAGCAAAATATAATAATAAACACAAATCAATAAATTGATGAATAAATAAAAGAAAAGAAGTTAAATTTGATTGAATTTTTCAGGGATCTGGAGCGACAGGTCGTCGTTACTCGGAACAGATTGAAAATTAAAGCCTGGGTTTAAAGAATCGGCGACTTTTGGTCGTTTTTCAAGGATTCCGTAACCCAGCTTGATGGTTGTCATGAACGAGGAGACGGCAGCTGCAAGGGCCGAAGCAACAATGGTATTATTATTGATGCGGGTATCGATATTATTGGTACTGACCTTGTTAGTTTCATGGGAATTTAGTAAAGACTCTAGAGACTTTGAGAGTGACAACGGCTCGACAATTTGATTTGAAATGGACTGAGAAATTATATTGGTAATGTCGTGATTGGATCCGCCGTTTGCAGAAAAGAAGTTTGGTAAAACGGTTTTGATTACGTTTTCAATTACTTTGAGGTTTTTTAATTCTTGGTTTTTTAACGGTTTGTCAGATTCAAACCGGTCAATAAATTCTTGAGCCATTTGACCATCTCGTTGTTCTAAAATAGAGATGAGGTCTTGAGTAGACACATCGTCAAAAGAACGTTTCCTTTTCTGGTCATTTAAAGTAAGGTTTTCTGTTTCATGTTGTAAAGGTTGGTTAGACAAATTAGGTTGAAGCAGAAAGGGTTTAGTTAGTTGGTTTTGTGCCTGAGTTTTCAAACGGTCAATGCGGTCAAAAAATGGACATATTTTTTCAACACGATCTTTTAAAGAAAGTCCCTCAAAACGAGGATTATTAAAACCTAAATCTGATTTTTCATCGTCTTGGTTGGTGGTGTTTTCGTCGTTGTTATCATTTTCATCTTCGGATTTGGTGTCCATGATATTTTCATTTTCGTTAATTAAGAGTCTAGCTTGACGGTACTTTTTTTTCATGTTTAGCAACTTTTCTTTAATAGTTTTGGGTGTGAATTCGGTGCGTGTAGCAAAAACTTCTTTTTTGATGCGCTCACAATCCTGACGTCTACCATGGCCAATACAATCGGGTTTATTTCGTTCGATCCAGGTGATTAGATTGTCCATGTCGCGTCGGCTCCAAAAGACACGAGTTCTACGGTGAGCAATAAGACTATTACTTAATGCAGGGTTGATGTTTGTGTTTGGAATAGATATCTGAATTTGTTGAGGAGGAGCAGCTGAAGGTGGAGGCAAATAAGATTGATGAACATACTGGAGATTATTACTAATAGCAGGAGATAAAAGAATTCCTTGAGGAGGATGAGACGGGGGATGTTGATTTTGTGCTGAGATTGGAGAAGTAATTTGCTGAAGATCATTTGGCTGAAGAGCCATTGTTGGATCAGTATTGGTAGATTGTTGTTGCTGGTTTGGATTTACAGCAGCCGAGTCATGAGAATAGGTCAAGAACTGGTCATTTTGTTGTTGATGGTGGAATTGGAATTGTTGATTATAAAGATTCTGGAAATTATACGGAGTTAGGTTAGAACGGGGAATATTAGGAGGTTTATGCGATGTCGACGCGAAAGAATAAGGTGTCGAAGCTGACGAGGTAGAAGATTGGCCGATTGGAGTTGTGTTTAAACTTGAATTGGTATTATTGTGAAGTGGGTTGAGATTCGACATAATTGTTAATATTGAATTAGACATTAACGTCGTAACATTTGGTCTTGAAATTTAGGCGTTAAATTACTGAAATAAAAAAATGAATAAAATAAAATATAACGAAACAGAAATCAAAAACCAGGTTTTGTACTGAGGAAAAAAAAAAAAAAAAAAAAAAAAAAAAAAAAGGAGTATAAACAAACAAAATGGTTAGGAACAAAAGTTGGTTCCTTAATAAACTTAGTTTTAAATAGTAACCAATTTAGTTAAACAGAAAACTAAGTTGGCTGCTAAATTTAACTCATATTGACGTGTTGATGTTTGGGCCAACGCCAACAGACCCATAAATCTCGTGACATATGTCTTACGGTCCTGTGACTGATGACCCCAACAAAAATCAGACCATATTTAAATGTGATGACCAATAATTGTTTATAAATTACTAATCAGTTTATAGTCCCGACTTTCCTGACTTCTTTTTTCGATGCCACAGACCAAAATCCGGGGAATGAAACGATGGTGCTGATTGGTCATTTCTTTTTTTTGTAGCAATTTCAAGCTGGAAACTGTCAAATTGTGTTGTTCAAACTCGGCTTTTGTTTTATATTTGATTTGTGTAATCACTAAGAATTAGAAATTGGCTTGTACAAAGCTAAAACACCAATAAAACATAAATCTAATACATTAAAAAAACTTAAACCGCTAAACAAAAAAAAAAAAGAAAAAAAACAGTCGCATTCATTATATCGTAATTGGTTGCAATACATTAAATATTGGTAAATAGTAATTTTTTTTTTTGTTTTTCTTTGTTTCCTCCAATCAGACGTGCTCATAATATCCAGCATACTGATTTTGTGGTTGATAGTATTCCATATTTTGAAACGGCAACGAATACATATAATTCATTACTTGTCCTTGCATCATTGGCTGCGACTCTGATGTATGGTTAGTAGACGATGGCGAACTTGTGCTTATACTTCCAGTCAGCGGCTGAGGCAAAGACTGTTCATGACCTGGGAAATAATTCACTCCATGTTTACCTTCAATACCAGTTGCTGGTTGTGTAATATTGGGTTGCTGACATTGATAATGTTGAAATATTTCGGCTCCTCCATTTACTGGATACCCATTAATTTCTGTTAGGTTTGAACCGGGTGTCAAAACTACAGCGTTTGGATTCTCAATTTGATCCGGTGTCGTGGGTTGGGAATTGTCGCTATCCCCATTTTCTTCAATCATTAATTCTAGTGTCATTGTTGAAAAAGGCTCGTCGCGGTCTTCTGTTTTGATGCAATGGCTTGCTCCAAACTCTGGAATTTCAGGAAAGCTATCGCGAATATATCGTACAAATTCTTCTGGAGAGCATCGTTTCAGTTTTACCTCTCGTAGTCGATGCGTTAAAGTGTATCGTCGGAATAGTGTCGTTATTTGTTCAGTTCTTTTGACGATTCCATGAACATTTTCTAAATACAGACGCACATCGTTGTCGGATACTATAGTTTTGTTCATTAATGAATTGTATACAAACTGCAACATTAACAAAACAGTCTTGGGATCTCCACCAGCACAATTTCGAACACGCTTGAACCCGGGAGCATAGTGTAATAAACGTTCATCGTTTGCTGTCAAAGCTGAAGTTGTACCTGGCTTTTTAGACGCCCTCGTTTTTCGAAGATTGATTTGGCGGCGGGACAACCAAGTGGCGATTACCGATTGTTCGACTTTATGGCCAAAGATTTGTTCGCAGAGACGTTGCAAATCGTTGTGAGTCTTATTTGGGTTTTGTTCAGAATATTGGCAAATGCGTTCGACTGCACGAAGGTCATAAGAATGTTTTTTTCGAACTCGGATTCCGCGGGCTTTGAGCCAGGATTCGAGTGTTGGCATATTAACGATAATTCCCACTCGCGAAGCTTCTTGACAAAGTTCTTTTAGAGTCAAATTTGCATACTTTGTTTTCACAAGACTGCAAAAACTATTGATTGTTTTTTCAGACGACATTACAAAAAGATAAGGAGAATGAAAATAGTATAGTAAATAGAGGATTAAAAATAAAGATAGTGAGACTCAAAATAACAATGGAATAAACGATAACTAAGATCAATTTTTTTTTATAAATATTGGTAATTAAAAATCTAATATAATCAAGCACGTGTAAAATTTTGAAAAATGAAAAAAAGCTTGCGATTTCATGGAAGACTCGATGGTTTTATACATTTGTGTTCTCGTCCAGTCAATACTTGGTAGTCGGTGCATAATAGTTTTTATAATATTTTTATCAAGCAACGTACTGTTATAAACGGTGCATACACCTATATCTTGTATTTATTATGTATGTTTGTTAACCGACTTTTGTTAAGTCCGCGCACCCATTTTGGGAAATTTTGGCAGTTCTCCACTTTCCTAGTCATGTGAAATGGAGCCATGATCTAGTGACAGATGTTGTAATATATTTACAGCCTCGTTTTATTCATGACACTTTGTGTAATATGTCTTGTAACATGTGCTGGGAGGATGAAAAAAAATTTGTCTCTTCCAGCCAATTATCAGTGAATCATACATATGATAGGCTGAACTCTCACATTCACTCGATACTGTACAACGATTCCACCATGTCGGCTGTTTCCAAACTGGTTCGCCAGGTTCGTAACTATTCTTCATCAACAAAGGCTCCGTCACATTTCGTCAATTCATTCCGTCAAGCAATGACCTCGCTGGCATCTCCAGCAGTCATTCTAACTACCGCTAATAAAGACCTCAAAACCGGTGTTCTTCATCCTCGAGGGTTAACTGCCTCCAGCTTCAATTCTTTATCTATAAAGCCATGGCCACTAATCACCTTTAATATCCAAGTGCCTAGTCATGCAGCGGATGCTATGCGGAACCCAAACCCAGACTTGGACGACTCCAAACTTTTTGCCATAAATATCCTTCCAGCAACTCAATCTGCGGCAAAAACTTGTCGTGCGTTTGCGGGAGTGCTGGGACCGAACGTCAACCCTTTTACACATCCAGATATTATACCACATTTGTCATTCGAAGGGTTAAACAGCCAAAACCTTGAATTCAAAGACCAGGCAGTCGACGACCAGGATCTTGTGCTGAGCAATCGTATGCTTGAAATTCCCGTATTCAAATCAGCCAAAGCTGTGTTGTATTGTACTCAACAGAAGGCCATTCCCGTGGCCGACCACGAGATTTGGGTTGCCAAAGTGCTCCATGTAGATGTTCAAATGAACGAAACTCAATCTTCTCAATTAAATGCCACATTGGTCTATCATAATAGAAAGTTCCATCAATTGGGATCAGAAATCTGTGAATGATGTCGATTCAGGGTATACATATTCTTGTATCATTTTTTTTATGTAACACAGTGTCTTAACTTGTACTTTATCATGATAAATATATTTTCCTTAAAACTGATTGTGGTAAACAAGTTTTATTATTATTTTACAGTGTTGTTCAAGTTTCTTTTTTGTAAATTATTTTTATATTTAATTTAACTACTGTTGGAATATTCAATCGTTCCATAAACAAATTCTAAACGGCAGTTTCTAATGCATCCATCTGTTTCTAAAGTATTCAATTTTCGAAAACTAGGATACACTTCCTTGTTTTGAAGCAGTTTTTTCAAAAAGGAAACTATAAAATACCGAACGAATAATATTAAAAACTACACCCAGAAACGTGCAATTTCAATATTAAACGAAACGTCATGATTTACAATTAGGTTCAATGTCGCAAAATATACCAGTGACCACGTTTTATACAAATTTTAATGAGGTATTTATGATTGGTTTAATTTTTATGACTACCGTTGTCGAGTTTAGTTCAAAGGTTTTGATCAGTTTTGTACTGGCTTGACTTTTGGTGTAAGTGTTAAATGACCGGTGTAGGGAATAGAATAATATTAAAAATGGATTAATTATTGAAATATTCCAAAGTTGTAAAAACAAATTCCTTGAATATCCGCGTAGTAATATGTTGCCATATTTTTTTAAAGTATTTCTAAAGAATTTTCTACAACGTCGTACAAATTGGTTCATCCACTTGGTGCAATAATAAATGTACATCAACAAACTTGTACATGTCCTACTCCGCCGGTGATTGGTACGATTTCAGATCCCGAAAATGAAGATAGTGGTCTTGCATGGTTAAAGCTGACTCTATTGTGTTATATTTCTTTCTTTTTCGTTAAACAAGTAACTATTAATATAATATTAATGAATAAAAAAAACTCTCATGTTTCTTGAAAAATGTCGACTCAATCACGATATATTTATTTCAAACAAAACAAGGTTGGTACTAAGGGTTTGATATTGACCGGATTTCTATAAATCCCATTCGGTCACTTATTCATGTATTTGTACGCAACCAATTCCAATCATAGCTCGAGCTTATACGTGTATTCTGACACCCAACAAGAACTCCTTTGACCCTTCAACCTCACGTAATGAATAGTGAAAATAATAATCCAAAAATTCATATACATTTCTGAAAATTCTAAACCCTTGCCCCGAGGACATTATTCAACCTTTCCTACTTTGGTCTAGCAAACTCAAGGTAACTTTGTAATTGTCTCATAATTATGTCATGGTTTATTGAAATCTTTTAGTCAATATAAAAATAAAAAAAAACATTACTTGCTATAATCCATTATTAGTCTCCTGATTATGGATTGCGTTATCTCTAAATACACCAATCTCACAAACAAATTCATATATACATATGATGGTTATACTCATACAATTGATGCTGTTTTCTTTTTTTATTTTTATTTTATTGTCTTCTTCAAATACCATACCACATTGTTTCATTTCAAACCCAAAGATTGATGTTGATCGTTATTTGTTGAATGGTGTGTGTGCAAACATATAATGGCCTACACCTTATATCACTCTCTTATTGAACTTTGATACCTCATATTTGCACCGCTACCATGCGCCAAATTATTACACCTGTAGACTCACCTCTAATGCTGATCAGACAACCCCGAAAATATGGCTTTGTATAATGAAAATATTTTACAATTAAGTTCAATCCTGGTATTAAGGAAGAGAGGGAAGACAAAAAAAAAAAAACAAAGCAGATAAAGTTTAAAATATATATTTCGACTCCATTTATCAATTCATACTCAATGATTTCGGCATCTAATCATAGTAGTATCTACATTTCTATAATTTTGTATCTGTAATATTGAATTTCGATAATCCGGGTTTTAATGTTGTCAAACTCATTTCAGCAAGTACATGCCTATACTATCTTCTAGTTAGAGACGGTTTATATTTCGACTTCGAAATATAATACCAACGCCGTTGGATCCAATAATGCACAAATAAATTTACTGGTACCATAAAGTAAGTGTCTCATTGAAAAATTCAGATCTATGGTGTTGAGATTTGTTTTGATTACCTTTGACTGCTTTTTTTTTTTTTTTTCAAAATTGGATGAACCAAGTATTAACTTCAATATGCGTTTTATACCGAGTGAAAAGTTTTGCATTTGCATCATTGTACAACATTTCAAAAGGTCCCGTAAATTGGTTCATTGCCAAATGTTTGAAAAGTTTTTCAACCTGGAGAAGGAAAGTTCGCCACGAAAGGGAGGATAGCTTGGAAACATATTATTTACAGCCAAACGACAAAACACACATACAGTCAGTACTAAGGTACTTGTCATATACGAGACTCAGCTAAGCAATATTGAGTCACCAACAATACCAGTTATTGTAAAAGTCTTTTAAACAATTCTCAAGCTAAAGCTCAACATTGTCATTTGAACGTAACTGGTAAACTCGGTTATAACTTCATTTGCTTGTCAATAAAATGGAAATACACACCATTTTTATACAATCGGCAAATCTTTTTTAACCTATTTTTATAATAAAATATTCGGTCACATTACCAATTTTCATTAACTATATACTTTAATGGTTTTGGTGATTTTAAAATCATGCTTTAATAAGTAAAAACTGTCGCCAATTGTAATTGGACAATAATGAACAAATAATTGTTTAATGAGGAAAAAACACACACGGCTGAGAAAACTCTGTGGACCTTTGGTTTCGCTGGTATTTGTAAATTTTATTAGTAGCAGGTTCAAATTTTCATGTTACTTTAGATTTCTTTACATGACTAGTACTAGGATTTGATTTTGTTTTTTTTATCTTTGACCACTCTTCAGCCTAACTCTATAAACCAAGGAGGTTTATCTTCAAATTTGTATTGTGTTGCCCTTAACAGCTTTTGGAATCATGTGTGTTTTTGTATACACATAGGTTTCAATTCGACATTGAAAAAGAAACCAATAATATAAAAACTGAATAGTGGGTACATTAGATATTTGTATCCACATAATCGAAATATTTTGATGGATTCATTGGTTAAAATTAATGGTCCTAGATATTCAAAATCGATTCAAAATATGAATGCCTAATGTACTGAGTAAGAACCTTGGTAATCCAATAGCACAAGCAATTTCGGTAGAAAAAACCTTTCCCTAATTTATGACGTGAAAAACTGCAATAAATTTGTGATTATGATTCACAAATAAACGTTAGACGTACGGTTTCGATCCAACACAAAAATTTGGACCAAACTGCAGAGATAATCCTGTAGTCGGCAAATTGTAAAAGATTGAGTTGTTTGCATAATTATCATACCAATTCATATTAATTGATATTACCAATTTATTATAATGACAACACTAATTATTGGTCTGATCATTATTGTTCATGTTATACAAAAAAAGATCCTCCTATAATCCAACGATATTTTATTCTTACAAATCGACAATATGTCTTTGAACTATACACTTGCCAAAAAAAAAAGAAAAACAGACTTGTTTTCCAAGCTCTGTTGAATAAAAGTATGTACAGTTATTTGAAAGTAACGTATTGCGCGGAGAATCACGTTCTAATCCATGCAGGCCAAACCAAAGGAGGAAATTTTGGCACATACAAGGCACATTTACAATCAATTTATAAAACAAAATTACACAAATTTGTCACGAATTATGGAATTCCGATTAGTTGTATACAAAAAGTGGTTGGCAGAAAAGCGGCTAGGCCAAAAGTAACCCAAAGAATAAGGTGGATATAGGCTACAGAAATTAAAATTCTATCAATATCGAGGGAGAACAACGTCAAGACCTTTATGTTTTGTCCTTGATAAAAACACACAAGGCATTATAATTAAGACAAAAGTCATCGTTCAGACGAGAAAACTGGTGGAGCCAAACAATCACCGATACCCGATATAACCATCCCAGATAAATTTGTATGGCAAAAATACTTGAATACTTATTGTTATTTACAATAAATACAAGAATACAAAACATTGACAGATGTAAATAGGAGGTGCTCTGCATACCGCTAAACAAATTTGTCTCGCTTATAACCTTACATACAGAGCACACCGCGAAGAATTATCACCGACAAAAAAAATTTCTACACCGCTTTAATGAAACCATATAATGGACATGTATGTATAGAACATATTCGGCCTGGAGATTTCCTATTTGGTTGGATTTAGATGATTTGGTTTGGTGTTCAATGTTGCATTTACAAATGTTGCTCCTGTAAATCTTGTTGATACCATATTTTTGGGCTAAAACCCGCGGCGCAAAGATCATAAACATGTGTGAAAAATCGATTGGAGTTGTAGTAATTTAGTAATCTGATTTAAAATTCTTTCCTTCAAACCACACAAAATTTATAAAAGTTTTAGTTTAATTTTTTGCCAATCAGATCGAACCAAAAATGTTTAATTAATTAATTTCAATTATGTTGAAATAGTATCAAATAGCTGCTTCTCACGCTTCGGATTAAACTCTATTCTTCAAGTATGGTGATTTGGTCTCACGACTGATTTTGTTTTTACTTTTAAATCTATCGGTTTATACGGCCTCGAACCTATCTATCTTGACAATGCATTTGGTGTCTTTCCAACTTATATTATACAATTAATAAATATATAAATATATATATATATATATATATACAGAACCATCTCATTCTACCTTTCAACCACAGCAAAAACTAGTCAGTTTGGCCCAAAATCCCTTTCTTTCTGGCTCCTCTTGCTGCTGCTGCTGTTGCTGCTGCTGCTGATTGAAGTACGGGTTAGACCCTTGCCCCGCGCTGACCTTGGGCTGTGCTTGTGTGTACGTTTGCTGCTGAGATGGTTGCTGTTGAACTGGGTTATGCGTAGTCTGCTGATTAGACGGTGTCGTTGATGTAGACGGTCTAATTCCGCCTTGTGTCACGGCTCCCGCCGTCTGCACATTTCCACCACTTCCATATTGTCCCGAAGAACCCATTACAGGTCCTGAGCTTCCAGGTAAAGGATTTGGCCCATATGTTGATCCTTGTGCAAGTGCCTTGCCCATTCTAGATCCTGGGCTCACACCTGATTGAGCTGGAGCACCACCGGGAGCACCGTTCTGGGAACGGCCATGCTTCGACCGGCTCGAGTTACGAACAACTGCCGCGTTCGGAGCAGTTGGATGTTGTATTTGTTGACCTCCTCCGGCCTGTTGCGAAAGTCGGCCTTGTGATGACGAAGCAAGCGCTTGATTGCTGCCTGATGCCGTATTATTGGCAACCCCTCCTGCTCCACCAGCATTAGTTCCTCCATGCGTTTGTGTTGATTGTCGGTGGTTGGGTGGATACGGGTGCCCGTAGCCATGCAGATTAGGCTTGCGGTTAGTAGCCGCATCCCAGCCTTTGCCCCCGTTAAGATGCATCCAATCGTAATCCCCATCCTCTACCTCTCCTGCCGATTTCAATGCTTGTGTGAACAAATCACGAAGATAGTCATAGTCTGGTGTAGCATCAAACTCAAGATTTCTAACATAACGGAGATATTCTGCAAATTGTTTAGGAAATCCTGCACATAGCTCGTCAATGGGAGTTGTCTGCTTCTTTTCACCGATTTTTTCATACTTCTGCTTGTTTGTAGCTGCCTTGAGGCCCTGCCATGGAAGTCCTCCACGAAGGAAATACATAAATACATGACCAAGTGATTCCAAGTCGTCACGTCGCGATTGTTCTCGTCCCAAGTGCGTGTTGATAGACATGTAACGTGCAGTGCCAGAAAGTGATTTGCGCTCACGGTATGGAATATGGTGTTTCGTTTTAGGGTCCCGGTACTGTTTAGCCATACCAAAGTCAATAACATAAATAAGATTTGCGGTTCGTGTGTTGGGTCTTCCAATCAAAAAGTTGTCGGGTTTGATGTCCCTGTAAATAAGAGACTTTTCATGAATTGCTTGAACTCGTGTTAACATTTGTTTGGCAACCATAACTGTTGTTTTAAGCGAAAACTGACGGCCACACCAGTCAAAAAGATCTTCTAAAGAAGGACCAAGTAAATCGATAATAAGGACATTATGAAGCCCTTCCTGTCCAAAATAATAAACATGCGGAATACCAATGGTCCCAACAAGAATTTTATAGGTACGATATTCATCGCGAAGCTGCGGAGCGTCGGATTTGCGGGGTTCAAACTTGATAGCAACTTGTTGGTTATTCAGGAGGTTGACACCCTCAAAAATTACACCAAAAGAACCCTCACCAATCTTTTTTCCAACACGATAATGAACGCCAATAACATTAGCTTGGCTTGCAAGCTGATTAGACATGATGAAAATTTATCGATATTAAAGTGATATGACAATAAGAATGGAGTAGGAAGAAGAAAATATTTGTCCTGAAAAGTTGTTTTGATTAAAAAAAAAAAAAAAAAAAAAAAAGACTTCAAACAAGCTTTTGTTTCAACACCAACTTCAAAAGAATGAAACAAAAAACGCCTAATGGCTTTGATAACGATTGAATCTAGAAATAATAAAAAAAGTCTAAGGAGTCTGAAAGTCCTTGTACTGAACTGTTGAAAGGATGTTTTAAAAAATGAAAAAATAATTGTTTTAAAAAATACGGCTAGAAGGAAAAACCGAATTGGTGGCATTGACACTAAATAGCGTGTTGGTCATGTGATATTGAAATTTTCAGTCGTATCTGCCAGACTGCCATAGTACATTTCAGACCGATATTTACATCATTTCTTTATCAAGATATTCTTACTTGTTTTCGATTTCAACTTTCAACCATCAACATGGATGCCGCCACCCGTCGTCTAAACAAAGAAATTTTAGCTCAATACAAGGATCCAAACCCTGCACTAGCAACTTTGGAACCCGTCGACGAAAATAATCTTTTGCTATGGCGTGCGGTGCTTAAAGGTCCTCCTGGAACGCCTTACCAAGGTATGTTTGTATTAGATGCTTGCTTCACACACTCGAAATCAATGGCTAACATCATTTCCTTTAGGTGGGCTTTGGAATATCACTATTCAAGTTCCACCCTCATATCCTTTGCATCCTCCTGAAATGCATTTTGATACCCCCATATGCCATCCTAATATCCATCCAACTTCAGGCGAAGTTTGTTTAGATGTTCTCAAGAATCAATGGACTCCAGCTTGGACCATTTCTTCCGCTTGCACCGCCGTTCAAGCAATGCTTTCCGACCCTGAACCGGATTCTCCTCTTAACATTGATGCCGCAAATTTGGCCCGGTCCTCAGACTCTCTAGCCTATAACTCCCTTGTTAAATACTATACCCGACGTTATGCTAGTAATACCCAGATCTGAATTTTTGCTTGTCCAAATAGTCTTGGTTTTTCATTTCTTGTGTTTTGGAACAAATGAAAGTGACCCCGAAATATATTGGACAGCGGTTGGATCTAGTTTTAAAGAATTGGATATTTGATTCCGTAACATAACTGAGAACTATTTCTAGTGAATGGTAATCTGGTTTGGGTTTATTTATCAGTTCGACCCTTTATTTTGATGACTTTTTTTTTTCTTTTCTGAAACCTATAATTCGCATTCGTTGGAAAGCTCAACGGCAATTTTGCCAACCCATTTTTCGATATTGGATTTTCATTGGTCTATATGAAGTTTTCAAACATTGTGCATAACTTTAAACTACAGTTTAATACCTATGGGTGACAATCGCTTATAAGTTTCTATTGATATTGTTTACTTTTAATTGAATTTCTGTTACCAACGTTTTACATCGAAGTTAGTGGGGTTGCTATAGAAGTATTATCGTGGGAGACCTCGGTTTGTACCTTGATAATAAAAGCCTTGTATCACTAGGATTGTGATTAGTTGTTTGTAAGTGTCGAGATGTGTATAAATGGAATCTTCTTCCAGAGCTTGCTTTGTGTTGTAAGAAGATTTCCTTTATAAATTTCATATTGCTTATCGTGATGAGGGATGGGTTTAAGAGTAATGGAAAAGATTCAGATCCCTGATATGTTATCCTATGTTTTTTTTTTTTTTAATTAGTTTCGAAAGTAAGTTTCATTTTTAGTAATGTCTTGCTCTAGAAGCTGTGATGTCAATATCTGCTTATAAATACCCATTTTTCTACCTTAAAACTAATTGGGCTATTTTGGAAATTACCTTGCCTTGTTTGAACCACCCTTTTTCAAATCGGTACCTAAAACAAAATACGATATTATTAGTACTTGATATATGTACGTGATAATTGTGAGTATTTTTATCGGATTATAGTGCATTATCATACAGGATATCCATTGGTGTGTTTATTATTGTTTCTTTTCTTTTGGCTTAGATATGGCAATATTAGTTTACACACTTTCTTGAAATATCCTATTTTTGTAAACCTCGTTTCTACAAGAACTGCAAGATATATTTTACATCTAAACGTTAATATCAATGTATATGGTTATATTTCAACATGCCGGTACTTGTTATTAACGGTTCAAAACAATACCAATGTTTGGTCTTTATTAAATGATAATTTGCTCGGTGCCGTTGAATATCGATTGGTACTTGATTTCTCTACATTCTAGGACATGGATAAAGTCTGCATTGTATATATGACTTTGATATTTCTGTGTTGTTTCATTTTAGTTTTTAAACATTTTCCTCAGATATCCAGCACAGTCGCAAATTCAAACGTCAATTTCACTCGAGCTGGGAAAAAAAACAATTATTTGCTTTACCTGGTCAATTCAAGTGTGCGAAGAAAATTATCAAAGATCATTTATTGATTTTATAGTAAATTCTTTTTAAATCATCTATTTGACAGCTTTTTCTTTCCGCAATAATCAACTTGGTATCCCCAATTTAGTACCGTAATCTAGACAATACCAAGAAATATCCATTATGTGTACCTTCAATGTTTCATATACTTGTCTATAGTCAATTTTTGGTATGCTTCTATTGTAGCGAAAATACAATGTAACTGGTCCATAACTTTCTGAAAGTGAAATTGACATCTACACAACCAAAATATGACTGTTGGGAATAAGTTCATACTACTGTACATTTATTGATTGTTCAATAAATTGATCAATTTCAAAAATCTATTTAATCATGTAAATGTTCTTTGGAAAACCAAGCCCATCAAGTTTTTTTAAATTCAATTACACTTTCCCACCATGTTTACTTTTGCCGCAGAAATTTGGGTTTTTCCAAAAACATATGGTATTGGGACGCCAGTGTTATATTTTGCCATTGCTTTTCCTTTCGTTTTAGGAGCTTTTTCACTCTTGCGCAATAGTAAACGCATAGCAAAAAAAGATAATTCCAAAAAGAGTGAAAATGATCAAGAGGGACCTGAGAGATCTGCGACTTTCAAAAAGTCCAGAGATTTTCAATCGCATTCTTTGGATAATGGGCCCAGTGATGACCTTCATGATAATGATCGTGATGTTGAACCTTTTTCCTTCCGTTCCCTTTTAATTGAATCGTCTTCGCCTGTGTTCAAGAAAGCTTCATCGACCAGTTCGATTCCCAAAGTCGACCAAACGATTCTTACTTTGATGGAACAGAACAGTACGCTTGGAGAGTCAATACATAGAGATTCAAGACTTTCTGGGCTGGCAGAGACTCTGAAGACTCCCATGAATCAAGCAAATATTGAAAATAATGCGAAAAATCATTCAGAATTTTTACCTGTAGTCGCAGGCAACAATATTGGCGATTGGGTAATTGACAACTCTATGACCCTAGGTATATATCAAACTACAAAAGCTGGTTTATCACAGCCTTGTATCATGATCTTCTCGGCTCTAAATGGGTCCAGTACATCCAGTATTGAAACGCAAAATGAAACTGAGGAAAATGAAAAGTATGGCGATGTCCAGTTTGAACAAACTGTTACTTCGCCAATTGAGATAGTTTCGCCATCTTCCAATGCTCTCGAAGGTGTTGGTCCCCAATTGAATCCTCAACTAAAAATGGGCAACGATCATGAAGCAAAGTCAATCAATGGTTCAACATTGAAGCCTTCCAATGACTCTGGTTGTACTGACTACCAACTGAACCCACAACTTGCAATGGATACTCGGCTTTCAAACTCAAAGGCTCGAGTTATCTTTGCAAGCCAACTCGGTCGTTCCGGTACGTTAATATATTTGGTTATACTAATATCCATAATTCACGATACTCGTGAAAAAGCATTGGACTATTTGACCAAAAAAGTTGACAATTTGGGCCCTCCTGGCTATTGTCAGCAGTTCAATTTGTATCTTCAAAATGAAGATTTGCTGGCTGTGAAACAGTTTTTCCAAAATAATGTGAATGATAATACTCAGCCAAATGAATCGGAAGGGTTTGAATATGCAACGCTTCCAACCTTGTTTCCTTCACTCTCTCTCATTGCGTTCGTTTTGCACATGCACGATGGGCCAGGTGATACTAGCATAGCTGATTCGAGTACCATATTGAGTAACAAAACAAATTTGAACGGGCATATGTATATTAAAAGGCTTCTACATCAGCCGTTTTTTGGTTATTTGTCCATCAATCAGAGGTTGCAAAGCGACATGGTTATAAATCATAAAACCATCCAAGAAATAAACAACAGCAAACCTCGAATTAAGGAAACATCGCTATCAAAGTTGCTTGAACTTAAGAAAGACCGTATGTATTTCGGGCCTACCAAACCTACCGGATATAAATACGCCGAAATTCAGAATTATTGTCTGCGGGTCATCAAAAGGTTTTCTGTTCCTAATGGTATGATGGAATGTCAAAAAACAACGCTGAATAAGTTTTTGGACTTGAAAGTTGAGATGCTAGCGGAATCGCAAAGACTGGAATATATAAAAAAAATCCAGGACGGTTTTTTTTAAAGGAAATAAAATAAAATTTCAATATTTATACTTATAGTAAAATTGTCTACAATCGTATCCTTGAGAATAAACATTAATCCTATTTGAAAATAATGGTCAAATTTAGCCAGGCTCCATTACCATACGTTTGAACCGATCAGTCCAAGACTTTCCGTAACTTCCAGTGGGCTGTTGCAAATTTTTAGATTGGTTTTGGTCAATTGCCATGCCTTCTTGGTAATCTGCTTCTTTATCCTTTTCAACTTGTGCGCGCACCCCAGAGTGGCTGATATTTTCGTATTGGCTATCACCTCGTGAATCCGGATTAGAATCGTTGCCAGGGTTATATTCTTCACTATTTTCATACTCTTCATGGCGTTCTGCTCCAGCTCCAGAGGTTGCGCCAATTCCTTTATTCATCAATGCGCCGGTGAGTGCGCTTCTCTTCGGACTGTTGGCCGGTTGTGTTTTGTTCTTTCGTGGTGTGCGTCCAATTGTATCGGTTTCAAGAGATGTAAAATTTCCAGGAAGAACCAAGATTTGATAATCATATGAAGACACAGCTTTGCTTCGAATGGGTGGCAAGTGGTCCTGGTGAGCAATGGTTTGAGAAATGATATCGATCAGAATGGAACGGACTTGACTTCGAGCTCGAAAGACATGTATCGGATCCGACTGTGGTCTTGAAGAAATGTATTCTGCAAAATGAGTTAGTCAATACGCATTTTTTTGTTTTTTAACGACCTGACGTCCAATTGTAAAAATCAAAAGGGTAGAAAAATAAAAACTTACCAAAACATTGAATGTTCCATTCTTCCCAGCACCAAACATCCTCACCTTGCTCGTTCTGAACCCATTTGCCACTCAAGTTGATTTCATCAGCCTGGTTAGCCGAAATAAACATAACCGATAGCGTGTATAGTAACTTTGAATTTTGAGGGATGTTTCCTTGAATTTGACTGGATTCAACGTTGTTAAAAGGAGAAGAGCTGCTTTCCCTGAATCGATAAACAAGCTCACTGATTTTATGATCAATCAATGAGTCTGTGTCTGGGTCCGTTATACAAGGGTATGACAATGTTTGTGACTTTTTGTAGTTGGAAAAAGCGGGGTTGGATTGGGCTTTGGTGCCACTACCAGAGTTGCTGACTGAAGATGGCTGTTCTAAAGCAAGAGACACATTTGTGAAGATTTCGCGAGTTGAAGGTACAGTTGATCCTAGCGATCTATGGAACAGGATTGTAGAAAGAACAGCAGTAGTGGAATCTTTCAAAAGAGACGGATTGACACATAGATCGTATTTAAAATTCATGCTAGTATTCTTCTTTTCTATTTATGGTATAATGAAATGGAGTAATTAGTGCTGATTTATTCTGGTATTGTCATGAAATACAGCCATGACGGATCGATATTGAATACACAATTATCTGTATGTGGTTGTGTGGTATTATGAATCAACGATAACGTCTAAGGATTATGAAATGTGATAGTATACCAAAAGATAAGTAGATCCGATAAACTAATCAGATTTTGGGACAATTAAAAGGTATAAAATATTTTATGGTACTTTGAAATAATATATTTAAACGAAAAGTTTTGTTTTGATTAAAACAATGGTAAAAAGTGCTTATCGTGGTAAGAATCAAGATATCAAAATGGTTGCGAAACAAGATATCAAACTATTCCAAAAATCCGACTATTACACGTTAAGTCATGACAATATTTGTAACATAGTCATGTGATTTGAAATTTTCTATTTTCTATTTTCAACGGCTTTATTTATTTATTTAATAAACTGTATGTTTTTAAAAAAAACGTCATGAAATATTGCGTTCAGTTTTTTTATTATTGTTAATTTATACAAATCTACTGGTTGGTTACAGACTCAAGTCGTTAATGGCTCATCGCTAAAAGTTTAATTGTAAACTGCATAGTTTTTTGTTCTTTTGTGTATTCTTTAAACGAATCATTGACAACTCCAGATATTTTCCGGAAAATCAGATACAAAGCTTTAAATGAATAAAAAGTTGATCCAGCCTAAGAATCTCGAGCTTTTTGTTTTAAAATACGACATATTCATCCTGATCAATGTTTATTGTTTAAAATAATAATAATAATTATTATAAAAGAGCCATCCTGTGTAAATGTAAATTTCATATTCAGTCTTACTCGCAGGAACTGAAATAGCTAATTTACACATATTGCAGTAAGCATTTACCTAGTTTTATACGTTAAAAACATGTTATTTCTTAGTTACAAAATGCAGTATGAAAGCGCAGCGATGCCGTGAACCACTACCAATATTTAACAATACAAGCAATGCCATGATATTATGTCGGTTTTCGGAACCGAGGTTTGGGCTGGTCCGAGTTTAAACTGCGTCAGACTTTGAAGCTTTGTTTTGTTCTACGGATCATTATTATTTCAAGTGCTCATTCGTAAACAAAAATAAAATATTGCCATCTGAAAATCACGGTCTAGATTCAAAGTTGTCAACCAAGTACAATTATCTTTAAATAAACTGATGACACGATACAAATCCGGTTTTTGGTTTTCGGTCAATAACCAATCATTGGAATCAGTTTTCATAAATTGTATTAGGAGTAAATAATATAAGATTGTCTCGAGATTGTTTACAAATAAAAATAATAGTGAATCAGTGCAGAAAAAAAAAAAATAATAATAAAATAATAATAAAAAAATTGAAAATCAGTTCCAACTGGCCTCCAGTTCTAGTCTTTATACTATGTTCGTAATCAAATATGTATATAATTCAAAAGCGCTTCACTTTGAATCCGTTTATTCAAGAAGAGTGAGATTCTTTCTTTTTGAAAATTGAAGAATACAATCGTCTTCTGGGAAGATAGTTGCAAAAACACGAATTTCTTCCGACAATGGAGTAACAGTATGCTTCCAATCGTAAAACAAGGCAGCTTTACCAAATAATGAAACAAGGTTCATGAAAACATAATTCTGTCCAAGACAAACGTGGGGTCCGGTTCCAAAGACAAGCCAGTTTGCAGTATTTTTAGAAGCCTTGGAACCTTCAACCCATCTCTCAGGAATAAACTCGTCGGGATTGTCATAAACTTCAGGGTCATGGAGAGCTGGGTAAAGAGTTGGAATAACCATAGAGCCCTTAGGAATAGTGTAATCAGAAGTAATGGAATAGCTCTTCTTGGCAACATAGGGAACCATTGTGACGGGAGGACGGTATCTCAAAGCTTCCTTGACAACCATACGAGTATAATTCATTTGGTCAACAAGATCTAAATCAACAGGTTTGTCGAAACCACCGTTGGCCTGACGAAGAGCAATTTGTTCTTCACGGATCTTACGCATAACTTCGGGTCTATCAGCAATAATTTGAAAAAGCCAAGTGGTTGCCGAGGAAGTAGCATCCTGTGAAGCAAACAAAAAGGTAAAGACAGTTTCAGAGATTTCCTTGTTGGTAAAGTCTCTGACCAGGTTACGGCGTTCTTCAGGAGTCAAATTCTTACCTTCAGGGTCGTTGGCAAGCTTTTCTTGAGATTCTTGCATGAGCTTGACCCAGGCATCCATGGTACAGGTGATTTCGGCATTTTTGGCCATGTTGTCTTTAGCCATTTGGGCGCAGTTTTCAAAAATGGCCATAGTCATGTCGGCAATCTTCTTTCCGTACCAAGGCTTAGTAAAGGGAAGAATAATGGGAAAGTTGACGAGTTCGAGGGCTTCAGTGATTCTATAGTAGTTGTCAGAAATGGTCTTTACCTGGTCGTCGGTGATGTAAGTACCACAGAAAGTACGAAGGGAAACAGCACAGTTGATTTCACGGAATAAATGCATATAAGGAACGGGGCCATCCTTGGAATACTCGACAAATTGTTCGAGATACTTGTCGTAAATGGTGTCCATATGGGGTAAATACATAGCAAGGGCTTGACGTGTGAAGAGTCCATTCAAGGAACGGCGGTAATCGACATGAGCCTTTCCGTCCAAGAAAACCCAATTGGTGGGACGAAGAATTTTAATAGCAACATCAACGACACAAGGCTTAACGTAAGCAGGTGAGTTAAAGATTTTACGAGCCAGGTCTCTTGAAGAGGCGATAACAACGAATTTATGAAAGACAGACACGCAAGAAAGTGGACCGGAATCCCACTTGGCCTTGTATTCCTCGAATTTTGGGTTCATAGACTCGAGGAATGGGCCGATGATTGGCCAAATTTTGAAAGAAGGACCGGCAATAGAACCTTTCTTCATGAGATAGAGAATTTGATCATAAATAACTAAAGCAATAATAGAAGTAAACAAAACGGACCAGACTGAAAGATTGTCACGAAGGAGTATCAATGAAGAAGAGACGAGAGAGTTTGAACCAACAAGAGGTTCCGTCTCTCCAACATAGGAAGCATTGGAAGACATGACGATTCGGCTGAAAAAGTGAAAAAAGCGAAAATCAAAATTGAAATATAAAAAAAAAAAAAAAAAAGAAAAAAAAAAAAAAAAAAAAAAACAAGTTTGAAATAAAAAAAGGAGAAATCAACCATTGAGAATATGCCATTATGTAATCGCACCAATAGTCCGGATTATGTAATATTCGGAACGTCATATCATTTCCATCGGAACCGTTATCTTATCAGTCTTTTCCTATTTAAAACGATGCATTTGAATTGGGATTACAACGTGTATGAGAAAAGGATAAAATAGAAAGTTCAGTGTTTGATTTGGCAATAGTTGAATCATGAACAAGTTTATAAGTAGTTGGTCCATGAGCTGATTTAGTTTACAAACACCAGAATGAAGGACAACTCCATCAAAAGTATGAATTTTATAACCAACGTTGAAAACAATCTCAAAACTGATCGAATCATCATCAACCAACGTACATTTACAAAATAACATTCTGAAATCAAAAATTACAAAAAATCAAAATAAAATAAAATAATTGTCATGAAAACAAAAACAAAAATAAACATGAAAAAAAACTTTTGGTACAATTTAATAAGCCAACCAATCTTTGATATACTCAAAGCTTGCCCAGCTCGCTGCCATTGACGGAACAACTTTTAAAAGATTGGCCGATAGTCCTTTATAAAGACCTCCAAAACCTTCAGTTCGCACAATCGTTCGCAAAGCATCACCAACACCAGTGTATTTGAATCCTATTCCCGTACTCTGGTCCATGGATAGCACTTGGAACCGTCGTCGCAATACATCAAACGGATATGTCAGTGTTTGGGCAATAGCACCACTGACAGCTCCAGTCGATAACTTTTCAAACCCCGTGGGCTCTCTATCGGTCGTCACGATGATTTTTTCCCGTATCCACTCATAAACAGCAAAGTTTATGCCCACATATGGAGCAACACCCATGGTAGTTGGAATGATACCACGATATAAAGCCAGATACCCACCCTCGTCTCTAACCATTTGCTTACCCACAGAAATAATACCTGGTGGTTTCTGACCCAAAGAGTTAAAATGTTCTTGTAGGTTGCCAATCGACGCTGTTTGTATAGATAATCTAGTTCGGATAATATCGAGTGGGTATGTTACAAATACCGAGGCAACGCCGGCCAAACTGCCCGCAAAAAGTCGCTCAGCGGTGTTTAATGATCTTCCTCCAATATTGTCCATTGAAGTAGCAATTTTAGATGCTGGTGCATTCAAAAGCTTCGCTTCATCTTTTTCTTCTTCCCGGCCCGGGTTTAACGCAATAATGTATGCTTTGAGAACGGTATATGCTGAAAACTGAACAGCGGAATATGGAATGATTCGAATACAGTTTGTACCGTTTCCTCTCATAAAGCCGCGCCACCCTTCGTCTTTCCACATTTTACCTAGCGTGGGAATTACACCTTGATAAGCGGCCGACCCAGGGCCTTGAACCTGAAAAATGATCTTCATCCGTTCAAACGGTGAAACAACAGTACGAGAAATAGCACCGGCAACACCTCCAGCGACAAAAGAAGAGACAGTGGGGTAAGAAAGAAACTTTCTGGTTTGATCAACTGTTGGATTTGATAAGAACTGCGTCTTCATTTCATTCACACTGGGGAAAGAAACCGATCCAGTGGTAGAAACTTCAGTTGTAGACGACATGGGATAATACAAAAAAATCTGAGTGTCAAAGCTTGGTAAATAATATAAGGTAATTAGGAATGTTGGTATAAATATGGATCAAACAATCATGAAATATACAATATTTATAGCTTGAAATCAATCAAATTTCCATAAAGTGTATAAACAACTTGATATTGATCGAAACCAGCAAAATATATAAATAATCAACTTGAAATGGATCAGAAACTCACAAACCACTCGTGTCAATTATTCTCCGACAATATGGCTTTAAAACAACAATCAAATTGGTCCCAATAAAATTGGATATTTCATGTAGAATAGTCAAAAATTTCTCAGTTGGAAAATTCTCTGCATGATTCAGAAATACTTTTTTATTATATTTCTTTAGGAGAAATGGAGAAACTGGAGAAATGATGCTGATTGGTTAGTAAATATGTCATATGTTTGTCATATGATATTAATACACGTGAAATTCACGCTATCTGGTCGAACATCGCCACCACGCATTTTTAAAGGCATTTTTTCAGCAGGTTGTATATATTTTTTTGGTGTTTAGCAATTTTTTATTGATTCGACTTTGTTTCTGCATCCATCAAAATGACTGACACAGAAGCCACTTTTGATCCTACCTTGAAGAAGAAGAAAAAGTCAAAGTCCAAGCCTGCTTTTGCGGCCGACGACGTGGCCGATACCCAAGCATCTGCCTCTCCTGTTGAGTCTGGCGACGTTGACACCGTCACCGATATGATGGCTTCATTGTCAACAAAAAAGAAGAAGAAAAGTAAGACTTCATCAAAAGATAAGGAAGATGCTGATGAAGCTGAGGATGCAGTTGCTGGTCCTGGTGGCGATGGATCAGCTGCTTTCGATGCTAAAAAGAAGAAGAAGAAGAAAAAGGCTGCTGCCGCTGATTTCGATGCTCTTTTAGAAAAGGCTGGTGTTTCAGAACAGCAAACCCCAACTGAACAAACTGAACAAACTGAATCGGCTCCTGTCGCAGTTCCAAAGACTGCTGTCAATGAAAATGGCGAAGCAGATTTTACTTACGAAGAATTATTGACCAGATTTTTCAAGATCCTTGCCGCAAACAACCCTGATTTGGCCTCAGATCGTTCAGGCCACAAGTACAAGATTCCACCCCCAGAAGTCAAACGTGACGGTAAAAAGACACTATTTATCAATATTAAAGATATTTCTGACAGATTGCACCGACCAGTGGAGCACGTCATTTCTTTCTTATACGCTGAATTGGCTACCACCGGTTCAATTGATGGTTCCAATCGTCTTGTCATTAAAGGCCGTTTCCAACAAAAGCAAATTGAAACCGTTCTTCGAAAATACATTGTTGAATATGTCACATGTAAAACTTGCAAGTCCATCGACACATCCCTCAGTAAAGAAAACAGATTGTTTTTCCTTATTTGCAATAGCTGCGGCTCTAGAAGATCAGTCTCGTCTATTAAGACTGGTTTCCAAGCTGTTATCAGGAGACAGAAACCCACCTCTTAAAAAGTTTTTTTTATACCATTTCTTAATCATCAATTTACGTTCCTTGTATGATCCCTCTCTAACCATGGTTTTTTTAAAAAAAACAATTATAAAGGCACCATGGTGACGAAAATACTAAAAATAAAAATAATAAAAAAACGGCTTTTTAAAACCGAATCGTTATGACATTTGTGAAAACAATTGCAAATTAAAATAAATATTTATAGAAGTACATCACGTAAATGATTCAAGCTCTTCACACTCACAGTTCATGTATAGTCTGACTCCACCATCTGCACCTGCACCAGCAACGAGGCCTTGTGACCATGGATCTTCGCTAGGCTTGCGCGCACTTTGGTTTCCGTGTTGCAGTCCATTTGTCTCTAAACTCTTTGACCAGTACGCAACCAATGGCATTGCCATCTCCTGTGTCTTGAAGTTTTGCTCAACGCTAAACTTCTTGGCCAGCATCCAGTACCCTGCACCTTCGTCTTCTGTACTATCATTCCCTTTATCCTTTCTTGTGGACGCATGCTTTTTGCTCTTTTTGGCTTTATCTGTTTTGGAAAGTGTGTCGCCGTTTGATGAAAATGACCAGAGGTTGACGTTTCCATCTGCTCCACTAGTCATGAAAGATTCACCGCTTTCCAACATCGCTATCGAAAAAATTGTTTGTGAGTGTGCTTGCCATATTTCAAGACAGTCGCCGGAATTGATATCAAACACGCGGATCTTGTTATCATACGACGCAATGAGCTGGTTCAGTTTTGCGGAATAGGCAAGGCTAGTGACGGGCTGGCCAGCATCAACTTGTGCTTCTCCATCTTCTTGTTTCTTTTTATCAGTCTTGTATTCCCTGGTCGTAAATGTCAGACTACGGAACTCTTGAATTTTGACACGCTCTTTGTAATCATATAACACAATCGTGGAATTCTCGTAGCCAACAGCCACCTTTTGTGTACCCGTGATGAATGCGATACACGTTGCGGATGGTATGTTGTGGGAATCAAAATTCAGCTTTTTCTTTTCGTCTCCGCTGTCATTGTCAAGATAATCAGCATCGCCGTCCTTTTCTTCATCTGTACCAGCTTCTTCCGTGGCCTTAAGCTTAAATTCTTGCTTCTCTTTTTCATCCAATGTAACTATGGATCCATAGCTCATGACAGCAACTGCTTTCAAATCTAAAGGATTGGATATATCCCAAATATGAATAGAACCTTCTGAAGATGCAGTTGCCAAAGATCTTGTTGTTTCGTCGATAGCCATCGATAAAATGAAACCTTGATGGGCAACAAACGGTCCAAGCTCCATGCTTTGTCCAGGCGACCATCGACGAATGGACCGGTCTTCACCGCCAGAATAAATGATATTTGTTACGCTATCATAACAAAGACCGATAATAGGGCCAGCGTGGCTGCGGTGTGTTTCAACTGTTTTTGCACTGGTTTTTTTCTTGTCAAACTTGATTTTCCACTCAGTTACAACACCGTCATCTGATCCAGTGACCAAATGGTCAGAATCGATAAAAGTTATTGCTCTAACAGTGTCTAATTGACCTGCAATTTTGCCTGATTCCACCCAGCTGTATCTTTTGGGAGCATTGCCATTTTTTGGCTTTGTGTCGTGTTTTGGAACTTGTTGTTGTTTTGGAGACACATTTTTTTGCTTTGTTTGCTGAGGAGGTTGATTGAATTTCGTGTTTAAAGATTCCTGTTGCTGTAAAACAGATAATTGTTGCTCGTTTTCAGGTTGGCCGTTTAAAGGACCAGCAGAATTATTATTTCCAGACCCAATGTTGGATGATTGCAACAGATACTCAATTTCTTGAACGCATTTTTCCAAATACTGACGTGACTCGATAATTGGTGTTAGGTCAACTTGGGAACTTTGAATCATGGAAATTTCCTTGTCTAACAAAGCTTTAGATTCCAGGTAAGGATCAAAAGCAATCGAGGCTTCGGTTCCGTTTGCTTGTGGACGAGACTGTTTTATACAGGACTCTAGAATTGCGACCTTTTTGGCATGACTTTCGACAAGCAGCTGAAGACCTCGTTTCTCGCCCTCGAGTTTAGCAATGCGAGTCTAATTGACAAATGTTAATCAAGTGTAAAGCAATATAACAGAAAAGAAAAAAAAAATTACCTTCATTTCGGCTCGTTCGAGATCCCATTGGATTCTGTCCCGTTCATTTCGTTGCCATTCGTTTTGAAGATACCGCATCACACCTAGTTTCACGATGGATTAGCATGGTCACAATAAATTTTAGTGAAATATATACACACACTGTCACTTAGCAGCAAAAAGGCGTACCTGGTAAAGAGTATTCAGGCTGTGGATGAGGTTGGACCTGGACACCGCCCTGGTTGATCTGGGATGCCATTTTTCATATGAATTCTAATAATGAAAAGTCGTACTTTGGTAGACTAGAATATTAAAATCTGTTGTAGATTCTATTTGTGGAGTATGAAGAGAAAATATTAAAAGGTAGTTAGTTTTTTGTGATACGTATTCAAATCATACACTGATAGGGGCTACTACTATCGTGGGAAAATAGCTCTCATATCGCATTGCAAAATCATGTGATGATGACTAAATCTTGACAAAGCGACAAACAATTGTAAACACAATCCGGATTTGGATTTCTTGAATTCCACATATTATTCATGGTTTCTTGTGCTTCGAGTATATATAATTGAAAAAGGTGCTGTCACTGAGATGCAATGAAGTAAAATGTAGTGATTACAGATAAAACAAAAAAGAAAAAATTTACATTAGCGATGGGTAGAAATAAGCACATTATATTAGACTGAACTTATTCAAAAACAAAACCACAAGTACCACCATTAACCCATGAACTAGGACAACCCAAGCTCTTCAGCAATCTGTTGAGAAAATTTGACCAGTCTTTCGTCTTGCAAGTTTGGAGCAACTAGCTGAATACATCTAGGCTTTACTTTATTATTAAATTCCAACTCTTGACGGTTTAGCGGCAAAATAAGTGCTGGGTAGTCCACTGTGTTCCAAGTGATTCCAAATGGTAAATCGCCGAAACCGTCGTACCCTGGTGCATATTTGTACCCCAATGGACAAATGAGAATATCCAAATGATTGTCCTGGAAAACTTTGTTCCAAGCGTCTTTGACTTTTTGCTGTAGCTGTTTAAGTTCTTTGATACGCTCGTCGGGCACTGCGAAGGGGATGACTTGCTTAATGAACTCAAACTTACAGGACTTAGTCTTTTCCCCGGCAGCTTTTATACTAATCTCGTTTGTCTCAGTTTTATGGCATGGTTCGTAAAGACCCTTGTGCCCAGCAACAACAGACGGAACTAGAGGCTCACCGCCACTAGCAATAGCCCTCAAATGAGTACAATCGGTATCAAGGCCACACAAGGGTCCGCCGATATTTGTTAAAATGTCTTTGACGTTTGGAACACTTGCGTTGTCAAGAGGAACGATTTTGTTACCTTTTTGTTCAAGAGTTTTTGTAACTTGCTCAATAACGTCGAGCACTTCTTTATGTACGGGAGCACCTGCATCCGTGACAACACCAATAGTGAGTTTTTTGCTGTTGGATACATTTCCCCAAGTAAGCTGTTCGAGACCTTCAATGGTTTCCCAAGGTTTAGCATCAATTATAGATTTCATAAACAACTCAATGTCTTCAACATTTCTCGCAAGAGGACCAACTGTAGCGATAAGACCTGGTTCTCTTGGAGGTTTTCCAGCATCTTCAAACCCCAAATAAGGAACTAGTTTTAGAGAAGGTTTGAACCCAACACAGCCGTTATTCCAGGCAGGAAGTCTGATTGATCCAGCGAGATCGGTACCTAGACCAAGTGGTGATGCGTTCGACGAAACCAAGACACCTTCTCCTCCTGAAGATCCGCCCGAGCCCCATTCGCTTGGATTTGAAAAATTAAGTGTGCGTCCAAACACATTGTTGTGAGCTTCAGGTGTGATTATTGCTTGTGGAACATTGGTTTTGGCAAAAACAATGGCGCCGAGCTTATGGACCAAAAGATCTATGACGGGCGAAGGTTCTTCAGCAACTGGGCGGGCAATCCTCGAGACTACGCCTAAAGTGGATTGCACGCCTGGGACATTGAATGAATCTTTGACTGTTATTGGAAGACCATATAGTGGTGGCAATTGGCCATACTTTTCAAGGACGGTGTCATGGCGAGCATCGAGCTGTTTGGCACGATCAATTGCGTCCAAGTAAAGCGGTTCGGTGACAGCATTAGTAAGTTTAGCAACCAAAGCAGTTCGTTTACAAAAAGCAGTTGTAACAGCTTCACTAGTTAGCTTTTTCGCAGAGATTTCCTTGACCAAGAAAGAAGCTGGCTTTGTTGTGATTTCGATTTCACGTTTCGACAAAAGTTGTGAGAGGGCCGAATCAAAGGAATGGGAATCGGTAACTGAAACGTTATCAATGATTTCTTTCCATTTTTTTGGAATACAGGACTGAGTTTGGATTCTCTTTTTTGCAATTTCAGTTTGCCAGGTCATTTTGAATTATACGGAAAGAATTGAAAAATGAAAAAAAAAAAAAAAAAAAACTACAAACTGCATCACGAACATACATACATACAGCCGGAAATTATCGAGAAAAATAGATTCAAAGTCATAGTCAAACATCACTATTATTATAATACATTGACAAACGTCTAGGTACAAAGATTTTTGTTGTACATGATTTGTATTTTTTGTTTTTTTTTGGTGTCCCAAAGCTATTACATCTTTTTTCTTTTTTTTTAAAAGATAAAATAAAATAAAAAAGATATTATAGTAGTCGTGAAAATAAAGGAGAGATTGGTTTAAGGAGATGGAAAGGTTTCATTAATTGTAAAGAAACAGGTTTAGGCCTTGAAGCCATCCTTGAACTTTCTGGTGATCTCCTTAAGATGTCTCTGGCGACCGGTACCGGTGGTGTGTCTTCTCTTAGCCTTAAGACCCCAGTTGACTAAATTGAATCATGTTAGAATGAGACTGGTGAAAACATTATACATCAAAGCATATAAAACTTACAAGAACGGATCTTAGCAGAAGGGTATCCACAGCTAGAGCAGGTCTTCTTTTGGACGTGGAAAGATCTTCTACCACATCTGCGGCAGAGAGTGTGAGACTTGTTGTGACGTTTACCGAAACTGGAGGTACCCTCTATAACATGTTGTTAGCAAAGCCATTTACTGACAAAACAAAACAAAACCCAGTCCTCCTCCATTGGATATTGAACGAGTCAGATGTAGTAAGACATTGTTTGATATGATTGCACCTGGCATGAAACTAGAGAAAAACTTTGAACAGGTGTCGACATGAAAAATCCATTTCACGACGCATCAGCATTCGAATAGTTCAACGTGGCGTATTGACGAAATATATCAAACAAAGTGATCTGTTCATATCATGAATCGGTTGGGTATTGTTGGCGAAGATAGTACTTACTAGTCATTTTGCCGAATGATTACTATCGTTCAATAAGTGCGTGAGAGTAACTTTGGGAATAAGGTGCAAAGGGAAGTTTTTTTCAAAAAGCAAAAGATTTGCTTACTCACATCAACCCATCAGCGAAAATTTGCCTGCGACACATGACAAACCAATTAAGTAATGGTCACGTTTTGCGATATGTGATGGGGAGATATGTATGTATCTTTCCACAACCCAAGCATTTTATGAAAAAACTTTGCATTGCCACCACAAACACACCAAGGGTAAGGGTTTATTATGCTAGAATGTGCTGTGGAGTAACGTGATACATGTATTTAAATTAAGCAGTCACACAAAACCCTAATTAGGGTACAATAATTTTCGTTGGTTCCTTGTAGAGATTTACGTCGAAAAGTCTCTTCAACCATTTAGAATGAAGTGATAATTTTTCATGAGCTTGGAACAATCCGATACTTGTGTATTACTTTACTTAAAAGTTGACAACTTGAATAATTCGATTCTTGGTCTTTGGTGTTTCAAGTATGTAATTTGGCATTGTCAATCAATTCATAAAACATTAATCACATTCGATCAAATAGTTTGTGCTCTTGTGTCAAAATATTTTTTCCATTAATGTATTGGGAATTGAAATGTTGACATGATTTACTTTTGATAATTCCAGCATTAACTAGTCAAAAACAGAAAACTAGCTAGTTTTGATTATACATACAATTACACATTGTTTCCATGTAAAAAAATGCTCCAGGAGGGGGTCGAACCCACGACCGTCGCGTTCCTCACACGACCGTGACATTTGCATAACAGTAATCACAATGAAACGGCTATAAGCACGAAGCGCTAACCACTGCGCCACTAGAGCTGGTATTTTCAAAAAGAATAGTATTTGTGCTTATTTGAGCTAGCAGATATATTTTGCAAAATTTTCTTGATTTTTAAAGATTATCTATTTCAACAACCCAAGAATTTAATGAATACTAAATAAATACATAAGGTTCCCTCATAAAATTCAATTTTAAAGTATGGAAACGTGGTATTGAAACTGATATTTAATAAATCAAGGCACAGACGAACCAACCTAGTACTTGTCTCAAGTCTAGAATTTTAACATTATTTTTTGTTAATTGTCAATCTGAAAAATCAATCTTGTGTCTCAATTCATCAGTATCATCTCTAATATAAAAAGAAAGGACTGATGTTGATCGTCTTTTTCATCACTTTGAGTACCATAATTTAATCCGCATTTTTGGTAAATATCGTCCGTTAGATTTACATTTAATTAGTCTGACCGTTTATAAACTTAATATCTTTTATTAATTATTTTTTTTGGGCACAGGATCTTCTCAAATATTATTATTATTTCCGTCTGAATCAAGACATAAAAATATTTATCTACCTTAGTTATTTGGAACCAAGTATATTGATACCAAATGATTTCATAAGAAACTTGATACATCCTAATTTCGGCATGTTGAAAATGGTTTAAAAAACAATTGAATCAGGTTACAACAAAACATCGAATCATTTTCAGTAGACATTGGATTGGTCCGCGGATGAAAAAAAACTCAGGGACAAGTTTCATAACGTGTCAAGAATGGACACATGGAGCTTTGATTATAAAAATGTATAAAAATATTAACGTATCGAACTATGACTATAAAATTATAAAGAAAATAGGAATCACATACAAAATATATGCCAAAAACTAATAAACGAGTCAGTATTGACTTGTCCCACCAATTATAACCTGTCATAAATGTAACTGTGTACCTACATTTAACGACCTTTGAAGCACCGGTTTTATATAGCTTTTTAGGGTTTCTTGAAATTTGATTGAAATTGGCTTTGGCAGGCCACGAAGTTTTTTCGATCCAATGTCGTCGAATCCTGCCCAAGACTAGGCTTTTGCGGTACACACTTGAAAATCGCTTTGGTGGCAGCATACGCCGCTGGGTTGTTTGTATATCTCGCGCTTACTTTGAAAATATTGCTAGTGTCGTCATTAAAAGTGAGCTTAGGTTTCGCTGTGGATTCGCATGGAGTATTCATTACATAGATATTGGAATCTGTACTTGGAATTTGTACCTGCTTAGTAGACGTGGAAGTAAAATTGGGATAATTAGTAGGGATATCGACAAGGTTTGCGTTTGTTGGTTGCAATATTTGATTAGTCGAATTCAGTGCCGGCGAGTTTTCGCAAAGTTCAGTTTTCGGAGCATTTTGCATTTTGCATTTGGCCATGTGCCGAAATTTGCTATCCGACCTGAAAAAAGTCTGCTCGCAGTGTTTGCATTTATAAGGCTTTTGACCAGAGTGTTTGAGAAGGTGTCGCTTTAAATGCTTGATCTGGATATAGGTCTTGTTGCACTGCTGGCACATATACCGACCTTGCTCGTTTTTCAAATGGTTTGGAACAACATATACCGGAATAAATAGGCTGTTGCTAGATGATTCAGTAGAATATGTGAGTTTTGTCTGGTCTGGCAGACTATAATTCACAGGAGTTTGAGGTTGATAATAAAAAGTACCATCAGATGGATTCGAAGATACAGAGTGAGTATCGTTGGTCAATGAAGAAAACTGGTTTGGTTCTGAAGCCTGGAAAGGCGACAGTTGTTCCACGGAATAGTTATCAAAAGCGATAAGCGGAAAGTCATATGGAATAAAACTGTCAATAACAGTCTGTTTGGAGTCGTTCCAACTATAAAATTCTTCTGAACCCTCCTTCATTTCTAATTAAATAATGACACCAATTGTAAAATAATGTTTTTAAATGGTAAGAAAACTGTTTTTATAATAAAAATGGTTTACCTACACATGAGATCCATACGCGTCATTCCTATTACCAACAAGCATTCAATGAATGCACCACTTAAAAAAGTGGTTCAACATTCGTTTCTTTGTGGCTTCAAAGTTGTAATTGACTACCAGGTATCTCAAAAAGAGAGAATTGTCAACTCCTGAGTTTATGATTCTGGAGTTTTTGATGCTCTAATTCGTTGATTGCTCTGTTTCCCTAGATATTTATGGGTTTATAGATACTAAAACTGTTTGATTTATGACGATTTTCCCCCAATGTTTGATTGAATTTAATTGAAACAAAAGAAGAAGAAAAAAGAAAAAGTCATTATCGTGACTACATTACCATTTTAGAATGTTATTCATCTACATACAAGCTCATCTCATAACTTGGTTTCAACACTAATCATGATTGGCTTTCTTCAAGACATTTTAATAAAAATTCAAAAGCAAGGTTACACACAACAAAAAAAATTCAATAAATAATAATAATAAAAACCAACGGCACTGCCATCATTTTGTAAACGGATTCAAAGCCCGAACTGTCAAACATGGAATAGATTTTCCTAGTTCGGCTCTCAAAAGCACTGGCACATGCTTAAGCACGCTGATCTCCTGAACCTTTTCTCCCTTATCGATTCTTGTAACAACATTCTCAAAAAATGGCGCTAAAATCTTATCAGCTTCGTTTTCTTCCTTCTCATCTTTTTTCTTGTCCAAGTTTAATTTGGACAAGTCCAACTGATTATCCTTAATCATCATTTGCTCCTGTGCAAGTGCTGAAGCTGCACTCGAAGCTCGGACTCGGCCACGAGTTCCGCCTTTTCCATTCTTTTCGTCATCAGGCACGTATGTCGCCGAGTCAATTCCATCTTCCCAATAAAGTTCGAGATATCTGGTCTTTTTGTCAAATTCAGCCTTTCTGAGTGGCAACTGGTCTCCATGAACTCTCTTTTCAACACCATACTCGGGAATCAGCACATCAAAAGCAGATTCATAAACTTGAATGACAATGGAGTCGATGACCAACTGTCCTGTAATGGCAGCTCTCTTTTCAATCTTTTGACACACATCCAAATGAATGGACTGCTCTTGGGCATTCTTGGCACAGTCCTTTTTAAATGTACAAGAATCAGCTATGTTTGTCAACTCACTCACATCTGGTGTATAAGGCTCGTTGCGAATAAATGCTTTGACCTGTCGGTGAACAACAACGTCTGCATATCTTCTCAATGGCGCAGTGAAGTGTGTGTACAAGGGAACGTTGAGGAAGTAGTGGCTTTGATTTTCAGGTTCATTCTTTTCACCAACAAAATATCTAGCTCTGGCCATACACTTGTATAACAACGCTTCAAGGCCCTTGCGAACGACGTCATCCTTAATATTGAGAATACCCTGCTGGATTGTGGCGGAAGAGGCGGTATCAATTTCAATATTCAGATTCTTGACACTTGCAATAAAAGACTCAATCTTTTGTAAAATGGGAACAGAATGACGGCGCAAGAGAGCCATACTACCCCATACAGCAAAAGACTTTTGTGCAATTGCACAATTGACTTTGATGTTGATCTCATCCAATATTTGAGACACAGAGCTTCCATCAAAAATGTTGGAACTAACATTAACAGCTTCGTCGTCAACATAATTCAAAAGGCCTAATATGGGTAAATCAGCTTCTTCGAGACCTAAGCGTTGCTTACGGAACATATCTGAAATATACCGAAGTGTCTTGATGTAATTAACTTCAGCCTGACTAACATTGCTGCCAGCAGTTTCATCAAGAACGCTGGCCACATCAGAGTACGAGAGAACCCTTTTAGATGTGATTAAAGACTCGCCAATCCATGTGTCTGTGATTTCGCAAGTTTTTGGATCCATTTCAAAGACGACAGAAATGGCGGCTGTGCGCTTGTCAGACTTGAAGGAAACGTATTCTTGGAAAGCTTTGGGAAACATTGGGACTGTACGTTGTTTCAAAAATACAGAAGTTCCACGTTTGCGGGCTTCACGGTCGAGGTGTGAATTTTCAGAACAAAAGAAGGAAACATCGACAGTATGAATGCCTAACTCGACTTTAGAGTCGGAAATTTTTTTAACATGAACAGCTTGTTCAACCATAGAAGAGTCGTCAAATGGACTAAATGCAATAGTATACTCAGACGAAAAATCGCGACGGAGATCCGATTCGTCGTCTGATAATTTCTGGTCCTCGCCAGATTTGGAAAGTTCCGAAATGATATTGTCCGAAAAGATATCAGCAGTAAAGTTGTTATCGCGCAATATAGCTTCAGTATCAATATTTACATCGTTGTTTGATCCAAGGATTTCGACAAGCGTACCAAAGGGATGAAGAGAAGTGATGGGCCAGCGTTTAATGGACGCGACAAAAATTTTGTCTGCATACTTTGCGGAATTTTCCACAAAATCTATGGGCGCTTGCTCGGTAGGAATGGCAATCAGAGGAACACGCTTATCAGTTGGTTTGAACCAAACAATTTTTGGTTTATGGATATAATTTGGCTGATCGTCTCGACCGCGCTCTTTGCGTTCAGCTTCTTGTTTGTTTTTGGTAGCCTGAGAAGAAGGACGAAGAAGACCCAATGTACCGCTAAACATTTGGCCAGGGAATCGATCAATAACAGCTACAACATGACCAGCATAAAGAGGTTTGATTTCATCACTAAGAGCTTCTTCTTCGACTAACAGAAGACTTTGGCCTTCGACCTCGACATCGTCATTTTTTTTTTGAGTGGGGCGTTGTTTCAAGGATCCTCTGCGGCGAAGACCAGGTCCAGTATTATTTGGGGAGGAGGCCCCGCTGTCTGTATTTAAAGCACGAGACTCGTCAGCAGCATCTTTACGTTTTTTCTTTTCTTCCTTTTCCTTTTTGGAGTCCCAAACTTCGTCGACTTCCAAAAGCTCTACAGCCACCAAATCGCCTTCTAGGGCGCGGTTACGATCTTTTGAGCCGCAGATGAAAATGTCGGCATCGAGAAGGCCGTCGGTAGAGACATATGCATCAGATCGGTTCTTTTTATTTACACGCAAGACACCAGCCACCAAACGGCCGTCAGCCAAAAGGCTGGGGAGTGAAGCTTGAGGCAAATACGGAGCAAAGAGAGATTTGCGTTGGTTTCCTTGTTGGCCAGAGGGTTGTTGGCTGTGGCCAGGTTGGAACTGATTAGGTGGGTACATTGAAAAGGCTTGAATAGAAGAGATTGAGTTGTTGAAAGATCTACCGGATCTATGACCGGGCATGAATTGATTTTGAGGAGGGGGAAAATCAACAACTTGGGGGTTTGAAAGAAGGGAAGCAGATTGGGACTGCTGGTGTTGGCCCAGAGGCTGTCTCCAGTTTGAGTCTAGATTACGAGAGTTTGATCTTTGATGGGATTGATTAGGGCGATAATAATCGTGAGATCCTGAATCTGGTTGAGAAGATTGGGGAATAGCAGGAAACTGAAAGCCACCTTGAGGAGAGGGTGCGCTGTATTGATTGTTACGCTTATTGGGAAATTGGAGACTCTGACTACGAGAATGAGAGCGGTTGTTAAAAACAGCAGGAGAAGAAGAAGAAGAAGAGGAAGAGAAGGAAGGAGACTCTTTATCTGGGGTATTCGGGAATTTGAAAGACGAGTTTTGGGAATCACTTTGAGTGGGGGGAGAATTGGTAGAGATGGGGTTCTTCAAAGGGCCTTCAGAGGGAGAACCGGAGCGTTTAGCTTGGGCAATAGCAGCGGCTTTCTTTGCTTCAGATAAAGCCAAGGAGTGGCGACGGTTGTGACCTTGAGAGGTATTTTGAGATCTAGAGTCTAAACCTGGAGCAAGAGATTGATTGTTTTGAGGAGATGAGTAGAGGTGGTTTGAAGGAGTAAGAGAAGATTGGGCGCGGCGATGTCCTTGAGGATTTGGAGAGGAGATTTGAGGTTGGAACTGGGAATAAGGGAAGGGAGGTTGTAATTGAGGAATCATAGTAGGCTGAGGAGGAAGTAAACCGGCCTGGGCAAATTGTTGATTTTGAGCCAGCATTTGTTGTTGTTGAGCTTGGAGGATTTCAATTTGTCGTTGGAGAGCCAATTGTTCGACTATAGTGGTGAGATAAGAGTTAGACAATTAACAAACAAACAAACAAAAAAAAAGGATCAAAAAAACATAAAATTAGGAGGGAAAAAACACTGAAAAAAGAGTGATAGAAGACATACCCATTAGAGGCGTAAGCTCGGAAGGAGAACGCCTGTGAGCGATATGAAGGTTGCGACCACCTCTAGTTCTGTTTGGAGGCTGTTGTTGTTGCATGGTTCACGAGTAAAGAGTGAATCGATAATAATAATAAAGATTATAAATATAAATATAAATAAACGAAATAAAAGAACTAAGCAGAGATTCAAGAAATAAAAAGAAAAATAAATTGAATTGAATAAAAACGTAAAAAATTGAATCCAGATCAAGAATTGAGTTGAGAAGAAAAGAAAAAAAAAGGAAATCCTAAATGAAATTTTAATAAAAATAAACGAAATTAATTGAATTAAAAAACAAGGACCTCAAGAAACGAAACGTTTGAAAATGAAGTAAAAAAGAAGAATTAAAGGAAAAGTGTTGTAAAAAGTGAATGGAAGGAAGTAAAGATGAGAAAAAAGGTTTTTTTTTTATTCTTATTAACGACCAGGAAGCAGTGTAAGTGATGGGTGGCCTCTTGATTAGTGTTTTGCCACTGATGCACAATTACTATATTAGGTAACAGCCAGATGGAATCGATAACAAACTGGTGGCAAACTGCAATTGATAACGGGAAATGGTCAAGTCACACAAACTGTCACTTTACAAGCAGAAACAAGTTACCCGGCCCATTGAGTCACGATTTGTAGTTCAATTGGTTAGTGGTTGGGGTTACATTTGATCACAGTACGTGATTAAATGTCATGTAATCAACTTAGTTAGTTAACTAAAAACGTGACATGGGATCGAATTGAATATGGATTATGTAATACGGCCTTTGCTTATTATTTAGGGAGTTTGTGTTGCCAATATCAGACAAATTAATCCCATCCATTAAAATATAAATATTACCAAAACAACCCACAGAACCGGTATTATTCCAGATGTTAACGTATATATATCAATAAATATCAATATATATTTATATATATTCAGTAATTTCCAATAATCACAAGATCACACCAACTCCAACTCCAACACCATCCAAATAAGAACACCAAACCAAACAACGTCAACAGCCATATTAACACAACTCCACTCCTCCCCCCAAAGTGGAGCTTCTGCCGATTCCAGCATTCATTCAACCCCGTCGATGCAAACTTCCAAATCCGCCTAGACGATGCACGCCTTGCTGTAACGCTACAAATGTCAGCCGTGCTTCCTGGAATTTCATATAAATCCAACCGAATTTCCCATTCAATTCCTTTTTTTCCTTCTTCTCTTTTTTTTTTCTCCATCCAACGATCCTAGATTAATTCTCACTAGTCTTCTCCTTAACTCCTTTCAAAATGAAGTTCGCTACTGTTGCTTTCACTCTTGCCACTGCCATCTCCAGCGTTCTTGCTGCTCTTAACGAGTTCTCCACTCCAACCAAGGGTGCCACTCTCAAGGCTGGTGATACTTTCGTCGTCAACTGGAACAACACTAATGCTGCCAAGAACATTGACCTTCTTCTTAAGAAGGGTCCTGCTGACAACCTTAAGACTGCCTTGACCATTTCTACTGGTCTTAGCAACCAAGGTGCTGTCAACTGGCACATTCCTTCTGACCTTGTTTCTGGTGAGGACTACTTTCTCGAGATCAAGGACGGTGACAGCGGAGAAATCACTTACTCTCCTCAATTCACCATCTCCGGTGTTGCTGCCACTTCTGGTGCCTCCTCCGCCTCTTCTGCCTCTGCTTCTGGCTCCACTTCTGATGCCGCCGGTAGCTCCACTTCTGGCAGCGCTTCTGCCACCTCTGGTTCTGCTACTTCCGCCTCTGGCTCTGCTTCCGCCTCCGCTTCTGGCTCTGCTACTTCTGCCTCTGGCTCTGCTTCCGCCTCCGCTTCTGGCTCTGCCTCTGCCTCTGCCTCCCATGCTTCTGGCTCTGCTTCTGCTTCTGGCTCTGCCTCCGTCTCTGGCTCTGCTGCCGCCTCCTCTACCAAGGTTGCTAGCGGTGCTTCCATCGTTTCCTACTCTTCCGTTCTCGCCGCTGGCGCCCTTGCCGGTGTTGTCTTCATGGCTCTTTAAATACATGTAGTATTTAATTTTTGAATATAGACAATTAATTAATTAATAATATAATGATGGTTTTAATGCGTTTGAATTGTATTTTTATTATTTGGGTTTATAACCTATTACAATAAAACACCAGATTTTCGTTTTTTTCCTAATAATTTTTGTCATTCACCTGGTTTATTATAAGTCAATGGTTATTTATTATAATCATTGCTTTTTTAGGGAGAAGGTCCCCCCAATCGATCAACCAAAAAGAATAATATTACATTCCCAGAAGGCAATTTCTAGGCGGCTCTAGTGGTCATATATATAAAATATATGACTATTCCAAATTAGTTGCAACATTTACAATTGCGAAAAATTCACCACATGACGCCTTACAACCTTATTCATATAATATAATGATCAAACAAACAAACAAAAAACAAATTCAGGAGTCATGAATGTAATCATGTTTCTTTTTTTTTTAGTTTCTTTTAGTTGGTTTGTTAATTGGTTGCTGAATTTTTATAGCACAATTATTATTCATAGTAATGCCACCAATTAAAATAAAACTATACATTCAGGCACGGCTGCGCCATCGTTTAAAAGCCTTGAACCGTTTCTTTCCTCTTTCATATTAAAGTTTTTCCAAACAATCTAGTTGTTTGCTTAACCACATCTAAACCTTGGTCCGTGACCTCGTTTGATTACCAGGCCTTTTCTTTTTGGCGTCATGTACTTTCCTAAATATCGGGTTATTATTTACCATGGTATCACTTGAGACAGTGGGGAATGTGCTTTACATTCATGTATTCTCGTTACGGGAACGCCTCACTAATACCCAAACTCGAAACAAAAAAAATTTTTCAAAAAAAAAAAATCTGGATAATTACGCCTGGTCACGTTTTATTATAACTTCTTCTCATTCATATACTCCAGTTTAAATTTTTTTGTAAAATCAATGGTTTAGTGGTGTAATGGTTATCACGTCTCGTTCACATCGTGAAATCCGAGGAGGCTCCGAGTTCGATCCTCGGCTAGATCATAATTTTTTTGTGTATTACTTTTAAATTGAAATGCTTTTAGTTTATAACAAAAGTGGATTTTTGTCTATTCATTTCGACTCAATTTGGTTTTCAATTAAATCACTTTAAAGTGGTTGAAAAATAGGTGACCACCGTCTATCAATGCACGTGGAATTTTTGTTACACTTATTTGTGTAATTACATTAATATATTACATGTAATATTCACGTGTTTTTATCAATCACTAACCATACTAGAAAATAATGATCACTCCTCAAAAAGAATGTAAGAAATCAGCCCTAGATCTGGAGCAATGAAAACAAACCTCGAAGATATTACCTAACCAACCAATGACCAAGACAAAAATGGGACCAGGATTATGAAGTGAAGCAGAAATGGAAACAAGAACAAGAAGATGAAACCAATGGTACCACCGAAGGCGAGTCAAAGAGATAAATCTCAAAAAATTCAGGACCTTAGGAAAAATAACAATATACTCGATGGTTTCCTCATGAAGATTAATTATAAGTTTCACAAATATAAATAGAGATGTAATTCCCAGTTGAAGAAAAGGATCAACACAACATCATTCAGCTCACTATATCTTATCACTGGCAGATTATAAGAATCCAAATACTACATATATATTTATCTATGTCTTCATATTTCTAATTTATTTGATTGAAGTCGCTTCCTCACAAACACAAGAACAGGTAGTTAAATACTAGTTAATAAAATACATCCTGAATAGTCTTTAAGCCCCGTCTGCATAAGGAAAGATCCAAAAAAGGATTTGACCCTTTACAAAGGGAGCTGAAGTTGGGAAGGTTTTTACCAAAAATGGGTTTTCCTGTTCCTCGTGAGTTCGAATTATGATTAGTAAACGGAATGGCCTAAGTTGCTGATGCTATATATTTCTATAGCCCGTAAATAAAATACATAAACTATCAAGACAGAAATGAAACCATGATTCAAATAAAAATGACTTTGAGACTTATGACCAATAACACTATACTCGATGATATCCGCCTGAAGAATAAATTATAATTTGGCAAGTATAAATAAAGCTGGAAGTTACAGTTGAAGGAAAAAAAAAGAAAAACACTCAGATCAACAGAGATTATTACTGACATATTATCAGAATCCAAACACAAGATATATTTTTACCTATTCTTATATTCCAATTTTCTTTTATTGCAGTCGCTTCCTCAAACATCTAAGAACAGGAATTAAATACTAAGTGCGCAGGCTTTAAGTTTCCTTCGTCTAAGGAAATATCTTCAAAAGGGTCTGACCCTTTACACATTGTAATGATGCGGACTTCTGTGACGAAATCAAGAGTATTAACAATTAAATAGTAGAACTATCAACCATGCCTAAATCTACCAAAACCAATACTCGCACCTCCACTCCCAGCGCTGAGATGCCGGGATTTAGTACTACTGCTACTGCCTCCTCTGGTGTCCCAATGAATGACGAGCCTCTTACTCCCGTGTCTAGAGACACTAGCGAGCCAGCTCTCAATGATCCTTTGCAACCAGCTCCTGATACTGTTGAAGCTGAAACCACCGATGGTCCTGAGGGTCCTAATTCCCCAGCTAACCTTCCCTCCTCCGTCGGAGAAGGATCTGAATCTTCAGTGACTACTAACAAAGGTCACAAGCTCATTTAAGAGTTGGAACAAATTGATCTCCGCCAGTATGGTGTTAAACCCCCTAAGGTAAAGGTCTTTCTTGGTGGTCAAGTACAACCTGAACAAGTACAACACTTTATTGACCAGTTGCAAGCCTATTTTCGTATCCTGGACATAAAAAACGATTTGGTTCGCATTAAAATTATTTCGACCTATGTCTAAGGTGAAGCTCTTGTTTGGTTCAACGACGTATTTGAGAAAGGACGTATTTCTACCTGGGAAAGGTTTAAATAAGAATTGAGACGCCAATATATCTCTCGAAGCTACATTTTCCAAACTCGCGTTCAATTGTCTAAACTCCGTTGTACAGGAACCTACACAGAATATCGCGAGAAATTTCGTAATTTGGTTAATCTTATACTAGAAAACCATCTAAGCGAAGAAGAAAAGCTACGTGAATTTCTTCGCGGATTACCCGATCAAATCTGAACTTCTCTAAGTGATCCATCTTTGACCTATGTCACTGCTATTCAAAAAGCTGACCAATTTGATGATACATTACAGATGACTGGTGAATGACGTTATATTGACAAGCCTGAAGGTAACACTGGACAAAGACCTCGTATGACTGCACCACATAAACGAAACTACCGTCCTAAGCTTTCTTCTCAACCTAGAAAAGAGCCTAAGATTGAATTTTCTACTAAGTGGGCTGAACCGATTCCTAATCCACCTAGAGTGAATTTCGAACGTTTTCATTCCGTGAAAACGTCTACATACGGTTTCATTGATTTAGAGGAATCCCTACCCCTAACTATTTCTCAATTCATTGCCCATTCAATTCGTGGCCTTATAAGACGCACATCTTTTACTAACGATAATGTTAATAAAATTTCATCTTATTTCAAAGCCATTGTTTTGTTTAAAGCAGCGAAACAGTTATATACGACAATGACCGATGCAGAGAAATCGCAAGTACAACCATTGACAGGTGTAGTTTATGAACAGTCTCTTGTTCCTCTTTCGGTCGCGTCAGCTTTATCCATGATTGGACATTTTGATTGCGAGTTTGGTAGAGTGTATGTGAGAAACGCCGCATACTTGTTTAAACGATGGATTTATAACGCTAATTATCTTGCAGGCAAAACCATTAATTCCAGAAACACGACTGCAAAGTCGATCTGGAATGATTTTGCTAGTCTCAAGCATCTTCAGGATATTTCTAGAGATTTTTTAGATGATATGCTTAAAGTCCCAGTAACCGTTATGATTGGTTAAACTCAAACACGTATCTTACCTTTACCTTACGACATGGACATGAGTCCAGATGATATTGAAAATGCATATTCCTTCCACGGAAAAGCTCATTTAATTTTATCTTTGATACAAGTCCTACATATTTTGGAAAACAAATTTAGTCCAGCAGATCTCCCTGCTAATCTCATCGCTGCTCTTAAACTCAACGTGAATCCACCTTCCGACGCAGGATTAAGAACTTATCATAGTGATATCACAAATGAATGGACCCAAACGTTCTCTGTTATTTTTGGATTTTTTACTAAGTGTGGCCCTGCCCCAGGGACGCATAAAGGCTGTCCAGCCCAAATCATGACTTCACTTAACGGTGACACCACCGCTTCGCAGTCAAAGTTACCCCTTTCTGACTGATGCAAAAATCGGTTGGATATTCCGACCGTCTACAAAATTTACGACTACTCAAGAGTTTCAATTTTATAGTTCATAAGAAAGACTTAACTCAATGACGTCATTCTTAAGAGCTGATATAGCTTCCTTGAATGTATAAGCCTTCTATCGATGGAAATGGCTCCAATTACCTGTGATTGACGAGTTACTAAATACTATCCATGGCGCTAAATTATTCAGCAAACTCGATCTAATGGCTGAGTACCACCAAATTCACATCAACCCTGATGATAAATATAAAACAGCTTTCAGTCCCAAATGAGGTCACTTCCAATGGCGAGTTCCATTCGGACTTACCAATGCACCGGCTACGTTCCAATCTCTAATGAATGACGTATTATCTGAGTACCTAGATTCTTTTGTTGTCGTTTATCTTAATGACATCCTGATTTACTCCAAGAATCGAGAAGAACATATTGAACATTGCAAATTAGTGCTAGACAAACTTCGGTTTCATGGTATTATTGCAAGTTTAAAAAAATGTCAATTTTTCCAAACCGCTATTGATTTTTTAGGATTCCCAGTCACTGATAAAGGAATCGCTCCTACGGACGATAAAGTCAAGGTTATTTTAAATTATCCAAAACCAAAAACAGAGAAGGAAGCTATATCTTTCATTGGATTAGCTTCCTTTTACCGACAATTTGTAAAATGATTTTCTGAAATTGCACATCCTATCACTGCCTATATGACTGGAAAAACTCAATGGACTGAAAAAATGAGATGATGCTTTTAATAATCCCAAACAGAAATTGACCAATTCTCCTGTCCTAATCTCTCCCGATCCGAATAAACTATTCATTTTATCATCTGATGCTAGCCAAATTGCTATTGGTGCCACCTTAGAACAACGACAAGCGAATGGCTACTTGCTTGGTGTTGTGGGGTACTTCTTGTTAGGATTTGTTGTTTGCCAACACTACTTCCTTGGGTGACAATTGAATTTCGCCGTAGTAACCTGTAAAGGGTCAGACCCCTTTGAGGGTCTTTCCTTATATGATAGGTACTTAAGAAGTACTCATGAAGGATTCAAGTTAACTGTTCTTGCGTTTGAGAGGAATCGACTTTTAGTAAAGTATATAAATATAGCTTGTATTCAAATCCTTATGATCTGTGAGTTCATTATTATAATATGTGAGTTGAATATTATAGTCTGCTTATCTGTGTGATTATATTATTGATTCCTTTCTTTAACTGGGGGTTTCACTTCTAATTATATTTGTGAAACTTATAATTAATCTTCATGAGGAAACCATCGAGTATATTGTTATTTTTCCTAAGGTTCTGAATTATTTGAGATTTATCTCTTTGACTCTCCTTCGGTGGTACCATTGGTTTCACCTTATTGCTTTTAATTTAACTTCTGCACCACTTCATAATACTGGTCATATTTTTGTCATGGTCATTGGTTAGGTAATATCTTCGAGGTTGGTTTCACTGCTCCAGATCTAGGGCTGATTTGTTCCAACAAAAAAAGGCGTTAGTGGTTTAGCGGTAAAATTCGACGTTGCCATCGTCGAGCCCCCGGTTCGACTCCGGGCTGACGCATGTTTTTTGGACCACTTGTTTCTACCACGTGAATTTCACTTTTTAGGTATCAAACGGTTATTTGGTTCGATACGCACTGCCTTTTATTTCATTGTTTTTTGTTTTTATTTTGTATGGAAAGCGTCCTGCTTTGCTATTGTTGTTTCGACTACATTTGATATCGGTCTGGTCAGTATCGGTACTGTTATTACCACTCTACTCTTGGTACTGCCACTATTTCGACTTGTAGTACTATTGCTATTACCATTACCATTGTTACCATCACCACTACTGCTCTCATCACCATTCCCACTGATATTGACGTCTGTATACGTATCACCACCATCACTCTCACATGTCTTTTAAATTCTCCTGGAACCCGACCCTCATCAACAGTACCAATTTTTCTCAGATCGCCGCCCTCATTGAAGACGGCCTGAAAAAAGGTCCAAAACCACAGGGTGTCGTGGCTGAGGTAAGTGTTGACGATATCCATATGGGCTCGCTGCCTCCGCGTCTTCACATGCTTGAAATCTCAAAACTCGAATCATCCGAGTTCAAAGCTGTGTTTTCCATGGTCTACGACGGCGACGCCTCCATCTCGCTTTCTACCAAGGTCGAGGCAAATACCCTCATTTCTCTATATGACACTGCTCCTAAATTCACATTACCCCATCTGGCATCTTCTATGTCTTCTTTGAAAATGCCACTCCGCTTCACCATTACCAACTTTAAACTTTCTGGAATCATCACACTTGTAGTATCCCAGAAAAAAGGCGTCGTTCTCGTTTTCCAAGACGATCCTCTGCAATCAATCAAGATCTCGTCCTCTCTCGATTCAATTCCCAATGCGGCAAACAGAATCAAGGCAGAAATCGAACAAGAATTACGGCTAGTATTTCGCACGTCCATCCCCGAACTACTCTACCAACTTACTAAACCGTCGAAATCTGGCTTTGTTGATAAATTTGTTGAGCCTGCTTGCTCTGTTGACCAGTCCACTTGTTCTGATGACGTCAATCTTTCGATACCCCAACCATTCCCAACTACGACGCTGGCGTCTACCACATCTGTTTCTGTGCCTTGTATATTCGATCCAGTATCTGTGGAAAGTTCATATTCGGGAAGCTTATCGTTAGAAAGCGCACTTTCAGGAAGCACTTCTTTAAGCAACTCTCATTACACCAACCCATCATCACCTCTCTCTAATCCATATTACACAGTTTCTACACTACCTACCATTTTTGCGGCAAGTAGGCTAGCGCTACAGAAAATCAAAGCTCTCGCATCTAAAAACATGACTCTCAGTCTCGACCCATCTCTCGACTTTAACAATATTGTCCAGCGTTCTTCCGTGTTCACTTCTACATATAAAGACTTGAGCCCATCCCATTCTCGCAAACTCTCTTTTGAATCTTCCGAAATCGATCTTTGCGATGACCTCTCAAGCGTCGGTTCCCTCGAAAATTCAATTGAATACCCTGCTGCAAAATCGCATTCAGGGCAACGACGCGTTTTCAAGTTGTCTGGCGCTTTTGATGACGAAAAGAGAAAGAGTCCTTCTACAAAACCCTTGACAAAAGTTCGGTCACAGTCTTCTCATCCCAAATCCCAACAACAATATTTTTCTTCTTGTCCCAGACGTTCTCGCATCTCTTTTTCGGCATCAAATTCTTTACCTTGTACTCCACTCCTCTCGCCACAGCAAGGTACTTCTCGAAATTCTTCTCCAGATGTCCGGCATCGTAACAGATTACTCAGTAATAACTACCCACCCCCACTAACACTTTCCCCAAATACTCAAGCAACCAATCACAAACAGATTCCTGTAGATCCCTCTCACTTAAAATTAGCGCCAACTGATGCTTCTCTCCGTCCCAAGTCCGGTATTATTGGCGCTCAGACCTCGGGAACAAAGTACCGCTCCAAGTCCAGCGGTATCCACGACTCTTTTCATTCCTTTCATTCAGAACAGGACGTCATCTATGACAACCCAACTTTTCAGTTTGCAGGCTACTCAAAACCTGCTTTTTCAACTAAAGACCAATCCAATTCCCCAATCCGCGATTTAACCTCCAAACATAACCTCCAACTCCCATTTCCTCTTTCTTCTATAGAAAATTCTTTAGAAAGCTCCCTCTATTCTCAAAAGCCGATCAACTCAGACACACAAGTTCACCAAAACGGGCTTCGGCCGCCCAGCTACGTATCTTCGTTAACCCCGCAATCTATACAGCCCCTCCATGACCTTCCATTACCTAAACTTGTATCAAAAAATGGTCATGAGGCCTATCAAGAAAGTGACCCATCAAGCCAGGCTCCCGCACAGTTCTTTTTGACAAAAATGCATTGATGGATGTTGTGGAATTTTTTTTTTTTTTTCTGCCTTTTGGGTGTACTTTTACAATTATATTTTTGGCCAATCAGGAGTGAGAAAAGTTTTTTTTTTGCCCCCCTCCCCCCCTTCTTAATTTGATTAAATCGAATTTCATTTTCATTTAATTTGAAAGTGACATTTATATGACTACTTGATAAGTAAATAAATAAATAAGCTTAGGCGAACCGCTGATATCAATCATTGTCCCAATTTACTGTTTGATAAGGAGGTGGATACGGTGGTTGATGTTGATGAGCTGGGTTTGGCGATCACCCAAATTGTACTTGCCAGCAAAGTCAGCAGCAGATTGGACTGACTTGGCAAGGTTCAAAATAGATGGGTAGAGTGCAATGTCAACCTTACCAGGAGCCATGTTTGAGATCAAAGCATTGGCACTGTTGGACACGGTCTGGAGGAAAGATCCAAGAAGAGCATCAGAGACGTTGGAAGTGAGGCCGGTGGTGTAGGGAGACAACAAGTTGTTGACATTGCCAACAGCGCCATCGATCTGGGACTGAATGCCCTCAATGATGCTCAAAAGGCCAGTAGAGTCACCAGCAGTCTTGGGGAGCTGGGCAACCAAGGACTCAATATTTTGACGAGCAAAGTCAATACTGTTCTGGACACCATCCAAAGCAGCAAGAGCACGGCGGTGGTTTTTGGGCTTGGGTGGAGCAACGGCCTTTTGCTTGGGAACAAGGGTAGCCATACGCTTCTGGGCCTGGGCAAGGTTGGAAACAATGTTTTGGTCAACCTTGAGGGCATTGGCCTGGTTAACCATCTTGTTCATGTTGTTGGCAAGCGACTGGATGCCTGATCCCAGAACAGCGTCGATTGGGGTGCCAATCAAGTTAGAAATGGCAACTTCGGCACCATCAGTAACAGACTGGAAGAAAGGGCCGAGAATGGCAGCCTCAACCTGGTTGGAAAGACCAAAGGTAACAGGGCTCAAAAGGTCAGCCACAATGCCAATGCCGTTATCAATCTGGCCATCCAAACCGGTAATCAAGGCTTTGAGACCGTCAGCAGTGGGGTGTCCGTCGTTGGACTGGAAACCGCGAACAAGGGACTGTACTTGCTGCTGAGCGTTTGTAACACCGCTTTTGATGCCGTTGACAATGATGTCGATCGGGTTGTATCCGTCACGACGGTAGTAACCGGCTTCAGCAGAGGCAGAGGCAGAGGCGGCAAGAAGGATAGAGGCAAGAACAAACTTGGTAGCAACCATTATTAGTTATTTGAGTAAATCGAAAATAGAATAAAGTGTAAGAGTGTGTTGGAATTGATGAATCAATACTTGATGATTCGAAAAGAAAAAGGCTGATCTCATCCTCTTTATACCCATTCAACTTCCTTTGATTTTTACATTTCTCGAATGGTCTTTACTCTTTGATTACTTTTTTTTTTTTTTGATCTCGTAAACAGTTCTCACGCTTTGATTACCCTTTCAAATTCCTTCATATATGATTGCATAATTATTTTTTGAAATGAAAATTTGTCTGTAAACTCGAGTCTTCAATTACGATTTGATTATACATAATATACCCTTTATGCAATAAAGCTCAAAACAAGTTTCTAGCAAATGGTCTACAAGTGTACTCGAATTCTCTCAAAATCATGCAGGGACAAAATAAAAGGACAATAAAAAGCTCTAGTGATAATATTTTTAAATTTAAATGATTTTAATTAAAAGGTGCACAAATTAAAGGTTCAATAGTTGGCTCATTTATACAAAAGTCTAGAAATTTACAATCGGTTATTTTATTTTCCAATTTCAGAATCAAAGGCGGCTTCGTTTAATTGTCCCGATAAATCATTGCATCTGTTGAAGCTGTTGTTGCCCGTTATTGTCTGAAAGATTTTTGAGCAGCTGGGCCAAACATCTTTTAGTAGCTCCATCATCTTTAAGCACGCGACTAAAAGTGCCATCTCGTAGTGGCTCGGGAAGAACGGATTTGAGCTCATGACATGCTCTACCATTATCGCTTAGCCGTAAATAGCATCGAACGACATGCTTCAACAGTCTTGCAGTAGGCGAACCAGCCAACTGTTCCACAATATTACTCAACACATTAGAAACGGCCATAAACCGCTCATAAGTTTGGCAAATGTATCGCAGACCTTCGTCGTCCATTAAAATCTTTTGCAAAATGAAAATTGCGACCGTCTTGGATAGTTCTGTGCCTGACTCCATGATTCTCAAACAAAGGGGAATGATCTCGGTTGTTAACAAAAAGTTAATCACTTCAGGTGAATCGTTCTTGACAAGAGCACCAATAACACCGAGAGAAGTCAACCGCAAGTACTCAAATGATCGCGATTTGGATGTAGTGTTGAGGAACGGGTACAGAAACAAGGGAATATGCGCATTTAAAAAGGGTTGTCTGGTACTATCATGAGAAGCAATGCACTGAAGCAAAGCAAGGGCGTTGCATACCCTATTGGATGCCGTAGAAGTCAACTGGGGAGGAGAAAGTAAAGGATAAACGTAAATTATTTCTTGGAGTAAACAGGTCATGACGCCAAACGAATGCCACAGAATTAAAGCAAGGTCTTCATACTGCTCTCGCTTTTTTCCGAGCTCGAGCAAAGCTTGCTCACTATTGGGACCGTGCATGAGTTCAAGGATCCACGTAAATACTTTGTCATCATCAGAAGTTTGGCGAACAATCATGGAGGAGGGAATTTCAGAGATTTCATTAGTAGAAGTAGATGCAGAGTTGGAAAAGGTACTGTTACTGACGGTAGCACCATTGGTGTCTTTGATGCCTGTGTTGGTTGAAGAAGAAAAGGTATCGTTATTTTCAAGCTTTCCGACCTCGGCCTTATTCGATTCATTAGCGACTGATGACCTATGCTGGTCAGCTAAATTTATTGATGGATTGATGCTTAAAGATCCCAAATTGAGGGAATCGGGATTAATGTTTGGATGGAATTGGGAGTTTCCCAACAAATGATAAGGATCGGTTTGATTTGAGACTGAAGGGTTCGAAATATGTGTCGCCATAGACATGTTATTGTTTTCATTACTATTATCATTATTATTGTTGCTGTTGTTATTGCTGAGACTTGACAAGTTTGTTGGACTATTTTGTTTGTAAACCATGTTGTTTGGAAGGAAATCATGACCTCCTAATCCAGTAGGAGCACCGAGCATCACAGGGTTTTGTATGGAATTCGTGTTCCCAGAAAGATTCATATTGTTACTGGCACCACCCATAGAATGAGCATATCCCATATTTCCAGCCGAACCCTGTTGCATCTGGTGCAACTGCTGTTGCTGGCGGTTCAAACCATACAACTGGGATTGCTGGTTGTTGTACATTTAACGAGACTAGGCCGAGTTAAATAGAATAAGTAAAACAAATAAGCGGTTGTACAGTTTAACTGTTTTTGTTCAATGTGTATTTGAAACTAAACGATAAAGTTGAAAATGCGATATAAATGTGTTTTTATCTTGGATCAAGTATCAGAAAGTCAAATAGAGTGAGAAAAGTGAGGGTGGCACATTGACAAAATGTATTTAAAAATCAAAAAAACGGTTAGATATTATATTTGATTATAGAATGATTACAAATATTGAATAATTATTGATAGATGATTATCTAATCAAAAGTAGGTGCCAGGGCCAAGATGGAAAATGCGGGATCCGTAGTTTCGCGTTTGATGAAGCTTCGCACACGATCAAGAGCCTTTTCAGACAAAAGGTCACTCTCTTTGGAATCAAACGAGCCAAGATCAATGGGCCCATTACGTCTGCCATCCAACTCCACAAAGTTTCCAGTCTTGCGAGATCTCGTGAAGCAGACGTAATGAAGATCCACTTGGTCATTAGCATCTGGGGCTTCGGTTGATCCGTGAGACGCAACCTCGGAATGTAACTTTTCCAAAGTCTCGCTGGACTCAAGATCTTTAGACCGCTCGTCAACAGTTTCATGTTCGGCCTTGTGTGCCAATTGGTCAATAAACGAGTCGGCAACAATCTGCTGATTCTCGACAGAAACGCCATTAGTCAAGGCATGAATAATAGCATAAGTTCCGCATGCATTACGGATCGTTTGCTTAAACCATAAAGCGTCTTCTTTTGGTGTACCAGCAATCGAAGTGTAGTAATCTGCAGGCTGTTTGGCATCCTCCTCCTTGCGGTACTTTTCATAAGCTTCAGAAACTGGAAAAACAAGAATTAGTGCATACACCGGCCGAGGAATAAACGCCAACAGATCCGGCTCGTCAATCGAAAAAACGTCGTGGAAACCGAGCTTGTTGGAAAGTCCGAGCTGATGCGAAAGATCCGAGAATACTTCGGGATTGGATTCAAGAGGAACATATGCTTTGGTCATGGTGTTTGTTTTAGAAAACTGCGATTCTTAAAGCAATATAATGTGGCAACTGTTGAAGCTGGTACGACTGGCTAAACATGAGTTTTATCGTTACCAGCCGCACAGCAAACGTTATCCCTTCAACTTCATTCATATTAGGCCTGCATTTCACATGATTTTGTACTAAGTGGTTTATTTGCTCTTACAACTTTATGTTTACAATCACATCAACTATTTCGGTTCTAAGCCAAAAGTTCATATTAAGTTTGTCAAAGATAATGACGGCATTTTTCATGAATGAATTAGTTGTAGATAAAATTAGCTTGAAAAAGATTGTCTGGGCTATCAGTTTCTTATTCCTCCATGATGCTAAAATAATGTCCAACGCATCACCAAGTTATGAACCAGCAAACATTACAAAAAGATTTTAATCGCGCCAATAATTGTGATATAGTTGATAAATATCAATTTGATATTGTAAACTAAAAATCAGATCACAATGATTTACATATCCCTTAAGGGCATACAAAACAAGAGTTTGGGCAATACGCAAACCTCTTTAAAATGCATTTTTTTAAAAAAATATTTATATATTTGTATTAAATCCTCTACTTCCATACACATTTCCAATCGGTTAAAGTCATAAACTTTCTACACACTCTTTTCGTTCCCTACAACCTCTTAGATAGCTCAATTCTTCGCCAACAATCAACAAAACGCATTATTCGTCTTGAGATATTCAACCATACGAACATACTCATGATGCAACACCTCAATATCTTTGACAGTTAGATTCTTCCAATCTTTGGATGCAAGCGTTGGATCTGCTGGTGGCGCTAGCTTCGATCCACAAGGAGAGGATAACGAGGCATTAGTCGAGGGAAAGTATGTTGAAGAAAAGGTTGTGGGCGAACTAGCTGAAATCGTGGCAGTATTACTGTTACTACCGCTGCCAGAATTAACACCAGTAGTAGTAGATATTGACGTATTATTAAAATAATTCAATGATTCTGAAGTTGTGGTATCGTCATTTGACAAAGAATCGTTGTCCTTGACAGGAAAAGACAAAAGCTCAGATCCTAATGCAGAATATTGGCCATTTGAAGAAACATTTGTCGTTGTCGCATGATTATTATTTTGTTGCTGTTGGCTATTAGAGCCCTTGAAATCATTGTTGGATCGGAAAGATCGGACAATTCTTCCCAACAACGGACCTCCACTTGTTACGCCCTGATTCTCAGTGCTGCTTCCAGAATCTGAAGAATGGCTATTTGCACTACAAGTACTTGCAGCACTACTGCCAACTGTTGTGGAGCTATTTGCAAGCACTGTACCTGACCCGTTAGCGGTCCCGGAGTTATTGCTTCGTGATGATGTTGTGCTTGACGAAGACGAAGATCGACGTGGCAAAATTGGCGGCGAAGCTACGTTGGTGTTACCATCGGCTTCATTATTTGCATGCGATCCAGTTAATGATGAACTTTTGGTTTTTGTTGACATAAGTGCGTTGCTAAATGCAGACGAAAAAATGCCACTGCTATTTCCCTCACTGTCTTGATCGTTTCCATGTAAAGTGGTATTGAAATCATGCTGATCTTTGGGTGCATTGATCTTGCTCATTAAAATCCTAAAGTTGTTGCCAAACGTTGTGCCTAAGGATTTTATTGATTGGTCGGCTGACAAAACTAGTTCGTTTGGGGAAATCATTGAAGCACGTCGACTATCTGCGGATGCCATCATTGTTGCAAAAGGACCGCTCCCAATAGGTGCATTATCCGAAACCAAACTACCCACATGGTTACTGGTATCTGCATTATTCGAACCACTATTGCTTCCAAGGGTAATGCTATGAATGTTGAAACTGTTAGAAGCTGCGAGTTGAGTGATTCGATTATGCCGCAAGTGTGCACGAATACTGTTGTGCTGTGTTAGTGGAATAGTTGAAGGTAAGTCGGTAAAGGTATCATGATCGGTGGTATATGGTGACTGAGTTACTAGTCTAGCTATCGGATCTTGTTCAATAATGTCGTCATCATCCTCCGTCTCAGTCCGTTTTTCTCCCTGAGCTTGTTCACTTTCTGTTTGTTCAATCAAATTTTTGTACTTTTCTCCAAGACCCAGGGATTCAAGTGAAGTTTTTTCTATAAATGCAATAGCTGCTTGCCAGTTCGTCAAAGAATACGCAATCTCGCCTAAAGCCGTGATGGCTTGGTTTCTGTAGCGCATAACGAAAGCAAACTGGAGCCACAAATTAGGAATATCAAAATGCACAAAAGTATAAATAAGAAGAGGTAATAGCTGATCCGCGGCAACAGCTGAAAACACGGATAAAGGTTTCTTTGGTTGATGTGGGTTCAGATTTGGCTGTTGATGCAGGCTAGTTGAATCTGTACCACTTGAGCGTCTGGTCTGTGAACTCGAACGTTGAGTAGTTTGTGGTTGTGATGAAAGTGAGTTTGAGGAGGATGAAGTTGGTAATGTTGCTGATGATTTTCTTTTCAAAAAGTTAGCGCCTATTCCAGAATTGGAACGCGCGCGGTTTTTGGTTGCAGTTGAGGAACTTACAGCTGTCGAATTGGTTTGAGAAAGATCAACGCTTGGGATGTCGGTAGGCGTTTTTGTTGGTGCAGAATCAAATTTTGTATCAGGATACATAATACTGATGACATCTTCGACAATCATTCGATGGCCTTGAAGAAAAGCATCAAGTTTACCAAATGGTGTATGCTGTTTATCCATCTCAGAAAACTTGTCAGCAACAGGTTGTAATGCCAAATGGAATTTCAATTCAGATATTCTAAGTTTCTTTGACTTTTTCTTGGAAATATCCCCTAATCCATCCTTCTCCCTTTGTTCTTGCTTTTCATACTCATCTTCAGGAATAATTTCAATCCCGCAATCCAAAAGCTCGGGAGAAAGAGGCAATTCCCTAAGTGCTTCGATTCGTTTTGTCAATTCCTCATTGCGTTTAAGATCAGTCCCCACTTTGGGTCTAAATAGCCGATCGTAAATCAGTGAAGTTGCACGCGCTTCGGCAATTTCGTTAAATTCTTTTAGCCGGAAAGGACGTAAGGCTCTCTCTCTGCGTTTTTCAGCAATTTCTTCGTAAGTTTCCATTCGAATTTCTCGTTTAGCGCTGCGAAAATTGAAGCCATTAGTGAAAGAAGGTATGGATGCATCCGAGGTTTGTGTACCTGAAGTTCCAAGCTGAGGACTATTGGCGTTGCCTGTATTTGTTGAGGTGACAGGAACGTTTATAGAATTGGTGTTACTGTTGTTGTGGGATCCGGATTCAGGAGGAACGACTGAACCATGATTAAGTGTGCTTTGAACTAAGTATTCATCCGCCTTATTGTTGAATTCGTCGTAAAATGTCTGGTACAAAAGTGATACGGCGGATGGCAGAAGAGGTTTCTTATAATGAGGAGTCTTTAAACTTGAGACAAATTTGTAAATGTCTTGGGAAAGTGCTTGAGGTAAAACAGAAGCCGCTTTTTCTGCAGCAGCGTGGCTTGGGTTCAAAGAGGACTGTTCTAAAGAGTCGATGTCGTCGACTGCTGAAGAAGTAAAAGAATCTTTCACGGTGGACAAAGCTGCCGTCGCAGAAGGTGAAATAGCTACAGCGTGTTCAGTTGAAACTGTAGGCTTAGAAGCCAAAGCTGTGGGAACACCATAGGACTCCTGCTCGGCGTTTTCGGCCAGCCATGATTGACGCTCAGGATCTACTGGTGGAGGGGTATGAAAAAGGGACGAAGGCTTTGCTGACCGATGTTTTATTTTCGGTTTTACACCTTTATCAGGGGTACTTCCAATGGTGGCATCAGGGGACGATAGTGGATCCATGGTATCAATAATTTACAACAGCAGATTTCGTCAATCAAAAATACCGACAGGTATGATGATAAAAGAACACGTTTGAATAGAAGTGGTTAGCTTCGACGATCCTAAATATATAAACCTTCAACAGGGTCGAAAACCAAATGTTAGAGTGGTGTGTGTTCAACTAGGTTCTGGTAACAAAAATACTTGGTGGTGCGGCTGTTAGTCCTAAAGAAGCAACAAAAAAAGTTAACAATCACGAGATATCAGCGTGCAAATATCATGTGATGTAAACGGCTTTATTATTTCGAGATGGATCCAGAAAGATTGAGTGGATTTTAATGGATACATAATAAATTCGTATCTCAACAGGAGTTTGGCATTTAAAATACCAATTGAGTTATATATTTTGATTATTTGTATTAATTTAGCTTATTACTGTATCTAATTATTAAAAACAGTAAAGGTATTGATATAATACACATATTTATTTCATAATGAACAATTTCACACCCTTCCACAAACGCAGACATGAAGATGATGACAACTACTTATTGGAACAGAAGGAGAGATCTAAGCGAAGGTTGATACAGACATTTCAGACTTTATCATTAAACAAAGACTCAAATGATCCAGCCAATCCCTCAGGCCATTTCGAACCGCATGGTTTGGATACCCTATCTAATCAATCTGTGTTTAATAAAAATACCGAGGTTATCAATAATACGACATACCCTACAACAAAAGCATGCGATAGAAACTCATCAAATGGTTCCAAAGTTATTTCCAAAAAAGATGATTGCGATTACATGGATACCTCAGGTCCTTACACCGTTTTTATTCCCTCAATTGATGAGTTTTTGGCACAAGAAGGGTCAAGTAGCTCTGGAGAAGAAGAAGAACAAGATGCAACGAAACAATTTGAAGATGAGTCAAATTTACCCAAAACGAAACAAAAAATCCATACAAACCTCGCACAATCCCCAGCCGATAAAAACTCGTTGGGTTATATATTAGATAACCAAGACAATGGTTACGAAAGCAGTTCAAGCGACATGAGCAATCAAAGTAGCGGGTATGTGTCCGATCAAAGTGCTAGTGATATGGACCTAGACGATTATTTTACGAAATCTGGCAGAAAACACAAGAACAAGAGTTATGGAAACAATAACTTCAGCCCTAGGAACAAGCTTTCACGCCGGGGTTCAGCAAACAAAGTCAAGAAATTCGAAATAGTCAATCGTGCAACTCGAGATGCAGTAATGAGGGTCCCTGACTCAGTTCTTAACTCGTCTTCTTCAAATTCGATTTCGCCGTCGTCGCATTTTGCTTTATCTGATATAGGGGTATCTAAAAAGTACGCATTGGGAAGGATTCCAGATCCTACTAGCGTTTTATCTGTTCCTGGTGTCCATCATGTTTCCTCTCATGGTTTCTCAGGATCGCGAAACGATGGCTTATTTGCATTTTATGACCGGCCTACATATGAGCTGATCAAATATATACCCAAAGAACAAGTTGTCTGGGAACATTTTGCCAAATGGATGTTGGAAAAGAATTCTGCTGGAAAAAACAGCGTTCCAAAAAACAGCTTTTCTTATAACGGTAATAATTACATCAAGAACATATGTGATTACAATGAAGATATGGATATGGATGATAACAGTGCAGAGCTTAACAATATCAATTCAAGAGCATATTTCCAACATAATTATGATTCGCCCACTTATGACCAGCATGAAGATTATGACTATGATGATGATGATTCGATGGATATAGATTAATTTCTTCATACCTAACTAGCTTTCTTATTAATTTAAACAGTTAAATTTGATACCTTTTGTATCATTCTTAAAAACAAAACAAAAAAAACTTATTCAATGGCTATGGTAAATGATGCATTTGACTTGAATATTTTTTGTAATTCTCGATATAATAATTCTCGTTGTGTGGATATACATACATTTCTTGCCTATTTTAATCGAGATCGATCAAGATCTGTAAATACCCATCTATGTATTATTTCACATGGTACTCGCCATTCAGTTCAAGATCTGCTTTTGTCTCAACTAGATAATAATAATAATAATAATAATAATAATAATTAAGTAATTCCTTTGATTAAAACTTTGCTTTCAATCTAGACAAAATAAATAAATAAAATAGACAATTAAACTAATTAAGTACCATCTGAGTAGAAAAAGAAAAAAAAGAGTCAATATAAATTTAAATAAAAAAGAAATAATAATAAAAAAACATAAATCTAGTTACATAAAAAGAAGAAGAAGAAGAAGAAGAAGAAGAAGAAAAAGAAGAATTCATTTCAAATCGTAAAATAAGAAAAATAGCCAATAAATAAAATTAAGTGTCTCCAAATCGTTGCGTATCCCTTGGGAAAAGGAAACCATTCAATCAGCATATATAATTATCAATCATTATCTCGCACATAATACCAGCTTCACTTTAGTGCCCAACGCTTCCAAAAAGTCTTCACTGCTGCGAAGCTCCACCATTTCACCACTGTATTCATTTTTATACAGTAAAACAATTGTTTCAGGCGATAAATTAAGTCGTTCAGCAATCTTTTCGGAAAGCTGTTCAAAGGGAATCGCATTCGAAACACGAATTGCAATCAGATCATCCTCATGGAAAACCTTAATTTTGACATAAACTTCTTGGAAGCTAGAATAACCTTGGGGTTTAGCTTGGTGTAGTTGCTCCTGTGATTCGGTAAAAGTTGCATGATCTCCACTATTTGTTGGGCCACGTAATTGTTTGGATTCTTCCAGATTGGAAGGATCGACTAAGGACGTTGCAGAATGATAAACCTCAGTGTTAACATTACTGGTATCCATGTGATCAGATGAACTAAAGTTAGCTTCTCTGTCCATTCCTTCGCCAGCCGATAGTTCGTATTCGTTATTATTAGTACTATTGTTGTATTGGCTGTTGTTTTGCAACTTGGGTTGGATCTCTTGGTTAGCTGTACTAATCTGGCTGTTGTTGTTACTTCGTAGTATCACTCCATCTTCACCAGCAGGTGGTCGGCCTTCTTCCAGATAAACACTGTGTTTAGGATTAAAAGCATCATCTGGCGCAATAAACGAAGGGCCTCTGGATGTGTCAATGTCAGGGTATAGTTGGGTAGACTGGCCACCAGAAAAGTCCATCTGTTGCGATCTATTGTTGCTATCAGTTGATACAATAGAACTACGTTGAGGATAGGTATCAGGGGCAACCATGTGACCATCAGAAGCAGTGATCGTATTAGGAGTTGTAGTAGTAGCAGTGGTAGGGGTAGATATATCGGATATGTTTGCCATAACACCGTTAGAGACACCATTATTTATATTATAAGTAGGAGAAGAAGCGGGTGGGGGCTGTTCGTGAACATCTGGCATTTTGGTATGGATCCGGTTTGGCGGTTGAGGCATGACCGAGTTAGGTGATGCCGACTCAACATCTCCAGTACGAATAGCAAAAAGCTGTTGGACAATAGGACTTCTAGAGATGTACACAGGCAAGTTGACCAAGTTTCTGACATACTCATCAAGATTCACGCGACGTTGCGAAGAAATGGAATCATTAACATAAGTCAAGGGACCAGGCATAAATGGCAAGGTACGTTCCTTTCCAGTACGGCCAGCTTCATCAGGAAACTCATCAAGTAAATTGATTTGAAAGTCGTAAAAGTCTTGATAGTAGCGGCAAAGATGACGATATTTGCCTGTAGACAACTCTGCTACAACTAAATACCAATAACGATCGTCAGAAAAGGCATAACGGTCAACGCAAGCAGAAATAACGTATGGTTCGTTTTCATTGACTGCATATTTTTGAGGGGGTGTTTGCTGGGAAGGAATAGGGGTAGTTTGTTGTATTTGAGGGGTTTGTGATTGAAAAGAAGATGAGGAAGATGAAGCAGAGTAAGAAGAATTAATATGAGATTGTTGCTGTGGATAAGGTTGATTTTGAATCTGTTGCTGCGGATAGGGTTGATTTTGAATCTGTTGCTGCTGTTGAAGTTGGTATAATTCAAATGCATGAGCTTGGTGCTGACTTGCATTCGACAAACGGAGGTTCCGAAGACGAGAAGATAACGGATTTGCTTCTTCCAGTTTTCCAAGAGGAATAGAGCTGGCTTTATATTCCGCAGCCATTCGTTTCCATTCTTCGACTCTAGGAACATTTGCGTCAATAATAGCTTGTTCAAGGTTTGCAACGGGCTGATTGCTTCCAATATTTCTGACTTCAATAAATGAAATAGGAATAAGACCAGGACCACCCAAACGACCAATAGGTTTAGCTACAAACCATTCATCATTAGACTTGGCAATAATGATGATGGATTCTCCAGCAGCAGCGGAAAGCTCATCTGAGCGTTCAGCTTTAAAATCGTACAAAACAATACCATAAAGCTGAGAATGTCCAGCAGCTTTGCGAGACAAACGAGCATTGTTGGCTGCAGCAGATGAGTTGTTTGTATTCGAATTAGAAGGAGCGGTACTGCTATTGTTGTTGTTTAGGGTAGTAATTGTAGAACTAGAAGCTGAGGAGAAAGACGAGGAATTAATCACATTGGTATTACCGGCCGATGATGTAGCAGACGCATTGCTATGGCGAGTTGATGATGTATTGGTTGCTGATGTCGATGACGATCCAACTGTAGAGCGGTTGTTGGTACTAAAAGTGCTAGTATCCGAAAAATGTTTACTAGAAGATGTCGACAATGTTGGGTTTTTAGCCGTGGAAGTTGCTGCTAAAGCTGCTGCCGAGTGAATAGGAACCGTTTGAATAGTATCTTTACGGGATACAATTTCAAAGTAGGAAACAGGAACCATACCACGCATATTTGATGGTGGGTCATAAGCTTCGTACCAATCGTCATTATTTTCGTTACCTGTTACGTAAAGAAAGTCTCCTTTACTAAACTTCAACTCTCCAGGGCCCTGTGGACGATAGTCGTATAGAGCTTGGATAATTTTCTTAGGAGGTTCCGTGGCAAATGACTTTCCTGGTGCGTTATTGGCACCCGAATTACCAGAAGATGTTCTTTTCGTAGATTTGAAAGACTGATAACAAAGATACAAAAGAGCCGTTAGTAATGAAAATGAGTAACAAAATCCTCATAGCGTTGATTTGAAGCACTAAAGTACTCAAGGTATTTATAAATAGAAATAATAAAGAAAAAATGTTGATACGTACAAACATAACTTGATCATTGGATGAAGAGTTTTGGTTAGAGTTGATTAAAACAAAATAAATAAAGAGCCAAAAAGGTTTGACAGGGAGGTTGTAACAATGTGCGGGTCTGTGACATTACATGTTACATAATTTGTCATTATATGATCACGTGATAGTTATATACTCTAGACCTCGTGCAAAGCCACCATTTTCAACCAAATCATTGGATTTCACACGAATTTCAAGTATTGAAACACTCTGAAAGATGCATTAAGCTCGTTTGGAACTAAAATACAGTCAATTTCAGTAGAAGGTAACAAATAAAAAGCCATATTGTCACGATTGCGCAATGTCGTAAATGATTATTAATATCAAGGTCATATTTCTTTACATTACACTGGAGCTCAAGCCTCGACATTAGTACGTTTCAATATACGAAAACAAGAGCTATTATCAAGGATAATTAATTGCATGGTTACCTGTAAAAAGAGCTTATTTATTTGCAAAATTTGATTTTGGATAGACTTTTGGGTTGGGCTTCAAACATCAATGACTATGCTTTCAGTCTTGAGTAGAACTCAAAAAGCTTGGAATGTAGACACATTGGTCTTTCTGAATATGTCATTGATAATAAAAAGATATTAAACAAAAACGGTGCTCAAATTTTCAACCCTATTCAGGCTTTGAGAATCAAATGCACAATGGTATTGATTTTAATTTTACTGAAATTGAAATTCTGTACTGTTCTAGCTTTGTATTCTCGTATAAGGTTCAGTGATTATCTGAATAAATCATTCTCATCTCCTGATAGTCAATAAAAACAAATTCAAGTGATTATTCTACGAAAATCAGACTTTGCTTAATGGTCGTCCTAACTCGAGTTTTCAAACCAACTGATACTACAAATGAACAAGGAATTAAATCAAATAGTATCTTACTATATGAATCAAATTCCTACATTTCCACCAATGGTAGTTATATACCCTCGAATACAATCCATGTCTAGAGATGGCGAATAAATATCTCTCCATTTCATTTCTGATATCATCCACGACTAGGTGACATTGTCACTGAGTTATCTAGTAAGTGTATTGGCGCAAATAACGCATAATTTGAATTTGAAATTACTTTGTAAAAACCAAAATCACTTTGCTTCCTTTTTTGTAAAATAAGAAAAAACACACATGAAATTGTAAACGTGCGTACCAAAAGGTCTATCCAAAGATAGGATCTTATAAATCATTTAATTATTCAAATCAATTGGTATCACCCTTCTGTTTGTTCCAAACTCACTTTGTCTTGTAGATTTTGATATAATTTCTTCGAAATATTGATTGCATACCAATAAAAACAACCATCGTGTATATTTTTATTTGATAATGTTGTACATGTATTGTTTAAGCTTGTATTTCCTTTCAATATTTGGTATATCTCTTTTACATTATGTTTCAACAAACTTATCCTTCAACATGGCGGCGCTGTTTTTATAAATAATCGTCATTTTCCAACTTCCAACATACATTGTTCTTAAACAATAAACTTATCGTGCCTCAAATTGAACTATTGTAAACACATGTGTTAGTATATATTAAATCATTTAATTCAGTATGATTATCATCATATTTCCAAGTGTTATGAAAAAGGCACAAAGTACTAACTTGTTCGTCTAGTTCTTTCCTTATAAAGAACTCTGTGACCACAGTCTTTACATCGCACAGGCTCTCCTTTGCTCAAAGTAAAGTGTGCTCTACAGTTGGCACAAACATAGACAACACCGTGAGAACGGGACGAAGGAGCGACAGCTGATGAAAAATCGGAACCGGAAGTAGGTGGAATAAATCTTTCTTTGCTCATTATGTCTATCGGCTGAGTTTTAGACCTTTAATGTCTTGATAAAAAAAAGAGTAACGGTATATATATTTATCAACGGTAGCTGGAGAAAAAAAAAAAAAAAGATGAAAATAAAATTTTGATTATCAATTTTTCAAAAAGTACATCACGTGAAACATATGAGGCAATTGGTTTATGGTGGCCTGCCCTAACCGCAAGCATAGAATATCAGATTTACGATTATCGAAAACGGTTCAGCATTTAAACAGAAACATAGAATGGCAAAAAAGTGCTATGTGCAGATGTCATTCTCTTTAAATTTCATCTCGAATTGTACTTCATGATCTGGTTTACAATTGAAATGATCCGAAAATTTCAAAAAGTACACCAATATTGTTTCTGTGAGATTTAAGTTAATTGTAAACACAAATACGAATCAACTTGAGTTCGGCCGTTGATTTGATGATTCAACAAATGCGAAATTCACTGTAGCTTCTAGAAAACTGCTCGATTTTAATAAAAAAACAATATAATTTTTCCTGAATTTCAATCCATTGTTAAAAAGTCTTTGAAACACATGTTCCTTTAGTTGCAATCCGACCAAAAGTGAATAAAAACATCTAGATTTCAGTTTCAACTAAACTCTAGTACATATGATTGTTTTTTCTGCAATTTAAATACTTCATACTACAAACATAAATTTTGCATGTAATCAATAACGTATAATAAATTAGTTTATAGTTGTGACACGAACAAAAACAAAAAACAAAAACTACAGGTCTAATTACTAAACAATCCATTATTTTTTATTCATCCAAATAATTATTTTTGACTAAATTTACGATCATCATTATTTTACTTATCATCGTCTTTGCTGTTGCTGTTGTTGATGTTGTTGCAACAACATGGCTGCCAATTCGGGAGTTACATTGAATGGCAAACCAGCATTTCCACTGGAGCCTCCACTACTATTATTGTTTCCTAAACCAGGGGGAGGACCACCTTGGTGAGGGCCACCAGGAATACCTGACAGACCTGGGACGCCTGGGATACTTTGAATCGTATTGGGGCCTTGCGAACTATTATTACCAAAATGGTTGTGACCTCCTTGTGAGTTATTATTATAACGGCCATAAGAACTACCAGGGCCATTGCTGTGTTGGCGGGGATCATTGGACATACCAGAGTTGTACGAGTTGCTATTACCTCCACCCATCATGTTATTGTTCATAGGCATTCCTCCACCATTATACTGCTGTGCGGCGGCTAGTTGCTGGGTCAATTGTGAAAGTTGAGCTAATGTGTCGTTTGGATTACCTCCATTATTTCCACCATAGCCATTGTTATTATGACCATTGTGACCGTAGTTATTACGATTACGGAAGCGTTTCACACCATGACCTCCATTATTGTGTTGGCCGTTGTTATTGGGTCCTCCCATTCCATCCGGCATTCCATTGTTTTGCTGAGTTAACGTAGAAAGCAGCGATGCAAGATTAGCAGGAAGGTTGTTGCTACCAGCAATTGCACCCAGAGGATTAATATTGTTTACACCTCCCATATCATTCATTTGAGGCATGCCGTATCCCATGTTTCCACCGGGGATGTTTCCATAACCCATCATCGGGCCCTGAGGGCCACCTATCATACCGTTTCCTCTGTCGTTTCCTCTGCCATGTCCATTGCGATTGTGGAGACCTCTCATATCACGATGAGGACCGTCACCAAATCTTCCTGGTCCATTGTCATTACGGCCACCACGTCCACTTCGTTTACTTCGATCAAATCGGCCTCTACGATCTTCGCCATGTCCGCCACGCCCTGGGCCACTACCGGCACCAAATCTATTGCCGTTCTTTCCAAATGATCTACCATTATCGGGGCCCCTAGATGGTCTATCTCTTTCAGAACGCTCAGCACGTGAACTCTTGGGCCCATTACGAGAGCTGTTGGATGGCATACGTTGTGAAATGGCTTTGGAAGAAACACCAGCACCGATTTCAATATCAGGCTCTTCAATACAGAGACCTGACTCCAATGGCAAACCGCCAGTACCGCCATATTCAGCTTCCACTGTCCATCGTTTGTCTGCCTCTGTGAGCTTAGACAATGGTATAATAGAAATTCCTGTTTCATATTCACAACACTCTCTTGGACCGAAGCCTACGCCCCAACGAGCACGAAGACTAAGTCTACCAGCAGAGCGTTCTTCTTCACATCGGTCTTTAGTGACTTCAGCTTCTTGACGTGAATACAGTTTGACAAAAGCATGCTTTCCTTCTTTGTGGATGACGACCGATTGAACATGTCCAAATTGATTGAGTTGATCTGATATATCTTTTTCCGATGTGTTGTGTGGAACACCACCAATAAACAAAGTACGAGATAATACCTTGATAGAGCCGTCACGAATAGTGGGATCACGGATCACGTTTCTAGGTCTCACAATATGCTCTTGCTGACCGGGTTCTTGACTGTTGTCTTTCAAGGTAGCATCGTGCACATCAGCGTCCCCATCGGTTTTCTGACGTTTGTTTAAACCAGATGAATCAGCATCGGGAGATCTAGATCTACGACGATTGGCACGAGGATCTCCAGGAATAGAACTTGAATCAGCAGTTGAATTGGTAGAAGAGCTTGGCCCAGTGGGAATAGATTCTAGACCGTTCACCTGAGATGCAGATTGAGATGTCTGCTGGCCTTGTTGAAACAGTTGCATAATCAGGTTGTTAGTAGAGTCTAAATTGTTGTTTACTGAAAGAATAGCAGCCGAAGTCGAGTCTTGGGTAGTAGACTCAAAAGATTCAAGTCGAGAATCTGTCGCAGGGGGATTTGAAGCGGATTCCGGAGTGTCCAAAGAACTGGGTGAGTTTTCTGTTTTCTCTGTATTCTCCTGGCCTTCGCTATTTGGTTCATTCTTTGTAAACTTGGCCAATACCTGTAAAATCGAGTTGGTATCAGGAAGAAAAGCCGGAGGAGCAGACGGCTGTAGTGTAGATTCTTCAGAAAGTGAGGGTGAGAGATTTTCAACCTCTTGTTGTATTTGCATATTCTCTTCTCTGTGTTTCTGAACAAATTCTACAGCTTCAGGTTTAGGCGAACTGGTAGGGGTTGAAGAAATATCTAAATAAAAAGTTAGACTCCGAAAGATCAATAATTTCAACTAATAAATTTTATTTCCATACCACTGAACCAGGTGTTTTTAATTTTGTCGATAGTTTCAGGTGAAAATGTTTCGGCACGTTCCCAGATGTCGATTACTTTACGCATTTTATCCTATTGCAAATGTTAGCAGCTGAGAAATCAAATAAATCGTACAGCATACTGCAAAAAGTTCTTACCTTGACGTCTTCATTGGGAGCAATAGCAAAAATATCGGCAAATACATTCACTATGACTTGCGAAATTCTATAAAAACCACCAGCATATGTGCCTTCAGGCGATTCGGGACCAACTACAGTTTGGTTTTCGTTGGTTGCACCTTCCTGGTATCCACGAACAATAGAATCTACAACATACAACGCGCCAAGTTTATGAGAGTACGGTGTGTTTTTAATAAATAATAATAATTTTTCAGTGAACATACGTTCAAACTGTAGAATGAGGATTGAAGTTAGTTGTTAAACGCAGTAAATAACAGAGGTAATAATGAGCAAATATTTACCTGTACGTTCGCCATTGCAATTTCTGTGAGCTTTCTGATTTTAGATCCCGAAACCCCTGGGGCTTTTACTAAGGAGAGGGCTTCTAAGGTTGATGAGAAAGTATCAACTGGATTTTCAGTAATTTCTGCCATATTTGGATATTTTCGAAAGACTTAGAGACCAAAGTGAATACAAAACAGGTTCAAGGCCAGTTTGTTACAAATATGCGGAAAAGTGAGATTTATTATCAAGTCCAAAAATTAGTGCTTAATTTACAGCAAGGAGTATGGGATGATCGAAACGAATACCAATCAAATCGAATTAATAGGTGGGACTTTATGAAATTAAGTTAATTCAGAGTAGAAATTTGGTAGTAAGATAAAATATTGTTTTCCACGAGCTCCCAGCAAAAGAAAGGATACTTTTTATGTTGAGTTAAAACTACTATTACTTGTTGGAACTAGAAAACGCTAGTGCAAACTACTTGAAATGTCGATAGCGGCTAACAAATCAAGTCTTAAATACAGAATATGTATGAATATAAAGCAAGTGCTGTCGAAACTAAAAGGTTGGATCTAGCAAGTGGGTGGTAGGAAGAGAAAAGAAAATGCACGTCTGTTTTCAATTTAAAAGGTTTCAAAAGGACATATCGTAGAGTATAACTCAGTATAAACAGGAATATTTAGGTCTGTGCAGTACAAAGTAATTTCAGTATGGTTACTCATCAGTATTTAATGTAGCATTTATTGTGTATATCGAGTTTTATTGTCAATCCTATTGTTTAAAGATCTTTCAGTTCAATTTGAGCTGAGTAGGGTTAGATTTGACGAAATTATATATTCTTGAAGATGTTTTGTTATCATTAAAAATGAATATATCTTGGTAATATTCAGAAATGCAATTATCATCGTTAGTCTTCAAATGATAGGTACTTGAATTATAAATGTAAATTTGATCTTAAAACTGGATGATTGGGTAAAAAAACGAGCTGGGTTATTGTAATGAAAAGATTCAGCATTATAAGTAGTTTTTTTTTTCTTTTCCTTTAATTCGTTTCGTAAATTCTATGTGAAAAAATGCAATATAATATAAAGTAACAGGTTGATAAGATAATAGTAAAAAAAGACAATAGTAACAGTAATAATGAAGTAAAGATAATTTACATAGGAGTTTCAAACACCTCTACTGATAGGTATTCCATTAAGAAATCAACATTAATTTAGTGCTCTTCCTTGTGTTCTTCAGCATGGTTATGACTGGAGCCATGTTCCCATGGATGTCGTAAACCAAGCATAACACCACCGTCCTATATATCAAGAAGAAAAAAGTTAATAAATCTGAATGCAATATAATTAAATACATGTCGAATGAAGAGCTTAAGAAATTTAACGAAAAACAGGCATCTTTGTGAGCTGGGGTAAGTGATTTATTAACATTCAGATTTTTGGTATTAAGACAATAGAAAAACTAAATGTCCATTTGTATGAATAAATTAATAATAAAATAGAATTAAAAACAACAAAAATCATAGATTCAAGCCTGAATGAAAATCATTGATTATCTGAAAATTTATCATTGTATTTGAAATCATAACAGCTTCAAGTGTTGGGTATCTATACGTGAAAAATAATTCAATCATAAATGGGTATCATTTCGGTTTTCAAAATATCGCAAAGAACCTAACCGATTCGCCTTTTGGCGCAAATGTAAACATTTTCATTCAGCTCACTATTGAAGCTTTAAAAAACTGAATTTTCAAAATATGAAATAATTTGCCTTACCTCTCTAACGCGATAAAAGATCCAAAACCACATGGTAGCACCAAGGGCCTTTGCGATAAAGTTGTGGGATCTGGCAATGTGAGGAGGTGGAAGAGCACCGAAAGGTTTATAATGACCGTGAGCACCCATTTTGATTATTGAATTAAAAGCGAATTACTGGTATAATGAATGGAAAAGTGTTTTGTTGTAGTTGGAGGTGATTTGGAAATATCAAGTGTATGGGTAGAACATTCAAGTTACAATGAAATATTTAATTGTATGTCAAATATTAACCAATAAGCAACAAAGAAAAGGAAAAAGGACATAAAAGATATGACAAACAGATTACCAATCAACAATAATCAGCCTCACTTAATTGTTACATGTTTGTATTGTGGTTACATACCACCAAATCTCATCAGGTAGCCAGAAAATTTTTCGTTGTTCAGTACCAACGATTATAGAGAATCAAAAGGAGGGAGTACAAGGACCATTCTGGCAAAACATAACATTTCTATTTCATCACATCTACTGGCTTAAATTTCATATACCTATTTGTGATACTGATATCCTGTCGAATTGATTTCATTTGTTTTTTAATAATATTTCAGCACAGATCAAATAATTTACATATACCACAATGGAAAACACACTGACAGTTCCACAACCATCAAGACCCGAGGATGTCGCCACCATCTTAGAAAGTCTTGATCGATTCAATGCCGAAAAGATTCCTTTGTTGAAAAGCTATGTCCGTGCTCAATGCAAGAGCGGCGAATTTGATATTGAAGCCAATCTTGCTTTATTAAAGCTTTACCAATTCAATCCCCAGACTTCTGATGAAGAAACCATTTTGTCTATTTTGGCCATGGGTCTTGTTCGTTTTTATTCTTCCGACTTCACTCTTTCTCTCCATCTTCTTCCTTGTACATCGCTTGGTAATGTTTTCGACATGAGCACCATTTTCCCAGGCGCCGCCAAACCTGAGGGAACTTCTTCAACCCCAAGCGATAACCTCTCTGAAGTTGTTGAACGATTAAGTAAACTTCACAGCCTCCTTGACAGCGCGAGGTATGCCGAGTTTTGGGAAGTTTATGATGCCGACGACGACAATGCCGACTTTGTCTGCAGTGTTGAGGATTTCGAAGATAAGCTGCGTGCTTCTATTGCTAGATCAGTTTCTTTTGCTGCCACTTCTGTCTCTGTTTCTGTTCTTCAAGGATGGGCCAACCTCTCTGGCAACAAGTTCAGTGAATGGGTCACTAAGACTCTTGGATGGGAAATCAAGGGTGATTCAGTAATTATTCCAGCAAACAACTCCAACACTCCTAAAACTGTTTTCACAAATGAGAGTGTTCATTTCGAGCAATTGTCTAAACTTATCAAGCGTGGTTTTGAGCTTAAATAGATGGTGTTAATGTGTTGGTGAAAATTTGAAAAAAATAAAAATGAAATCAAAATTAATCAAGGTTTATAAAAATGAAGATTTAAATATAAATAATGTCGCCAGTTGTTTTTATCGGGAAAGTGCAGCTTAATGATTTGTTTGATTGTGTGTTGATCGTATATTGATTTTTTCAAATATCAAAGGTGAAATATCAAGTATCTTTTAAAAGAAGTTTTTCACCCTAACCCAATAGTCAAAAATATTATTTTGATAGCAAATCAACCACTGTGTTTACCTAATCTTTATTCATCAAGATACAGCCGCTCTTGAAACCAAAAATCGTTTATTTTTCATTTGTACCTCGTTTTGGAGAAATATGGCCTAATCAATTGCTACACGAAGTCAAATGGACATCAGTTAATAAAATTTATTGATCTTAGGGAAATAAAGCAAAAGTGAACTTTGGCAAAACTCTTTTATCAATTTAATATAATGGAGAAGATTGTTGAGACATCTAACCCAAAAATGATACTTGAAGATAACGTTTCCATAATATTCAACAATTGTTATCAACTACACGGGTTCAGCACAGCATACAAAGTAAATCAAATCAATCGACCGTGTCCGTCAAGATATTATCTCACAATATTTCAGTTATAGAATTATTGACAGCCCAAACCAATAAATGAAAGAATATAAACATATATTTATCTCTAATCAATAAAATAAAAAAAAAAGAAAAAATAAAAAAAAGAGGTAAAAGGAAACAAAAAAGAACAAAAAAACCAAAACCTCTAGCATAATGACAAAAAAAAAAAAAATAAGACAAATAAATAAACTCAAAAACTCAAACATGAATCAAAACAAATAAACAAAACATATCATACAGACATTACAATAATAATAAAAATAATAAACAATAATAATAAAAAAATCAAGCAGAACCAAAAAGATTATCATGCGAATAAGTTGAATAATGATATGATAATAAAACAGTTTAAGAAAACTTGGAAAAAATGGGGACAGGTAATCATGCTTGTAAATTTGTAAATAGTCATAAAAATCAACGGCTAGACATTGACTTTGAAATGTATAATGTCGTAAGGTTCGTGTCTGGTATAATATGATGGTAATGATAAAGTATTTTCGAATACTTTGATGATTCGTAGTTTGTAGTCAAGACAAAAATAAACTGAAAGTAACAACACAAGTTAATCCAAAAAACCTGGTTAAATGAAAATGAGTGGATAATCAGCAAATATAAAAAGATAAAAAGGCAACAAATATAACAAGAAGTATCGCAGTATAACGATAAAAAACGATTCACACACGTTATCAACACTTTATTAAAAAAAGAAAAAAAAGAGAGAAAGAAAAAAGAGAATTGCAAAACGTTTAAAATGTCTCAACCAACATTTAATAAACGCTTAAGATCATTAGCCAGATCAGTATTAGGCATATTATCAGCGTTTTTATTCAAAGGCACCTGTGATGTAGGTGGAGCAAAAAGTGAGCCATTTTGCGCCACGTTGGTAGTAGCGGGAGCATTAACGCTATTAGGGTATGACATCAAGTATCCTCCTTCGTTGCCGTAATAATACGGGCTATTCATACCGGGGGCTCCATAGATAATGGGTCCAGCCATGGGAGCCATGTTTGTGTTTTGGGGTATAGGGAATGAGCCTACCATACCATATGGTGAATAGTTCACGGGTCCAGCATTATACGATGGTTGCTGAGCAAATTGAGTAGGTTGCTGTTGAGATGATGGCTGCATATCTTGCTGAGAGATATCCGATTCTGTTTGAGAATCACTAGTTGAGTTATTCATAGAAGGCAAATGCTTTTCGGAAGCAGTCAATAATTTTTCTTTTGGTTTACTCTTCAAATCAGTAGGAGACGAAGGGGATGAAGAGCCGTCAGTAGCAGAGTCTGGAGAAGAAGAGGCATCTTCAGACTCATGAAGTAAAGAATTGCGTGATTTAGGTGAGGTTTTGCCAAACGACATGGGTTTGGGAAGGGCAGAAGGATCGGGAGTGTTGGAAAAACTTGAACCAGCAAAACATGAAAGAGTTGGTTCAGCAGAACTGGAAGAGTTTTTGTTAAGAATACCGGCCAAGTTTTGAGAAGAAGATTGAGCACTCCCATCTCGACTAAGGCCCGAGCCTCGCTTATCACCTTTTTTACGTTGGTTGCCTTTGGTGTCTTTATTACCAGAGAAAAGATCTGGAAACAAAATTTCCTTCAAATCACGTTGTTCTTGGCCAGGTTCTACTCGAAGAGTGACACCAGTAGGCGGTTTTTTGTTACGACGAGTACGTGAAGGAGCAGAAGGCAAATTATTCGGATAAGAGCTGTTACTGGAGGCGGAAGAAGTATTGTTGTTACTATTTTGTTTCTTTTTCTTGGGAGATACAGAAGATGAATTCTGATGCAAACCAACAGATGACAAAGAGTTTGATTCCAAAGAGGCAGGAACGTTGGGCGAATTAGAGTTATTACTATTGTTGAGATTCTTTTTCTTAGGTGAAGACCGAGAATCTTTTGAAGGGTTCTTGGAACGGCGAATGAACAAAGGTGCTTTTGGAGTTTCCATCAAATGTGATTCGGAGTTTTCAGAAACATTTGCTGAAACAGAATTTGATTTCACATGAGGTTTTCGAGAATCTGAGTTTTTGTTTGTAGACATGTCTGAGATAGAGGAATCACTTTTAGAGTTTTCAGTTTGAATGGGTGGGTTTCGCAAAGGAGTACTAGGTCTTGACGATGTTCGATCAGCATTAAGATTTCCATTTGTAACAGAACTAGCGGAGTTTTGAGAATTTCCATTGCGTTTAGGTGTCGAGCTAGGGTTTTTGCCGGTGTTGCTGTTATTAGAGTTATTGTGGTTGGCCCCAAGGGACTCTTTTTTAGAGTTCTTTTTTGATCGCGGTTTACTTAGTGCGTTGCGTACTACAGCTTGATTGGTGATAACAGAGGTTGCTTTCGGAGCAGTAAGAGACACAGCGGTGGCAGGTCGAGACATGGCTGATATGTTGTGTAGATTGAACGGATATGTTAGAGGTAACGGGAAGTTGAAAGCTAACAACGTGATGGTGTAAAGTGGATTTGTATGGGCAGAGCCACGTTGGTGGTGGAAGAAAAACTTGCACCGAAACCAGATTGTATGGTTTTAAATGACGGGTGGTGGTAGTGCAAACAAGTGGTGATAACAACTATCCACCGGCTAGGCCCTAACCCTGACAAATTTAACTTGTCTTAAACAGACTGCAGATCAGGATTTTTGGTTGCATAACTTGAAACACTACAAATGGTTCTCCACAACGATAAATGGCATAAGAAAGCAGCTCGAAACTATCGACGAAAACATGGATTAAAACCTCCTAATAAGCAAAAGGATCCTGAAGATTCTGAGGATTCTGAAGAAGTTGAAAACATTGAATCTAAAGAACTAGATAGTCAAAGTGATCAATATGATGGAACCCAAGCCAATAGTGAAAATGGCGATGATGATCAAAAACAAGATACCAAATCACTCACAACCACTCAATTTGATCCGGAAATAATAACAGGTGCTGGAACTCTAGTTGAAAAGCTTGATAAAACGCTCGAAGACTCTGGAATTGATGTTTCAGCCTTTAAAGGCCGTCGTGGGAAGAAAAAACTGGGAAACAACGATTGGAGATACCAAGACGATGATGATTTAGATGCTGCTTTGGCTCATGATCCGACTTTGAAGTACGATCCTGAGTTTCAAGAAAAACTACGTTTAAAACGGGAGGAAGAAATGTTTGAAGCAGAACAACTTCGACTTGCGAGAGAAGCTACGAAAAAAAAATTTGAGAATGAAAAATCAAACTACCAACGAGAAGAAGAAGAAAAAGAAAAAGCACTACTTGATAGTACACTTAAACAAAAGGAAGAGGAAAATAGTGATGATGATTTTGAAGCTCCAAAAACAAAACTACTGGTGTTGGAAGATTTAGAGGATGATTCCGAGAGTGATGATGATTTTTCACATACAAAAGGAATTTTTGGAACCAAGCGGCACAATCAAAAAGAAGACGTTACATTTAATATATATGGGAAAAACTCTCATTTGAAAAAGCTGAATGATGATGAGCTTCTCAAATATCGCGAAATTCAGCAACATATTGACAGGGCAGATTTTGAGTCGTCAGTAAGATCAAGGTTTGGAGGGAAAAAAATTGATACCAGCAATCTTTCTAAAAAAATCAAGGGATTAGGACTTGATAAAGACAAAAAAACCAAAGCTCTTGTTATAGGAGATGATGGTTCAGCAAAAATAGTCATTAAAAATAACGCTGATTTATTGGTAAATATGACCGGAAACAAGGGTATTCATGGGGATACTAAAAAAACAAATGGTGTGTTCGATTCAAAGGGAACACAAGATATCGATGACTTTTTTGAATCACTTGATAACGACACGTCTGGTATTCCTGGAACTGATGAAAATGATAAACATAATGGCTCTGAAGAAGACGAATGTGAGGAAAATGAAAGCGAAGAAGAGGAAGAGAGTGATGACGATGATTTTGATAATTTCAAAGCTCAATTGGTTGAAAAGAAGAAATTTCCAGTAGGTACTAAAACTATCAACGCTTTGGGTTTTCTAGATATTTGATAATTGTCCCACATATATATGGCAATATATTTGTCTATCAAATTGTGAAAAATAATGTATTTAATTCTTTGATGATGAACTTTAATCATTCGTCCAAGTCGTCAATGTATGAAGCCCACACAATAACTAATGAACTTCATAAAACCACCATAGTATAGCCTTCTGAGCCTAGTGAAATCGCATTTCATCATGCTTAGGTAAATATATCAAAAAAAGTACATGAAATCTCTTCAAACAATAATATCAAAACTAAAAATAAATTGCTATACAACTATCGGCAACGATCATAAAAAAATAAAGGCGTTATTATGTAGGAATCGTAACGAGAAAAAAAAAAAAAAAACGGTCGTGAAATTTGTTGAAAAAACTGGTAAACAAAACCAACAAAAAATGAAACTAGATATAGAACAGCTGAAGAAAACTTTAATGATTTATAGATGAAGCAAAACCATGGGTTTTTGTTGAAAATCTTTTGGTAATACAGGGAAAGACACAGCTAATCTTTGCCTTCTATTAAACAGATGTTTGGTTAAAGATGTTTTTTATCCATCTTATCTAATAAGACGCAAAAACTCTTCTCTGGTGCGGGTGGCTTCTCTGAATCTTCCCAGCATACAACTAGTGGTGGTCGAAGCTCCTGGCTTTTGTACACCTCTCATGACCATACACATATGAGAAGCTTCCATAATGACAGCAACACCTTGGGGCTGTAAAATTTCCCAAAGAGCCATGGCTACTTGTTTAGTTAAACGTTCTTGAACCTGTAAACGCCGCGAAAACATTTCTGCAAGACGAGCAAGTTTGGATAGACCAAGGACTTTGGAATTTGGAATATATCCAATGTGTATTTTGCCATAAAAAGGTACCAGATGATGTTCGCATAAGCTGAAAACATCAATATCTTTCACAATAACCATTTCGTCATGGTCCTCTTCAAATAGGGCACGATTAATAACATCACGGATATTATCTTCATAACCCTTTGTGAAAAAAAGCATTGCACGGGCATAACGTTCCGGGGTTTCCAAAAGGCCTTCACGATCAGGGTCCTCACCAAGTTCTTCAAGGATTGTCCTAACAGCAGCAGCAATGCGTTTTTCTCGAGCAACAATTGCATCAGTGTTGACAACTGCAGATGCTTGTTGGGATTCCAACAGACGACCTCTGGCACCTTTGCTTGGCCATGAAAGTCCATCATAGTCAATAGGTGGATTAACTGTGTATGGAGAGGCAGCTCTTTTTTGATTGAGAGGAGACAATGCTCGAGCAATAACAGGATTGGTAGACTTGGAAATGGAAGTATGAGTTTCAGGGGTATGAGAAGATGCATCATTCGAGAAAGTTGACAATGATGCGATTTTGGGAATGGGTTGGGTAGTAGCAGAAAGGGTATCTGGTTTATCAGCTGGTGTAGTAGACTCAACGGAAAACGAGCTTGGTTCGTTTTCTAAGGCAGTTTTCAACTCTGAAGGAGATATTCCCATTCGCGAGATGAGTTGCCGAAACTGTTCAAGTTGTTCTTCAGAAAAAGTGGCCATTTTTTGTTTGTCGACGGAAGGTTTGAATTTACAAATCGATTATTCAAAATATTATTATTCAACAATGGTATTGTTTTTTTTTCTTCTTTTTCTTAGAAAAAAAAAGTGATAATGAATCCAATGAAAGTTATAAACTATTGTCACACAACAATCCTGACCGAAATATACTAACAATTGAATCAAGGTGTTCTGAATAATTGAAACTAGGGTTCTATGCCAATCTAAATTAAACAAAAAAACAAAAAAAAACGAATACCTCGAACCAAGATCAAAACGTATAAACTACTTCTGAGATTGAATAAATCTGATATATATTGATTTAAGGTATTTAACAAGCTTCAATAAAACTAAACAAGAAGGAAAAGGCTTTGATGTTGGTTTAAATCATTTTTCTTAATGATATGGGGAATAAAAATTTTATTGTGAGGTCTTGTTTTCACGTGACTATACCACAAAAAAGGCTACACTAGTCAACACCTATGGTACAACATACTCACGTGATAACATTTATTGCAAATAATCAATTGTGTAAAAAGTTTATAATTTACGCAAATTCCAAATAGAACAATGTAAAAACTGACAAATTGAATTCTTGGACGTGTAAAGTTTCAGTCACATAAAAGGTTTTCGGGAAAACACATCTGACTCCATTTCCGGATTTCAACTACTCCAGAAGAGATATAAATTTTGTCAGATTCCCGCTATTTCATCTTAAAACTTTACTCTTTTTATAACTAAAACTCTACTGGTTTTTATACTTCAAACAAATGTCTTCAAAAACACCAATTACATTTCTACCTCTTTCTGAATCGTTATATCTGGCCCGTCCAGCTAAATTAACTTCAAATGTTGCTTTACAAGCACAAAATCTCAATCCTACAAACGGTTCAGTTGAACCTATGTTTGATGTCAAAATTAATTCACACGCCATGTCCAAAATAATGAAAAAAGTTCGCTCTCTTAACGATGCCGTTAGCTCCATTATCCCAGAACCGCCATTAGCTCATCATCATTACCAACGTTATAGAAACTCGATGACAACACTAGCGCCAAGCTTAGACCTCTCTCCACTTGCTAGTAGTTTCCCTTCACATTTTACAGAAACCAAATCTCAAAAAATTCAAAGCTTTTCCGTTTTTGATAGAGATTCTAATCAACGTGAACCAATTGCTGTTATAAATCGCAATGAAATCAACTTTAGTCCCAGAGCCACTCCATTGCTGACCAAATCTTCCCGACTAGATCGTCTTTCAAACTACTCCCCAGAATTAGCAGGAGAAGTTTGTTGGACAATGATTCCTGAATTTGGTAGCAGCAATAAAAACAAGATTACATCATTCAAAGTAATTGATCAATCGACGAACAAAGTCATTGGTAGATGGAAACGACGCAGCACGCTTACGAAAGACTTGGAGCCTGCAGAAGTACTCTCCAGTCAAGAAAATGTACGCGAATCATTGCAATCACTTGGTACTACAGCGTCAAACAGGTATTATTTATCAGATGCAAAGACAGCTATTTCACATCCGTTTTTTTCTGGAGAAGCTTATTCCTTTGTCAAGGCTGGATCCAAAACGACAGAGGAATGGTGTTTTGTCGTCACAAAGCGGTATACAAAGTACGGAAAATCGACATTCAAAAGAAACGTTATAGCTGTTTTAAAAGGATTTGAACTCAATATAGTAGATCCACATGACACAACGCTGCGACACTATTATTTTGACGAATACATGCGTCATTTACGAGAAAAGATCATGAACGGTAGAGCAGAACTAAAAACTGTTTTCAGTCAGAACCACATTCATTCTGGCGAAGAAGACATTGAGGAAACAGAAGACTCTTTTAGTTTGGCAGGATCACCACCATATTCCTCGCACCGAATGTCACAAATCCGATCTCACAGCAGCTCTCCTCCTAATAAAGGGTATTTTCCATTTGCTGCTTCAGGTTCTATGAAAATGGCCACTCGGCGTGATTCAACTTTTTCCGAGAACTTTTATCGGCTACGCATCAATGACGGTCTTATCATGGTATCTATGGCTTTGCTTTTGAATTTAGACGAGATCATACTCTCCGGAATCCGGAGTAAAGCTACAGTCGATTTACCGTCCTCACTAAGCAATGGGTCAAGTAGATTTTCTGATAATTACATGGCGAGCACAATGGACTGGAGCCAGTCGTCGCCCGTAACCTCACCTGCTCTTAACAGTATGAAATATAGGGATTCATTCGAAGAAGAAGTAGGTAAAGAGAAAAGAGTTACTAGAAGTAATAGTAAAATACTGAAAAAGTTACATCTTGGAAACCCTTTGCATGTATTCAGAAAAGAAGCTTCGGCTCATGTTTAATGGAATAAACAGAAAAAAGACAAAATAAAATTTAATTCCCAAGTTATGACAAGTACTGATAGTAAACAACAAAAAGTAATTATATTAATTATTGGCAGATATTAATCAGGAAAAACGATAATTTAATATAAAAATAATACAGACAAGATTGGTTTAACAATAAAATAAACTATATTATATAAACATTTGGAGCATCTGTAACCGATACCAAACTTTTCCCTTTTCAGCCGTATCCGATACTCCGAATTCAAATGCCGAAACCAAAAATTGAAAGTCACAAAATAAAATCATTGTTCAAATGATTAAATAAGATAAAGATGTATTGGGATGTATTTGTTTTGTAATTTTTAAGCGTTAACTTTGGTGACGACATGAAATTTTGGTCAGAACTGGTTGTTTTAGATTGTATGTATCACTAACTAGTTATATATATATTTTTTTACGCCGACAGCCGTTTGAATGTAAATTACGTTAGTATTAAATAAAAGTGTCGGAGCTCGATATTGAACAATTCAACTAAAGTTTGTTTCAGTCAACTGATTTCTGTTATCATGATCATTTTTAACTTTATCAAATACTAAACAACAGGAAAATAATAACAAATAATAAAATAGTCAACATCACGCTAGATTGTCATTTCATATCAAGGTTGATTCTTGTTTTCGTCAGAGTATAATTGGGGTTTCGGATGTCGATAATTAGTCCTATAATCAAATATGAACCGTATGGATATTCAGCCATACAATTATTGGCAGTTTTCAAATTGAATTATATGTTTTTTTGTAAATATCGCTCTCCGACTACTTTTCGAAAAAAATTGTTTTTCGTTATTCGGAGTCCCCTAAACATTTTATTCTGTGCCTCGATTGTTAGTATCATTATAAATTTACAATTAAAGTTCAAGCAGCTATCAATCCTGACATCTGTTCCGTTTAGATATTACGATTATTAATGGAACTCCTTGCTCTCGGAACAAGAATCTGATACCTTTTTGTATTTTGTCAGCTGTAAAATACATGTGGGACAACATTTTGCTACTGAGACGTTGGGTACAAATGTTCGGAGGAATAGAGTGTTCCCTCAACTATCCGGTGCCGCCAGCCCACAACTATCCCACACATATTCCTCCGCTTCGGCCATTGGTTGACGAATATGTATAATCCCTCATTCTCCTTTTTCATTCAATTTTCATTTTACTTCATGTGTCAGTAAGCAGAATGTTCCTAAATTTTCTGATGTTTTTACGCTTTTTACATTTTGCTTTATATGATTTATAAAGAAAACATACATAAGAATTTGGTCTAGACTTATTCTCGGTTCGGATAGCTTTTTTTTAAAAATATAAATTGAAACCTATAAAATTTTTTTTAACCGGAACTGGGCTTTGAATAGAATCTCCGATAGTTTATTACTTGACTTTTTCGCCACATGATTTAAATTATTTCCAGTTTGGCGTTTTTACAAAAACAAAAACAAACACCAAATACCAATTCATATATTTTCTAGCCTTTTGATTCGTCAATATGATCAAATCCCGGTCATATGCACATGCTTAATAATTGTAAACGCTTTGAGTACATATTGTGTACTGGAAATCAATACCTATTTCCCTCCAACCAAATTACTAATTTGAATTGACTTGAAACGTAAAAATAATATCAATTTATTTCACTTGGCAGATTCTTGTTGTTAATTTTGTTATATATCTTTTTTTTATGTTACTAAACTGCAATTCCATTTCTCGAATAGGCAGGTTGTTCATTTACCCCATACTCATGAACCAGCTGAACTTGCTCAGATTTCATCAGGTATGCTTGGTCATTTATATTTTCTATCTTCATTTCCTTTTTTTCTTGTAGTTCCCGATTCTCTCTCAACATTTTTCTCTTCTGTTTCAACCTAGATCGTCGTTCTGCCAGTGTTTCACCTGGCGGCTCGTTTTCATCATCTTCTCCATCAACAAAATTTTCGTTGTCTTCTTCAGCCTCCATTGCGGCGGCGGTAGCTTGTTCCCTTCTCAGCTTTTTTAATCTAACTCGCCGCTCCTTCAATGTCTCATCTGGCTTTTCTTCCAATATTTGAGTCACTTTACTTGAGTCGTTGCTTTTCAGCAATCCAAACTGATCCAACAAGGCTTTATTTCCATTCACTCCTCCAAACAGATGCATTTGTCGGGTAATTTCCATTGCATTCTTGACATTTCGACGCAACTGAAGATCCTTTCTGTGATTCATTCTTGCAATTTCTTGCAATTCAAGTAATGACTTGTTGTGTCGATCGTCAAGTGGATGTTCGGACGTTTGCAATCTAATCAACTTTTCAGGGTCTGGGTCTTCGCTCCCATATATTTCTGCCGCTATTGCGTGGCCTGTGTTGGAATCATAATAAACCTTTTGTGCCCTTGCCTTACGTTCCGCCTTTCTCAGCTCCAACTCTTCCACAAGTGTTTGCGGCTGTACTCCAACTGACGGAAAGATACCACTGGAGTATGAAATTGATCCACCAAGTAATCCTCGTTCAGTTATAGGCGCATTAGGATCAAAAGAAGTAAAGGCAAAATCGGTAATGTTTCGATCATTTCCAATAGCTCCGTTTTTCTCTGCATCATTCCCGTATTCTTCAGCTGAGTCCAAATCTTCCTCTTGGTATTCGTCATCAGATGGTAGTGTTGCACAATCACTGATAATCTCATCATTTAAAAAATGGCCAGTATCAACCGTTTCGCGTTCCTCTTTCCAGCCATCGTAACCGCTATTCTCTTGAATCCCGTCATCCCAAGCATCCTCGTCACCTTCTATATAACTCTTCTTGGAAACTGTTGATGCTTGACGAATATGTTGTTTCCCATTACTGGGCTTCTGGCTGTTACTCCTTCCCAATTCTGAATTTGAATCCATGATGCTATCATCTTTCAAGGTATCCAAAACAAAACCAACTGTCGAATTTTTTCTGGGACGCACCACACGAATACCTATATCATCATTTTTGTTGCAATTTTCTTGGTTACTTTTATCGCTAGTCGTATCAATTGACTTACTGCAATTGTCTTTTTCAGGTTGATTTGAATTTATTGAATCAGTCTTGCCAAATCCTTTTAGTTTTTCATTCACCAAGGTCTCCTTGCTTTTCGATTCAATTTGTTCACCTTGAGAACCTAGCTGATACAAATTCGTTGATTCCTCAGCACTCAAAGCATTTAAAGTATCTGTCGAAGATTTTCTTCTTTTAATTTTAATTGTTGTATTTGCGTCCATCAAGATACCTTCTCCACCTGTTGAGTGTTGCCTGTTTAGCATGATTGATATGGAACCGCTAGAACTTCTTCTTCTATCTTGCAATCCCACAGGAACAATAGTCGGATCAACTGTCCAAACTGGCGGCGGCGGAATCACAAACGTTTTCGGTCGGTTAATACGAGCTGATGCTCTGGTTTTCAACGATTTGACCTTTAGTTGATTCCTTTTGGAAAGCAGAGGTGGAAGCTTAAGTTGAACTGGAATTGAAGCAGGATACAAAACTAATGGTTCGCCAGTTTCTTCATCCACAATAACTGGAGCTGGCATATGCTCATTTTTAAATACTTCTGCCACACTAACAGTAGCTGCACCGCCTTTTTCAGGACCTCCAGATGCTTGACGTTTGAGCAATAACTCAGTAGTTCGAGAGACAGTTCGCTTTCCATCTTTATTATTTGTAGTCTCCAATTTTTTAATGTTATATGAATTCGCTGGAGTTTTGTTGGATTTGGGTACTGATAATGGAGAGGGACTATCATTATCATTTGAATCAACAGTGATATTTTCTAACGGAATACTGGTCTCATCAAATGTGCAATTTTCAGTTTTAGAGTAAATATAATCGTCATCGCTCAAACTTATATTTAGTTCAGTTTCATCGCTGTTTGTTGTGTTCCCAGGAGATTCAGTACTATATGGAGATTCCAAAACCTCACATACGCCCCCAGCAGAATCCACAATACCTGATGAAGAATCCGATTTAGTAGGATAATATTGCGAGTCATCAATGCTTGGATCACAAACCAAGTCAATTCCTTCAGAAATGTACAAATTGTCTTCTTTTCGAAAATCAAAATACGAGAATGTATTATTTGCTTCAGATTTCTGTCCTGAATTGGGTTGATTGCTTTTGACAGGATATAATGTGGGATGAGCTATAGTCCGGGGTTTCAGGTCTTCAAGGGTCTCCACGATATCTTTTTGGAGTCCAAGTTGCTGTCCTTGTCTATATTGTTTTAAGACATGCTGAGAAGGATAAGGCGTGGGGTCATCATCAATATCTATATCATCATTTCTGTTTCCAAAGTAATATGATGATATAGGAACCGGCTCATAACTATGGTTTGCGTCCTCGGAGTATATCTGTACTCTTGATGCGTTTCGAGCGGCAAATCTTTGAGTGTAATCATGACTAGGAATCTGCTTAGTATTGTGCTTTTCTTCAATTGATACGTTTTGGAGACTTGAATTCAAGCTTTCGGAATTAGGATATGCAACATGAATGTATGAAGATGAGTCGCTATTCATAGAAATATTTTCTGATGCAGGTGGGATAGCAATGGAGTTGGAAATATTGCCATTCTCATTTAAAGTAACAGCAGAACCACATGTGCGAGGAACAGCATCATCAAATGATTCGGATTTTGGTGACCGCACATTTGCCAAAATGTAATCGTTGTTTTTATGATATTGATATGCTGTCTCTTCATTTTTGTAGTCTTCCTCGTCGTCATCAATATTCCCTTCCACCGCACTATATGCGTTTAAAACATTTTCTCCTTCTTGTGCCAGCGGATTCTGAATTTCTGATATTCGTTCTGCGTCTTGTAAACTGACTGACGAAACACGCTGATATCGAATATACTGAGGATTTTCAGGCACTAATCTTTCCCTTGGACGAAAAGAGATTGCTGAATCTCGGGGCGATGACATCATTTGAACATTTTCAATTGTAATTGGAGTACTAGTAACTGCAGGTGTTTCTTCTAGTCCTACTGTAAAAGATCCTAGTAACTTAGGATTAACAGTTTTATCAAAATTCTTCAAAAGATCTTCAGTATATTCGTTTTCTCCGCTAGATTTGGATATATGGTCTTTTTTGTCGAATGTATAATCGATACTACTCGAAAATGAGCGTGCCGAATTGATTCTTGTGTTATTGCTATTTTTTTCTTCAAGAGAATCTTTATCTTTGGAATTATTTTGTGTATTATTACTTGGATCAATTGAATGAGAAGAGATAGGAAATGTAGTATCCAAGTCCCTGTTAACATTAATATCAATTCCAGTGTCTATTTTTTCAAGTTCTGTTTTTGGAGACAATGTGGGAGTAGCATCAAAACCTGAGAATCCTTGATCAATTTGGAGTTGGCGATTGAAATTATTGTTGTTTGGGATATTAAAGCTTGAATCTTCAAGTTTGCATTTAGAAATCGGTGTTGACGCACTGCTTTCAGGTGTGTTTGACAATTTACAAACATGATCAAAATTGCCTTTTTTATTGGTGTTTGAAGTGGTAAAATGTTGAATGGTTAGGCCAGAAGTTGATGGGCCATTAGATTGAGCCACTCGAAAAGAATTGAGGAAATCGTAATTAGCAGATCGTTTCCTGGAATGTCCTGCTGCAGACCGGTCGGGGCGTCGAGGAATAATGGACTTTTTCGGTTGCTGTGAAGTAGGAAATAGTTTTGCAGAGCTCGGGATTGGAGGAACACTCAAAGGACCGATATCAGTTATTGCTTTTGAATGTTTAAAATAATCGTTGTGACATAGATTGTTTGTCTGGATCTGGACTGGGGATTCAGGATTTGGAGAACTTGGTTTCTTTCCAGCTGTATCAACGAAATCCGCAGAACCACTGGATGACTGTTTTCTTCGAAACAATCCCATAATGAATATTTACGAAACTATCACAATTTAAAAAATAATGATTGAGAAAAGAAAAGCCTTATAAAACGAATTCCAATTAAAGAATTCTTTTGTTTTAAGTTATTGTATTTTATGTCACAACAAATCTCTGGTTAATTGTTTAGTATTCAAATAATGTATTAGTAGGAAACTAACAAATATATTACAGAGTATAAAAGGGTTTAAAAAAATTAAATAAAACAAACAGTTGAAGTTATATAAATATACTTGAGAAACCAAAAGTTGGATGATTGAAGTCAAAAACATGTAATAAGATAGAGTTTATTGTCTATCGAAAAAGCCTTGAAACTAAAAAAAAAGTTTATGTAACTTATTTTCAATATTCCATTTCATATTTCGTATTGTCTCATTTCGATAACTGTATTTATTAAAACAAACAGAATAGCAATGAATGGAGACTGCGGACGATAGAAAATTGTAATAAGAAACATAACCATGGTGCAATAAAGCCGCTTTGAATGTACTTTTTTGCCTGTAAAACTCTACTAAGAAAGGTCGGGAATAACCCAATCTCAACCTGATAAATATCTGTTTAAGGTAGTGATTCAAACTTTACCCTATATAACTAAAGTTTATCATTGTTGTTTTAGTTGAGTTAGCAGTATAGTTTAAATTCAGTACTTATTCAAGGGCTTGAAACAACATCAGATTATTATAATCACTTCAAAAATATTTATTAGATTCGATTTCGCGTAATCATAATGTCTACATAATCAGCTTTGAATCTGATGGGCTATGAGATGCAAGGGTTCTTGCCAATATATATAGTCCGTCAAAAACTTATTTAGCAAGGATTGGGTATAAATACTGATATTATCGCTACTCACTAAAATTGACTAGATGTCTTACTGGCCTAAATAAAGTTTCAAACTGAGACCTTGTTTGAATGTCTGTTTTAAATGGTCTTCGTTTGATCACAAATCTTTATTAATCGTATATAGGCGGGTCAATAATACGGATTATAGCGAGTGGCTCCGAAAATCGGAACAATGCCGGTACAAGATCTGACATCGGCAAGCTTAATTTTGAGAGAATACGAGTCGATGTAAGATTACAAATCCAAGACAGATTGTCTACTACTTACGAAAATAAAATGTTAATATATCACCAATTTAAATATTTCGCTACAAAACCAAAATGAACAAAATTTTTATTCTCTAAAAAAAACGTTGTATATGCATGGAAGAAAGAGAGAAAACAATAATTGAAATTACGAGAAAAAAAACCCCTCACGCACAATTACACCAAAATATCATGAAAATAACAAAAGTCGTAAAAATGTCATTTTAAAGAACAATGTTCTTAGCAAGCTTAGCCTTGTACTTGAGAATGGTATCATCCCATCGAGTAACAGTCTTGTTTTCACAGACGTAAATGTCTTTAGCAATTTTATCAAGCAATCTGAAATCGTGGGAAACAACAACGGTACCTCCTTCAAAGGCATTAATAGCATCAGCAAGAGAGTCAATAGTAGGGATATCAAGACCGTTGGTAGGTTCATCAAGAAGAATCATATTGGGGGCCTCAATAGCAAGAAGAGCAAAAACGACTCTAGATCGCTGACCTTCAGAAAGAGTGGCCATGGTAGCGGTCTGGCCTTCACCAGTCAAACCATACTTTCCGAGCTGACCACGCCAGTATTGGAAATCTTGAGAAATTGAAGAAAACTTATCACGGACAAACTCCAATGCGTTTTTGCTCAGGTCAAGCTGATCAGCAGAGTGCTGAGAGTAAACACCAATCTTCAAGTGTGTGTGTCTGGATACTCGGCCACTAGTAGGGGTCAATTGACCAGTCATCAATTTCAAAAGAGTAGATTTACCAACACCGTTGGGGCCGACAAGGGCAATACGAGAGTCCATATCAACACCAAAGTTGAGATTTTCGTAAAGATTCTCTTCAGCTTTCTCTGAGTAAGAGAATGTGACTTCGTCAAAAGACAAAACGGGAGGTGGAAGCTTTTCAACATCTGGGAATTGGAATGAAAAGACTCTGTCGGGAACGACCTTTTCGATAAGACCATCAGCCTCCATCTTGTCAAGAATTTTCTGACGAGATTTGGCTTGTCTAACCAAATTGGCATAAGTACCAGCAGAAGCAATAAACTTCTTGATGTGTGCAATTTCTTCTTGTTGCTTGTTGTATTGTTTCATTTGGTTAGTTTCCTGTTCAGTTCTGGTCTTGATGTAAGAGTCGTAGTTACCACCATACATCATCAACTTTCTCTGACGCATATCAATCATGTTGGTGCAAACACCATTCAAGAAATCCTGAGAGTGAGAAACAAGAACCAATGTACGGTCAAATCTCTTCAAGTATTCTTCAAGCCAAACACATGCTTCCAAATCCAAATGGGCAGTGGGATCATCCAACAAAAGAAGAGTTGGCTTAACAAAAAGAGCCTTGGCAAGAGCAACTCGCATCTTCCAACCACCAGACATATCCTTGGTTTTCTTGTTGATGGTCTTGCTGTTGAAACCCAAACCAATCAAAATGACAGAGGCACGAGACTCAAAGGTGTTAGGGTCCATTTCGTCAATACGCTCGTAAAGATCTACAAGAGCGGAACTGTCGGGGCCCTCGTTTTCAAGGATCTCTTCACTGAGGGCTTCCAATCTCTTGAGTTCGTGTTCAGCTTCACGGACAACATACTCAAGGGCGGAGAATTCAGTAGGCTCAGCAGGTTCGTTCAAAAGATAGATATCGATTTGTTCAGGAACTGGGTATTCGCGGGCGGCAATAGCTTTCAAAAGGGTAGATTTACCACAGCCGTTTTCACCAAGAAGACCGTATCTTCTGCCAAAGTTGAGTTCGATGGTGGTATCTTGAATCAAAACCTTACCGTGGAAAACCAAGGAAACGGAGCCAATCTTAACATCACGAGAAGTGCCCAAACTGGCCAAGACACCGGTGGTGACACGGTCAGACAAACCATGCTTGTCCTTTTGAAGCTTCAAGGCAGCGATTTTTTCAGCAGCAACTTCGGCTTCGTCTTTCTTGACAACCTTCTTCTTGCCCTTTTCGGCCTTTTTGGCGTCTCTTTTGGCTTTAGATGCGGAAACGGGAGCCATTTTTATACAGGATTATTGTTCGAAAAAGAACTTAATTGCAATAAAAAAAAACAAAAAGAACAAACAAAAGCTTGTAATTACTTCCAAAAATCCGGAATAAATAAAGGGTCAAAGGCGAAATTGCTAACGAAATCACCAAGAATTGCTCAAAAGCTGATAAGGAAAAGAAAAAAATCTTTTGAAAAATTTTTTATTTTCTATGACGTCGAAAGTTGTAACTGTAACAAATATAGCAATTTTACGTAATGTGTTACAACTAATCACGTGATATAGTGTATTCATTAATTCTGATATATTCTTAATACTCAAACTTACACATAGACTTTACTAGAGGTTTTTTGTATTGACACAAACACTGATTAATAAACAAGATCTGTGCTTTAATCATTTGCTTGACGTTCTTTTTTTGATGTGTTTTACGGATTACGGTGAGTTGTATGCGATATAAGTCAAATAAAATATAAGTTCATACCAATAATGCCCGCTAAAGAATCGAGCACATCTTCTGAGAATGTGAGTGTTGAAGAATACGAAAAAATCAGGGCCAAAGTTAGAGACCTTGTTTCCAAAAAAAAAGCTACTGATAAAGCTTTGGTATGTTTCCTGTTATTGGAAAATATTTCTCAAAAACATATTATGTTTTTCTCTGTATATGATTAAAATTAACTGTTTTTAAGAACAATGTGGAAGAACAGATATTCAGGGCTGAAGGTGCGTATCTTGAAGAGACAAGTTCGGGGAATATAGTCAAAGGTTACGAGAACTATATTAAAGGATCTCAAACAAAAAAACGAGTATTATTGAACGAACAAGACAGAGTATTTTCTCTGTCTTCTGCTGTGTTTATTAAAACAAAGATTAAGGAAGAAGAAGAAAAAAATATTTGATTTAGCTTGGTTTAATCGTGATTAATGTATATATAATAATAGTCAGGTCTTTAGAGGATACTATAAAACAAAAATTCCATTCAAATGCTTCATAATACTGTATACAAATTCAATACATTTTCTCTAACTTCTGTAATCGCCATTGATTGTGACATATTCATGTGAAAAGTCACAGGTCCAGAACTCGGTAGAGTGACCACCACCAGTTCCCAAAGAAACACGGATGTTGACATCCTCATCTTGGAGAATCAAAGATGCTCTCTCTTCATCTACATTTTCAGGTTCTCCGTTGATCAAAAGCTTAAGTTCTGGGGTTCCATCATTGGGAACGAAAGAAACATTGGTCTTTGAAGGCTCAACTTGAGCACCAGCATAACCTGTGGCACAAAGAATTCTACCCCAGTTGGCATCTTTACCATAAAGGGCAGTTTTGACAAGAGGAGAGGTTGAAATGCTTTCGGCAACCTTCTTTGCATCCTCAAAGGAAGCGGCGTCTTCAACCTTGATAGTAACAAATTTGGTAGCACCTTCACCGTCTCTGACAACAAGCTGTGCCAGAGAGATAGCAAAGGATGTAATTTCGTCACGAATGATATTGTATGACTCGGCACCTTCCTTAATGAGTTCACCACCAGCAGCACCATTAGCCAAAGCTGCGACGGTATCATTGGTAGAAGTATCGCCATCGACACTGATAGAATTGAAGCTTCGTTCGGTTGCATACTTTAAGATGGATTTCAAAGCCTCGGGCTCAACAGCAGCATCAGTAACAAAAAATCCAAGCATAGTAGCCATATTGGGATGAATCATACCAGCGCCCTTCGCCAAACCTGCAATTCTATATGTGTGTTGGCCAATCTTAAATTCCTTTGAAACCATTTTAGGGAAGGTATCGGTAGTGCAGATAGCTTTAGCACCGGCCAACCAAGAAGCATGATCAGAACCAAGATGTTTGTTTAAAAGCTCTGGGATTCCTTTGGTGATTTTGTCCATCTGTAATCGTTGACCAATTACACCTGTGGACATGACCAATGTACTAGACAGCGCACTCGATGGTGGCGTGATGTCCAATGCCTTGTCAACGGCTTGAACCATAGTTTGAGCATCGGTCATACCGCCCTCACCAGTTACAGCGTTTGCGCAGCCACTGTTGATAATAATTGCTCGAATTCCATGGCCATGGGTTTCGTCCAAAACTTTCTTTGAAATTTGAACTGGTGCAGCTTTGAAAACATTGGTAGTGAAAACAGCAGATGCAGAAGCAGGAACATCGGAAACAATAGCAGCCAAGTCTAATGCACTAGCATTTTTTTTAACGCCAGAGTAATAACCTCCAACCTTGAAACCTTTAGGATAGAACCCTGATGTAGGAACAAATCGTGATTTGTCGGCTGCTCGACGAATAGTAGAGGTGGAGAATCCACGCTTGATCGATTGGTTGATGGCGCTTCTCAACATAATAGCGGTCTTAGTTATGATTTCTTTAATGAAAGAGTTATTTGATTTTATCTAAAATTCAATTGAAGTTTTACTCAAAAAGTCAACGGAATAAATTAGATTAAAAACTTTTCAATAAGAAAAAAAACAAAAAAATCAGTCATAAAACCGAAAAAAAGCTGGTGTATGTATAGTAATGTCTGGTATCGATAAGCGAATAGTAGCGTTTTGCTTAGAGTCAGGTGTGTGTCATGTGTTTTACTTTAATGTCCAAATCGGACATCAAGTCTACAAAGTCCAAAAAATAAGTATTCAATTCTTTTATACGTCAAGTGTTTGAATGCTGTGCTAGTAATATATTGGTCGATTTTTGGATGTACATTGAATTGATTGGTTGTGAGGCCTGTTAATAAACTACCGCAAAGGTATGCTAAATGCTATTCTATTCAACAAAAAGCCAAACTGATTTCCAACCTTTTTAAAAATAGTATTCATGTTTTTGTCTGTAGTTAAATAGAAGATTGATTTGTGATATAATTAAGTAACATTTGAAACTATAGAATTCTAAAAACTGTAATTATTCAACCAAATCAAAGTATTCAGAATGTTGGTCAGTGGAGTTGTTAGTTGAGGTCATTTGTTCTGTAATTTGTTGAATTGAAGATAATGGGTCACAAAAAGGTTCAAACGCTTCAACTGTTTTTAATGGCTTATTCAGTAAATTAATGCTTGTATCTTTTAATTATATTGTTTTTCCAACAATTATCTGTAAAAATTTGACACAGTTTATGGCCTTAATGCCATATTTTTAAAGTAGAAAGATAAAATTCCACGTCGCTCGATTTTTACAGGTAGTTTTTGAAATTTCGCAATTTTTCTCTTTAACAGATTTAGAAATTTTGGACTCCATACGATTGAAACAAACAATAAACAGTTCACTATCATTCAAAATAAATGTAACAATGTAGCTTGTGTTTAAAGAATTGTGATTTGGATGGAAAAAACATATTTCAAAACTTTCCGGGATTATTTTGTCATTTCATCACTTTTTGAACTAGAGGCCATTTTTCCATTCTTCACAAATGTAAACAAAACATTCATATATTGTTTCGCACAAACAGGGACAAAAAGCCTAAAGTCTCAATGAACAGACATTTAGTTTCATATAATACTTGAAGCAGGCAATTTCTAGATTTTTATATCAATTTCGGATTGAATCATTTTGGAATAGCTCATTTCCTATTCTTTTTGAACGTACAAATATTTGTCAAGTTGAAAATATTTACTAAAAAAGGCAATTAAAAGATGAAATTTCTGTAAAGGCAATGTGATTTTACTGGATTTATTGAAGTTATTTGATAAATAAAAAACAATACACGTAAACAATTAATGCACCGCATTCCGATTAACAAATTAAAATCTACGATGATACTCACTCGGAAATAAAATATCTTAAAATGAATGCAATAATAAAAAATCAATAAATGTAAATACAGAAACAATGAAGATTAAAGTGAAATAAGATATATTAAAGCAGTTTCTATGTAATATAAAGACTGTTTCCTATTTCCATATTCGATTCCAGTTTTCAATCCAATCATTTCTTCATGAATGTAAACTCTTTCCTGTTTGTGCTGACAGGTACATTTTCAAGCAGTACCACCATTTAATTACAATTGTACAATTCTACATCAAATTTTAATCATTTCAAAAACAATCCTTTCTTTAAACTCATTTTCTTATTGTTTTTTATTATCGAAAATTTTTTGGTATTTATTTATTGGTATTTATTGAATTTGAAATATACCAAAAAAGCAAAACTCCACGTTTGGAAACTGCTGTCCGACGCGTGATTTTTGTTTGTATTTATGTGGTTTTGGTTTTTTTCAACACACCAAAAACTTTCCTTTTTATTATTTTTATTTTTTTTTCCACGGTCATCATTTTCGACATTCATACAGATATTTTTCAACCAAATTCGATAATTGTTTTTTTTTTTCGATACCCTTTATAAATATTAATACTTTAATTTCTATTTAATATTTTTTTTGAAAATACCATTTTAATTTTTTTTTCTCAATTCCTCATTTATATTTCTGATTTCTATAATCAATCTTCTCCATGTTGGTAGGGACCAGTAACGCAACTATAACTATGCAAAAATCAGTAGTGAAGCATACACCGTTCTCAATATCTGACGGATATTATTCCGACGATGATAAATCTGATAGCTGGATAGAGCCCGAAGTGGCTCCTCAAACTCCATCCGCTACAGGATATCCTCTTGGTGTTCCTCCACCTCACAAGCTGTTACCGAAAACTAAACGGAATCGTAAACAATATCAAAATACTTTACATGCGACTTTAACTGAAAAGGACTCAATTCAACATTCCAAGTCTTCTAAAGATAGTTTTAAACCGCAGATCACTAATGAACGCCACGAAAAGCGCCGGATGTCTAAAACCAAAAATATCGGTAGTTCCGATATTGAAGCTCTAAATGCTAAACCGCTTCAAAGTTTTGACGATCACAATGCCGATTTTGATAAAACTCATGATAGTCTTCCATCAGAAAGTGATTTTCATGACCATCTTGATTCTGATAATCATTTGGATGATCCTGTTTCCTTTTCAAACTATATGGAAGCTACTGAATCTGAATCAAAACAAAATGAGTTAGCAGACTCTCCTGCATTTCCAATATCCTCACCACATCGTTCTTCACCCTTTACAGCATCGTCTTTGACGTTTAAAGATTCTTATTATCAAAATGATGGCCCAGAGTCAGAAAAGTCAAAATCGTATGATCCAATGGAACGTTCTTCAGAACAAATGTCCAAAACCCGCGCGATCTCTGGAACTCCTAGTCGGGCGAGCAGTAATACAAGCTTTGATAGTCCTGCATTACCAGCAATACACGCCGAAGAAAATGTTAAAAATATACTGGGCTCCAAGCTGCAAACTAGACTGACGGAAGGCTTGACACATCCCAGCTTTATAAGAAAATCTAAACAGTTAGTGGCAACTGGTGATTTGAAAGTTTCTACTGAATCAATAGCTGAGTCTAGTAGTATGACGAATATAATTGCTATTGACGACGAAGGCCCATCTCATGCCCACGTTGAATCTGATTCGTTGGAAAAGGCCAGTTCTACCAAACAAGAAGCCGATGCCTCCAAAAAGAACGATGCAGAATCTAAGGAACCTATTCTGCTGTCTTCTTTGGATAATTATACCAAATCAACGAAAAAGGAAAATTCAAATTCACTGACTTCTTCTGACCCGGAAGCTGCTGTCAAACGACCCTCTTCTGATACCACATCGATCAAAACCAGAAAAACCAGAATAAAGAAAAGGAAAACTGAACAAACCCAAATACTTCCCTCTATGAATACCCGTTCACGGCTTCATGAAGTCGACGAAGCAGCGGCAAATGACGATTTTTGTTCTACTTGCCACGGAGTTGGACGCTTCCTTTGCTGCGAAGGTTGTCCTAAGTCTTTTCATTTTAGTTGTGTCGATCCACCTTTGGACGAGAGTTCACTACCCGAAGGAGAGTGGTTTTGCAAAGAATGCACTACAAGAAAAAAACATCCAAAGCCATACAAACGTGGGCTTTTTAGTCAACTTCTTTTTTATGTCGATACCCATAATCCGGTTCAGTTTTCATTACCTAAAAAAATCAAGCAAAGGTTTGAAGACGTTGCATTTAATGAATTTGGTGAGTATGCTGACAACGATATAAAAGTTTATAAATCTACACGTAGTGGATTTGTGGAAGAGGATCCATATAAACTCGTTGATAAGCAAGGTAATCCCATTTTCTGTTATAAATGTAAACAATCCTCTTTATCAGGTGGTCCGATTGCTCGTTGTGAATACTGTTCGCTGAATTGGCATCTTGATTGTCTCAACCCCCCACTACCTACTGTCAAGACGATTGGAACGAAATGGAAATGTCCCAACCATGCAGACCATGATTTCAAAAAGAAGAGACGTCCTAAGTCGGCAAAAGTCATAGACACATGCTTACGTCGTGGGTTTCAAAATGACGGAAATATTGAAATTATGATTTCATCAGATGAAGAGTCTATGGAACCCAGAGCACAATTATTTTATTACAAAAATTCACACGCCGAAATTCCCGACTTGCTTCCACAAACAGTTTTGAAACCGGTAATTCGAAAAGATGAGGTACTCCAAATCCCAGAAGAAAGCGTTAAATTGGATTTTATTGACAGAGTTCACGAGTATAATCCAGAGGCATATCAAGACAATAAAAACGCAGATATTTCGTTGGCATTGGATGAGCTTGCCACCCGTGATCAAAGTGAAAAAGAGGGCGTTAGAAACCTTTGTTACTTGATGGCAGATGGAACCGAAGATGTTTTGACTGCTACCGCACGCAACAACATTGAAACATTGATAACAGCAGCGATTGGCGTTACAAATGGTACTGACAACTCTCAGGGTGCCAATAACTTTATAAATAACGCTAATAACATCGACGATAATGGTGCTAGTCATGTCAAGATTCCGGATGCTAAGGACTCTGGGACGCACCTTAAAACACAAGCTTCATCTCAACCTGTTTCCAACCAAGCTTTGCAACATTCTACTATTAAAGAAGAAGCTGTTAGTATGACCTTCAAAAGACACTCAGTAGACTCTGAAGCAAGCTCTACAACATGTGGTAACATTGAATTGTCAAAGTCGCGTTTGGGAACGGAAACGGTTTCAGCTAAGGGCTCTACTCTTCCTAATTCTGATCTTTCATCTGCTGAGAGTCACATTTCTCCTGATGAAAGAACACATCTTCTTGCCATTCAACGCTTGTTAAGACTGAAGGGTAAACAAGCTTTGTTAGACTTTTTACTACCATGAATCAATAAATGGAAATATCCGGTAGCGTTTTTATAAGATATATTAGACATAACAGAACCAATTTATTTTTCAACTGCATATTAAATGAAACAAAGTCGAACGGTGATGAAACTGAAAGTATGTTTCGGTACACCATTTGAGCCTGTAGACAGTAGCAGAATAACTTTTCATTTCTTCTTCATCGGGTTTTGTTTCAACATTTAAATTGAAAAATATTAAATAAAGAAATTTCAACCTTGAAATTTAACTGAAAACATAAAAGGGAAAGATTTAAATGGGTTTAAAATCAAATTTACTATCCTTACTTTGCATTACACAGATTAGGAGTCTTCTAAATTGGAATCAGAAGAAAGATCAGATAATTCGGCATCAGACGAATCAACCAACTTTCTAGCTTCAGTTTCTTTTTGGGTAGAGTTTCTTGTTCGGCGTCTTGTAGCGACTGCTGGTGTTGGAACAGGTTTCAAAGCACGTTTGGCAGGAACTTTTGGCTTATTGTGGGAAGTGGTGCCATTAGTACGAATATTTCTGGTTATTCGTTTACCTGGTTTCGTTTTCAAAGAAGCAATTGCCTTTTTTGTTTCTGAAATGGACTTTTCAACATTTGCCTCAATCTCTTCCATCTCTTCTGCTTCATCCAGATCATCAGAAAGATCGGGTAAGTCGGAAGAGTCATCTGAGAAATTGTTCAAATTCTTCTTGGTGCTTGTTCCATTTTTATCTTTGAGTAAGGTCTTTGGTGCTTTTTTAGTCAGTGTTTCTTGTTCCATCGCCTCTTCAGAAAGAGAAGAAAGATCAGATAAAGATTCATTAGCACTGTCATCCTCGTTCTCGTTCTCGTCCTGGTCAAGATCTTCCTCTTCGTCTTCATCATCCAGGGAATAGGATACACTTTCATTTTTAGCTATTCGAGTGCTTTTTCGACGGTTTCCTGATTCCGGCTCCAACAAATTTTTCTTACCGTATGATGTCTGCTTAAACTCTGCTGAAATCCTCTTTCTTTTAGTCGAACTCGACGTATTGGATGCCCTGTTTCGCTTTGTGGATTTTCTGGCTCCGGTTTTGTGGGAAATAGACGTATCTTCGTTCTTTTCGTCATTGTTTAAAGGTTCAGCAGAATTAACATTGTGGTGACGCATTTTGATATAATGTTTCCTGACAAAGTCTTCCATATTCTTTTTGTAAACCGGAGGAAAATAAGTGGTGTTTAGGACTATTTTTCCTTTAGTACTATAGTCCATAATTTTGAAAAGTTCTGATGAAACACCTGATGAACCCGGCCAGGTGCTCAATTGCCAGCCACTGAGATTTAGATACTTTTTAATTACCAGTTGAGCTATTTCAGAGACCAGATAAATCTGAGGCGAAAGCTTTTCATCAACACTATCTTGGAAATACTTAACTCTTCCAGCCAAGTGATAAATCAAGGAAATGTTTTGCTCAGATGCAACCGTAGACAGGTAAAAAAGAATGTAACGTGCAACAACAGTTAAGCTTCGAGGTAATTTTTCCCCTTCCCCTTCCTTATAGCTGAGCCCTTTGTGTTCAGTCTGGAGCGCATCTTCTTCATCCGACTGATCGGATACGTTTCCAGGAGTTGCAGCAGCAGCAATGGAAGACAACGAATCGGAGCTTTTATTATGGTTCTCATCATCAATATTGTGATGATGATGAACAATCATATGAATAAAGGATGTAAAAGAAAGTTCAAAAGACATATGCTCTGATTTATTAGCATTGGGGTATTCGCGCGCCTTGGTATGATTGCGTAAAGATCGGGCTCTAATCCAAGTCGTGACGTAATTATACATTTCACGGTTTTTCTCAAATGCAGTCATAAATACCAATGGTAAAAAGCGGTTTGGAACAACTTTTGAAGACCAGTATTGTAATAGATGTTGAATGAATTGTTTCCGAACCTCTGGGACATTATCTTGAACAATAAATGCAAGCTGTGTAACTTGCTGAGGACGAATCATATGCTGAGTAGTCCGGTGTGAAGCAATAGTAAGAAATTGTAATCCAGCTTCAAGCCGTAAATGACTTTGGAAATACTCAGGGGTTACAGATTCGCCGGACTTGATAATCTCGCCCATATTGCTGATTGTAGATGCCAAAAATGTAAAGACAACGTTGGCAAATGATTGAATTTCTGTAGGCGTTTTTAGCGCATAGAGCAGTCTATTAACGTAAATTCCCAAAGCAATAATTTTGGCACGGCCTTCGATATTCAATTCTTTTTGATCAATCCACACTGGATCATTAGGTTTCGCCATTGTTTTTGTCGAAAAAAGGATATCACTGATTGACTTGAAAATAGCACGGGAGTTTTTCTCCACAACTGATGGCATTTTTTTGTAAAGTCCAGAAATAGCAGCTAGATGGGTTGCAAGTAAATCTCCAGACTTTTCAATTTCGATTACCACTTCGGAAACCATTGTGTAATATTTTTCTTTTTCCTGAGAATAATGAATAAGTTTGATAGCCTCATTGGCTTCTTCGACAGACCCTTTAGTAGAGAATTTCACCAGAGATTTGTAAAATAAATCATTTTCGGGAATCATGTCTGGAAACCTCTCAGCAAGTAAATTTGCTGCTTTCAGGGCGTCGGTGTTGCCTGGAGTTGTAAGATCTCCTCGTTCAATCATTGCAACAAGTTCCATTACATGATTTCTCATCAAGGCAGGTTGAGACTCCGATATATATGCTAATAATTCACCAGCGGTAGATGAAAGTTTGTTGCTACTATTGCGTGAAATTTCAATAATGGGAATAATGGTACTTTTGTTTAAAATCCAAAATGCTGTACGGTAAAGTAAAATTGTTGCTGTATGACGGTATGGCGTATCAGCCTCGTTTTCCAAGACCTCGTTAATGGCTTTGTTAACCACACTGTAACTAGACTCAGGATTGATTGCCATAGAGATGTTTTTGATATTTGATTCAGAATTTTTTGCATTTTGAAAGGTATCCAGCAAGAAGGATTCTGCTAGCGAACTGTTGTCAAATGTAGAACCGATATATTTAACAATCTCATTAAGTTGAGGATTTTTGCTTGTTTTGTTTTTTGTCATTGCAACAATACCAGCAAGATATTTTGATAGTGTGAATTGGCGTCGAATCATTGCCAGAAAAACATTCTTGCCTTTTTCTTGCAGGTGACTCATGATTGTTAGTAGTCTAATTGCTCGACTCATGTCGTCCTTTTCTGGCCAAAAGATTGACAAATTGAGGCAGATATCAATGAGTTCGTCAACCTTTTTGTCGTTGACGTAGACTTGATCCAACACTCTTTGAGGTATTGGAGCAAATATATCGATATAAGGTTCAATATCGTCTTTAACATAGGGATATGCTTCTTTGTAAAGCTTGCCTACAGTCTTGAAGGCCTCTTCCCGAACCAATGGCTTCATATCACGAAGACGGTTAAATAATTCATTGAAAGAAAACGATTTTCCAAGTTTAGTAGCAATGGTTTTGACGGATAGTTTTCCAATAGCGGCACACGTAACAGCTCGAACCTTTTCATCTGGATCCTCCAATTTAATAGAAAGCAGTTTCGCAATGTCATTAGCTACTTCTGGATTATTGGTTAAAATTCCTGGCGTAGCCTGAATCCATGCAATACGAATTGCAGACGATTTGTCTATAGCCCGACCAAGCCAATTTTTCCATGTAGGAAAATGGTCTTTTACGAAACTGACACGACCTGGGTATGCACCGACCATTCTACCAATTGATCTAACGGTTGCCTCACGGAATCCATCGTCAACCACGGACAATCCCTGATCCAGTTGATTTATGACAGTAGCCAAAAGTTCAGGAACAGCAGTCCAAAGTTTTTCAGTCAAAAGTAAAAGTCGGTCTTGGCTTTCTTTCTTTTTTTCATTGGATGCAATGTTTTTCTTGGAAGATTTAGCAGTCGAACCATTTTTTTCAGAGTTGGATTCATGCAAATTAATAGTCGCGATTATATCTGAAAAGTATTGGTTAACATGTCGAATCATGATTTCAATGTTATCAGTACATATGGCCGTTGATATTTGGAAACCGAGAGAATTTGATGGTGGTGTTTTGGTGCTTTTGGTGCCTTTAAGACTCAAGACTTTAGGCGGTGTGAGAAGAAAATGGTTAAAAATGATATCAACTGTTTCTGCGGGTAATATTTCTAGTTCAGATGTCAATGTCGAAAGAACCTTTGCCAAGTTATATTCAATTTCGACATTTACTAGCTGTTGCTTATCAGCAATCTTATAAAAAGATTTGAATAACTTGTTTGTAAATGCCTCGACGTTGGGTAGTTCTACAACTAAAGCGATGCTTTCGGACTGTGATATCTGTTCCAATATATGAAAATGCTCTTTGTAGTATGGATCATTGGCTTTTTCGAGGTACGCCATTTGTTCAAGCAAACAGGTAAAGATTCTCTAAAAAAAAACGTTTAGGTGTCAGATCAAAGATGCAAATTGCAAAATACAACTCATTCGAAATAGTAATAATAAAAACAAAAAAACACACCTTTAGATCGGAAAGTTTAAATGGAGCATTGGGAGCACATAACTGTAAAATATCTGTGATACAATACAAAGCGTGAGCCCTGACACCTGGATCTTTGTGTTCCAGTAATTTGCTACTGGCTAAATTTTTGGATATATTGTAAAGAGATCGTGGATTTACTAATGTTTTCCTAGCTTGTTCTAGTGATGTTTCGAGTTCCTATGAATACAATATTACAATTTTGACGCGACAAACGGGTCAAAAATTAAAGAATAAATAAATCGCGGTTAGATAGAGCTTAAAATAAATCAAAAATCAAAAGAATGAATTATTTTGGGTATTAAAAAAAGAAATTGATAAATTCTGGTTTTATTTAATAGAATATTGAGACCAAACAATAGTTTAAAATACAATAATCAAAAATCCATACCATTAATATCTTTAAGACCCCACTTGTATTTTTGGGAATAGGATCTAGTTTGTGGTCGAACTTGAAATCAGGTAGTTTTTCTAGTTCTGCTGACATTTTCAGTACACCTTTCTCGAATTGAGAGTTGAATGTGAACGGTTTGTGATTAAAATAAAAAGAAAAATGAACGGAATAGGTTCAATGGTTAAAAAGGTAACTTGATTCCAATAATAACAATTAATATCGTTCTTCAGCAATATTATCACAACTAGTTAGGAACTAGTAGAAAATTAAGAAGAAAAAAAAATTAAAAAAGAAACTCTTGATTAAATATGTGATTTAAAGGTTTTTTTCCCAAACACACCAAATACTTCTCTAACAATTGGTGTTTTGGTGGTGATTCATGAAACAATATTGGGGTTAGGGTTATAAATGTGCCAATTTGATAAAAATTCCAACCAAATTCGTTTTGCACAGGTTATTTGTGATTAAAATTCACCATTACTTGAATATTAGCCCGAATATATATATATATATATATATATATGTATACAAGGACTCTAAACGGATAGTTTTTTGTTATAGGTAATCTGGATCCGGTTAAATATCTATATAGTCAATTGAAACAGTGATGAGACATGACACAATGTCTCCCAAAGTTCAATTATGAACTGTCATTTGTAACGTGTCAAAGTTGAATCGTGATTAGTGTCTATGAAATATTGTTCATCTGTGTACTTTCATCACTTGTATTGAACAGATCGATCAGGTATGGGTAACAATGATGCACATTTCAATTTGGCAAAAAATGCAGCATAACATAACAGTTTTTTCAATACTTCTAATTGTTTCCTTCTGATAAAGAAATTTACAATAAGCTTTATCAACCACTTTCTCTGCAATTTTTAGATTCTGAACACTCATGGGATAGCTCTAACAAACTATTTATTATATTATACGTCTCTGAAGAGATCGTTACTGACTTTTTATTATCAATAACATCCCTTGGATAGTATGATAACCAGAATATTTCCCAATCGAGGTGATACTCTATGTTTCCACACCATGTATAAATATAATATATTTATTCAACGTGTTTCTTGATAATTCGTCAAGTGCAAAGAACAATTCTAAGGCCGAATCCATGTAGGATTTGTGCAAGTTTTCAATGATAATGTCGTTGGACTCATTATACAGTAAGTCCAGCAGTAGTCAAACAGGATTGTGTCTTTGGCTACAAGTAACGTATACAAATATTCTCTGCAATGTCACAGTGATAAGGATGTCCCTTTTCGAACTTTTTGGGTAGACTGAAACTTGACTGTCTTCATCTATCAGTGGTGCCATGCATCGTGAATGATGATTTGAAAAAAAAAAATCAACCGGCGTGCAGGTTTCACTTTTGACAATAGTCAGACTACCACAAAAGTCGCCGAGAATAAAAGTATGGTTGGGTTATCGGGACACTCAAAAGGATTTTCCCCATAAACTTTACAAGTTTGAGTAACTAATCCAATTAAGAAATCACCGGCCCGTTAAAAATTTCCAATACCACGGAATAATTGTGGCCAAAGCAACTAATCAACATTACGAGATTTATATTTATTTCCAAGACTAGTAAATATGTGGATGTAATTTCTAATACTTATCATTGTTGTGTCGTCCGAACAATATTGGAATGAAATAGAATCTATGCCAGCTATACACTTTCCTGTAATCTTTAATATTCTGAGATGTGGAGCAAGTAAAAAATTCTCCGCATCAGGAAGCAAGATTGCACAATTTTCTCATTCTAAATTATGTAGCCGAAGATAAAATCCCTAGTTTCAACTTCTGACTCAAATGAATTAACGCATTGACTCTGCTCTACCAAGCTCCTAAATGTGCGTGTAACCAAATTCCAATGTGGTTTTAACGCTTTAGTATCATGGATTAGAGTCGTTAAAATCCAAAGGCTTATAACCAATAATAGACAATTGAATAGAAATTTTATGTGTTTTTTTCAGTTCGATTTAGCCTGTCGATTGGAACACCTCAATTGACACACGGTCTGACTCTTGGATAATACAATATAGAGATACAAATCTGTTTTCCAGAAATCTAGAACACGATCTTGGACCAAATCTGTAATAATCCTTAGCTTTGGAGTAATGATCATTTTGACTATATTTATGTTGTAAAATTGTTATTTCCAGTTATCAGTTGAATCAATGGACATGAAAGTCACTTCCATCTAGTACAGGGATGTTTAGTCGTTACTGATTTGGATGCAATGACTGTGTCTGAAAATTCCTTGTAAATATTTGAGAATTCTTGGGATTTAATTATGGATTTGGGAATTGAGTAACGGTTTGCTACCAGAGTAAGTTTCTATAGTTACTTTAATCACTTGGTAAAAATTTGATCTTGTTTTGAGCGATCCGTCCATACCTTTTAATACTGCTGCAAGTTCTATAGTTTACGCAAATTTAAACGGGTTTTTCCGGAGTAAAAGCCATAGTATCATTGCAATCAAGTAAAATGGTCATTATCACACTATTTGAACTCTAACTACCTAAACAGTATACCGTAATTACAAACACGTTCTAGTTCGTGTCTCCGAACTTGATGTGATACGTCAAACTTTTCATTACAAAATTAACTGGGGAAAAATGGAATCATGAGTTTGAGTTTATCCTGTACAAATTGATGCTTTAAATGTGACTTTGTTATATAGATCAGTAACTAGGCCAGCTTGCACTTTAGTAATATCGAAGCCTAGTAATACCAGTCGTGGCATTCTTTCAAGGCATGTAGATATTCAAGGATGGCAGTTGAGTAGTTTCCATGTAGTTCTTAGAAATGTCTACAGTGCTAATTGAACTGCCAGGCATTGAATTATGATGATGGGAAGCTCTATAGTTCTCGGATTGTAATGTCAAACTTCAAATATGCACGTGGAAAACATTTATTTTTAGTGGAAGTGCAATAGCATTAGCAATTGATAAAAGTTAGGCAGCGGTAGTTTTGCAAGAGGTGCTTGATCTTTACGCAGGTTTATAGCTACAGAGATATTATAGTCATAGACTAAAGATTCTTTCTAAATACTGTATTTTCTACGCATCTTGCTGTCTTTGGTGTGTCATTTTCCTTTTAGGAAATCAAATTTTATATTGCTACATTCGTTATTTCTTTGAGCATTTTCTTATATACATATTTCTATAATATTTTGTAGTATAATTGTCCAAATGTCTCTTGCCAATTACGCATTGGGAAACTACATAGCTCATACGATTGTCTCCGTCAGTTGTAAGCATTCACCAGAACCTTTAACTAGGCAAGTCTACAAACTTCAGTTGCGCATCAATTGAAAATGATTATATACAACAATCGTTTGTATAAATAAAAATAGGTTAGTTTCGTGATTGATATTGGATATTTTCACCAAGCGTGAATTAATTAACTCAAATCAAACAGTTTGTTTTCTATTTCAAAGATCCATTTCCAATTCTAGCAACTGACATTGATGGTTTCCGTAATTGAAAAATGCAAATTCGGCTTCGGTATAGTATTTTTAATTTAATAAAGTCTTACGATCAAAATGTATTTATGCACTTGTTTGCAATAATCACTACACAATTCTAAATTTCATTGCTGTCACTTGTAGCGACAATGATTGCTTTATCACTTTTTTTTTTGCAGAAATTTATATTAACTATCCAATATTTAGACTCTTAAACTAAAAAAGACAAAAAATAATCCAAAAAAAATTATTAAACCGAAATAATCATTACACCTATTTGTAGGTAGGAACATTGCTCTGATTTGTATATCCGGGAGTGGTTCCGTGGGTAGCACTGGTAGTGGCGGGATCTTGGTTCTTCAAAAACTTTTCAGAAAGCTGAGATCTAGGGGTGTTCATAGCATCCTTCATTTGGGACTCAAGAATAGGAACAACAAGGACACCTTCAATCTTTTCACCGGCAGTGTTCTTGTTGACTTGGCCATAGTGGTCCTGGACTTGCTTTTGCTGGTCAGAAGTGAGATACTGGTTGGCATCACCAGAAGTGTGGGCACCAACACCAGCAGTTTGGTGAGAATAGTTGCCAGCAGTACCGGTAGTACCAGTGTAGGTCGATGGAGAAGTGACATGTGTAGTAGAGTGGTGGTCATGACTGTGCTTAGAGGGCTTTGGGTTGCCGTAGCTGTCAGTGTTGGGGTTCAAGGCATTCTTGGCTTGTGTAAGAGGGCCTTGTTTAGCGCTGTCGTGGTGCTTATTGTGCTCGTGCGAAGCTACACCAGCACCGGCACCTAATGCAGTAGCTTCAGTTCCGTGGTGCTTATTGTGGTGAGATCCGGAGGAGTGGTGTGTGCTGGTCACGCCAGGATTCTCGTAGTTCTTTGCAGCAGCATTGGCAGCAGAGTTGGCGATTCTGTTTGCCGAGTCGTTGCTCTCGCCCATAGCACGGGCAGTAGCAGCAGCACCAACGCTGGCACCAGCAGCGAACTCATCACCGTGCTTGCCAGAAAGTGCGCCGTGGGTGTTAGTGTGGGAGGAATGGCTGTGAGAGCCAGTAGTAGTACTAGGAGTGGAGCCATAAGAACCAGTAGTGGTGCCAGTGGTAGAGTGGTGAGTGCCGGTAGTAGAGCCATAAGCACCAGTGGTAGTACCTGGGGTAGAGCCATAAACTCCAGTAGTAGCACCTGGGGTAGAACCATAAGTACCAGTAGTAGCACCTGTGGTAGAACCATAAGTACCAGTAGTGGTACCAGGGGTGGAGTGGTGTGTGCTGGTTACGCCAGGATTCTCGTAGTTCTTTGCAGCAGCATTGGCAGCAGAATTACCAATTCTGTTAGAAGAGTCCTTGCTTTGACCCATAGCATTGGCGGCAGCAGCGGCACCGATACCAGCACCAGCAGCAAATTCATCACCGTGCTTGCCAGAAACACCGCTAGTGTGCGACTTGCTAGTAGGGGTGTTGAGAGAGTGGGAACCAGGAGCGCCAGCAGAAGCAGTTGTGCCCGCAGAGTAGTTGGCAGAAGTTCCAATTGGTTGGGGTGCCTTATAAGTGCCGGAAGTGGTCTTCTGGTATGAACCGATGCTAGACTCAGCAGCTTCGTACTCGTCCTTGTTCTTGTTGCCAATGTGTAACTTGTCCTTGATCTTGTCAGTCAAGCTCATATCCTCCTTGTGTTGTTCTCTGTTGCCATGAGCCTTGGCATCTTTGATAGCCTGCTGCTCAATTGGGTGCTTGCTGTCGAATTCAGGGTTAGTGGCAGTGGTATTAGAACTCTTGGAAGTAGTGGTTGTAGGAGACTTGGTAGTACCACTGGTGTTGGTGAAGCTGCCGGTAGGTTCAGAATTTGGAGCAGCCGAACCATATCCTGGACTCTTTGCGGAATAGGTCTGGTGAGGGCTGTAGTTGCCAGTAGGAGAAGTATTGGAGGCATTAGGAGGAGGAGTGGTACCGAAAGCACCAGTTGGTTGGTAGGAAGGATCAACAGTGTTGTAACCGGTCTGTGCGGATGAAGTGGTTGGTGTAGTGGTGGAACCGTAAGCAGCAGGGGTTGTAGAATTAGTAGCAGAAGTGCTCTTGTTCAAATTAGTAGGATTGCTTGCAGAAGTAGCAGATTGGGGGGGTACAACAGAAGGATCAGTGGTCACAGTAGTGGTAACAGTGACACCAGGCTGGGGATGCATAGTGTGGGAAGTGTTACCGGAACCAGCACTGCCAATACCAGAAGTTCCCAAAGCTCCAGTCTGTGAAGAAGCGTTGGCGGTTGAACCTGAAACACCAGTTTGGTTGGATGTGGTGCTGGTCTTGGAATCAGTCTGGTTGGTGGACTGAGTGGATTCAGAGTCTTTCTTGGAGGAACCGAAAATGCCCATTGTGAATGAGAAGTAATAAAATAATATAAAAGTAATGTATCAAAAAGGTTGGAAATAAATAAAGAATATGAATTGAAAAATATTCAAAGAAGAATGTATGAAGAAAAAGAAAAAAATGTATACAAGGGGAAAACTGTTTGTATTTATACTTTTAAGATCAATTAGTTTCAGACTGAATTATGAATGACGGCATTGTTTAAGATTTCAAAGCATTGGATTTAGGTTAAAACGTTTTTGTTATTTTAAGAAATTAAAAAATACTGATGGTTTGCTACTTGGATATGTTGCTTTTGAGGGCTTTGCTCAGGATGATTTGGCAATTCTCGATGAATTATTCATGCTAACGGCTGGTTTTAGATTATTGAATTGCAAGTCTCCAAGTGGTTTTACAAGAAATATCAATGGCTTTCCTGTCGTTTGATGGTTTCTACTTTTGCTAGACAATGATTGAATACTTTTACAATAGTTAAAGACATAAGGATTTATGGAATTGATTGCTGGATTGTTAATATTCATTCATATTTTCAAGAGACATTACAAGTGTAAAAATCCACTGAAATCATTGTGTGTGTTTTAACAATTCATTGCTGTTGTTTTTTTTATTCACTTTGAATGACGATACTTGCTTGATTGCTACTTTGATCACATTTCTCTCTTTATTAAGAACTATCACTCTTTTGCTTTTTTTCAGTATGATTTCACTGTTTCGTGAAACAATTTTCAAACATTTGTTTCTTTAAACTGGTTCAAATAATCTTGCTTTCAAATTTACCTTTTATGACTCTGTTGGTTGATTTTAAACTGGTTACAATCTGTGTGAAGATATTTAATCCCACAGATGTAGAAATTACACCTTTAAAAAATGACTAGGTAATAAGCTTTCTCAAATTGGTAAGAGACAGAAAAACCATGGCTAAATGCTGCCAAAACCAATCAAACCCTACCAGTTTCTTTTTAAGGCCCTCGTCTACAAATTTCTCCATGATTTTTACTCAAAGACCAAAGGTTCTAGACGAACATTTCTAGCTATGACGAATCGAAATAAAGGCTACGGCTTTCTCTGTGCATTCCGTCATAGTTGAGACGTTCCTTGTGTTTTTTCTTTTTTAGCTTGAAACCTTTGAATCTTGCCATCACTTTATTTGACTTTACCCACCTCCATTCCTATCTTTTTGAACTCCAAGTAGCAACATTACAAGTATTTGTCAGGTCCTGTGTTTAAGGTTTAAACTCAATTCCATTCAAGGTAGCAATCTTTGCCGGTTTGTTATTTTTAGCATTTACTCAACGTATTGTTTTAAATTTAGCATGTGAATGTACCTGATAGTACAAAAATCAAGCTCCATATAGTAATTGAGTAGCTGACAATATAAATATCAAACCCGTAGAAACCATTATCATTCATCAATTCCCTCATGTTGGTGCTTGGTCGTCTTTTCAAGAACTAGTTCCATGCAACCCAATACATAAAAAAAAAAAAACACTCGACAATACGTCATTGTTTTATTTTTTTTTTGGTACGGCTTCAGGGTTGTTACGAGGATTAGGCGTAGCAATCAAAACATACACCACCATAAAACCATTCTAATCGAATCTTCCTTGTTGACAATAAGCAAACTCTAAATCCAAGTCAGGTTCTCAATCGAACGCCTGTCATTCATTTCCATTGGACAGGGAATTACATGTTTTCTGATTTTGCATCTGATGTCATTGATGGATTAAAGACAAAATGCGTTGCTGCGGGTAATTTCTAAGTATCAAGTATCGGTACCATAATTTCGATAAAAAGATAACCTGGAAACTAATCAATAGAAAACAATACTGGGAAGTTGATCAATAAATAGCTTCAGCCTTGGAAACTAATGACTTTGCAAAAACAAGAAGCATCCGTTAAAGTGTATTGGACATTGGATCTCATATACAATGGTCTCGTTTTAAAAGTGGTAGATCTCTAAAATCCAGGCACTGGAATCTACTAAACTTATCGATGAGCAGTCATTAAACTAATCCTATCTGTTTTGTTTTTAATAGATTCAAGGATCTCGAAATCGATGGTCCTTGTTAGTCCTGTTTTTGTTTTTTGTATAAACTAGCTAATGCCTGTTTAACGTACAATGACGTTTACCCGACTAGTTTCAGCCGTGCACTCGTCTGTAAAACAGCAATTACATGTTTTTGACATTTCAGCATCATCCCCATAATTATTTCAACCTTTATTTTGAATCATGGATTTTGGATTTATGTTTACATTTAAGTATAGACTGTTTTACTAATATATCTATTGATAAAACCTGTAGGTTCAAAAACATAACCACTGATCACGCTTGCTTCATTCAATGGCTATAGAAACTGTATCGCTAAATTGACCAACCTGCTCGCATTTACCTAACGGCACCATTTCTGAGGCCTTTCACATGTATTTCTGACAACCCGATTACGAATCCTGGCGATAGTAAAATGAGAGCCTGGAAAGCACATGAGACATGGGAAACTCTGGCACATCCATTTTTGGTTGATAAAAGCGAGGTGGCATTTTTCTGTGCGTTAAATACGTATTATATTCATTTCCACGAGGAAGTTTTAAACCTGTTTTATTTTTATTTATTTATTTATTTATTTTTTTCAATTACATCTCGGTGTACCAACAATTATTGTCACAACATAATTACGGGCTACAAAAGGTAATCATCTCTTAAATCTTGCTGGCCACAAATACACGCTGCTTATAGGTCTTTGAACCATTTGAACCGTTATCTAATGTTTCTTAAATGATACACAATCCAAGTCTGTTGACCTTTCAACACTTTAATCCTGTATTCATGCGAGAGTATCTTGTATTTCCAATTACTTCCTTCTCTATTTAACTATACAACCCAAAACTCCTTCCTACGACATGCCACTAACTGCTGGCTGATTCTTCAGGGCCTTGGGTTTTGCGTGGCTCATACGGAAACGGTCCCCGCTGGGGTTTCTCAGGAGCAAACTTTGATCTAAATTTAGCCTTGATTTTTTCAATCTTGAGTCGGAGAGGACTTTGATAGGCCAAGGCATCGACTTCCTCATCAGTAAGCACTCGTTTCACCAATAAATTAAAAATAGAACCAAAGCCAAGTGCCATTACAGTGCAGGTAAGAATAATCACATTGTACGGCATACTGAAATCGGGAGTGGGGAGCGTCAGTAATAATGAGGTGGTTCGGATCGAAAAAGATGAATCATTCGGGTCTTTTAAAACCAGTGTAAGAACGGCTGGAGGTATTTCGAATCCATGGTTAGCATCAGGCGGATATTCTTCAATAAAAAGCAACGACTTGTCGAAATCGTAATTCAAAATTACGCTGGATCTGGGCGCAATCACCATTTCAATCTCAATCTGTGTCGGTCTTTCGCGATCAACTAACTGCGAAAATACAATATTTTTCAACACGTTATTGTTTTCAATATCAAGTTGCTTCTTCACGCCGTTGGAAAGCTCTTCAATTTGAAGCGTGTGTAGGTACGGGCGCATATACCACGGCAAAACCTCAAGATACACAAAATGCGCCTCTTGATCTAGAGGATTTGTAAATTCCGTTCTGATGCCACCGCGATCCAATCCGTATCCTGTGAAAGAACGTTCCATATAAACGGCTGGGGTAATTTTGGGAACGACTTCAGAGCTATTTGCAGTCCGAAGATTGAAATCGTAGTTGTATGTAGACTTTAGCGAATACAGTTTCTCTTCAGTTGCGTAAAACGCGCCCGGCTCTTTGTCGCTAGTGATGTAAAAGCCCCAGCTATCAGGCGTGACTGCAACGACTTGATTTTGGTTGTTGCATAGAGGGCACTCTCCAGCAATTGCTTTTCCAAATATGTCAGAAAGCATGTAATTAACCTGAATGTCGTCGCCAAGAGGGAAGCACTTCCAATCGTCATTATACGGTTTAGAGGGGTCGCATCTCAGTGCTTCGCCGGCAAGCGGCTTGGGTATAGGCGAATCCTTTCGACGGAGAGAGCGAGGAACATCAATAACCACATCAATCACTTGTAGCAACTTCCATTTGCACATTTTTGTGCCTTCTTCGCAGTCCAAAACAGCGTCAATTGCCATTCCTTGCCATTGAGCATCAAAAATCTTGTGACCGTCCAACAGCGACGAAATACCAGCTTTTCCTTTACAGGGAAGAAGCTTGATAAACGGCGTCAAGTTTTCGGTACAAACTGGTTCTCTGGGCAACGAGCCTCTCAAGACGTGCAGTTTCTTATCTGTAAGGCTCGTTCCCGTCATTCTAAACGACTGTTTTGGGAAAACGGTTTGGGCACTGTCAATGAAATTAAGTGACGCACAAAACAGGCCTGAAAGGGAATTGACCAGCTTTGACCAGTTCGACTGGGCTTCTGTCACAGTCGCTCCTTCGACTGCAGCCCAGACTTCGACACCTATTCCGCCAGAAAAGGATCCGTTCCGTGGCATAGCGCCCCATCCTTCTGCGTCCCACCATCCCTGCGAAAACCTGAGATGCAGCTCCTGACTTTGTGACTGATCCAACACCTGGCCCAGAGATCGGGGAAAGGCGCCATACTGGAAATCGCTAAACTTGTGCTTGTTATCGATATCGGAGATGTAGAAAGCGTCAGAGTAACTTTCGAACTTGAAGGACGTCAATAATCTGTTTCGAGGAAAAGGCTGGATTTCGAGCACTTCGGAATAGTTGTATTGTTTAAGGTATGACCATTGTCCGTTGTTTTCTTTCTTTTCGGTGCCGGGATCCGCGCAACTGAACTGGACTTGAAGCAATAGGCCGACTAGTAGTACTAGAGGCATAGCCCACGAGCTGAGTTTTTGGGTCATTGGAGTACTGCGGTCTGTAAGAACGTCGGCAACGTATTCAAAAGACGTGGGCGTTATTGCTGGGGATAATGGGTGTGGCAAGTGGTTAAGGTGTCCTGAAAGATCATGTGATTTAACATGTGTATGTTCAAAACCGGGATGAGTATATTATGGTCCACCAAGTCGTCGATATTTTAAAAAATTCCAAACACCAAAAGACAATCTGCAAATTATCATAACCTAGTTCTTCCAACAATTGTGGCACTAATTTATAGAAATAATGGATGGTGAGTATATTTAGAATTTGATTTGGACTATTTTGATCTAACCTTTTTTTCCTTTGTGTTTTTAGAAGACTACAATGAGATTAAACGCCTAAAACAGGAACGCGCCAATATGGTTCGTGACCAAAGCAGTGATGAAGAAGGTATGTATTGTTTAATGCAAATGCAAGAGTATTTTTAACCAGTCTAAACTATAGGATCCGATACGAATGATTACAACTCGGGACAAGGCAAAAAGACATCAAATGCAAAATCGCTTGTTGGCCAATATACAGCCAGCTCCCGCCTAATCCACGAAGTTGTGGCCAATGACGACTTTGACCCCCTAGCTGACCGTGGCAAAAAAAAGGCAATCAAGGACCGAGAAGACGACTACCATAAACGGAAATACAATCGCAAGTTTGATGATGCCGGCGAGCAGGATCTTTCGTACGAAAAGGCGATGGAGCTGCGCCAGATTGAGCGCGAAGAACGGGAAGTGGAGGAAACAATTCGGAAAAAACATTTCCAACTCGAAAACACAACCGCGGAAAACGATACCCAGACGGACTCGAGCAGATCCCGCAAAAGACGGTGGGATGTCCAAGAATCTCAAGAGGTAAAGGAAGAAGAAACGCAGGCTGTTTCCAAGAAGCGGTCAAGATGGGACGAGGCCGAGCCTTCAAAACCGACCAAGCGAAGATCGCGATGGGACCAAGGGCCTGTTGCAGAAACCCGACTACAACCTCGCAAACAAGTGGTGGCTGCACAGCCTTTGACGGACGAATTTTTGGACAGCATTTTGCCGACCGAGGGCTACGAAATTCTTGAGCCCCCCGTCAACTATGTTCCAATCTCGATACCTGCCAACAGAATGTTGAATACCACTGAGCCAGAAAACGATGGGTTTATAATGTTGGAAGACAATACTGCACAGAGCTTAGCAATGAGCAAATCGCTTCCCACAGAAATCCCGGGCGTCGGAGAGCTAGAGTACTTTAAGGAAAACGACATGAAATATTTTGGAAAGCTCGTTGACGAAAAGAGTGACGACTCATACTTGTCGGTAGAAGAAGTAAAGGAACGAAAAGTGATGCGTCTCTTGTTACGAATCAAAAACGGCACACCGCCCGGCCGAAAAGCTGCGTTGCGCCAGATCACTGATAACGCTCGGTCGTTTGGTCCGAAAGTTTTATTCAACCAGATCCTGCCGCTCTTGCTCGAAGAGACTTTAGAGGACCAAGAGCGACACTTGCTTGTCAAGGTCATTGACCGAGTTCTTTATAAACTTGGCGATTTAGTGCGGCCATACACGCACAAGATTTTGGTCGTGATTGAACCTCTTTTGATTGACGAAGATTACTTTGCCCGAGTGGAAGGCCGGGAAATCATTTCGAATTTATCAAAGGCTGCAGGTCTTCCCCATATGATTGCCACTATGCGTCCGGATATCGACCACGCTGATGAGTATGTCCGCAACACCACCGCCAGATCGTTTGCCGTTGTGGCGAGCGCGCTCGGTATTCCGTCCCTCATTCCGTTCATCAAGGCCGTTTGCCGGTCAAAGAAAAGTTGGCAAGCCAGACACACTGGCATAAAAATCGTCCAACAGATTGCAGTTTTTTCAGGCTGCGCCGTGCTTCCGCACTTGACCGGCTTGGTTGAATGCATAGCGGGCGGTTTGCGAGATGAACAAAATAAAGTCAGAGTGATTGCGGCGTTGTCGCTGGCTGCGCTCGCCGAGGCTTCTGCGCCATACGGTATCGAGTCATTTGGAATTGTGCTCGAGCCGTTGTGGTCCGGAATCCGAAAGCTGCAAGGCAAAAACCTTGCTGCCTTTTTGAAGTGTATCGGTTACATTGTTCCGTTGATGGAGCCCGAGCATGCCAACTATTATACCCGCGAGGTGATGAAAATCGTGCTGCGGGAGTACGGCACTTCTGACGAAGAAATGAAAAAGGTGGTTTTGAAGGTGACCCAGCAGTGTTCAGGAACCGATGGTGTGACGCCCGGATACATCCGCGACGAGGTTTTGCCGCTCTTTTTCAAAAACTTTTGGATACGACGGGTGGCGCTTGATAAACGAAGTTACAAGCTTGTTGTCGAAACGACTGTCGAGCTTTCCAGAAAGGTTGGCGTGGCTGAGATTTTGGAGCATGTTGTGGATGTGCTCAAAGATGAGTCGGAACCTTATCGAAAGATGGGCGTCGAGACGGTGGACAAGGTGATTGGCGAGCTTGGCGTGGCTGAAATTTCAGAGCGATTGGAAGTGAGACTTATTGACGGCATCTTGTCTGCGTTCCAGGCACAGACGGTTGAAGATGTGGTGTTGCTGAATGGATTTGGTACAACGGTTAACGCTCTTGGTGTGCAAACCAAGCCGTACATACCCCAGATTGTGAGTGCCATTTTGTTTAGACTCAACAACCAAAACCCAGCTGTCCGCCAGCAGGCTGCCGACTTGATTACCAAGATTGCGGTGGTGATGAAGCAGTGCAACGAAGACCAGCTGTTGGGCAAGCTCGGCAGCATTCTTTACGAACAGCTTGGCGAAGAGTACCCGGAAGTGTTGGGTTCAGTGCTGGGCGCGCTTGGAGTCATTGTCAATGTCATTGGCCTGTCGTCCATGCACCCGCCCATTCGCGATTTGTTGCCGAGACTGACCCCGATCTTGCGGAACCGGCACGAGAAGGTGCAAGAAAACACGATTGACTTGGTTGGCCGGATCGCGGACCGCGGCGCTGAGTACGTCAGTTCGCGCGAGTGGATGCGTATTTGTTTTGAGCTGTTGGACCTGCTCAAGGCGCACAAAAAGGGGATCCGCCGGGCGGCCAACAACACCTTTGGGTATATTGCCAAGGCGATCGGGCCGCAGGACGTGTTGGCGACCCTGCTGTCGAACCTGCGTGTCCAGGAACGGCAGTCGCGTGTGTGTACTGCGGTGGCTATCGGGATTGTTGCCGAGACGTGTGCGCCGTTCACGGTGTTGCCGGCGCTGATGAACGAGTACAGGGTTCCGGAGATGAATGTGCAGAACGGCGTGTTAAAGTCCATGACCTTTATGTTTGAGTACATTGGCGACATGGCGCGCGACTACGTCTACAGCGTGACGACGCTGCTGGAGGACGCGTTGGTGGACAGGGACCGCGTGCACCGCCAAACGGCCGCGACGGTGGTTAAGCATTTGGCGCTGGGTTGCATGGGTCTCGGGTACGAGGACGCCATGATCCATCTGCTCGACCTGCTGTTTCCAAACATTTTCGAGACCTCGCCGCACGTCATTGACAGAATCCTGGACGGCATCGAGGGCATCCGCAACGCGGTCGGCGCCGGGCTGGTGCTCAACTACATCTGGGCGGGCCTTTTCCACGCGGCGCGCAAAGTGCGTGTCCCGTACTGGCGAATGTATAACGCTGCGTATGTCCAAAGTGCAGACGCCATGGTCCCGTACTACCCCGAGCTCCCAGAACCCGAGTACCATCGAGACGAGCTTGATATTTGGATGTAAATCATTTTGTACAGAAACATTTTTTTATAATTGGTTCCGAACCAAGACTCAACTGGGCATCATGTGATACCCGTATCTACTTGAATTTACTTTACTAATTTGTTTTGTTCTGCAACTACTCGCCATGCCGATTCTATCCCCAGACCGTCTTGACCAAATTTCGTCGTTCCCGTTGCTGCAGTCTAGTTGGCACTACCTGGCTGCAGCCACGCTTAGTGCGTGTAATGAGCCGACCGAGGTTGCGACGGCGTACTTGTATTTTTTGGAGAAGCAGGGCGCGAGCGATAAAAGTGCACGCGACACCGTCCTCCACGGGACCCGCCAATTCCGCGAGTCCCTTTTCAAAAGCTCGTCAATCACCGGCATGCCCCGGTCCATCAACGCCCTCATGTCCCTTTCCGGCGTCACGCCCGCAGACTGTCGCGAGGAAAGGGTGTTGCGCACCCCGTCAAGTGGTTCCGGTTCGGAACGTGGCGGCGAGTTGTTCAGCCGCCTCTACGGCAAAGTGGGCGCCCGCGTGCACACCCAGCTCCAAACGGCGTACCCTGACCTCGCACAGTACGCGATCCGGCACGTTTACGGCGAGCTGCTTGCGTTTGATGAGATCCTCGGGCCGCGCGAAACGAGTTTGGTTGTAATCGCGGCGTTGGTGCCGCTCGACGTGAATCCGCAGCTCAAAGGGCATCTCAAGGGTGCAATCAATAACGGGGCCTCGTTGGAGGAGGTCAGGCAGGCAAGAGAACTGGCCATCCTCATTTCGGAATGGTGCGGGGTCGTTTGGAAACAAGAGGTGGCAACGGTGTGAGTCAATGCACAGTTAAATCTTTATTCATATATATAAATATATACACTATTTTCTGGGATTCGTTCCAAGTTCCACCGAAAAACAGACACCTTTTCCGGCGTTAGGAGCCGGGCCTTGTCCAACACCCGCGCCTCCATTCCCTGGCTCAGCACAGAGCGACGGGTGTGTGAGCGGGCTCCCCGTCTCTTGAATGACTTCAATCTTGCCATTCGTCACACCACCCACCGCCTTGGCCGTGCGGCAGGGGAGTGCAGGCTGGCAACCGGGTTTCGACATCTTTGAATAGACCGACACCGTCTTGAACCGCGCCGGGGAGAGCGCAAAATTCTTGCGCGACGAGAAATAGCCGCTGTTACGCAGGGAATGCGAAACGGCCGAGATGGAGCTGAGCGACTGCGGTTTGTGTGTCTCGTTACGGTACTTTAGAATGGCCGCCCGGGTGATGCTGCGACAAGACCGTTCCTGCTTTCCATTCTCGCTCGACTCGCTAATGTCGTCATCAAAGCATTTCCCAAACTTATAATCGTCTGGGCCACTGTCAGCAGACCCAGGCTCAGAACAGGTGGTCGGATACGGTCTCAAAATCCGTTCACAAGGCGTACCGTCCAGACCGCGCGCCGCAATCACGGTTTCGCCGAGGGAAATGGAGCCCAGCCATTTGACAACCTTGTCGCCAAATGGAATGTTTTGCTCTTCCCGGGGCTTAAACGACAGGCTCCGGAGCGTCGCCATGCAAACAGGCCCGGGATGGGCGTCCTCGCCACGGGTATAATCAGCATGGCTGTACATTCGTTTCCCAAACTTCGGTAGGGTCTTGGTGTCCTTCCTGCCAAATGGATTAAACCCGTTTTTGGGACCGGGGCTGTACTGCACAGGTTCATCCACATCAAGGCATTCCAACGTTTTCGTAAACAATACATGGCTTTCGAGTAACGGGTCATCTGGATAGTAACTTTGGGTTTTCCGTGACCCAAAATTGGCATCGTTATGGGTCTTGATTCCCAAATTCATAAACTCGTCTCCAAGATCGTACTGTACACCTTGTGCGACATATTGATAGTTCTGGGACTCGTACGGAGCCCTGCCATCGACAGTCGTCTCGTCGCCGTGCCCATCTTTGGCAACACCCAGCACGCTGAGTGGGTCTAGCTGACTCTGGCAAAGAATGTCACGAAAATCAGAGTTTTTCGGGGCGGTAGCCTCGGGGTCGTCGAGCACATTATGAGGGTCCAATTGGGGATCCGACTCGATATCCAATCCAATCTTTCCAGAATCTTGAGTAAACCTTTTCAAATGTTTACTGAGGTTTCTAAAAAACAAAATAAATAAAAAGTTAACAACCAATCCCAAATATGTAACGCTTCAACAAATATACAAAGCCAACGACCCCGTCCTTTTCTGCCGTTTGGCAGCGGCGCGCTCGAAAATCCTGTTCCAGGCAACGGTACTAGACATGCCTCCTGTTTCGGGAGCAGACGGCTCGTCGATTTGGATCTTGTCGGGTAAAGATAATTTTCCTAGTGCAGGCATCGTGTAAGATAAACAGGTATAAATGTATTTGGTTTTGTGTTCCAAAAGCGGGTTATAATCACAAAAGAGCAAGATCAAAAATGAATGTAAAAATGGGTATTCAATGGGAATGGAGGTTTATTTAAGGAAAAAGGCAGCATTACGAGCTGGTTGTGGTATCATGTACAAGCACTCAACATTTGGACAATTTACAAGACTAAAATCAAAACATTACTTTTTTATTTTTTATTTTACCAAGGTCGTTACGTAAAACTAAGCAGACTCTTCAGTGGCCTGGGGCTTAGTCTCTTCGGTCTTTTCCTCCTTGACGTAGGAAATGACTGTTGGGTCAGCAGGAACGTTGTCTTCCTTTGCGGGGTGGATAATGACGGTGTCGGGGAGGGTAGACTTTGGCGATCCGACCTTTGCGTCGGCAGCAGGGTCTCTCATGATTTTGACCTTGACGCCGAGCATGCCCTGCTTGAGCTGGACGTGGCGGGTCGCCGTCTCGATAAAGTCCTTGACGGGCTGGCCGGAGTGGATCATGAAGCCTTGGGAGAACTTCATGGACTTTGCGCGGGCGGCGCGGAGCTTGCCGGAGACAACGACCTCGACACCCTTGGCGCCGGACTCCATGACATAGCGGACAACGCCGTAGGCTGCGCGGCGGATAGCAAGGTTGTTGAGCAGCTTGTACTTGAGGGACTCGCACTGGGCGACAGCGGAAAGACCGCGCTGCTGGACACGCTCGGCGTAGAGAGCAACGGAGTCTTCCTTCATGGCAAAACGTTTGCGGACAAGAGAAGTGAGCTCGCGGATTCTGCGGCCCTGGGGACCGAGAACATCTTGAGTGTGGGTGGCCCGGATAATGATTTCGGTCTTTGAGGGAGTGGTTCTAACTTCAATGCCCGAGTATCCTTCCTCGGAAAGCTCGCGGGTAAAGAACTCGTTCAGCTCGGCGAAAAAGACACCGTCGGCGACGTGCTTTCTCTTTTTGGAAATGATTTGCTGCATGGTCGGTGGGTGTTGGCTGCTGTCGGTCTCAATGGGCGCGAGTTGGGATTGTGAAAATTTTAAAAGGTGGTGAAAAAATATTTAGAGTGGGTTAGGAGATTGTGATGATCACGTGTGTAGTTTTTCAGTTACCGTGTTGCTTGAGAGGAGTAAAGTATCACATGATTTACTGGTGATTATGTTGCAACTCACGTGACCAATATATGTGACTGTTTATTTCCAAACTAGGTTGAGTCGTCAGCCGTGCCACTGATTTGGAAACCGTACAGACAGAATTTCCATTTTGAAGCGAATTTACAATTAAGGCAGGTGTATGACTGCAAGAATGGACAAAGTGCGAAATCGATACGGTTAGGTTATTGGCGTTTGGGAAACAAGCTCAGGGTTCTGTGGATGTTTTGAATTTTCGAATAAATAAATAAATAAATAAATAAATAAAATTCAACGCCGCCGGCCTGGGACACTTGTTCATCGCCATTACATGACTTGTTCATGTCCGATTCTGCAACCATCGTGCGACGCGGAAAGCAGGGTGCAGCTGTTGGCGTTGTGAGACACAGGCAACAAAGTAAGCCGCTTTGCAGGTTTATTTATAGTGTGTCGGAATGTTTTTGGACTGTTTCTGGGTTGGCAATATAATACTAGTGACTCTAATAATATTCGTATATGATAACAAAATAATGCGAGTGACGAACCGCCATCCATTTCGCACAAGTGCCCTCATCGCCACGGAAGTGATGAGCCAGATGGACCCATGCAATCACCATTAAACCCTGTTGAAAAGAACGCTGCACACGCCTGACACCAGGCATTGCTTTCACACGGTTGTGACGTTCTGGGCCAGATTCAATTTCCATTTCAATTTCCATTTCAATTTCGGCATTTAAAATGTTTAAAATTCAAAAGTGGAAAATCTTTAGACAAGAAGCCCCTTTGCTATCCAAATTGGAAACAGGAAACCGCTAATAGCGCGAGGCTATCGCCGTCTTGTATTTTTCTGTTGCAGAATATTATTTGCAAAATTCTGGTGTATACCAAAGTTGGGGAAAAGTCAATCGGAATGTATTCACTGTGTATACCGTTATGTATAATAAATATAGAATGGAAAATAAAAAACAGATCATGTAACATGGCCAAGGAATTTTTGGTTGCGGGAGATGCTGACTAGTTTTTTTTATAGTTGTAGTATATGTGCAAGGAGAAAAGCAGGCTGGTAAACTCGGGCTCGGCCGTAATGGGGCTGTCGAGTGGTCGGGTCAGTGAGGCGGGTTTGTGGATTGTAGGTGGATTGCCGGACAAGCGCCCGTTTCTTTCGTGTCCTCTATAGCGTAGAATACTCACTCGGTTCTTTCTTGGTGTTGCTGCGTGTTGGGGTCCATTGGTTCCATTGGTTCCATTGGTTCCGTCGGTTCCTTTGGTTCCTTTGGTTCCTTGGACTCACTTGCCCCCAAAATAAACCGACTCGACGGACTCTCCTTTTCGCTCCACCCACGACGCGTCGATCCATACAACTCCTCCGCCGCCTTGACCCCGAAATGTTCAATCGACGGCAGTATCGTCACCTCCTCCGCCTCTTCCTGCGACGGGATCTGTAAAGGCGGCAGCCGGACGCCGGACTCGCGAGTGAAGAGCGGCGTGGCCGCGGGTATTTGTCCGTAGCGTGATGCGTCTCCAACCCCTTGCACACCCACGCCAGAAACACTTTGCAAACCCACGCCAGAAACTCTGTGCACACCCACGCCAGAAACACTTTGCACACCCACGCCAGAAACACTTTGCACACCCACGCCAGAAACACTTTGCACACCCACGCCAGAAACACTTTGCACACCCACGCCTGAAACACTATACATACTGTGCGGCCGCGCAGGCGACGCCGGCCCACTGCTCGGGGTGCCCGCCAGCGACCCCCCAAACCGCGCACCCACCTGCAAACTCTTTCTCCTTTTGTGACCGGACGCTGCCGAAAAGGCGGGCGACGGGGTGGGCGTCGTGTCGGTGGAGAGCGGGTAGTGCGGCGATTGGAAGGACGGAGGGGGAGGGTAGGCCAGCCGCGCGAGCGATTCTTTAGAGGGCGAGACGGAGATGGAGTGAGGACGTCTGTGACGGGTTGGTTGGCGGGGGCGGAGGAAAGGGCTTGGGGCGGAGAGTGTAGTTGGGATGTGTGTCGTTTGGGGGTTGGGTTTGATTGTTTGGTCTGTTTGCTTGAAGGGGCTACCCAGTTTTTCTTGAAACTGGGGAGGGTTTTGGGGAAATGGGATGGACTGGCTGGGCAGAGTTGGGGGGATTATATGAGGGCGGACCGGGTATGGATGTTGTTGTAATGGCGGGAACTGGTATGTTGGGCGGTGAGTGTCTTGTTCTGGGTACATAGGCATCTGCTGGAGATCCATGTTGATTCTGGGGTTTGTTTGAAAGGCATGGATAGCGGACGGGTCGGGGATTTTTCTAGGATTGTGTTAGTGATGCGAATCAAGAAAAAAGCAAGAAGGAGCATACCTTTTTGCGCGGTTTGGTTCTTTACGGAGGCGGAGTCTGATTCCTTGGTCGGAGATGAGTCGGGAGAGGTCGGTTGAAGCGAGGGACCCGGGGTACTGTTTAGAAGAATAGACGGTGAAAATGTCTGAGATGATTGATTTCAGGTACACGACAGAGAGGCCGCTATAAGAAGGAAAAAAAACGCCATTTGACAGAGTAACTGGAAACCCTGGTAAATTTGAATTTTTAAAAGAATTTGAAAAGAAGCGTACAATTTCCGTAAACTCTGGCAAACAGGCGTTTGATGTAATTTTAAAAGGTGAGATTAAGTTTTTTTTTTTTTTTTGAGGAAAAGATTGCACATACATGTATTCAAAGAGGTCGAAGCGGAGTCGGAACTGTCCTTCGAGTTTGACGGAGATGTCGCCAAAGACAAAGAGGCCGGTGTCTAGAGCAACAAAACAAAAAAAAAAAAAAAAAAAAAAAAAAAAAAGTTAATTAGTGAGATCAATTGCAACAAGTCGAAACATACCTCGATGGTTTTCTTGAACCTTTTGGAGGAAGGAGACGTTTGAGCCGACGATTGGGTTTTCGGAAGCTGTTTGGACAAAGGAGTCGGAGTGAGACTCGTAGAGACTACAGACGGCAAAGAAGTAGCGTTCGGTGAGCCAGAGATGGGAGGGGTCGTTGTCTTCGACGACGAGCTGGACTACAGGGGGCGGGTTGATTGTTTTGCGTTCGTAGAGGCCGCCTGTGAGGAGTTAGAAGGAGAAAAGGAAAAGGATTGAGAAAACATACCGCTGTCTTTGGGGACTGTGACTTTACAGATGAGTGGTTGTTGTCGGATCAACAGTTTTGTGCTGAGGAGGTTAGTATAAAGGGATAGATGGGGATAGATAAAGAGCATACCTGTGAGTGGGTTGACCAGATTGGTTTTGTCGCACGAGAGGAGAAGATGGCTGTTGCCAGTGGTGCCTCTGGAGGGAGGACGGGTGTGATGCTGGTGAGTAAATTGTAAATGGGACGGGTTGCTCAGGTGGTTGGGGCGAACGATTTGGCGCCATAGGCCGTGGAGTGAAATGGAGAAATGGAGAAATGGAGAAATGATGAAGTAAATGATGAAATAAATGATAAAGTAAATAACAGAAATGATAGAAATGATAGAAATGAAAAAAAAAAAAAAAAAAAAAAAAAAAAAAAACTGAAAAATCCAACGGTCGATGTGATTAGTCAAAAATAAAACATATAGGCGTCTAGTTTAGATCTTCAAATTAATAATTTTGGGTGCATAGTCGGGTTTAATAAAGTGACAAAGAAGAACGTTAGATTTAATATGCCGGGAGGTACATGAGATGGAAATAGATGGACTATAAGTGTGCCTTAGGGGCGGATGAATATCATGCAGCGCCTGCTGTAAGAATGTATGGAAGAAGCCGAGATCGTGGAGGGATGAGTTGATTATTGTTGTTATTGTTGTTGTGATTGTTATTGTTATTGTTATTATTGTTATTGTTGTTGTTGTTGTTATTGTTGTTGTTATTGTTATTGCTATTGTTATTGTTGTTGTTATTGCTATTATGATTGATTACGATTACGATTATTGTCATGACTATTCTCATGAACCGGTTCCAGATCAAGTCGGACAGGAGCCCGAGGCCAATTAGAGTTTAGAGCCAGTGCATTTTAGAAAGTGAAACCACGTAAACAGTAAGAATCAGCAGGCTGGGAGTTGCTGAATTTGGTCTCAGAATTATGTGTGTTCCATTCATGTTTGTGCATGTTTTGGGTTTAGATTTGGTGATATTTCAAGAGAATGGGTTTAAGTGATTAATAAGGAAATAGTAAATAAACCTGTTTATCAAAACCAACGTTTGGTAACTAGGTTTAGTCGAGAAAGTACCAATGTTGGGCTGCAGTTTGAGAGCCGAGCTGTAAGGCACCGAGAAGGTGGGGTGTGTATTTCTTTATATATCTTTATAGATATTTCATATTTATTTATATTTTATATTTCTTATTTCTTTATATTTATATTTCTTTGTATTTCTTATTTATATATATTTCTTATTTATTTATATTTCTTGTTTATTTGTATTTCTTATTTATATATATTTTTTATGTATTTATATTTCTTACATTTCATGTCCTAATGATGAATATTTACCAAAAGATCATCCAACTGATCTTCCGAGAGGTTTGCAATGTTTTGGGAGAGTTTTTCTTTACGGAGGGAAAAAGAGTGGTTTTGTTGGAAGAAGAGGGTTGGGGCTGAGAAGAAGGAGTTGATCTTTGCCCAGAGAGAGGAGAGTGTGTGTTTTTCGCGGTGGTTAGGGTGAGTAGAGTGGTGGTCATATTTCTCTCTGTGATGTTCTCTGTGATGTTCTGTTTGATGCTCTCTTTGTTGCTCTCTGTGATGCTCTCTGTGATGCTCTCTTTGTTGCTCTCTGTGATGCTCTCTGTGATGCTCTCTGTTGTCAGCGTGGTGGTTTAAATACTTGCTTTCCATATACCCACACTTGCTAGGCAACGGGTCAGCTGCATTATAGAGGTCCACAGGGATTTCACCAATATAGGCCCTGTCACCGAAACCACCTACAAAATAGACACCTTGGACCTGAAACTTGACCCAGTAGGAGGAATGGATACGATTTCCCGGAAGCCACCAAGCAGCATCTTTGTGACGATGGAGAAAGCAAGCAGTGGTCTTTGGGTCGGAGTCAAGAGGGACAAAGGTTCCACGAAGAGAGACACGAGGAGAACCAGCTGGAGATTGGGGAATGGCACCCGGGTAGTGAGGACTGACCTTGTCATGAAGAGGATGGTCGCCAGCACGGATGGCTAAAGAGACGGGAGAGCCGGCAGCCACGTTGCGGTAGGTGGTCGAGATGTTGATTGCAAGAAAAGCAAGAGTGCCGTCACAGTCGGCATAGTACTCCATGAAGGATTCGGGGGTGCCAGCGAGGTCGCCGTGCTGGACGATTGTAGCGACGTTGGCTAGGGATTCGCGGTGGACAAGAGTGCGAGCGAGTTGCGCGGCTTCCTTGGCGGAAGGGACGTGGCGAGACGGCGGCAGCGGCAGAGCAGCAGCCAAAGAAATGAGCGAGGCGAGAGTTGGGAGGAGCATTGTTGGGTGGGGAGGAGAGAGCAAGAGGGAACGATATGTAGATATATATACAAAGAAGGAATCGTATCAGTCGTTAAAAAGCTTGTGTATGTTCTGGAATCACGAGTGCAGCCACTATAACGAAGAGAGACGTTTGGGGATACGAATGCTGAAGCAGAGCGACTCTCGAATCCGACTCGAATACGCACGCTCCACTACGAATACGTACTCATGTGACTACTCTCCAATACTACCAATAATAATACTACTCTCTAATACTAATACTACAAATACTCTCTCCTACTACTACTACTCTCTACTACTACTCTCTAATCTTAATACTCTCTCCTACTCTCTAATATCAATACTACTCTCTCCTACGAATACGTACTCATGTGACTACTCTCTCCTACTACTACTCTCCAATACTACTCTCTCCTACCACTACTACGAATACTCTCTCCTACGAATACGTACTCATGTGACTACTGCTACTCTCTACTACGCACACTCTACTACGAATACGTACTCATGCGACTACTCTCTACTCTCTCCTGCTACTCTCTCCTACTACTACCACCCTCTCCTATACTAATCTACACACTCATACTCGTAACTACTAATACACACACATGTACTACCAATACTCTCTCCTGCTACTACTCTCTACTCTCCTATACTAATCTACACACTCATACTCATAACTACTACTACGACTACTCTCTCTCCTACTGCCAATACTCTCCTACTACTACTGTAATAATACTCCTCTCTCTCCTCTACTACTCTCCTCTACTATTAATACTACTACTAATATACTCTACTCTCTCTCTCCTATACTACTACTACCAATACTGTAATAATACTACTCTCTCCACTCCTACCAACACTCATAACCACCACTACTCTCTCTCCACTCCAACTCCTACCTACACTCAACCACTACCAACATCCAACCATTGACTCTTGTATGTATTCATCCACCATTGTATTGCGACCCTAACGTCAGTCCCAGCCCTCAACCGCCGTCACATGACCCGTCGGACCCTCCTCTCATTGGCCATCGGCCCGCCCCTAGTTTCCTCTCCGACTTAAATATTTCCTTTCTTCTTCTTCTTCTTCTTCTTCTTCTTTTTCTTCTTCTTCTTCTTCTTCTTCTTCTCTACACTTCACCATGGGCCTCCTCGGCAAATTCCTCAACTACCGTGCTCCTGATCCCGCCGCACAGATCCCCCCCGAATTCCCAATCGCCTCCTGTTCTTCATGCTCCTCTTGTCCTGAACAATACCCGGCCTCCCTCAAAATCGATACCGACTCTCCCCTATGGGGCTCCGTCAAACCATGGCGTCTCCACATCCTTTGCGCCACCGGACAAACTGACTGGGTCCATTCGGTCACTGACCAACAACACTCTCTAGCCCAAGCAGTCAACAATTCGGTCCCTAATTGGAATCATCTCATCAACTCTTCTTCCTCTTCTTCTTCCCGCGTCATCGTCTCAAACGCTTCAATCAGCCCTCCTGATGAATACTTTGAATTCGACGACCAAAAAAACCCTCCTCAAGATAAACCCTCCTCCATCCTCATCCTCCCTGAATTCCTCTACATCAACCAAATCTCTCCAAACTCTGCTGAACACGACATCCACTCCCTTCTTCAACTCTTGGCCACCTCCCGCTCCTCTCTACAAAATGACAAACCTCCATCCTTCTCCCTCCCTTCCTCCCATCCGGTCTCCCCCTGTTTAGACCAGGCCTGCATCCTCCTCTGCTCCCACCGCACCCGCGACAAGCGCTGCGCCGTCACTGCCTCCATCCTCAAGAAAAAGTTTGCTCAAGAACTACAGAAAAGAGACTTGTACAGAGACCCCTCCGACGACCGTCCAAACGGCGTCTCCGTCCATCTCATCTCCCACGTCGGCGGGCACAAGTTTGCCGCAAACTGTATCATCTACACAAAATCTGGCGCCGCCATCTGGTTAGCGCGAGTGGCTCCTCATCATGTACCTGATATTATAGACTCCTGTGTCCTCGAAGGAAAAGTATTTCCCGATTTGTTGAGGGCTGCCTTTAAATCAAATCCAATCGATTGGTGATTTTTTTCTTCTTGTATTTTCTTTTTTTCGTAGTTTTTATTTACTTTTCTAAATTTCATTTTTTCGTAGTATATTTACTTTTCTAAATTTCATTGTTTCGCTATTTAATTACTTTTCTAAATTTCATTGTTTCGCTATTTAATTACTTTTCTAAATTTCATTTTTTCGTAGTTTATTTACTTTTCTAAATTTCATTGTTTCGTAGTTTATTTACTTTTCTAAATTTCATTGTTTCGCTATTTAATTACTTTACATCACGTTAATATCACGTCATCACAACTCATCCCTCTCGTCCCTCCAAAACACCCTCAACACATTCACCTTGCGAACCAGCTCGTCCGCTTTAGCCCGCTTCAGTCCCCGCTTCAATACCCTTTCCAACCTCTTGATCTCCCCCTCAACATACCCCCCATCCCGTTCCGCCATCTCCGCCACCTTTAAATACACCTTGGCCGCCGCCTCAACATCCTCGTCTCCACGCACGTGCGCGTCCGCCATCACCTTTACTATCCGTTCCTTCATCCCAACACCACCCCGTCGAACCACCCCGTCCAATTCACCAACCCGCCCAGCACGATTCCCAAGCATCCCGTCCGCCTCCCGGTCCGTCCCCAGTTCCTTGTTCAAATAGCTCGTCAGCGCCGCGTGCGTGTGCGCCCCAGTGTACCCAACCGCTCGCCCTTTTCGAAACGTCGCCACCGCTGGGAACCCAAGCCCAAGCTCCGCCGCACTCTCGCGCGACGACGAATACGAAATCCGTATCTTGTCGGCCATAAACACTTGTGCCAGCCGCTCGTATGGCCCTCGCGAGTCCGCAAACACGGCAACCTCTGCGTCCCCGTCCCAGGCTGACAAAAAGCTTTGCCCAACGTCCGTCTTGCGAGGCACCCCAATCTTTTTCGAAACGTAGGACGCCAGTGCGTCTAACGTCTTGGCCTCGCGGACCGTTTCAATCTCGCCAACTGTAGCGTCGTTTGTGTTCTTTTCCGGGAAAAACCTCAAGGCCGGATACGACTCCACCCCAAGCTCTTCACCCAGCTCTCGATACTTGTCTCCGTCCAACGTGTAAAACGCAACGCGGTCCGTGTGCGCAAACGCGGCCGCCAGTTCGCTAAAGATTGGCGCAAGGCGGGTGCAGTGGCTACACCACGGCGCGTACACGTCGATCAGCGAGGACGCGTTCCCGGCGAGCACAAGGCTCTTGAACGTGGAGGGAGAAAGCTCGATGGGCGAGCTAAAGCAGGGTGCTAGCAAGGTTAGGAAAATCAAGAGGTTCATGGTTGGTGAAGAAACAAAAAACAAAAAACAAAAAACAAAAAATAAAAAAACGTGGTGAAAAAGTCACGCGGGTTGTATGTATAAGGGAGTCGCAAAAATGCACTGGGAGAGTTGTTTTTGACATTAAAACGTCTTGTCAGTTCCTTTTTGATTCCCGATATCCATCTCACGTTCAGCAAATGTCTACCAATTTACATTTGTTCATTCCTAAATGGGAAATATTTCTCGTTATACAACTTGGAAACTAGGTAACTCAGACTAAACTCGGTTTAAAGGTTTGTAAAGGCCTTGAATAATTGGAAATGGCCAAGACCGTTTCTAAATAGTATCGATAAAACTTGGGTATCGCAGCCAGCTCCGAATTTGATGATAACCAAGTGGGTTCCAAGTGGGTTCTAATTATGTTTCAATTATGTTCCAATTGGGTTCCAATTGGGTTCCAATTATGTTTCAATTATGCTCCAATTATGTTCCAATTATGCTCCAATTATGCTCCAATTATGCTCCAATCATGCTCCAATTATGCTCCAATTATGTCCCAATTATGCTCCAATCATGTCCCAATCATGTCCCAAGTGGGTTGTTACCAAGGATAGCTCTCCGTGATTGGATTTACTCATTTGAACGAGACCAGCCTCAATCAAGCTGATGTTGGTTGTGGAAAGATCAATGCAACAGTTGAACCAGATTTGAACGAGACAAAAACATTACGGAAATCGGAAATTTTACATGTTTGAAGAAAAGTAAATGCCCAAAACTACAAACCTTGGCTGGGAATCAATGACAGCTCCACAGCCATTGTCCTTTACTAGACGCGCAACAAGGACACGACTAGAGATGGATTTTCCGATGCTTGGATAGTCACTGGTTTACAAGAGATTGTAAAGTTAAATTAAGAATTCACGCGTGGATAATTATGTTTTCTGTTCCATGAGCTGGTACTTATTGGAAACACTCGAACCTGAATTAAAAAAAAAAAAAGCATCCGTCAAATCAAACGTGTCATCCAAATTTACTGATTGTATAACGTAAATAAAGTATTCACTCGTACGAAAAGATTGGCACATGAAAAACGTAGCTGATTTTATAACGTAAATGAAGTTTCATTTCGGCCAATCAAATATTTAGACCCATAACTAGGCTAGTTTAGCATTCTAAACACTCTTTACCCAAATACGTTTTGCACATTTTCAAACAGGATTCTCGTCCAACGTTTTCAAAAACGTAGACACTCGTTCTCAAAGTCAAAAGTGTTTTGCGACCCTTTCAACAAGTCTAAACAAAACCTCGTCCAGCATTTGCTACTCAATTATTAAATGTGTCTAAATGTGGCCCACAACCAACTCTCGTGCGTTTGAATACGCAGACATTCCATTTTCCAAACCCCCAATTTAATACCCCTGATTATTTCTGGACCCTTGCAATTGCCGACCCACGCAACCAACTAGTTTACGCAAAGCCCTTCTCCCCCTTAATCAGAAAGGAGGCGCAGATAAAGGGCCGTGTCCTGGCGTCAACACTCTTTTGTTCGATGCACCGAACCCTCTTTCCTCTTTCAAGTCTCAACAAAAAGTCTCAATAAAAATACATTCCTATGAAACGCGTAAACATTTATAAGTAAAATAGAAAACTGGTCATCATTTACAAACGAAATAGAAAACTGGTCATCATTTACAAACAAAATAGAAAACCGGTCATCATTTATAAATAGTCTGCTTGCCGGCCCCTTACACAGTCCAATTTGCCACTCAAAACAAGCAGAAATATTCGCCCCTTCTTTCCAGGGTCCAACCGCGCGGTCCCTGAACGATCCACGTGATTGTCCTGTTTCATATCCATGCGGGGTGGGTCGACACACTCCCAAATTTCCTCCAACCCTTGCCGTCCAAACGTACTTCCTCCAACCCTTGCCGTCCAAACGTACTTCCTCCTACCCTTGCCGTCCAAACACACTTCCTCCTACCCTTGCCGTCCAAACACACTTCCTCCCAAACACACTACTTCCTCCGCCGGCCCTTGCCGCCCAAATGCGTCCGGTAGTGCTGCATACAATTGTCCTGTCGCGAAAACCGCATCGTGCACGCGGCGTGCGGGCACTCGTAATTCTTTTCGCCAGTGTGGATGCGTGTGTGGCGAGCGAGGTGGCCCGACGTCGTAAAGGAGCGGGCGCAGTGCGCGCACACGTACTTTTTGCCCGCTGGTTGAGATCGTTTTGGGCCGGCGGGCGCGGTTGTCGCTGGCGGCGCTGGCGGCTGGTCGTGGTACTGATGGTAGTGCGGATAATGGCAGTCTTTAACAGGTGCCGGCAAACTGACTGACCCGTCACTCAACACAAACGCAGACCGTTGCGTCCCACATCCCGGCTCGTCGTCGTTCAAAATAGATCGGGTCCCGTATCGTGTCTGCACTTGGAAAGACATTGTGAATAATGAAGGAAGGAAAAAGGGAAAAGTCTCCGACTTTATACAAAAAAAAAAAAAAAAAAAAACTTGTATATATAACCCGGCTCTATCACAAATGTATCAACCAAAACGTTTGCCCATTGTTAAGTCACGTGAGACACGCATTGTTTTATACGTGTCAATATGTCACGTGTAGTGGAGCTATGACCAGCCATTGACGGCTAGTTTCCGACATGCTCAGGGTTTGCATTAAAGCGCCGCAGCTGGGAAAACACCCACCGCTGCTAGAGTGCTGGTTCGTCTAGAGCCTGTCTTTCATTTCTTGGACACGCACCGCCAAAAGGGTAGACAATGTGGGTTTCTGGCAAGACGTTTAATGCAAAAGGCAGGAAAACCTTATGTCGTCCGGGTTTTGGTCTAGACACAAGTGTTTGCAAAACCAAACTAGGACCATACAAATTTTTTTAACCGGGTCATGCAAAGGTTGAAAATGAATCAAATTGGGCTAGTCGGAATATAAATATATATTTTTTGAGTACACGTCTAGACCCCGGATACATGGGGATAAACTCTACACATAGGAAACCCGCACTTTTAATTTTTTGGCATGTTTGTCTTTTCGTATTTGGTCATCAAGACGTTTATCCCCATAACTCGCTTCGAGAATCATGGATCGACAAGTTCCAATTCTTTTTAAAAGGCTTTCTAGACCAGTCGATAGGGCCGCCAAGCAAAAAGCCCTTTATACGGTCTTGATCCCAAACCAAGGGACGCGGTCATGGTTTCCGTTTCTTTTCGTGACGACTTTGTTCCATCCGGTTTCCATCAAGGTGATTCTGTGTGATACACGTTAGATCAAGGTCTTCAACATCTGTTATTATAACGGGCAAACAATTCTAGACTCTGAAATTTATAGCGTCAAATTCTGTAAGCTCCTTTTCGTCTCTCGTTCGGGAACCACGGGAACCACGGGAACCTCCTTCTCGACCCTAGCTCACTCTTGATTTCTTTTTTTTACCCATTCGATTCAAGAATCGGCTGAGGATGTGGCCAGTCGCAAAGCCACTATAAAGTTGCTAAACCTTCCAGACCCTATCAACTTTGCCCTAGACAATAAAAAGACGTCGCCTACCGTTTCCGGATCGGGAAATATCCAAGCGGTAACCAGTTTTGTAAACTCTCTCTGGCCAATACAAGACAAGGACTCTACCTCCCCCCAAACTGGCGGTCGGCCTCGGTGCAGTGCCCGCCCTGCGCCGCATTATCTATCGCAAAACACAGAAACGACGCATCCACAATCATGCTCAGCACGCCCTCGGATGCGCCCAGCACGAACCAGCCAATGAACCCAGCAAGCAGCCCCGCGCCGTACCCGTACAGACTGCCGTCCGCACCGCGCGCCGCGTGCACCCACGCGCCGTACCCCAGTCCCAGTGCCGCTAGCCCGCGCGCCGCCGTCAGCAGCAGCTTCGCGAGCCGGTACGCTGTCCACGCCTCCTGCGTGTCCTCCGCCACGCTGCCGACGTACTCCGCGGTCGTGCCCAGCTTGCTGTCGACGCTGCTCATGCGTCGCCCGTGCACGCTCATGCGCCGCCCAATCTTGTCGATCGTCGCCATGGGATTGTTGTGGCCAGGGTCGAGGTGCCGCAGCGCGGCAAGGGAGTGCGCGGAATCGACAAGGCCCTGCGAGCTGATGACCGCGTTGCTCAGCGCGAGCGGGTTCGTCACCGCCAGAATGGAGGCAGGAATGACGGAATGGATCGCGAGCTGGACGTACCCCACCGCGCGCCGCGGGAGCACGTACAACGGGATCCGGATCGCGAGCCGCAGCAGCGACGACAAGCAGACGGTCCCGAACTGCGGGCCGAGCGAATAGGTAAGCGCGGCCACAGTCATGTCTGCAGAACAAGGTTGCGGGAACGCGTTGCGGTAAAAGTACCATTGCGAAACGACGGCAGAGACCGTCGCGCGCTGGAACCCAGACACCACGCCCCACGACCAAAGGTACATGAAAACATAAAAGCCCGCAAGCACCCACACCTTGGTGCTCGTCGCCCAGCCCGTGCTCGTCGCGTGGCCGGCCAGAAACAGTCTCGCAAACATATGCATCCACACCCACGTCACGACAACAAAACAGCCGACCGTCGCGTACCCCAGAAAAACCAGTGGCGGATTGTCGGCAAGAATCGAGGTCGCCAGCTTGATAATGCCGAGCGCGCGGTGCAGCGCGTGACGGCCCGTGTAGATGAACCAGCACCAAAAGACAGCCATGGCCAGTGGCACCAGCGTCGTCCAGCGCATGGCCCGGTCCTGCGCGGTGTTGCCGCCGTAGGTCGTGCGGTAGGACATGACGAGCGGGTACAAAGACAGCCCGACGAGCGCCAGCGGCACCGCCACGATGGAGAGGTAAAAGAAAGCGAGCGAGTAGCGTTTGAGCAAAAAGATCCATGCGACGGAGGCGAGCGAGGCCGCCAGCGTGTCAAACATGAGGAACCGGCCCGACGTGCGGAGCATCATGTACATTGTTTCCTTTACGGGCGACGCCACGGGGCCCGTGTCTAGCGGCACCTCGGTGCGCAACCAGACAATGAGCGAGGTGGCAAACATGGACGAAACCAAGGCCAAATAAACGCTGCCCCACACCGCATCGTGTTTAGCCAAATCAGGGACCGAGATGGACGCTGGGTTGGCGAGCGACTGCGCGAACGAGTCCTCGTCTGACTCCGAGTCTATTGCGTAGTCGTCCTGTGCCTCTAAATCGATCTGGCTGGGTATGCTATATTCCTCTCGTCTGCCTTTGGCAGACCCCGAAAAGGTATCTGGAAAGGTTTTGCCAGGCCCCGGTCGGGCATTTGCAAAAGGTTTGGAGATCGGTTGTGTAGTACTCAGTTTCAAGGTTTGGGTCAGCTGGATGCTTTCCATATCAGACGCACCGTGAGGCGACACAGAGGCTGACAAAGAAGGAGGCTGTAACCGCTTGGGCAGCGGCCGGAGAGGGCTATTTTGAAAGAAGCTGGCGTGCGGGGTGTCGTCGGCAGACGATACGCTTGTGTTTAACGGTTTCGAAAACAAAATGCTTTCTGACGGTTGCTGCTGGCCCAACTCTGTCGAGTCTTCCATTGATAAAAAGGCAGGGCCTTCCTCTTCATCCGAATCGTTCTGGTACTGTGAATAGGACTGAGAAGGCTCTTCCTCGTTCACTGGATATTGAGATAGCGGCTTGCGAGCCTGTTTCGGAAAGGGCTGGCCCCACGTCTGTTGAGACAGATGGTTATACGTCTTGGAATAGGTCGATGCGCCGCCGTACACAGACGACACGGTGTTGGCAGGCCTCAATTTCTTTTTCGGCAAACTCGGCTTGTCCACCTGCCTTGATGCCGGAAAAAAAGAGTCCGACGGATCGTCGCTGTCGTCGCTGCCCTCAAACTGTGTCGCAGAATAAAAGAGAGGCGCATCGTTCTTGGTGCCGTAGAAACTCAGCGCACCAGAGGCATTCAAACGGGCTTGCGATTGTGATAAGAGTTTTGATGCATCTGTGAAAGTTAGTGGTTCCGTTTGGAATGGACTTCAATAGAAAGATACGTACATTCGGAAAACATGACAATGATTGATGGGAAAATAAAATGTTTTTGAGGGTAGAAGACAATAAACACAAAATAAATGATATCGGTGTGGATATGACCCCAGATCACGTGTGTTCGTTATCTCTCATATTTAATTGGTCACGTGTGAATAATTAATTGTTTTGCACGTGACTGAATTATATCTAAATTTTCCCTTCTTTCCCAAACCAGCCAAACGAAGCAACGATGGTGTCAACGTCATGGAATTATATTGCAAAGATTGGTACGTTACTCAAACTACAACTTATTTGAACAATAACTAACCATAGTAGTAGTCATGCTCGGCGACTCGTATGTGTAAAGTTCGACCTTTTCTTTTTTTTTTTAAGTTACAATGCTGACGGCTTCAAGAGCCTGCGGAAAGTCGTCATTGACGATCCGGTTAACGGATGACAGGTTTTCGGAAATCCACGATGTCACGATAGCTGCCGAGATCGGGAGCAAGGTCCTGCAAGTGGAGTGCAACAAGTGCAAGAACCCCACAGCCGGCACAGCGCCTGCCGACCAAGAACCGTTTGAAAAAGACGTAATGAAGCTCCAGATCTGGGACACGGCCGGCCAGGAACACTACCGTGCCGTGACCCGTTCCTATTTCCGGAACGCGGCAGGGTGTCTGCTTGTGTACGACGTCACGCGGCGGTCAACCTTTTTGCACGTCAAGGACTGGTTGGACGATATCAAGGACCAAGCCGCGCCCAATATTTCCATCTGCCTAGTCGGCAACAAGCTGGATTTGGTTGAGGAGCACGGCCAGCGACAGGTCACGGAGGAGGAGGCACGGGAGTGGGCGGCTGCCAACGGGATACTTTGTTTTGTCGAAACGTCTGCAAAGACCGGCGACAATGTTGTCGACGCGTACCAGTATGTCGCAAACGACATTTACCACAAAATTGTGCGAGGCAAGTGCAACTTGAAGGACAGGAAATCGGGTGTCAAGGCTGCAGGCAAAAAAACAGGTGGCTACGAGGTGGTCAACCTGTCCGAGGCTGGGAAAAAGCAAGACGGGCAAGGCGGATGCTGTTGATGTATATTTAATCTACAAACTATTAGAATTACTCCTTTTTTTCAGAGTCCTGAGCGAGCTGGGCCAGTTCCTCCGAAAACTCGGGTCGGGGAATATCAAAGGTATTGACGACTGGCGCGTACTTGAATCCACCAAGTCGGGAGACCGGCTTAAGCTTTGTAATGTCCAGGTTGGAAATGCTGGGGTCTGCAATGTCTTTGCGAACATGGACCCGGACGCCCTCCAAAATAAAGAGGTCGCCAGACTCGCGGCCTGGCGCGTACTTGGACTTCATGGGGATTACTTGGCTCACGACACACTCCACGGAGAAGGCGCTTTCGGCAACCAAGCTGGGCTTGACAATGTCTGAAGGTGCTTTGGTGAGGCCGCTCAATGACCATTCCGAGACGTTGGCAGGGGCGCCGACACAGGTAAAGTTGGCGGCCTCGATGAACCACTCAGAGATAATGTTGACGGTGGCCTCTTCGGTCTCTTTTAAGTTTCTGGCAGTGTCTTTTTCGCCAGTGGCTTTGGAGATTCCGACGACAAAGGTGATGGGGTCTGAGTTGACGACGTTGAAGTACGAAAAGGGAGCGAGGTTCGCGACGCCGTCTTTCGAAACTGTCGAAATAAATCCAATCTAAAAAAAATAAAAATAAAAATAAAAAACAGAGTTAGAAAAAACAAGCAATGTTACAACGAAAATAACATACGGGTCTTGGAGTCACGGCAGAAACAAAGAGTTTGTAGTTATCAATGGGGTTTCGTTCGGGGGCATAAGGATCAAACGAGACCTTTTCGTGTTTTTTCCATCCGTTGTCGGTAGCACCAGATCCAGGAACCCATGTTCCGTTGGCAGGCGATTTGGTGTCGTTAGAGACTTGAACTGGATAATCAGGACGAGCAGCCTCGACGGCGTCAAAAGCACCCTAAAACGTAAAAAAATGTCAGTAACAAAGTACAAATGCGATAAGCATTAGTACATACGTAGACAGGTTTTGTTGATTGAGAAGCAGTCATTATTTTACGATTATTTAGCAATTGTTGACAAATTGAAAAATGGTTTAAAAAGTGGAATTGGTGTTGTTTAAATAGAAAAAAAAAAAAATTAAACCTGGCATTTAATATAAACTTGCAATCACAATCAAGATTTGTCAATTCAATCAGCAAGTACTACCTTCATTTGATTGTAAATCTGTTAAACAGCTGTCGTTCGCGTGCAAGACCGGTCTCTGTTGCAAACTTATCTACAAAACCAACGACTTAACAATATCTTACTAATTTCTCCACGTGGAACTCCAAAATTGGAATCAAACGTAAATACAAACTTGCTTAAACTGATTGAAAGGAACATTGAGTGCATCGGTAACATATTTTAAACCGGGTCCCGAAAATAAATACAAACTAAATGTACACAATGTCAACGACTTTATATTATTGTCATGTCCTCTTGTAAAAAAAAATGTATGCCAAAATCAGTTGTAAAAAGAGGATAATGAAATTACTAAAGATAAATACACACACACAAACATAAACACACCGTCACAAACATAACTATTCAAATTGCTTATTTGGCTTCAGAAGCAAGTTTCTCGGCCTTGGAAACGACTTCGTCGATGCTGCCAACCATGTAGAAAGCAGCTTCGGGAAGGCTGTCGTACTTGCCTTCAAGGATCTCCTTGAAAGATCTAACAGTGTCCTTCAAAGGAACGAGACGACCTTCAAGACCAGTGAAAACCTCGGCGACAGCAAAAGGCTGGGAAAGGAATCTCTGGATCTTACGGGCACGCTCGACAGTAAGCTTATCGGCTTCAGAAAGTTCGTCCATACCAAGAATGGCAATGATATCCTGAAGAGACTTGTAAGCCTGGAGGGTTTCCTGGACACGTGAAGCAACGTCGTAGTGTTCCTGGCCAATGACAGCAACATCAAGAAGACGAGACTTGGAGTCGAGGGGATCGACAGCAGGGTAGATACCCAATTCAGAAATGGAACGAGACAAGACAGTGGTGGCATCCAAATGGGCAAAGGTGGTGGCAGGAGCAGGATCAGTCAAATCATCGGCAGGGACGTAGACGGCCTGGACGGAGGTGACGGAACCCTTTTGGGTGGTGGTAATACGTTCCTGGAGGGCACCCATATCGGTGGCCAAAGTGGGCTGGTAACCGACGGCAGAGGGAATACGACCCAAAAGAGCAGAGACTTCGGAACCGGCCTGAGTGAAGCGGAAAATGTTGTCGACGAAAAGCAAAACATCCTGACCTTCTTCGTCACGGAAGTACTCGGCAATGGTAAGACCAGTAAGAGCGACACGGGCACGGGCACCTGGGGGTTCGTTCATTTGACCGAAAACGAGGGCGACCTTGGAGTCACCTTCGAGGTTGATGACACCGGTTTCTATCATTTCACGGTAAAGATCGTTACCTTCACGGGTTCTCTCACCGACACCGGTGAAGACAGAGAAACCACCATGGGCCTTGGCAATGTTGTTGATGAGCTCCTGGATGAAGACGGTTTTGCCGACACCGGCACCACCGAAAAGACCAATCTTACCACCACGGGCGTAAGGAGCGAGGAGATCGACGACCTTGATACCGGTCTCGAGGACTTCGGCGGAAGTGGATTGTTCAGCGAAAGAAGGAGGGTCAGCGTGAATGGGAGAGTACTTGCTGGCCTTGATAGGTCCACGCTCGTCAATGGGCTCACCAATGACATTGATGATACGACCAAGGGTACCACGGCCGACGGGAATGGTGATGGGAGCACCGGTATCCTTGACTTCCTGGCCACGGACAAGACCCTCGGTACCGTCCATGGCAATAGTACGGACGGTGTTTTCACCGAGATGCTGGGCGACTTCAAGAACGAGCTTGTCACCATTGTCTCTTTGGACAGTGAGGGCGTTCAAAATAGCGGGAAGGTTATCTTGGTTGAATTGGACATCGACAACGGCACCGACAACGGATCTGAGGTTGGTTAGTAAAAGGCCTTTGATCTTGCTTGTGTTGATCTTTGAAATATAAGTATTGTCGCCATTTTCCATCCAGTTTATGAATTGAATATTAAAATAAAATAAAATAAAATAAAAAAAATTGGGTCAAGGAAAGAAAACAGCCAATAGAATGCGAGTATTGCAATTTTCAAATTCCAAGAAAATGGCTTAAAAACAATGGCAACAGCAAAACTTGAACGAGAAAAAATGCGTAGCTCCGGCATCAAATACAAGAATTGATGGCCTGCAACTTGAATCCGGAGTAAGACCAACTGCAAAACGGACTAAAAGCTTTGAAAAACATACCTGATGCTACCAACAACAGCAGCTTCAGTGGCCATTGTTCTGCGGCCGATTTGGGCAGCACGAACGGCCGAACGTGAAAAGTTCGAAATAAGACGAGGAGTAACCATTTTAAAAGCTCAAACCAATGGAATTAAAAAAAATCTCACTTTCGAGCAATGGAAAAAAAAAAAAAAAAAAAAAAAAAAACAGAAAAAAGAAAAAGGTTGGAAAATATATTTCAACACATACAAACACGGGATTTCCAGTGTTGCAAAGCTGGAAAACAGGCCAAAAAAAGGAAAATCACTGAACAAAAGTGGGTTAGGAAATGGAAACGATTGGTTGATTGGAGAAATAAAAAACTGAGTGTGATTGGATAAAAGTTGAATTGTAGATGGTCACGAGTTAGAATTGACCAATCATGTTGTGTTGTATTTACGAGAGCTAATTTAGTGTTGAATGTAATTTTCTTATTAGTAATTTATTATAAATGATTACAAACCGATTAATCACCTTTACTAATCATTAACTAGTAATACTCTTTTTTTGATTGGCTGATTTTCAATTCATTTCCAACCATCAAATTCTTTTATATTTTCCCTTTTTTCATCTTCATCTTTATCATTATTTTCTTTTCCAACAAAAATGCTTGCTTCACGTATTTCGCCTGCCATTCTCCGAGGTGAGTTTTCTAGTCGTCAACTAGGTTTTTTTGGTCGTCAACTAACTTGCGTTTTAGCTTCTGCCCGTCCTCTTTCAAAGACCTTCAAGCCAGCTGCTTTTGGCCTTTTGAGTTCTAGGTATGATTAATATCAATGAATGTAATGTGGTGAATAATGACTGAAATCTACGTGAATATTATATAATTACCATTACCAATACCAATCACTTTGCCAGTGTTTATACCAACATCACCACCAATAAATACCATCCACAAACACCTAACCATCTCTTTTAGACCCATCACAACCTACAAAGCCACCCCCGATGCCGAACAGGAACTCTTGAAGAAACAACGCATCAACAGACCTCTTTCTCCTCATTTGGAGATCTACGAGTTCGGCATGACCATGACTCTTTCTTCTTTGCACCGTCTTTCTGGCGTCGCCATGGCCTTTGCTTTCTACGGCTTCACCGTCTCCTACGCCGTTCTTCCAGCCATTGGTTACTCCATCGATGCTGCTTCCCTTGCCGCTGCCTTTGGATCTCTTCCCATTGCTGCTAAGCTCGCCGTTAAGACCGTGGCCGCTGCTCCTTTTGCTTTCCATCTCTGGAACGGTTTCCGTCATCTCATCTGGGATACCGCCAACTACGTCAGCAAAAAGGGCGTTTACAAGACTGGTTACCCCGTCATTGCTCTTACTGCCGTCACCATTGCCGGTTTTCTTCTCATGTAAGATATCATGTCATTGATATCATTTAATTTAAATTCCCAAATCAACAACGTGAAGGAAATCATTCAATTCGTTCACATTGATATCCATTTCATCTACATCTAATCACCGGACCAATTACCCTTCAAATCATTCGTACACTTTGATATCCTACTGATGGTCATTCACTCTAAGTATTCTTGTAAAAAAAATAAAAATTCATAATTTTTTAAACTTTATTTTGACCCAAAATAATATATTGCTTTGTAGACTGATTATCTTTGGCTTTTCTTTAAAAACCTTGGTTGCTTTTTTTCCGATCGACGTTATAAACCATTCTTCTCAGTTGTAATTTCATGTTTTATCAATTGTTAAAACACAATCCACTCGTGTGAGAATCATCCAATGCCAGAGTTAAACATTCCTTTGACTAGCAAATCACCTCCTTTAGTTGCTCCAACATTCGCTAATACTACCAAACAGAGCTCAAATAAATCTAAAAAGAAATATAATAACTTACAACCTCGTAGCTCTCCTCGTCATGATCAATCACCTCAACTTATCCATCCCGCGGCCGCTGCTGCTGCTGTTGCATCGACCCAAAGAATCTCATCATCTAGTAGACCATTCTACCAACAAAGGCCTGGTCTCGCAACTTCAACTAGTCTCCCAAAATCTTCTTTAGATCGCTCCAAATCCAAACCTAAAAAACCTTCTTTATCAAATTCTCATCCTCCTCTCCCTGCTTCTTCCGCTGCCTCGGCTGCATTTAAACGTCGTCGCGTTCTTTCGCCTCTACCTCTGTCGCAATCTTACCAAAGCAATCCAGATTCTTCAAATAATTACATTGGCCGATCAAACTCATTATCCTCTCTTTCCAGTCCATGCAATCATGAAACAAACTCGCAATCACCTCCTACATCTTCTGAAAGTGACCACAAGCACCGAAATACTCCAGTAATTGTGTTGGAGGGCACAGCATCGATCCCTAATAAGGACATTGCTTCCATCATTGCTGCAGCAAAATATAGCGTCGCACAAATACCCAAAAGCCTTGCACACCTTGATACTATTACTTCTGCAAAAGACCTGTTGAGTCCTAGTGAAAAGAAAGGGGCATATTGTGCTGCTGCAAAGGCTCCAGGGATGGTTCCAAAGCAACCTTCCTCCGGTTTTACCCAAATTGCGACAACCGCTGCAGAGACAGCTGTACGAACCCAGTCCAAGTCCGAAAATACTGATAAACACAAGGCTGCACAAGGCAAAATACATTTGGGTTTAGAGCTAGAGCCTCCAACTTCTCGCCATTCACTAATTGGCAATTTACATGTTGATACAGACCCATTGCTTCTGTCTGCTCAGTCAACGTACTCTCAACATTTAAATGCACCCGATCAGTTTCATGCCAAATATTTGTCTAAGCGCTTGTCCAGTCGAAGCCCCATTCTTTCAACTCGTGTATACGGTTCTGAGGCTTGCCACATTGATATTCATTCTCCGGGTTCTAAAATTGAACCCAGTGTTGGCTCTACACTCACGAAAAAGTTTGAAACCAATTTCACCAATACGAACAGTGTTGACAAAGTCAATACAGACACCTTTTCCGCAACTCCTACACTCTCTAGAAACTCTTCCAAAATTTATTCTCCGACTCCGATTAAAGGTGGAACATTAAATACATTTCCGTTTCTTGACAATGACACTCATGAATACAAATCAACCCCAAAAACACTTGATCCTTCACATGGTCTTTTACCTGCTGATTCCATTTACAAGACTAAAAAACAGTTCCCAGAAGATACTCTAATTAATATTTCTCGAAACTCTCCAACTTCGGATAAAAAGGATGTAGTTGATGTCACCTCCACACCTGGTTCCGTATTAAATCCCAGGCCTCATTCCACTTGTACAACCGGAAACAAACGTGCTGGATTGAATATCGTTCACGCCAGTCCTAAAAATGACTATCAATGGGCTGGGTACACTGAATCACCAACCCGGCCACACAGTACCCAATCTGCTCAATCATTTTATAGCGCAATCAGTGGATCAAGCAATACTGTTGACCAAGACTCTGATAAATCCAAATTGGATCTCACAAAATCTAATCCATACCCAACTAATACCAAAGATACAAATGGCTTTAACGCGGTTGACGGCACAATTTTGAAACCTCAACAAATTGCCATTAAAAATCGCACACTCTCTACAAAACAGGCTGATTCTGTGCTTTCTGTTCCAGCCGTCATTTTATCTAAACCTTTCAGGTCTACATCATCACCAACTATTAGGTCCAATAAAGCCAAACTTGAGGGATGCGAGAAAACATCATCGATCTGTTCTTTTGACTCAACCTTGTCGTCCGATATTTTGAAATATACAGACCACTCTCCTAGCGAGTCCTCTGTCTCGCGTACTGCCACTTTCCCCTTACAAACCGTTCCGTCTCTTGCACGTACAAAAACTGTACCTGTGTCTAAAAGTTCTTTGCTAAATATCGCGTCATCCAGTCATTCGGATTCCTCGCCTTTGCAAAAAAGTCGACAAAACTCAAACGACTCGGAAAACGTCAAACACACTGCTATTCCATCTCAAAACAAGGAATCAATCACCACGAATACAGCAACACTAAAAACTCACCGAAAGACTAAAAGCTTTAATAGTTCCGGGTCTTGTGTTCATCCCAACACTCATAAACCTAAATCGCTCTCCCTTTCTTTGCACAGCCCGAGATCTGGTACGTACAGCCCTACCATTTCGCCAGCTCTCTCGCCTACACCGAGAAGTGGGCTACAGCATGAGTACTTTGTGGCTAGCCATGGCGAATCAAGTGGGCCCTTGCTGGACGTTCCGACAGCATTTCCGTCTAAAAACTTGAGGTCGCGATCTCCATTTTCCGAAAATAGGGCACTTCGTTCGCCGTCCACATTTTCTGAAACTAAATGTCGTCGTTCTCCATCCACTTTTCCGGAAAATAGAGCGCACCGTTCGCCATCTGCCTTTTCCGAAAATAGAACCCTTTGTTCCCCGGTATCTCCATCAATCGGCGGAGCCGCTGGCTTTGGATCGCTCAAATTTACCAAGCCGTCTGCAGAGGCTGCAAAAATAGCTGCGACAGCACGGTCGCCTCATTCCTTATATTTATCAAAAAACAATGGCGTACCGAGTTTTCCAAATAACAGCCCGTCTTCTGCGCCCACCAAGGATTTTGGAAATTTATATAGCCCTAGTTCTGGGCTGCCAGATAGACCCCTTTTGAATAGTACTGAAAACAGCATGGGTGCGCCCGGAAACGTTGTTCTTTCGAGTACAGGGTTACCTTTAGTTATCCCATCTTCAAGCCCGACTGCTGGTGCATTTAGTACTATTCCGCCATTTACAAACTCAAATGACAACAATTGTAGCGAAACTGTGTTTGGTGCAAGAGGCAAACGACACAAGCATTCACAAGGATTGTTTGGCATAATGAAACGCAAACTGGTGCACGATATCGGCACTGCATCAAGTAGCACTGACAAAGAAGCAAGCAATCAGCATCGCACGTTTAATGAGCATACAGATACCTCTTTATCTGAATCGTCCACTTTGCCAGTTTTCGAAAACTTTGGACCTAGCAATTTTCAAAGCTTGGGCATGACTAAAGCAACAATGCGGAAAAAGTCCAAGCACAAAGCTTTTAATGAAGATAAACCGTGGAAACACCATAGCTATGCATTTACTTTATCAGAATCTGAAAAAAAGAGGTATCAAGGGTTGTGGGCAGCCAATAAAGGTTCACATTTACCGTTCATATATACTACGGTCAAGGAAATTGAACATGAAAAAGAAGATTGGATTAACAAGGAAAAAGCCATTGAAAGCTTTTCAGGAAATAAAGTAAAGTATGGCATTGGTAAGCTCAATGCAGTAATGGAGCCGCCGGACCATGTTTTGGAAAAACTTGAGAAGCAGATTGTCGGGCTGGTTGAGAAAAAGCCCGAGCAAGAGTTTGAAAAAGAAACACACTATGAAAACCCAGGCAAGGAAATGAATACTCAGAGTGAAGAAGGAAAATTGAATATTGGAAAAACGGAGTCTTCTGAAGTCGAGAACCAACCGGGAATAAAACATATTCAAAACTCTTATATCGCAAATGAAACAACAGAAACATCTTACAAAGCCAACAGTCAAGTATTTCCGACTGCTCAACCACAATCATCAATAACGGATTTCAACAATTCAGAGTCCATAGCTTCAAGAGAGATTGCGACTGTAACTAATTCTTCCACAGCCTCTGACGTTACGACCCTACAAGATTCTGAAGCTCGACTTCTGGATAGCAGTTTGTCCTCGATTGATACTGAAGACTCTGGTATAGACAGTAATCGGAGTTTGTTGGCTGTAGATTTGCACCGACCTTTCACCAAATCGCTCTCCAACGCTTCGACAGATTCCTTGCATCGGTTACCGCTTTCGACGTATCATGAACCACATCTGGTCCATAAAGCGAGCCGGTCGTTAACTGATTTATCGCTTGAAAAGTTTGCGACCCTTTCAATTGATCGACCGCAGTCAGCGGCCTCGAATTTTGCGGTACGCAGACATGTATCCAAAGGAACCCCTCTCGTTCAGCCTGGCAGGATTGGTCAACAAAACTATGCCGATATTTCAACCCGAGATTTTGAAAAGATAAACGTGGATGGCAAAAGTTTTGACTCATTAAGAAAAAGCATTTCCCCTAAGCCATACATGTTACCAAAGTTTTCTGAAAAGGAACAACATAAACAACGATTAGAAACAAGAACCGAAAAACCGCAACGAAAAGTGTCAAACGAAGAAGAAAAGAAAAATCAACACAAAAAGTCTAAAAATGTTAAGCAGAACGGTGCTACACCTGCTACCGAATCTTCTAATGTCACCACACCCTTTTTGGTGGACTCGCGCCAACCGCTACATCACGACCCCCGGGACGACATCCATGGTTACGTTGTGCGCGAGCTATGGCGTCGCAGCCGGATCTCTGACGACATACTCGCACAGATTTGGGACCTCGTTGACCGGAACCATGATGGCACACTAAACCGCGAAAGCTTTTTGGTTGGAATTTGGCTGGTGGATCAGTGTCTCTATGGTCGCAAGCTTTCGTACAAAATAGATGACGCTATTTGGAAGAGTGTAAGTCGACTTGGGGTCACCGTCGAAATCAGAAAGGGAGACAGGAAAAATAAAAAAAAGAATGTTTAATATGATTGAAATGGCTTGTTGGCAGTCTATACTACAAATATTCAAAACATGACCAACTCTTTCTAAAATGGTCTTGAAAAACCTAAATATATTCCTAGTTTTTCCGTTTTTGCATCAACCTGTGTTGGGCGCCATTTCTGGGTTTTGTACATTTTCTTCCAATCAGATTGTTGCAAACTTTGTGATTTACAATTTTAGAAACAATATTATACAGAGAAAAGCATGGCTGAGTCAGCATTCACGCAGGTCCGTTTTATCAATTCGTTTTTTTGTTTTTTTTGTTTTTTATATTTATTTTAAGAATAAGTTGAATTTTATTAAACTTTTTTATTTTTATATTTTTCAACCATCCATTTGATCGCTTTAAAGATGAGCTCGTTTACCTTTTATTCTACAAGTCTGACGGAATGGAGTGTCGAAAAGGTTGCTAGTTGGATATCGTACCTTGGTCTTGCTCAATACTCTATCAACTTTAAAGGTATTAAACGGTTTCTGTCAATGATCTCAATTGCAGTTTTTTTCAACTAACTCTTGTCAATGATTTAGAAAGCAACATCACTGGTGATGTCTTGATATATCTTTGCCAGCAAGACCTGCGTGAAGTTGGTGTTTTGTCGGTAGGACACCAGCTCCGAATTCTCAAGAGCATTTATAATTTGGCAGAAGTTCAGGGCATTGAAGCCGGACCCAACAGATACATCCCGCCCACAGTGATATCGCTACAAGAAGCTGAACTAGGATATACAAACCAGAAATCTTCAACTACCTGGTCTAGCAAATTGCCGACACGTTGTCTAAATAGTACCAACACACTGGAAGCATTACCTCAGCTCCTCAAGCTGTTTCAAGTTCGTGATGAACGCATGTCTGTTATAGAAACTGAGCTCCGGCGTCTGGCGGACACCTCGGCTCGACTTCGCGAAGAATTGTTACCAATATTTCGGTTTTTTAAAGAGTCCAAGCCGTTGCCTTTGCCTGTTCACGAAACGCTCTCTTCACCAGCAAAATCTCATAACCATGCATTTTCTTCATCGTCTTCATCGTCTGCTGCAAGCGTCCACTCGACAAACAAACAACCAGCAGCATCTAAAGAGGGAGTTCACCGAGGCGGTTTGGCTAACCAAGCGTACTTGTCTACACATGGTCATAGTACAAAATTCAGCAAGAGTAACGTAATCAACAACACAACCATTTTGACTAGTCATGATTCTCAAAAGACAAATCCAAATACGACAGATTCTACAAACTTGTCATTTAATACCAATACCTTGACATCTTTGCCAGCAAACAATGTCGTGGCTGCAGAGTCGATCATTGTTGAGCAGAGTGGGTCCGACACTAATTTGAGTTCTAGACCATTGACCCATTCCGTCGCACATAATGGCGAGGAAAATAATACCCAAAGCAAAAATTTCGAAACGGGTAAAGAGTGTAACGTGCGCACGACGCAGTCTTTTGGGCCAACAAAAAAGACAGGAAATGGGTTGGGGAATCAGCAAATTGTGCCAAGTAATCGACCAGCCTCAACGCTCCATATGACACACTCAGCCAGCCAAATGAGTAGTGCAGATCGGCCCGAATTTCACGAAAGTGTCCAAAGTTCGGACCAGTCTTCAAGCACGGAAGAGAGTGCTGGCGACGACAGTTTTAGTGCTGAAGACAATAACACTGGCACCAGCTCAGACGGAAACGTGATAGACAGGCATAGTGCAAATTCTGAAACCAACTCTTTTACACACGACTTGCCCATCCCGCCAGATGTTTTGAGTCACAAAACTCTTCCACGGATCACAAATAAACAAAAGACTCGTGCAGCCGGTTGCGAGCTTTTGGTATGCTACGACGATGAAGAGCGGACTGTCGGGCTGCACGAATTTCCGCACAAATTGTTTAAAGAGTTGAAGGCACAGGGAAAAGACCCAGTATTTAAAGTACGAAAGACTGTAGATGTCAAGCCAAATGCTGGCATTATAGTGAATGGAACACCAGGCGGGTTATTGTGAATTTTTAATTTGAAAATAATATTGGCATTTAATAAAAAGGGACATTAATCATGAAATATATATGTAAAAACAACAAAAATGAAAAGTTAGAGTTGGTATCGGAACAATGGATTCTTGGTGTCCATTGCAGCCAAGACCTTGGGATCTTCGTCATAAACTTCAGGGTGTTCTCTGCAATACTTTTCCTTCTTAGAATTGCAAGCCTTGTAGTAAAGCATCATGGCCAATGCAAGAATGATGGTGAGACAAGTGGAAGCCAAAACAACCGAATGGCCGAGTCTGTAGTGTGGCTTGTCTTGTGGTCTGTAAATAAATGCAGAGATGACAGCGGCAATAGAAGCGAAACCGATTTGGATACCCACCGCGATACCACGAGTCATAACATTGGGGTAATTGTTGGCGTTCCAAGAAATGAGAGAAGGCCAGGGAGAATAAACAGCACTAACGCAGAGGAAGAGCATACCGTATGTGACGTTTGAGTTGGATTGGGCAATGCAGCCAATGAAACCGGGAATGGCAAGTAAAGCTAATGGACCAACGATGAAGTACCATCTAGTCTTAAACTTATCGGAAAAGTAAGAAACAAAGATTGTGCAGAAACAGGCACAGATATAAGGAGGAGCCGACATAAGCTGAGCCTTGGAAGAAGTCCAGCCGAGATCGCGGATGGTGGTAGGCATAAAGTAGGAAAAGGAGTAAATGCCAACAGTGCATCCGAAAGACATGAGAACCATGTACCAAACTCTCCAGTCACCAATACTGTGCTTCAAGTTGTCCTTACCGAGCTTTTCGTCTTCGTGGTGATCACCCTTACCAGCACCTTGACGGAGATACCATTCCCAGAAAATGACTTCATCGTGTTTCATGAAACGAGCTTGACGAGGACCACTGTACAAGAAGAAATAGCAGAAACCTCCGATAACGATAGTCATAAGACCTTCAATGATAAAAATCCAAGCCCAGCCAGCCTTGCCACCAACACCATTCATTTTTTCGATAAAGTAAGCCAAGATACCGGAAAATGAACCTGCGATAGTAGAAGCAGAAAAGAAGAGGGCAATTCTGAGTGACAGTTCGGTGCTTTGGTACCAGTTTGAGAGATAGTAAGCACAACCAGGCATAAGACCAGCTTCAAAGAGACCAAGGAGAATACGAAGAACAATCATATCATTTTTATTGCGAGCAAAGCCCATACCTAAGATGCAAACACCCCAGAGAACACAAGTGAGCGGAAGAAAGATTCTGACACCGATTTTTTTGAGTAAAACATTGCAAGGGGCTTCAACAGTACAGTAAGTGGCAAAAAAGACGACCAAGATGACGGAGTAGTCATTAGCACTGAGATGAAGGTCTTCATTCATTCCTGCAATTTTAGCGTTACCAATGTTACCACGATCCAAGAAACAAAGGAGGTAGAGGACCGCACAAGCAGGAATCAGGTTTATGTCGATTTTTCGGCGAAGTTTGTTGATTTTTTTAGTGTCATAGGATTCGACAATTTGTTTTTCCTCGAGAGATTTGTACTCAGCATAACCGCCGGACAAAGCTTCTTCGTCTATTTGAGAAACCGTAAGATTTGGTTCCTTAGAGTCCAATACATTTTCATTGTAGGAGACTTCTGGTTTCGAATCAAAGTTGAACGAAGAAGAAGGGGGAGAATCAGAAGGAGAGATTTGTTTAGTTTGCATTGTAATAAAATATAGAGATGGATGAAAATTTCACGCTATTCGGAAGCTTTAAATTCAAATTTTCAAACCAGTCTTGTTGAAATAAAAAATGTGTAGATAATGAGAAAAAAAAAGAAAAAGAAAACAAGCTGATATTGGCACCTTTTTATATCCAAAATGAAAAATTTATTCGCGGAGAACGAAGCAAAAATCCGGGGTAATGCGGCTACTAGATGAGGAGGGGTTTTCCAGCCCCATTGGAGAAGAGCGTAAATTACCCAAACAGGTAAGAGATGCTTTATTCGGATTTATCTCAAACTTGGCATTTGTACGAGGCGTGGGGGTTTAAAACGAGGAGAAGAACTAAGCGGTGGATAAGATTGAGACATGGCTTTTGATTTGACGATACCAGAATCCACTATTTTTCATTGCATCTAATGAGATTTCGATTTCTTGATATGATACTTGGTTTTCCTGTTTATAAATCCTCTTTGAAATAACTAGGTACTGGATTTTATTTTCAGCGAAATAAAAATAGTAGGCAGTTTAAAGAGCAACTTGATTCCCAATTTTCCGTTACGGTCTCAGAATATTCCTTATTTAAATCTCTGGCCGTCGGATTGGTCCTCAAATATCCAACAGTGTAACCCATCAATAGTTTCTAGAAGTCCACACCTTTAACCAAGAGTTTGTTGTCAACCAGTACAACAATTTGTGCAATGAATCGACTTCACCTTAGGACCACCGGGTTCTTAATCAATTAGTCACAGTTGATGGCTTGTCAATAAGTGTACCGGTACAAAAAAATATGCGTCAGCCCGGAGTCGAACCGGGGGCTCGACGATGGCAACGTCGAATTTTACCGCTAAACCACTAACGCTAGTTATAAATCCAGATCATGAATTATTTATCCCACAAAATTTATAAGCTAGTATACTGTCTCGTTTAAAATTCTTCTAAACTTGGTTTTGTATAGAAATGCAGGTTAAATGTTTAAATTTTCAGTCCAACTAATAAATTCCTACGTCAATGTCATTTCGACATGCGAAAACATGATGGACTCCAGATCATATGCCGTTTAAAAGATGCCCATTTCTTAGTTCAAGATTTGGTTCGTTATGTTTGTTTTCTGGGATGGGTTCTATAACTCGTAAATAAATTGAATTGAATCAAACTCTAGGATGGGATTTAATGCTTTCATCATTTAAAAAAAATCATTGAAAACTCAAAACATTGACTTTAAAGGCATGGTTGACCAATATCTACCATTTTCTAGTCATCTATCGATCTTGTTATTATATTCACTTGGAAAGAGCTTAGCCAGATTTTCACTCACAGTTTACCCCAAACTCTTGAGCAAAAAAGCTTAATACGTCATATTTATAACTGTAGCTGGAATTCATGTCGGATACCTCTTGGAACCGATATAGAGTTAGAGCTCCCCCAAAGATGGGGGTTCAACTGACTGTAGTTTAAACCAAGCACTTGAAGAATTATCGATTAAAACACTCACCATTCGATTTACTCTATTTCATTATAAACCTTTTAATATTATCGTGATTATTTTTGCTTTTATCATTATGATTATAATTATTAGGCACTTATTACTATCAATATTCTATCACAAACTCCAACTTGCAATCTCATTTGCCAAAAACAAGAAATACACCATGTATGTATCTGAATGTCTTGGCATCGTATTTTTTCTGCGCAACTATTGGTAAAAAACTTACTGACCCCCACAGACTCGGTTGACATTTTGTCGTATTCAGGCCCGAAATATTGGCAACATTAAACAAGGCTTCCTGTTTAAAAGTAATGCCGATTTCAAATCATAACCAATAGCTGATTCATACACTTGTTCATTGTTTGGCAGCTGCTCAATATATGTGTCAAATCACTTTTGTCCATCCTTTCTGTCTCTTGCCTGGACAATGTTAATTCCACATGTCTAGTTATCCTTTACCCAGGATCAAAAAAAAAAATCAAAAAATCAAAAATATGACACCTGTGGGATTTGAACCCACGCCTCTTGCGAGATCCGAAAACACTGTTATCAGCGAAGAATAACTCTTGAGTCGGACGCCTTAGACCAACTCGGCCAAAGTGTCATTCCATGTAGATAAAAATATTATACTTTATTTTGATCTATTTCTCAATAATCACGGTTATTCACTTTTTTTGATTATAAGTAATTGTTTCTCAACTGTATGGGCCTGAGAACTACTATTTTTTCAAAATGTTAGGGTTAATATTTGTATTATCGCCGGTATCGCTTGTTTTTCATATTACTATAACCCTTGTAGACATACCTAACTTTATAATTTGAGTTGTCAAGGCCTAGATATTATATTTTCTACACCGTTTACCAAATATCGCCCAATCAATTTCATGTATTGCTTAGGTCCTTTATTTAGCAATGATTTACAAACAAAGCAATAATTATAGTTCAGTTTTTCGGTACTTAGGCATAGTATCTTTTTTTTTTTTTCTTTTTTTTCCATTGGAAGACTTCTTTTGTCAGCAGTTTACATTTATACAAAAGTTGGGATAAATCGTAGAGCCAAAGCGGTTCATTCAATGAAATTTTGGGTTCCAACTTCCGAAACATATCATTGGTCATTTTTTAATACATTTATAGCTCAAGATCCAAAAATTTGTTTGAATATCATGTTCCGAATATCATTTTCAGTTGTGGTATTTGTTACTTGATTTCCATTCTATTATTTTTACTAAACTTTATAAAAACTACAGTGTGATTAAAATTACTCTTGTATCATCCAATTTCATTATTTAATAGACTTGGTTTTCTTTCTTTTCTTGGTAACTGCACTCATTTCTTGTTCGTAAATATCCTTGGCCTTGGTTTTTCGTTTACTTGACGGCGCTGAACTCTTCACACTTACTACTCCTCCCTTTTCAGCTGCTCGTTTCAACGAATCTTGGTCAATCTCTGTATCCATTGGAAGAGCATACCTAAAACAGTAATATAGTTAGTATTTCATCAAAGGCTCAAATAATAATAATAAAAGAAAAGAAAATCTCACTCACTTGGTCATATCAATGGCGTTAATCATATCAAGCTGTTTAGCTCTAAGCTCGGCAGAAACCTCATCACCTGCCTCCTTCAAATCTTCATCTAAACTACCCTTCAAAGGAACAAACTTTTCTTCCTTGCCGGCTCCTTGACTTCCCGTAGGGTCTTGCGCTCTTGGCAACTCATTGTCAATCGCGTTGGCTACAAGATCTCTGAAAAATAATGAAAACTTGCGAATCGTCTTGGAAAACATTGCTAAGGTCTGGTTGACGGGCAAATTCAACTCCGTAGACAATGTATCAATATCCTTCTTTTGAAGACCAATGCCCAAAAGAATTGCCGACTGGATGCTCGACAATGTCAATGTCGTTGGAAACTTGTTGGAAAAGTAAAGGAATGCAATCGCAGGCAGCAAGTCAATAACAACATGATAATCCAACAAACTGTTAGCATACGACTCTAAACGCTTCAAATCAAACGGAGTCATAGTACGATCAAGTTCCACTTTGGTAATCGATTCAGGTCTAGGTCGCTCCGATAACGCATTAGCCTCACCTTCTTTGATGCTCAAAGACTGGATCGCACTAAAGTTGCGGAATTCGTACGCTAATAGGTTGAGGAAACGTTTACCAAAGTCGGCAACAAACTCACCCAACCATGCCTTTTCACGATCTTCAAGAACCTTGAGCATGATACATGTGTGTTCGCCAGTGAGCTCGTTTGCTGTCTGGCGAAGATACACTGGCGAATATCCAGCTCGCTTCCAAAACTTGTTGAGTTCTGGCGTCAAACCATAAGAAACGCCTAGATAGTGCAAATAGTATGGCGAAATCTCGGAAAGTTTAAGAAGCATGGGAGGCATGCTTCTGGGATCGCGGTACTTGATATCATCTCCGAGTGATCCATTTTCAAGCTCATCGTCACCAACACGTGTAACTGAAAAGTCCTTTTCATACTTCTTTTCCGAAATATTTGTAAATTTTCCTTGGAAATAATCTTGTAACTGTTCCAATGCTCGAGCACCGTATCCCATTCCCATGTAATCGGGATGTGTCGCAATTCTAACAACTCTTGCACCTGAAAGTCCAGCAAACTCGTCATCTTGGAACTGCTGAGAAATAGTCCATGGAATAAGATCGCCGCCAGCCCGTTGGCCTCGGCTCAAGCTTTTGTGCACACTTTGCTTGGAGATCTCGCCTTCGAGTGCCAACTGAATAACACAAAGAGGCTCTGGTAACTTTTTGTCATTTTCATCAATAGGAGGCAACAACACGTACAGTTGGTGAGCTGGAGCATCACTCAGTAACTGCAAATCGTTGGGCGAGTTTTTATAATGACTGGCAACATAAAGAGCCATGATCTTGTGCAAAAAGGCTTCAGAAACTGGGTGGAACGAGAACAGAGTATCGCGGTTGATGTAAAAAAGATTGCATTGGGATGGATGAGGACAGCCTTTTTCAGCAAGTCTCTTAGTGGTGGAAATGGTAGCATCGAGACAAAGAAGCTTGTTGAGCCATTTTTCGACAGGATCGCCAGGAGCATATCTGATGGGTTCTTCCAAAGTAACCTCCGTTAATGATCTGCTACCAATACTGTTGTTTTCAGAGACCTTGCCGTTTCTGTCGACAACAGTAAGCTCTACATCATCCTTTTTGTTGAGTCCTTTAGACTGGTTTCGAAGTTGCTGGATCAGTTTCAATGAGAGCGAGCGGCCAGTACCTTCGTAACCGTTGATAGTAGATGCCATGAAAACCAAATAAGAGCCCATCAGCTTTTTGACAAGTGGAAGAGGAATAGCTGCTGCTTCATCAATAACGACCAACTCGGCTTGGCCCAAAACGTGGGAATCAGACGGGTGAATATACTGGATGGTTTGTCTGTGGGATCTGAAAATGTTGACTCTGACAACAGCATTGTTAAATGCAGGGTTGGTTGACTGAATAATATCATAATCCAGATGCTCGTCGTATCCGAGAGCATCAAAGCCCTTAAAAATGAACTCAAAAAGAGTTTTCAAGTTTTCTGGAGAAGGCGAGGTGATGAAAATGTTTGAGTAGCCAGAGGCAACCGCAGCAGCAATGGCTACACCCAACGCAGCCGACTTACCACGACCTCTGCCTGCAGTCAAAGTAACTGTATTTTTTAAGGTCTTTTCTGAAATTGCATCAATGAAACTTAAAATGGCCTTTGCCTGGTCAACAGTTTTCGCAATATTGACCAATGGGCCTGCAGGTTTGACCTCTACAAGACTATCTTTGATATCCTTAAGTTCTTGGGCATGAGGAGTCAGCTCTTCCTCGTCTTCTTTGGGCGAAAGAGCTTTAACCTTCTTACCACCGAAGATGGGTAAGACGTTGAGCTCGTCATCCACAACCAAACAAGTCTCACAGGAACCGAGAGATAACAAGAAGCGTTCGTTGAATCTAGCAACAACGTCGCTATGGGCTTCAGTACGGTATCTAGAATGGACATCCATAGTCATGGTATAGAGCTGCTTGAGCGAAGACATTGACTTCAAAAGAATGATGACGATTCCACCACCTTCAACGGTTTCAATAGTTCTAGCAAGGATATTTGGAGTAATAGCTTCAAAATCTTGGAGGATACACATGCCATAGGTATTTCCGAGAATTTTTTCAGTTTCCTTGTAGTAAACATAACGGATATTTTGTAAACTGACGAAAAGCTCAAATGGATCTTCCTGGTTTGCTTCACGAACACCCCGTTTGATTTCCTTTTTGATTTTGGTTTCACGTTTCTTACGATGTGAACTGAAGCCTAACAATTTGTTCTTATAGGCCCATAGTACCGACTTATTCATCTTAATATCTGCAGCAGACATCAAGTAATGAAGATTGGGAAGCTGGTCGCGAGCCTTGTCGCCGACAATGACGAAGAAACTGCGTTGTTTGGTCTATTGAAATCATAAATGTTAGAGCACACTCAAAGGATTGGAAAACAAATCGAAACCAAAAGACATACCTGAACACCATTGCGAATAAGCGCAGGAATTCGCGAATCAATTGCTTTTTTCACCATTTGTCTTGTTTATGTATGAAAAAAACCAAACTACACTCGTAAAAAAAGTTGAAATTTTTAGAAAACTTCAAGATGGAAAAAAAAATTTTTAAAAAAGATGATGTAAGCTAGCTAAAGCCGTATGTCATGTGAAGTTGAAACCAACTCCATTATATAATCACGCACATTTCGCGTGATTAGCAATTTTTTTCTTAAAGGTGTTGAATTTCCATAGATTGTTATAGACCTAAACACAAAAAACGACAATGTCAACAGAAGCAACACCTACAGCAGCAGTTGAGACGCAAGTTTCTTCGTCGAAATACGATCCGTCAGCATTTCTGCATGAGATTACCGGCAATAATGTTGTTGTCAAGCTGAGCTCTGGTGTAGAATTTCATGGTAAGAATCAAAAGGGTTTATCATCACTATTTCAGCAATTGAAAACCGATTATGAAGCCGATTAAGAATTCCAAACTGACCGAATTGTGCTTTTTTTCTATCATATCTGATTCGATATAGGTAAACTTCAATCAGTTGATGGTTTCATGAATGTGGCACTGGAATCGACTCGAGAAGTGATCAATAATAAGGAAGTCACCAACTGGGGCGACGTGTTTTTGCGTGGACATAATGGTAAGTTACAGCTAATCTGTCATTTCTTCTGTTTCTAAGCTTTTGGATTTACTAATTACGATATGATGAATACTCGTTTTGATTCTTTTTTTTTCGTCTAGTTCTCTACATTTCCGTGGCTTAGATCCAAGCATCTGCTTGGTTCCTAATATGAAAAAAATGTCGCATATGTATTTATCTACTTTCCAAGTTATGAATGAATGAAATATTTTGTTTTTACTCATGATTCCAATGGTTTCTCTCTTGTCAATTGTAAAAACATGCATTTATAACCGTATTGGTTGAAGGTGGTTGCAAGTGTCAAAACAAATCCCGTGATTTGTAGCGCGTTTCTTCTAACCACCATTACTTAATTTCTGTTCTTTTCTTTTTTTTTTCTGTTTTTTTCTTTTTTTTTTCAAATTATATCTTTCGATTCTTCTTTAGAACCAGGTTTTGTTTGGGAAAACAAGACAGATTTTGTTTTTTTGAAATCTCGTTGAACAAAATGGATCAAGAACAATCACAACTACAATCTTCCGGTTCTGTTCTTGATTCTAATCAAACATTTGGTTTTCCAACTGATATGCCTCGCGACGACAAATTCATTATTCAAAAATCACATCCGACCTCATTTTCAACTCCATTCAGATATGATTGTTTAGCTACTGAACCATTAACTTATACCCATCATGGGAATTACCAAGATGTTTTTAGACTCTCTCAAAATAAAATGGATGGTTCCTCAAAAGTTACTGAAACGCCAACTGATCTACAAACCTATGTCAATGCTTCTGTAGATTCGTCTGCCTTTGGTACTTTTGGCATACCACGTCAGGCAAAAAATATTGTAAAGGCCTCGTCTCCATCTATCTTTCAATCCACTGAATCAGAATCATCAAATTCTCCAATTTCATATTCACCACGGAGACAACAAAATTTTAAAGTACTACCTCCGCCTCATCCTTTACTTACCGAAACTCCAGGATTACTAAGTCCAACACTTTCTTTATCGCTTCTCGAAGAAATAGAATCATACTCCTCACGACCAAGTTTGAAACCTGCTCCGTTTCGACTAGTTACTATACCCAAACTACCGATTTCTACCGACATATCAATAGCACACACAAAAACACCTGACGAAGCTGAAACCACAAATGCTACAGAAATATCAACAACTCTCCCAGCCTCGAAACCTGACGACGATTTTTCCCCTGAGATGGTGGGAAATCGCTCTACAAGGCAGTGCAAAGAACGGGAGGTTGTGAACTACTCTCAAAAAAAATGTGAATTTCTCAAAATAGGTCCTAGTTTTGGACGCACCAACCAAGTTCTCAACATTGTAGACCCTGAAGGAAAAAGTATTTACACCATCTTAGCTTGCAGACTGGATCGTGGCTTTCATATGGTTGATGATGAGTGGATCACTTATCGTCGTAATTATTTCACTCTTACAGCCTCTTATTCACTAACGTTTGGTGACCCTATTGAATACGGGAAAGTCCCTAGATGCAATTTATATTTAGACGTAGACAATGAAAAAAGTAAGATTCTATTTTTTTCTATTAAAACTTCTGCCATTGAATTAGATTCCTCGAAAGGTTTTCAAAACGTTGCTTTGATCCAAACCACTTCAAAATGCAACATCGGCACCCAGCAAGAGCCGTCCGCCATCCCAATAGTTCCAGGCATATTACCCTCGCACGAATTTATCAAACATAATTGCATTCTTAGAGCCGCTAACCAGAAACAGGGGATTGAGAAGCTTCTAGCATACCCAAAGGTGGAACTTGGCGAATTTGGCCAATATTATATTACAAATTCTGAAACGAACGGCAACATACCATTTGTGGCATTGTTTGAACGCCTCCAGTTTTCCACTCCGTCCAGTGGCGACTCTCGTAAAGTAAAGGCTTTGGTCCAACTAATCGTTACATTGGAGTCTGGCGAGTCTTACGTTGCTGCTTGGTCAGAAACCCCATATTTTACGCTGTGTATTAGACCTCCCTCGTCTTATCCCGACAGAACTGCTCTAATTCAACGGTCAATTGGAATTCGTCCTGCATCTGCGCCATTTGCTAGAGATATAAGTGCAATGGTTTCCGTACAACCAAAAGATGCACCCAGGCTTCGTGAAGAGGATCAAGAAAAAGAGGTTTTGTCGCACACACTGTCTAATAATGAGTCAAATATACTTTCTTCTACGAGAACACCATTAGCTGGATTGTCATCAGTACCAAAAATGTCTAGAGTAATAGTTACAGATACCCGAATGCTGGCTCCTAATTCAGAAAAAAACCCCGAAATGCAAGAGCCGTCAAATGAAGTACCGGAGAACTCTAGTTTCAAAAATACCAACACGGAATCAAAACTCTGGCAACCAAATCAGGATTTTCAAAATGGAACTGTTCATATGGTTGATCATGTTTCTCATAAACCAAATGGTAGATCCTCGCCAAATAATTACACTGTCTCCGATGATTCTCGGAAACATAATCACAACCCTACAGTAAGCCCATATCCAGCTCCTGTGCATCAACAATCAAGCATTCTGAGCAAAATGGGCCTCTTGATTTCAAAAGATCAATATGCTCGAAATCACAATGGAAACTCTCATTTTCCAAACACCAATCCCATTTTACGGTTCATCAGACCTCGATTGGTATCCTCTCAGTCCTTTCAAACAAACCAAGCGTCTCATACAAATGGTCATATCTCCAAAATAAATATGATTGGTCAAAATTCAAAAGCTATTGCGGATGAGACAGCATACAATTACTCTAGCCCTCCGGCTATCGACCCCCTGCAGCCTAATTTGTCTTCTTTTTTAAACACAGGTACATATATTGATTCAAATACCACAATCAATGACAACCTTAATCCAAAACCTGTTGAGACAAAGACTAGTTTAAACATTCACCCCAATAATGGCATTGATCTAAAAGCTGTTAAAGAAAATGTCGATACTTCCTCTAAAAATTTACAGAAACGAAAGAGGCAGGAGTCAGCCTCTAAAAAACGACGAAGAAAGTCCAAAAAGAACAAAATCAACCAGCAAGAGACCAGGAACAATAAAATATTAAATAAACCACTTGCGCCTTCACTTGGGAATAGAAAAGATGCTGGTAGGGTCAATAAACCAGCTACTTCAGGCAGTGCGGCATCTTTGTTCTCAAACTCCAATAATCCCAAACAAGAACCTAAACTTTTGAAACCTGTAAAAGCTAAACACAACAAGTCCCATAAACCAGTTGTTTTGGCAAAAGACGGCGGTAGCTCGTTCAAAATACCTACGGGTCCCTCGTACTCTGCACCGTCCATGCCGACGCCCCGCAATACCGAAAAAGTGTTTAAAGTCGGTCGCAAACAAGCACGAAGAAACAAGGCTAATCGGCAAAAGGTTTTAAAAATCGCAAAATCTCCAGCACAACAAGACACAAACATTATCATTCCAAATGGCTATTCCAAGGCTGAAATCAAGTCAGATTCTCAGGAAATGAAATTTTTACCCAAGCCCGCGTTGCATACAAGCTCAGCAGTACATCGGCTATTGACGAGTGATCTAGGAATGAAGCCAGATGATTCATACATAATTGCTGACGATACTTTGGCTTTTGAATAGTTCAAACGAGAAGCTACCGACAATTAGTGTCAATATTTTATATTTTTACATTTTCTAATGTTTTTTTTTTATCAATTGCATTTTAATAATTAGATTTTATGAGATATGAAATTTATTAGAATAATATGTAAGACAATAATTTATATTGTGTAATGAGTACATTCAACATTTAAACAATATATTTCATTCAAAAATTGTGAAATATAGATAGATTTATTTAAAGGCTAGGAAAATATTTAACTTTGGCAACATTGGCAATAATGTTGATAACATAATTGATTGATTTTACCCAAGAGTTATAGAAGTTTAAAGCGATAGCAACTTTGGTCACTCATTTGATATATACAATTGATTTTTATTTACTTTATTTACGGGTTATAGAAATATATAACATCAACTACTTAGGCCACCCGTTTATATATACAATTTGATATGTTATGTGCGCTATGTCTGGAAAGTGTCGTTCTAACGTATGTTGAACAACCCGGCTATAACCTCTGGTAGCAGCTCATGAGGACCAGAGAAAACAACATGGTACGAATAACATTTTTTAATTCATACTCATGACATTTTTTCAATAAAAATCTGAAAAAAAATGGTTGAGTTTTTTTGGGTCTATTAACCCACATTCTTTATGGTTGCTATTTCGCTACAATATACAACATCACATGATTACGATGCTTTTTTAAGATGGTTTTTTTTTTTCTCGAGATTATCTGGAAATCATGTTACATTCACATTACTTTTTCACATAATTCGACCATGAATGTTTCATAGGCTTTTCAAGTGTTTCCACATCCATATTTTGCGAGTCTTGAAAAAACAAGGTTTCTCCTAAGATCGTCTTTTATGTACTTTGGAATCGAAACATTTTTCAACATATAATTGTAATTAAATAAACTTATGGTTTTATTGTCGCTTATGGGTCATAAATTTCAATGGTTCTAAAGTTTCCAAACATGAAAAACAAGAATTGTAACCATCGCGGATCACAAATTATTAAAGAATCGATACGTCATCGTCTATTAATATATTAGTCCCAGTATCATTGTCATATTGACGTGTTAGACAGCTGGTTTAGCACGAGAGGAATAGGACTCAAATGTAGTACAATTGTGTGAAGCGGGATCATGACAAACACTAAACCCGTCAATATTGACTCATAAACCTCTTGAGTCATAGGGGAAGAAAAAAAACCCAAATGTCATCTTTACATAAGATGTAAAGCCTTTGCAATGGCCTAAAATATACATTAAATCCGATCTTGTATACCGAATCAGTTGAAAACCACTTACCAATAGTCTCGGTGTATTTTTTTTACTATAGATAGAAGGTTGAGATTTCTAACAAGTCCAACGTTTTCCAAATTTAAGATTGAAAATAACAAACTCGGTTTATGGAATGCAGGGCAGTTATTCAAAATACGTAAAACATGAGACATCAATATTTGTATTAAAACTAAAAGATCCGATTGTGGGAATCTGTGAATATAGATTATCCAAAAGGGTTCAATGCATATGAATATTGGATTCAAAATACTTTGAGCAAAAATGGAAAGTTTGCATATAATTAACTAACGATGAGAATTGATGATTTACATGCATTTTTACAAAAAATGCTAGTCTTGAGCTAAATGTCTTTTTATAAAACTTTGAATAAATGCTTATGTTCCATGTCAGAACAGCCTTCAAATGGCTGTTTTAGTTATGCAGTGCGGAACACGTCTTCTAATAGTGTTTCAAAGTATCAAAGAAATCGCTACAAGTTTAGAAATTATAATAATTAACATTAACTAATTAAATGGTACTCAGCACTAAATAAAAAGATTTTATATGAAAAAAAAATCGAAACAAGAAAAACAATATTAAAACTATTACGGCCAAGAATCAAAAAAAAACAAAAAAAGAAAATAGAGAAAAAATTATTAAGACCATATAATTCTTCAGAATTTAGCTATAAGAGTCAAAATTTATAAAGAAAAGTAGCTTCAGAATTGCTTATTCGTTAAAAATGATCAAATATTGAAGTAAGAAATTATAGCATATAGCAGGATTGCAATTCAATTACATTTGAATCAAATGTGCTTAAATCAAAAGACCCATAACTACGAAGACAACACCAAGAGTGCCGCTGTTGACGGCAACTCCGTATGGGGCACCATTGTTGTTTGAAGCGCTAGTAGATGAGGCAGCAGCATTGTCGGTTTGAGAAGTAGATCTGTGGCTTGTGGTTACAGTGTTACCAGAACCAGTAGCAGAGCCAGAGCCTGAGCCGGTTTCAGAAGCGGAACCAGAACCTTCAGTGGTGGTGATAGTATTACCATTGGAGTTTGTAGTAGTGATAACAGCACCACCGGAACCATTAGAATTGCCAGAAGCAGAAGCAGAACCGGTTTCTGAACCAGAGGCAGAACTCGAGCCAGAAGCCACAGTTGTAGTGATAGTATTACCTTCAGCATCAGTGGTGGTAACAACAGCACCACCGGAGCCATTGGAATTGTCAGTGCCAGAAGCAGAACCGGTTTCTGAACCAGAGGCAGAACCCGAGCCAGAAGCCACAGTTGTAGTGATAGTATTACCTTCAGCATCAGTGGTGGTAACAACAGCACCACCGGAGCCATTAGAATTGCCAGTGCCAGAAGCAGAACCGGTTTCTGAACCAGAGGCAGAACCCGAGCCAGAAGCCACAGTTGTAGTGATAGTATTACCTTCAGCATCAGTGGTGGTAACAACGGCACCACCGGAGCCATTAGAATTGCCAGTGCCAGAAGCAGAACCGGTTTCTGAACCAGAGGCAGAACCCGAGCCAGAAACCACAGTTGTAGTGATAGTATTACCTTCAGCATCAGTGGTGGTAACAACAGCACCACCGGAGCCATTGGAATTGCCAGTGCCAGAAGCAGAACCGGTTTCTGAACCAGAGTGGGTGGCGGAGCCAGATTCCGATCCAGAACCAGTGTGGGTTGCTGATCCAGATTCTGAGCCAGAGCCAGTGTGAGTAGCAGAACCTGACTCAGTTCCGGTGGCGGAACCAGATCCAGAAGTTTGAGTGGAAGTACCAGTCTCAGTGATGGTATTACCGTTAGAATCAGTAGTTGTGATGAGGAACGGAATAAGAGCACCAGCAGCTGCTCCAGCACCGACAGCTGCACCAGCACCATTTCCTGAGCCAGAAGTAGTGCTGACACTAGATTCGGTATTTGAACCGGAACCTCCTGCAGAGGATTGGCTAGTAGCACTTTCAGACCCAGAAGCAGTAGGTGAGGCAGATCCAGATTCAGAGCCTGAAGCAGTGGCTGTACCTTGTCCAGTTGCAGACTCGGTGCCCGAAGCTTCGGAGCCAGAGGCAGTGGTGGTTACAGTACTTTGCCCAGTTGCACCAGATCCAGCACCAGAAACAGTAGTTGTGACAGCACCACCAGCACTTCCTTCAGAAGCAGAGGCACCAGCACCAGAAACAGTAGTTGTGACAGCACCACCAGCACTGCCTTCAGAAGCAGAGGCACCAGCACCAGAAACAGTAGTTGTGACAGCACCACCAGCACTGCCTTCAGAAGCAGAGGCACCAGCACCAGAAACAGTAGTTGTGACAGCACCACCTTCACTGCCAGAAGCACCAGCAGTTACGACGGCAGTCACAGTGGAAGTAGGCGAGTTATTAGCGCTTTGACCTCCAGCAGGAGCAGTAGCAGTAGCAGTAGCAGTAGCACCAGAGGCATTTCCGGCCCCAGTGCCAGGCTGTGAGATAGGAACGAGATTGAGAGAAAAGAGTGTTGAAAAACCGGGAACAATCGAGTTGGCGACAGTCAAAAAGGAATTAAGTGCTGGAAGAGCGTCGGCACCAGTGGCAGTGGTATAGGCGTGGTATAGCGAGGCAGCCTCGGCATTTGTTTGAATAACACTGAGGGCACTGTTTAAACCGTTTTGAGCGTGAGCCGGCATTGTTGCTGCCAACATCAGCAAGATGTTTTTCTTATTGACTTGAAATTTGTTTCCAATCATTTGCTGAAATTATTTTAGAGAATTTTTTATGTGTGGGGACGTGCTGACAAGAATTGTAAACTATTGTCTAAATAGGATAAATGACCGATAAAGTACTGGAAAAATAACAAAAAAAAAATGATAAAAAAATCAACATGAAAACTTTGCGTATTTACGGAAAACCATTGATATTTATATAAATCTAGATTCATACTTTTATAAAAAAATGACTCGAGGCGGTTAATCGTTTCTTTTTTACTAGAGTCCGTTTGTACCATTGCGGGTGGAACAGGATGGCAAACGTCTAAATCTAAAATGTTAAGCCATCATGAAACCTTCTGACTTTAGGTACACGCAGAAAACTGTGATCGTTCTATAAAAAGGCAACTGCCCAAATACCAGGGCATAAATCCTAGGAATGTTTTCAAAAGCTAGCTTTCAAACGAAGCATATTACATTTACACGTAACCGCCTTGTTTTGTTGACATTTTGCTCAAAACAAAAACTTTATTTCAATTATTATTTTGAAAAAATAACAGCTTTAATAGTTGATTTTTCGGGTCTTTAGATCAAAATAAAAGGTTGGGTATTTGTACCGTAAATAATTGAGGTGACGAGATTTCCACTGAAGGAAAGATAATGTCTCAGAGGTTGTAAATGCTCAATGAAATCCATTGAATTGTTTTACGATACTATCAGACACGACCTCTGAAACCCAACTTTATTACGACTCTGCCAATACGATCAGCGGTAGAACTTTGTTGCTGTGGCGAAAAAAGTTCAATTTCTATTTAATAAATAACGGACCATATATATGTATACTAAGCACTATCCAGTATATTTTCTAGAAACTTATTTACTCGGGTTGTCCATTGTGTGGTACAAAATATTAAAGAAAATTCGCCACCAGATATGATTTCTCCACATGAGTTATCTAATAATTGCATCAACGATTCGGTTTCTTATCGATTGGCCAAAATGCAAAATAATGCAAAGAGTGAAGCCGATCCAAGCATCTTGCAATGACATAAATGTTTGTAGCAAAAAAAAAAGAAGGAAAAACACCTGTATTGAAAATTCCCGACTAAGATTTGGACTTTGACAATAATGCCAAAACAGTTGCAATAGAAACAATATCAAAGTAAATACAAGGAGGTTACGTAGTATCTATGACAATTCCAATCAGTTTTAGTTGAATTAGAGTTTTTGTTTAAGGCTACAGAGAAATCTTAATTCATGAGTAGTTTTCGAGCAATTATTATTAGAAAAACCAAGACTAGCAACGTATCTGACAATTGAATTCAAGTATTACCACAATCTACCGGAAAAAAAAATTAAAAATAGTGCACCGATGTTTAGAATATTTTCTCAAAAGCTAACCAACAATACACCAATTGTAAATAAGAATCAGATTTAGAGTCAGCTGTTGGAGGTTGGGTTGCTCATTATTTGCAAATATGACTTAAACTTTGTTTAAATTCAAAATGCTACATTTCAATCATCTTTCTTTTTGGCGCAGATGTCTGGAATTGTAAGACATTGCTATAAATTTCTATTGTTTATATATTTTACATTCTCATTATTGTGTTTTTATACATATGGTTGGGCATGTGTCGGTACCGCTTCCTTATAGTCTTCCTGCGGGATACAATCCAAATAGCGTCAATTAAAAGAGTTGCAGGATTATTATTATTGGATTACATTGTTAATATGAAATGACATAAAAATTTCAATCATTGAAACTTGAAATAAAAAGAAATTAAAGTAGATTGCGCTTTTTAATCATAGTTTTTTGTTTTTGCACGCACTGAACCGGTTTGATTGGCGCAATTGTGTCAGATTTGCCATTAATTCGTCATTAATCCAACAATGTTATGAGTAGTAATGGTGGTTGCATCAGCCCAGCTACATGATCAAAAGAAACCAAACCTCGCCTTACTTGGTAATGATTTAATGAATAGATGTAACTGACTCAAAAACACATATCTACAATCAAACAATCATTAAAAACTTCAACGTAATGCGGCGCGTAGGGTTGTGTAAATATTTTTCATATCCAAAAAAATATTAGATTTTAAATATCAATATAGCTTATAGTCACCTAAAAATGTGTTTTTTTATATTGCTCTGTACGTTGTTAATCCCATTTTGTGCCGTTTACTTAAGAACAAAATATTGGGACAAAACCAGTCTACATCCTGAATTTGATTCGCAGTTTGTAAGTATTTAATCTGTGCCAGTATTGATACGTGAGCCAATTTTTCATAACAATTCACAATATATTGTGCAAAAATCATCTGAATTCTATACAATACTCATTGGGACTAGGAAACAAGTTATAGACCAAAAAACATCAGGTTCTTGTTCAAAATGCGAGTATTTGAATTTTGAACCAACCCTTTTGTTCAGACTTCAAACATGATATCTCATGTTTCAAATATAATAGTAACACTAGAATACGAACCCATGATTAAAAATATTTCAAACATGGCCATTTAATTATGCAAAATTTCTATTAAAATCCCAAACCTAGCAGATTCCCAAGAAGTTAGACATATATTGGTATGATTCCACATCACGTGTTGAAATATATTTTATTCAGCCGTGCTCAAAATTTTTGTAGACAGTTTTTGGCAAATTTTTTTTTCCATTGTAGATTTCTTTTAATTTTTTTCTTCCCATAATTTTGCAATTCAACGTGGAATTAATCAAACTTCATTTTCTGAAAAGATGGATACCATATCAAATAATTCACAAGATTTGAAGGATATAAACGATACCGAGCTTGTTAACCAAGACAAGGTGACAACTACTGAAATTCCCACAAAACAGTCGGAGGCTGACTCTGTAACTGAAAGCTCGACAATGAATAAGTCAACCTGGGAAGTAAAACATTCAGTTAGTTTGGAAGTCGTGAATAACCAAGACAATGGTGGAAACGTTGAAGCAATGGTTGAAAAAATCGAAACACAAACGGAAGTTATAGATCAACCTTGCGAAAATCAAGATTTTAACTCTGACAACCAAGTAACTGACAAATTCAACTCTTATACCCCACTAAAGAATGATATACTGACAAAAATTTCAAACTGTGAAGTACAAGACGAATCTGTTCAAGACTCATCTAAAACTGTTGATACTCCAGAATCTTCAAACATTCCTGTACAAACCAAACCTCTTGACGATATTGATAGAGTTCTTAATAACGAACAAATCACATACTCATCCGATGAAGAAGAAGAAGAAAATAAAAACAAACCCAACGAGTCTTTAGAAAAATTTGAAACTTCTGGCTCAATCCCCGATAGCACCACACAACTTCAACAATCCACAAATCCACAAAGTGAAAACAAAAACACTAGTTCATCCTCTTCATCCTCTAGCGAATCCGAAAGCTCTGAATCCGAATCTTCAGACTCAGATTCTGAGTTCGAAACTAATGAGGCCGGATCTTCTGACAACAAAACAGGTAAGAAACCCAAAAGAAAGCCTGAAAACATGGATGAAGACGAAGAAAATGACGACGACAACAATGGTCCAATTAAATCTAAAAACGAAATTATTGACGACGTAGCTCCAGAACTTGCGCCAGACTTTAGTGTTCCTGAAAAAGCGCAGATTGAGTTTGCAGGTTATATTCATAATGTCTCTGAAAAAATGGTTTTGATTCGGGCAGGCACATCTGGCGAATACCGGATCCTAAAAGAAAACTCCATTTTTTGCTTTGAAGATAAGACTCCGATCGGCATATTGTACGAAACATTTGGACGAATTCAGTCTCCCATTTATGTCGTTAAATTTAATTCACCAGATAAAGCCAAAAGCTTAAGAGATCGTATCGGCCAAAAGGTTTATTATGTCGTCTCCTCGTCATCTTTCATTTTGACTGCAGAAATAAAAAAAATAAAGGGATGTGATGCTAGCAATAAGCACGACGAAGAGGTTCCTATAGAAGAACAGGATTATTCAGATGATGAAAAAGAATTGGAACTTAAGCGCAAGAAAAAGAACAAAAAGCCAAAAAACAAACGGAAAAACAATGAAGATGATCATAGCAATACAAACGTGAATGACAACAATAATAATAGAAACGAGAGTCGACGAAAAAATAGAAAGATGAATCCAAACAATAATAATGGTAATGGACAAGCATATTCATCATACCCAGATCAGTATAATTCATTTGAGTACCAACAAAACAACCAAGCAGTTATGGGATTACCTCAAAACCCGCAGCTAGGATACCAAAATAATCAACCAGTTTATATGGACCAAAGCCAAAACTTGTTATCGCAACTTCAGAGCTTGACACCCCAGCAACTGTCTTACTTACAACAGCTCGCATCGGCCCAACAGCAACAAGTCCAAATGCCGATTTACCAAAACCCAATAAATCAATTCCAAAATTATGGTGTGAGCCAAAACCTCAATTCTTCTATAAGTCCTATACCTAATGTTGCAAGCATTTTGTTGCAAAACATGCAACAGGGGCAACAACAGATGCAACCTGAGTACAACAACGGCAACCAACAAGAACATAATCATTTGAACTATGATAGCAATTGATGTGATGTTATATCATGAAATGCTTCATTTGTATATTCCAATGCCTCCTTCGGAAATCCTGTAAAACTGTTACTACTAAGAACTTTATAATAATTAAAACCAGAAAAAGATAAAAAAACAAAAAAAAACATACTAGTTTGAGAAGCAATGGTGATTCCTTGAGAGTTGTTGCAAATACCTGGTACCAATTTTCTGTCAATATGATACATTTTATTGTCTAGAGTCACCAAGTTGGTACAATAAAACTCATAGTTATTAATCCCCGAAATGGCTTCTCTTTTGTGAATGAGTTTTTCGAGGGGACTTCCAAAATGTGTAGTAAACAGAGCACGACACCCAATTTTTTCAGACATATAAACAAGGGTTGCGTAAGCAATTGCCAACCCGTCCTTAAACCCGGTGCCGCGACCGATTTCGTCAATGATAACAAAAGATTTGCTTGTTGCGTTGTTCAAAATGTTTGCCGTTTCTTTCATTTCTACAGAAAATGTGCTTTCACCTTTTGATAAATCGTCGCTCGAACCTATGCGACAAAATATTTGGTCGACAAGATCAAATTTCGCATATTCAGCGGGAACAAAGCAACCGACTTGGGCGAGCAAGATGATTATTGAGTTTTGTCGTAAAAATGTACTTTTACCTCCCATATTGGGGCCACTCAAGATGTGTATTTTTGCGGAATTAATGTTGCAGTCATTTTCGATAAACGTTGTATTGTCATTCATCAAATTATACTCTACCCCCAAGTGCCTACCGGATTTGATGGTCATTGTGTTTTTGTTGGTATCAGTGACAGTAGGTCGGACCAAGTTGAAATTTGTGGAAATAGTTGTGAATGACAAAAGCACGTCGATTTGGTCAATAATGTGACAATTTTCTCGAATAGAATGTCTGTTTTCAAGAATACGGTTCTTCATATCGGCAAAAATTCTAGTTTCTTCGGTTCGAATCTCTTGTTTGATTTTGGCAAACTCAAATCCATTATTTTTGTGTCCAAGTGTATTTAGTTGATGATGCAATTCTTTCAATTTTGTCGTGCACTCTGGATTGATCAGCCATCCTACTATTTCTCTATCGCGAACGTCATTTGTGTCATTTTTGATTTCGTTTTCCTCTTCATTTTCCATTATCTTTAAAATGAGTTTGCTATTGATGTTTTCTGTAATGTAGTTGCTCAGAGTGTTCCAAGAATTCAAAGACTCAACTAACGACTTGAGTGACAAATTAGGACTCGACATGCTAGAAATTTCGCCTTTAATCTGAGCAATGATTTCCAAATTTTTTCCGAGTTTGTACAGATCGTACAAGTTATCGAGACCTACTTCAATTTTTTGTAAAATACGTTCCGGGTCACAGCTAGAAAGAAGAAAATTTTTGATCATTGCTTGAGTAACCGCGCTAGATTTGAGTTCATACACACAATCTTGACGTTTTGTGATTTCTTTGACACTTAGCAATGGTTCATTGATCCATTCCTTTAATAGTCGTGCTCCAGAGTCAGTGACCGTATTGTCTATTATGGAAAAAAGGGTACCAGCCTGGGATTGGTAGTTGCGTAGGGATTGAAAAATTTCTAAAGAGTCTCTTGATCCATAATCAAGTTTCATAAAGCGCTCAAATTGTTTACGTTGAGGAATAGGAAGTTGAAACTTGAGCTCAGGGTATTGGGTATGAATGTATTTTAAAATACTGTATACAGATTGACTTTCAAGAGGGCTCATATCGGATTTGCTCTGGTATTTATTAAACATGGTTGGATCAAACGTTTTATCTTGAGATGATTTTTGATAACTGATAAAGTATTTAAAAAGTTCATGTAAATTATATCTTTTTTGGTCCTTGTTAAAAATGGTATTGTTTTTTAAGGTTTCTTCAACAAGTATTTCTTTAGGGTTAATTCGAGAGATTTCTGAAACCAAGTCAACAAGTTTAACAGAAGAGTAATGAAACTTTCCGATTCCGAGATTGACCCATGCCATGCCAACCATATCGTTGCGATCTATAATGTTAGTTTTACAAAAAGAAAGCGCCAACAAGTAATTATCTTCTTGCCAGTTTATAAAAGTGTCATTAATTAGAGTACCAGGAGTAACAATCCTAGTCAAGCGCCGGTCAAACTTCATATTATCTGTAAGAAGAGTGGGATCGATGTATTTTGATTTTTCGTATTGGTCTATAATTGCAACAGAGACTTTGATTTCTTGGGACAAGATCCGTAAATAAGTATCTAGTTGGTAGCAAGGAAATCCAGCCATTGGAATTGAAATCTGAAGCTTTTTGGAAGTAGACTTTTTAAACGAAACTTTGAGACCTAGGAGCGGACCGTATTCAGTGGCATGGTGAAAATACAATTCGTAAAAACTTCCGACTTGAGTGAGCACGACATGCTCGCTATATTGATCAATTGTTTGCTTTATTCCTTGAAGTAGTCTATTGGATCCAAATCCAAGGGGGACTGCATTTATATCGGCTATTTCGAAAAGTGTTTTGGTAGTGGAAGAATTTTCAAGGTTTGTAGACGGAGTCCGGTTCGAGGGTTGAGTAGTAGACTTTACATACTGATTTTTAAAATCAGAAAAAGAAAAGGTTTCCTTATGAAAAGACGTATTTGATTTGAATCTGAAAGATGAAACTGAATTTAATGAAAGAGCTGGGCATTTTGGGATTGATCGAGTGAATCTTAGCATTTGTATCAAAGTATGAATCAAAGTTAGTGAGCAAATATCTGATATTGTACATGAAAAATTGAATCGTTCTGAAGATTACTTCTGGAACACAAATGACGTAATTTTAAGAATGGACGTGTTTAGAGAGACTAGAAAGAACTCTAATATGTTTAATGGCACAGTTTATAATATGACCACAATCATATAAGGCATCTGTTATCATGATGAACTTGATGATTGGCTATTGAATTCCAACGTTTTGTAGCTTCAAAGTGTTGAACAGAATTCAATTTGCTGGAAGACGATCAAAAGTATGGTTTATTATGATTTATGATGAATTCAAACCGATACTACCAAAACCAGCTTGAGTCAAAGCCTTTTTCAAGTCAGAGTGGCTTATCTCAGCCATTGCCTATACGATTCTGAAGAAACGTCGATATAGCCTCCAAGCCTACAAAAAACTTAACCAACGTTATGATTTTGTTAAAAATGGTGGCTGGTTGTCACTGAAAATACAACTCAGTACAAATTGTATGATCAAACGCCGTACCACTGTGTATTATTAGGTCTGATCATGAAAAAAGCGGATTGATGGTCTCGAAACAGAAATGTCACTTTTGAAGATGTAAGTTGAGTAACACTGAATATCATAAACAATGAAAACAGATATTTAAAAAAAATATTGATACTAGCAGTGAACACCAATTCAAGTATAAACAAGCCTTGAATTTCAAAAGAGACTTATAGGTGGTGTTGTGTTCCTAAAAGTCAAAAATTTCTCTTGATTTCAATGTTCAACTGAATATTTTGCACCAAAATGTTTCCAGCCACACATTCCAACCAAACTAAACAATTTCCTTTTTAAATCAAAAAAAGCATATCGATTAGCCAAAATAAGCAACCATGTCATGTGATATACCAAACGAGGTTCATATTAAATCAACGATTTGTTGGATTGACAACCTAGTTACCCGGCTATTACATGCAAACGATGCCGAATTGTTAAAACTATCTATAATTTCGGAAAACTAAGCATGTTTTTCTATAAATCTGACTCGATTTCCACCTAGTTTTTTTTTTTTTCTTCTATAACTTTCAAACACAAACGTTTCTGGTGTTTGGAGCTCGAGATTTTTTTTGATTTTGTTTAAATGTTTTTAGTATTGAAGTATCTTGACATTTAATTAATCTGTCCTTCTACAAAAAGTATTCTTATTCCGATTTCATTTCATACAACTGATTCATCATTCTTCTTCGTTTCTGCATATTGATATCATTTATCAAGCTTTGTTTTTCCCTCAAACGTTATTGTAAATTTCTATTTTTTTTCAGTTTTTTTGCTTTTTATTCAAACTTTGTTTTCTTTCTTTCGTTTTTTTAATTTTTTTTTATCAATATTTTATTATTCCAATCTGCATTTTCAAACAGATCGTCAAACCATTTTTTTTAATACCATTCCATCATGAGCCTTTTAAGAAGAATACCAGCAAGAGTTTTGGAAGATAAAAAGTTAGGGAATACGTTAGGACAACTTGAAACATCTTGTGATATTCGGAAAACTCTTTATAGGATTCGTAATCACCAATGGCGGAAATCCGATATTTTCATCATTATTCAAACTTGCATACTCATTTGTTGTTTCTCCATCATTCGCAACCCTTCTTTCATATTTAGACTTATAATTGGCTTCTTGCTTGCTTTGGCTGTATTGATGCCAATCACTTCTCAATTCTTTTTTCCTGCTTTACCCATCCTCATTTGGCTTGTTCTGTTTTACACCTGCCAATTCATTCCTCACGAATGGCGTCCTCGGATATATGTTCGTGTTCTTCCTGCTTTAGAAACAATTCTTTACGGTGGAAATCTTAGTGATGTTTTATCTTCGAAAACAAGCTGTTTCTTGGACATTTTGGCTTGGATTCCCTACGGCCTTATCCATTTTGGAGCCCCATTTGTTCTTGCTGCTCTATTATTTCTTTTCGCTCCGCCAAAAACTCTTCCGTGCTATGGCTTTGCTTTTGGCTGGATGAATATTATTGGCGTTTCCATCCAAATTCTTTTTCCATGTGCTCCTCCATGGTACCAAATCCTTTATGGCCTTCAACCTGCAAACTACTCCATGCCTGGTTCGCCTGGCGGTCTTGCACGTGTTGACCAGATTCTTGGACTAAACATGTACACGGGCTCTTTCACAGCATCACCTCAAGTTTTTGGCGCCTTTCCATCTCTTCATTCTGGTTCTGCAGTTATGGATGCTTTGTTCGCTTGCTATCTTTTTCCGAGCTTTACCCCAGTTTTTGTTGTCTATGTTTTTTGGGTTTGGTGGAGTACTATGTACCTTACTCACCACTACTTTGTTGATCTTATTGGAGGCGCCATTCTTTCTTTTATTGTATTTTATGCGGTCAGACGTGTTTGGCTTCCCCAGATTCAGCATGATCGGTTCTCTCGTTGGTCTTATGAATATATTGAAACAGGCGAGGAACAGCAGGCTAAATTCCGTAAATCTGTTGACGGTGAATATGAATTGCATCTTTACAACAAAAGCTTATCCGAATCAAAATCCACTTTTGCTGATACTAAATTTGCAAAATCAGACAAACATACAGGGATAACAACTGTTGCTCCTATCCAAACAAATATCGGCAAAAATAGCACTCCAATTTTATCAGCACCTATAAAAATGATACCTCATTCTCATAATAAATCATCAAGTTATAACTTGTACGGCAGCGAAGTGTACGCTACATCTGCCTCAAATACCTCTGGAGTCAACGGATCTAGTTCTTTAGCGAGTTCTCTTTCTGGTAGCAACACCAATAGTAGCATTATTTCCAACAATTCCAAGAAGAATGGATCAGGAGGGACTTCAGCTTCCACTTGCACTTCGCCATCTGCAGCTCCTTCAGCAACCTCTCTTTGGGCTTTATCATCGATAAACCGTGCGGCATCTACGAGTCCTGTCGATGATTCGAAACGATCTCTTTTTAATAAAATGGGACCTCCACTTCATGACGATTAAACGTATACATTACTCCGAAATTTGTATTGATAAAGTCAGGGTTTCGTAAAATCAATAGAGGTCATGATTCAGAAACAACAAGTCTATTTCGTCATTCGTGGAATCTATGACAATACTTATTTATTTATTTTTGTGCATTATTTTTCAATTCTTAACCGATATGAATATTTCAATTGTTAATAGTGATTTGATTTATTTAATTTAATGTCCATCTAATTTCAGCCATGTTTTCATATGTAACCTATATATTATCTTTTTTCTTCTTCTTTTCAATTGGTTTTATTTCGCTATTTTTCAGCTGGTTCAGTGTTTCTGGACCGTTAATTGTATAACGTATTTCACGTGATCTGAAAGTCAAGAAATCATGCCGATTGACTAGACACAATATGCGGATACAAGTATTTTAGTTTAGATACAGAGTACAACCCTTACAAAAGATATGGAACAATGATTTTTCTATTCTTTGGGTACTTTTCGCCAAACTCCTTACGATAACGTTTATGTTTCTTGACGGCCCAGATAAACATTTGGCCAGCTGAAACAACCAAAAAAAGTAAAGAGGACCAGTTTTGAGAGACGAGAAAGATGGAAAAACAAGAAAGAATTTCAAAAAAGTAGTTTGGGACAGAAACCAAGTTAAATCCATATCCTTGAGGGATTTTTCGAGTTCTGGAGCCGTCAGCACGAAGAGAAGAAAGAATGAGATGACAATATCCGTTTGAAAGTTCGCAAAAGAGCCAAAAGGCGGTAACGACCCAGAGCATGACATGACCGAGAGGCACATAGTCTCGACCAAAAAAGAACTTGGAGGCCGCAGATTTGTCAGGAGCGCAGTAATTGTAGGGTGCATATGCGGTGTACGCAATGTTAAGACCAGAAAGAAGCCAGTAATGGGCAGAGTTTTTAAAGACGTTAAAAACGGGCATGGTATCAAGAGAAAAGTGGTGAACAAAGGCAGTTTCGTATTCACGTTTGATGAAATGAAGCATGACAAAAATGAAAGTAAGCTGTTGGGCTCTGGAGTGTTCAAAACGGAAACCATAGATTTCCTTTTGGAAGAAAAAGAAAAGAGGATGGATCAATAAGGGACCAAAGTATTCGATAAAGAAAACGGTACGCCAGCCAATCTGAGGACCCAAATCCTTGACGTAGACCGCGAGTGTATCATCCGTTGGAGACACAAGATAAGAAGAAATCAAATTAGTTGAGATCAAATGGGTGTCTTTTTTTGATTTGGGGGATTCAGGCTTTTGGTCGGAATTAGGGATAGTTAAACGAAGACGATGAATAGAAAGTCCTGTAGATTTGGAGATGGCAGCAATAATTGAAGACACATTGTCGGAAGAAGCCACATTGATTGATTTCGGAAGTTTCGAAATCTTACTTCGCTTGCTTTTAAGTTCGATTGTAACCATTTTTGAGGGAATTGGCAAAAAAAGAGTATTTAATGGCTTGAAGAAAACAATTTTTTTGGTCGTAAAGAGATGAAGTAAATATATGTATTTTAAGGTCTGTAAGAGTATAAATGAGCATTAACAATTTAAATGGCAAGCGACTGATGAAAATGAAACCGAATGAAATCACGGATTGGAATGTAAAAAAGAGTTTAGAATAACAGCAATCGAAATGAATATGATGAATGGTATTTAAACAATTGAAATGTGTATATAAATTACATTTTAATAGCAGCTACAGCCATTGCTACTCGTTCTAATTGGCAAATTTATGGTGTTGATCCAAAATAACATTGCTTCAATCGACGTATTCATCAGATAAAAGCCACTGGTGATACTCAATTTCTGCTTGAAGCTCTTCAATTTGATAAAATTTTTTTTATTTCTGTCCACATTATTCCTCGCTTTTACCAATTTCAAAAGCATTCAATGCCTCTTGTACACATGGTTTGCACGTGATCGATTTGCTGTTTTTATTGCTTTTGATCTCTCCTGAAACTGTTTTTCTTTTCCATCATTCAACTCTTTACTACCAATATATTTTATCAAATTTCAGTACATTCCAAAAAAGTTTGTGACATTCTTAATTTAACACCTTTTATTTCTAGATTCAACTCATGGCTAATCATTTCTGGGCAAGTGGTCGTAAAGCGGCTCCAACTGGATCTTCAACCGATCCCGGACGTGGGACTTTTTACCCTCATCAACAACAATCCTATCCTAATTCAGCGCCGCCTCAGAATAATCAACAACAATACCAACAATACTCCTCCTCAGGCTCTGATCATCAGCCTCAGCAAATAAACCCTTATGCCCAAAGTGCTCAATCCTATCCTTCCTCTAATACTCGAGCCACAAGTCCTAATCCTAATCCATATTACCAACCTCAACGTGGCGGAAACTCAAATCAATCAAATACTGAATCTCCCCGAGGAATTTATTATCCACATCAGCAACAGGCTACCCCTCCTCAACAAAACTATCAACAATCTAATCCGTATCAACAATATCAAAATCATACCCATCAACAACCACCACCACAGCAACAGCCACAACAAAGATACCCCAATCAGCAGTACCTGTCTCCTGAACCCAATCAATCACACCCAAATAACCGAAATGGTTCTACCTCTGTTTCTCCAACTTCCTCCAACGTTGCCATGCAGCAACAACCAAACCAAGTAGAACCCAACAAAACCAGTTTCTGGAACAGATTCAAGTCCCAGGTCAGTTTGACTTCCACCTCACTTGGCCTTTCAAAAGAACATGACGGAGATACCGAAGACGATACTTTGATTGCCCATTCTCTTGTCAAATTTTATGCCGAAAACCCCGCCAGTCCATCCGGTGGAGAAATTCCCGCATGGTTAAATGATACGAAAGCTGCCAGACACTACATGTCCAAAAGCCATAATGGCAGTGTGAGCAGTACAGATTCTTATGCGGCCGCTTCTTCAGGAACAAACCAACAAAACCATCAATCACCTCAATTAAATCAGTATTATGCTCAAAGACAGTCTAATGGCCGACAAAAAAGCAATGCTGGTGCAAGTACCTTACAAGAAATATACCGAAAGAATTCCGTAGTGGCATCATCATCTAATCCTATGGCTGCTCCTCAGGGTAGTTACTTAAGACCGCCTGTTCAGCCTGTGAATGCGCCTGCAAATGGCAATAACAACAACAACCGGCCTTCATGGGTAAATAATATCACAGGTCCGTCTAAAGCCCAACAGCAACAGAACTACCAAACTGTCCATACTAGTAATAGTCCAACGGCACAGAAGATGAGGGATCGTTTAAAATCAGCAAGAACATCAGCTGATAGTGAGGGCGATACGTACAACACAGGAGGATCTGCTGCTGGGGCTTCATGGAGAAACAAAGCCACTTGGTAAATCTGGAAAATAACTGAACAGCGTGTATGGATTGGCTTTAAGAATGGCAATAATAATAAAATATATATGATAACAAAATCCAATGGAAACCAAGTAATAGAAGTATTGACAATAATAGTAATAGTAATAGTAACAATAATAATAGTAATAGTAAATAAATTATTGAATACTGGATTTATAATTCTTTGTTTGAGCTCTAAAAACTGAATCCAGTTGTACAAGAATCTCGCGGTCGTAGACCATATAACTTGGTTAGTTAACTGAAGAAATTAAGCACCAAAATAATTTAGGCGACTAAATCAGTTAATTACTCGATAACCGTCCTGTGCGGCTCATTGCACTATTCTATGACACTTTATGTCACAAGCCCTCATGATTGTACCCAATTTCAATTATAAAAAAATCAAATTTCGCCTCTTTTTTCCTTTTAGCCTTATTTTCTTTCTTTATTTTTTTTTTTCCAAATTTTCATTTTTGTTTTTATATACATTTCCAATATTTCTATTTCATCAAAATGCCTCTTCTTTCTAGGTCTACTGGCACAGTTTCGTTGTTCGACATTCGACTCGATAACGCCAAAAAGAATGTTATTGTTATCCGGGGTAGTCCTGGAACTGCTGCTTCTGTGCTGCTTTCTGGAAAAGTCGTTTTGGCACTTTCTGAACCCATTTCAATTAAGAGGATATCATTGAAACTTTCTGGAAAAGTTCGCTTACAATGGACTGACAATAGTACAATTGCTAAAACTGGTGCTCCTCGTCATTATCGTTACGAATCAACCTTGTTTGTAAAAGAATGGCCTAATCTCGAACTTGGCTCTTCCATAAACCCGGACACTGCCTCTACGACAAACAGCACTTCCAACCTGACTGTCTTGGCTACCCAGAATAATACCTCTTCTACCAATTCCACCGTTTCCAGATCATCATCATCTTCCCAAATCTCTTCCTCCACTTCCGTTTCTCACATTCTGCCCCAGGGAAACCACGAATTTCCGTTCGAAACAGTCATTCCAGGTTCCATAGATGAATCTATTGAAGGTATGCATGGTGGTTTCGTTGCTTATAAACTTGTTGCTACCGTCGAACGTGGTCGTTTCACCAACAATCTCACTTCTAAAAAACACCTTAGAGTTATTCGAACATTGGGCTCAGAACTTTTGGACCTTAGTCAATCTGTCAGCATCGATAAAACTTGGCCGCGTAAAATCGATTATACCCTTTCTATCCCCAATAAAGCTATTGCATTGGGCTCTATGATAACTGTGGATATAAAAATGACGCCTCTCTTGAAAGGTCTTAAGCTAGGCGATATCAGAGTTTGGTTGGCTGAAATAATCACCTTATCTTCCCCAATCGGCATTTCTTATTCATACGAACGTTGCGTTGTCGACAGAGCAATCCCTTCCTCTAGCAATACCACCCTCAACGATGATGTTTGGGTTGTAAAACAATCTTTCGCTTTGCCCGCAGATCTTTCCAAATGTACACAAGACTGCACTGTCCATTCATACATCAAGGTTGGTCACAAGCTGAAATTTTCAATCATTCTCAAAAACCCTGATGGCCATACTTCCGAGCTCCAAGCTTCTTTACCAGTATGTGTCTTTATTTCCCCAAATGTTCCCATCAATACGGCTTCGGCCTCTGAAAATGTCGTCCTCTTTTCCTCTGGGAACCCTGCTTCTGCTGAATCCCAGTGCATTCACTCTGGTGAACTCTTGCACATGGCTGCTCCCCCAAATTATGATGATCACATTTATGATCGACTTTGGAATGATATTGCCATCGCAAACTTTGATTCACCGATAGATTCCGGTGCAAATACCCCTTCTGTTCAGCGCTTCCACATAAATTCCATAGACCAACATGGTGCATCATCGGCCCATGGGTTGTCAAACACGGGTACCGCCAACAATAGCAGTGCAAACCTCTCCCACTTATCAAACCCACAAGCTCACTCTCATCTAGTTCGCAATTTGCACGAACTCCAGCGCCAACAGATATCAAACGAGGGAAATGCTAGTTCTGCTTCTCGTCAAGGAAATCATAACTCAGACGAGGGTGCAACTGGAATTAACTTCATGGCTAATCCTTCGCACTCTTCGGAACGTCATGAATCTGAATCTTCTGATTCCAATCATGTTGCACTTCCTGCATTTCCTTCTCCAGTTGCTACAGTTCGACGATCTGGCGTCAGCTCGCCTCCCTTACAAACTCTTGGTATACACTCGTCTTCGTTGCACAGCGATTCCTTAGTTGGTACCAGCCCTTCTGGGCTTTCAGGTCTAGATATTGCTTCTACTATGAACAGATCGAGAGTACCCCCACCAGCTGCAATCCATTCACCCCATTCTGATTTTATTGGTTCTCATTCCCCAGAATATTCTCATTTGTCTCAACCACACCACAATAGATATCAGACACACTTTTTGAGCTCTTCTCCCAACAATAATTCCCACACCATTAACGAAACCGACAACGAAATGGAAGTTTTGTCTAGAGTTCCTTCCTACGAAACTGCTATTCATTCAGAGTCTTCCTTTGGCTCTGATGAAGCCCCTCGTTATGATAATATTTCAAATGTTGTTAATCGAGCTTTTGCAGGCACATCACCGTCCCAAAATGGCTCTGCTTTTAGTACCCGTTCAGTTACCAATTTGAATTCCTTCGGCAATACAAACCATGCAAATCCATCTAGCGACAGTCGTAGTCCCAGTTTTTCTGGAACTTCATCCTCTTCATTAAGGCGTGCTGCAGCATCAGCTACGCAGCTTAGCACCCATTTTTTGGGGTCATTGACAATAGGCCATCATCCTTCCAGTTCTGGTCCTTCTTCTTCTTCTGTTGCGTTAGCCGCAACTTTTGGAGGGCCTGCACCTATCCAAGTTTTACCCGCCAATTCCAGTAACTCCGTTTCCCGGTCTAAACTAAGCCATAATGTTTCCAGCAGCAATGGACGTGCTATATCGCATTCTGACTCCGTCCAGTCCCGTAGTACCGGATCCGTGAGTGGATCTTACTCCAGAGCTAGATCACAAAGCACAGGATCCACGTTTAGTAATGTAACCAGAGATCTTCCCATAGCTACTCGACCACCTTTACAAAAATCTTCTAGGACTGCCAGCGGTAGCAGCACCCCGCAAGGCGACTCGGCAACGCCATCTATTTCCGAAGCCAGTAGCAGCAGCTTATTAGGAACAGGGTCAAGTTCCCAAGGATCGCTCACGAACGTACAGGCCGTTTTGAACAATTTTAGCGCCTCGGAACGCATAACCGAAGGCGTTTCTACAAGCATATCTAAAGGTACCCCGGACAGTATTCCAGAAAGCGACGATCCTGCGTCCAAGCCTGTATACAGATCCAAGCCACCCAGCGGCACCTCCACGCCAACACAACGGTCATATGGGTCAAAATCTTTAATTGGAGAGGCTACCAAGTTGTTGCATTTGACAAAGCTGTCACAAAAACAAATTTGATAGAGGGTTATAGTAATAACCTCATTTACGATTATTGATCATGTTTTGTAACTACATGTACACATTTAGAAATTTATCCAAATTGTTTTTTTTTTAAAAAAAACTAATTTTCTGTTTCAGCAGAGCTTAAGTTACGACTTCACACAAGTGTTTAATTTGTAGATAAGAACATTCGATAAACCCAGCAACGTTTTGCCCCGGTTAATAGCCCTAACAAAATTAACTATCAATTTTCTTTAATTACATGATACACTAACATACACTCTGACTAACCAACTTGGATACATTAATTCACATATATACTCCTAACCAAATTTACTTCATGTCATCAATGTTCGCACAAACTAAACGCATGCTCGTGTGGGTCTTCATCATCATAATGGTTGAGTGCTTTTGCCGAACGCTGCTCCATAAGTTTCTTGCGAATCTCTTTAGCTGCATCCAAAGTCATTGGCCAGTCGACATGTGGGAAGATCTCGTTTTGGATCTCTGGAGGAAGCATCTGAATCTTGGACCCGATTGAATTTTCTTCAACTTGTTTGGAATCCATTTCGTCTTTGGTAATATTCTCGACCCACCACTTCTGTTGCTGAGGAGGGACCTGGTCAGTTGTAATGATTTTCTTGTTGAAGGGGTCGCAGAGGAAAAAGCACAAAATCTTTCGATGTCCCGGTTTGGTCTTGTCCTTCAATTCAAATGGAGCAACTGCGTGCTGGAAAACGTTGGGAAAGACAATTGAACGGTCCTCAATGGCCTCTACGTAACTATTATCGTAAGTTAAAACATTTCCATCATCAACACCATAAATCATGCGGACACCGCGTTCGTCACCCTGGGCATACTCGGGGTCTCGTACACCAGGACGGAACATGAGCCGTGACTCTGTAATGTTTTTGCAGTCATAGTAGTACAACGCTGTTGCGATAATGTCTTCATTCAAACAGCCTTCCAAGTGCCACACGCCGCCATCATAATTGGGGCGTTCTGGAGTCAGCTCAATGTTTGCCAACTTGACAATGACCTTAAGTTCACGATCATATATTGAAAATTTTCCACGAGATGTTTCAAAATCGGGCATTTCAAACTTAGGATTGCAAACATAGGGCATACGGGTCTCGATATAATTGTCGTAGTCCTCTGAGTCAAAAAAGTCATAATCAGGATCATCTTTGTGGCCAGGTGGGATTACAGGAGGGTCAAAAAAATAGTCTTCCTTGGTAGGATCGTCATAGGGTTGGGCAATTCGTTCTGTGATGAGTTCCAAACAGAGCATTTCGTTAAGAGCAGGCAAAAAAGTTGAAAAGATGTCGGCAATAGGCTGATACAAGTTCTTGTGATGAACCGGATGTAGGTTGTTTATGTAAGACTTGATTTCAACTTTCCCATCTTTGGAAACCTGGAAAAGCGAGGGAAGCCATTGAAAATCTTTGCTGATGGTTGATACCTTGTCAATGTTGATTTTACTATCAACTTTGAAAATTGTATCATTAGTAACTGCAGGCATAGGAACACACTTTCCGGTATACTCAGTTTGGAAACCAACATGATCATTTTCCAAGTCTGCAACAACAGGAGTGACTCTGTACTGCAATGGGTATAAAGATGGATGAACCAAATCAAGAACACGATTGTCAGAGCCGGGGTGCCAGTCTTTTAAACCTTCGGGCACATCTTCAAGCTTTTTGGCAGCTTTGACAAAGGACTCTTTTAACTTTTCGGAAACACAATTGTCTCCAAACAAAACAAGATCAAATTTGGCTATTTGAAAAGTATTTCCGGTGAATTCACGGACCTTGTCATAGAAGTCAAGTTCTTCAATAACATAGTCAAAGAGAGGTTCACGGATGGGTTCGCCAGTATCTAAAGGCTGAGCTAGGACTTCTTTTCTCCACTTGGAGACAATATCTGGATTCTTGTACTTTTTGTACCATTCAGGTTTTTGACGAATAGTCCAAGAAAGTCGTTTCATTTGTTGCTCTTCCAATGTGGGATAATTTAGGGTCGAGGGGTAATTAGACCAGTGTGTCTCAACTAGGTTAGGAAACAGAGAAGGAGGTATATCTTTAGGCATTTTTGAGTTAATCAATGAATGTCGATTTAATCAGATGTTTGATGCTGGAATAAAAAATGGGAAATTTGAAGGAATTCACATGCTTTTATAGTAAAAACCAAGTGGCTATTTGTTTTTCTTGGATGACAAGAAAAGTCCTGTATTTGATAAAAGTGGGTAAGTTTGAAACTCTTGGATCGACAAAGGGTAGTCGTTTCAGGGTGGGTTTTGTTCGGCTGACATAGGTTTTGGAATCTTGCGTAAGAGTTTTGAAGATTTTTCGGACAAGAGGAATCAAAACCCAAGAGTTTTATATCTTCAGCCAATAAGAAGAGTGAACGACTTAAAAAAGGGGTTTCACATGTTCCAAAAAAAGAATCCTAAACAAAAGCCGAACATTGACGTAGTTGAACAGGGGTTTAAACATGAGTTTTACGTCATATAACAAGCGTATTTGGGTTTTGAATGAAAGAATATGAAAACTCTCGTTTTTGATATCAAAAACTTATGCGTAATTTTTTTTTTTGGTATCAAAAAGCGGTTTACTCTTGGGTTTGAGCAAAAACCTTGGTTGTGTGGGTTTCTACCTTGGACACAAGCTTTCACTCAATTCTTAGTCCAAAAACTCAACAAAAACCAACATTTGCTTTCAATTTCTTCATTCTAAAGCATCACTCAAACGAACTCAATCAAAGCTTCAGCTTAAGTCTCCAAAAACTAGACACTTGTAAAGGACAATTAAATGCACAGTAGACTATAAACCGAAGTTGTAATGTCACAGGCACCTATATAATCAATTGAAAAGCATTACATTATCGTCTCTTAGCCGCATCAATCAACTATTTATGTCCGATTACCTAATCTGATTGAGTTTCGAAAAACACCTGTTATGGGAGCATATATCCTTTTTTCACCGTTATTGTTTATTAGAAATGTGGTGAAAATCGTTGACAGCAACTAGGAATAGAAACAATATAGTTATCAATATAATCAAACCCTATAACTTGATATTGAAGTATTTTTTTTACGGTTTTGTGCGATACTCAAATCATTACAAATCTTTTAAATGTTGAGTATTGTATAGATTGGAATGATACAATACACACACAAACCATCAACTGCTTTAATGAATGGAGTAGTTCGATCCATATTAAAAATATGAATTCCAATATGAGATCCAAAAGGTCAATAGTACTAGTGTTTGGTTTCTTTTATTTAAATTCAATTTTTGCAAACAATGATGGGGTTTTTATATATACTCTTTGCGCATTAAAAAGACATGCTCTTTTTAATCTTGGCGATAGCAAGACCAGGATTAAGACCCTTTGGACAAGTTCTTGAACAGTTCATAATGGTGTGGCATCTGTAGAGAGACATTGAGTTCTCAAGTCTTTCACGACGGATAGCACCAGCTTCATCACGCGAATCAGCCATCCATCTGTAGGCTTGCATCAAAACAGCTGGACCGAGGTACTCGGCACTGTTCCACCAATAAGAAGGACAAGAAGTGGAACAACAGGCGCAGAGAATGCATTCATAGAGACCATCGAGCTTTTTACGGTCGGCAATCGACTGTAAGATTTCCTTACCGTCAGCAGGAAGCTCTGCCCTTTGGAGATAGGGCTCAATAGATTTGTATTGCTGGTAAAAGTGTGTCAAATCGGGAACCAAGTCGCGAACAACGTACATATGGGGCAAGGGATAAATCTTCTTTGGCTTGGAAAGGTTGGTATCGATACGGCAAAGACACGCAAGGGTGTTGTTACCATCAATGTTCATTGCACATGAGCCACAGATACCTTCACGGCAAGAGCGGCGGAAGGTGAGAGTTGCATCTTCTTCATTTTTGATCTTGAGCAAGGCGTCCAAAACCATAGGACCGCAGTCATTCAAGTTGACTTCGTAAGTCTTGAGCTCGGGCTTCTTTTCGGGCTCATCGGGATTCCATCTGTAGATTTGGAACTTTTTAATGCGAGGGGCCTTTGTGGTGGATGCAGTGGCCAGATTGCGGGCAATCAAAGACTTTGGAGTAACAGCCAATGATACTGTCGAAAGTCTAGAGACAGACTGCTTTAAAGACGAAACAAACATTGATGAATGTGTAAATGATGGAATCTGGATTTTTTAAAAAAAATAAAGAATATGGAGAAAACAAAAAGGGAGGTTTGGAGTAGAATTTGAAACTGATTTATGCGGTTTTTTTAAAGTTTCGAGCACCAAAATCTCAAGTCGTTGTAATCTTTATCAAGAAACATGGTCAAAAGCGGTCAAATATGTTCCCAAGACTTATAAAACTAGGTATTTTATCTATAATATTGACGACCTAGTCGTCTCACCGGAACTTGTTTGTGCTGTGTTGTCACGTCCCGTGTCCCGGCTCTGAAAAAGTAATCGTGCACACTGTGATTGGCCGAAATAAAACGTGACATGATTTCTGTACATGCGGCTGTAAAAATGATGAGTAACAACATAAAATGAAAAATTGATTGGCCAATTGATTATTAGTTACCCGGTTTATATATCATGTGATACACAACACAATTTTTTCATTTGAGAGTCTTAATCCTTGTGGACTTTTTTAGTGGAATATTTTTGTTTTGTTTCCAAGTGTTGCTGTGCTAGCTTTCAGAGGTCTCTGTACTATTCACAAGCACGTTGCTGTGCCGGCTTTAGGCGTCTCTGTGGTATTTTCAAAAGTCCATGTTCTTACTTTTAGCGTTTATGTGCTACTTCCAAATGCAGTATTACCAATTTACACCAAATACAAGGGAAGCCATACCCGCACGGGTGTAGGTGCGAATAACAAATAACATCTCTTTACATAATTTTCACAATAATGTATTTATCTCTGTCCTAAAGCGGCTACAAAAAGATTGAAGAACAGCAAGGCACAGAAATTTGGAAGGTCCTCAAATATATCAAAACCGAAAAATAAACAATCAATCATCCGCAAATCCAGAAAGAAGATGGTACACTTGCAACTACAGCTGCAGGAAAAAGACATGGAATTTGGAAAGCCATGTTGCCAGAGATAAACAATGGACCGACCATGATTATTGAACCAGAAGACAACTCACGGTGGCCTTTGCTGACCATTGAAGCCGTGGACTAAGCATCGAAGAACACTCGAAGTAGTACAGCACCCAGTGAAAACGGTATTACTGGAAAGGTGCTGAAAATGACATGTAAAAATCAAAATTTCAAGCTACTACAGTCTTGCATGAAACTAGGATACCACGCAAAGATTTGGAAAGCAGCAATCATAATGATGATACCCAAACCTAACAAGCCAGACTACACCAAACACAAAGCTCACAGACCTATTTCCTTACTCAAAGTTACTTCAAAAGTTTTAGAATAAATGATTAAAATCAAGATGCCGGCACTGACAAATAACCTGCTGCCACTGGAACAATTTGGACGCAGATAAGGATACAGCGCCACAGATGCTGTACTCGACATAATTCAAAGAATTGAAACAACAAAAGATACCACTTTAGCAATATTAATCGATATACAAGATGTTTTTGATAATGTTAACAGTAATATCTTGACAGATAACATGGAACAAATGAATTTACCCAAAAGAATGATTGGCTAGACCTACCAATTTATTAGGAACAGGAAAGCGAGCATGTTAATGGATCACCTATTTCATCACTACTGTTCTTGATTTACACCACGTCTTTGTCCAAGGCAATCAAGGAATGGGGTGAAAACCCTTCTGAATTGATTCACGACATAACTATCATAGTTCAGGGAGAAATACATGAAGATTAAGGACTTTGAAGTTGGGAGGTTTTTTTTACCAGAGATGGCTGTACCTGTTCCTTGGGGCTAGCATTAGGGCTTGTACTTGTACTGATTGGAAATACTACTCGAACCTGAATTGAAAAGATTACCACAACTAAGATATTATATATGGATTAAATCAAGATTGTTAAACGGAATGGTCAAAGTAGCTGGTATATATTTCTATAATCCGTACATAAAATCAATATATATTCTTCTTAGCCAATACCCTACAACATAACAACTAAACGGCCAGTTACAAGCAAAGCCAGAAGGCCATTTCACGGACTGGCCGATGCAGACCCGGTAAGGATGCAGTTAAATGCAACACATGAAGGCTTACCACTCCGTAAGTTCAAGGCGCTCTATGACACCGGGGCTGGAGCCCAGCTACAACTAAATGACATGAACATACCTAGTACAACGGAACAAAAGTTATGAATTTGACCGGATGACTAGTTGGTATTTAAAGGTGACAGCAACTACGAAATGCGTTGATTGCAAAGTGTACCTGATAACGAGTATGATGTTTGAAAACGGACACCAGTGGACCTAGAGATATTCATGCAGAATAGGACGGGCCACGACCAATTAGGAGCTTGGTATGAAAGGGGTGATATGGCTGGAAAGATTCATGCTAGTGATCATGGGGAGTTAGAAACAGGATCACATCCTGAATGACTTCCCTCTGATGGATTCACACATGACCGATCTCAAAAGTATACTACCTAAACTTTCATCTCTGCTGAGAAAGATCGGACACATCAATTATTTGGGTAAAAAGAAAAAGTATGTATGAAAATAATTGGATGTGAATAGTGAGGGCTATTTTCAATGCCTCATAGTTTTTCATGGTCCTTGTAAGATGTCATTAGGGCTCATAATCTTGTTATCAGAGATAGATATGGAAAGACCTCAAAAATGATGTGATGGTGTAACAATTAACCATAATTAAACAGCAACTAACATATGGGTGAAGTTGCCAATATTGTAGACTTCTATAATGGTTAAGGACAGCAAATCAAACCAACAAACATGATAACGATGAGAATGTCTGAAATTATGGTTAAATCATTTATATAGACGCATCTTGGCACGCGACAATATACATCAAAATTTCAATTTTAACTATTTATTTCAATTTTAACCACACATTTCAATTTAAACCATATGGTTCAAAGCCAAGATACATCTTGATTTCTATGATTAATATGGATCGCGAGACCAATGGTGATCCAAAAGTTATCTCAATACTATGGCATTCCTTCATATGACTCGGTGATGCACAAGCTTAGCATCATCAGTGAATATTCCTACACACCTTTATCATCATTTGAGCTTGATTAAATACAAGCCTATTTCAATCTCTAGAGCACTATCCTAGAATTGTCCATTCTATCTGAACCATTATTACACGTTCAGCAACTGTCACCACAATCATTACAGTTGGCGACAGATATACAACAATGTTATCAAAAACGTTGAATTACGCGTTCCAAACTACAATACATCAAACTCCATCGCTAGCTGGTCATTACAAATTGCCAAGGACATCAAATATTCACATTTCAAATATACACTTGAGACAGCTACGCACTATATCATTGACTTGACAATGGGTCAATGTCCGTTCCACAATTGACGTGTCAGTATGTCAGTAGTATGCCACTAATTGCTTCAGTTGGATTCTGATACACCTTCATCTACACAATAGAACTGGATCCAAATACTGCTGTTGACAAGAAAGATTCTAAACTTTTAGTTCATTGGGTAAAAGTCATAGCCAATCAGAATGACTAATAATACACAAATACATTTACATTAACGGTCATCATCATCATCATCATCATTACCATTTACATTCGTATTATTACCCAGATATATTATTTGATTTTTATGCACCTCATTATTATTATGGAAAAAAATGAAAAAAAGAGAGAAAAGAGAGAAAAAGAGAATAGAAAAGAGGTTTTATTATTTGGGTTTATACATTATTCATTCCTATTTGATTCTGTTCCATTTTTTTTTACAGCGTTTTTGCTACATCTTCTATCAATCACTACACATATTACAATTATTACCACTATCATCATTATTATCATCATCATTCCCCATATTTATTATTTGAATTTTATGCACCTCATTATTATTATGAAAAAAAAAAAAATGAAAAAAATGAAAAAAGAGAGAAAAGAGAAAAAAAAGAGAATAGAAAAGAGGTTTAATTATTTGTGTTTCTACATTATTGATTCCTATTTAATTCTGTTACATGTTTTTACAGCGTTTTCGCTACATCTTCCATCAATCACTACACATATTACAATTATTACTACTATCATCATCATCATCATCATCATCATCATCATCATCATCATCATCATCATCATCATCATCACCATCATCATCATCATCCTTATCATCATCATCCTTATCATCATCATCATCATCATTACCATTCAAACTATTGTTATTATTACCCAGATTTGAGCAACGAATCAACCAACGTGATGGTTTCTCCACACAACGACAAGCAACAGATATCTTATATCAACCTTCTTCACTAGAGGTACCAGAGATTCAATCACCGAAGAATGGCAGCATAGACTAGAAGGAAGGTCTAGGACTGGCGGCTCAAAAGTGCGACTGCTGATTCATGCTGAGGACCGGATCACATTTTCAGCTAGTACAGGATCAGTGGCGTAGTGTTGCGAGCACGAGATAATCATGTACCGCTGTACATGATGTATCTGTTGGCGTGGGACCATCGGGTCGCCACGAACGAACTTAAAGCTTTTGTTTCCGCGTCATTTCGCAATCGCTTTTTGCTTCTTTCTGCGTACTGGGGAGAGTGCCACCTCGCTACGTGCCGTGATTACCGGTGTCGCATAGGGCGAGCCACAGCCTGATGGTTGGGATTCCCGCAAGGCGGGACACAAACGGGTCACGGACTTTTGGGGACTTAGTAACCGCGCCGTTCTAAGTGCTCCATGACGATGCTAGTTGGCAACCTAGAGCAAACCACGAAGTACTCATGAAAGGAGTTGGCTGGTTTAGCCGTAGAGGTGCAACCCTGCACGTCAGAAACGGTGTCTCATTCAAAACCAACAGCCAGCGTTAGCCAGCAGATCAGCGGATCTCTAGCACGCAAGAGGGCCTGTGTGGTTTTGAATGAATCGACGGGAGGACGAGGATGAGCGCACCTCAGTCCTTCGTGGCTCCATTGTACTTTCCAAGCGCACGACGAAATGAACGGAGTTTCGAAGTGTCTGGTTAGATACATGGAGTCACTTGCCGGTGTTGGATTTAGTTCTTCATCGGCAGGCTCAAAACTGCGAGCGCTGATTCATGCTGAGGACCGGATCACATCTTCAGCTAGTACAGGATCAGTAGCGTAGTGTTGCGAGCACGGGATAATCATGTACCGCTGTGCATGATGTATCTGTTGGCGTGGGACCGGGGGTCGCCACGAACGAACTTTAAGCTTTTGTTTCCGCGTCATTTCACAATCGCTTTTTGCTTCTTTCTGCGTACTGGGGAGAGTGCCACCTCGCTACGTGCCGTGATTACCGCTGTCGCATTGCGCGAGTCACAAACGGGTCACGGACTTTTGAGTGCTTAGTAACCGCGCCGTTCTAAATGTACCATGACGATGCCAGTGAGCGACCTAGAGCAAACCACGAAGTACTCATGAGAGGGGTTGGCTAGGTTTTGCCAAAAAGGTGCGGCTATGCACGTCAGAAACTGATTATCATTCAAAATTATTAGCCAGCAGATCAGCGGATCTCTAGCACGCAAGAGGGCCAGTGTTTTTTTAAATGAACCTACTGGAGGCTGAGGCTGAGCGCATCTCAGTCCTTCGTGGCTCCCCATGTACTTGCCAAGCGCATGATGAAATGAGCGGAATTTCAAAGTGTCCGGTTAGATACATGGAGTCACTTTCCGGTGTTGGATCTCAAGTCCTTCATCGGCGGTGAGGGTCGACTCCTTGATAGTTTGAGGATGCCTGGTATTCGGTGCGGTTCAACCCGTTTCAAATATCAGGTTTTCTCTTGCTATCAAGTGTGGTGGGTGTTGAATTGTTTGCGAAGGTGCTGGATTCAATTGATGACTGCCGAGGCAATCTGATTGCTGAAGCACGAGGTTGATAACAATACTGGAACAAAAAATCAAATATCCAACATAAGGCGCTGCTTGGATATTCGATGGTCTTGCAAAAGTGCTGGGTTTGATTGATGACTGTAAAGGCAATTTCATATTGCTGATACACGAGATTGAAAACAATACTGGAGCAAGTCATGGAATATCTAACTGGGTGTCGGTTGCATGTTCAATGACTTGTGAAAGTGTTGAGTTTGATTGATGACTGTGAAGCAATTAGTTTTGCTGATGCATGAGATTAGACACAACAATAGAGCTAGTAATTGGAGAAGCAACGCATGGCGATGGACGAAGAATATTATATGGATCATTTGCAATACATTTTCTTATTAAAAGGTATTGTCATGACTGACGTCACCACTTTACCTGGAATATAAGATTGAGTATTGCAGAGCTTTGCATGTCAGGCAGTCAATTGTTGGAATAGAGCAGCTACTATTCTAGCAGGTGAGCGATTGGTATTAAGCTAGCTGACAATAATTGTGTGTTCATTGACGTTTGAAAACACTTTCGCGGTTGTTTTTTCTTTTGTTTCTATTTTTTCCTTCTTTTTTATTATTTTTTATTGATTTTGACTTCACGACCACCTACCGAAATCTGGTTACGTTGTTGCAATCTGATATCACTTTCCTTCTTTCTTCTTACTATCCATCTCGTTCCATTGTTTTTATCATTGAGTTTTCTTCTTTGGTCATCGTTTTGATTTGTTCTTTACTTCCTTCTGTTTTTTTTCTTCCATTTTTCTCTCTTCTTTTTTTTTTTATCGTTTTCAGATTATCTTTCTGGTTTTTCTGACCCTTTTTCGGGTTACTTCGACTTTTTTTTGGGGTATCAAGCAATTGATCTTTGGTGTACCAATAGCCCAATGATAATACCGTTTGGCGAATCCTGTCAATGCTCTTGTGGTTATGCTGACTGCACTGATTCATTACTTCTCTTCGACTCATTCATTGATTTTAATAATGGTTGCCGCTGCTTGTCATTATTTTCTGAGTTATAAGCCATTTTTCTTCCGTTTAAACTGGATTCGGTATGTGACTTTTGATATTTTTTTTTTTCAAAAAACAAAAATGATTCACTTTTTTACTAACAGCAGAATATCTTCATTTCATATGGCTCAGACGATTGATACAGGTTACTTGATGCAAACTCCATTGGTTTGCAACATCTGCCAAATATTAAATCGAATTCGACGGTTGCGGTGTTTGTTGTCTAGAGTCTACTGGTGGTACGACAATTCCGTTTATGAATGGCAATAGTTCTTGATCTTTGATTTCCGTACAGAAATGGTTCTGTGACCATCAGTAATTATGATACTACCTGGCTGGCCACTGCAGTTGCGGTCCATCAATTGGTGCTGGTGTTGAGATTGCCGTCGCTGATATTGCTGCTGATGTTGTTGCAGTTGAAGCTCCTACTCTATTCGACTTCATTGATGCCCCATGTTGTAATAATTATAACGCACTGGGATGACGCTGGCCAACTTCAATCAACAGTCCGAACTGTTCGCTTATAAATACTGCATTGTCGGTTATAGTATAACTATCCATTGCGATTTATACCATCCCATCAGAACTTTTTTTGGTATTCTAATCGAGAGCGTTTCAAGGATTTTTGATTCAAATGGTAAGTAAGAACCATCCATTTTGCCTGACTTAAGGCGCTACTGTTTGCAGATTAGAACCAATTCACTAACAGTCATATACTAGCTACCAATATTTTCAAAATATCCAATCCACCTAAATCGTTTGAATACCAAAATATCTTTGGAATCTATGACGGTTGCTGCTTGAATCGCACTGACAATTGGGACTTATCATTTCATTTGCAGTATATTGGTACTGGACTGGACAGATGAGTCATTGATTGAATATGACCCAAGTATGAGCAACAAGAATCTTTGTTGCAAATTGCTATAGAGGTTGTATTGGACCATTAGTGAACAGGTAGTTCATGGTGGGGTAGGAAAGATGGGGTCTTTTTTCAGGGTTTGGGTATCTGGTTGGAGGTTTGGAGGTTTGGAGATTGTGTGTACTGAGGGTTATTGTTAACTATGACGTAACTCTTCACGTTACATACACCATATCTTCAAATGCGGTTCATCTATTTACACCTTTTTTTTTATATCCCCTTCTTCTACCCATCTTCAGGTTTTATTCCCATTATTCGACACAACAGCTTTAATTCTGTTTAATATTGCCAGTACTATCATTTTTCAAAATCAACAACCGTTGTCATGATTTTGTTTTCATCATTCTTTTTTGTCGTCTATGACCCTTTTGCTTTGGCCATCAGCTGTGATTTTTTCTAATCAGTTGTGTTTTCCAATCCGTTTTCATACGTCTATTTGAAGTACCCAAAGACACCCTATTTTGATATATGCTTGTTATATTGGGACTGAGTATTTTTTATTCTTACGGCCGTTGGTTGTATGTTTGGTCAGCAATTGAGATTTACTTGAATGACTACCAGACTATGTCACTCAAGCCAATATTCGCTTTCATACAAGGTGCAATATTTCTAAAAGATTCGATGATTCTCGACTGAATGATTTTTGTGAGAATGTGCTCACATTATTTCAAGCCATTTAGCAAAATTTTCAGCAAATCTACAAGTACAAAGTATTGGTCAACAGTGGTTACGATTGGAAAGTTGGGCTTTCCATCTTACTGGCTCATTGCTATGGGACTATCGGATGTGACCTTCTTATTATTTGGGCATACAGGATAAGCTTTGGGTGGTCACAAGTTTGGATAGTGATGCCATTAATCACAGCAATAACTTGAATAAGGTGGGATTGGACTTGAATATTTTCACATCTCGATAAACGATCAACTCACATGCCATGATATTTCTTGTGATTGACCAGTTTAAACAGCTGCTGCAATTGTTTCGGTATGATATCCCATTCTATTGTGCTTTATGGGAAGCATTAAGTTGGAGTTGGAACTGGAGTTGGAGTTGGAGTTGGAGCTGGAGTTGGAGTCCCGGTGAAGTCAAGACGTTACCTATATTCTTTGAGTGAATGAAATTCAAACTGTCGCAGTATAATCCACAAGATTACTGTTTGAAATAGCCGAGTGACAATGACAATAATCTTAATCTGTTCCTATAAAGTTGTGCACAGTGCTTTTCTGGTCATTGCAGCTTTCAGCCACCGTGTATACCCCGGAATATCGACATTAACAATCACGCCGTTTGCTAAGACCATTTGACGTCACAATTGCATTATATCTTTGTGAATTTATGGACTGCAATTGTGTCGAAACGGGGATTCTGGTGCCAATGACTTCGGTGGGCGGCTGTCATTCGGAATTGGATCCGTTCAAATTGATGCTGATGAAATTATATTTTAACGGGACGGTTTTGGTGGTGCTAGCTTTGGTAATGAGTACTACGGATATGCTATCAAATTGAAACGGGCCATTATTTGGGTTGTGCTACGACGGATATTGTGCTTTCCACGACCAGAGTTTTGGGCATCTGCTATGCAGTCGTTATCTATAGAGTTTGGAACAGTCGACTGAGCTGTTGTTTGATAAAACATGCTGAGGGTAATCTGATTGTCAGCGCCGTTTAAATGCGTGACGAGTTTGGGGGTTTATTTTCATTTTTGTATCATCATGTCATTTATCTTTGATGCTACAGTCCATTGGGTCATTATTTCAAAACCTTTAGTTATTAATAAAGGGCTTCTCGATTGTAGTGACGTGTTTGGAGGATGAATTCTGATAATCTTGCGTCTTTAATGATTAGATTCATTCTGTATCTATTTATTTTCGGGCCTATTTTATTTACAGCCGAATTGTTTTTGATTTACGGTTGTTTGAGTTTACCTGCTACTACTGGTACCGTTCTATTTGTGGTATTTACTGCACAAATTATTGGTTTTGGCACGATTTGATTTGTCACTTGTTCTAGTGACATTGCAATGTATTGGTGTTGTATAACTTGGCTAAAGATACTTCAAAGGACTGTTGCAGGGAGGGTTAATTTGACACTTTGAGGTTTTCTGAATGCCTGGAAATGTTTATTGTTGAACATAAGCTTCTGTACCGTTGTTCTCACGGACTGGTTCATGTGCACTAGCTGGTCCATACTTTCTGGATGGTTCATACTCCCTATGGTTTATACGCCCTGGCCTGTTCATATTACCTGACTGGTTCATACTTTCCGGTTGGTTCATACTCCACTGGCTAGTTCATACCCTCCGGCTGGTTCATATCCGTTGACTGGTTCATACTTTCTGGCTAATTCATATCCCCCTCTGGTTCATACCCCCTCTGGTTCATATGCACTACTGGTTCATGGACATGTTACTTGTCCCGACAAAATGGCCTTTGAATCAAAATCAAACATCAATACATGTCTGAACTGGTGGAGTAGGTTATTGAAAGCGAGTAAGATGCCATAGCGAACTCTAGAATTGCTAAGAAAATAATTGTAGTAGGGTTTTAGATTGAGATTTAGATAGTTGCATCTTTATCTAGTACAATCGAAAAAAGAATCTGTACCAACCATGCAATAAAACAACTAACAATTGCCCAATCCACACCTAATTATTTGTTGATATCATTTATTTGTCAAAATACTTTTTCTGTAATTGTCTAGAGTTGATTTTATCAACAAGCTGACCAAAAACAACAAACAATCGTAAAGGTGACAAACAATCGTCAATGATTATAAATGATGATATAATAAATGACTGTCATGGCCGGACACCCGTTCGGGTATGGCTGTCCCAAATACAACTAGTTGCCAATATATCATTAATTGGTGAATGCCAAACAACTGTATTTTCATTTCACACTCAATCTAATTCTTATAAAATATACTAAAAAAAGAAGATAAAAAACATTGCAATGCTTATTCTTCCATATCGCTGTCTTCATACTTAATTTCCTCATTGGCGTTCGTTGTAGTATCTATCTTGACACTGCTAGTATTCATACGATAGGTTCCATCCATTTTTGCTATCACATCAGACTTTTTCTTTGCAAATACAATCTTGGCTGGCTTATCAAATATATACTGTCCTTGCATCGACCGAATGGCGTTGGAAGCCGAAAGCATACTGCCAAAGGCAACATGTGCCTGTCCACGCATCTTTTTGCTCTTCATTGTCACGATCGAGACAATGTGGCCAAACGTCGAAAATAGCATGTATAATGTATGGCGTAGCATATCGATACTTATTTGATCATTCAAATTCGAAAGATATATGGTTTGACTGGGTACTCCTAGCGCTGTGACGTTCATAGCGACTTCTTTTGTAGTTTGTTTTTCACTTTGTAAATGTGGTATATTGGATTTTTCACTCTCTGCTTCGTTGACTATCGTGGTATCTTTATGATTTACATTCCCTGATACTTCATTTGAATCGCCCTTAACCGTTTTATCGACTTCATCAACATCTTGTTCCATCATCTCGTCTACTTTTTGGTTATTTTCTTCATTTGAATCATTTGTTGGTAAGCTAATTGGCTGTTCTACCTCTTCTTCAGATTCAGTTGCCTTGCTTCGACGCGTCCTTTTGACAGGTTTCTTTTCTAAAGATTCGGATGCTGGTTTCTGTCTTTTAGTTGAACGTTTTGGCGGCATAGTATTATATTTATATAAGTCCAAGACCTTTCGAATTAATATGAGACCTTAATAAAATTATAATTATTTGATTCAATTGTTTTGTGTGGAATTGTAAAATTTTCATCAACAAAAAACAAAATACCATTGTATTTTTTTTTTTGTTGCAAGTTTTTATTATTTTTTTTTTTCACCACCACTTAATTACAAGAAAAACATCACCAACTCAGTTTTTTTTTTTTTTTTTTTTTTTTTTTTTTTTTTCACGAAAATATTTCACAACCAAAATGTCTGTTCCTGCTACGACCACCAGCTTGAAATGTCTTCTCCAAACATTTGAGAGATGGACTCCAGATTCTTTGAAACGTTATGCTTCTTTCAAAGATTTCGGTGTTACTCGCTACGAATCACTTTTACAAGGTCCCCAGGCAACCCTTAATGCCCGTAACCTGGCCATCCGTGCTGATGCAGCTCAAGTTATTCAAAAGAATACAAACAAACTCAACTTTTCCGCTGAAAAGCTTTTGAAACCTGCTTCTAATCCAATTTACTATGAACGTCTATGCAGAGAGTTGGCTCCTGGTCAACCCAAGACTCCCATGCTCACAGCTATTAAACATGTTGTTTTTGGTGGATATTAAAATATCAGGAAAATTTTGACCACATTCATTTGAGTCGATCCTGTTTGAATTCTTTAGTTCCAATTTCATTTTGTTTAAAAAGTTACGATTTCATGACTATTTTCCATATAAACCCTTTTGTTTTTATTCCTCCTTTCATTTCAAGCCTGTTAAATATTAATATAAAACCTTGTATATAAACATTTGATTCTTTGCTCATATCCATATTCACGTCTACTTTTTGGTAAATGTCACTTTAACTGAATTTTGATCCAGTTTCAGATTCTGAGTATCTTCTTTTGCCACAATCGCATATTCATCTGTTTCGTACTCAACAAATGCCAAATGCCTTGGTGCAACCAATCTGACCTCAATGAATCCAGCGTATTTCGAGTAAATCTCTTCGATTTGAGACGACGTGGCACTGGATGGCAAGTTCTGTAGCAATAAAAGTTTGTTTGGTGGTAAGTTATCATCAAGAAGAGCACCATTTCCAGCGTTGGCAGTTTTCCGTCTCTTAGCAGATCCTTGAGAATCTCCAGACTTGAGTTCACGCTTTTTATTTTTACGACCTCCTTTCGACTTTCCTATTTGTTCTAGTTTCTCAAATTCTGGTCGTTTAGCATCCTTTTCACGTAATCTTATTTCTTTATGCTGCTCCAGTGAAATTGCATCTTCAGCACCTTCATCAGCTGCTTTTTTGACAATGGCGTCGCTCTTGGTTTTTGCAAAACTGACGTGCAAGGGCTTGTCAAACAAAACTTTTGATTCAGATTGTAATGACGAGACAGCGGCTTGAGCGGCATCTAACGATTCATAAACAACAAAAGCCTGACCGCGCATCTTAATGTTTTTATGTGCAATCACGTCAAGGATTGGACCATATACTGACAGTTCTTTCCTCAACGTTTCTTTCAATGTATTCAAGTTAATGTGTTCATTGAGGTTATTAACGTATATCCTGACCAACAGAAAAGCGGTTTGTGTTAAAAAAAAAGGACTATGATAAAGTGATTTTTAAAAATACTAACTGTATACGTACGTTTCGTTCGGATTTATTTCTGGATTTGACGACATTGTTGGGTTTTTGCAGCTTCAAAATCAGTGTCGAAGTAAAACAAAGTGTTTTTGGGTGTAGGGGTTTCAACCCAACCTACATATATTGCTCGTACTTTTCATGCAAAAACTTTTTCTTCGTTTGAAAACATAATCACTTCAACACCACAATCAACTTTTCCATTTGTCAGCAGTCCAAAATAATCACAACTAGCCATAAATACAAAATGACATTATCAGATGATAAAGATGTTGACGATATTCTTGCTAAAGAAGCTTCTGAATTAAATCGCGATAAAGAAATTGAACGAATCTTAAATGCGTTTCCGCTAGACGCGTACTCCGTTATGGATTTACAACCTGGTGTTTCCCCATCAGATATCAAGGCTGTTTTCCGTAAAAAATCATTACTGATTCATCCCGATAAGACAAGCAATCCTCGAGCACCTGACGCTTTTGATCGTTTAAAAAAGGCCGAAAAACATTTGCAGGACGACAAATCACGAGCGGCACTTGATTCAGCATTTACTGACGCCAGACGTATTCTTATTCGTGAACGGCGCTGGACAATCCACGACGAGCGACTCAAAAGTGATGCATTTTTACTGGACTGGCGAGAAAAAACCAAAGAGGTTTTGGTTGAAATGGAGCTCCGCAAACGACGACTTCAAACCATTCAAATGGAACAAGAAGGCCGCGAAAAAAAGAGACAAGAGGCAGAACAGGAGGAGTGGCGAGTTAAACGTGAACAGGAAAAGGCGTGGGAAGACTCGCGAGATACTCGGGTTTCGCAATGGCGAAAGTTTCGGAAAGCCCGAGATGCTGCATCCGCAGCGGCAGCGGCCTCGCACTCAAAAACGAGCAGAGCTGCATTGAATGCTCAAAACGCAACAGTCAAATTTGGGACAAATGTAGGGAACTCAGAGGATACTCTGAATCCGGCTGTGACCTTGGCATTGAAGCCTAAAATACAGCAAACTGGTTCCGTCAAAAAAAAACAAAAACCGAAAAAAGGTGTTATGGAAATGTTGGGTTGAAAAATGCAAAATTGTTGACTATTGTAATTCAAACTGATTCAACCTTTATTCTTCTTCCAAGAAAGTGACTTAAGTTTTGTTAAATGTGTTTAGTTATCCCCCAACATGGATTTTTAACTCATATACCTTTTCTATTTTGCTATACCAAGAAATCATTAAAAATGATTATTTCGTTCTATAAGTTACAATAGAATTCAAAATACCAAAATCCATTTTCTTTGGAAACTCATACTTTACCTTTAATCACTTGCGCTTCAAATTTTGGTTTCGACATTGATTTATTGTTCATGTTGAGCATGTTTTCAAAAGTTGGATAGTTATTAGACTCAAACCTTACGTTGGATTCTCCGAGTTTAGGACTTTTCAATTGAATCAACCATGTCTAAATACAAGTCAAGTACTTGAATACCAGAGATATTGAGTTTATCTTGAATTCATAAATAAATTTTTTAATTGTTTACAAAAATATTTTTGAATTCATTGCCAAATACCTATCAAAGAATTCACTGATGCGCACTCGAGACTTTTCCATCTCACATGTGGTTCTTATTACGTTTATGATCTCTGGATTTTTGGGTGGAGATTTCGGTAGGTTGTCGTATATAACACTGCTTCATGTATTGAGCTATGAATCTGTTGACCGTTCAAAGATTCACAAGAATACACGCGCGAAACCGCGAAAAAAACAGTAGTGGAAATCTCGCACAAACACCTTCATCAATGTATGATAAACCCAACTCAAAGTCACTTGAATCGTTTAATAATTGCTCAAACTAATTTTGCGCATTATAGGTATCAACAGCTACTTTCTGAATTGAAAAATATCACCCAAAGGAGTTTGATCTAGAAACTGCAGATATATCATTTATTTTTAGCCATAATTCGCCTTACGGTGAAAAACATGGGAATTCTGAATTTAAAATCTTCCGAACACAAGATCTAGCAACCGATTGCGTATTAAACAAGGGCTTTGGTTTTATATTTGAGTTTGCCCTTTTTGACTACCAAATGACTAGTCATCTTCACAGACTCGGCTATCCTACAGTCCGGCACCTTGAATCAATGCATACAAGTTGTTATCCCATGTTGCAAATTTATTGCCTGGTCTAATCCTTTAGTTTTGGCAAAATGGAAAAGATGCGACCAACAAAAAAATTGTACTTTAGTACTGCTATCAAGAATTTCTAGCTGTACTTACACACATTGTGTCTTTAGATATGCCAATGTATCGTATTCATGATTCACACAAAGATAAAGATACATCAAAAGTTTTGGTTCTGGGGTTAGGTCCAGTCCATGTGTCAGATATCTCTGAAGCCGTAGGGCATTTACGAAGTTATTGATTTGATGATGAAAATTTAAATAGTATATTTAAAACTTTTTCATAATTTAAATTATAGAATACTATCGGTCCATATATTACCTTTTTTTTTTTTTTTAAACATGACTATTTACAATTTTTAAAAATGACAATGCAACATTTATATCTTTGATTTTTGAAAAGTTCAACGACTTCAAATTCCCAGCACCAAGTGACCTCTAGTTGGATCTAGATCAATGATACTTGTGCAAATAATTCTGTCACCTGCTTTGAGAACAGTGTATCCATCGTCTGCAGTATGATGAATTTTAGAATTTTCATAATCATCATCACTGATCGACTTGTCTAGCCCAACCAACGAATTGAGTTTTGGATCTTCGCCAAATGGTCCACCATACACTTTCTCGAGAACTTTATAATAATACTGTTGAAGCATTTTGCTTTCGTGATCATCTTTCTTACTATCTGCATAGCTGGTCTCAGTCCTAGACGCCAGCAGTTTGCTTATGGAAGATTCCAGATTCGATTCATGGGAATGAGATGGTTCCATGTTTTCCCGGTTTCCATCTCTTTTGATTTTATCAAAAAAGTCAAAAAATCGTCGCCCACTCTGACTACCGTCGTTTCTTTGTTCACTAACCACTTCTTCTTTATGGATCCGCTTATCATGTACTTGTCGGGATGGCGGGGGAGGCATGATATCGACTTCAAGTCCCAGCTCAACACAATACGCTCTAGCAAAATCAGGGTATGCTGTTTTCGGGGATACTACCACACAACGAAAGATATGAGGCATTGCCGAGTTTCCGAACACGCTCTCTGAAAATTTGGTGTTTTTGTGACCAAAATGATTGGTATCATCGTTTGATGAAATAGACTGGTTGTCGAAATCTAATGTATTGGTATTAGCATTGAGATTGCCCACCGATATCATCCCGTCGTGAAAATTTGAATAAAACGGAGAGCTTTGGATTTCTTGTTCAAGTTGGCGTAACACCCAATATCTCTGTGATATAAGCTCGAGTTGGGATAGTGCATTGGCTCGAGGGTATATTTTACTATCATGAACAAGCTGTAATTCCGAATTAGAGAGTAATCTCCATGGAGGCTTAATCGACCCTTTTTGGTTAGTTTCAAGTTTGGAGTTGCTCGAAAATGAAGAATTCTGGTTCAAGTAGGCGGAAACAGAAACAAATTTAGAGCTTTTACTTTGATCTGAAAACGAATTGGAAATCAAAAAGGACGTAAATTGCCATTGATTTATCACATGTCGCATATCATCAAATGGTCTTGCAACTCCAACAAACCCTGCCATTATTCCTAGTCCAAAATGTATATAGTTTGGAGATGTAGTTGTCTCTTTAGGACCTAGGTACTGCGATGTTGCAGCGAGATACCGTCCAGTGTGTGTCAAAAGACTTGATTCATCACGAAGTTCTGTAGAAGTGTTTTGTGCTGTAAGAAAATAATTACCTGCTGATCGGACATTATTAGTATTCCGAGTTGATGACGTCGCTTGTTTACCTAAATCAAACTCTCGAATTCGATCCTGCTTTTCATACAACAGTGGTAATCCGAGGCTTGCTCCAAATACAGATGCGATTTCAGCAGCCAATAGCCCAGACTCGGAAATCAAAAAGTCAGAGTCATGCAAATGAAACCTAGACTTTCGGCAATTCAGCGCAATATCAACACTCTTTCTGTTTAAATCGTCTTGCTTATTGAATGTTCCAGCTGGCTCATTTAATGGATTATTATTGAGCTCGTTTGCTTCCCGAAAATCTTCATTTTTCACTTGATTTTTCGATCCCACGGTCACGAGCTTCCCATACTCATCTGTATCAGTTTCGTATACCGCATTATATTCTTTCATTCGTTTCCAATAATTGCTTTCCAAAATAGTACGAATGAGAGTCAGATCTTTGTGGGTTTGTATCGATAAATTGTCTGCTTCGATAAATAACTTTTGGGCCGGGTTTCCGGAGTCTGATGTATTTTTATCAATATTCTGCATAACACCACGGTTGGGTTTATGATTTTGTGGGTGGTTGGAATTTTTGACATGATCTGGGGTTTCAAAATTATTTGACTGTGAGAAGTGCTCAGGTCGCATCCATCCTAACGGCGTTTCAGAAATTGGAATTCCTTCATTGTCGCCGCTGACAAAAATGTTATCAGGATCACTATCTTTCAACTTTTCAGATTCTTCAAACCCAAAAATATCATCATCATACTGTTCTTCAATGTTTGCATTAGAAGAACTATGAAATGGTTCAGTTTGTGTTTGATCATCAGAAACTTTCCATTTCATGATTTCAGATACTTTCTCCAAGTCCAAGAAAGTCATGTCTTGTTTTAAAATTCGAGTTAATGAGACATTGACATCATTTGGGCCCAGCTGCGAAAGATCGTTTGGATCTATATTTGCAGAAAATGTTAGACACCTTGCAAACGGATGCTCTTTGGTATTATCTGAAAAATATCCAGCAATATCCTTCTCTGTATAATCAAAATCTTTGTTTCCGGCTTGACAGTTCTGAAGTAATTCTTTTATTTTCGAATCTATCGACTCGGTAAAAGATACTCGGTCTAAAACTTGTTCAGGAAATAATCGCCGAATTCCTTCAGGTAGCCATACTGTTCGAGCTCTTCTTAATCCAACTGTCATTATTGATGAAGTGGGACTGTACCACGAAGCAATATTAGGAATGTGAATATGCAAAACAATTCTTCCCGTGGTCGTCAAATGATCTTCAACGGAAAATGCAAGCTGAGAAGAAGCCAATTCCAAACTCAGACTTTTCTTTAAGCTACTAAAGCCTGTGAGAATTCCATCTGATTTAACAAGAGATATAGAATGCATTGTTTTCCCACCTAAATACACCGAGTAAACGGCATTTCCTTGCTTTTTTGTATTCCATTTCTTGTGGGTGTTGACAAACTGAATTTGTTCATTTTCAATAACGGATTTGAGCTCAGCATCGGCAGACTTTTCAGAGTATTCGTCAACAATATTTCCGGCATCGTAATCTAAAATAAGACCCGAATCAAGGTATGCGTTATTGGTAGCGACGAGGTTTGCATCAATAAGCATTTGATGAACCGAGGAAGCCGAGATCTCGGGAAGATTCAAATGATTAGAGAACCTAGAATAAACTGAACCGGACTTGATTGAAACAGACCGAGGTAAGTTGTTATACCCGTAAACAGTTTCTAAAATAATTTTTACCAAATCTTCGTATTCTTGATGTGGATATACAATGTATCGTTTTAAAACGCCGAGTATTTTTGAAAAATTTTCAAAAGTAACTGCATCAATTTCACTATCTTCCACGACTCCATCGTTAAGTGTGAAACCTTTTGGAAAAGATTTATCATATCTCAGTTTAAACGATGGCTGTTTTTGTTGAATCTTCTCGACAATCACTCGTCGAATATACTGACCGAAAAACGACCAGTCACTAGCATTTAACCCGTGCCGTACAAAAAGACTATCCTCGGCCGCAATTGTCGGTGCTGGAATCCATTTTCCGTTTTTACTTTTGTCAAGCTTTTTCACATTGCTAGTCATTTGAGTTCCAGTGTACTGGTCAGTGCTAACAGTTGGAGGAAATGCATACCAATTTTGGGGTGAATTTGACAAATAAAAATGTGTTGCTACTTTCGATGTAATATGCATAAGTTTGGAAGATATTTTGAGCTGGTCATTGACATTAAGAGATGCTTTGCGAAGAACATTTAAAGCCTCTGTGGTTAGGTAGTCTAAAGAAAATGTGCGAACACTATCGGAGGACGCATGAGCATACATGACCGAAAAGGCATCGCGCATCCCACCTCTTTCATATCGTTCTAATGAAGCTCTAATAACAAGTCGTAAAAGCGACAACAATGTTTGACGATATTTAGGATCAGAGCCTGGTTTTGGGATTTTGCTATTGAGAGGATAGTTAAGATAGCTATCTTCGTCAGAAGAAACGGGGATATCCAATTCAGATTTACTAAAACGAATATCATAACTGTCAATGTTTGAAGAAAGCGGAATATTATAGTTGTGGATATTGGGCTTAGAAGTTGTTGGTTCATCGATGTTTTGTGATTGCAAATGTAAAATTTCTTTAGCAAATATTTCGAGGATTAGTTTTCCATCAAAGACACCGGCAATATGTAATTTTATATTTGTAGCGGGTATTTTATGAAGCTGACCATCTAATCCGAAAACAAGAATATGCGAGCTCGCCGAAAATTGGGTAATGATAACACCGAATGCTACATATGATCCGGACTTTGATGAACATTCAACTAAATCACCCGAAGAAACGTGAGCATATTGCGGGAATGGAGAGGAAAAAGAAAGCGAATTTTTAGAGGCAGTTGGTGAAAAAATTAAAAGCCTTTGAGCAAGCACACGATCAAAATATTCTTGAAAGTTTGCATCCTTCCGGGCATGCAATCGATAATAACTAGTTGAAAAAATAGCTTTTGATGATCCAGTATACAACTGTTGATCATGCTCATTTTTTTCCCATATTGAAGAAAGAGCAAGATTGTGAAGTGAAGAACGTTGCTGATAATAAAAAAGGGAAACAAAAGGGGTTTTAGGTGAATTATTTAGAACAGCATGATCTATCCGAACAGAGCTCCCCAATCTCGATTGTAATTGATTTAGATGTAAATGTCGTGTGGAAGAAGATCTAGAGTATGGGGAGTTGAGTATTCGGACAAAAGTATTTTTATAACCAAAACTCCGCCTCCTGAGCATCACCGACTATTAGGTATGCAGTTAGTTGTGGTATTAACTGTGAAAACAAAATGAACTGGATATAATCGTTGAAAAGGTTTAAGGAAGGAAAAAGAGGTTTACTGATGGTTGTAAGAGAATTTTGAAAAACTGAAAATTTACAATTTGAAAAGTGAGAGTGTTAATCTTCCGGTTGCTTTTTAACACTCACTTTAGTAGGACCTTCTCGAAACCCGATACGTTATGTGCGGCTATGGTTGATATGTATTTTTTCTACCACACCTTTTGCCCTTCCTTCTAGTCGCCACTGTTTTCGATATAATTGCAAGCATTATTTTCAACCAAACGCAAAGAAAATGCCGACCATCAATATCCAAATTCAAAAATCTGCTGCTGATATCATTAAAGAACTTCTTTGTTCTGAGAATACCACCAATTCCTTTTGGGTTAGCATTTATTTACTACAATCCCAAAATCCAACTGGCCAGGCTGTTGCACATTTGTATTATACCATTGACGCTACTAAGTCAGAAGAAAACCCAGACCATATTGTCCTTGAGTCTCGCGATGTTTACGATTCTAAAGAATACAAAACTTTGGTCGCGAGCAAACCTGAACTAGCTTTTGGTAAAGGCACATTATTACCCCCGATTAAACTCAAGTATACTCGTGGCCAATATCGATTGAGTAGGAACCATCCTAAAAAGCTTTTTGTTCAGAGTCCTATGATTCAATTAGATTTGAGCGATTTAATTGAGACTTTCCCTGAATCATCTAAATCATTCTTTCCAGTTAAATCCGATTATACTGTGGCGTTTCCGCTCTCTAACAATATACCTATGTGTTCTGCAGGTACTTTAATTGCAGATGAATTGGATGAAAATATAACTATTTTTGATTATGTAAAGCCTACTGGCCATTTCACCGAGGAGTTCGATCACAGAATTGATAAATTGATGAGGTCCGACACCAGCACTAACACAGCACTTGCGGTGTCCCCTAGTGGGAGCATTTATGCCAGTGGAGATGTGCGAGGTCAAATGATGATTGGAGAAATTACGCCTGTCAATTTTTCGACTAATACTTTTCAATCAAACAAACATAGTTCAAATGATGAAGCTGCAACGAATGAACATGCATACACACAGTCACGACAAAATACAATGAGGTTACCCCGTAGGATTCTTAAACCTGAACACTGGCTTGAGGTCACCAAACTGTTATTTTTCCCTAATAGAGTCGCCCTACTTTCTGCAGGTCGTGATTTACAAATCAAGTTATGGAGTATAGAAGATGGAAGTAACCCCCGCACGTTTGGTGGGCATACAAAAGCTGTCAAAGATCTGGCATTGGTCTTGGATTACTCAGTTGATGTTTTTGGAAAGGGAACAGGAAGGAACTTTGTATCAGCTGGAGAAGATTCAACAGTTAAACTGTGGGAAACAGGATCTGGTAAACTTGTTCATGGGTTTGAAATCAAGGACAAAAGGGGTTATGAAACAGATGTTCAGTTCGTGAAAGTTCTTCCAGTTTCATTTTTCGCTGCACAAGACACGAGAAATGAGCTTGCCCAGCGGGAATTGGATTATGAAACGAAAGGCACTGCAGTGTTGGTTATCCATAATAACAATTCTGGCGACGAGACAACAGAAGGTGTATATTTCTCAGTATACAATTTGTATACACGCAGAGCTATTTATTCTAATGTTGGGCCATTAATGAAAGACAAAGTGACTAGCATGTGTATTCATCGAGGCGAAAACGCAGACCAAACCTTGGTCTTTTTGGGTTTTGACACTGGAAAAGTTTCGTGTTGGACCATTTCAGAACTGGATGAGGCGGGTCAAGGTACCCATCCGATAAATACTAATCACTATGCTCAAATCACTACCTCATTGACCTCTCCAATCACCACATTATCAATAAACAATACTGACAATGTACAAGGTTCTGGTGATAAAATGAGATTAATTATCGGTAGTGCATCGACAACATTGAGCGTTGAGATTCAAAAAAATGTTAAAACGTGTTCCAACCCAAGTGGTGATTCCATTTTGTGTAATTCTGACAATAGCATCACTTTTTTGGCTGGGTTTGAAGATATTTCACCTACAGGGTCTGCAATGTTTGATGATGAGGTACTTGTGACTGGGCAAGAAGGGTCATTGAACATTTACAATTTAAAAGACAAGGGTCTAGAATGGTAAAAAAAAAAATACAATTGATATTTATTTAGAGTATAAAAATTCCAAAACAATCACCGCTATTGAAAAGTCCGTAGAATAACAATAGATTCAAATGTGATCTATGTTCAAATTTCATGTTTAACCATCAAAAGCTTGAAATCACACATCACGTGACTAATATGAGTTGTCGAATCATGTGGCTTATCATTTGTCGCTGAAATAATGATTCCTAACAAAATTACGTGAGAAAAAGGGGTGGTTCGGTTTTGGAGAAGAAATAAAAATAAAACAAAACAAGGAGTTAAAAAAAATAAAAATAGACATTTGGTTTTGCTGTTGATATATGTTAACTTATGTTATTCCACGATGAGCGTTATCGGTTTCATTACTTTTTAATGTAAGTGTGGGTTTAGAAATGCATGCGAATTTTTAGTTTGTTTATAAAAAGACTCACAACCAAAAAATTCTTTTTGTATTATTCTTTTTTAAACATATTTTCATTCACCGAATATCTTCAGCATTGACACATAATGGCACAAAGAGCTCGTAAAATTGCTATTGTCGGCTCGAGCGCTGTTGGTACGTCTGGAAATTATTTTTGTTCAAGTCTTGTTTTACTGGATTATATTAGTCTTTGGAAAGGAATTACTAACGCTAGATTCGTTAAATTTATTGCTGTATTTTCGTGTGTGTGTATATATAGGCAAATCATCAGTGACTGTTCAGTTTGTCGACCAACACTTTGTCGAATCTTATTATCCAACTATCGAAAATCAATTCTCAAAGCTCATTGAGTTTAAGGGTGTCAAATATACCACCGAGATCATCGATACGGCTGGCCAGGATGAATTCTCGATCATGAACCAAAAGCATTTAATTGGAATCCATGGCTACATGATGATTTATTCTATTGCGTCCCGATCCACATTTGAGATGATCTCAATTATTCGTGATAAGATTCTTAATGCTACAGGTGCAGATACTCTTCCGATGGTAATTGTTGGTAACAAGGCCGATTTGGAGACCCAACGTGAGGTTACTACGGCTGAAGCCCGGGCATTAGCAGACTCTTTTGGCGCTGCCTTTATTGAAACATCTGCCAAAGATAATAAAAATGTGAATAAAGCATTTGAGTTGCTTATCGGTCAGATCGACTCGATGTCTTCAGAAAAGAAGGACGATAAGGGGTGTGTGATTTCTTAATGGGTAATAAGATGGATAATAAGATGGATAATAAAGGATGCAGACTTATTTTGAACAAGAATTTTTTCTTCTTGGATAAAACTAATTTGAAGCCGAAATATATACAAAGAGAAACATCAATCAATATAGAGTATTTTCAATAATTTCATATAGTCATATTGTAATGCATGGTTTGGGTATATTAACTAATCAATTGCCGTGTTAATATTCTATTTTCTTTCTACACGTAGTACAATTCAGGCCGTTAAGAAACACAAAATAATTAACTCTTGGTTCAGCAGAATCGTGACAAAGAATGAATATCTGTATGAACATATGAAGCCTTTAGACTTGAAAAAAATGAAAAAGAAACAAAAGAGCTCAAATTTCTTTGCTATAGATCAAACTAATGCCTTTGAAAAGGCGATAATGTATATATGATTAATATGAATATAAAATAGTTAAAAAATGCTTCGGAGAATCAACATTTATTGTAAAATTTAACTATTTGGTTGACTGTTTTTTTGGAGAAACTAAAAAAGAACTTTCGCTCACAAATAATATATAATCCGGTTAGGAAGTGAATTTTAGCCAATTACAAACGTGAAAGGAATCAACTGTGATACTGGTAACAGTTAGTACTGTGCAGCACATATATAGAACTTTGAGTTTGACTCACAAGTACATTAAAAATACAATTACAGCAAACCGCTTATGAATTATGACAGGTCAAAAGAGAATAGTTTTAAACGTTTTGTTGTAAAGTATATTTTTATTGGTGGTTTTCCTGTTAGAATTTATATTTTCTTTTCCCTTGAGAATGAAAGACGTTTACAAATTATATAGATCACCAAATTTCTTGCCTATCATCAAGGAACACTTTTTTTTTTCAACTCACACATTTATTACGGAGATTTCCTAGATTTTTTGGAAAATTAATTTGACCTTATAGTTGTTATCTAGAAAGATTTGATCAGTTTTTTCCCTGTAAGTTTTAGCGTTTTCAAGAGGTGTTGAGTCTTCAAACAAAACCTCGTAAAGGCATGCTTTTAAAATATTATGTTTATGGTTTTGATCTAAAGCCAAATTTTTTTATGAGATATCGTATCTCATACTGCATTTTTAAGCTCATGAATAATTGCGTTTCGTACAATAGTTTTCAAATAACAATCCGTTTTGTCAATACAGATATTTATTTCAACTACTATTTCTAAAGTATTTACTTGTAAATAAATTTTTTGTCCATGTCTTGCCAATTATGATTTCTCATAAAGTTGGCCGCTCAAAAGATATAGTCGTTGTATTTTTATAAAGGAATTTTGGATTCATTTACACGTTTTTTTCCTACATAAATTGAATGATCGTAAAATATTCCATTTTGCAACTTGTCTATTACATTACCAAAGCTTGAGCCCATGTCGGTCTTGTTTTAAACACATAGAATCTTTACATTTAATCCTTGGTATCATTTTTTGTATATGTATTTGCACTCTTCCCTTGATGGGAGTAGGACATGCTGGAATATGACAGTGTGTCTCGGCAATAGTATGCCAAAGTACATTGATAATTATATCGTCACCGTGAAAAACTACTACAAGGAAAAAAAAAGTGACATTATTCAATCCGCTACAAACCGCTCACTGCGTTTTTTGTGAAATAAGTACTTCTACCTATATATAAATTGGAGCTATTTGACCTGAAGCCATTGGTTTAGTTCATTATCGTGTTTTGGACTCAAAATTTTCACAAACCAGCTTTACAAGTTTAGCAAACTCGCGTACGGCTGAAAACTATCTACCTGATACTGATCATTAGATATTCACATGATTCCAAAACGAGTTTTTGGTTAAGTAGTAACCTTATTTCCAATGCCCCTTATTAGTTTGAATTCTATTCCTGGTTTTATATATATATATATTTTTTTTTTTTTTTTCCTAAATCTTACTAAATAACCTAGAAATCATTGAAATCGATACCTTTTGTTTTGGGTTTTTTTATTCAACGCCTGTATCGAGACCATCAGCCTTATTTCACAATTCAATGTTGCAATATTCTCCAACTGACAACGTTTCGGATGCTTCTTTAACAGATGCTCCCTTACAACTTGTACTACTGGCAACATCCGGTAATCGGGCTACAATCGTCATTGATCAAATATTTTTGACAACATACGATCTTTCAGTTAAAGATCCTGAATTGGTAAATATCGGCACACTCAAAAAAGTCATTTACGACGAGTGGATTGCCCATATTGACCGTTTAGCAATAGGAGATAAACCTCCGACAACAAAGGAAGGGGAAGCTGAATCGACATTACCTGTAGCTGCAACAAATTCCAATACAGTTACAAACTCTGCAGCTAATAATTCCGCTGCAACTCCCGAAACTACTACTTTTACCACTTTGGATCCTAAAAGTAATAGCAATGCCAGTCAACCGTTTGAAGCTCTTGAAATGCCTTTAGTATCATCGGGTTCTTTGGCAAATCTCATTGCCCAGTATCCGATGCTTGAAGATGATGAGGAAAATAGTAACCCTAACAACCTAACCTCTACTGAAAACGAAAATAATTCTTTTTGGGATACTACCGAATCTAAATCTGATAATAAGACACAGCCTGAACATCAAAATGGAATTACAAACACTGATAATGCCATTAAAAATAATAGTAACACGTTTAACTCTAGTACTGAGTTCAATTCCAATGAAAAGACTTCCTTAGAAAAAGAAGTGGGTCGCGTCTATTATACTACCGAATGGGCAGACATTCTTGCAAAAAATGTTTCGCCGCCTCCAACTTCCCCAGAACATATTAGACTCATTCACTTTGGTAGGGTTTTGAATGATGAATCAACTATGGAAGAATGCAATTTTCTTGTTCATGGATCCAGCAGCAATGAAAGTACCAACCATGACACCAATAATAATAATATTAGTAAAGAAAACGCTACAATTGATGATCCTAACCTAGGAATAGCGACTACTGATACTGCCGCTACTAGTCTGCCAAACTCCACAAATAATAATCCCCAACAGTCCGCCTACGTCATTCATATGTCCGTCCGTCCACCCTCTGAAGTTAGTTCATCAAAACATCAACATAAAAACAATAAAAAGAATAGAAACTCTTTTTTTGGTTCCAATGCAAGTAACAACATTGGTGGGCATAATACTCAAGGCAATAGCAGAAATGAGACTACAGATCATGATAATGAAGGCAGAAATTCCCAAAGATCTGGGCGCAGTCCACATTCTTCCTCTAGAACATGTTGTATAATATGCTGATTTCTTTGATCTTTTTTTTCAATACCGATAGTTCCGTTGACGTTTTTCGATTTTCCCTTGATCGCTTTCTGTTGTGTTTTTACTGTAATCTTTTTTCCTTTTAATTCCTTTAGTTTAATGAATTTGATTTTAAATCATCTTTATTATTACTGTTCTTAATATTATTATTATTGTTGTTATATTTATTGTATTTCCTATATTTTATTGCGTATGTTTATTGTTTTTATTGTTTAAAAAATGAATTAATGTAAATAAGTTGACATCCAATTAAAAATCCAAGTTTTCAAAAATACAACTAGCATTCGTTTTATTAGCAGTGATATGTTCAGTCATTCTCTTTTGAAAAAACTGTGTCTCACAGAATCTCTCGGTGAAATCCTATTAGACACATTCTTCATCAGACATTCTTCCAAAAACAGTTTGGCTGTCACAGATATCTGGTCCCATACGTGAATAGGCGTGAACTCGTATTTTGAGTTCATGATCCGTGAATATGTCTCTATTTTCCAAGCCAAGGAACTTTCACGTTTATAGCTCTTTGTAGCTCTGCTTTCGTTTTGATTGCCGAATTCGTTATTGAGTATATGATGGTTTTCATTAGTAATAGCATTAGTACTTTTGTTGTCAGGGTTAAAACTAAAAGGAAAGCTGTTGCTCAATAAGGCAAACATGATAACACCCAAAGCCCACATATCTCCCGGTCTAGAGTCTTGTTTGATAACGTAACGGCTAAAATCAATTTGGGAAGCCCCTGTTGAGTCTAGGTCGTTGGACATGTTAGATCTATTTAACATTGATGAGCTGGTCAGTCCTATTTCATTGTTTTGTAAACAAGATTTACATCCTATTCCACATATTTTCGGTGCTCTACAGTTTTCGCAAAATTCAAACTGCTCTGGCGGCATATAATCTACAGCTCCTAAGCTCCCTACCCAAAACTGAAAAAATTCTTGGTCATATTGTAACTCCTTCATCTTGTTCAATGTCTCCGCTGTTGGGTTCAATCTTCCCTGCTCATTGAGTTCTATATTGAGCAACTCGGCATAATAGTAATCTGTTTCCGTATCCAAGATCTTTGCCAATCTCAAATCAACTATCAATACTTCAAAATTGCAGTCATCTTTCTGACCGCACTCATCATCACTGGCGGCGGAATGTCTTTGTTCAGCGGGTATTGGATTTCCAAATCCATCAACGGCCATAGGAAAACTTTGATTATCATCTATCTTTTTAAAAATAGCTGGATCAGTTTGGCAGGGCGACAATAGGGAGGATGAAAAAGGTGATTTGTTTCCTCCTATTTGCTTTTTAAAGATAATGTTATCCAACGTAAGGTTACGATGTGCAATTCCCCGGTCATATATAAACTTAACTGCACTCACTAATTGTTTCATAATGATCCGAGTCGTTGTTTCATTTATCGGTCCTCCGATCTCTTCAAGATACTCTCGTAAAGTGGGCCCAAGAGCTAACGGTGTTACAAAGTAAAAACTATCAGCTGTCAAAAACATATCGACAAGATAAGTAAGATTGGGATGAAAAAACAAAAAATCTTGTTTTTCATCAATACCATGATCTTCATGAGAATGAAGTGGCTCCGTTAGGTATTTGAAAACTGCTTTCCGGGTAGCATGGACTTTTTCACGTTTCATACGATGATACAATTGGTTTTGTTGATATTGAATCCCGCCATATGTATTTTTGTCACTCAAAAAGTCGTTTCCTTTGCCTTGTGAATCTCTGCAATTGTTTTTGTCACTGTTTCTTTGAAATTTATTTTCATCATCTAGTAGATATGGATCATAAGCTTCTGAAGTTATTCTTCTCAAAACCGCAAACTCATTTCGTACCATCCACAACCTTTTTTTCAGTTGCTTTCTCAAAATTGATTTTCCAGCATAGTAGTGGTTGGTCTTGAAGTTCTTCAATACGTACACTTCCGAATACTTTCCAATTCCCAAAATTTTCCCCTCTTTGTATTTGGTCTCCAGATCCTGGAACATGAACAAAGAAGACGGTCTTTTTGTTGGAAATTGAACAGTAGGATTTAGCCTGAATTTTCTCAAATTTGAATGCTTGGAATTTTCATTGTGATTAAAAGATCTGGAACTATTTCTTTTCAGTACTGCTTCATTTTTGTGAACTTTTCCATTATTTTTTTGTTGTTTTGGATGCTGTTTGAAAAGTTTCCGTTCTTTAGACCTGTCTTTTTTATGTTTTTTTTTCCATTGTTTTTCGGAACTTCGAATTTTGGTTTCCATTTTTTGTCGGATATCGCCTTTTGACATGGTCATCAAATAGCTACGATCTTTTTGGTGGTTATTTGTATTGCTATTTTGGCTAGTTTTATTGAGCTCATCTTCATTGACATTGTAGTCATACTTGTAGTCATAATCGAAACGACTCGGAGATACCCAAGATTGACTATTTTGTGGACTTCTACGTTTATTTTGTTTGCCTGTAGTTCCAGTAAGCCTTGCAAAATATGGATGTGTTGATGGAATTTCTGCATTCAAACCATGCATCATATGTGCACTAATGGACGATCCAGGTATTGACAATGTAGACGGTAAAGGTTTGCTTTCGGAACTAACCATATCTAAATTTTCAAGATTCTGTTGTACCTTGTAGCTTTCGCTGGTTTCAGATTTAGTGTTGTCAAATCCATTATTGGTAGATGTTAAAGGCAGTGGAATGATATTTAGATTTGAAGCAGAAAATGTAGGTTGTTGAGACTGATGATAAGGATTTAAGTCTTGAAGGTATTTTTTCTCTAGATGTGAATTTGGGGAAATTTTGTTGAATACGGAAAATGTACTTTGTTGAACTGGGCTTTGAGTAAACTTGTTGGATTTCAAACTTGGCCGATGTGAACTTTCTGAAAATTCAGATAAATCGCCAGTAAGCCTAAGTGATTCCATTTTAGATGCCAGCTCACAATCACCAGTTGAGGCGGAAGTTGGTTCGGGAATACTGCTGACTTTAAATGTTTGAGAATGAGATCTTATATTCGAAGAAGGTATAGATGTTGAAGAAGGGAGTGGAGGCAGAGGATTGGATGGAGGTGGAGAAGAGGAGTGAGTCGTTGAATACAAACTTGATACATTTTGCTCAATAGTGTCGGTCAATTGAGATGAATTTTTGGAAATAGCTGAATGTTTGTGTATGCGAGTACTGGGGTTTGACTTTAAATCAAGTTGGGTAAGCTGAGAAGCACGTTTGGGATTTATTCTACTCAGCCTTCTAACAAGTCTGTCAGTATTCATTACACTCAGTCTCTTCATCATTTTTTCTGGATTTTTAGATAGCATGCTTATACACCTGGCCACTTCTATCAAGTCTTTAGATAGCTGGTTCAACTCCAAAGTAGACTCTGATGGCTCATTTTCGTATACTCGATGTTGGTCACTTTGGTAGTTAGATAATGAATTATGCTTGTTTTTTTCTTCATCTCCTGATAGATCGCGTTTCAAATTTTGAGAAGGAAGGATATAAATATTATTTTTTGGATTTTGGTTGCTTAGTACTGTTGATGGTTGGCTTCCGTTTTGTGATTGCTGTAGTGCTCTTACAGAGTCCCTAATATCTGACAAAAGACACTTTTTATCTTCATCACTGAAATAAATACTTCCCCTAACTGCTACTTTGTGGGACCTGTATGGCGGTGGTATCCTTATTTGCAAATCCTTAAGTTGGAGCTGGGCGGTTTGCCATTTGAGCATTGATTCCGTTAACTGGGGTGGTTGTACTTGCTCCGCCAAAATTTGGTGACCAGATATAATTTCTAGCAAGTTTTGCAAAAAGTCAAAATGCCTATTCATGATTTCAATTTCAGCAGTAAATTTTAGTTGTGAGCACTGTGAGCTGTGTCTTTGATGCATATTTGTTTGTGACTGTTCATCTAATTGTTTCCTAGACCTTTCTTCTTTTTGACATTCCTTTATATCTTTCAACAATACGCTCAAAGCCATAGAGAGTTGTTCAATTAACGAGTAAGTTTGAGGCGAGCCTGATTTTCCGACTAAATTTTTGGCATGGTTCAATCTATGTACCAGTTCTTGCCCTATTTTTTGGATGTCATTTTGCACTTGGAATGGATCAGTATCACCCAAAGTTTTAGAAAACCGTTGAATTTTGAGACTTTCACGAGGTCGAGAAGACAAAGTTGAATTTCGGCTTAAATCAGATATGTGCTTAGAGTTGATGGTTGATTTACGTGAAGGATTGTCATCTGTTATTAAAGATCGGCTGTTATCTGATATCGAGCTTCTGTTTGTAGTTGCTTTGTGCATGGTTGCAGAGAGTGATGGAATAGTAAATCGTTTGTAATTTTCCGAACTAAGTTTTTTTGCAGCATTATTACCATTCGTATTAGAGTTGGGTGATATTTTTGAGTAGGAATTACGATCTTTATCAATTCTTAGTGCCTCTTCTTTTTTGTCATTGAGAATTGTGGCAAATTTTAACAATGAATCAGAATTTATAGTATTTCCAATTATCGCCTCTTCTTTACCAGTTAGTTTTGATAATGTAGAAGCAACAGGGACATCAAAGTCTCTATTTTCTTGTTGAATCGTGTGTGCCTTGGATAGCGAGGATAGTGTCGCCTGCTGGCGTTGAATTTGAGGATCTTCCTGTCGAATCGTAACTAAATTATTAAAACTTGGCTGCTTAAAAGGTGCCAGAATCACACTGTTAGATTTTTGGCTTTGCAAACTCTTTGTGTTCATTTTGTCATCTGTTGGGGAAGATTCATTAGCCAGGTCTGATATCGATGATTCCTTATCCTTGTCTAGTGATTGTGTTGAATCAGAGTCTGGAAAAGTGAAATATACATCCTCAGACAAATCTAGTTCTACTCTTGGTTTTATGAGTTCACGCACAATTGGCTCTCCTGTAATTTTAACAACTGCCTCAGAAAGATTTTCAACAACCTTCGGACTGACTACGACTGAATTTGGATCCACAGGTCCAAAAGCTTTATTTTCTGTTCCTATATTGAAGCGTTTGGAATTTACTGGAGAGTTTTTTGAATGAATATGATGCCGGAGATTAAACGCTTTTGTTGACAACGACAAAGATTTAGTGGAATTGTCCAAATCTTCATATTTTGCCTTTTTTTCTTCATTTCTTTTTAAGGTACTGCGACTGCCATATTTTCCTTTAATACTATTTCCATCAAAACTTCCGCTATAGCTGTTGTGAATACTATCATTGTAACTTCCTCCATTTCCGAAAAGAACATTTTCAGATGACAAGTCATTGTCGTAACGGCTATCATCGCCTGAAAACCGTGAAAGTGTTTGCGATATAACTATCTTCCCTTTGAGGAATTTATCTTTTGCTTTAGAAAGTTTTGCCTGAAATGGTATTGGAGAAATGGAGTGAGTTGATGGAGCTGAAGGAGGTGGCAATAGCGGAGGCAAGGGAGTCTGATTTTGTAGCAGTTGTTGATGCTGAATATTTTGATAATAGAGCAAACTGGAATTGAAGTTTTGTTGAGAAGGAAATACTGTAGTAAATGAAGTTTTACCATATGGAAGGGCATTTTCTGATGTATAGCTCAGTCGAACATTTTCATACTGGTGGTACATTTGTGGATGGCTTTGAAGATGTGGGAAATACCGATTATTGACCATATCGCCTATAAGTTTGTGCTGACTTTGAGTGCCATGGGTTGGCGTTTTGACTGTATAATTTTCATTTTGTGATAATTGCATTCGATTAAAATTATAAGTTGGATTTTGTAGATGGTCAAATGTTACTTGGGTTGACCCATATTGAGACTGTTCCCTCTGAATCAACTTATTGTATCCGGTCGGATTCATAGTTCAACAGTAGAACCGAATATAAGTTAGATATATGGAAGAAAGTTAAAAAGAGTAAAAATGAAGATGTATATATAAACGGGTTTAGACCGCTAACAAGAATAATGGGATAAATTCATGTAGCCTATACAAAATTTACAGACAATAGATGTTTACTGATCGAAGTACTAAAGCTCACAATGTTTTAATGCAAAGCTCTCGAATCAAACATTCGAATAGACTTTTGCCAAAAAAACAAAATTACTTTGCTTTCAAAGTATCGCATCTTTAAGCTTGAATAATATCAATCTTAATTAAAATGTGCAAAAAAAAAAAAAACACACACACACTAAGAAGAGCCATTATTTATTTTAATTGGATCTTCAGAAAAATAAATGTTTAGTCAATAATAATAGGAATAAAAAGGAAATTAAAAATCATCAGGACGGTAAACTGTACAATTACTATCTTACAACCTTGTACGGTTGAACTACAAATACAAATGATTTTTTGTTTGTAATATTTGTGTACAATTTATATAGGAGAGCAATCAAAATAGTCAAACTCTTATTAAAAAAATACACAGTCTAATCATTTGAATTTCATGATTTAAAAATAAACATCAAATTTTATTGTTGAAAGTAACAAAAAAGGAAACGATTTTCAGGCATAAAGCAGTAGTACAAAGACCATCAATGATTGGCCAACAAGTGGGATTAAATCGGATTATATCAACCGATTTAAAAACAAGTTCTATATATTCATTTCGAACCCATGAACACAACGCCAAACATTTACAAATATTATCAAAACTTTCCGGTTCATACCAAAATCAACATTTTTTCCTTTGCGACGAAGCCGTGAGAGGAGTCACTATAGGAACAGAAGATGTTGTTTGTTGATAGATATTAGAGGAAGATTTAGATGTGTACTCAGTACTGGTTTCGTTCATAATATTTTTGGATGCTGTAGGCGTTTTGGGTGTCGACGGATTTCCGTAGTTGGTTTGCACAAAAGAAGGTCGTAAAGTAGCAGCCGCGGCAGCTGCAGCCAATTTCCCAATCTTGTGAAACCCCCGTGTGAGATCAACATTTCGCAAATTTCCTGGTCCATTTTTGTTATCTTCCTCATTGTCGTCCCCGTCAGGTATACTATTTAAATCGCGAAGACTTTGCAATCCTTGAATAGCTTGGACGGTTTCATCGTTAGCAGTCAAATGTTTATGACCAGTGCCAATCGAATTCATAATAGTTCTAGTATCATTATTTGATGTGTTCGAATTTGGATCAGATAAAGATAAACCGATAGTATATCTTGATGCAATAGGTGTATTTGCCTCGGTACTTGAATTTTTTCTCGAAGGTGAACTATTTAATGGGTTACCAGAATTGGAAACTCCTAAATGTTCTTTATGAATGTGGCCAAAGGTATGGAGTTCGAGAGATGGTGTGCTAGATTTGGTATTATCAAGTTCCGAATCGTCTTGGTCTTCGTCGTCTTGATTCGTTTCTGAATCAGAAAAAGTGGCTTCCGATGGTTGCTGACTCGCCGGAGATGTGGCTTGGCTATCACTGTCTTTATCGTTATCCAATGCTGCCATATTTAGATTTCCAGTTGCCTTTTCATGTTTCTGTGCGTCTTTTAAACTTAATCCAATAACACCAATTGAATCTGTCTTTGCGCTAATTAGCTGGTTAGACTGCATATCAGGGATATGAGTTACATGGCTTCTCTTTATTTTCTTGATAGATGGGGTAAACTCAGTCCCATTTTTAGATGGTGAATATAAGCCCATACCATCACTGTCCTCTTCATCCATTTCTATATCGTCTTCTTCATCCTGACAGTACTCTATTCCATGGGCTCTTTTTCGTCGAACCGATTCACCGGCCACACTTTTTAATAAACCCAGTCTATTTACACCAGATGTATATTTGGATGCCGAGGATAGAGGATTTCGTACGACACTGCTAGAATCCCCAGAAGCCGCTAAGGAAAATGTATTCAGTTGTCCTGTACCTGTGCGAAGTGGAGTTTGTGTAGCAGAGAGCTGGTATTGGTTAGTAGAGTTCCAAAACAAAGTTGGGGAAACTGAATGGAGAAATGACGAAGGCGATTCTTTTTGCTGGGCAGAAGAAGGGGCGGTGAGCTGAAACTTGGAAGCAACTGGGGCAGGTGTTCGAGCAGCTGATATAACAACGCTGCTCATAATAGATGAAACACCAAAAGATAGCGGGTCGCTTTGTGGTGAGTTTGACTCAGTCTCAATTTCTTCTTTGTTCCCTTTGGGTTCTGTGTCTTCCCTCTCTGCTTTAATTTCTTTATCGACATCTAACTGGGTACATGTAGAATCATTGTTGGTATCTGGTGTATCTTCGGAAGCCTCAAGAGTGCTCGAACGATGCCTATTATTACGACGTAATCCGACAACAGTACCAGCAGCTTCTTGATTATTGTAGCCCAAAAAAGAATTATTGTATACAACTTCTTGTCTCAAAATAGTTTTTTCGTTCTCAGATACGGTAGCATCCGACAATGAAACAGTTGACAATAATGGTTGTGTTAATTCTTCTTTGGTCTCTTGTTCAACGGAAAGCTCTGTTTGAGAAGCACTGATACTTGTTTTGCTTACATTAGTGGAGAATGGCTTGTCATCACTTAAACTTTTTGAAGGAGATGTGGTGGACGAGAATTTTTGCTCGTCATTGGCAAGTTTCGATAGATTTTTTGAAACATCTTTTGAACTAAATAGAGGCGTGAAAACCTGGTCGTGATCTTGCAAATCTTGGTTCAAGTTAGCTGTTTTTGGTAGATCGCCAGTTTTTATAGAAGCCGAAACAACCGGGGTTTTTGAAGGAGAATCTTTATTTGAAGGATTTTTTGGAGCATTAGTAGGTAAAGGCAAAATATTAAGCCTCGTTCCTTTAGCAGAGTTGGTATTATCAAAAGAGTACTTTGAATTTGGAGTGGTGGCAGATTTTGACCTTGAATGAGATTTAAATGAATTATTTGGAGAATTATTTAGAGAGCCACCACGGTTGGGGGTATATGCTTCAAGCTGACTAACACCAATTGTAGACATTGTAGTTACAGTTGACATTGATCCCATTGTATTGATAAAGCCATTGTTACTATTGTTATTGTTTTGGATATAGCCGAACAACGAGTCAGCTGAAGAATTGTTTTGGGAAAAAATACCATGGATGATCCCGCTAATCCCACCACTTACTTCAACAGACGACAGTAGTGGATGAGAGTATCGTTGTGTTGGAGAGGGTGTAGAAAGGGTAGCCAAAGTCGTTCCAGCCGTGAGTTCAGAAATGGACGTGAATGGGTATTGGTCGGAATAAGTTGCTAGACCAGAAGCTGGTGAAGTATACATAGAAGGCTGGGTAGTGGAATTGTGAAAGTTAGAAAGTAACTGTTTTTTAGAACTAGAGCGAAACTCATGCAAGTTACTAGTTGCCAATTTATGAGGGGTAGTTGTACTCAATTTTTCAGTCGCTGCTGGTAAAGATATATCTGAAGATTGAGGCTCAGTGGGTTTGGGAGAATATTTTATATCTCGAGAATTATGAATAGAATTTAGGGTCGAATCCTCACCTTGGTCATTCTTGACAGTTTCTTGAATGGTTTTTTTTGTGTCCTTCTTATTTGAAAACGTCTGATCACTATTAGAAGGAGATTGGTTAATAGTGTCAGTCGACTCTAAAAAAGAAGAATCGTTTTCTTTAGAGGAAGGACGTTGTTGTATGCTTTTAACAACATCAGAAATAGATTTGTTTTTAGCTGCTTCTTCAGCGGCTTGAGCAGCAGCACGACGCTTAAAGGCTCGATTGGCGCTGTTAGATTTGCCTTTAATAATGTCACCTTTAAGAGCTTTTTGGCAAAAGTCTTCCTTATAAGACTGAACAATTCTCCATTTCATACCTTTTCCTACTTCCCCACGTTTCCTTGGAACTTTTTCAAAAGCTTTCGAAAGCGAGAGATTATGTCGGATGGAGTTTTGCCAGCCGGCTCGGCTAAACCGGTAATATGAGTATTTGGTTGAGATCCAGTCATAAATATCCGACAAAGACATCATGTGTTCCTCTGTGGAAAGAATTGCTTGAGAAATCATTGTGGAATAGCTAAATGGAGGTTTGATATCTTTGGCAGCTTCTCCACTTAGATCTTGGTCAAACATTTGAGGTGAAATTCCCAAACTTTGAGATTCAGAAAATATAGCTTTACCAGCTGGGTAAGACAAAGAGGAAGATGATGATGGGTTTGAAGAAGAACTGTTAATATTCTCGACAGAACTTCTTCCATTATCAGTGGTCACAATAAACTTTGTTGTATTCTTCGTCTGTTTCGGAGTAGAATTGGTAATATTTTGAGTTTCTTGAACAAGCTGAGGTTCAGAAGATCGAGATGACGCGTCGTTTTGGACGGAAACAGAATTGGAGGGGTATTCTTGAGAGTAATCATGAGAGCGGTAATTATGTTGATAAATAGACTGTTGTTCGGGGTATACAAAGGTAGAAGAATTGGATATAGGTGTTGATACCAATAAAGGTTGGTACGTAGGATAATTTTGGATTGACGCAGGTTGGATATGAGTTTCTTGGTTATATACAGAGATTTCATTTTGATTAAAGGACCCCACACTTGGAGGTTGAGTGAATAATTGCTGAGGAGGTTGTGAAAGGTTTGCTAGAGTCTTTTTAAAGGTTTGAGCAATATGGGGTTTTGAATCCGGCAAAACAAACATCATTTGAACACCACCAATATCTAGAACGTTTCCACTAAACAAACGAGCAACACCTTCTTTATGGGTCACTTTATCAATTTTTACGCCATTTCTACCGTGTACGATTATTTCCCAAAAGTTCCCGTTGTATTGAATGATAGCATGTTTACGCGACACGACTTTCGATGGACCCAAGTCGATTTGGATTTCATCAGTATCGGAACTGGAATCTGAGGCACGTCTACCAATTGCAACTGTAAGAGATCGAACATAATAGGTCCAAGTAGATCCAGCAAGTTTTGCGTAAGCTTGCACTTCGCCGCTAGAACGTTGATTGGAGTAGTCGACAGCTACATGAATGGAAGGGTTGGGAAGTGCGAGCCTTGTGATAATAAAATTGACTTCGTCGTTTGTTAAGTCGGAATACATGGAAGAATTGAGGAGAAAATTATGAAAAAAAGAAAGGAAGAGAATGTTAATGACGATAAAATCGACAAAAACCAAAAAAAACAAACAATTGATAATGATTAATAAAGATAACAAAAAGGCAAATTTATTAAATAAATAAACAAGAATGAAACACCAAAAACATAAAGGGCTAGGGTTACGTCAAATATATTTGTAAACAACGTTGTCATGGAAACAAATCACGTTTTGCTCATTACAGTCATGTGTTTTTTGTATTCAAGTCAGGTGAATAATAATTTTAGATGATTGGTTGGAATTTGGATTTAATTCATAATGATTTTTGGCATACACTTGAAAACAATTTTTTACCCGACAAACATGAGTAAAACTACCAACTCTACAACTTTCTTTTCTTAGTAATGTTGTGTTCAGTACCAATATAAAGTAACCTTCATTCAAACACTTTTCTTTTTGTATTTATTTCAAAAAAGAAGAAGAAGAAGAAGAAGAAAGATTCCAGTTTTATTACATCTATATTTCTCCTCCACACCACTAATTTTTCAAGCCATGGATTCAAAAAAGTTTGACAAAAAACAGGCTTTCACACCAAGCAGCATTGCTTCAACTCCTGATGCTAGCGGCAAAAAGCGTAAGCGCGTCACTCGTGCTTGTGATGAATGTATGTTCCTACCACCATCTTATTAACCTCTTGGACCAAACAAACTAACAATTTTTTCCAACTAGGTAGGAAGAAAAAGGTCAAATGCGATGGCCAGCAACCGTGTATACACTGCACAGTTTATAGTTATGGTTCGTATTATTTTTACAGATATGCTTATTACTCGTTTATATCTAATTAACCTTGTTACTCAGAATGTACCTATGATCAACCTTCAAATCGAAAGCGGATGCCTGATATACGCCGCGTTGAGACAAAACTTAGATGCGCTGAATTACTTGTGAATGCTCTTCTTCCTGGTATTGATGTTTATAGTCCGGGATTTGACCTTCAAGGTTTTATTGGATCTATTCAAAAAGCTCGTGTTTCAGATTCTTCTTCAAGTTTACACAATTCGCTGATCAGTATTGCTAAATTAGGCCAGGGAAATTCTATTGGAGTTTCCAACGAAATTGATGAAGAGACTGGATTGCCTCGTGGAAGCATATTACCCACCAGTAAATATCCTAAATTATCATATCTTTCAGCTTATCACAGACCGAACTCCCCTAGTAACAGCAGTAATGGTGTCCATAAACATATATCCACGCCTACTGCCGATGATTCCGAAGGCAATGTTCTAAACACTTTATACTCTCCTCAAAGTGCTTTCGAGTCTCCGGAAAACCCAACTGGAAGCGAAATCAAAATTATTTTGCCTCCAAAACACGTTGCTTCAGAGCTCATCGAAGCAGTATGGGATAACGCATGTGTACTATTTCGATTTTATCATCGACCATCTTTTATCCGCGACTTAGATCTCCTTTATGAAACAGATCCAGATGACTACACCAATAAACAATACAAAATATTGCCTTTGGTATACTCCGTTTTGGCTGTCGGCGTTTTATTTTCAATGGACAAGTCTGATCGACTTGGTTTCAAGGATGCCAGCGAAGGTTATAAATATTTTGTGGCTGCCAGAAAGCTCATTGATATTGCTGATGCTCGCGATACCTACGCTATTCAATCAATTGTAATGATGATCATTTTTTTACAGTGCTCAGCTCGTTTGTCAACTTGCTATTCATATATCGGTGTTGCGTTGCGGTCGGCACTGCGAGCAGGGCTACACAGAAAAGTTGCTTACAACTTCAACCCAATCGAACTCGAGACTCGTAAACGACTTTTTTGGACAATTCGTAAGATGGATATTTATGTCAATGCCATGTTGGGATTGCCTAGATCCATTGCCGACGAAGATATTGATCAGGAACTCCCTGAAGAAATCGATGATGAAAATATTACAGAGGATGGCTATTTTTCTCAAAAAAAAGGAAAGATTTCATCTGCCGGCATCGCAAACGCCCATACTCAACTCATTACCATTCTCTCCCATATTATGAAGTATATTTACCCTGTCAAGCAAGAGTCAGAAAGTGTAAGTTGTCTCACAGGTGATACAGCAACTGCACCACTGTATAATGTGACACATGCAAAGGTTGCCGAAATGGAGGATGAAATTCGTCAATGGCTTGAATCTTTACCAGCCGAACTTCGTCCTGGTACAATCCCACCACCTGAATACCTTAAAGCCAATCAGCTACTTCATTTGGCTCTTTGTCATATTCAAATTGTTCTTTATCGGCCCTTTATTCATTACTGCAGCCCAAAATTTCGTGGTGATGAAAAGGCAAGGGCTTCGGCACTCAGCTGTATCAAGGTCTCCCGAACTGCAATGCATATTGCTCATGATTTGGTATCTAAAAAGTTTCTCAACGGTGCATATTGGTTTTCGATTTACACTATTTTTTTCTCCGTTGCTTGTTTAGTTTATTATGTTCATGAAAACCCAGGTGATGCCGAAGCTTTGGAGATTCGGCGCGATGCTGAACTTGGTAAAAACGCGTTAACGTCTCTCAAAGATTCAAGTATGGCTGCTCAGCGCACCTATAATTTGTTAAACACGTTGTTTGAACAACTCAACCGCAGAACTGCTAATATTTCTGGTTCTGGCAGTGAGACACCACTAAGTGCGTCGCAAAGCGCAGCCACAACTCCTAGTAACACCATCAATGGACAAAACCCGTCAAATTTTATTCATTCCGTTGCATCTGGCGTTTTTCCTTCTAATTTATCTGCCGCCAATAATAAAAATACTAAAAGCAGTGCCAACAATACCGACTCATCTGCCTCCCAAATTTATAATAATGTTGTTTCGAACACTAATAGTTCTTTACAGCATCCAATACCCACCAAGGGGAAACGAGGTAGGCCACCAAATAGTGTCCGCCGTGTTTCAAATCGGACATCATCAGCTAGCAACATTTCAACTGGAATATCCAAACCACTAAATAATGGCACCGGTATTGGTATGGCTAGTTTGGGAGATATGAGACCACCAAGCCGTAACTCATCAGCGGCTAGTACGCCTGCCACGTCAACAAATATGTTTAGTGTACCAAATCGGTCACAAACCATATCACCAGCCTCTAGTCATTTTACCAATGAAGTGGGCCTAAATTCGAATCTACCTCGACAAGATTTGGGTTTGGACAGAACCTCGGATGATATTTTTTCAGGACTACCAAGCTTTGGACTTGACTCAGTTGAGTCAAATACTTCAACAACAATAAATATCAATACTCAAAATGGAGGCAAATCAAGTCTTAAGAATCCAGTTACCACAGAATCTCCACATTTTTATGTACCTGGTATCATGGACCAAGTTGATGCTCAACTTTTCGGTCGTTTTTTGCCTCCGTACATGCTGCAGCAATCACAGGCCATGCCATTAGGTGTTTCTAGTGGACGTCATATGAGCGAAAGCTTAGGCACCAAAAGTGTTGACACAAACAACAATGGTTTTGATGTGACATTGGATTCTTTAATGGGGTCAGATTCTAGATTCTGTAACGACGATAAACAAGCTACAAATTTAGACAAGAGTCAAGAGTTGAACTCAATGAATGAAAGCTATGAGGATGAAAAGACAGCAAAGGATGGAAATTCGAATAGCGATGATAGCAATAAACATCTTACGAACGACTCCAATATTGATGCAAATGAGGGTATCGAACCATTTAACTCAGAGCTTGAAGATCGCCGACTTTCGTTATCAACATTGTTTTCAAAAGGTTGGGAAGAGTTGATTGGACAACACAATGAGTTGTCTGGGCTTAATAGTTTTATGACACAGTAAAGCCGATAAATAGCTTGGAGAGAAGATTATAAGTAAGGGGTTTAAAAAAAATGACAAACTAAATTTAATATTTGTTGTAGAGATAGCTCTACCTTTTTTTTTTTTTTTTTTTAGAAATTTTATTGTACATGATTTTTTTATTTGGTCATTTGAAAACACATACATATTCGATAGACATTTTTTTCTCCATATATACGTATATGTTTAGTTTTTTATTTTTCACGATTTTGTTTATTTTTGTTTCAACCTGGTTTTTTCTTTCTTCATCAAAGGTATATATTGATATCTTTTTTAAAATATGAATGTATTGGTTTGATGGTTTAGAGAGGATGATTAAGAGATACTTTGATTAACTTGTGAGAACAAAAAAACAACCCAAAGGTTTATCTTTACATAAAGCTTGGATTTAATGAGTTGTATTAGCATGGCCATTCAAAAAACAACTACCATTTAACGTCAAGCTTCAGGTTTTTCAATATACTCGAGTTGGACAATAACAACTAGAATCAGGCAGCGTATAAATCCTTGACAGGTTTGGCATTTTTACAACAAAAAGGTGATGAAGTAAGGGTGAATTAATGACTACATTTCGATTAAAACAAAGGCTGGTGGGGCCAGTCGAGTTGGTAAAAATTAGTGAGACGCTTGATTCTATTCTGAAATAAAATCACTTGGTTGTATGAAGATGTAGGAACAATTACGTAGCTGTCAATAGAGCGTTCCGTGTGGGTTATAAACAACTGTGGTTGGAGAAAAATATGGAAATGTATCAACATCAGTATTAAATATTTATCCTATTGTGCTCAAATACTATTATAAACAGCGAACCTGATATCGATTGAGAAAACTAAGCTTGATTTATATGGTTTTATTAGCCACCGTGTCATTCATGATTCAATACACGATATCATTGCTTATGCAGATTGCCTTGTAAAAACATTGGCTTACTGAAATAGGTTGGAAAACCAGCTGACGCACAGTTACACTATTTTGAACAAAAATCTCTACCAAGAACCTACAACCGTTTCTATATCAGCTTGGTTACGACCACAAGAGAATTACAATGTGTAAGTAAAAGCTCTATATTACTATTAAATAATGGTCAAATCCTGTAAGCACGATAACTGGCTGATCTTGTTTGTTGTGTCCCACTGTCAATTCACAATAAAAAAAAGAAGTGACCAGGTAGTTCTTAAATCTATTTCGATATCAAAATATCTCCACGGTTCAAAATGTATCACCTTCTTATACTTTAATGACTATATAATAAATAATTATAGAAGTGAATGTAAATCCAAATATAAACATTCCAGGTGTTTCAAGTTCTGAAGCTGCTTTTTTTCTTCTTCTTCTTCTTTATTATTAAACATCCCCGTTTCATACAAAAACAAAGTTTTTCCCGTTGTTTTTATTTAATTGCAAAACATATTCAAGTGAAAAATCATGCAGAAGAATCTTTCGAACCGATCCCGAGTTCAATACCGTTCTAATCGATATTTTGTGCCTTTTCGTTTTCAGAATTTGATAATGAAGACCCTCTGTTTGAGTTAAACTCGTCAATGGGACTACTATAGCCTACATCGCTGTTTCCGATAGAAGAAAAACTATCTGCGCTATCGCCACTATTTACACGACCGTTAGATCGTCGATAGTAAGAACTAGACCTTTTTGCGCTTTTTGTGCTTCCGTTCCCTGGAGTTAATGCTTCAAATACGGTGACAGTTTCTCCATTAGAGCTCATCTGAGACGATTTTTCTGGGGTATATCTGAGACGTCGGATTCTGTAGAGTATTGGATTCATAAAGGAAAAATAGTAGGGAAACACAAATTTGGCATTATTGATAGATTCATGATTTGAAATATCATGAATAGAGAGAGGCAATAAGCTGTTGCTTTCTTTCGTTCTAATATAACTTCCATCGGCAGCAGCAGCCAACCCCAAACCAGCTGGAACCTTGGCTACAAAATTTGAGCCACTCTTTTTGTTATTGGTATTTGTGTTTTTGGAATAGGGTGCAAGTAAGATTGACGCGAGGGCCCAAACAAGAACAGCAATACTAAAAATGATTAAAAAAATGGGCAAAGGGGCCATTGACTGTTCTTGGTTTGTAGACGGGCACGCATGAACAGATCGAGCCTCAAAAAAGTATGAACAGTTGTCTGGGGATCCTAAAAATGAAAGACCAGCATGAGTTGCTTGAATATCGTGATCGCATTTAAATGAAATAAGTGTGGACATGCGTAACCCATTAAGAGTTCCGTCAAGTCCCACACAAGGGGAGCCATTATGGTATTCGAGAAGCAAATTACGACCCCTGAAGTAAGGTCTATGGTTAGACATGCCGAGGGATTTAATAGTGCCATCTTGATACGTTATAACAGCAGAAACGTTTGCGGAAAAGGAAGCTGAAATAGAAGCTCCAGGATGTTTTACGATGGTTTTAATACCGTCGCCATCAGTGTCTGCCAATGTATCAATAGGTCTAAATAAATATTAATGATAAAAAAAAATGGTTACAATTTAATTGAAACAAACTTGTTAGTGACTTTTGTTTATTGATGGATACAAAATCGCGCCTCATAAAGTGAAAGTGTTTCAGACTTCATATTGAATATAGGCTTTTGCACGAAAAGGTATAGTAAATCTACCGAATGATAAGAAAACAAATGGATACTTACTTTTCTAAGGAGTTTATATTTCTAGAAATACCTTCTTCATTTAAATCGACAGGTAATAATAGAGGTTCACAAAAGTTAAGCGTGAAATTTGCAGGATAATCAATGCCACGAACATGCCAATCCGCACTGAAGAAACTTTAGTCAATATGTATAATATTTTTATGGTGCAAAAAGAACGATGATGGTGATAATAAAAACCACACAAAACCAAATAAACAGAATCAAATGGAACAAATGACTTACATATCATGATGTTCTTTTTTAATCAAAGGTTGAAGATCGAAAAAGTTGCCTGTCGAATGAGAAGTAACGGTACAAGGCTTCAAGACGTGTTTATCTGATTTAGCAGAAGACAGCGACATTTGATTTTTAGATTTCGATGAAGAGGTTTGATGCAGAGAAGGATTGTTAGCAGCTTGATTCTTTGATGCTTTAGAACCCATGAAAGGTTTTCGAATCGACTCTTGGTCTGAAGAATCGGGATGATCAGAAGCACGTTGATTTGAACCTTTGCGTTTTTTAGAATAGTAAGAAGAGAAATGGGAGGAAGATTGAAAAAAGGAAAGCAAATCGCTAGAATAAGAATCGAACATGGTGAATGATATATTTATAAAAAAAACTGGAGATGAGATTGAACGAAATTGAAATGAATCAGAAGCTGTTACTGAACAGAAACTCGGTGGATTGGGATTAATACGAGCGTATCAAAATGAAACAAGGATCCAACGACAGTGAAAAAATATAAATATATAGTTCGGGCGTTATCCTAAAAAAAATTAATAAAAAAGAATACAATATATGAAGAAAAAAGAATAATGAACAAAAAAATTAATAAATAAATAAATAAAAACAATCGGCAGAAACGAAAACCAAGATTTCGATAACTAGGAAAAATGAAAAAAAAAAAAAAAAAAAAATGAAAATAGCTTTAAAAAAGAAAAAAAAAGGTTCAAGACTAGAAGCACATGATAGTCACGATTTCTTGGTTTTCATGCGGTGAGGTATGGAAATTGGTGCATATGAAGTGAAGCACATGTAATGAAGCACGTTTAGTGAGGCATACTAACCGGAACACTTTTAATTACAGCAAAGATATTCGGACAATTGAAATCTTGTTCAATCATTGCTTATATCTATAATAGATATCAATCCATCAGATCGATTTAATGATTATGTGCTTGTCTTTCAAAAAATCAATGTAAATAGCATTCATCACTGTTTACTTTTGTACTCGACTCAACTCAAACTACCTTGTACAAACAGGAATGTTGAAAGAACTGTCGCTAGTACTATGTGACAAATCAGTACAGTACTGTTGATACCTTCTGGTGCTATATTTTGTTTTTCTATGTCGGTTATCTTCTTCCTTATAATGACGTCCATATTTATGTAGTCAAGTTGACCTTATTATTATTAGTATTATTATCATTTTATTATTTTACTGTAACTAAAGACGAAATTACACGTCAAATTGATTCCATTTATTGGTCCATTTCAACAGTCAAATAAAAGGTTTATAGACAATCTTTGAAATCAACTTTTAAATGCACACATATTTGTAGACATAAGTATATAGATGTAGGTATCTTACAAGGAAGCTCGCAGTATCAAATAACATCTGAGTATTTCTACTATTGGTATCAAACAAACTATTAGATGACAATCACAATACTCGAAAAGCTACAATAATGCCTCGTTATACTCATGGCCTAATTCACACAACTCTATTTACAAAAAAAATCGCTAAGCTCAATAATTCTTAATCATACAAATACAAATTCTACAGATGTTTCTCGACAAGTCGCTGCTATCAACATATCGGTGTGGTTTTTTGGTAATAAATAGTTGGTTGCAGATCATTTACTGTAACTAAAAAAAAATTTTTTACCGACTCTTTATATTGAAAAAACAATGAACCACGAAATAAATATGTATCTGATAGTGGTTCGAGAGTGAAATAAAGATTTAGCCTATGTAACAGAATAGGAAAAAAAAGAAAAAAAAATCAATAAATTTTGTATACAAAAAGTCTCCTAAAATATATCAATATCTATTTATTTGAAACCAAATTTTATACTTAGAAAAATACATAAAAGAAAGACATTATATGTAAATATCATAAACATCATAATAAAAAGAAAAAAATTGGAAAAATAGTCATAAAATAGCGAAAACAAATGCAAAAATGGTAAAAATAATAATAGCAACAACAATCATGATACAAAGAATTAAAGAATTCCTCCTTGATCATAAGCTGCAACCAAACCAATACCTTGATACTTTGCACCAGAATTAGAATTGCGTCTTAACTTATTGGCGGCCATTGCAGCCGAGAGGGAAGAACGCCTTGCCGGTGATTTGTTGGAAGAATGCAAAGAAGGGTCACTATCGGAACTGTTGTCAGCTTGACGACTGGTGTTGGCTAGTTTTTGATGTAATTGTGCAGTGTTTAAAGTCGGGGTCTGATGTTTCAGTCGATTAAGAGTTGAAGTCGTAGAATGTTTAGTAGAGGTGGTAGTGTTGGTTTGGGATGTGTGTAAAGTGCTGCCTGTGACTGAATCTGTAGATCCTGCAAAGTCCGGTTCGGCGGAAACTACGCGGGATAAAGTACCACCGTCAAACCGGCCGTAGTTATGATGACTTCTAGGAGATTGGTAATATTCAATTTCTTCCTTTTCGTCAAAAGCAGTCCTGGAGGATGAATTCGAGGAATTAGAGTGAGAGTGGTGGGTGTTTGTAGTAGCACGAGACAAATTCATTGCCTCGTCGGCCGTAATAGAAGGCGTGTATCGGGATCTTGATAAAGATCTAGCACGGCGTGTCGGATCGCGCGAACGAGATGACGGAGAGGAATCACTGGGTGAAGACCCAAAAAAGGATCCAAATGTAGAAGAAAAAAATGAAGGAGAAGCTGAATTAGGAGAATTGTTCGGTATTTCAATAGCAGAGGATGTCGAAGCCGAGGTAGCAGTATTCGACGGTTCGTTGCCTGAAGCCGAGAAAAATGGCATTGTTTGAATCTTTGGAATGTTTTTAGTTTGCGGGATAAATATTTAAACTAAATATTATGTAAAAAGTTTTAAAGCAGCGAAAATTTGTTTGACGGAAGAAAAAAAAAAATTAAAAAAGTGGAAAAAGGCCAGTATTTATACTCCGGACAAAACAGTCGTCAGATTAAGGCTCTGCAATCTGATTTCGTTCTAACCCACACAGCCTCACTTCTTATCAGTTCGAACCCCTTCTACATTATCTTTTTAGTGATTAACATAGGAGTCAAAGCCTCGCCGCCATTCCTAGGAAAACTAATGACTTTCGGGTCGCTGAAGAGCGTATACTCATCATCAAATCACATGATTTCCCCACACTTTGATTTACATGTTGGTATGTATGTAATTATCTAATCATGCCTTTTTCATTGCGATCTCGGACTTTGATCCACCAATCATAATTTTGCCGCGATGAGTCTTTTGTGAGTGCTGTTTCTCTCTTTCATGTACTTTATATCAATTGTAAACTGGGATATTTCTGATTGGTGCAAAATAATTAAACAGCTTGGAATTCTCAACTTTTACAAATCCGAAAAAGACAAATATTCTCAAAATCATTTGTCAAGTATGCATTCAATCTGTTCATAGTAAAACAAATGTATCTGTTGCTTGTTTTGTAATTATACTATTTCTAAACCTTTTAATCAACATGGTTCAAAAAACCATGCCTTTCTGTTTGCAATGATATCAACAAACAAACATTTGTTTCAATGCTTGTACTTTCCTTTCCTTTCATTACCGAATTCGTCTTAATCATCTCTTTTTCGGTTTCAGCTTAAATGAGTTCAGTAATCCCTGACTATTTCTAATGATCTTCAACTTTCATGTTCATGCAGGCTTGTAATGAAAAAAATCAAACAAACGTGTAATTATAAATATAATCACAATTTCCTCAGTAAAATTTTGATTTTTTTCAAATAAAAAGTCGAATATTAAACACTTCAATCCATTTAATGTATTTCATTTTTTCATCTTTTTCAATGAAGTAAAATTCACTTTTTTGGTCTTTATCTTTCCTACAATATTCTCATCTCTATTACACAGGAAGAAATAGCGTGAAAATAGTAAAAACGTGTTAAAAACCCCAAATATTAATTCACTAATGACTGCAAATTTGCTAGCATGTGTACGTCAATACACAACAAATCTTACTTTAGTTTTGATTATACTAGTTTTAGTCTCAACTAAGGTCTCATCATTACCTCAGTCTTCAAACTCTCCCAAACAGTCGCTAGTTGTCACTCCAATTGAGAATCTTGATTTAAATCACCAAAAGCTCCAAGAAATCAAAAATCTTCATGTTCCACATGATGCATCTCATTCTAATTATCATAAACGTTCAAAAAAACCTTCAAGTCACAAAAAAAATGGAGATTTGTTTTCCGATCTCAATTTAATGCTTGACTCGAATTCACATCATTTTGTCCGCTCTTTGGGTAACAATAACACTCCAAAATATAGTGATTTTTTAAATCTTACAATATTAAGCACAGGCAGTGATTCAACTCGTGTTGGAGCTGGTGCTTCCATACAAATGTTGAATCCTGCTTCAAACTTACCTCGCACCGAAAAGTTTCCAGTTAATAATCCGTACAAACTGCCGTCAGGATCTCATTCTGATATACCTTCCATCCAAGCATCCTTTTCAAAGAGCCTCTCGAGCAATGAAAAAGCTACAAATGCTCAGCGATTACAACAAATCAGAAATGCCTTCCTGACTTCTTGGGGACTATATAAAAAACATGCCTGGGGTACTGATGAGATCCGCCCTGTTTCTCAGTCTGGCATAAATCCATTTACAGGTTGGGGTGCTACTCTCATTGACGGTTTAGACACTATCATTATCATGGGTTTAGATTCCGAATTCCGTGAAGCCGTCAATTATATTGACTCTGTTGATTTTGATACCACTTTCCGTAGTACTATTCCAATGTTTGAAACTGTCATCCGTTTTCTAGGAGGCCTTATTTCTGCCTATGACTTGTCAAACCAATCTGAACCTGTTTTGCTGGCTAAAGCTATCCAACTTGGTGATAACTTGATGGGCGCCTTTGACACCCCAAACAGAATGCCTCGTCTCCATTTCAAGTGGCAAGATACGGATTGGAAGTTCCGCGAAATGTCTGGAACTTCGTCTTCTATTGCGGAAATTGCTTCCATGTCCATGGAATTTACTCGACTGGCCCAACTCACAGGAAATAGCTCTTACTTTGATGCAGTCCACCGAGTCTCTATAGCTTTTTCAAAAGCTGCTACATCCTTGAACAAACCGTATCTATTTCCTGGAGTGATCGATTCATCTGGCTGTTCCGTGGTCGCAATCGATAGTCAACAGTTACCCAGTTTGGCTTATGGTGACGAAAATAAAGTAAAAGCAGCCGAACAGTCTGCTTCTAAAGTTGGCGGCAGCTCATCTCCCGATTCAGTTTTTATAGGTTCTACTTCATCAGGGAATCCAAGCTCATCTAGTGATAGCAAAACCGTCAGTAAATCCATGTCTACTTTGCCATCAGAAATACCTACATCTATATCAGAATTCAATAGCTCCAACAGTAGTTCTTCAACAACTACTTTATCCCCTGCCTCTCATGAAATCCATAATGTATATACAGCCATTGTATCGGATACTTCTCCTCTTCATCATATCGTTAAGTCATCATTCAATAATCCGTCTACTTTAATTTCCAAGCCAACATATTCTGATCCTTCTTCACCGTCTACTGCTAACTCAGCATCGAGTTCTCCTACTATTATCTATGATACATACCTTTCTTCTTTCTTTTATTCTTCTGTTTATTTATCACCTGGAGGTACCCCTACTACATATACAACAGGATCTACATCTACAAAGTACATTGCAAAAACTACACAATTTGTTGTTCTCCAAAGTACTGATAATAATGATCATCCGCAAAGCTTTTCAAAAGCAGCACCATTATCACCCGCGAGTTCTGAGAGTACCAATCCAAAATCTGACTATGTTGACTCTTCTAAACAGGCTCAGAACAAACTTAAAGCACGCAATGAGGAAGAGTCATCCTCTTCTTGTGAAAATAAAACTCCGGTATATATCCGTGACTATCGAATTATTGAATCTGAAAAATATCCCGATAAATTTGGTAAGCGTCAAACTTCTGGGAAGTTTCGAAATATTATCTCCGTTTTCAATGACGGAGAGAGTGTCATTACAGGTTGTGAGGAGCGCGGAATATATGCAAGTGATTATTTATCCAAAACTCGTATTGGTATTGGTGGTGGAACAGACAGCGCATACGAGTACTATGTCAAAGAGTATGCTATTCTTAACGGCGGTAGTCCTTTGTACCAGGATCTTTACGAGAATACAATTGATGCAGCAACTGAAAATTTTATGTACAAGCCTCTGGTGGAAGGAGATCCTGATATCTTGTTCATGGGAGGTTTGGTATACCAGGGAAACAACTTTTGGCGATATGATAACAGTATGTCGCACTTGACTTGTTTCGTTGGAGGTATGTACGCACTTGGTTCCAAAGTTTTCAACAGACCCTCCGATTTAGATTTGGCGCGTAAACTGACTGACGGTTGTGTCTGGGCATACAATATCACCGATACTGGAGTTATGCCTGAATGGTTTTCGGTGCGTCGATGTCCAAGTGCTCCGCCCTCTGGTGGTCCCCAACCTGACTGTCATTTTGATATTTCGACAGCTGACCAAATATCTCAAAAGGAAAACCAAAACTTGTTGGCCAAGCTTCATTCGAAAGACATAACGACTGAAAATTTCGATGCCAGCCTGCAGGTGACTGATGACGGATCGGATGATGGAGCACACAACAAACCATCTTCATTTTTACGAATTGCTCCTGACTATGCACTTCGTCCTGAAGCTCTGGAATCAGTATTTTACATGTACCGAATTACCGGTGAACGCGAATGGCAGGAAAAAGCATGGAAGATGGTTGAGAGCATTTTACAACTGACCGGAGTACCTGATGCCTCTGGAAATATTATTGGATACTCTGGAGTTTCCGATGTAACTGATAATAGACGTCAAGGCATACATAACACAACTAGCTCTTTTCTTTTTCTGGATTACTGTGAATCTTTTTGGTATGCCGAGACATTGAAATATGCATATCTTATTTTCACAGAACCGGATGTTGTTTCTTTGGATAATTTCGTTTTCAATACCGAAGGTCATCCTTTTCAAAGGCCAAATTAAACACTTTGACAAGAAAGAAAATGAATATATTTTTTTCGCAACGGCTACAGTTTAACATAATTTCATCTTGGATCTGTAAAATGTAACAGATCAGACTCAGAGTACAGTTAGCCAAACTACTTAGAGACTTTGTAATTCCAGAAAATATGGTGATAAGCGATATGTCTAGAAAAAATACAAATATACCTGGATTTCTTTGAAAAAAACAAATGAATTATTGAATAAAAAATCAATTGAATACCACTAAAATAATAGTCTAATAAAAAATCAATTGTTTTTATATCTGAAAACTCAACATCTTCCTAAAAAGTACCAGTTCTGTTCTGATATAAAAAGCTAAAACAGAACAAGCCATAAATAACGAAGATACAGAAAAATTGAACGAAAAACTGTTATACATATGAAATCCAAAGAAAGAAACGTTAGTACGGCTAAATTTAGATCATGATAGAATTTAATTTAATTAGATACAATCAAGCGCAATTAGCAAGATATTCCAACAAAATCGACAACGCGGAAGACACAATGGCAACAACTAGACAGACATCTAAAAAATAGAATCAAGAAATTGGATATCAAATGCAATACTTGAAGACCAGATGAGAATCACACAAACCTTACCGCACAAAACTCAAAGGGTAGAAAGTAATGAGGCTTCCAGTATCAAAACTGATAAAAGTGGTGGGGAATCAAGACAACGTTGACAAGGCATAGCTGAATTTTAGGGAAATAACAAATATACTGATATTAAATAATAATCTACATTCATAGACAACTATTAGTGACCTAAAAACGACCGAATATCATTGAATCAGGTAATTATGAAACCATTAACGAATGATCTTCATATAACTTGCTATATAAACATGAAAGTTTTTCATTAGCAATATATAAAATAATATACAATACGAATTTATTTTAAGATTTAGCTGGCCATATATTCAAACTGAGTCCCAACGAAAGGTACATTTGTAAAATATCGAATCTTCACAATAATCGTACTGCTGACAACCACTGCTTTTATTTACTTTTCCAAATTATGTTATATATAAGATTTAAGCTTACTGCGAATTAAGAAAATTAATTAACTATTTTATTACTAATACTTAGAAACAACTTGAACTGTTGTACCCGCATGGGTGTAAGTGCGAATCACAAATAACACCTCCTCGTATAGCTTTCATAATAACGTATTTATTTCTGTCCTAAAGCTAATCTTTATTTTCCATGGACCGACCAAGGTTATTGAACCAGAAGACAAATCACGGTGGCCTTTTCTGTTAATTGAAGAGGTTGAATATGCATTAAAGAACACTCCAAGTAATGAAACACCCGGTGGAAACAGAATTACCGGAAAGGAGCTGAAAATGACGAGAAAAAACTAACTTCTCAGGCTACTACAGTCTTGCGTGAAACTAGGATGCTACCCAAAGATTTCGAAAGAAGCAATCATAATGGTGATACCCAAACCTAACAAGCCAGACTACACCAAACACAAAGCTCACAGACCTTTTTCCTTACTCAAAGTTACATTAAAAGTTTTAGAATAAATAATTAAAATCAGGATGCCGGCACTGACAAATAACCTGTTGCCACTGGCACAATTTGGAGGCAGATAAGGATACAGCGCCACAGATGCTGTACTCGACATAATTCAAAGAATTGAAACAACAAAAGATACCACTTTAGCAATATTAATCGATATACAAGATGTTTTTGATAATGTTACCAGTAATATATTGACAGATAACATGGAACAAATGAATTTACCCAAAAGAATGATTGGCTAGACCTACCAATTTATTAGGAACAGGAAAGCGAGCATGTTAATGGATCAAAGGAAAGGATAACTTTGTGACGTCAGTATCGGAATTCCACATGGATCACCTATTTCATCACTACTGTTCTTGATTTACACCACGCCTTTGTCCAAGGCAATCAACGAATGGGGTGGAAACCATTCTAAATTGATTCACGACATAACTATCATAGTTCAGGGAGAAATACATGAAGATTAAGGACTTTGAAGTTGGGAGGTTTTTTTTACCAGAGATGGCTGTACCTGTTCCTTGGGGCTAGAATTAGGGCTTGTACTTGTACTGATTGGAAATACTACTCAAACCTGAATTGAAAAGATTACCACAACTAAGATATTAAATATGGATTAAATCAAGATTGTTAAACGGAATGGTCAAAGTAGCTGGTATATATTTCTATAATCCGTACATAAAATAAATATATATTCTTCTTAGCCAATACCCTACAACATAACAACTAAACGGCCAGTTACAAGCAAAGCCAGAAGGCCATTTCACGGACTGGCCGATGCAGACCCGGTAAGGATGCAGTTAAATGCAACACATGAAGGCTTACCACTCCGTAAGTTCAAGGCGCTCTATGACACCGGGGCTGGAGCCCAGCTACAACTAAATGACATGAACATACCTAGTACAACGGAACAAAAGTTATGAATTTGACCGGATGACTAGTTGGTATTTAAAGGTGACAGCAACTACGAAATGCGTTGATTGCAAAGTGTACCTGATAACGAGTGTGATGTTTGAAAACGGACACCAGTGGACCTAGAGAGATTCATGCAGAATAGGACGGGCCACGACCTATTAGGAGCTTGGTATGAGAGGGATGATATGGCTGGAAAGATTCATGCTAGTGATCATGGGGAGTTAGAAACAGGATCACATCCTGAATGACTTCCCTCTGATGGATTCACACATGTCCGATCTCAAAAGTAAACTACCTAAACTTTCATCTCTGCTGAGAAAGATCGGACACATCAATTATTTGGGTAAAAAGAAAAAGTATGTATGAAAATAATTGGATGTGAATAGTGAGGGCTATTTTCAATGCCTCATAGTTTTTCATGGTCCTTGTAAGATGTCACTAGGTCTCATAATCTTGTTATCTGAGATATATATTGAAAGACCTCAAAAACGATGTGATGGTGTAACAATTAACCATAATTAAACAGCAACTAACATATGGGTAAAGTTGCCAATATTGTAGACTTCTATAATGGTTAAGGACAGCAAATCAAACCAACAAACATGATAACAATGAGAATGTCTGAAATTATGGTTAAATCATTTATATAGACGCATTTCGGCACGCGACTATATACATCAAAATTTCAATTTTAACTATATATTTCAATTTTAACCACACATTTCAAAGCCAAGATACATATTGATTTCTATGATTAATATGGATTGCGAGACCAATGGTGATCCAAAAGTTATCTCAATACTATGGCATTCCTTCATATGACTCGGTGATGCACAAGCTTAGCATCATCTGTGAATATTCCTACACACCTTTATCATCATTTGAGCTTGATTAAATACAAGCCTATTTCAATCTCTAGAGCACTATCCTAGAATTGTCCATTCTATCTGAACCATTATTACACGTTCAGCAACTGTCGCCACAATCATTACAGTTGGCGACAGATATACAACAATGTTATCAAAAACCTTGAATTACGCGTTCCAAACTACAATACATCAAACTCCATCGCTAGCTGGTTATCACAAATTGCCAAGGACATCAAATATTCACATTTCAAATATACACTTGAGGCAGCTACGCACTATATCATTGACTTGACATTGGGTCAATGCCCGTTCCACAATTGACGTGTCAGTATGTCAGTAGTATGCCACTAATTACTTCAGTTGGATTCTGATACACCTTCATCTACACAATAGAACTGGATCCAAATACTGCTGTTGACAAGAAAGATTCGAAACTTTCAGTTCATTGGGTAAAAGTCATAGCCAATCAGAATGACCAATAATACACAAATACATTTACATTAACGGTCATCATCATCATCATCATCATTACCATTTACATTCGTATTATTACCCAGATATATTATTTGATTTTTATGCACCTCATTACTATTATGGAAAAAAATGAAAAAAAGAGAGAAAAGAGAGAAAAAGAGAATAGAAAAGAGGTTTTATTATTTGGGTTTATACATTATTGATTCCTATTTGATTCTGTTACATTTGTTTTACAGCGTTTTTGCTACATCTTCTATCAATCACTACACATATTACAATTATTACCACTATCATCATCATTATCATCATTCTCCATATTTATTATTTGAATTTTATGCACCTCATTATTATTATGAAAAAAAAAAATGAAAAAAGAGAGAAAAGAGAGAAAAAAAGAATAGAAAAGAGGTTTTATTATTTGGGTTTTTACATTATTGATTCCTATTTGATTCTGTTACATGTTTTTACAGCGTTTTCGCTACATCTTCCATCAATCACTACACATATTACAATTATTACTACTATCATCATCATCATCATCACCATCATAATCCTTATCATCATCATCCTTATCATCATCATCCTTATCATCATCATCCTTATCATCATCATCCTTATCATCATCATCCTTATCATCATCATCCTTATCATCATAATCATCATCATTACCATTCAAACTATTGTTATTATTACCCAGATTTGCAGCAACGAATCAACCAACGTAATGGTTTCTCCACACAACGACAAGCAACAGATATCTTATATCAACCTTCTTCACTAGAGGTACCAGAGATTCAATCACCGAAGAATGGCAGCATAGACTAGAAGGAAGGTCTAGGGCTGGCGGCTCAAAAGTGCGACTGCTGATTCATGCTGAGGACCGGATCACATTTTCAGCTAGTACAGGATCAGTGGCGTAGTGTTGCGAGCACGAGATAATCATGTACCGCTGTTCATGATGTATCTGTTGGCGTGGGACCGGAGGTCGCCACGAACGAACTTTAAGCTTTTGTTTCCGGGTCATTTCGCAATCGCTTTTTGCTTCTTTCTGCGTACTGGGGAGAGTGCCACCTCGCTACGTGCCGTGATTACCGGTGTCTCATTGCGCGAGTCACAAACGGGTCACGGACTTTTGGGTGCTTAGTAACCGCGCCGTTCTAAGTGTACCATGACGATGCCAGTGAGCGACCTAGAGCAAACCACGAAGTACTCATGAGAGGAGTTGGCTAGGTTTTGCCAAAAAGGTGCGGCTATGCACGTCAGAAACTGATTATCATTCAAAATTATTATCCAGCGTTAGCCAGCAGATCAGCGGATCTCTAGCACGCAAGAGGGCCTGTGTTTTTTTGAATGAACCTACTGGAGGCTGAGGCTGAGCGCATCTCAGTCCTTCGTGGCTCCCCCTGTACTTGCCAAGCGCACGATGAAATGAGCGGAATTTCGGAGTGTCCGGTTAGATACATGGAGTCACTTTCCGGTGTTGGATCTCAAGTCCTTCATCGGCGGTGAGGGTCGACTCCTTGATAGTTTGAGAATGCCTGGTATTCGGTGCGGTTCAACCCGTTTCAAATATCAGGTTTTCTCTTGCTATCAAGTGTGGTGGGTGTTTAATTGTTTGCGAAGGTGTTGGATTCGATTGATGACTGCAGAGGCAATCTGATTGCTGAAGCACGAGGTTGATAACAATACTGGAACAAACAATCAAATATCCAACACAAGGCGCTGCTTGGATATTCGATGGTCTTGCAAAAGTGCTGGGTTTGATTGATGACTGTAAAGGCAATTTTATATTGCTGATACACGAGATTGAAAACAATACTGGAGCAAGCCATGGAATATCTAACTGGGTGTCGGTTGCATATTCAATGACTTGTGAAAGTGTTGAGTTTGATTGATGACTGTGAAGCAATTAGTTTTGCTGATACATGAGATTAGACACAACAATGGAGCTAGTAATTGGAAAAGCAACGCATGGCGACGGACGAGGAATATTATATGGCTCATTTGCAATACATTTTCTTAATAAAAAGTATTGTCATGACTGACGTCACCACTTTACCTGGAATATAAGATTGAGTATTGCAGAGCTTTGAATGTCAGGCAGTCAATTGTTGGAATAGAGCAGCTACTATTCTAGCAGGTGAGCGATTGGTATTAAGCTAGCTGACGACAATTGTGTGTTCATTGACGTTTGAAAAACACTTTCGCGGTTGTTTTTTCTTTTGTTTCTATTTTTTCCCTTCTTTTTTATTATTTTTTATTGTTTTTGACTTCACGACCACCTACCGAAATCTGGTTACGTTGTTGCAATCTGATATCAGTTTCCTTCTTTCTTCTTACTATCCATCTCGTTCCATTGTTTTTATCATTGGGTTTTCTTCTTTGGTCATCGTTTTGATTTGTTCTTTACTTCCTTCTGTTTTTTTTCTTCCATTTTTCTCTCTTTTCTTTTTTTTTTATCGTTTTCAGATTATCTTTCTGGTTTTTCTGACCCTTTTTCGGGTTACTTCGACTTTTTTTTGGGGTATCAAGCAATTGATCTTTGGTGTACCAATAGCCCAATGATAATACCGTTTGGAGAATCCTGTCAATGCTCTTGTGGTTATGCTGACTGCACTGATTCATTACTTCTCTTCGACTCATTCATTGATTTTAATAATGGTTGCCGCTGCTTGTCATTATTTTCTGAGTTATAAGCCATTTTTCTTCCGTTTAAACTGGATTCGGTATGTGACTTTTGATATTTTTTTTTTCAAAAAACAAAAATGATTCACTTTTTTACTAACAGCAGAATATCTTCATTTCATATGGCTCAGACGATTGATACAGGTTACTTGATGCAAACTCCATTGATTTGCAACATCTGCCAAATATTAAATCGAATTCGACGGTTGCGGTGTTTGTTGTCTAGAGTCTACTGGTGGTACAACAATTCCGTTTATGAATGGCAATAGTTCTTGACCTTTGATTTCCGTACAGAAATGGTTCTGTGACCATCAGTAATTATGATATTACCTGGCTGACCACTGCAGTTGCGGTCCATCACTTGGTGCTGGTGTTGAGATTGTCGTCGCTGATATTGCTGCTGATGTTGTTGCAGTTGAAGCTCCTACTCTATTCGACTTCATTGATGCCCCATGTTGTAATAATTATAACGCACTGGGATGACGCTGGCCAACTTCAATCAACAGTCCGAACTGTTCGCTTATAAATACTGCATTGTCGGTTATAGTATAACTATCCATTGCGATTTTTACCACCTCATCAAAACTTTTTTTGGTATTCTAATCGAGAGCGTTTCAAGGATTTTTGATTCAAATGGTAAGTAAGAACCATCCATTTTGCCTGACTTAAGGCGCTACTGTTTGCAGATTAGAACCAATTCACTAACAATCATATACTAGCTACCAATATTTTCAAAATATCCAATCCACCTAAATCGTTTGAATACCAAAATATCTTTGGAATCTATGACGGTTGCTGCTTGAATCGCACTGACAATTGGGACTTATCATTTCATTTGCAGTATATTGGTATTGGACTGGACAGATGAGTCATTGATTGAATATGACCCAAGTATGAGCAACAAGAATCTTTGTTGCACATTGCTAAAGAGGTTGTATTGGACCATTAGTGAACAGGTAGTTCATGGTCGGGTAGGAAAGATGGGGTCTTTTTTTCAGGGTTTGGGTATCTGGTTGGAGGTTTGGAGGTTTGGAGGTTTGGAGATTGTGTGTACTGAGGGTTATTGTTAACTATGACGCAACTCCTCATTTTACATACACCAAGTCTTCAAGTGTGGTTCATCTATTTACAACTGTTTTTGTTTTATCCCCTTCTTCTACCCATCTTCAGTTTTTATTCCCATTATTCGACACAACAGCTTTAATTCTGTTTAATATTGCCAGTACTATCATTTTTCAAAATCAACAACCGTTGTCATGATTTTGTTTTCATCATTCTTTTTCGTCGTCTATGACCCTTTTGCTTTGGCCATCAGCTGTGATTTTTTCTAATCAGTTGTGTTTTCCAATCCGTTTTCATACGTCTATTTGAAGTACCCAAAGACACCCTATTTTGATATATGCTTGGTATATTGGGACTGAGTGTTTTTTATTCTTACGGCCGTTGGTTGTATGTTTGGTCAGCAATTGAGATTTACTTGAATGACTACCAGACTATGTCACTCAAGCCAATATTCGCTTTCATACAAGGTGCAATATTTCTAAAAGATTCGATGATTCTCGACTGAATGATTTTTGTGAGAATGTGCTCACATTATTTCAAGCCATTTAGCAAAATTTTCAGCAAGTCTACAAGTACAAAGTATTGGTCAACAGTGGTTACGATTGGAAAGTTGGGCTTTCCATCTTACTGGCTCATTACTATGGGACTATCGGATGTGACCTTCTTATTATTTGGGCATACAGGATAAGCTTTGGGTGGTCACAAGTTTGGATAGTGATGCCATTAATCACAGCAATAACTTGAATAAGGTGGGATTGGACTTGGATATTTTCACATCTCGATAAACGATCAACTCACATGCCATGATATTTCTTGTGATTGACCAGTTTAAACAGCTGCTGCAATTGTTTCGGTATGATATCCCATTCTATTGTGCTTTATGGGAAGCATTAAGTTGGAGTTGGAGCTGGAGTTGGAGTCCCGGTGAAGTCAAGACGTTACCTATATTCTTTGAGTGAATGAAATTCAAACTGTCGCAGTATAATCCACAAGATTACTGTTTGAAATTGCCGAGTGACAATGACAATAATCTTAATCTGTTCCTATAAAGTTGTGCACAGTGCTTTTCTGGTCATTGCAGCTTTCAGCCACCGTGTATACCCCGGAATATCGACATTAACGATCACGCCGTTTGCTAAGACCATTTGACGTCACAATTGCATTAAATCTTTGTGAATTTATGGACTGCAATTGTGTCGAAACGGGGATTCTGGTGCCAATGACTTCGGTGGGCGGCTGTCATTCGGAATTGGATCCGTTCAAATTGATGCTGATGAAATTATATTTTAACGGGACGGTTTTGGTGGTGCTAGCTTTGGTAATGAGTACTACGGATATGCTATCAAATTGAAACGGGCCATTATTTGGGTTGTGCTACGATGGATATTGTGCTTTCCACGACCAGAGTTTTGGGCATCTGCTATGCAGTCGTTATCTATAGAGTTTGGAACAGTCGACTGAGCTGTTGTTTGATAAAACATGCTGAGGGTAATCTGATTGTCAGCGCCGTTTAAATGCGTGACGAGTTTGGGGGGTTTTTATTTTCATTTTTGTATCATCATGTCATTTATCTTTGATGCTACAGTCCATTGGGTCATTATTTTAAAACCTTTAGTTATTAATAAAGGGCTTTTCGATTGTAGTGATGTGTTTGGATGATGAATTCTGATAATCTTGCGTTTTTAATGATTAGATTCATTCTGTATCTATTTATTTCCGGGCCTATTTTATTTACAGCCGAATTGTTTTTGATTTACGGTTGTTTGAGTTTACCTGCTACTACTGGTACCGTTCTATTTGTGGTATTTACTGCACAAATTATTGGTTTTGGCACGATTTGATTTGTCACTTGTTCTAGTGACATTGCAATGTATTGGTGTTGTATAACTTGGCTAAAGATACTTCAAAGGACTGTTGCAGGGAGGGTTAATTTGACACTTTGAGGTTTTCTGAATGCCTGGAAATGTTTATTGTTGAACATAAGCTTCTGTACCGTTGTTCTCACGGACTGGTTCATGCGCACTAGCTGGTCCATACTTTCTGGATGGTTCATACCTCCTATGGTTTATACGCCCTGGCCTGTTCATATTACCTGACTGGTTCATACTTTCCGGTTGGTTCATACTCCACTGGCTAGTTCATACCCTCCGGCTGGTTCATACCCCCTCTGGTTCATATGCACTACTGGTTCATGGACATGTTACTTGTCCCGACAAAATGGCCTTTGAATCAAAGTCAAACATCAATACATGTCTGAACTGGTGGAGTAGGTTATTGAAAGCGAGTAAGATGCCATAGCGAACTCTAGAATTGCTAAGAAAATAATTGTAGTAGGGTTTTAGATTGAGATTTAGATAGTTGCATTTTTATCTAGTACAATCGAAAAAAGAATCTGTACCAACCATGCAATAAAACAACTAATAATTGCCCAATCCACACCTAATTATTTGTTGATATCATTTATTTGTCAAAATACTTTTTCTGTAATTGTCTAGAGTTGATTTTATCAACAAACTGACCAAAAACAACAAAAGAATCATCAAGGTGAGAAACAACTATCAAAGATTATAAATGACCGTCACAGCCAGACACCCGTACAGGTATGGCTGCCCCAACAACTTTAGTTATTCGAATAAAAGTATTTACGGGTTAACGAAATAAATATATTTAGGATTGAATGAGCGAATAGTCCAGCGGTTGAGGTATCTTGATTGTTTGTTAAAATATTACATTGGTAGTGAATTTTTTGTAAGAAATCAGCCCTAGGTCTGGATCAGTGAAACCCAACCTCGAAGATATTACCTAAGCAACCAATGACCAAGACAAAAGGGAAATTAAGATTCGAGATGAAACAGATGAAACAACGGAGAGAAGATAAAACCAATAAAACAACGGAGATAAGATAAAACTCAATAAGTCGGAGACTTAGGAAAATAACAATATACTTGATGGTTTCCTGATGAGGATTAATTATCATTTTGACGGATATAAATAGAGATGGAATTCCCAGTTGAAGGAGGGATCCTCAACACACACGAGACTTAGTCCTTTACAGACTACTACTGATCTATTATCAGAATCTATACTTTAGATATATTTATCCACCTTGTTATAACTCTTGAATCCATTCTATTATATCTCCTTCCTATAAACAGATAAGAACCATACTAATTATGATGTGCGTAGTATTCAAGCTCCCTCCGCATAAGGCAAAGATATCAAGTCGGGTCCGAACCCTTACTTTTTTAAAAATGACTCCGTGGCCAAGTTGGTTAAGGCGCACGACTGTTAATCGTGAGATTGTGAGTTCAATCCTCACCGGGGTCGAAATTTTTTTGTATTTTTCAAATTCTATTGTCAATTTTTTTTTTCTATTGTCGCCTATCTCTTTTATACAATAAACAAATAATCTTTCATATATACGTCATAGTTTTGGAATTTGGATACCATATATTTACAAATTTCAACAAATTTACGTATCGATAAACAATATGTTGCTTTTGTGTAAGTAATAGATGCATTTATTATTACATGTTTTTGAATGCTGTTCTTTTAATTCCCGATATACTTGTTTTTTATTATTTGGTTGTTTCATTGTTTAGAATTTGCTTAAAAAACTCAAGACAAAATGTTTACAAAACTGGACTTATTTACATAGGAGGGTGGGCTTGGTTAGCAGGATCAGGAGGGCCTTGGGCATACATTTCCTCACCACCAGCTTCCATTTGAAGACCAACGCCGAGTCTAGCGGCAGATTTTGCGTGGTCAATTTCACCGGCAAAAACAACAGAAACAACAGGAAGAATGCGGCGCTCAAGAAGACAAGAGACCTTACCGTTGGAATCGATTTGTCCACGGAAAACTGACTGGCGGAACTCGTACTTGGCACCAATGGTGGTAGTTCCGGAAATAGTAGGACCTTGTGAAGGACCTCCCATCATAGCAGCCTGAGAGTTTTGAAGACCAATAGAAGTTTCGATACCAGCTTCGACCTTGTCAGAAACCTTACGGTAGAAAGTGGCAACAACTGAGCCCTGTCCTTGAAGCTGAGCAGTAGCAATCCAGTCATTTGAAGCATAGCGACCTACAAAAGAGATTGCGGAATCTGGGGGATGGGCAGCAGATTGGGCCTGGTATACAGTCTCGAAACCAAGCGCAAGTTGAGAAGTCAAGGACTGGAGATATGAACCGACACCAATACCAGTGAATGTACCATCAAGAAGAGATGGATTAAGAGCCTTGAGATTGACTGAAAAGTCAGATCCTTGGTAATCATGTTCAAGCTGGACCATAGGTGGTTGCCCGTTAGCCATTTGGATATTGGCCTTAGATGTGCTATTGGGAAGTAAGGCATAGTGAATACGGCCGGAGACAGCACCATCATTGTCAATATTACCTTGAAGAAGTGCGTTATCTGTAGCATAAAAGGCAGCAAATGAATAGGCAGGCATAATTGGTGAGCCTATAGAAAATGAGTGAGACACTTGGAAAGCTGGATTCATGGAAAACGACTTTGAAAGATCAGCGCGAAGACCAGAAAAAAAGTAATTTGTCAGAAATACATCTCTAGTGACTTCCTTGGTCAAATTCTCCATTGTTCCTGGACTCTTAAGTCCAAGAGCTGACCGTCGGGCTGCAACTGCAGTGTAGACCTTGTTGAGTGGAGCAAGTGCTGGGTGAGTCTCCCAGACGGAGGGAGTGACAGGCACAGAAATGGTGGCACCAGGAATCGCACCTAAAGGCAATTTCGAAATATCACCAAGGGATGGAACAGAAGCAGCCATGATGAAGACGAGTGTAAAGTAGTAATGTCAAAAATGGAAATCGTCGTTCCAGGATTTTTTGGTGGTGACAAAGTTTTTTTCAAGGTTTGGAAACAGTGAAAAATTGAGTGTCACGTTTTTTGATTGACAACTCCAACCTCCAGTCACATGGTTAATCCGGGAAAGCTTTAGTTGAAATATAATTAATACATAAAACGGCACATAAACGAATGGAGAATTGATATAAAATTCAATATGGGTCATGAATAAATCTGAAGATAAAACTCCGCTGAAAATCCAGAGTTTTTGTGTAAATTAGTTTCATAAGAGGAAGTCGACTAGTTATCAACAAAACTAACCTGCAAATCATGGAAAACTAGATCTCAAAAAGCTCCGCATATCAATGGAAACTTCACTCCGTAAAAGTTTATGTGGTTTATTATAACATTAAACAATCATAAAGTATTTTATTTTGGATATTTGAATCATTGTGACAATGTATAATTTTACAGTTAGTTCATATCATGAAGGCTGTAAACTAGAACAGATCTTGATGACTCCATAGCTTGAATAAACACTTGGATAATTTTGCTTCATAATGTGAACTTGATATATAAGCGCAAATAAAAAACTCAAAAGTCGGGCTCTTCACCAGAACTTCCATCACCTTGTGCTTCGTCAGCCGATTTGATTGCCTTTTCAATTAAACGGTATGTTCCGTTTACAGGTAGTCCCATCACATTGAAGTAATCGCCTTCAATCGTTTTGATGAAGAGAGCGCCCCGACCTTGGATCTTATATCCACCAGCAGCATCAGAAGCTTCTCCACTCTCGACATATGACTTGAACATTTCGTCAGTGATGCTTTTGTCGAAAGTCACCATTGTTTCCTCCATATATGTCTCTAGCGCATATCCTGGTGCAATAGGCTCTTCGTATGGGATGATCACAGCAACCGCTGTATAAACCTTATGAGGAAATCGTGAATCTCTCAAATGTTTCAACATGTTGTAATGATGAACAGGATTTTTTGGCTTTTCCATGATCTGCTCTGCTGAGACAATAATGGTATCCGCAGAAATCACAATACTTGGCTCTTTATCGGCATCTACTTCGGATCGGTACACATCAACGGCTTTTTCAATTGCAGTATCCAAAACGTATTGGAATGGTGATCGGGTATTTTTGTCCAGATCTTCTTTAAACAATGATGGAACAACCGAAATGTTTTTGAACCCAAGCTGTTCTTCCAGGATCTGTTTGCGACGGGGCGACTTTGATGCCAGGATAATTCTACCCCGACTCAATTGGTTGTGAAGAGAATCCATCTTATCTTACTGTTGTTCTTTACTGAAATTGAACTTTTGTGATCGCACTTGCTTTTTTTTGGGGGAAAAAAAACTGTCAATTGTTGGCAAGGAAACAAGAAAAAGTTTCGCTTTAAACTTTAACTCCTTAATCTATCAATACAACGTCACGTGACCACCAATATAGTCCTAATTGCTGATATTTTGTCAAAGTATGTCATTTCCATAAAGTACCAGCATTCTAACGTTTCCACCAATATGTCATCTTTAAAAGATTACCTAGCCTCAAAATACCTATCGGATACGTCTTCGTCTAAAAAAACCAAATCAAGAAAACCAAAAGGCTCTTCGGCCTCAACAAGTCTTTCATTATTAGTTGACGATGATGCCAATGATTCTTTGTTGTCTTCCAACTCGTCAATCCAAAATGACAAATTAGATAATAGTACCAAAAAACTGTCTTTTGAGGAGTTTTTCCGAAGAAAACGAGGATATCCCGATGAAGATGAAGATGAAGATGGATCTTTTGGTGGAGCGCCACTTGATAAAAATAAAGAAGTTATTCCTTCAACAAAAAAAAAACCTGTTTGGAAATCACTGAGTGGAAATATAAAAGAAACCAATACATCAAAAATCAATGGTGGCAATAATAACAACAATTCATCTTCGGTATCCAAATTCTACGGGTTGAAAACTGCCGATCAGATATCTGCACATTTTGAAGAAAAAGAAGCAGCCGAAGCTGCAATAAGAGAGTCTTTGAACCCCCCATCCAATTCAAATTCTGCTTCACCTGCAAATAATCACAATGAGACGGTTTATCGAGACTCGAGTGGCAGAAAGATCACTGATATCTCCGCATTTCAATCTCAGGCTGCCGCTGCAAATGCAGAAGCAATAGAAGCTCGAAAAAAGTTGGCGGTATTTAAAGAAATTAATACTGGGCTTGTGCAATCTGAACAAGAACTTCGAAGACAAATTTCTTTGAAAAATAACGCTGCTCGAACACAGCTAAATTCCGATAATGGATTGGATACCTCGTTTACTTACACAAGAGGAAGAGATGACAAAAAATTAAACGATCAATTGAAGAACAAGATTGATAAATTTAACGATCCTGCAGCAATGTTAATCTCTTCACAGAAAAAGATTTTGACCAAATCCAAAAATTTCAAAAGTACTGGAGACGATGTACAGCTTCAGTTGCAAATTTATGCTGGTCACTATGCGCCAAATAGATTTAGTATTCCGCCAGGCAGTATGTGGGATGGTGTTGACAGGTCAAACGGGTTTGAAGAACTTTGGTACAAGAAGGACACTGAAATAAAGGAAAAGAAAATCCGTCAATACGAAATGTCTTATGACGTTTGATTATAACAAGATCCAAACTTGTCAACTAAAAACAAGGGAAAAATGCTCATATTAGAATATAAGAACTCAAAATAACTCAATATTCTTCCATAAAAACATTCTTTTTTCTTTTTACGATTTGTATTGTATTATATTATCTTATTTGATAATGACAAAGTTGTCATATTCATTGACGAATTGAAAATTTACAGCATACTGTTACAAAAGTATAGGTAGCTAGTTTGAAATTATTGGAAAATGTTGTTTTTTATTCTGCGACTATTTACAGATTTCATTCCGTGACGACATCAGTGACAATTATAATTTTGCAAGTTATTACCATCTCAAAAACTTCATTTTAACTGTTGGATTGTAATTAATTTATGGTTATATTTATTTCTCGTTTTTGTAAGTCATTCAAATATTGATATAAACCTTTAGAAATATAGTCAGAAAGATGTACAAAAGTTTGTTAACTCTTCCCATTCAAGAAATCAGGATCTTATCAAAAACAACGTTCAACAGAGCTTCAATATAAACGACCTGTTGATTTGCAACATTTTTTTGAAATTCATCACCATCAATATTTATTGCAATCATATTATTTAATTCACGTTGAAATATTAAAAAGGTTCTTTTAGCTAAACTGCTAGATTTCACAATCTACAAATACAACCCATAATAATCGCTTTTTCCTAAACAAAAGAAGAAAACCTAAATTCAAATCAGCTCTTATATTTGGTACTTCAAGTTACAGTGACTTTAATTTTTTGATTCACAAGTTCACTACATATATACCAGAAGGTCGAGTTTTAAATATTAGCCATTTGCATTATTTAGTCGATAGTAACTGGTGCTTGTTAAGTACTTTAGCAATTTCCCGTTTCTGGGAAATACATGAAACTTGGTAATGGATAAAATCTATCAAGTACATAAAATACTCCAATGATCTTAATAGATTTACAATTAAGATCAGCTTTTAAAATGACAAAGCCATCTTTAGTACCGCGTTGTTGCTTTTTATGAGCTTCAAAAAACAAAAAATAAAGCAAAGATTATTCTGGCACCTCCTAATCAAAGCCCAAAGCAAAATTTGAAAATTCATATCAACATAAAATAATATACATAATGCCGTTAAATAAAAAAAGAGAGATCAACTCAAATACAATTACAACTGTTCAAAAACTTCACGGGGAGACTTTAGCTTTCGTAAGCTTTCAGTGTTTTCTTTGTTTAAAAGACTCAAACCAAACACATAAGACGAGTTTGCCCATCCAAACCCTTCTTTTGCAACGCCTTTGAAGCTACCACCTTGGTTACCATACTCAACATCGGCAAGATGTGGATGAGTTTCAGAAGTAACATTATACTTTTCGACTACGACACCATTAAAATTGACAAATGTGCGAGTCATCATGTATAGCCAACGATATACCAGGCGTTGAACAATATCAGTGTATCCATATTTAAGTAATCCAATCCAGGCTGGCATCTGCTGAGGAGCCCATCCAAAAGGATAGTCCCATTGACGGGCTGGTCGCAACGCGCTGATATCACCACGGGACTTTTCTGTTCCAGAAACGATACCACCGGCCTTTTCAAACAATGGAATAGCCGAACGAACTAGTTTTTCGGCTTGGTCTGATGTAGCAATTCCACTATAAAGAGCCCAAAAGATAGTGGCAGTTTCAAAACCAGTTTGTTTCCCTTGCTTGGTATTGTAGTCAAAAAATAATCCCCGTTTTTCGTTCCAGAGGTACTTTGTTACAACTTCTCGGCGGTTTGCCATTCGCTGTTTCCAAACAGTAGAGTTTTCTATTGTTCGATCTGGCAACTCGAGCTTACCATTGAAATATTTATCAATTGTATCCGCAATGTCCGACTCATACTTATAAAGCAAAAAGTTTAAATCGACAGTTGCTAAATCGGCACATACCCCTTCTATTCTATATGAACTGTCATGTCCAGATTCGCGGACGGCACGGTCATGCAATAAATATTCGTCGATCTCGGGTTCGATTATTTTGTCTTCGTTATACAGCCTGATCAGCTCGTTAACAGTAGTGTTGTACTTTTTGGCAAATGGCTTCAACAAATGGTTGAAGTGCGACTCTTCTGTTTCAAGAGGGAAGCCCAAGCCATCAGGTCTATACCTTGACAATCCGGTTTTCTTATCTAGTCTGGGTTCCGCCATCCAAACAGTATGGTATTCTTTAATTGCCGAAACGAATGCTTGTTTTAAAAGATCTTTAGCACCAGGTTCATTTTGAATCTGCTCGTAAACTCTTAAAGCCATATCGGTAAGGAAAGGTGGTTGAGATCTACATAAATAGTAAGATCTATTTGCGTTGAGAATTTTGCCATAATTTTGAATTTCGAAAATGAAGTTTCTTAGCATGCCCTTAGCCAAATCGACACGACCATTAACAATTAAGCCAAGTGATTCCATGTATGAGTCCCATCCATAAAGCTCGTTGAAGCGGCCCCCGGGAACAATATAAGGAACTCCAAACAGCTTCGGTTTTCCTGTTTCTGGATCGATTTTCGACACATCCTGATCCATTTCGAGAGCAAGCAAACCAGGTTTGAGAGCTATACTTCTGACCCACTCAGGTGTAATATTTTCCGGAAGATAAACCACATCCAAACCGATTTCAGGATGGTCTTTTGCGATTTTGGTATAGTACTCGAATTGAAAAGGTACAGAGCGAGGAACATAAATTCTTGGGCGCGGATGAGGTTTCTCGCGAGATTTTTCATCATATGCAATTGTATTGATCATGTCTCTGTCGATTTTTCGAGTTAGGGCATCCCAAAAACGATCTTTTATCAAACGAGACAATCTTGAAACAGGGTTTTCATCAATTAATGAGCCATCAAGTGTTGTTTTTGTCAACCCTTGTTCTTTGGCCAAAGTTAATTCTTGTAAAAGATTTGAAAGCATATAAGTGCCGCGGATTTCAATAGTTTCATTCCCATTCGATTTTACAGTAGGAAGAGCAAAAACTTTAGGGCCTTTATCATCAATTGTAATGAGATGATTGTTATCGGTATCTAAAATACAAGAATTAATAAAGAAAAACAAAAACACAAAAAACGGGAAAGTAGATTAGTATAAAGGTAAAGAAAAAAAATGAAATGTATGGATTTCCAAAAATAATAGAAATATACAACTTACCCTCTGAATCCAAAAGTTTTTTTAATGTCAGGTCAACATTGTTGATTATGAAGCGATTGTGTTGTATTTCTAAAGATACACCGTTAGTAGTGAACAATTAAACAATAACACAAAATAAAACAAGGGACATACCATTTGCGATCAACTCCAAATCATCGACCTAGAAAGAAATAAAGTCAGAAACAATCATTGCCGGTAGATGGTGGTTTACAGGTAGACCTGGTTATCTCCACTCTAGGATTATATATCTCAGATTCAAAATTGGTTGAATAGTCGACACATCACATAATTTACTGAGTAACACAAAACAAACCCATGAATGTACATAAGTAACACGTATTCACATATGAACAAGAGAAAAAATGAATAAAAGTTTTGAAGCAAATCTGGGGGTTTCCTAAAACGGAGCAGGACCAACCGATCAGATTTAAACACTCAGATCTTGACGAAAAGCAAAACGTACCAAGCCATCAGTCGGAACTCTATTGGAAACGCGACAAGGGTTCTGGAAAGTCATTATCTAATTGATATCCAGAAAATAAGCAAAAAAAACCTGTTTAATGTTATGAAACTGGGAAATGGCAGAAAAAGGAAAAGAAACAGGGATAGTTGTTTATTTATATATGAAAAAAATGATGTGAAAATTGACATGATCTGTTCTTAAAGAAAAAAACGGCGTTACATAACATGTTAGTCAATAATCTTAACAGAAGATGATTTATAGCCAACACAGCCGTGCGTGTAGTTTAGTCAATGACTATTGGAATTATTTATTCAAATACGTAAACAATTATCCCTGATTCTGTTTCTTTTTCCGCCATTTCCCAATCTTGCAACAATAAACAGCTTTTTTTTTGCCTATTTTCTGAACATCAATCAGATAATGACTATACTTTTAGATTATATCACAAATTTTGAAGCTAGTAGTAGGTTTCTGATTATGGCGGCAACGAAGCTGGTTAGTTTGGGTGCCAACTTTGGAATTAGCATCTATCCAAATGAATTCAATAAATATGATTCAATTTGGCATGAAAGGAAACTGGTTGTGAATTGCATCCATATGTGCACAAAATCCTAAAGATTTGAATAGAAATATGTAAATTAATATCACAAGTCTGGCAACTGGAAACGTTCTCAATATTGACGTTGAAAAATTCATTTCATTCATGGTATTCATTTCCATTGTCAACAACATATTGTTCCGTGTTTATTTTGATCGACAATAACAAAATATTTTATACATGTTTCAAAAATTAGTTCTATCTTCATGAGTACCATATCCACCAGCATTTTAGATAATTAAAAAAGTATAAATCGGCACTTCATTTGTTGAATTGTGATGCCCTGGTTTTAAGTATCTCACTTATATTTGATTCCAAAATCAAATTTGCAATCACATTTCAACGATAAGGTTTTGCAATTGACTCATAAAACAAAAAAAACAAAGTACCTATTTCCTTTTAACAGTGGTACTTGTAATCCTACATTTTCGGATTGACGCCAACTTGATTACCGTATGGAAAGTGACAAATGTTGGCCTACAGCAAATATCGATCCAACATTAATATCTATGTATTCCTCGATTTCGTTTACAAAGCAATTTTTTCAAAAATACAGTCTCAAATTTGTCTTCAAGCATCTGGCCAGATGTTGAAAATGGACAGATGCATCAGAATATTTCTGTGCTGAATGTTTATCTTTTTTACAATTCCTTTGCATACCTAACTTGCGTGAATATTTGCACTAGGGAAAATCTGGGAAGTAACATGTTTTTGGATCTGCCTTAAAAACAATTCATGAAAAAGTACATTGATGACTGTTAATTTCTGTTGTGTATCAAGCTTCAATAGTCCAAAAAAATGAGATAATAATGGTGTATCCAAATTTTCAAATTGTTTTCCTAAGGGTATGAAATAAAAAAATTAAATGTCTTTTGCAAAGCATTTGGTACTCTAGTCTAGTTTTTGAAATTGAACCAGTAAATACTGTTGTTTGCAATAGTGATTCTAACCATGTAACAACTGATACATGTAGCATTCACTTGGATCAAGCTAAAGCAAAATCTTCGGATTTCCTAGTAAGCTAGCCAAATCATCTCCTATATACAATATGATCATATATACTGAATCTCTTTGAGGCCTGGCTTGAGATTTTTTCATCACATTTTTGTTTCGTTCTGTCTATAATTGGGACAATAGTTAAATGATATAATTGCTATAATATACGAATATCAAGCAAAGTAAAGTTGAAAATCGTTTTTTACTATGTAAAAATACACGCTTTAACGCTATGAGAAGAATACTGGTTGACTCTTCATCTCGATCAACTCCACCAAAAGTGTCTTTTTCCAATTTGTCGGGAATCTGGTACTTCGTTGCGACATTTCAATTCTCGTGAAATCCTGAGGACTTGTTTTCTTATTTACTGGCTTCAAGGAGCTTCAGTTAGTAAAAGTGTTTAATAATTCTTAACTATTATTTTCGGTATTTTCTACCCCTTGAATGTTCTATGGACAGACAATCTGGTATGGAAGGATAAATGATTCTGAATTTCATTTGTATGAATTTCTTAAAATATTTCATTTTGGTATTTGTTTGCTAGGTCAATATAGTTGGTGTTTAGGATTTAAAATTGAGAATTTGATTTCTTGAGTATTGACTCTGAGCATTGTTTTTCTTGAGTTTTTAATAATTTTGAAACATTTGCACATCCGTTAAGGTTATTTTTTTATTAGAAAATATTGAATACTATTTTCAGAATTTCATTTTTGAGATTTTTGTCTTTTAGCAAAAGTTTTGAGAGACTTGAAACAGCACTGGATCTTTCTTGAGTAAAAGAAATAATTTCCTTTGGAAATATCTGGGTCTTTGCTTGATCTTGCTAATCCTTCAAAATGAGAGCTTCCATATTATTATTTTTTGAACAAAGTCAGGGGTTTTCTTCCTATTTTTCATTTGATTGAAATTGTAATGTTCTTTCCTTTGCATAGCGAAAACTTTTCAGATTTCTTTTTTGTAGCTTTGCTCTTGAAAGTACCTTCAAAAAATATTTCGAATTTTGTTGTACCATTTTAATATTTTTACGAAAAATATATAATTATACTAGATGAAATTGATTTCCTTTGACCAAGAATATTTTGGATTAAATAGACAAATTCTCTTGTATTGAAAGTCTACAATGAGTAAAGTAATCAACATTTTAAAAATAGCTAGAATTGAAGTAATTTGTTGGAGTTGGTACAAAGCAAATAATTGATTTGTGACAATTTACTGACAACATATGTAATATGTATGTTTGTTCCAACAGTTTTATAAGTGACTTGTCACCATTTTTTAGTTGGAACAATTCATTCATTATTCATTCAAATTGAGATTCATTTTGGGAAATATTTTGAAGAGAATCATTTTAATAGAAGAGATACCTTATTTTAACTAATAATCTTAGATAATTGATGAAGATAAAAACTGATACAAAAGAATATAAAACTGCTTGTATTATTTAAATGAGCCCTGACTTTAAGGTTTAGACCAATCATAAGGTTGGAAAATTCATAAAGAAAAATGAGTCCGTATACATAAGATACAAAGATATAATACGTTTTGGTAGGATTCGAATCAGGAAAAATACAGATTCATTCAATGCAGCTACACTAGGTCAGTAAATAAATCAAATGGAAGTCGCTCAATATTGACGATTGTAGTCAACAAAAATATTTTTTTTTTTCACAATTTGCAAGACAGAAAAAATTATATTTATAATATACCAGGTTTTACATTTATACTATATATACCCTTATTTTCACAGCTAGCTTAATATTTAAAACAATACACATGTATTTCGTCATGATAGGTGATCGTTTTTGCAGCATTGATAGAAAACTCCTGGTTGAATGACAACAATCACAAATGATACTTATTGTCCTTCAACAAGAAGGTTTGCACCAACACCACAGAAACAATCACTCACCATGACGAGACACAGGTGTAGCCTCAACTATAAAGTTAGTTGCAAAAATAAAAATAAATGATATTATAAAAAAAACAGGAAACGCGAAAACCAGAAAAAGAAATGACCAGAAGCTAATAATCAAACAACAGATAACAGTGATAATACTGTTTAGTAGATTTGACAATTACAACGGTATCAAATTCTAGGTTTTTGAAATGAAAGGTTGAACTAAGGCACTATTGGCGAACCTCATATTGCAGGAATATTTAGCGAATAATAATGAGAAAAAATAAATGAATAAGTGGTAAGTTGAAAAACAATTGCCAAACTCAAGTCGACAAACATTATTGGGATTCCAGATTACTGTAATAGTCTGCCAATGTAGCTGCTAGTTTTTTTCTTTTAGAAAGTATCTGCGTTTTGTCTACCCGATCTTGTTGTAAGTTCGAAGAGTATGAATCAGTCCAAATTTCAGGAACGTGCTCAATATATTTTTCTAATCGCTTTTCAATGGTGTTTTTGACCAGTAGTTTAAGTTTTGGGCAGTTTTTTATGAAAAGTCCAATAATTTCGGGATCCATAATTCGAGATCGAAGGATAATTAAAACTTCTAACGAGGTTTTTTTTTCTTCTGAGGCACTAGGATTTTTCGACTCGAACCATATGTTTGGTCCACCAGAAGTTTCAAAATCATTTGGCTGACTACTATCTTGTAGGTGTTTTTCGAAACTCAAATATAATGTTTTAAGCGTAGTTGAATAGACAGTTTTGCTCTTTAAAAGTGAATAAAATATGCCAGAGTCGTCATAATGGTTTAACCCTAAAACAGACAAATGCTTTAGATTGGGTAGTTCTGATTGGTCTAGTATTTGGGGCAAGTTTGCAAAAAATTCCCTATTAGGCTTGGCTTGTTCAATAAAAAGAGAAGTAAGATTTTTAGGGAATAAAAGTGTTGGAAGACACGATATCTTTCCAACAAATTTCAATTTCAAATATTTTAGCGACTTGAATTCGAGACTTAGGATAGTTTTCAAGTTTTCAGAATCAGAATCTTGGTTTTCTCCGACAGTTGTTTGTAAATATTTTAATGAGGAGCATATAATTTTTTGTTTTTCTTTCACAAGAGGGTGATAAAGACGAGAAAAAAGTCCGATTGATGAAAAAATAAACCACTCTATGGTTCCTCCAGAAAGCATTTCGTTGAAAAATGAAAAAAGAAGTCCAGAACTGGGATTCAAAGGAAGAATAAGCACAAATCGTTTCAAATTGCTTCTAAACTGTGGCTGTTCAATAGCTCCGCAAAACTCGATAATATGTGAATTATTTTGGTGTTGATATTTCTGATACTCTTCCCAATCAATTACCAAAATATGAATATTTTCGGTTGAAGATGGCAGATGAAACGAACCACGACTCTGATCCATTTTATTCAATCCCAAAAGTTTGTTTTTGGATTTTTCAAACAAGAAAGGCTCTGGAAATACATGATAAGGAATCAACGGATTATCTTCTTTGTATCCCATTTCGTAGTTTCCAATCACCACTTCTTCAACTAACCGGCTCATTGCAACAAAACTAGCCAAATCAAACTCTGAAGATACGTCTCCAACAGAGATTGATTGCTTATCAGGAAAAAAATTTTAGGAAGAGCTGAAAAAATGGACACGGACACTACCAAGAGCAATAAAAAAATGGCAAACTAAAGTAACGAAAGAGTCTTTACTAGGCACAAGTAAGTAAATAATAATAAGAACCCTTTTTCAGAAAATGCTCAATGTTTGGAAATGCATTTTTAAAAAATGAAACGATAGTATGAAAGCTTTAAATAGATTTTTGTTGGTTTCGTCTGAATAACGATTAACTATTCCACTAGGTCAATAAAAATATTAAAAAAAATGGAATATTAAAACTTATATTACTAATTTATGATTTCACACAGGTATCTAATTATGGAATTCCATATCTATTATATCTTTTTTGGATTGGTGATTGCATTAAAATGCAGTGTCTAGAGACAATTAGTGGGTACTTTAATTTGTTTTTTTATATATATAGACAACAAACTATCAATATATAGCAAGTTTAGTTTACTGGTTTCCATTTGCTGCAACTAATTATAGACTTTTTTATATGATCGATTATTAACTCCTAATCGTTTCCAAGTATATAATAGGTGTGTAGAACTTTTTTTTGTCAAATAACACAGATTTTCAAATGTTGCGCATGTAATGGTATCCATTTTACACAATCCAGAGATATGTTTGGAAAAAATATCACTGTACTTATATTTACACTTTCATCTGTGATCCGCAAGCCCCAAAACCGCTTATTTATATTACCTGTTAATGTTCAACAGGGAAACCATATCAATTTTTTTAAGATGTATGGTAACCTAACGTGTATAACGGATCTACCATGTTTTAGACAATCTTCACCCATAAATAGAAACACTAAAGTTGATTTACGTTGTTTGTTGGATACAAGATCGGAAATGATTGTGGAACTTCATACCTGGATGGATACGCATTTTTCGAATATGAGAAAGCCTGGCAGTTGTGGCAATCAGTCTCGTCAGCATCGGATATAATTGATTTGGACATTATTTTTTTTTAAAGGTACTTCGAGTCGGAATTTGGCAATCTCAATCTCATAAGGTTTTCGAGATTTTTATACAATCAACCAATTGCCCAATTTTTTACAATAGTTATATGTTTATTCCGGTTCTAATCATATTCATTGGTTTTATTCTTGACTTTTGTAGAAATCTTTTGGAAACTTCGCACCGTGTATTTCGTTTTGAAATAGATATACATCAGTTATATTACAAACTTTTGGAAACAACTGTGTGTTTCTTTTGACCCGATCGTAATTATTTTCATTTGGAAAGCTGAAGAGCATTACTGAAAACTCAATTTCAAAATTTCTGTCTGAATCAAACTCAGGTTTTAAACTGACAAAACTCAAATATTAATGACGATGATATAAGTAAAGTTTTTTGTTTTTAGTTTGATGTTTAGAATCAATTTTTCCAAAAGGCCTTGTGATGTAAAACAGTCAATAGAAATTGTCGGTTCAGTAAAATAAACGTCATTGGTAAATATAAAAACTCATCATACCACTAAAATACGTTAGAGTTAACGTATCTATTAATGAAATTACTGTCGGAATATGGTTATAGTGTCCCTATACCAAATAAGCAAATTAAAAGTGTTCATTTTATAGTATGAATATTCATGAGTATACTTATTTTTTTTTACTTCAAGTTTATACTTCCAAGTGCAGAAAAACTCAACTTAATGGTTAACAAACTGGAGTACATGTTGAGATCTAACAGAAATAAATCAAGACCAAATTGAATAGGTACAAAAAACAACAACCAACTACATATTAATTTCAAAATTGACATTGATAAAACAAGGATCAGTTCTAGAAGAAATATATTGAGAAAAAGATTAACATTCGAGAAATTATTTAGTTTATTTTTCAGCTTATTTTGTTACTGAAGCTTGATGAATTTTCCTTATTTGAGTACTGTAGTTCTATTTGGGATTAACCATATCATATGTGGAGCAAGAATAAATAATATGAGTTTTTTTGTTTTCCTGACACTATCAATAATGATCAAAAGTGAATAATGTGATGAATTACTTGATCCATTTTCAATTTTTTGAGAGAAATGTCACACAATTAAAAATAAAACTATTCCTCACTAACTTTACTATGATTTCTCGGGTTTGAAAACTCATCGAACGATTGACCAAATTTCAAATCACTAATCCTAGTTGTATTTTCTCACTTGGCATCAGAACCGAATTGAAAAATAATTTCGGGTTTGAGTGCCAGTGTTCTTGTTTCAAAGGAAAATTTTCAATTCTTGTTCACCCTGTATAAAAAGTGAAACTCGCAATGAAAACTAGTGTTGCATCGGGAATGTATGTATAATAAGTAATTGTATATTCAACTATAAATTCGCAAATACTTCAATCCAAATCTGTCTATTTTTTTTCTTTTTTTTGTTTGAAATTTTTTGCAGTCATGGCAAGCATGATAAAATATACTATTAGTTTCAACTTTTTCAAAGCCAAGTGATCGATTTCAAGAACTCAAATATCTCAGCTATCATGGCAATCGCTGTTTTCTGACAATATACTATCGTCAGCAATAAGCAAATCGTCATCTTTTTTCAATCTTTTGATAGTTGTTATGGTCGTTGTAGTTGTAGTTGTCGTTTTGGTTTTTTTAATCGTGTTTCCATGTTTTTCTCCCTTAACTTTAGACTTGACCCAATCCTTGTTAAAGTTCACGTTTTCATTTTTTGTATTGTTGACACTGTTTGGCTCAGTTTCTGTAATAGAAATACCCCAGTTATCATGCTTCCGGATTTTACTGTTGAGTACTTCAAAAGAGGATGCCATTTTGTCAGAAGAATGAAATGTCTGTTCTTTATCCCGTGGACCTACGTAATGACGGTTCCATGGTTTTCGTACACTTTTACCAAGGCGGAATGCGTGGGAAGATGATGATTTCAATTCTTTCTTTTGTGAGCGCCTTTTGGCCATCATTTCTTCATAAGTATCACTATCACTGCTACTATTGGCATCTTCGTCTTGTTTAGTATCCATAACAGAAACAATATCCAGTTTTGAATCAAAATCAGCAGATAACAATGCTCTTATGTCTCCGGTGACTTCAGTATGTTTGATTGCACTGGTTGGTGTAACCTTGGTGTCTTGTCTGGGACTTCCGGAGCAAATCCGATTTCCAAGTTTGGTTCGTGACGTTATCCTGTGAGTGATATCACTATCCGAATCTGAATCTGAATCCAAAGTATTCCGAGTTTTGTATGACTTAGAATTGACATAGTTTGAAGAACTTGGCTTCGTTTCCTTCTTACTACGGTTCGAAGCCGATTTAAAACTTGCCACTGTACTTTTTTTTGTAAGGTATACATCATCTTTTTCGTCAAATTGGTCACTTTTCTGTTCATTTCGAAAATTATCTTTTTCTTTTGGATTTCTGAGACGTGAATTTGATAAATGCTGCGAATCTGCAGCAAAAACATTTTCTTCATCAACAGAAATGTATGTTCGTCCTATGAATGAAGGGGTAACCATCTCAGGAACACTACCTCTTAAAACTGTGACACTTTGTGGCAGAAAGTGATTATTTCCAGATCCTTTTAATGGTGTAATATGTGTAGTTTTGGCGACTCTAATGTTGATTGTGTCAAATTCGTCTTCATCTGTCGGTTTTTTCCTCTGAACCAACCGTTTTGAAGCACCAAAACGTGTTCCATTTTTTCCCGCAGGACTAGATCCAACAGGTTTAGTAATATCAAACCCCATGTTGTCACCATGAGCATCTGGGTCTGTGGTATTTAACTGTGTCGAAATAATAGTGCTAGCCAGAGCGTGTAACTCGGAGTCTGGTTCAATTCGTTCATTGACTGTAGAAAGATCTGTTAAACAAGAAATAAATGATTTGGTCACAGGTTCAGCTCTGAAAAAATTCCTATGTCCAGTCAAGGCACGAGTTCCACTCGATACAATTCTCCATCTATTGGAAACTGTTTCGGATGTCTCGTTATCTTCATCAACAAATGATGACTTTTGGCCAATTCTAAAATTTTCAAGGTCATCAGCATCTAGCGATAGCACCTTCCTTTTCTGGAAATTATCCTCCTTGTCAAATTCTTTGTGTGCGTAAAATTTAACCTCTTTTTCCTCTTCATTTATTTTTTCAAGATTTTTGTCATTTTCAAGATACCTAGAATGACCACCAACAAAGAGGCTATCATCGTCATTTTCTTCTTCTTTAGTATGCATTATGTTTTCGATCGAGGTATTGTTAGAATTAGTTTCCACAGAACGTTGAGATTTTACTGGACTAATTGCTTCTCCTGCATTATTAACAACAATGAAATTTTCTCCATCTGAATGACCAGTTGTAAATTCATCCCCATCAAAAACTCGGTTCAGCTTAGTGTTTGTGTCTTGTAATGTTCGTTGATTGTTGGTGATTGAGTTTGGGACAAGCGCCGCAACTTTCCCATAAATCGTATCTGCTTTTCCGTAAATTCCACCTCCGTATATACTTCCATTTTCCACAAGAATGCGAGTTTTTGTGTGTTTATCATATAAAACTTTCCTGAAAGTTTTAAAGTTACGTCGACCAGCCCATTTTAAATTGCCCTTTGTTGAAATAATGACGGTGTTGAGAGGTCTGCGATGCACAATCAATTCTGAGCTGCGTTGTTTGTTAGAAGCACAAATAACAGGTAAGCATCCAGCGCTTTGGTGGCTAGAATGAGTCCTTTCATCATTCTTGTTATCAAAAACCAAAATATTTTTTGGTAGTGGATCTAAATCGTATTTTTGTAGTTGATTTTCAGGGTTTAATACTTGAAAAGATTTCTCAATTTTTACTAGGCTCTTGAATTTGCCAATCATTTCCTGTGTGACTTCGGGGTGACCAAGTTCAGAGGCAATTTCATTATTTGTATTGTTTGTAATATTTCCTTCTTCACCTGGGAATAACTCGCCTTCGCAATCTGTTTCAGGTTTAGCAGAAATTAATGGGGTCGATGTTACAATACGACCCCTTCGCAATTCAACTTTCCCAGCAGAAAGTGATTTTTTGGTGAATAGTAATGCTTCTGCAAATGTCACTTTTTGTTTTTTCTTTGGGGGCGGCAAATTTGAATCGTTATCAGCTTCTTGTTGGCTTGGTACTATCTCATTCCCTTGAGGTTGTTGGTTTGTCGTATTGGTGTGAGGGCTTTTCCGTTTCTCAAGAATGTTGAATCTTTTAATTTTCGGTTTAACAGGGCTTGAAAGAAACGTACTATGTCGAATATTTTTACCATATATTGTTTCATTTTCCTTTAAAATATCAGTAGTTGATTCTTGATCATTTAAACCTACCCGTGATATATTTTGCGATTGATCACTGGCTTCAATAGATCGATCTGTTCCGCTGATATGTGTAACATCAAGATCATCAGAATCGAATATGGATTCTTTATCTGGTGTACTAGTAGATAAAGGCTCAGGAAGATGTCTTTTTGAACTACTAATACCTTGCAATGTTACTTTTTCTGTTGGCGTCTCGCATGGTTCTTCGGTCTTTAACGGGATAGCAGACCATAAATCAAACAAATTTCTACTTTTCGTCTCAGTTTTGTTTTTTACCTTGCCGAGTGAACCTGAAGTTTCTGTAGGAAATTTCGAATTTGTATGAAGACCTGAATTCAACGATTTGGTAGAGCTTGCATTAAATTTTGTAGTATCACGAATGGTAATGTCGGAAGAATGGCTTATTGTTTTCTTTGATAAAAAGGGATTATGTCGCTTTGCAACCGTTTTGGTTGAGGTATTTACTTGTGATTTCTTAGGTTTAGAATTTGTATAACCCACGTTATCCGACAATATGTTAGACGTATGTTCTACGTGTAGTTGAGAATCTTTCCCTACCTTCATTGGAGCATTAGAAGAAACCAAACCTCGCTCGTTAAATGAATTTGTAGAGGTTTCTAACCTATTATCCGTAGTATTTAGGCTAGAAAATATAAATTTTTGCTCAATAATGCTTGGATCATTTCTGACGTGATTTGAGTTGCCGAAATTTTTATGATTTTGATGAAGCTGTGCCTCGCTTTCTGTTTGCTCTGTAATGGTTTTTATTGCAGTCAGATCTTGAGTATCTATTTCTTGAAGGATTTCATCGATAGAAATTTTTCGAATCGATAAAGCAATCTCAGTTAAGCATACCGGTTTACAAACTTTCTCTTTTCCAGGTTTAGAGATAGTTCTAGATGCCAGTCTAGTGGCAGGCCGCTGATTTTTGACAGTATTTAAATCAGCGGACCCAGGAGCTGTACCAATGGCCTGTCGTCGTGCAGCACGCATCATCACTTGAACCTTATGCTTTTCAACTGTTTGAATTGGGGATTCTGGTTGGACTGGTACTATACGCACAGAGCCACGATGGGCTAAACTATTGGCCTGTAAATCCAAAAATGATGTGAGTTTTTGTATGACTACTGATTCTTGTTTACCCATGTCATTTTCAGCTTCGAAAGTGGTATCTTCAAACTCCATACATTTGCCTCCACTGGTGGTAATAATTATAGGCTCCAGATTCAAGTATTGCTTACTTCCCCATATCACAAACAACAATCCTCTGAATAAAGACTGTCTTGCAGAATCCGGTATAAGTTTTTCATCATTGTCAGGCAAAAAATTGGTTGGATCAGGGAAAAGAGTCTTTACAACAGCAGACTCAGTAATTTTGCACGCAGTGGTAGGGAAATTGCTTGCCGAAAATGTGAGAGCAGAAATGTCGTCAGGATATCCAATAAATGGGGATTTGAATTGAATAGTGAACCTTTTGTCTGTTTTAGAATTTGGATCTGTAAAAAGGGTATAAAGTGTTTTGGTAAACTCTGGAGTAACAACTGGAAGATTTCGAGCGAGGGCAAGAATGAGCTTGTTAGAATTCCAGGAATTGCGCTGATTATCTTCAGGAACAGAGTTAGGTTTGATATATACTGCTGTATTTTTTAAAAATTCGGGAATCATTTTGACACCTAACGGTTGAACATATTTTACATAGGGTGAAAGCCACTCATATTGATGCCTTTTCTCGTCAGTACTTGACACTGGAAAGCTGCCTCCAGAAGAATAAGTCATTATGATTGGGATCCAAGTGAGTTGTATTTCATCATATCTCTCAGAAGATTTGATTTTCCCAAATCGTAAAAATACATAGCAATCGTTGTCATTTCCGCTTGTAATTGTTGTCTTCATTTTGGTTGTGGCAGAGTTTTCAGATTTAGTGCACCTGTTTGTTAAGTCAACATCAGTATTACTCTCAATTCTTTCGGTACTTCCGTTGATATAGGTTCCACCTTTGGAGCCGTGATCGAATATGGTTATAATGTATCTTTTTTCAGGTTGTTGATAATCATTTAGTGTGAGGGCCGGAGCTCGGATCGTGGCGTGTAGTTTCGAAACAGATTTAAGATTAAGAATTAAGTCATTGGTCTTTCGACCGATGGTATATGAAGATCCTGGTTTTATCCATGTAGTGACACCGCTAGGTAAAGTAGCAAACCACATGGTGAACCATTTAACAATGAGTTGATAAAATCAAAGTGTGTGATAAAAATAAAATGGTTGTGTTGGTGTTGAAATTTATTGTGATGTTGCATTTTATAGGACAAAGTCTAAATTCCCGAAAATACAATATAAGTTCAGCTTTTACTGTTTCAAAACACTTTTTCACGTAATAGTGTTATATATACGTTTGTCTATTTATTTTTTTAAATACATAATAGTGAAAAAAGAAAAAAAAGAAACTATTGGGGTATGTATTTCCATTTGGAAAGGTCCAATCGATGTTTTTCAAGCTCTTGGGGTGAGGGATAGAGGCTACCCGAGGTTGATTTATCTTGTGATCTTTTAACAGAAACTTGATATGCTGGGGCAGTTTCTACAAAGGCTTGCTTTGCTGTTCTTTTTGGAAATCTCATAACGGAGTTCAATGAAATTTCAATGTCCTTTTCTCCTGATTCTCTAGATTCGTACGTATCAATCTCATCATATTCGTCACACTCAGTAGAAACGGAATTTCGGGATTGCGAGTATTGGGAAGGAAAATAAATTCGATTAGCACTTCGTGGTTTTAACAGTGAAACAGAAATTGAAGTGCAATTGTTTGGTTTGGAATCCCTGCCCTTTTTTTCTAAATCGATATTAGTAGCTAAAGTTCGGCCCTTCGTGATGGAATTATTTGACTCTAATGATGGAATTATTTTTGTTTTCTTATGCGGTATAACTCTAACATCTACCTTAGAGTTCGACCGTTGATAATTTTGAATAGGAAGAGTTTTTGTATCAGTAGGTGATGCTGAAGATAAAGGTTTTAAAGATGATTGTGACCCAGATTCTCCCGAATAATAATTATCAGATCCTGAGCTTAGACTAGGTGGCGAGCTGCTAGATGACCTAGGGCTTTCGACGTTTTTGGTTACAAAATCAGCAATTTTAGGTTTCATTATAGTTGCGTTTGAATCTATTTGATGTGAATCATTTTCTAGGTTCATGTAAACAAATACATGTGACCTTGGATCACTTTGGTATGATGAAACTGTCTTCGGTTTTCCAATTGTCCGAGAGCTAGATAAATTAGGATATGTAGGTACCGCCGTAGAAAAGTCGTTATTCCTTGAGTTACTATAAGCAAATGATTTCAGTTCCTGGATTTTGGAAGGTTGCACCGATACGTTTTTGGAAAAGGCTTTTTGATGATTTGTTGATGATTTAGTCTTAGAAAAACGAATTCCTTTCGATTCGTTCCAAAGACTTAAAGATTCTGAGCCAGATGATTTTTCAGTCATTTCCTTATCGTTTGGATGATAGTCAGAATCATATTGAAACTTTTGAAGCACTTTTTTTGTGTCTTTATCGTCAGAAGGGTTATTTCCTTTATAAAAAATGTCAATTGAAACCCTATGGGTATTATTTATTTCACCGGTTATAACATGGCGATCATTCCGATAGCTCCTGTTTTTGGAAGATTTGAAAAACTTGCTGGAAACTTCATCTTTCGATTGATCAAGGAGATCACATTTGTTGTCGGTTTCAACTGATATCGAATCATCTGTCATTTCTATTGATTGAGAAGAGTCAATAATCGTAGACTGACTTGTAGCATTTTGTATCTGAGAAGAAGATATATCTGTAGTATCAGTAAGCTCTTCATTATCTAAACCGAGATACTTATTGGCTCGTTTTTCTAGAATCGATTTTGACTGTGTGTTTTTGATTTGGTTGGTGTGAAGGGTTCTATATTTATGTGTAGTTAGGGGTATACTTATTCTTGAAGTAGCAGGAACTATAAAATCTGAGGCAGATCTGACTGCTGGAAGTCTGCTAGCGTTATTAATAGAATTTAAGGTATCTGCTCGGACTACTGGTTGGTTCGAAAAAGAATTCTGAGGAGAGAATGGGGAATGACTTTTGGGTGTCAAAAATGATTTCAGAGATGGTATTAAAGGTAGAGACATCCGAAAATCGCCTCTAGTTTGATTTAATCTCAGCGCATTAGTACGGACCTTCAGATAATTATTAGGGTCAACAGTTTTGGCATCAGGAATAGAAATAGGATTTTTAGACATTGGATCTAAACATCCTTTAGCTACACCTTGTGCTATATTGTTAGGAACAAACTTCCCAATATAAGCATGAGCTTCTGCACTTAGATTCATGTCAGGTTCATTCAGCGTGACCAGTTTACATTCAGTTATTGAATAAACACGTTGGAATTGAAATGTTGTGTCGCCTTGCTCAAAAATGGTCTCAAAATTAGAAGGAACCTCAAAACCGTCACGCCGTATAGCCTGCAAGGCGGTATATGGAGAATGATATTTGCATAGATATGAATGTGCCTTTTTTATGCCTATTCGAGGAATGCCAGCTGAATAGTCACATCCTGAAAATAGTGCAAGTGCTCTCAAATTTTCATCACTGAAACCAGACAATGCTATGTTAGTACACCTTGGGAAATCCTTTCTAGACACAACATTGCAATCACCGTTATCTGCCATCTTCCGGATGATTGTTTGAGCTCCAAAAATAAGCAAATCCGAATCTTCAGTGATAATTGCTTGCACGAATCCATTCTTCTCCAAATAAACTAGTTGAGCATCTGCTTCATATGGAGCAACAACATATTGTACGTTCTCACGAATCAATATGGAAATAAGTTCAGCGACTATTTCGGGCGTTATGTCTACACTTCGCTGGTAAAATTTGTAGGCCTCTCTTGAGTTCCCTAAAGATTCAAACTTTTGAGCCTTCTCAAAAGACTCTGTCCTACTAGACTTTCTGGTTTTCTCAACACCTGCCTTTGATGGTAAATAGTCGCCATCAAACACAATATATGGAGTAATACCCACAGAGGCCAAAAGTTGTAGTCTTTTTATAAAATATTTAATATGTCTAATTCATTTGTTAGCTTAACCAAAAACGATTTAAATAATTCAAAAGTAGTATAAACATCATGAAATCATCATACCTTGTTGTTTGAACCCCCAATGCTAACTCTTTAGCACAAGTGAACACGCTTTTGTGTAACCATGCATAGCCGTCAATAGCAACAGTGGATCCTCGAAACTGGGAAATGTTTGTTGATTTCTCAATAGAATCAAGATTTTTCCACAAGCCTATTTAAATTTTGGTGATAAATTAGCGCCAAATAATTATAAAATAACATATATACACATTGTTACAACTTACCATTGACACCCATTGTTAATAGCAAAAAGTGAAAAAGGCGGTAGGGCTTTCGAAAAGTGATATCTACATAGTTGAATTCTTACTAACTTCGTTAAAAAAAACTGTTACCCGGTTTGAATATGGACACTTCACTATTTATTTCCCCAACTCCTTGATTTTTATTTCTTCAGTCTTTAAGATAATTCTTCTTTCTAGAATCATGAGCGTATCGCCCTACATGGATTCTGTCACTGCTACTGCCAAATCGATAGATTCTCTCAGTTTAGCTGAGCAACAGTCGCAGCTTCAACCACCCCGTCATAAGCGCCCAACTCGTGCTTATCATGACTTTTACACTCAACAAAACCAGCAGCAACCGTTGACACATCCACAACAGTCTCCTTATGCTGGTGGTGCTGGAATTTTTCCTACAGGTTCCTCATTGCCCGAACCTTCCGGAAATAGCGCGGTCTCTCATTTTCAGCGCCCTTCTTCGGCTTTATCATACGGTAATCATATTGCACCTACAAGTTCATCATTCCTCACCGGCAATCACTCACAACAACATCCTACTCCAAATCAACAGTTCGGAGCTTCTTTCCAAACTGAATTTTACCCAGGACAATTTTCGAATACGTCTAACTCACAATATCCTAACAATGCAGCTGCCAATATCAATGTTGTGCCTGAGGGCGTTCCTCGTATTAGCACGGAAAGGGCAGTTGCAGATCTAAAGGTTGATGGCAACCCTTATTTTAGAACGTTTGAAAACGCATGCCCTCCAGCCGCTGGATCAGATTATACAATTGTTGACCAAGGTTTATCAGGTCCTCAGTATACCCGTCTTTCTATGTACAATGTTCCTAGTACTGATTTGATTCGATCATCTACCAAACTTCCACTTGGGATAATTCTCCGGCCATTTGCTCCTTTTTCAAATTTTGAGTATGAAAGCGGTGGTGTTCCGATTTCCGACTTTAGTCAAGATATTCTCCCTCCTAGATGTAGCCGTTGCAGAACGTATATGAACCCTTCTATGGTGTTCACCGAAGGAGGATCCCGTTTCATTTGCAACATGTGTCAGTTTTCTAATCCTGTTTCTGCAGAATATTTTCAACCAATCGATTCAGATTCCCGTCGTATTGATTGGCACACACGGCCTGAACTTGCTTTTGGAACATATGATATAGCAGTTCCAAAAGAATACCGAAAATTCCCTGAAGAAGAACAGTCCCCTTTGCGCTACCTTTTTTTCATTGATGTTACCCACGAAACTGTTAAGCGAGGTCTTCATACTACTGCTGTGGAAGCATTAAGAACTTGTATTTATGGAACGGGTCTTGATCCAGGTGATGAAGCTCGTCAGGCAGCTCAAAGGGCTAATGTAGATGAAAACGGAAATCCAGTTCCTTCGTCTTCTATACCCATCCAATTCCCAGCTGGTGCCCAAATCGCAATTGCTACTTTTGATCGTGTCGTGAACTTTTATAATCTTAGCCCTAAGTTAGAACAGGCCCAAGCAATTACTATATCCGACATCAACGACCCGTTTCTTCCTTTGGAAAAAGGAATGTTTGTGGACCCGGAAGAATCAAGGCATGTTATTGAATCTCTTTTTGCTACTATCGAAACTATGTTTGAAAACAACAAGGTCGATGATCCCGTATATGGTGCTGCCCTTGTAATTGCACATCAAGCGTTGGAAAAAACTGGTGGTAAAGTATCTGTTATCCTTGGATCATTGCCTTCTTATGGCCCAGGGACTGTTGCATTACGAGATGGAAATCCTGGGCTTACTGGTGAACGAGAAAAAGAATTGTTTGTTCCAGACAACAAATTTTACAAAGATCTAGGGAAAAAATATGCACAGTCTGGTATTGGTCTTGACTTGTTTTTGTTCCCATCTGGTCTTGTAGAAGTTGCCAATATTGGCTATGTAAGCCAAATTTCAGGTGGACACGAATATCTATATCCAAGATATGTGCCTGAGCGAGACGCAAGAAAGTTTATTGCAGAATTTTGCAAAACCAATCAGGGTGAAATAGGTACTCAAGTTAGCCTCAAAGTTAGATGCTCTACAGGTCTTCAAGTGTCTACCTACTATGGAAATTTTTTTCACGAAGAATGGCATGCTGATCCCACGATTGGTACAGTTGATTCGAACTCAACATTTGGCGTTTTGTTTAACTATGATGGAAAGCTTGACCCCAAATATGATGCCCATTTCCAAAGCGCAATGTTATACACGGCAGCTGATGGTCAACGTCGTGTTAGAATCAATAATGTTGTTGCAGCAATTGCAACTAATGCCAAAGCAACTGTAAATTTTGCAGATGTTGACGCAACAGTTGGCATTATTGCTCGTGATAATATTTCACGTATGGGTGAATTTTCTCTTAAAGAATTGCGCATGCGTTTATTTGACCGTTTGGTTGATGTTTTCTCTGCATACCGAGAAAAGAACAATAAACAGGTCTCTACATCACAATTACTTATGCCGATTACTCTCAGATCCCTTCCTGCTTACTTGTTGTCTCTCCAGAAATCAAGGCCATTTCGAGATCAAAAACTTACTGCCGATACTCGTGTCCATTTTATGAGGATGATGAATAACATGAGCACAGACCAATTGGCCGTCTTTGTATATCCACGCATTACGGGATTGCATAACCTTCGGGATGAAGACTGTACTTACAAATCCAATGGTGGTTTTAACTTTCCTGTCAATATCAACAACACCATGGAGTCGATCGATGCAGGTGGTGTTTATATTGCATATAATGGACTCAGCGTTTTGTTATGGATTCACCGACAAGTTTCACCGGCCTTGCTTGTTGACCTGTTTGGAGAATACGTTGATTCTCTTGACAAAGTTAATCCCAATTTGACTGAACTTCCGGAGATTGATACCGATGTGTCAATTAAAGCTAGGCAGCTTATCAAGTATTTTGCTAACAGATCTGGTTTATCATATATGAGCATCACTGTTGCTCGCCAGGGAATAGACGGCTCTGATTATGATCTCCAGTTTGCCATGGTTGAAGATCCAGGTACTGAAACCTTTAGCTACACCAACTTCATGTCGTTGGTTCACAATAGTGTAAAAAACAAATTCGGAAATAAAACGGAAAAGTCAGCCTTGAGTTTTATATCGGAAAATATTCCTTTTCGAGGAATTGGCAATTAAATTAGATGCATTTTTACCAACTGTTGGTTAAAGTGACACTCTTCTTAATGCTTTGACATGAATTCGCTGTTCTAATGCAACCAGCTTTTTGGTCTTTGAGATACTTATTCAAAGCGTTTAGGGCAAAAAAAAACAATCAAATACACAATAATGATGTATTTAAATCAAACCCCTGTGTAATCGTGTTTTTTACTTTCTTTTTTGTTGCTGTTTTTTATGTTGGTACACATTTTACTGGCCGTTTTAAATATCAGCAATACTTAAACTTAATTTATTTGTGAATGATTAAACATTTAATAAAGGATTTATTTTTGCGTTATCAGAAAGAGTATTCGTGCAATTGAAATCTACTGTTAGTTTAATTTAATTTTAATTAAAATGGGGGTATTGTCACCTCCAAATCTTTGACAAGTTCGTCCATTTCAGATGTTTTAACTAGCATAATATGGCCTTGAGGCAATACTCCATAGTCATAAAAGGCTCTTTTAGAATCGGAAGATGGTGGTTCTCTCGAGTATTTGTAGGAATGATAATAAAGAGCATGTTTGTGTAATACTTCGTCTTCGGGATGGAACGAAAAAAGATCAGCTTTTAATGGGACTGTTTTGGATTTTTTGGCAGAAATTCGGTCCTCTTTGTCAAGTTTAGATGCTTCTTCTTGATATGTCCGAGATAAAATGAGAAGATAGTCAAAATCAAAAGGTCCTTGTCGGGAAGAGTTGCTAAAGGTCTTAGTGGTATTGGTAGTTGCAGAATTTGAAATATCGGTATTGATAGGATCAATAGACTGAGCTCCACCAGCAGTTTTCATTTCTTCATTAAGTAGTCGGTACATTGGCGGCATAATTTCAGTGGGAATATTAACAAGTCGGTCGCCCAAAACAAGGCCCACTTTATCTTTCGAAGCATTGGAACAGACTTGACGAATCTTTCTGTTGAAATTGGGGTAATCCATGGTTTTAGAAATGAAATAGTCAATGAGCAACTTTTTTGTTGCTTGACACTGTGACTTTTCTTTTACATCGATGACAGATAAAAAAGCAACAGGGTCGGAGTTTTCGTCGGTGTCTGTTTTAATCATTGTACCAATATCAGGTTGACCAATAATGAGATCTGTTAACGCTGAAAGGTCAAATTGGATAGCATCTGGACCAAAAAGCTGACGTAGCAGCATTTTTGTAGAATGGAAATCAATTTCTTTGGGCGAACAAAACTCAAAGTCGATTTGAACAATTTCCTGGTCTTCCTCACTGTCAGAAGAGGAATCTTGATCCATCTAAATCGACATGATATATATTAGTGTTGGCTCATAAATAAGGAAAGCGTAAAATTTTTACTAATTATCATCAAAGGAAAACATACAGGTTCTGGAACATCGTCATCCAGCCGTCTCTTTCGGTTGTTTATATCTTCGCCCATTTTTAAATCTGTCAAGTGTGTTGCAAATGAATTTTTCAGATTCAAACCTTTTTCCAACATGATTAAAAATTTATATAATTTAGTCACGTGAGTATGATTATGTCATTATGACTGATCACGAATTCATAATATGCCTCTTGCGGAGGATATCTTTGGGACATAACTCGTAAATAAAATAATAATAATAATATCCTTGGGGAGCAATACCTGCACGGGTGTCTGGATGTGATATGTTACTATATAAGCAACCGATATTGCCTAAAAACACGACATGGAAGCCAATTGACTGGTTGTGACTTGGTTTATTGCCCACCCTGAGTTCCATTCCGTTTATTAACCTAATTGATCACCAATTAATCCTCGACTTGTCTTATTTGCGATGAATCGAATCCTTGAAGTCTTTCCTGACGATGCTCTCTCACCCCTGAAGTTATATTAAGCTCGCGGAGTGAATTGGTTACGGCAATTGACGAGTGGGCAAGCGATTGAGCCTATCCCTTTATTGCAAGGAGACCTTCAAAGGCGAGGACCCTCAGCAAAGCTCCTCCAGTTACTTACGTATGTGATCATGGAGGCGGACCTAGCTCTGATCAGTGAAACAAGAGGAAGACATCATCACGCTGTACAGACTGCCCCTTCTCAATCAATGTAGTAGAGAGTTATTGCAAGACTCAATGGGCAGTAAGGCATCGCAATTATCCTCGTTATCATACACATAATCACGAGCCGAGCATTAGGCCAAGGGCATAACCACAATGCTCTGCGTGTCACGAGGCCGGTCATAAAAGGAACTCAAAGATATACCCTCCCTGTTGCAATGACATCTTAGGTGCTCCATCTCAAATCCCTCCGCCTTACAGCCAATAGTTGAGTCTCTCATAGATCCTCAATTGTAGTCAGTAACAGCCAAACCTACTATAATCACAGGAACCGATACCGAGACACATTCAACAACACGCAAATGGACTAATATTACTACACCAGTAACAACTCGGTAACCACTATGTAGATTAGGCTTAAGATAGTTAATAATAAAGAAATAAATAATATTTGAAAGAGTATGAAAAGTTCTCTTAGTACGTAATATAACAAAGGCCAATAGCTTTACTTTCCCTGTATTTAAATTAGGTTGTTAAGTAGTACTTTATAGCTTTCCTATTGCTGTAACTAACATGAAATAACTATATAAAACTACTGTACTCGTGAGCTAGCATAAGGGCTTTTACTGATACTTATTGGAAACACTACTCGAACCTGGATCGAAAAGGTTACAACAATGAAGATATTATATATATAGATTGAACTACTATTGTTAAACGGAATTACCTAAATAGCTGATGTTCTATATTTCTATAGCCCGTGAATAAGAAAAATAAATATTCTTCTTATCCAATACTCTACAATATGACCACTAAACTTCTAGTTACAAGCAAAGCCAGAAGGCCATTTCATGGACTGGCCGATGGAAACCCGGTAAGGATGCAATTGAATACAAAATATGAAGGCTCACCAGTCCGTAAGCTCAAGGTGCTCTATGAAGTTGGTACCTAAAGGTGACAGCAACTACGAAATGCGTCGATTGAAAAGTGTACGTGATAACGAGTGTGGTGTTTGAAAACGGAAACCAGTGGACCTAGAGAGAATCATGCAAGATAGTACGGGCCACGACCAATTAGGAGCCTGGTTTAAGAGGGATGATGTAGCTGAAAAGATTCATGCTGGTGAATATGGGGAGTTGGAAACGGAGGATCACATCCTAAATGACTGCCTTTTGATGGATTCACACATGACTGGTCTTAAATGTATATTAGCTGAAATTTCATTTCTGCTAGAAGAGACAGGACACATCAATTATTTGGGTAAAAATGAAGTAGTGTCTATGAAAATAAGTGGTTGTAAATAGTGAGGGCTATTTTCAATGCCTCATATTTATTAATGGTCCTCGTAAACTGTCGCCAGGGCTCATAATCTTGTTATCAGAGATAGATATTGAATGACTTCAAACATGATGTGATGATGTAGCAATCAGCCAAAATTAAACAGCAACATGATTATGGCTAAAGTTGCCAATATTGTAGACTTCTATAATGGTTAAGTACTGCGAATCAAACCAACAAACATCACAACAATGAGAATGTCTGAAATTATGGTTAAATCATTTATATAGATGCATCTCGGCACATGAGCATATACATCAAAATGTCAATTTTAACTACATATTTCAATTTAAACGACTCATTTCAAAGCCAAGATACATCTTTATTTCTATGATTAATTTGGATCGCGCGACCAATGGTGATCCAAAGGTTACTTCAATAGGTTATCATTCTTTCATATCACTCGTTGATGCACAAGTTTAGCATCATCAGTGACTATCCCTACACATATTTATCATCATTTGAGCTTGATTTAACACAAGCCTATTTCAATCTCTAGAGCACATTTCTAGGATTGTCCGGTCTATCGGAACCATTATTACACGTTCGATAACTGTCGAAACAATCTTTACAGTTAAGGACAGAAATACAACAATGTTATCAAAAACCTTGAATTACAAGTTCAAAACTACAAAGCATCACATTTCATCGCTAGCTGGTCATCACAAACTGCCAAGGACATCAAATATGAACTTGCGACAGCTACGCACTATATCATTGACGTGACATTAGGTCAATGCCCATTCAATAACGGTTGCCGCAATCTTTACAATTGACGACAAATACACACCAATCTTATCAGGAACATTAAGTTACATGTTCAAAGCAACAAACAATTACACTCCATTGCTAGCTGGATATCACAAACTGCCAAGGATATCAAGTATACACTTGCGACAGCTACGCACTATATCATTGACTTGAAATTAAGTCAATGCCCATTCAATGACTGTCGTCCTAATCTTTACAATTGACAACAGATATACACCAATCTTGTCAAAAACCTTGAATTACGCGTTTTCAAGTACAAAACACCACACTCCATCGCTAGCTGGATATCACAAACTGCCAAGGACATCAAATATAAACTTGCGACAGCTATGCACTATATCATTGACTTGACATTGGGTCAATGCCCGTTTCAAAATTGACGTGTCGGTATGTCAGTAGTATGCCACTAATTGCTTCAGTTGGATTCTGATGCACCTTCATCTACACAATAGAACAGGATCCAAATACTACTGTTGAGACGAAAGTGTTTAAACTTTCAGTTCATTGGTCAAAAATCATGGCCAATCAGAATGATCAATAATGCACAAATACATTTACAATAAGGGTAAGTCAATTTGAACTTAATACAAACATTGCAAGCGGTTACTAACTATGAATGAAAAAGTCTATGAAATATGAAGACTTATTGGTCATTATCATTATCATCATTACAATTTTTACAATTTTTACAATTATTTCCACTATTACCACTATTATCGTCATCATCATTATCATTCAAATTATTATTATTTTTACCAAAATTTATTGTTAGTACCCATATTTGTTATTTGATTATTTTATACCTCATTATTATCATTAAAAAAATGAAAAAAGAGAGAAAAGAGAGAAAAAAAGAATAGAAAAGAGGTTTTATTATTGGGTTTTTTTATTATACATTATTATTTGATTTCAATTACACATTTTTTACGGCGTTTTCGCTACATTCTTCATCAATCACTACAGTTATTACACTTATTACAATTGTCACTACTATCATTATCATCATTATCATCATCATTATCATCATCATTATCATCATCATTATCATCATCATTACCATTCAAACTATTATTACTTTTACCGAGAATTATTATTATTACCCAGAGTTATTATTTGATTATTTTATACCTCATTATTATTATTAAAAAAATGAAAAGAGAGAGAAAAGAGAGAAAAGAGAGAAAAAGAGAATAGAAAAGAGGTTTTATTATTGCGTTTTTTTATTTTGTATCGTTATTTGATTCCAATTACATTTGTTTTACTGCGTTTACGCTACATCTTCCATCAATCACTACACTTATCCACCAATTGCCAGCACTGTTTGTTGTTCATTATGATCTGCCTGTTGGTCACTTTAGAACAGCTTACTCAATCTTCATTTCCCCGCCTGGCTATATGGCAACCAATCAATCAACTTAATGATTGCCCCATACAACAACAGGGAACAGATCTCTTGTGTCAACCTTCTTCACTAGAGACACCAGAGATTCAATCACCAAAGAATGGCAGCCAAGTCCGCGGTGACGGACTTGAGCTGCCAGCAGCATAGACTGGAAGGAAGGTCTAGGGCTGCCGGCTCAAAAGTACGAGCGCTGATTCATGCTGAGGACCGGATCACATCTTCAGCTATTACAGGATCAGTAGCGTAGTGTTGCGAGCACGAGATAATCATGGACCGCTGTACATGATGTATCTGTTGGCGTGGGACCATCGGGTCGCCACGAACGAACTTAAAGCTTTTGTTTCCGCGTCATTTCGCAATCGCTTTTTGCTTCTATCTGCGTACTGGGGAGAGTGCCACCTCGCTACGTGCCGTGATTACCGGTGTCGCATAGGGCGAACCACAACCAGACGGTTGGGATTCCCGCAAGGCGGGACACAAACGGGTCACGGACTTTTGGGTGCTTAGTAACCGCGCCGTTCTAAGTGTACCATGACGATGCTAGTTGGCAACCTAGAGCAAACCACGAAGTACTCATGAGAGGAGTTGGCTGGTTTAGCCATAGAGGTGCAACCCTGCACGTCAGAAACGGTGTCTCATTCAAAACCAACACCCAGCGTTAGCCAGCAGATCAGCGGATCTCTAGCACGCAAGAGGGCCTGTGTGGTTTTGAATGAATCGACGGGAGGACGAGGCTGAGCGCACCTCAGTCCTTCGTGGCTTCATTGTACTTACCAAGCGCACGATGAAATGAGCGGAGTTTCAAAGTGTCCGGTTAGATACAGGGAGTCACTTGTCGGTGTTGGATTGAGTCCTTCATCGGCAGGCTCAAAAGTGCGAGCGCTGATTCATGCTGAGGACCGGATCACATCTTCAGCTAGTACAGGATCAGTAGCGTAGTGTTGCGAGCACGAGGTAATCATGTACCGCTGTTCATGATGTATCTGTTGGCGTGGGACCGGGGGTCGCCACGAACGAACTTTAAGCTTTTGTTTCCGGGTCATTTCACAATTGCTTTTTGCTTCTATCTGCGTACTGGGGAGAGTGCCACCTCGCTACGTGCCGTGATTACCGGTGTCTCATTGCGCGAGTCACAAACGGGTCATGGACTTTTGGGTGCTTAGTAACCGCGCCGTTCTAAGTGTGCCATGACGATGCTAGTTGGCAACCTAGTGCAAACCACGAAGTACTCATAAGAGGAGTTGGCTGGTTTAGCCGTAGAGGGGCAACCCTGCAAGTCAGAAAAGGTGTCTCATTCAAAACCACCACCAGCGTCAGTTAGCAGATCAGCGGATCTCTAGCACGCAAGAGGGCCTGTGTGGTTTTGAATGAATCGACGGGAGGACGAGGCTGAGCGCACCTCAGTCCTTCGTGGCTTCATTGTATTTACCAAGCGCACGATGAAATGAGCGGAATTTCGGAGTGTCCGGTTAGATACATGGAGTCACTTGTCGGTGGTGGATCTCAAGTCCTTCATCGGCGGTGAGAGTCGGCTTCTTGATAGTTTGAGAATGCCTGGTATTCGGTGCGGTTCAACCCGTTTCAAATATCAGGTTTTCTCTTGCCATCAAGTGTGTTGGGTGTTTAATTGTTTGCGAAGGTGTTGGATTCGATTGATGACTGCCGAGGCAATCTGATTGCTGAAGCACGAGGTTGATAACAATACTGGAACAAACAATCAAATATCCAACACAAGGCGCTGCTTGGATATTCGATGGTTTTGCAAAAGTGTTGGGTTTGATTGATGACTGTAAAGGCAATTTCATATTGCCGATGTACGAAATTGAAAACAATGCCGGAGCAAGCCATGAAATATCTAACTAGGGTTCGGTTGCATATTCAATGACTTGTGAAAGTGTTGAGTTTGATTGATGACTGTGAAGCAATTAGTTTTGTTGATGCATGAGATTAGACACAATAATGGAACTTGTAATTGGAGACGCAACGCATGGCGATGGACGAGGAATACTTTATGGCTCATTTACAATGCATTTTCTTATTCAAAAGTATTGTCATGACAGAGGTCATTACTTTACCTAGAATATATGATTCTTCATTGTAGAGCTTTGGATGTCAGACAGTCAATTGTTGGAATAGAGTAGCTACTATTCTAGCAGGTGAGCGATTGGTATTAAGCTATCTGGCGACAAATTTGTGTTTATTATTCTTTGAAGACACATTCTCGTTTGTTTGTTTTTTTGTCTTTTTTTTGTCTTTTTTTTTTTTTTTTTCTTCATGACCAACTATTCAGAACTGGTTATGTTGTTGCAATCTGATATCAGTTTCCTTTTTTCGTCTTACTATCGATCTCATTCCGTTGTTTTTATCACTGGTTTTTCTTCTTTGGGCATCGTTTTCATTTGTTCTTTTTTTTTATCGTTATCAGATTATCTTTCTGGCTTTTCTGACGCTTTTTCGGCTTCCTTGGACTTTTTTTTTTTTGTGTTATCAAGCAGTTGATCTTTGGTGTACCAATAGTCCAATGATGATACTGTTTGGCGAATCCTGTCGATGGTCTTGTGGTTATACTGGCTGCACTGATTGATTACTTCTCTTTGACTCATTCATTGATTTTAATCGTTGCTACAGCTTCTCATTATTCTCTCAGTTATCTGTCAGTTGTCTTCCTTCTAAATTGGATTCGGTATGTGACTTTTGCTTTTTTTTTAAAAAAATTATTCACTCTTTGACTAACCACAAAATATCTTCATTTCATATGTCTCAGGGGATTAATACGGGTTACTTGGTGCAACCTCCCTTGATTTGCAACATCTGCCAAATCTCAAATCGAATTCGACGGTCGCCGCGTGTGTTGTCTAGAGTCTGCTAGCAGTACAACAATTCCTTTTATCGGTTGAAGTGGTACTTGATGTTTACATTCCATCCCGGAATGGTTCGGTGACCATCAGTAATTATGTTATTGCCTTGTAGACCACTGCAGTTGCAGTCCATCAATTGGTGCTGGTGTTGAGGTGTACTATTGCTGATATGAATTGCAACGGTTCTTGATCTGTGTCTTTCGGACAGGAATCGTTCTATGACTATCAGTAAATATATTTTTGCCTTGCGGACCACTGCATTTGCGGTTCATCAATTGGTGCTGGTGTTGAGGCCGCCGTCGCTGATATTGTTGCTGGTGTTGAGATTGCCGTCGCTGATATTGATGATATTGAGATTGCCGTCGCTGATATTTTTGCTGGTGTTGACATTGCCGTCGCTGATATTGATGATATTGAGATTGCCGCCGCTGATACTGTTGCTGGTGCTGGTGCTGGTGTTGAGACTGAGGTTGCCGTCGCTGATATTGCTGATGATGTTGTTGTCATTGCTGTCCCTACTCTGTTCAACTTCGCTGATACCCCATGTTGTAATAATTATAACACACTGGGATGAAGTTGGCCAAATTCAATCAACGACCGGAACTGTTCGCATTTAAATACTGCATTGACGGTTGCAATGTGCCGACCAATTGAATTTTATACCACCATGCCAGAACTGTTTTCGGTGTTGTAATCAAGAGCATTTCAAGGATTTTTGATTCAAATGGTAAGTAAGAACCATCCATTTTGCCTGACACAAGGCGTTACTGTTTGCATATTAGAACCAATTCACTAACAGTCATATACTAGCTACCCATATTTTCAAAATATCCAACCCACCTATATCATTTGAATACCACAATCTCTTTGGAATCTATGTCGGTTCCTGCTTGCATCGAACTGACAGTTGGGGCTTATCATTTTATTTGCAGTACATGGATATTGGACTAGACAGATAAGTCATTTATTGAATATGACCCAAGTATGAGCAACAAAAATATTTGTTGCACATTGCTAAAAAGGTTGTATTGGACAATTAGTGAACAGGTAGTTCATGGTGGGGTTGGAAAGATGGGGTCAATTTTTTCAGGGTTTGGATATCTGGTTGGAGGTTTGGAGGTTTGGAGGTTTGGAGACTAGGTGTGTTGAAGGTTATTGTTAACTATGACGTAACTCTTCATTTTACATACATCAAGTCTTCATGTGTGGTTCATCTATTTGCATTTTTTTTTTTTCTTCGTTTTTTTTCCTTCCACTACACATCTTCAGTTTTTATTCACATTATTCGACATAACAGCTTCGATTTTGTTTACTATTGGCGGTACTACCATTACAAGGTCAGCCAGCATTGCCATGATTTTGTGTTCTTTATATCTCGTCGTTTATGAACATTTTGCTTTGGCCATCAGCTTTGATCTTTTCTAATCAGTTGTGTTTTCCAACCCGTTTTCATCAGTCTATTTGAAGTACCCAAATACATCCTATTGCGGCCTATACTTAGAATATTGGAACTGAGTATTTTTCATTGCCATGGCCATTGATTGTATGTTTGGTCAGCAATTGGCGTTTACTTGAATGGTTACCAAACAATGTCACTCAAGCCAATATTCGCTTTTAGACCAGGTGCAATATGCCTAAACGATTCGATGATTGTTGACTGGATGATTTGTGTGAGAATGTGCTTACACCGTCCCAGGCCATTTAGCAATTTTTTTTTATCAAATCTACAAGGATACACTATTGACCAAGAATGGTTACGATTGACAAGTTGGGCTTTCCATGCTACTGGGTCATTATTACTTGATTTGACCTTTTTATTATTTGGGCGTAAAGGAGATGCTTATAGTAGTCACACATTTGGATAATGATTTCGTTAATCGCAGAAATGACTCGAATAAGATGTGAATGGATTTCGATATTTTCACATTTCGGTATGATTAACTCACATGTTGTCATGATATTTCTTGTGATTGTCCAGTTCACACAGCTGCTGCAATGGTTTCAGTATGATATCCCATTCTATTGTGCTTTATGGGGAGCATTCAGTTGGAGTTGGAGTCAGAGCTGGAGTTGGAGTTCTGGTGAAGTCAAGACATTGCCCATATTCTTTGGCTGAATCAACTTCAAACTGTCTCAGTGTAATACACAAAATTACTCTTTGCAATAATCGAGTGACAATAGCAATCATCTTAATATGTTCATACCAAGCTGTGCACAGTGCTTTTCAAGTCATCGCAGCATTCAGCCACTATGTATATCCCCGGACTATCGACATTAGCGACCAAGTCATTTGTTAAGAGTATTTGAGATCATCTTTGTACTATATTTTTACGCATTTACGGACTACACTTGTGTCGGGAAGGTCACTATGAAGCCAATGATTTTGGCGGGTGGTTGTTATTTGGAATTGGATCCATTCAAATCGATGCTGATGAAATGATATTTGAAAAAGACAGTTTTGGTGGTGATAGATTTGATGGTTATGACTTCTACAGAGATCGTATCAAGTTGAATACGGTCATTATTGGGGTTGTATTTCGACAGATCATGTTTTTTTCAACCACTAGGACGTTAGATATTTGCTGTGCAGCCGTTGTCTATGGGATTTGGGCTAGTCAGTTGAGCTTTTATTTGATAAACGCAGGTTGGGGTAATCCAGTTGTCAAGGTATTATAAATGTGTGACGATTTTGGAGTTTTTCTCATTTTTGTTTATCGTCATGGTGCTTATCCTTCATGCTGCAGTCTATTGGATCGTTAAGTCATAACCTTTTACTGCTAATCAATGGGTTTTTGACTGTAACGATGTGTTTGGGGCTACAGATTCTGATAATCTTGGGGTTTTGATGATCAGATTTATTTTTTCTTGCCGGTGAACATATCCATTTTTATGCCTATGTTTTGCGGGGACTTTTTTTTTTACAGCGGAATTGTTTTTCATTTCCTTTTTTTTGAGTTCCACTGCTACTACTGGTCGAAATCTTTGTGCCACCGTTCTATTTGCAGTAGTTACTGCACAAGTTATTGGTATTGCCACGATTTGATGTGTCACTCGTTGTAGTGACATTGCATTGTTTTTTTTTTTTGCTATACCTTGGCGGATATTATTTCGAAGAAGTGTTACAGGGATGGTTAATTTGACAGTGTGTGGTTTTCTGAATGCCTGGAAATGTTTATTGTTGACCATAAACCTGTGCTCTGTTGTTCTTACGGACTGGTTCAAGCTTACGAGTTGGTTCATACTCTCTGGCTAGTTCATACCCCCTATGGTTTATACGCCCTGGCCCGCTCATACTACCTGACTGGTTCATACTCTCCGGTTGGTCCATGCTCACTGGCTAGTTCATACCCTCAGGCTGGTTCATACTCACGGGTTAGTTAATTCCTACTGGTTGGTGTATACTCTATGGCTGGTTCATACCCGTTGACTAGTTCATACTCTCTGGCTAGTAATTGGTGACACAACTTATGGTGACGGATGAGGAATATTTTATTGCTCATTTGCAATGAATCCTTTTATTCAAAAATATTGTCATTCTTTGAAAACAAATTCTCGCTTTTTTTTTTTTTTTTAACTTCATGGCCAACTATTCAGAGCTGGTTATGTTGTAATCTGTTATCATTTCCCTTCTTTCTTCTTACTATCAATTTCATTCCATTTCTTTCATCACTTGTTTGTCTTCCCTGGTCATCATTTTCATTTGCTCTTTACTTCCTTTTTTATTTTCGCTATCAGATTTTCTTTCTGGCTTTTCTGACCCTTTTTCGGTTTACTTCGACTTTTTTTTGTGTTATCAAGCAATTGATCTTTGTTGTACCAATAGCTCAATGATGATACCGTTTGGCGAATCCTGTCAATGCTCTTGTGGTTATGCTGACTGCACTGATTCTTTACTTCTCTTCGACTCATTCATTGATTTTAATAATGGTTGCCGTTGCTTGTCATTATTTTCTGGATTATAAGCCGTTTTTCTTCTGTTGAAACTAGATTCGGTATGTGGTTTTTGATATTTTCTTTTTTCAAAAAAAAAAATTATTCACTTTTTTACTAACCGCAAAATATCTTCATTTCATATGGCTCAGGTGATTGATACGGGTTACATGATGCAAACTCCATTGATTTGCAACATCTGTCAAATTTCAAATCGAATTCAACGGTTGCCGTATTTGTTGTCTAGAATCTGCTGGTAGTGCGATAATTCCTTATATTGATTGCAACGGTTCTTGATCTTTGATTTCTGTACAGGAATGGTTCCGTGACCATCGGTATTTATATTACGGTCTGGCTGACCACTGCATGTGCATTCCATTAATTGGTTCTGGTGTTGAGGTATACTGTTGATATTATTGCTGATATGAATTGCAACGGTTCTTGATCTGTGTCTTCCGGACAGGAATCGTTCTGTGACCATCAGTAATTATGTTATTGCCTTGTAGACCACTGCAGTTGCAGTCCATCAATTGGTGCTGGTGTTGAGGTGTACTATTGCTGATATGAATTGCAACGGTTCTTGATCTGTGTCTTTCGGACAGGAATCGTTCTATGACTATCAGTAAATATATTTTTGCCTTGCGGACCACTGCATTTGCGGTTCATCAATTGGTGCTGGTGTTGAGGCCGCCGTCGCTGATATTGTTGCTGGTGTTGAGATTGCCGTCGCTGATATTGATGATATTGAGATTGCCGTCGCTGATATTGTTGCTGGTGTTGAGATTGTCGTCGCTGATATTGCTGCTGATGATGTTGCCATTATTGTTCCTACTCTATTCAACCTCGCTGATGCCCCATGTTGTAATAATTGAAACGCACTGGGATGACGCTGGTCAACTTCAATCAACAGCCCGAACGGTTCGCTTTTAAATACTGCATTGACGGTTATAGTATAACTATCCTTTGCGGTTTATACCACCCCGTCAGAACTTTTCTCGATATTCTAATGAAGTATATTTTGAGAATCTTTGATTCAAATGGTAAATAAGCACCATCCATTTTGCCTGGCATAAGGCGCCCCTGCTTGCATATTAGAACCAATTCGCTAACAGTCATATACCAGCTACCAATATTTTCAAAATATTCAATCAACCTGAATCGTTTGAATACCAAAATATCTTTGGAATCTATGACGGTTGCTGCTTGCATCGAACTGACAATTGGGACTTATAATTTCATTTGCAGTATATGGGTATTGGACTAGACAGATAAGTCATTGATTGGATATGACCCAAGTATGAGCCACAAGAATCTTTGTTGCACATTGCTAAAGAGGTTGTATATGACCAGTAGTGAACAGGTAGTTCATGGTGGGGTTGGAAAGATGGGGTTTTTTTCAGGGTTTGGGTATCTGGTTGGAGGTTTGAAGGTTTGGAGGTTTGGAGGTTTGGAGGTTTGGAGGTTTGGAGGTTTGGAGACTAGGTGTGTTGAAGGTTATTGTTAACTATGACATAAATCTCACGTTACATACATCAAGTCTTCAAGTGTGGTTCATTTGTTTCCTTTTTGTTCCTTTTTTCTTTTTTTCTTCTACCCATCTTCAGTTTTTATTCACATTATTCGACATAACAGCCTCGATTCTGTTTAATCTTGCGGCTACTATCATCACAATACCAGCCAGCGTTGTCATGATTTCGTTTTCATCGTTATATCTCGTTGCCTATGAACCTTTTGCTTTGGCCATCAGCTGTGATCTTTTCTAATCCGTTGTGTGTTCCAATCCGTTTTCATCAGTTTATTTGACGTACCCAAATACACCCTATTGCGGCCTATACTTAGAATATTGGAACTGAGTATTTTTCATTGCCATAACCATTAATTGTATGTTTGGTCAGCAATTGGCGTTTACTTGAATGGTTACCAAACAATGTCACTCAGGCCAATATTCGCTTTTAGACCAGGTGCAATATGCCTAAAATATTCGATGATTGTTGACTGGATGATTTGTGTGAGAATGTGCTTACATTACTCCAGACCATTTAGCAATTTTTTCAGCAAATCTACAAGTACACAGTATTGGTCAACAGTGGTTACGATTGGAAAGTTGGGCTTTCCATCTTACTGGATCATTACTATGGGATATGACCTTTTGATTATTTGGGAGTACAGCTGAAACTTTGACTACTCACTCGTTTGGATTGTCGTGTCATTAATCACAGCCATAACTCGAATATGCTGGAAATGGATCTGGATATTTTCGCATCTCGCTAAACGATGAGCTCACCTGTTGTCATGATATATCTTGTGATTGACCAGTTCACACAACTGTTGCAATTGTTTTAGTATGATATCCCATTCTATTGTGCTTTATAGGAAGCATTTAGTTAGAGTCGGAGTTTGAGTCAGAGCTGGTGTTGGAGTTCTGGTGAAGTCAAGACATTGCCCATATTCTTTGGCTGAATGAACTTCAAACTGTTTAAGTATAATCCGCAATATGGGCATCTGTGCTGACTGAGTTACAACGGCAATCACTTAGATTTTTTCATATCAATGTGTGCAGAGAATGTTTCCATTTATGGTTGTTATCAGTCACCGTATATATCTCAGACCATCGAGTTTAGCGATCAAGCCATTGACTAAGAATATTCAAGGTCATGACTGTGTTATATTTTTACAGATTTACGGACTACACTGGTGTCGAGGGGACCATGCTGAAGTCAATGGTTTGGGTGGGTGGTTGTTATTCGGAATTGAATCTGGTCAAACTGATGTCGACGAAAATATTTGTCAGAGTGGTGTTTTGGTGGTAATATCTTTGATGATAATGGTCACTACAGATATGCTTTCAAATTGAATCGGAGTCATTATTGGTGTTGTGCTATGACAGATATTGTCCTTTCAATGACCAGGCCTTGTGACATATGCTATGCAGCCGTTGTCTATAGAATTTGGGCCAGTCGACTGAGCAGTTGTTTGATAAAATCAGGTGAAATGTAATCCAGTTTGAACTTACGGGTTGGTTCATACACACTGGCTGGCTGGTACTCATGGGTTGTTTCACACTCTTTGGGTAGTTGATACCCCCATGGTTTATACCCACTGGCCGGCTCATATTCATTGGTTGGTTCATATACACTGCCTAGTTTGCATCTTCTGGCTGGTTCATACTCACGGGTTAATTCATTCTTATTGGTTGGTTTACACTCTGGCCGGCTCATACTCGTCGACTGACTCATGCTCCCCGGCTAGTTCATATCTTCCTATGGTTCATACACTCTGGCCGGCTCATACGCATCGCTTGGTTCATACACGCTGACTAGTTCATACTTTTGGGTTGGTCCATACTTACGAGTTGGTTCATATCTCCTGGCCGGCTCGTATGCACTTGTTGGCTCGTACTGATGGGTTGGTTCATACACACGGGTTGGCTCATACTCTCTGGCTAGTTCATACTCCCCTATAGTTTATACGCTCTGACTTGCTCATGCACACTGGATAGTTCATACTTACGGGTTGGTTCATACTCACAGACTATTTCATACCCTCTTCTGGTTTTTACGCTTTGGCTAGTTGTTACTCTTTGGCTAAATTATACTCCCTCATGGTTTATATGCGCTGGTCGGCTCATATGCACTGATGGTTCATACCCAGTGGCTACTGAATCTATCTATGGTTTTCATTGCGTGTTTATCATCGTCGATTACTGTTCAAAATGTGTGTATCTGTGTCCGTTGACTGCTAAAAGTGACGCATTCATGGCCCTGATGAATTTTGTTTTGTTGGAAGAAATGAACTTCTCTTTGTTAGAAATTACATTTCATATGCAATTATCTTGAGCAAACCAACAATTGATGAAACCATTCTTGTTATTAGATGTTTTGTTTCATATCAATAAATAACAAACAAACAGACGATAACAAGATAAACATCATAGGTTTCTTGAATCTCTATATAAGAAACGGCTTTTCCCAATTCTCTATTCTCTCTCCAAGGGCAAATAAATTTATTTAGAAGTTATATATAACTCAATACAAGTTTTATTATTCAGTATAAGGCTTATAGTTAGTATTGTCCTTACGAGCTAACTTTACCAATAACCAATGTTCACTTATATACCACTGAAGGAATTTTAAATTACAATAAACTACTCTAAAGATACCAGAGCTTAGATAAAATCTAAGCTCCTCATGAAGGATACTTTATTTCAATATCCGCTCAGGGGATTGAAAAATGTTGTACACATCATCATTAAAAAAGCAAGTTAACTAATGAATTATTTAATTGTTTTAAAAAAATATTGAAAATCATTTGTTGATACTGCCTACGGAAGTTTTCACTGGGGGCAGTTCCTCTTGTTGCCGTAATATGGTATTGGGGTTAATTGTACTGATTGGTATCGTTACTCGTTTAACTAGAAATATATGTAAATGCCATATATTTTTTATGGTTGTGTAAGTACACACTAAAATTTTGTGCTGGTCAACACACAGTAATTTTACACTTTTGGGGCATCCAGTTTTTTAAAATCGTTATTAATTCCCATTCAAAATCATGTTACAAATTTGAATATTTGGAATGAAATATAGCTTATAAGGTAAAGAAGGAATATACCAATCGTATATTAACCAAAAATGATATATCCACACTAAATTTCATCGCTAGGCAGAAAAATGTAGCTTTACACGTCTAGGGTATACAATTCTTCAAAGTCGTTATTAATTCCATCAACAATCATGTTGCAAAGTTAAAGAATTAGGTAAAAATATACCTTGTATGATAAAGAAGCGATATAGCAATATTATATTCACCAAAAGAGGCATATACCGGACTTCGTCACTGTGACAATAGGGAAATGAATCATCTTTGTGGGACAAAGGAATTAACAAACCCGTTATTAAATCGAGCTTGTCGAGTCCCGGCACAAACTTTAATTTACAACACCGAAAAAACACATATCCAGCTTTTCAAATACCAATTTTCAAGCATTTTGAAGCTTGTGGAGTTGAATACGACGTAATCAATAACTTTTTTTTCAAGGAACTCTGACCAAAACTCACCCTGTTGAAGAAAAACTCGGAGCGTTATTGTTTTGGTCTAACCGGTCCCGGCGGAGCCTCGGATATCGGGTAATACGTTTTTTCACCAATTTCCAATCGATTTTCCGTCTTTTTCAAAAAATTTTGATTTTTAGGTCGGTTTCAATTTTTCAAAATCTTTCAAGACCTCGATAGATGATGGATTGTGCTGGAGAAGCTATCAGGTTCATGCTCTGCCTGAATCTCAGTATGTCCGGTATGGTCATCACATGCGGCTAACGTTTTACCACCATAATTTCTTCAATTGAAGTAATTCCATGTCTTCAGTGTATGACTATAGTCATTCCTTCAAGAATTGCAATGAATAAACATATTCATCGAACTAGATGTAGTATTTGTTGCCGGGACTCGATTCTAGTGCGCCGGTGGCCGATGAACCCGGCTCATTGTGCTGCGGAGGTGCCATATTTCTAGCTTTGGGGCGAGGCTACTGGGCTCCAGTCGGATTTTATTGCGTAGTATGTTTGGAAGGGATAGCTGGTTGTGAAATTATCAATCAGTTCGAGCGTTGTTCGGCACCTAGGGTATCAATTCGGCTTCGACATTGAGTGAGTGAGATATATGGATTGGCACGAGGATGTTTGACTCATTGACACCCTCCAGGGCAGTTACTTATTGCACGGGACTGGCCTAAATAGATCTAATAAATAAATTGATTTGACGTTTGTTTCCGACTCCAGATGAGTCAGCTATATCGGCGTAACGCTATGTCGTATCGGGCAAGTGGAGACAATCGGGTAACAGCTGGGCATCCTTCCGGGTTCTGACGTAAGTACTGTCGACTTAGATGGTCTCATCGCTGTTCGTTATCCATACTTTGACTGCCGCAGGATAGTTCTTTGGTGACGTACAGAAAAGGACAAATATTTGTTGGAGTATGGACCGAGTAGTGCCAGTCAAAGAGATTGGAAATTGAGAATTATAACCTCGTCATTTCATAATTAAATATCAACGCCCTAAGGATAGTACCATGGAAAAAAAAATAGAATGGAGAATATAATATGTAATAATGAAATAGAATTATGAATAGAATATGGAATAAAAAAATATATAAAAAAAAGGGTAACCATGTTTAGGAATGAGCCAATAAAAACTTTTTTCTTCAACCCAAGATAGCTTCTCCAATACTGGAGGAAAAACAACCTGCCATCTGGCTTTGGATATTATTTTCAGCCTGATTGTACGCCGGAATACACTAAAAATAATCGGTTTCACCACCTGGCTTGAGAGAAATGGATCACATTTAGCATTGAATTGATCGTTCCTGCTGCGACAGAATCTAAATCAAATTTCATATACTCTATTTCTATATCCACTAGCTTCTTAGACATAAATTTTGATCAGTTTCAATGCTATTAGGGGTGAGTTATTCGTAGTTTTATTATTAAGAACTTTTCACAATCGGTTTGTAAATTATTATATGGTACAGACATTTTTTCTCGTGGTACACTTTAATCTCGTTTTTGCCTGGCTTAACGACCTCTCCACGTTTTGAAAATTTACTACACTACCCATTTTCGAATTTTCAATCATTTACACTAGTTTTCAAAAATAGCTTTTTTTACCAAAATTTCAAATTTTTCAAAACTTTGAGAGTTCGAAAATTCTGTTGACGAAAGACTGAATATACTACAATCAAATGGTTCAATACGAAGTTTATTTTCAAGATTATATCAATAGTCAGTATTGTCCTCACAAACTGACTCAACCAAACCAATACTACGTGCTTTTATCACTCTTACTAAATTGCAAGTCACTATGAACTCTACTTAAGATTATAGATATTAAGTCTTGGTTCATCTTTTCATGAAGAATACCAAATTTCATATTATTGATACCAGATAGTTGGACGGTTGTCAAAATCTTCGATTATAACTATTTAAATACAAATTAAACATTTTGATTGAATTGATTATCACCATTAACGCGCAAATAATATTTTTTCGCCCACTTTTCATAGCCAATTTCAGTCACACTTCAATCTTCTACGACTGGCTTCTTGTTTTTACACACCACCCATTTCTCACTTGTTAATGGCTCAACATTGGACCTCGTAAACGCTCGGTATTGCGTCACTCTCAGGTTCAATAAACGATGGTTCGATTAAAAAAATAATGATTATTTGGAAAATACCAAGACTGACATTTGACTAAAATCTGGTTCCAGAACATTTTTTTGACACTTGATCCATCACCAGTCCACATCAAATGCATAGCTCAACTTTTCAAAATAGATATCAACATATTTCAATCACAGCCGGATATCTTACCTCTAAAGTATTACCAAAAGACCTTGTTCAAACCAATGAATGGAAACGGTTTATTTACAACTTTAATCATCAAATATCTAATCACCAAACCTTATACCGCTCTTCCAAGCTGCATTAAGTTTATCTTCGACCTTCTCCATACAGTTGTGACTATTTGTATTGCATATTTTAAACGATATCTCGGATTGCTAGGTTTTTCAAATCGGTGGATTCTATCAAATTTTCGGGTAATTGTCCCACCCCAAGTGCTCGTACAGTAAAAGTTATAATATCAATGTATGTGAATATTTGAAAACACAAAAAAACCAATACTTCATTGGAGACTACAAAGTTACTAGACCAGGTTGAAGAGATTCTATGACGTTTATTTGAAAATCGTGATTTTGTTAATCAATATCAATACTATGGGTATAGTGCAGGCGTCTTTTGACAATTCAACAAACAAAAAAAGAAGAAAATAACAACAAAAGAGATGTTTGTGAAGAAACTTTTATTTATTTCCATCAAATGTAATAGCTTTTTATTGTTATCCAGTTTTTTCTCTTGTTTTTTGAAAGGATGTTTTACTATAACTTTTTAAAGCTTAGAGGCATGGAATACCTTTTCAAACGACGCTTCAAAATACCCTATATTTGCTTGCTAAAATTAATATCGAGGAAATTGTATGGAAATGGTTAAAAGAATATTCCTGCAGTTCATGAATAGTTTGCTCCTATGCCTTGGATCGGCGGCTTTTATATAAACACCGTTTTTTCTTTGGGAATATATCATTTGTGTATTGATTCTAAAACGTGGTTGCAGAGTCTTTTTAACATAATTTCTATCTATTTCACAACTAATCAACTCAATTATTTCAGTACTATTGAAGCGTATATATCCCCATTCCATGGTTGACTTTTCAGTATGTGAGATCATATGGATCATCACTTTTTATCTGCGACGCTTTTTCGACTATTTTCGACATGAACACTGGCAACCACTTGATTCAAATTGACTTATTCTAATTGTATCAGATTGAACGGCGTCACACTCGTCATCAGATATCTAATCTATGTGCTATTAGGAAAGGTCACGATCTTTTTTTTGTGAGTCTCAGTTTTGGTTTTTGCTTCTTGAAGAGAGCCACATAATTCATCACCTGCGGTGGTCTTTTAATAGTATCAATCAACTATGAAAGTTTTCGAGATTTCACCAGTAGATGTCGAATATTTCAAACGGTTTGGACCTTTCTTATGTTTACCTTTACACAACTAAACTGATCGGTATTTCAAAAACATATTTCTGCTGACTGGAGTAGCTTTTTTCAACATAAAATCTACTCTTTCCGAAACTCACCTAGTAAAACAAAGAAAATAATATTCATTGATAGAAGTTTTGGCCAGTTTTATCGGCTTTTGTTCAAAAGAGTAACATTTTATTTTGGGATTTTGAAGAAGAAGTTTAGTTTTTGATTTAGCTCTCATTCCTGTAATTATAGTGTCGTACCAGTCACTACATTACAAACACTTCTGCCTCCCTTGGTATGCGTGCCGTCCTACTTGACTATTTTATATTGCTTTATCTATTTTTGTATTTTGTATTTTGTGTAAATAGTAGCTATTCTCTTGATTATTTTTCAAAGACCAATAGTTTAGTCAACCCAGCGATCTTACTTTAAGACCTCGTGCGACAATCATCGTATTACCTCAATACGCTTGGTTAACATATAAATGATATAACTTGGCGTAAATTGAAACGTTCAAACTATTTGAAAAACGATTGAAAAACTCAGAGTTGTTTCTTTATTTGGCACTGGAGTGACAACTATGTATATTATTTGAGGTCATAAGGTGTTAGATTTTTGGCCTTTTGAAACGGCCGACAAAGGAAAAATGGTGAAGCAAAGTTGGAAATAAACTAATGCCATAGCAGCTAGCCTTGTCAAAATATTTAAAATATGTTGATTGAATCGTCTCAGCAATATTGACAATATTTTTAAATACTCAATATGGAGTTTTTGCATATATTAACTCGCAGTGAATCTTTTAACTGTCAAAGTAGAAATAATCATTTTCGTGATCAAGGCCATAGTTCAATAAAAGTTTATAACAATCAATGGTATCGACCCAAAAGCCAATACAAAGGATTTTTTGAATACGTCTAGCCTTTGAGAATACACATACTAATCTGCTTTCTGGCTTGACCAGCCCCTATAGATAATGTAAGTATTCAAAAGACCTTGAAATGGTTGCACAGTTTGAAAAGTTATCCGACTTGGTAGGCTTGTGATCGTTGATCATTTCAAAAAATAGTGACAGTAGGCTTGGAATCACTGGTCGTTTACAGAACCGGTAGTAGGTATCTTGTTTAACTGGAATTTTTCATAGCATATTGCTCAAACTATTTCCAGTGTTTGTATTACCTTTAAAATTGCACTCACTTATGTTTCCATGAATTCTTACTATATCTCATTTATGTCTGAGACACAGAGGGGACTGTCGAGTCCGCTTTCAATGACAACACAAGTCCATCGACATACGATAAACATTAATCAATCACTAGTGGACAATAGAAGTGCAAATATATGCTTCTTATAGACCTCTAGACCGTTTGACTACATTGTTTTTTTCAAATTAATTTTCAAAGTTTCTTGAATATGGCGTTGGTGCTTTGGTCTAACTGGTATAATATGAGCCACAATGGTGCTTTAAAATGAACATGTTACTTGTAGCGACAAAATGGCTTTTGAATCAAAACCAACCATCAATACATGTCTGAACTGGTGAAGTAGGTTATTGAAAGCGAGTAAGGGGTCAGAGCAAACTCTAGAACTGCTAAGAAAATAAATTCAGTAAGGTTTTAGATTGAGATTTCGATAGTTACATCTTTATGTAGTATAATCGATAAGAGAATCCGTATTAACCATACAATAAAACAACTAATAAATCCCCAATCCCCTCCTACTCGTTTGTTCATTTCAATTATATGTCAAAATACTTTTTCTGTAATTGTCTAGAGTTGATTAGATCAACAAACTGACCAAAAACAACAAAATAATCATCAAGATGAGAAACAACCACCAATTATTATAAATGACCGTCATGACCGGACACCCGTATTATTATTATTATTTTATTTACGGGCTATAGAAATTCGGACACCCGTACGGGTATGGCTGCCCATATCCTGGTCTTGGGTTATATAATTATTACAAATAGTTACGTAATTCTTGACTTTTATTCAACCATCCTTGTTCTTCTAGTTTATATTTTTAAAACTGTGTGGCTTGTCTGAATTATAATCTGTCTCTGTTTTTCCCCCTGTCTTCCCTTCCAACACATCTTTTTATTATCTTTTTTTTGTTTGAATATTAATTTTTTTACAGTTAGAAATGAACGATCATTCTTCTGATGATGAGGACGAACTGAACCAAGAGCTCATGCTCGACAGCGATGCCTACCAATCATCGTCACCATCTATTCAAGAGGATGAAATTGACTTCCAATACGTTTATGCGCTACGAACATTTACAGCCACTGAGCAGGGACAGGTAAACGCTGTGAAAGGTGATGCAATGATTTTACTCAATGACACAAATTCATACTGGTGGTTAGTTCGACTCGTAAAAGATTCAAGTGTCGGGTTTTTACCGGCAGAACACATTGAAACACCAAGCGAGCGCTTAGCCCGGTTAAACAAACATAGAAATAGTGAATTTTGTTCGCCGGCTTCGTTTTCGCATGGTTCCAAAAGGCCTGTTAAAAAGGCTGGGTCCAAATCGGTTACTTTCACTTCAACATTGACATACGTCTCAGCTTCTGAATATGAGTACTCCGATGCCGATGAGGCAGATGTAGAAGATATTGGTGATTATGATTCGGAGGATGAGTATGACGACCATTTAGACTCTGATAATAATCATTCTTCAACTCAAAAGACGAATGATTTTGGCGATAATAAGATCATTAATGGAAACGCCCAAAACACAAATTCCTATAACCCGGAAACAGCCACTTCGAATTTCAACCCCTTAGTTATCCGCAAACCTCGATCTGATCAGTCGTTATTATCTGATCAGCCCAGTTTCAGTACCAATTCTGATGACGACTCCTTGAACTCCGATGGACCTGATAATCGTGGGTTACAAGTCTTTAAACGATCAGTTTCTGATAGCAATACTAATCGCAACTCCAATAGCACCAACTCTATTAGACAACGGTCAAGTAGCACAAATGCAGTTTTAAACGCTAGCTCGAGCTTATTTTCTCGTCTTTCCAAAGGGGTTAATCGCCGACACTCCGCTATGACCACTGCTCCTGCTAACTCAAAATATCAACAATTTAATAACGACAATAACAGTAGCGAGGCTAACATCGATAACACAAACAAATCCAACGACTCAAATAACTCATCCTTATCATCTATTACTCATGAAGATGATAATCAGTCGCGAAGGCGATCCTTAATTAATGCAAAGTCATCCACAGAGCATCTCAAACAGAATTCGGGCAGCTCGATGGAATCTATTGTTTTTACACCTAAAAACTCCAACGATAAACATATAGCACCCAATCCAAATTCAAGTAATAATACCATTACTGGTTTTTCCAATCGTTCACCTAAAGGTTCAATTAATGCCCAAAATTTACAACCTGGCTACGGCGAAAATCAACCTTCGTCCTCTCCTACATCCTCCACTTCGTCAATGTCGGAGGCCTCTTCATCAATTACTTCGCCAGAGACTTATGAGAATGGAAATAATCAGTCTTATTCCGAGTATTCAGCCACTGCTCCACTAAATGTCCAAACCGCAGTGTCTACTCCTCAGAGTGGCTTTGATAAAAATATTAAAAGCCCAAACGCCAATAAATCATCATCACTGACTCCATCATCGAAAAACCAATTATCTACTTCATCCATAAATTCTTCCTCATCCTTGATTTCAGATTTGTCCGATAAAGAAATTCGCAGCGAATCAGTTGCAACCATGTCAACAGTATCATCTTCACCCTCGTTTGATGACATTAATACCAAAAGCAATAACACGGCAAAAGACAGCAATGATACTAGTAATAATACCTGTGAAGATGATCCTAGCAAAGGTGATATAAGATCTACGTTGTTGCCGATCCAACCATTGAATTTCAAATCCAGTAACACCACTCTTGATTCAAGTGCTGAAAGTTTCAAAACCATTAATGGAGATGTATTTAATAATTCAAACTTAGACTCAAGTGCAGGGCCTATTGATAATATTTATGAAGAAAACAAAAAAACAAAAGCAACCGACGAAGGTCTGTTGACGTTCGATGAGAATCAACCAGTAACAAATATTTCGCGGTCATCATCAGTAGCAACGGTTTCGGCTTTAGTGCCTCCAACTAAAAATGTTGCTATTCCGAATAGTTCTTTATCAAGCACCTCATGGCCAAAACTGCATCCTGAGATATTACCAATTTACCAAGACACTGTTCTCAAACTTGATCATATTAGCTCTAGAATTGATGCTATTTTACAAAGATATAAACCAGTTGCGCCGGTTGTACCAACATGTTAAATTGGGTGGGTTATAATGATAATAATAACAATATGATAATAATATATAGGGGAAATTTTACAAGATATATTTAATGTTTTAATTTTATATTAATTTGATATTTACTTTGACATTTTGACATGTTTTGATTGGTTTTAGATTTGTTCTTGAGCCGATTCGATTCAACACTTTGTCCAGATTATCAAAATTGTATATCAACTAGTTTAACTTTTTCACGAAAAATGTTTCAACATGATGACATTGCATCAATACCAAAGAGTTTATTCAAAAAAAAATAATCTCATTAATGATGATTAAAGTTTGTAAACAATTATTCTCATGAAAAGCTTGCTAGAGTTCTGCAATTTTCAAAATTCATGTAAGGAGAAATATACCAAAAATGCACCTCGAACAAAAACGTCATGTATTTGTCATGATTAGTAATCATTTCCATGTACATACATATTTTTCTCACCACCAGAAAAAAAATTTAAGCTGTTACAAAGAGGTTGAAAAAGTTGGGCTGGTCCAAAACATAAACCATTTTGGTCATAATATTCAAACTTTGTCATTTCCGTTTTTTTTTCTTCTTCTTTTTTTTAAATAGTATAATCACAGTTTGATAATACTTTGATATTTCTTTATTTGAGAAGTTTCTGCTTAAGATACCTTATTTGTTCAATTCAAGTGTCCTGTCAACTCACGTTAATCTGTTGACATAATGTATTGGACTCCAGATGAAGCTTCTTTGAAGCAATTGGCTACGGTCTTTGAGAATTCTTTGAGCACTCAAAATTCAGTCAGACAGCAGGCTGCCGAGGTATGTGCTATCATGTTCAGTTTTCACACCAATACTAACTTTCTATATTCATGTCTTGTTATCATCGTTCTTTAGAGTCTTGCTCAAATCGATGGACTTCCCGAACTTAACCACTATCTCCTTTATATGTTGATCAATATCTCAACTGGAATCTCTGTAAATATCCGATCTGTTGCTGGTGTCAAACTTAAAAACATTATCATGTCCAGATTTTCCTCTATCGACTCTGAATCTGTCAAATTCATTCAATCAGAAGTAATTAATGGTTTGAGTGATTCTGATAATTTGATTCGTACTGTCACTGGTACAGTCATTACTTCTCTGTTTACACAGCTTCAAGTTTCTGGTTGGCCCGAGATTTTATCTCAACTCCTGAACTTGATTGAGACATCCAACGATGTTACAAAAGCTAGTGCTATGAGCGCGCTCTCTAAAATTTGTGAAGATTCGTCGAGACAATTAGATTGTGAGTATCAGGGTCAACGCCCACTCGACTTTATGATTCCAAAGTTTCTTGAGTTTATGACTTGCAATAACCAAAAGGTTCGTGCTGGTAGTGTGTTATGTATCAACAAGTTTATTGAGATCAAATCTAGATCTTTTCTACCTTACATCGATGCATTTCTCACTAACTTGTTCAACCTTACTTCCGACAACTTTGCCGACACCAAGATGAATATCTGCATTGCACTCACCCTTATTCTTGATTCAAACCCTGAAAAACTCATTATTCATTTGGATGGCATCTTGAATTACATTCTCCATTGTATGGCTGACACCAATGAGACCGTCAACACAGAAGCTTGCGAATTTATTCTAAGATTGGCGGATCAAAGTCAAATTCTTTCTGACAACATTGTTTCTCCATATCTTCCCAAGGTCGTCCCTACTTTACTTAAGGCAATGGTTATTTCCGAAAACGATCAAATAGTGATTGCTAGTCTTGCCGAAGAAGATCAAGATGTTGAAGATAGACCGGAAGACATTAGACCCCAATTCTCCAAGGCAAAGGAGCACGTGTCTATTTCCAAACCTTCCGGTGGAAACAACGATGATGATGATGATGATGATGATGATGATTTAGATCAAAGCATGGCTGAATGGAACCTTAGAAAGTGCTCTGCAGCTGCTTTGGACACTTTTTCTCTCAGATTCCCTGCCGAAATTTTGGAAATATCTCTTCCACACCTTACTCAAGCCAGTGTCTCTGATAAATGGTATGTGCGTGAAGCTGCCATTTTGGCCTTTGGTGCTATTTCACAAGGTTGCATTGACCTCATGGGTCCAAAGCTTCCTGAGCTGGTACCATTTTTGGTTAAGAAACTGCAAGATCCAGAGTTTTACGTCCGCAAAACCACATGCTGGACTCTTTCTAGATACAGCACTTGGATTGCATATGTTTCATACGAAGAGCAAAGCAATGAAATTTTTGTTCCCGTCATGGAGGCTCTTTTAGCATCGTTTCTCGATAAGAACAAACAGGTTCAAGAATCTGCTTGCAGTTCCTTTTCCGTATTTATTGAAGAGTGTGGAGACCTTCTAACACCATACTTAGACCAAATTGTGAGCGTGTATTCCACTGCTCTGACAAAGTACCGTGCCAAAAACCGTCTACATTTATATGATGCTATTCAAACACTTTTTGGAAAACTTCCGGAAGAAGCCTCTACTCCCCAAATTGCTAATGCAATTGCGCCTATTTTGCACGAATTATGGCAAAACACTGATGACGAAGACATTGCACTTTGGCAACTCATGGAATGCCTTTCGTCAGTGACTGCTTCGATCGGCATGTATATGACCCAGCAAGCCCCAAGTCTTTATAACCGTGCTGTCAAGATTATCAGTGAAAACATCATCACAGAGCAAAACCATGTTTTTGATGACACTGTTGAGGTTCCCAATAAGGAATTTGAAATCACTGCTTTGGATTTGATTGATGGTCTTGTTCAAGGTCTTAAGGAAAACATAGCAGAGCTCGCTGCCCAGTCTCAGCCACCATTGGTTGAGATTTTGGTTGCATGCTACGACGACGAAATGTTTGAGGTTCGTCAGTCTGCATTAGCTGTTTTGGGTGATTTGGCAATCAACTGTGTCAAGATTATTGAGCCTTATTTAGATGTCGTTATGAAGTCCACGATTAAGCAGATTGATATGGCGTATACTCCAGGTGTTTGCAACAATGCTATTTGGGCTTTGGGCGAGATAGCTTTAAAGCTACAAGAAAACATTAAGCCTTATGCCGAAGAGCTGTGCCAAATCCTTTGGAAACAATTGGAAAGCGATGAAGGAGTTTCCTCGGTTTGGGAGAATTCTGCCTGTGCACTTGGAAGACTGGGGCAGGGATCACCGGAAACTTTGGCACCACATGTTGGCCAGTTTATTACAAAGTGGGCTACACAAATTGCGCCAATGCCTGAGAATGGCGAGAAAGAGTCTGCTTATATCGGAATGTGCAATGTTGTTTCACAGAACCCATCAGGAATCACAGATGAACAAGCCTTGAAAGGATTTATTCATGTTATTGTTAATTACTGGGAACCTTCTGCACAATTAGCAGAAGCTGTGCGACAGATTTTGGAAGGCTACAGAAGCATGATTCCAAATTGGAATAGCTTTGTTTGCTCGTTGCCTGAAGGTTCTCAGACTAGAATCAAACAGGTGTATGGGCTTTAAAATATTATATCTTAAAATAAAGAAGGGTTTGGTTTTGAGTTAGATATTGTATTTTTTCATACCGAAAATTGAATGAAAATATATATATTTATAAAAAAAATAAAATAAAGTAATAATAATACAATGAATCGTGAATTAAAGAAATAAATTTAATCAAACAACTTATAAATAACTGAGATTGTTGTAAATTTCGTAATTGAATAAATAAATGGCTGATTGATCATGTGATTTGGATTATATGACAGCGTATGATATTACATATACAATTATCAACCAATCACATTGTATCTTTTTTAGTTTTGTGGTCGAGCCTGTAACAATGGTCGGAGAGTAAGCCGTCATATATTGCGAAAAAAATTATTATTACCACCTCTCATAGTTCTTTTTTTCACTTTTTTTTTTTTTTGTCTTTTTCGGAATAGACGTTTCTTTCATTCTCTCAATACTTTATTGTGACCTAGAGTTTCCAACTCGAACCCTTCAACGAAGTATCTTCAACATTTCTTAGTATGTCGATTTTGTTTGGCTTTTATTGTTTTGTTCTTCAATCAGTTCATCATTAACAACCGTATTCTTTTGGTCGTGTAGATTCTCCTTACTAAACACATTTTTCAAAATGTCACCACCACACGGAAAGACTTATATGGGCTGGTGGGGTACCCTTGGTTCTCCTGCTCAAAAGGGCATTGCCAGATACTCTGTCTCTGGTTATGCTCAGAACCCATTTGCTGGTGCTCTTCACAATGCTGTTTTCAACACCTTCCGTCGTGTTAAGAACCAGATCTTCTTTGTTGCTTTCCCAATTACCATTTACTACTACATCTGGACCTCTGCCAACGAATACAACCACTGGCTTTACACCAAGGCTGGTCGTGAAACTCTTGAGAAGCTTACTTAAAGAGATTCCGAAAAGAGCAGCATTTAGACATTTTCAATACCGTTGAATAATATGTAAACAGATTAAGCCAAAATACGACCTATCCCATAATTGATTTATTACTATTATTATTAATTCTAAAAGATTTACTTTTCATAAACATCAAGATTTTGTTGTAGTCTGTTTTTAAAACGAATTCAAATGACGTTTTTTCATCAAAATTACGGTCTTCGAATTGTTAAACGATCAAGAACCCAAGCGAGAAACTACAAGTCCTCTAAATCTATATGGCATGTGATTAGCTTCTCTATTTATACAGAGGTGCATTTCAAAAGTTTAGTATCGTTTTTTGTCATATTGACATCAACCCACTATTGAGCCCTAACCCCAGCGCTCACGTTATTCCCAAGTTCCTCAAGGTTAAAAAACCTTTCTTTTAAGTTGCTTATACATTTTATTTAAACTGTCTTAGTTCTTCTATACTTAGATCTGCACCAATTCCAACTCAAACGTGTTTTTGTTTATCGCACTTTGTGTAATTACCACTATTTTTAACGATAAATTAATATACAATGCCACGTTCCAACATTCTTGGTTCTTCAACTACTACAGTAGAAGGTTCAATTTTGTCATCCAACAATAATGAAGACGGAACATTGCGATTACAAGGCGATTCAACGACAGAAATAGAACCCGATACACAAAATAGACGATCTGTACGATGGACTGAAGAAGTTGTAGACAATGAACATATGAATAAGAAAAAGTCAAAAGGTGAGTGTAAACTATTGACTATGTGTAGTTGTTGGACATTACTAATATTGATCATTGTTTAGTTTGTTGTATCTTTCATAAACAAAGAAACTTTGGAGAATCATCAGATGAGTCCAGCTCGTCAGACTCGAACGATTCCGATTCAGAAAGTGACCGTGAATATACCAGACGTCGATTAGCCGACCGAAAAAAGAAAAAGTCGCAAGATAAAGGTGACCACAATCATTCTGACGATGACAGAGATTGCAATTGTAATCATGACCATGATTATGACGACAACGATAACAAGGCTCTAGATACCTCAGCTAAAGAAGAATCACGAAAGGAACGATTGGAAAATCTCAAGAAACGAGGCAAGTTGGAACGAAATCCATCACCCAACGCCTATGAACGTCAACCCAAATACACATAATCTCTTACATAATAATTATTTAACCTTTTAAATATTTATAATCATTATCAATCAATTACAAACCATTACATAATATTGATTTAACTTTTGAGTCACGCATTTATCACGTTTATCATTATCTACATCTCCCCATATACAAATACGCACCCCTCTCTCCGTTTTCTTTCTGTTTGTTAAAAAAACACTATTTTAATGTCGAATATCAAATCATTTTCCAATTAATTCACTTTCTTCTTCTTTCCAACTCATATACACCGGTTTTGGTCTCGTTTATTTTATCCTTTGAAAAAATAATCCCTGATTGGTGATATTTTTTTTTTCATGCCTGTTCTTAAGAAACCTGGCAAAGGACCTTCTGTTTTGCACGAGTCCGAGAAACCTTCATCAAGTACTGAAAGTTTGTCTTTATCACTCTCGAATTTATCACTCATATCGAACACCTCGCCGCTCAAGAATGTCATGAATTCTTCTTCAACAGCTCATCACCATAATAAGAATAAACAGCAACAGTCTGTTTCTTCGCCGTTCTCTTCCCATGGTAATGTAGATGCTTATGTCGCACTTGTACCGGAATCCTCGGGCTACTCAAACCGAATGAGCAGAATGGTTAGTATCGATCCTATAGACCAAGAATCTGCCAAACCTGTCAAAATCCAACGATTAGACAACGATGAAAACTTTGGAAACCATATTGACGATAATTTGACCACTGATTTTCCAAATACTCAACTCACCTCCGATTCTACTTCCGCACCTTGGCTTTCCTCGGCAAAATCCTCTTTGCATATTTTACCAACAGAGGTCCCCCCAAATCAAAAGTCTCCCGAAACGCCGCTAGAAAGTTCAATAGTCCCTTCCATCTCTCACTCATCATCGAATCTCTCCTCCTCTTCTGAAATGGATCTTTTACCAGACGACTTGCAGGACGCTAGCAAACAATCGGAAAACGTAGTTCTTGAGTTAGCTTTAGGCGGTACTATTCGCTATTTAAGCTCCAGTTGGCAGGACATTACAGGCTATCCTGCTTCTGATTTGATTAACACAAACATCTCATTAATTATTATTGGTGACGCAAATGATCGTGAGGTCTTTGTCAAAGCTGCTGAAGCAATGACCAGCGATGAATCCAGCTACAGGGTTCGCTTTTTGACCTCACATCGTCCGCCCGAAGCTGCTCAATTGTTTATGCGTATGGACTCATCTAAACGCGACAGTGTCTCCATTGACGGTATTACCAATAACGATGAAAATAACGAAAATCAAACAGATCCTAATACTCAGCTTTCTTACGCCTCTCTCCACCGAAAGTACTCAAACTATTTCAAAAACCAAATTGAAGCCGTCGCAGAAGCTGCTGCAATTGCATTATCTCCAGCCCCTTCAACTTCTGATCTTTCGGCTTGCGATATCAACTCGAATGACCGACTATTACCTTCTCCCACTGATCAGCAAATTTCAGACCGTCGTGCAGTTCCTCGTTTATCCACAGCTGGAACTGTTCCACCAAGCGTTTGTTTATCAGCTTCTTCTTCTACTGCTTCTCCATCCAATACTTTTAAAGTTCCTCCTCCTCCTCAGCAGCTTTCTCTTTCCCAACAAAAATCTTCGCTATCATTAGGAAGCATCAGTCCACGGCAGAGTAATTTGCAATCGGCATCTGATACCGGGTCTTTGTCAACATCTCATGCAAATCAGGACAACATCGATGTCACAAAAAATTTTATTAAACCTTGTCATGATACAAAGTTTTATAGTGATGCTCCCGATAAAGTTGGTGATTTCAACGATTTGCATGACTCAACCGCCGACCTTGATCCCACTGTTACATTAACCTCTGCTGATGCAAATAATGCATATTTTGATAAACAACTTCAACAACTGGCAAATGATGATTATGAAAATGCAATCGAAGATGAAGAAGACGAGAGAAATGACGATAGTTACGATGATAGTGATTATGTTGAAATTGAAGCACAAGGTGTTTTAATGTACGATAAAATTTCTGGTGAACCCAGTCATGTAAGTTTGAATTGTATTGCATTTGGCAAATACTTTTTCTTTCAAGAAAAACTAACTTTTATCTTCTTTTAGACTATGTGGGTTTTGAGGCCTTACACCTTACCAAAACCAATCAATATTGAGCTTCCAGAAAAATTAATCGAAGCTCTTGGATTTGGTGTAGATTTGCTTGTTGATTACCTACAAACTATTTCAAGTTTAGTCTTGACTGGATCATGCGACTCCAACAATAATGATGGCGATACGACTACATCCACTACTAACAAGGATAAATCCAACATCGGTTTTGAGCCCGATTCATCTACCCCCAAATCCACATTGCCTCTTCCACCCGTGGCTTTGTGCCGAATATGCGAACACTACTTTCCAACTTGGTGGTTTGAACGCCATTCAGAGTTGTGTCTGGTCGAGCACAAGGCCCAATCTGATATAGAAACTGCTCACGAAAATCTGCTGGACCAACGAAATACTATTTCACAGCTACTCACACTTATGGATAATCAATTTATGCTTGTGGCGTCTGCTGCTGCTTCAAACTCTATCTCGGTCCCAGGTTCTTCTTCAACCGAGTGTCTCATAAATATATCGGGCTCTCAAGGATTACCAAGCGCGCTTTCTAACCTTCCAGGAACTTCACCGTCAACGACATTGGGTCACAATTTTCCATCAGGTTCGTCTCAAAATCAAAGCCATCAATATCAACAACAGCAATACCAACCTACAAATTTACATAGCGCTCTCTCATCTACTTCCTCTTTAGTTTCTTTGGCTTCAAACACCTCTTCTGGTTCTTCTTCTGCGATGAAAAAAATTGAGTATCGAGGCTTTCAATTACCAATATCTTCTGATGTTTTTTTTGTTGCTTCGCCGCAACCGACACATGTTTCTGCATTGGGTAGAACTAGCTCGTCAGCCTCTTTATCTTCGTTTCAAACACATTCCCCTGTCATTCTTCCGTCAAGCTCCAATTCTATTCACATGGCCACTAATATTGCATCCTTGTCACCTCCGAACTCTCCTCGAGTAATTCCTAGCCCAACTTCTTCTTCATCAAAGCCCAGAATGGTATTGAATAAACACCATCAACAACACCAACATGTACTTCTCAATAAACAAAATCGACAACCTATAAAGTTGTTAGAGCTGTTATTAAGTCTTTGTGACATGGCTGTTCAAATCAACAGTCCTGAGATTCGATATTACTCTGAAAATGATGACTCTGCGTCTGCACCTGGAAAACCATCAGGATCGTCTGGTACAGGTATGAACAGATATGTAGATTTTAACAGTACTACTACTTCTCTATCTTTACAATCTTTGGGCTCTGGTTCGGCTCCGACCGCTAAGGCCAAGGGAACCAGCCAACGACAAGATCAAATTAATTTTGCCAGTTCTTCATCAACTACACATACCACTGCCTCTACCCCAGAAACACACACATTCATATCTAATAACGAATCTGATTCATCCGCTTCGAAGAGTGCTACCAAAATTAGAATGCATTCACCCCACTCTGAATCCAATATTTCACGCGTTTTGAAGTGGATATCACCAAATATCGAGGACCCCGGTTTATTACTTCTATGTCAAGATACCGAAAAATATGCACGCGAAAAAGTGAGTGCTGTTCTTAGATTAGGAAACACTATAAAGTACTCTGATACCATTCGCAAAGAGGTAGAAAAAATGGTTTTCGAAATAGTTGATGACACTATTGAAAAAGCAACACAAAGCCGTTTGGAACGCGAAGACATGATGGTGGAAGACTGCACTGTCGATGATACTATAAAAACTGGAGATATGGAAATAATTTCGGAAGTACAGGAAGAAAAACTTGATGAAGATTCTGGTGGGGGAGATAAAAAAAGTACATGCTTGAAAAACGACTGCCAGTCTTTTAATGACTGCGATGACGATGATACTGATGCGATGTCCATCGCTAGTGTTGAATTGCAGGATAAGAGAAGAATAAGCACGACAAGTTCTGTAAGTTTAATCAGTAGACGAGACAGCCGCCTTTCACAAGCCATTAGAACTAATAGCAGGAGCGGAAGTGCCGGGAGCAAAGACAGTATTGATCGTACACAGGCGGCGACTCCGTCATCTTTGCGCAACTCTGTAAGGTATTACGGAGAGGATTCAGATATGGAAGAATCTAGTTTGTTTTCGGAGTCTTACCTTCACAGAGACGATATGCCGTTATCTACGTTATCTCCCGAAAATTCATCAGGGTTGGAATATAAACATGAACACCGGAACCGAAGTGGTAGTGACAGCAGTATGAAATCTGCGGTTTCTAGACCTACATTATCGACTCGCAGTTCTCAAGTTTCATTGGTCCATAAAGCCATTGGACCAAAAGACATGGATTCAGCTTCTGATAAAACTAAAAGACAATCTACTTCAAATTTATCTTCACATCAAGATCCTTTAGGAATCAGTTGCTTGCCGCCGCCTTCCTCTTCAATTCCGATAACTAAACATACTTCTGTCTCTTCATCTGCTACAAACGACCCAGTTTCTGTCACTCCCAAAGCCTTATTATCTTCACCTTCCTCTACACACCGAACTGGATCTCACAAGCTAGTTTTTGAACGAAATCAGATTGAACGACAAATAGCTTCTAACAGTTCTTTAGATTCACCATTGGAAGAACTGGATCTTTCCAACTCGTTACAAAATACAAATGGAAACAATAGCAACACTATCAACTCTTCATCATCTTCTTTGTTAGCACCTCAAAATATACCTGTTCGAACTCGTGCTCATAAATCGCTTTCTAATGCTTCTCAATCATCATACACATCTTCTTTTACTAGCCTTCAACGTAACAGGATTCCCGCCACTCCGAATTCTGATAATACCCAATCCCCTTCAACACCTCTTTCTTCTCCCCTTTTGTTTCCTCACGACCCTAATCAAGAAAGCATCAGCTCCAATAGCACTGGTTCGTATATCCCCCGACGCCAATCCTCTGCTACTCATTTGACAGATTTAAGCCGACCGCCAGTCTCCCCTCTTTTGACATCGACTGTTCCTCCGCCTTCAAGACCTAGTATTCGTGACTACGATATCATCAATCCTATTTCTCGTGGAGCCTTTGGATCGGTTTTTCTTGCACGCAAACGCTTGACTGGCGAATATTTTGCCATTAAAGCCTTAAAAAAAGCAGATATGATTGCAAAAAATCAAGTAACAAACGTTCGAGCCGAAAGAGCAATCATGATGTCTCAAGCTGAAAGCCCATTTGTTGCTAAGCTTTATTTCACGTTCCAAAGCAAAAAATATCTATTTTTGGTTATGGAATACTTGAATGGTGGTGATTGTGCGGCATTGGTCAAGGCCTTGGGAGGGCTGCCAGAAGAATGGGCAAAAAAGTATTGTGCAGAGGTGGTTGTTGGTGTACAAGATTTGCACTCTAAAGGAGTAGTACATCGTGATTTGAAACCGGACAATTTGCTTATTGACAAAAACGGCCATTTGAAATTGACAGACTTTGGTTTATCACGAATGGGCTTAGTTGGTAGACATACTCGAAACAATAACAATAATAGCGGCAGCAATGGTCACAACACACCTCCCAACGGAGTCTCTGGATCAAATGATATTAACCCAATGCCCCCTCCTAGCTTGGGTGGACCATCTTCGTTGGCATTAGCTCTAGGGGCTGCTGCTTCAGCTTCTGTTAGTTCTAGTCCCGTTGGAGTGTCTACATTAGGCGCCATGCCTAAAATCGAATCGAAACCTTTGGTTAAATCGCAAACTAATCCTGAATCTACTGTTACTGCATTTTCTTCTTCCTCCTCAAGACCTTCAGTTTCTACAGCTACGAATACACTTTCTTCTATACTGCCCCCGTCCTCTTTAACAAATTCGAGCACACCAAAAATTTTACAAGATCCTTCCATTAGTCTTGCTCAAGGTTACTTTAATTTTTCTAGCGGAAGTGGGACTAGCAATGTATTTGGAGGACCCGGGTGTGGTCCATTATTGAACACTTCACTCAAATTTAGACCTGGTATTACACGGTCTGAATCAAACAGTAGTGCGACAGGTGAAGCTTTGTTCATTGGTTCAATGATATTCGGCGACAACAGATTCATGCAAGACGATGAACGGGAAAACACAGGCGATGCTAATAGTATATTGAGCAACTCCACAATCGCACAAGGTGTTTCAGGTCAGTTGGCAAATTCTTTTGGGTCAACTGCTAGTATTGCGTTAGAAAATGCACTGCGTCGTGATTCTGGGTCCGAGTTAGTTGGTGCTAATCCTATAGCCATCTCTAATAAAGCTGCTGGCGCCGAAGGAAACGGGAATAGTTTATCTTCAACGTCACCTCTTATGGCTCCTTCAGGTTCAACAGTTTCTTCTGCTTCTTCTCGCCAGCCCAATAACTCTAGTGTTAATAACAATTTTGGGGGTGATTCGAGTACGCCTCCATCGGCCGGAGCAATTAATTCTCCAAAACCTTTAGCACTTTTTGATCCTGCGGGTACCACGTTTAAATTTGTTGGTACACCTGATTATTTAGCGCCTGAGACTATTCGGGGTGTTGGTCAAGACCAAATGTCTGATTGGTGGTCGCTTGGTTGTATTTTGTTTGAATTCTTGTACGGATATCCTCCTTTCCACGCAGACTCGCCGGAAGGGGTGTTTCGCAATATCCTTGATCACAACTGGCAATGGCCAAGCGAAGAAGAAGAAGAGGAAGCATGTCTTGAAGTTTCTCCAGAAGCCAAAGATTTGATCCGGAAGTTGCTGAACCCTGATCCTAATCAAAGATTGGGTGCAAATGATGGTGCGGAAGAAATAAAAAACCATCCTTTTTTCAAAGGTATAAATTGGAATACGCTGTGGGATGAAACAGCTTCCTTTATTCCAGTCACTGACGACCCAGAAAGTACAGACTACTTTGATCCTAGAGGTGTCGAAGAACAGGCTATGCCTGAAGATATGATTCAACAAGAAGAAGACGAGCAAATGGAGGACATCCGTTCCCATAACCGAGATAACGATATTTCGATTCATTCTTCAGTTTCAGACACTTCAAGTTCTGGCCGGTCTAGCCGAGCAGGAAGTTTTGAGTCTGCAAATTTCACGTTTCCTTACCGCGAAGGACAGATACACCAAAACCAGTCATCACAATCGCAAAAGCCAAAACAAGCATATCCATTATCTATTCCGCTGCACATTCGTGAAAGTAGCAGATCTCGCAGACTTTCTGAGCCTGTTAGCGACGGCTTTGGCGTCTTTTCATACAAGAACTTACCCGTTTTGGATAGAGCTAACAAGGACACGTTAGACAAAATTAAGAATGAGAGTCTTGAGCACCGTTCTACTGCTGCTGGAGCTGAAAAGAAACGTGCACGAGGATTGTCCATTTCGACTGCACCTCCAAAACGTCCGATTTCGCCTTCTGTTAGCGGTGGAAGCACCAGCAGTCGAGTGCCTTCGCCTGTGCGCCAAACCTTTTCTTCGCCTTCTGTTTCAATGCAAGCCTCTGTATCTGTTCACTCTCCGATATCGAGTGCCTCTACAGCTATTTTTTCGTCGAGTCCTTCAAGCACTACATCTTCCTCTCTTTCCACTTCTTCTCCACACCGGAAAACTTATCCTACGGCTGGTCATACCCATGGTCACCATAGACCTAGTATTTCCAATATATCGACATCTTCAATCAACTTTATACCTTCCTCACCTAAATCATTATTTAACATTTCATTTTCTCCAACAGTTTCTAATGATTCTCCGATTTCTAATGCTATGTCAATTTCTATGCCGTTCTCTAGCATGTCGAATCACAGCAGTAAAAACAACACGCCAGTTTCTCCACAAGCTCCATACCATACTAGTGGACCATTGAGCACAAGTGTTGCTAGTACTTCTAGTAGTAATAGCATTTCATATAACTCAACAGGAAGCAACCGAGATGCCAGCCCCGAAATATCTACGAATGACCATTACCAAAACAGGATTCGTCGTCATTCCAGCATTCGCTACGCCCAAACTTTAGACCCTTCGCCATCAAGTTCTGATAATGAAGAAAATGCTTTCCGGCGAGTCCAAAAACGTCGACAACTGTCCTCGCGAACACATACATTACATAACCAAGCTCCGACGTACCGGTCTTTAGATGTTTTGGTTTGTGATGATAATCCAGTCGTGCTATACACCATGAGAGCATTTTTACGACAGTTGGGATGCCATGTTGCGACAACAACAAGCACTTCTGAAGCCATTCGAGTTGCTACTGGAAAGGTGCAGTATGATATCATTTTTACTGAATACAAGTTTGGGTCTGGCGGCAGTTCGTGTGGCGGAGGAACAGAGATTGTTCGGCTTGTCAGGAACATAGCCAGTAAAAACACAACTACCCCTATTGTTGTAATTACTGCATACTTGAAAGAAGCGGCGTCGCAAACGAAACAGTTTTCAAGCATCATTGAAAAGCCACCGACGCTGGATAAGTTTATCAAGGCATTGGAAAAGCATTGTAACTGGAAACCGAAATCGGCATCCATAAATTTAGTCTCTGCTGCTGCTGTAGTTGCGGCAGCTCATGCTGCACATACATCAAAAAGCAAGCGGTTTGGAAGTGGAGACAGTGTCAGTGATAAAGCGAGTCGCGGGTCAGTAGGTGTTCGGCCTGGGTCCGTGTCTTCGTCTGCAGTTACATCTACGTCAACTTCTGCGGCCAACTCTACTGGCAACTCTGCGGCCAACTCCAAGCATGGATCTGTATCTGCGGCCAGCAGTAGCAATTTGAGTTCTGGTGGTGGTGGTACTTCGCAGTTGTCCATTTCAACCACGGCTTTAGAATGTGGAGAAAATGTGACAATGAACAATTCTGATGATAAACGGACGCCATCACGCTGGTCGTCTTCTTCTTTGCATACTATGTCTCCAGCTACCACAACACAGTCTGCTTTACAAGTCGACCGAAACTCACTGTCTTCAAACAATAGCAACAACATGTCAACCTTCAGTTCATCAAATCGAAATGCACTAATTCGCCGGCCATCTACATCAGTCATTGGATCGCTGGGCAACATTAAGAAACGAAATGGGAGTGCGGTTTCACTAAGTTCTGTCGCTTCTGGTTCGTCAAGTGTCAGCAGTATCGGCAGCGTTATGGTTGGCAGCCATTCGCACCCCAATAGTTTTGGAAGTCGCAGTGTTAGTGCAACCAATAACCCATATTTCGGAACTGAGTGCCAGCCATTAACTTCTTCCAGTCTTTCTAACTCCTTTACAATGAGTGCCGAGATGAAGGACGACGAGTTTTCTCTCAACTCGCCAATCCAAAAAAAATATTCAGAAGAGGATTTTCATGTTTTGATGACGCCGTCCTTTTCGCGTGCGCAAACAGGAAACGAGACTTCTTCTAGCCCAGAGGATGAGCAAAAAGAGTTTCATAGTTGATTTTGTAAAATTGTTCATATATAAGTATTTAATTAAATCAAATTACTTTAAAAAAAGGTCGTACCCGGGATCGAACCGGGGTCGCCAGAATCAAAATCTGGAGTGATGACCACTACACTATACAACCATTAGTGAAATGAAAAGGGTCGGATTCCTTTGCGGATATTTCCTTACGTGTGAAGTACTTAAAGAGTATCCATGATGTATTAGAATTAACTATTATTGTGTTTGTAAGGAAGCGAATAGTATTTAATTACTGTTCTTATATTTATGAGGAAGCCACTTCAATCAAATAAATTAGAAATATGAAGTGATAGATAAATATGTGTATAGTATTTGGATTCTGATAATCTGCCAGTGATAAGATATATTATTCTGAGTAATGTATGTTCTGTGTGTTTTGCCCCTCTCTTCAACTCAAGATTCCAGTTCGATTTATACTCATCAACTTGAGATTCCAGTTCTATTTATACTCATCAACTTACAATTTAGTTTCCAGGCGGGCATCATTGAGTATATTATTATTTTCATCAGCCTATATCTCAGTTGTATGATTTCCTTATCTGCCTCTTCTCTAGATCATGGGTTGACTTTTACCTAGATCATGGGTTGATTAGGTAATATTTTCGAGGTTGGTTTCCTTGATCCATATCTCGGGCTGGTTTCTTACTTAAAAATTTATAAACATAGCCTATATAAACAGAGGGGTTGAATCGAGAAGGGATATATTTGTGTTTCGTTAATGTATTGAATTTCAGTTGCGTGCATGCTATAATACTATATTCTCTGCAGTACAATCGACTGGACCATTCAATAACAAACCATAAATGCCTTTTTCGGTCCATGATATCATTGAATGAGCATTAACAAGGACAGGTATAATTGCTGTCATAAAGAGTTGGAAACAGTTCGAGACATCTTGATTGATTCCCGTTTACTGAACTTACAGCGACAAAGACTTGATCAGGTATTATTAGAGATGGACTTACCTGCTCTTTTGAATATTATCACCGGTTTCTAAGACATGAATTTTATCACGACTAAAAGCAATTAAGAAAGAAAGAAATAAATTTATGAACGGAAAAAAGAAAAAGACAATGATATGTGGATGACGATTATGTGAGTTAAAGTTGGAAAGGTTTGTTGATTTATGTAATTTTTTTTACATCAGAGTTAGTATTTCCTGTTCCTCGTGACCTAGTACTACGGCTTTTACTCGTACTGATTGGAAATGCCAATCAAAACTGGATTGAAAAGATCACAAAAATAAAAAGATTATGTACATTGAACCAATATTGAAAATTGAAACACTAAGTAGCTGATGTGATATATTTCTATAATCCGAAAATAAAACAGAGACAATACTAGTTCTAACGATGAGAAATTGGCTATAAATTTACTCTTATTTACATGATCTAGAACAGCCATTAAAATTTACATATTACAGCTCTATACGGAAGGGGTTTGTTTGTAATATAAACAGGGAGAATTGAATTTAATCATTAATATTGAACCGCGATTGCCGATATACGCGATGAGACCTGAGATAAACTTTTCTATGATCTGACTATGTACAAAGACAAGCTATATTTCCATTAATTCAACAAGCAATTGAACTCAAAGCTTGATATTTCGATTCTCAATAATAGAATATTAACTTTTACAAACTGTTCGCCTTTTAACACAATACTTATTTTCTACATCTGATATGCTTCATAGTTTTTTCTAATCCTCGTAACCTGTCACCAGGGCTCATAATCGTGCTGTTAGAGATAGATGTTGAAAGACTTCGAAAATGATATCGTAATGTAATAATTAGGGATAATTCAACAGAAAAAAAAGTATGGGTAAAGTTGCCAAATGGTTATACTGCTATAAAACGTCAGTACAGCAAAAAATGCAGACAATCATCACAACAATGAAACTGTCGGATATTATTATTAAATAATATATATACATGAAACTTGGCACACGACTATATACATCAGAATTTCAATTTAACTAGACATTCCAAAGCCAAGATACATATTTATTTCTATGATTAATTTGGATCGCCGACCAATGGTGACCCAAAAGTTATCTCAATACTATGGCATTCTTTTATATCACTCGTCAATGCACAAGTTTAGCATCATATGGGACCATCCTTACACACCTCTATCATCATTTGAGCTTGATTGAGTACGAGCCTATTTCAATCTCTAGAGCACTATTCTAGGATTGCCCACTCTATCGGAATCATTATTGCACGTTCAGTAAATGTCGAAACAATCTTTACAATTGGCGACAGAAATACAACAATGTTATCAAAAACCTCGAATTACGCGTTTCAAACTACAAACAATTAAACTTCATCGCTAGCTGGATATCACAAAGTGCTAAGGACATCAAATATAAACTTGTGACAGCTACTAACTAGATCATTGACTTGATAATGAGACAGTTCCCATTCAATAACTGTCGTCACAATCTTTACAATTGACGACAAATAAACAACAATGTTATCAAAAACCTTGATTTACACGTTTTCAAGTACAAAAAATCACCCTTCATTGCTAGCTTGTTATCACAAAAAGCCAAGGACATCGAATATTCAAACTTGAAATTTACGCATGCGACAGCTATGCACTATATCATTGACTTGACATTGGGTCAATGTCCGTTCCTCGATTGATGTGTCAGTATGTCAGTAGTATGCCACTAATTGCTTCAGTTGAATTTTGATGCACCTTCATCGAAATAATAGAACAGGATCCAAATACTACTGTTGAGACGAAAGTGTTTAAACTTTCCGTTCATTGGTCAAAATACATGGCCAATCAGAATGACCAATAATGCACAAATACATTTACATTAACGGTAAGTAAATATTGTGCTTAATACAGTCATTGCAAGCGATTACTAACTATGAATGAAACAGTTTATAAGATGTGGAGACGTATTAATCATTATCATTATTGTTATTGTTATTATTTTTATTATTATTATTATTATTATTATTATTATTATTATTATTATTATTATTATTATTATTATTATTATTATTATTATTATTATTATCATTATCATTATTATTATTATTATTATCATTATCATCATCATCATCATCATCATCATCATTACCATTTGAATTATTATTATTTTTATCAAGGTTTATTATTAGTACCCTGATTTATTATTTGATTTTTATACATTTCATTAGTATTATTAAAAAATGAAAAGAGAGAGAAAAGAGAGAAAAAGAGAATGGTAAAGAGGTTATATTATCTGGGTTTTTTTATTAAATACTACACATGTTACAATTATTTCCACTATCATTATCATCATTATCATGATTATCCAGATTTATTATTTGAATTTTATACACCTCAGTATTATTATAAAAAATGAAAAAAGAGAGAAAAGAGAATAGAAAAGAGTTTTATTATTTGGGTTTTTACAATATTCGTTCCCATTTGATTTCAGTTACATTTTTTTACAGCGTTTTCGCTACATCTTCTATCAATCACTACATATATTACAATTCTTACAACTATCATTATCGTCATTACCATCATCTTCCTTATCATCATCATTATCATTCAAAATATTGGTATTATTACCGAGAATTAATATTATTACACAGATTTGCAGCAACGAATCAACCAACTTAATGGTTGCGCCATACAACAACAGGCAACAAATCTCTTATATCAACCTTCTTCACTAGAGGTACCAGAGATTCAATCACAGAAGAATGGCAGCATAGGCTAGGACGAAGGTCTAGGGCTGTCTGGCTCAAAAGTGCGAGCGCTGATTCATGCTGAGGACCGGATCACATCTTCAGCTAGTACAGGATTAGTAGCGTAGTGTTGCGAGCACTAGATAATCATGTACCGCTGTTCATGATGTATCTGTTGGCGTGGGACCATTGGGTCGCCACGAAAGAACTTAAAGCTTTTGTTTCCGCGTCATTTCGCAATCGCTTTTTGCTTCTTTCTGGTACTGGGGAGAGTGCCACCTCGCCACGTGCCGTGATTACCGGTGTCTCATTGCGCGAGTCACAAACGGGTCATGGACTTTTGGGTGCTTAGTAACCGCGCCGTTCTAAGTGTACCATGAAGATGCCAGTGAGCGACCTAGAGCAAACCACGAAGTACTCATGAGAGGAGTTGGCTAGGTTTTGCCAAAAAGGTGTGGCTAGGCAAGTCAAAAACTGATTATCATTCAAAACCATGAGCCAGCGTTAGCCAGCAGATTAGCGGATCTCTAGCACACAAGAGCAGACGGTTTCTGAATGAATCTACTGGAGGCTGAGGCTGAGCGCCCCTCAGTCCTTCGTGGCTCCCCCTGTACTTACCAAGCATACGATAAAATGAGCGGAATTTCGGAGTGTCCGGTTAGATACATGGAGTCACTTTCCGGTGTTGGATCTCAAGTCCTTCATCGGCGGTGAGGGTCGGCTTCTTGATAGTTTGAGAATGCCTGGTATTCGGTACGGTTCAACCCGTTTCAAATATCAGGGTTTCTCTTGTTATCAAGTGTGTTGGGCGTTGAATTGTTTGCGAAGGTGTTGGATTCGATTGATGATTGCGGAGGCAATCTGATTGCTGAAGCACGAGGTTGATAACAATACTGGAACAAACAATCAAATATCCAACATAAGGCGCTGCTTAGATATTTGATGGTTTTGCAAAAGTGCTGGGTTTGATTGATGACTGTAAAGGCAATTTCATATCGCTGATACATGAGATTGAAAAAAATACTGAAGCAAGCCATGGAATATCTAACTGAGTGTCGGTTGCATATTCAATGACTTGTGAAAGTGTTGAGTTTGATTGATGACTGTGAAGCAATTAGTTTTGCTGATGCATGCGATTAGACACAACAATGGAACTAGTAATTAGAGACGCAACGCATGGTGACGGACGAGGAATACTTTATGGCTCATTTACAATACGTTTTCTTATTCAAAAATATTGTCATGATGGATGTCATTACTTTACCTGGAATATATGATTCTGCATTGTAGAGCTTTGGATGTCAGGGAATCAATTGTTGAAATGGAGTAGCTACTATTCTAGCAGGCGAGGCATATTGATTTTGCTGATAGGTGTGCGATTTGTATTAAGCTAGCTGGCCACAATTGTGTGTTCATTGACGTTTGAAAACACTTTCACGTTGGTTTTTTTTTTTCTTTTTCTTTTTTATTGTTTTTTGACTTCACGACCACCTACCGAAATCTGGTTATGTTGTTGCAATCTGATATCACTTTCCTTCTTTCTTCTTACTATCCATCTCGTTCTATTGTTTTTATCATTGGGTTTTTTTCTTTGGTCATCGTTTTGATTTGTTCTTTACTTCCTTTTGTTTTTTTCTTTCCATTTTTCTCTCTTTTTTTTTATTGTTTTAAGATTATGTTTCTGGCTTTCCTGACCCTTGTTCGGTTTACTTCGACTTTTTTTTGGGGTATCAAGCAATTGATCTTTGATGTACCAATAGCCCAATGATAATACTGTTTGGCGAATCTTGTCGATGCTCTTGTGGTTACGCTGACGGCACCGATTCATTCATTGATTTTAATGGTTGCCACAGCTTCTCATTATTCCCCCAGCTATTTGTTAGTTTTCTTCCATTTAAACTGGATTCGGTATGTGACTTTTACCTTTTTTTAAAAAAAAAAACTTATTCACTTTTTGACTAACCACAGAATATCTTAATTTCATATGACTCAGGCAATTGATACGTCTTGCTTGATGCATACTCCATTGATTTGCAACACCTCCCAAATGTCAAATCGAATTCGATGGTTGTTGTGTTTGTTGTCCAGAGTCAGCTGGCAGTACGACAATTGGTGTTGGTGTTGAGGCCGCCGTTGCTGATGTTATTGCTGGTGTTGAGATTGCCGTCGCTGATATTGTTGCTGGTGCTGGTGTTGAGGTTGTCGTCGCTGATATCGCTGCTGATGATGTTGCCATTGCTGTTCCTACTTTATTCAACCTCGCTGATATCCCATGTTGCAATAATTATAACGCACTGGGATGACTCTGGCCAACTTCAATCAACAGCTGGAACCGTTTGGTTTTGAATACCACATTGACAGCTGCAGTGTACCTACCAATTGAATATTATACCACCCGTCTGGAGTTTTCTCGGTATTCTAATTAAGCATATTTTGAGAATCTTTGATTCAAATGGTAAATAAGCACCATCCATTTTGCCTGGCATAAGGCGCCCCTGTTTGCATATTAGAACCAATTTGCTAACACTCATATACTAGCTACCAATATTTTCAAAATATCCAACCTACCTAAATCGTTTGAATACCAAAATATCTTTGGAATCTATGGCTGTTGCTGCTTGCATCGAACGGACAGTTGGGACTTATCATTTTATTTGCAGTACATGTGTATTGAACAGGACAGATAAGCCATTGATTGGATATGAACCAAGTATGAGCAACAAAAATATTTGTTGCACATTACTAAAGAGGTTGTATAGGATCAGGAGTGAACAGGTAGTTCATGGTGGGGTAGGAAAGATGGTGTCTTTTTTTTGAGGATTTGGGTATCTGGTTGGAGGTTTGGAGACTGTGTGTACTGAGGGTTATTGTTAACTATGACGCAACTCCTCATTTTACATACACCAAGTCTTCAAGTGTGGTTCATCTATTTTCATTTTTGTTCCTCTTTTTTGTTTTTTCTTTCTACCCATCTTCAGTTTTTATTCCCATTATTCGACATAACATCTTCGATTCTGTTTACTATTGGCGGTACTACCATCACCGAATCAGCAAGCGTTGCCATGATTTCGTGTTCATTATTATATTTCGTCGTCTATGAACATTTTGCTTTGGTCCTCAGATGTGCTCTTTTTTTAATCAGTTGTGCTTTTCAATGCGTTCTCATCAGTATATTTGAAGTACCCAAAAACAGTCTATTGTGGTTTATACTTGGTATATTGGAATCCAGTATTTTTTATTGCCACGGCTATTGATTCTATGTTTGGTCAGCAATTGAGGTTTACTTAAATGATTATCAGACAATGTCACTCAAGTCAATATTTGCTTTCAGACCAGGTGCCATATGCTTAAACGATTCGATGACTGTTGACTGGACGATTTTTGTGAGAACGGGCTTACATTTTTTGAAGTCATTTACCAATTTTTGAGCAAATCTACAAGTACACAGTATTGGCCAAGAGTGGTTACAATTGAAAAGTCGGGCTTTCCATGCTACTGGGTCATTACTATAGGATGTGACATTTGTATTATTTGGGAGTACAGGAAAATCTTTGAGTGGTCATACGTTTGGATGGTGATGTCATTAATCATAGAAATAGCTCGAATAAGATGGAAATGGATTTGGATATGTTTGCATCTTGATGAACTATCAACTCACTTGTCATGATATTTCTTGTGACTGTCCAGTTTAAACAGCTGCTGCAATTGTTTCAGCATGATATCCCATACTATTGTTTTTTATGGAAAGCATTCAGTTGGGGTTGGAGTTCCGGTGAAGTCAAGGCATTACCCATTTTCTTTGACTGAATGGAATTCCAACCCTCTCAGGATAATCTACAAGATGGCTCTTTGCAATAGCCAAATGACAATGGTAATCATCTTAATCTGTTTATGCCAAGCTCTGCACAGCACTTTTCAGTTCATTTCAGCTTTCAGCCACCGTGTATATCCCGGAATATCTACATTAAAGATCACGCCGTTTGTTAAGATTATTTAACGTCACAATTGCATCATGTTTTTTACGGATTTTCGTACTACAATTGTGTCAAGAAGGGCTTGCCAGAGCCAATGATTCTAGCGGGCGGTTGTCATTGGTAATTGGATCTGTTCAAATTGATGCTGATGAAATTGTATTTTAAAGGGACGGTTTTGATTATGATAGCTTTGATGGTAATTGATACCAGGGATATACTATCAAATTAAATCGGATCATTATTGGGGTTGTGCTACGACGAACAATGTGCTTTCAACGTTTAGCACTTTAGACATCTGCCGTGCAGCTGTTGTCTATGGAGTTTGTACCAGTCGACTGAGCAGTTGTTTGATTCATGCAGGGTGAAGGTAACCCGGTTCATTCTTACGGGTTGATTCATACTCACTGACTATTTCATACCCTCGGGGTAGTTTTTTACCCGTTAACTGGTTCATACTCCCTGGCTAATTCATATCTTCCTCTGGTTCATATGCCCTGGTCGGCTCATACACACAGGCTGGCTTGTACTTATGGGTTAGTTCATACACGCTGGCTAGTTCATACTTACGGGTCGGTTCATACTCTCTGGATGGTTGGTACTCATGAGTTGGTTCATATTCTCTGGCTAGTTCATGCCCCCTATGTTTTTTACACCCTGACTGGCCCATGCACACTAGCTAGTTCATACCATCTTCTGGTTTATACGCTCTGACTGGTTGTTACTCTTTGGCTAAATTATACTCCCTCATGGTTTATATGCGCCGGTCGGCTCATATGCGCTGGTTCATACCCAGTGGCTACATAATCTATCCATGGTTTTCATTGCGTGTTGATCATCGTCGGTTAGTGTTCAAACTGTACGTATCTGTGTCTGTTGACTGCCGAAAGTGACACATTCACGGCCCTAATGAATTTTGTTTTGTTGGAAGAAATGAATTTCTCCTCCAGAGGTGGACACCTTGTCAAACGGTTTCATTTTGATCACGGTGGAATGGTAATTTCTGGCATCATTGTGGCATGGTTGACTTAAAAGACTTTTACAGAAACTACCATCTGGCCTTATACTCATCAGCAAAACGATCGTGTCAAAACTTATGAATCGTACTTTGTCGGTTCATGCTAGAGTCGTTTGTCTCACTGTTGGTGTGCCAGATTTTTTCTGGTCATTTGCCATTTCTAGAGCTGCTTATGCCGTGAATCTTTAACCTTCTCAAGTCCTTGGCAACAATGCTTTTTGTCCATGAATCCAACAATCCATCTACTATTTTCACATCCGTCTATCTAAAACAGAAATTTGGTTTTCGGATATCCTGTCGTCCCGACAAATTGCTCAACGTCGCCGCTGTCAACCTTGAAGTGGAAGCTGATCACACCACTGGCGACAACATGACTCTCTCTTTTGGAGAGAAGCCTGCCAGACTCAACTCAATTCTCGCGACGAGAACGGGCCACAGAAGCTTGTTGATTTATCACCCAAGCGAAAAGTGATCAACAGTACCCGGTTTTTCGAAATCAAGTATGTTCCTGGTAACTCCATTGAAAGATACCAGATCACCTTATGGTTGTTACAGTCAAGTTAAAGGTATTGCCTACTACGCTGCATTCGTTTCTGTTGTCGGGTATGAATCTGTTTGCATCCTACTTCTTGTTGCTGGTCAATTCATCAATGATATCCATCATCTCGGTATTTATAGAGCTTTTCTCAACTGAATACTTGATGAACAAATTTGCCTGAAGCAACCATTAGGGTTCAGCAAGAAATGCACAGAATCAAAGATGTGTGTTTCACCTGGTCAAAGACATTTACAGCCATAAGCAAGCACTATTATTATGGAACAATTGTATTAATGAGCAACTTGTTATACTCGGGTTTAATCGAAATCTCAGTTCTCGAAAATTCACCAATGATCTACTTGCTACTTTCAGCATGACCAATTCCAATCTTACCAAAACACATTTTCCTTCCATTATTAATCTTTAAGTACACTTTGATTCAGACCATGATCATGATCATGATCATGATCATGATGCTGATGCAATCTTGCTCCAACGTATCCTAGGTAAACCCATTTATTTATTTAATACCTCTCGCGTAGACCTGGCGGTTACCGTTAATTCTTTTTATCGTCACACGCAAAAGTCGAAGGATAGTCAATTGAAAGCTGCCAAACATAGTCGGAGATCTATAAAAGGCACTGGAAATGTTGGGATTCAAATTTCAAGGAAGAGAAATTATTTCTTTGTGGCAGGTGTGATGATGATTATGTCCATGGCCTTGAAGATCGATATTTTTTTTTTCTGGCTGTGTGTCTAAGTTGTCGAATGGATCCGTTACAAGGGCTTGTCGTAAACAGAAAGCTCCAGCCTCATCATTTACTGAATCTGAGTATATGATACTGACAGATGCTACAATGGAATGTGTTTGGATATTCGGAATGTTAGAGTGATTAAAAATTAACGTTTCGTTGCCAGTTATTATATATGAGGATAACCAAAGATTCATTGCAGTTGCTTAGAATTCTGTTTATCATCAACGTATCAAATATTGATGCTGGGTATTATGTTGTTAGATATTTTCTCAACCAAGGACATATGACTTTGGAATATTTGTAAACAGAATTCATGATTACTGATATTTTTGTTCACAATGAACTTGGGAAGGATTAAGTTTGATAATTAAGGGGTGGTTTGGGAATGAAGAATATAACTTGTTACGAGAAAAGGTGAAGTATTGGAAGTAATGAAATTGCCCTTACGTCTTCTACAAGTCAACAGTTCATTCATATCTGACCACGGCTTGAATTAATGAGAAATTCTTGATGAATAGTAAGGTATTTTGATATCAACTTTGGTCAAGTTTAACAGCAAAATCATTTCTTTGTTTATTGTGTTCATACTATATGAATTGTGTCGAAAATTTTTTATTTTTCCTTTTCATAATCAATTGATCTATTTTTGTTTAGAGCTATTGTTTTTATTTACAAGTATAAATGCCAGGGTTCAGTCTCTTCACTAATCACGTCCCTTTTAGTTCATCTCGAACTGTATTCGGCAAATCTGGCCTTTGTCATTTATGTGGTTTGGTACTTTATACCGTCAAAACGATATAATTTGTGGATTTACGTAGAACGTTGCATTTTTTCAAGATTTTTGAAAAATTGGGTAAATCTCGTTTTGGCAGAGTTTAAATAAGGGGATCAAATCGAATTATGTACCAACAGTGAAAATTGTTGACCAAAATGACAGTCAGAGTTGTCAGAAAGATGATTTTATAGATATCGATGAGTGCAATTCAGATAAGCTTCAGAGAATGTATAGATAGTTAACCAAAAAATAAACATGCAAATAATGAGTCTGGTAACCAGAGTGTTTCACCTTGTTCTATACTATTGCTTGACACCGAGCAGGCATGTTGATGAAAAATTTCATCATTTTTTTCTCATTTATTTCATACTCTTACCCGAAAATATGGCCAGGTTGCCGGTATAACTGGGTTTGACTTATGAACCTGTTTATCTTTCTATTCAAACGAGCTCAGATAATTTCAATGGAATTTAAATCAAGGGATAGTGCAGCTCACTTTATGACCTCGACCCTCAAATCTTTAAGAAAGGAATGCACTAGCTTAGCAGTCTGATACTTGCATCCATTCTGTTGCGAAATAGCCAGATTGGTGAGGCTTTTGAAATAAAGCATCATATGCCCCTTCATGGAAATCGAATCTTGTTGTTGAGGTTATAAACATGTAGTTATAAGATCCCAACAGTTTATGTTTAAAAGGAAAAATCATTATTTTTATTTTTGTAAAAGGTTCTAGTGGTTCGAAAACATTTTTTTTTATTAAAAAGCAATTTAGATTGTTGCTTCGCTTGAATTTTTCACCAAAAAAAGCCGTTAAACCAAGATCACAGCCGTGCTTTGGGTTTTGGTAAGCAAAAACAACACCATACATTGCCCACAATTTTTTGTTCCGATATTCAATTTCATGGGCGTTTTGCATATAATTGCCGTTACCCGGTCAGTAAAAATTGCTGAATCAATGCTTACGTACGACTGCAGCAACTTTTTTTTTTTTTTTTTTTGATCTCTTTTTTTCAAACTACATTTTATTAAATATCTCCTGAAACCACAAAATTTTTTTTTTCATTTGCTTAAGATGATTCGCCTTTATATACCCTCCGTTTCTCGACCTATGTCTCGTTTTTCTAATTACCAGAAGAGAATACGCTTGTCATTACCAAAGATTTCACAACCTCACTCTCTTCAATTTCATACCTCTTCTCTCCCCACAATGTCCCCATATAAAGACCTATTTAGATTTCCCCCCAATTCGGAGTTCAAAACGGTGTTGGACCGAAACAAAGAATGGGCTGAGCGTCTTCAGTCTGTGAAACCTCATTTATTTCCCACGAATTTTCAAGGTCAAAGTCCCCAAATTCTTTGGATTGGGTGCTCCGATTCCCGTGTCCCAGAAACGTGCCTTGATCTTCTTCCTGGTGAAGTCTTTACACATCGAAATATAGCCAACTGCATCCCCAATGGTGATCTCAACTCTTTGTCTGTTATTCAATACGCTGTAGAAGTCCTTAAGGTCCGACATATCATTGTATGTGGTCATTACGACTGTGGTGGTGTATGGGCTTCGTTGACCACAAAGAAGTTGGGTTTAATTGATAATTGGCTGCGAGCAATCAGAGATGTTAAAGCTAGACACAAAAAGGAACTTGATGCAATCAAAGATCCTCGTGCAAAGGCTAATCGACTTGCGGAGCTAAATGTTATCGCGCAAGTACACAACATTAGACGAAACGATCTCGTTATGGAAGCATTGGCAAACGGAACTGTCGAAGTCCATGGACTCATGTATGATGTCGGATCTGGTCTTCTTCATGAGCTTGATGTTCCTGAAGACGAAGACAGTAAAGAATATTACATCACTGCAAATGATAAATAATAACTTTACTTTTTGTTGCATAAAGAAAAAAGAACGATGAGCGAGCCGTTTCGCTATATAGATTTTTGTTTTGTTACCTTTTACTATGTATTTGTATGTATTACCTGCTATATTCCATTCTGAATTAATGATTATGATTAAAAAGACATTAAAATTTGCTAGAATGAATTCAATTGATTGGGAATGTGTCATGAAACCCAATTCTAACAAAAATACCATATGTAATTGCCCAGGTGTGACTAATTGCACTTCATTCGTTTTTGTCGACAAAAAAAATTTATTGTGATGATGTAAGCTGTAAATTTCCTGTTATGTTACGGAATAGATCGGTAACAGAAACTCGACGCGATTAAAGATAAAATAAAATATGTAATATAATTAAATACGTTAATTTCTACATGAATGTTAATAGTCTGATATATACAGGTTTGTTTAATACTGTGTGTTAATACGAACCTCGTAAGAATAACGAATCTAACTTATAAGAAAGTATAGTTCAATAAATGGTTTCAGTGACGGTATAACCGTGAAGAAGAGATGTTATTCTTGCAAGTGGAAATTTGCTTAAAGGACGAATGGTAACAAGTGTTACAGTTTAATGAGCTTGTATGTATTCAAGTTGTTACAACTAGTGCAATAAGTTGGTGGTACATTACATATCCTTAATTGCCACAAAGATTAAACGTTTACCCGTTTTTAGAGTTAACGATAACTGATTGGAATAAGCTGATCAGATTATTGCTTTTCCAAACAGAAAGCTTAGTATTTCATTTGAAAAATTGATGATAATAAAAAATAACAAGTAAGAACCCAGCTCAAACAATGTAATAACTCAAATAAAAAGCATTCAAAATTGGGGAGCAATCTAACACATTCATTCCATATTTAACTTCATTTGAAAGTTATGGGTGTGTATAATATCATATACTTACGGTTTTAACAGTTAGATTAACTTAACATATATGTATATAATTTGTTAAAATCTTACCAAAATCGTATCATCTAGTATTCATTGAAATCTGTTGATTATACTTTGATCGCTTAAAAAGCGCAGAAAATATTCTCCAATTGACAACCACATTCTGTGTTTACTATCGCAAAAAAGGGCGACGATTCGGGGATTATGTCAATGACCAACCGATTATTGATATTAGCCTTTCAAAAAAAGCGGTTAGATCGTGCAATTTTCAACCTCTTCGGTAGCTTGTTTCTCTTTTGAAATAAAGGCCAACTGGTTCAAGAACAATAACAGTATCCAAAATTAATATCTTAAGCGATTTTTACCAATTCAATCTTATCTACAATCTATTATGTAATTTTTGATGCAGATAGTTTTGATATTCAATGAATTGATTTGACTTTGATTATGGTGCTGAAACAACAACCTTTCATGGTTTATCAGTCTCATCTCATACACATATCCCATTTAATTTTGATGGAAACCTGAGTAGTCCCTTTAATATTTTGCTTGTCAAGTTTGACTGGAGAGAATTTAAAGATTACGTTCAACGTTTTATCAAAATAATAAGTAATCATATTTGAAAAATTGGTGAAAGCGGTAGTAATCAATAAAATGATATGATTGTGATAGCTGAGGTCTAAGTCATACAAATATTCATATGATAATTATATACAAGCGATTCTCGCTGGAAATATGGTTCTATTTTAGATCACTAGTTTGTAAAATCCAGCATGATAGAATATTATTACAAGTAGGGTCAATCACCACGGTATATTCTTGTCGATTCATCAAGTTATATGAGAATCATTTGCTAATAATTCTAAAGTTGGTTGATTCGATGTCAATCTAAATCTTATAATTTGATAACCGTAACTCGGAATTTTTGAAAAAAATATTCAAAACCATAAAAATATTTAGTTTAGTAATATGCCGTAGTATCTTGATCATTCAAATGGTACTCATATGACTTTGTAGAATCCACATTACTCTAATACAATATCATAGTCCAAATCCTAATTATTTTTATAAGAGACCAATTCCTTACAAAAATCTTTGCTTATGCTGGTTGAATAGAAGAAGAAATGACGGATTAATAGTTGCAGTGTTTGTGGAATGAAAAAAAAGTATTTTGTCTTAGAGAAAGTGTTTGTAAATAAAAGTTTTTAACTCAATGATAATTGAATTGATAAAATAAAAGCTACAAGATTAGTTAAATAAAAGAAAGACACAATTAGATTGGGATTCAAGCTCTATTTATAGACAGCTTAATTATGAAATACTTTCTAGCAGATGTCATTGCATTTATTGTTAATCCGCGTCTTTAATGTTTATGAGTTGAGTTAAGTCAGAAAGGTTTGTCAACAACTTTGTAAGTGATTTTGTCACTAATCTCATGTTAGTTATAAGTTTTTAATTGTTACCTGTAGGTGTCGCTAAAATATAATCTGATATCAGGAAGGTTGTTAGTTCTGTAAGGATTGGAGAAGGTTAGTTATGACCTTCCACATGAATAAGTTGTGTTTTGGAGGATAAAAATGATGTCGTGATGACGTCATAGCTTTTAATATTGTTAACTTTGAAAATAAAGCCTGTTAAGTATTTATTATATTTACAAGTTATAGAAATATATAACATCAGCTACTTAGGCCATTCCGTTTAACAATCTAGGTTCAATCTATAATCTTTCCATTGTTGTAATATTTTCAATTCAGGTTCGAGTAGCGTTTCCAATCAGCACAAGTAAAGTCCCTAATGCTAGCTCATGAGGAACATGACTATCCACCTAAGGTAAAAAAAAACCCATTCCAACTCATACTCACTAAATGATCATCAACACATGAAATTTTTTGATTCATTTTTTAATCCCTTTTGATGGCGATAAATGTCACAATTTTATGAAAACCAGTGAAATTATTCAAAAAAGTCGGTAGGTCCATCTTTGGTTATACCAGTTCAAGTCCTTGTCGTTGTACTTCTGGTAAAGGACGCTCAACTAAGATGTGTCGAACTGTTTCCAACTCTCCACGTTCGCAGTCATAACTGTCCTTTTCAATTTCCATTCTTTGATACCATGCCCCAAAATACACATCGTCTGTTCGTAGTTGGCTGATTCTGCTAATAGTCCAGCGGTTATAGCGTTTTAGTATATTGTTCGAAGCTAGTTGATTCATTTGGCTCACAGATTCGGTTTCAAGTGTCAAGTATCGGTACCATCGACCTTTTTTCGCAAATGTATAATCGTATATCCATTGTTTTACCGCTTTTGCCCGCAAAAAATTAGTTTTTTTATTTTTTGTAATCTCGAGTCACATTTTGGGTCTGATTCAACTTTTCCATTGAACTCATGAGTCTATCTCGTCACACAATCAATATCATTACATATCATTGTCAACTTATCGATTTGTGAAGCTGGTATCATTATCATCAAATATTGTTTGCCTGGGTTGACATCGTTTAAACCAAAATATACTCTAGCAGCTTTCCTTGCAGTCATGTATTTGAGTCAGTGTTCGTAAGGTAGTATTCCTGCTTTCTTTTTTAACACTTCTACTGATGTGGTCTTAAAGGCACCGATTATTCGACGTAACTTCATGTTCTGCGTGACATCTAACTTCTTAATTTCTTCTTTTAATACCTTGTGGTACTATATTTCCACTCCATATTCAACAACAGGTCGAACGCATGCCGTACACAGCGATAGGACAGCCGATCCTCGCATACCTAGCTTTGTTCCACCAAGTCTCCAAATTGCACCAACTACTATTCTTACGCTGGCTGTTTTGTAGTGTACGTGCTTCTTAAAGCTCGGTGCATAATTGCCGACAATTCCTAACAATTTCATGTCTTGTTGTGCGTATCATTTTTCTCCACTCAGCAAGGTCAATTTTGATTGTTCGATATTTTCGTTATAGCTCTTGGTGAAATGGATAACTTGAAGCTTCTTACTCATATCGATTTTAGTAGCTCTTGATGTGGTCCTTTCTTTACACTTTTTAAGAATAGTGCTCAGACGTCCGGAATTTTCATGAATTTCTTCCTGGACTGTGATAGTTAAGTCATCAATGAACCCAAAAGGGTTTCTACCCCATTCCTTGATTGCTGTATACAAAAGAGCGGTGTAAATCAAGAAAAGTAGTGGAGAAATAGGTGATCCTTGTGGAATTCCAGTACTGATATCACGAACTTGTCATTTCCTTTGATCCATTAGCATTCTTGCTTTCCTGTCCCTAATGAATTGGTAAGTCCAGCTAATCTTGGTTTTGGGTGAATTCATTTGTTCCATGATATCTGTCAAGATGTTACTGTTAACATTATCAAAAGGACATTGTATGTCGATTGATATTGTTGAATTGGTGTCTTTTGTCGTTTCTATTTTTGTAATGATACTGATGACAGAGTCTGGGGCACAATATTGCTAGTTATATATACACCGTCATTTTTAATCGTAGTTGATACCTAATATGTATAGTTGATCAATTTTTTTTGTAAAGAGTCGGACCCGAATTGAGATCTTTGCCTTTTGCGGAGGGATCTTGAATACTACGCACTTAATAATTAGTATGGTTCTTATCTGTTTAGAGGAAGGGGATGTAATAGAATGGATTCAAGAGTTATAACAAGGTGAATAAATATAGCTAAAGTATAGATTCTGATCATAGATCAGTAGTAGTCTGTAAAGGGCTGAGTATCGTGTGTTAAGGATGCCATCCTTCACTGTGAATTCCATCTCTATTTATATCCGTCAAAATGATACTTAATCCTCATCAGGAAACCACCGAGTATATTGTTATTTTCCTAAGTCTCCGACTTATTGGGTTTTGTCTGATCTTCTTTGTTTGATCAGTTTCATAGGTTTTATCAGTTTCATTTCAAATATTAATTTCCTTTTTGTCTTGGTCATTGGTTGCTTAGGCAATATCTTCGAGGTTGGGTTTCACTGGTCCAGCGGTAGGGCTGATTTTTTACAATTTTTGTAAGAAATCAGCCCTAGGTCTGGACCAATGGAAACAACCTCGAAGATATTGCATAACTAATAATGTGTTAGAAAGAGATAACTAATTATTAGTGCATGAAATATTAATCAAACTATCGAAAGTACTAATCTAATCGACTAATTAATCTAACAGTTCAGAGCCTTATGAGAAATAACAATATAATCGATGGTTCCGGATGAGGATTAATTATTATTGTTACGGATATAAATAGAGATGGAATTCCCAGTTGAAAGAGAAGATCCTGGGGAGAGGACTCAGCCCTTTACAGAATACGACTGATCTATTATCAAAATCTATACTTTAGATATATTTATCTACATTGTTATAACTCTTGAATCCATTCTATTATATCTCCTTCCTCTAAACAGATAAGAATCATACTAATTATTATGTGCGTAGTATTCAAGCTCCCTCCGCATAAGGCAAAGATCTCAACTCGGGTCCGAACCCTTACAATTTTTAAGAGCCGTTGTAGTATAGTGGTTAGTACACTTCGTTGTGGCCGAAGAAACCTCAGTTCGATTCTGGGCAACGGCATATTTTTGAGGACATGTTATTTTTGGACGAAACTCAATATTGATCTTTTTTTTTTTTTTCGTTACTACTTTTTATATTTATCAACACAAATTTATATAGAATATATGTCAAACAGTAGGTATTGAATACTTTTAATGATAAAAACACTTGAAGTGAGCTCTATGGCCCTCAGCATATAACAGTTAGATGTCTAATTCAACCAATTTCACGATACTAAATTCTCAATCTACATTTACATAAAAAGTCGGGATCAACCCATGCTTTCTCTTTAGAACAATAGAATGATGGTAAAAATTCTTTTAGTTTTTAATTGTCAGAAACTTTTGGATTATGAAGTGTTGCTACCCAAAAAGTCAATATCACGCATTCCAATCATACATTTGATTCATTACTCTTTAACAAAATTCCCTAAAAATCTGAGCACTTCACGCCCAATATTATCTATGATTCTTGACTGAGGATAATGCCATATCACACTGTCTCTGAGTATCCGCTCACTGACAAATCATTGTATTCTAATAAAATGGTAGCCATTTCTTCATCAGACTTACGGGTATCTGTCGACAATTATCAACAAAACAAACTCTACTTAGCCAACGTCTTGGGTCACATAGTCAAACTGTCTCCAAATAAAACTTTTTAAAGAGGGTTTAAATTTTATCAGAATATCCAAGTAGCAAAAGAAACTATGACAAATTTGAGACTATTGCCATGCAACACTGCAAGCAGCCAAGTGACAAATGATATTCACACTAATGGGTGTTTTTAAAAGTCGCAGCAAATATCAATTAGCATATCAAAAAAGTGTATTTTTAAGAGATGCTCATCAGGTGGTAGTCGATTTATCATTCAGTAAAACAGAACTGAGCAATATTTTTCGAAAAGAACTTTAAGACTGAGTTAATGTCAGTTACTTTTTTCCTTTTCTTTTTTGAATACAATTTATTTGATTTTTTTATATTTGCATTCAAGTGTCTATAACAGTCTGAAAAATTGATAAATATGAAAAAGGAATGTTGAAAACGAGCTAGTGGCAAAAAAATACCAAAAGGTTTAAAACAATCCAAAGGTTTTATGTAAAGAAAAACAAAAGAAAGTCAGAATCCTTCTTTCCGGTATCAAAAATATAGCAAAATATAGCAAAATACTGCAGGGAGCTGGATAGATCCAAAAAATAAAATGGAAACTGACTCAATGACATTCATACATTATGAAATCTACGGCTATTTATAGACAACTAAAATCGGGTTTAGTTTGATTCACAATATAATTAACTCCTTTAAAATTGGCATGTATAAGTTAACACAAGTTCACTTGTTGAAAAAACTGTATTAATCTTTAGCATCGTGAATTAATCATTAGATCAAATCATTTTTTTTAATCTAATTAAGTTTGGGCAGGTGAAAGCATGATTATTAGGCCATTACTTTTGTGCTTTGTGAAATAATTATGAATTACAAACCGATCACATCAAAATCAAAAGTTACAAGTTATTTCTCACTTTTTTGTATCGATTGAATGAGTCACAAGATTACTCCAATCTAACCCAAAATGTTCAAGGCTAAAGTATTTTATTGTTCGATTAATCAAAATTATTCAAAAAACCGAAATTCAAAAGTCAAAGTAAGGCAATGGTCTAAAACTTTTACGTGCATTTTTAAACCAAATACCATTTGTTTTGATAGTTAAGATCATTTCACATTTTTTCAAACCCAGTTGATCTTTGATTAAAAATTATTCACTATCTCCGTTTTTTGCCTTTTTCATCCAGCGACTCTTGTGAAAAGGGCTTTCGTACCTGATTAATAACTATTCCTTGCTCGTATATTCTTCATTGTTAGTATTTGTAGTAGATAGCCTTGTTCAATAAAGAAAATATGTATAAGACTATTTTAGTGACTTTGGAAAGAGTACAAACGGTCAAGAGTATATATATTAAACTGTACAAATGTGATGGGTTTTGACAGCTGATGATGTTAATAATATGAGGATTGAGTTAATAAATAGCAATAGTCTCACTAGGACGATTGTATCACTTGAAAAAATAAAAATTAAGGAAAAAACATGCTTCAAAAATTGACAGGTTGAGCACGAAAAAACAGTATTCGTTGATTTCTTATACCAAAATATAAAATACTACTCATATAAGTTCATACATAATTGAATATATAAGTTCTTGCCAAAAATAATAATAAAAACCCACTTATTTGACAAATTTTAAACAGCGTTACCTAACCTGTTTTTAGATTGACATTCCATCAATGCCTTGATGAAAGCAGTTTGGAGTCGATTGTGTATAAAGAGACATTATGTTGCCAATTTCTTCAAAATTTTTATTAAAAACAATAAATCTTAACAGAATAATCAAAAAGATCAATTAGTATTTTAAGCATATTAAAAGATAAAAATAAAAAGTTGGCTCAAATTGGGAGAAGATGGTTTAACTTGCAGTTTTCGTGGAGATATATCATTTTCCCAGCAGCTCTATTAAAGAAAATTTCATAAAATTTATGAAATCAGATAAGCTAAGAAAAAGTGATGTTGACCATATACCATTAGTATCAGTTGATCAATATATATCATGTTTTATAAACAAAATTACATTTCCATGTACAAAAAACGGATACGTTGATCTTGTTTGATCTTGATAATCGTTTCGCTTTTTTCAATTTTATTTTTATTGTTTCTACCAATCTGCTTTCTCTTGATATTATACATATTTTTTAATCATTAAACTAGTTACAAAGGTAAGATTATCCATGAAAGAAAGTTAATACACCTCAGGTAATTATTGAGTTGAACAAGCAATTGGCTATATATCAGTCTTTGAAAATTTACCTTGAATGTTGTTTCGGTAGCCCTTTTTCTGAAAATCATTTCCATTAGATTTCCAAAACCTTATATCTTTACTATTTGAGCATTATCAGATCTTGGTTTCATAAACCCGTCATTTTGGCATATTTTCTTGGCCTGATCCCGATAATGACGTGATGTGCATCTTGGTCGTCCGGCTGGAACTGGACACATAAACTGGTTTCAGCCGCACATTAACTTGTATAAAAATCGTGTGTTCGGCAAAAAAACAAACATTTTGAAACTGTGTGATTAGTCGGTGTGAAAAGCATTTCGATTGACGGGAATATATTTTTTGCATAATGCAGTCAAGTTCAACGTTAGTAACCTCAGTGGATTCTGCGAAACCAATACATAAGCGTCCCATTACTAAAGGGCCGGCAAAAGAGAGTGACAAGTCCAGTTTAAAACCAGCAGCCTCGTTAAAAAAAGGCTCCCTTCTGGATTTGTGTTTTAGCATAGCTGGTGAGTTTAGGTTATTATTTTAAGAAAAACCTTCTAATAATTTGATAGGTATCTATGTTTCATTTTTGACTTGGGCTTTGTTACAAGAAAGAATTTCGGCACAGGGCTATGGTCCCAACAGCGAAATATTTCGAGGAGCATTGGTGATAAATTCAGTGCAATCATTTTTAGCCATGACATTTGGCTACATTTATATGAAATATAAAGGTTCGGATACAAAATTTTTCAAAGGCAATACCGGGTTACTCAAGGACCTTACTCTGGTAGCTGTATCACAGAGCATGGGCTCACCGTTTGGATATGCAGCTCTCGGATACGTTAACTATTTGACCTTCTTGCTGGCAAAGTCATGCAAACTTGTTCCCATTATGTTTATTCACTTGACAGTATACAATCGCAAATTTCCGTTATATAAGTATGCAGTTGTGCTGGCCATAACAAGTGGAGTCTTCATGTTCACTTATTTTAAACAAACGAATACATCGAAAGGCGTAGACAACGGCATGTCTTCTTGGATCGGGCTGAGTCTACTTGGAATCAGTTTACTTCTAGATGGCGTCACCAACTCCACACAAGATCAAATTTTTCAAAAGTATACCCAGATGACAGGTCCACATATGATGTTTGGTCTTAACCGTGTAGCTGTTATGCTTACCTCCTGTTACTTGATCGTTTCCGGACTTGTTTTGACTTTTTTTGCACAGTTCTCTTCAACTGCATTACCACCTATAGTTTCGGATACGCTATTTTTTTTGTTTAACTCACAGCTGTCAAATACTCTTTCATTCGTTTCCCGGAATGGATTCCGTGTCTTGTTGGATATCGCACTGTTTGGACTGTGTGGTGCGATTGGGCAAGTATTTTTGTTTCATACTCTTGAAAACTACGGCTCATTAATTTTGGTAACGGTGACGGTGACACGGAAAATGATGTCAATGCTTTTGTCGGTCGCTTGGTTTGGACACAAGCTGTCTGGAGGCCAATGGATTGGCGTCGCTGCAGTTTTTGGTGGTATCGGAGCTGAAGCAGCATACAAATATAAACAACAAATGGAGAAAAAATCCAAAAAGAGTATGTAGATGAATGTATCTACATATATTTACGTGGTACCACAAATTAAAACATATATATTTACAAATATCCGGTTAGAATGAATAGTTGTATTTTTCTTTTACAAAAAAGTCCAGTTCATTGTGAAAATGCGCTCTTTCATTTGACAAAAAATGGTTATATTAGTTGTGACAGTTAAAATTGTCAGACAGATAGGGATGCAGAATATTGATCGATTTATATACAACATAAATAAAGATTTTGATAATCTTCTGGAAATTGCGAACAACTGGTCCTGTATATTTGAGAGCGTTGTATGCTTTCATGAGCGATGAAAACTAGTCTTACGGGAATTTTCTCCTCTCTCAGAATTTAATCGCACCAGAACGCACAGCATGAAGAGAAATTATTTATTGATGGGTTTTTGGACAACAGAGACTTCAGCAATGCCAATTGTATTCTTTTCTTGGTTAGCTCTATCATCATACTTTTTTTGTATATCTTCCCATTTTACCGGCAACCTACTGAAACTATTAACTTGAGGTTTTTTGAAAATATAGGATGGCATTCTTGCACCCGAGTTTTAACTGAAGTAGCTGAACAGACAAAATATATGGCTATTTACTAGGAAACTAATTGGCGTTGTTTGAGTCGCTGAAGGAAACTAGTTGACAGAGATCAAAAGTACAAATTAACTACAGCTATTCATTTGTATAAATATATGACACGAATATAACCGATTAGAGCTGATGTCCTCGTATTCTACGAAAATAGAAAGTATTGACGTGGGTCTGCAAATTTAAAAAACTAACTGGGGTAGATGCTGTTGTGATCTCACACCACGAATTTCAATAAAAAGACGTAACAATTAACAATAAACGATTGCCTATTTGGGAAAATAAAAATATTGTGTAGCTTACATGGCAATTTTGTGTAAAATGAGTAAATAGTTGTGAGCAGCACAACAGAATTCGAATATTTGCTCGTACATTACAACTCCCGTAATAGAAAGCAGGCTTAAATTAAACGGTACTCAGCTATTACCATACTGGACTACCCAATTCAGGTTTTTAAAAGTGATAAGCAACTCCAGTACCATTGAAATCAATAGTCTATAGGCCGGATCGGTCATGTGGTTAGTGGTGAGATTCCCAGATGATATGCAAGCTTTTTCTACGTAAAATACAGTCGATTTTTCCGCGTATCGTCGATAAAATCCTTCTGATTTAGAGTAAATGAGTACAAAATGTTGCTGGATCACCTAAGGGCTAGATAATGCTCCCCCATTCATTGTCCAATACAGAGTCTATCACAGTAACCAACATAAAAAAAGAGATGTGTTAGTGAAACTATTTATAACTACAAAGGCTTTATTGAGGCCAATTTTGGGATCTATTTTTCATATGTGATTAAAGAGCATACTTTTACAGACAAAATGAAGATTTTTAAACGTGATGGGAATACTGAAAAGCAATTTATTCAAATAATGCACTTGAAACTAATTAAATCTTTACTTTCATATGAGTTTCTTTATTCCGAATAATATAAGTTCCAGTAAACTTGATTTTATTTTATTTATTTTTTTCAATTTGAAAAGTTTTTGGTTTTTATCAAAATTTTTTAAGCCAGTAGCTTTCTGATTTAGGGAAAAAATAACAACGTATTCTTTTTTTTCAATTTTTTTATTCTCATTACTTCTGGAGTACTGGTTATGTAAGATATATCTTCATCTTATGTGATATTCTCCAATCAAAGCGGAACGGGGTCTGACTTTCAGACGCTATAACTGCTGGAATTCAAACAGAATCACTTCAATACCGATAGCAATTCAATATATGGAATATCAATTTAGTATACGGAATAGCGTATCATCTGATTTTAGTAACATATTTTGAAAACCGGATATACGATACTACCAAAAAAAATTTAGATAGGACAAACATTTCTTGGTATGGACTTACTAAATAAATTTTGCTGCATTTGAAGACAACTAGAGCGAGATATTCGTGTCGTTGTTTTTTTAAATTCAAACAAGGAATAGCATTTGTTGCCGGAACATACTGCTACTGCGCCGGTGACGCTGACGCTGACGATGAACCGGAATCATTGTGCTATGGAGGCCATATCTCTAGCTCCTTAGCTCTAGAGCTCTGGGGCGAGTCTATTAGGCTCCAATCCAATTGTATTACATCATACGGTTAGAGCGGATGGCTGGTTTTCAAACTGTCAATCCGTGCCAGATCGGCTCGCTTTGGCACCGGGGGCATCAATTCGGCGCTGACTATAGTTGCACGGCATATACTATCCCGGAACCTGGAACAGGAAGGTTACCTTATTCATCTCATCGAAACCTATTTTGGCTCGTACAATACTGGACTAAATAGTTCCGAAAAAGCCGGTAGAAAAGACAGTTATAACTGCAGATGTAAAGAGCTGTACAAAGTTAGACAATACAACTACTAGGACCAGAACCAGGACCAGAACCAGTATCGCTAAAGAAGGAGTTGCTGATGGCTTTATATCCTCTCATTGGATTGAAAAAATTTTGTACACATCATCGCCAAAGAAGCCAGTTAACTAATGAATTATTTAAGTATTTTTAAAAAAATATTAAAAATCATTTGTTGATACTGCCTAAGGGAGTTTTCACTGGGGACAGTTCTTCTTGTTGCCGTAATATGGTCTTGGATTTAATTGTATGTTGGCAGTTTTCACTGGCGGCGGTGTCTTTGGTTGGCGTGGGGTTAATTGTACTGATTGGCATCGTTACTCGTTTTACTAGAAATATATGTAAATGCCATATATTTTATATGGTTGTGTAAGTACACGCTAAAAATTTTTGCTGGTCAAAACACTGTAATTTTACAGTTTTGGGGCATCCAATTTTTTAAAATCGTTATTAATTCCCATTCACAATGATGTTACAAAGTTAATGAATTAGGGAAAAATATAGCTTATAAGGTAAATAAGGGATATAGCAATAGTATATTAACCAAAAATGGTATATCCACACTAAAATTCATCGCTAGGCAGAAAACTGTAGCTTTACTCGTCTGGGGTATACAATTCTTCAAAGTCGTTATTAATTCCATCAACAATGATGTTACAAAGTTAACGAATTGGAAAAAAATATAGTTTATATGGTAAGGAAACGATAGAGGAATATTATATTAGCCACAACGGGCATGTACCCGACTTGGCCACTATGACAATATGATGATGAATTACCTTTTTGAGGCAAGTCAATGAGGTTTCCCGTTATTAAATCGAGTTTGCCGAGTCCCGGCAAAAACTTTAATTTACAACACCGAAAAAACACATATCCAGCTTTTCAAATACCAAATTTCAAGGATTTTGAAGCTTGTGGAGCTGAATAGGACGTAATCAATAACTTTTTTTCAAGGAACTCTGACTGGAACACACCCTGTTGAAGAAAAACTCGGAGCGTTATTGTTTTGGTCTAACCGGTCCCGGCGGAGCCTCAGATATCGGGTAATATGCTTTTTCACCAATTTCCAATCGATTTTCCGTCTTTTTCAAAAAATTTTGATTTTTAGGTCGTTTTCAATTTTTCAAAATCTTTCCAGACCTCGATAGATGCTGGATTGTGCTGGAGAAGCTATCAGGTTCATGCTCATGCTCTTCCTTTTCCTCAAGGTCAGTATGTCCCGAATGTGTATCACGTGTGTGTCACGTGTGCACCAAAGTTTGTTCAATTGTTCAATTGATGAAATTCCATGTCTTCACTGTATAACTATAGCGGCTGTATAGTCATCTCTTCAAGAATTGTAATGATTGAACATCTTCATCGAACAGGGAATAGTTTTTTTGTTGCCGGAACACGTTGGTAGTGCGCCAGTGACGATGGACTGGGATCATTGTGCTGTGGAGGTATATTAAAAAAATATTAAAAATCATTTGTTCATACTGCCTACAGAAGTTTTCACTGGGGACAGTTCCTCTTGTTGCCGTAATATGGTATTGGGGTTAATTGTACTGATTGGTATCGTTACTCGCTTTACTAGAAATATATGTAAATGCCATATATTTTATATGGTTGTGTAAGTACACACTAAAAATTTTTGCTGGTCAAAACACTGTAATTTTACAGTTTTGGGGCATCCAATTTTTTAAAATCGTTATTAATTCCCATTCACACTGATGTTACAAAGTTAATGAATTGGAAAAAAATATAGCTTATAAGGTAAATAAGGGATATAGCAATAGTATATTAACCAAAAATGGTATATCCACACTAAATTTCATTGCTAGGCAGAAAAATGTAGTTTTACACGTCTGGGGTATACAATTCTTCAAAGTCGTTATTAATTCCATCAACAATCATGTTGCAAAGTTAAAGAATTAGGTAAAAATATACCTTGTATGGTAAAGAAGGGATATAGCAATATTATATTAACCAAAAGAGGCATATACCGGACTTCGTCACTGTGACAATAGGGAAATGAATCACCTTTGTGGGACAAAGGAATTAACAAACCCGTTATTAAATCGAGCTTGTCGAGTCCCGGCAAAAACTTTAATTTACAACACCGAAAAAACACATATACAGCTTTTCAAATATCAATTTTCAAGCATTTTGAAGCTTGTGGAGCTGAATAGGACGTAATCAAACACTTTTTTTCAAGCAACTCTGACTGGAACTTACACTGTTGGAAAAAAACTCGGAGCGTTATTGTTTTGGTCTAACCGGTCCCGGCGGAGCCTCAGATATCGGGTATTATGTTTTTTCACCAATTTCCAGTCGATTTTCCGTCTTTTTCAAAAAATTTTGATTTTTAGGTCGTTTTCAATTTTTCAAAATCTTTCAAGACCTCGAAAGATGCTGGATTGTGCTGGAGAAGCTATCAGGTTCATGCTCTGCCTGATTCTCAGTATGTACGTATGTACGTATGTACCGAACAGCTATCATATGCGGCTGACGTTGTTTCCACCAAAGTTTTTTTCAATTGATGAAATTCCATGTCTTCAGTATAAGAATATGGTATCTGTAGAGTCATAGTTTCAAGAATGGTGACGATTGAACATTTTTGGCGAAAAAGAAATATTTTGGTTGCCGGAACTCGGTTCTAGTGCGCCAATGGACCCAGCTCATTGTGCTGCGGAGGTGCCATGTCTGTAGCTCTCTAGCTCTCTAGCTCTCTAGCTCTCTAGATCTGGGGCGAGCCTATTAGGCTCCACTCCGATTGTATCGAATCATACTGTTGGATAGGATGTGAGTTTGTCAATCGGTGCCGGCTCGGTTTGGTTTGGCACCGCAGCCATCAATTCGGCCCTGGCTGTAGTTGCAAGACATATAGTACGCTGGTATTGGGTTTAATCGTACGTTGGAAGTTTCCACTGGTGACGGTTTCTCTTGTTGCCGTGAGCTGGCATTGGGTTTAATCGTACTGATTGGAATCGTTACTCAACCCTGGGTTGAAATGGGTATATTTGTTGGACGCGTCGTTTAAGAAAATGAATCATGTATTTCTAGACACCATAATGAAAAGCTTTACTTTCGTAAATTAGTATCTATAGTGCCAACGGATTGTCAACGTTGAATAAATAATGATAAATCCTGGGGAAATTTTGGTTGTTCAAGTGTGGAATGGTTGAAAAAAAAAAAGTTTTTCATGGAGAAGCTAATTACCTTGCATATAATCACCCAGTCACGTGACCTACTTGTTGTCCATGTTTTTTTTTCATCTGTTTTTTTCCATTTCTAATCTTTTACAACCATTTCCATTTTCGTATTCCATTATACTTTTCTAATATATAAACGTTTTTGTTTTTTTTTGAACTCCTCACACTTGTCAAAATGTTTTGGAAATTTAACCTCTCGATATGTGTTTAGAAATTCGTTGAGCAGTTCATACTATCTGGTAACCGGTTGTTTGGTCTATTGACAATCTACAAACCAATCTTTACTCATGCTAGACTGGAGTAAAAATATCATTCTAGATGAGTATTTCAACATTTTTTCGTAGCCAGCTATTGATACCAGTCTCAAAGACGACAATATTGCACATTATTGATACCTGATCGATCACCAGTTCACGTCAAATACATCTATCAGCTTTTTCATAATACACATGAATATCTTTCGACCATTACCTCCCAAATATCATCGAAATCCGGCCAGCTTAAGCCTCTCGACTCTAACACTGGGAGGCATTACGGTCACAATAGTTTTATTTTGATACCACTATATTTTATACCAAGGTTCACTAGTTGTGGGCACCGATTTATTCCAATATGGTGGAGATGGTCAATTGTGTGAAATTTTACACTTTCTAAATCGTTTATGGCTATTCTTTTGGTGATTGGGGTTAATAGCCAAAGTCTTTGGTTTGGTAAACTTGTGTCCCTATTCACGTATTGCGTTTACTTTTTTTTAAGTGTACTTGGTCTGAATACCCGTATTTGATGTCCATATTTGGTTTGGAAATGTTCAGCATCACTATTTGATTATAGATGTCATTTTGTCGCTATCTTCAGATACGGTAAACCTTCCTTCACAGTTTTAATTTTAAAAATAAATTTGAAATAACTCGTAAATACAATACATAATTCAATTTTTACTTTTTATATATATATTCTTTTTTTTTTTTCAATTTATTTTCCATTTTTTTTATGTAAATTGCAATCTTGCGTACTGAAAGGTACAAAAGTATTATCAGTTTTCCCTAGATTCAGTTTGAATTGGTCGTATGAATAGACATTCTTGTGATGTTTGCTTTTCACTACAATAGAAAAATCAGTGGTTACTTCAAAATTTTCAAGATTATGTAAATATATATCCAAAGACTGAAAAGATACAGGTTTGCCTCTTCAATTTATAAAGTTTCTCTAAATTGGATAACACCAAAAATAATTCCTTGCTTGCCAAAATTGTAGCTGGCAAGGCCAGGTTGTTTTCATGTTGAGACTTGATTTAATGATCTTGTTTTAACAAGACATTTTCCTAGCGGAATTCATAATGGAGACTGTAAATGAGAAGTGCAGCTACGATTTTCTGAAATATGTTCTGTATCAGAAGTCAAGCTCGATATCAGTCTTAGCCAATTAATATTTTTTCGTATAGTGTCTTCAGCTGTTATCACATTTTTAGGAAAAAAAGTCGATCCACTTGAATAGCAAACCGTTTTAGTAGGCAAAAGATTTTAAAATTTGCATCTCTCATCTATGCTCTACTGGTGAACGCTACATACTGGAAGATGCTATAACTTTAAACATTTCAGAATTTACTTCTAAGACTTTGAGGGTTTTTGTCAATGGAAACTAACTAATATTTTACTATAAAATTATTGACATGGAATATATCACTCATCAAAACTCAGTACATGTTCAGCAGTCAAATTATCATGCTAAATAATCAATGAACCCAAAATGGAGCCACATAAAGCCTAATACCGTTTCACCAATCGATTTTAACGTATAATATACTTTGTTTACTTCTGAGATTGTTGGAATAATATATATGAATACTGTATTTTCTCCTTATGCCATATTGGATTTATATAAAGAAGGAGCTTGTTTGAATGAACTCTTTTGCAAAATAAATATAATTTTCAAATCTGGGATTTAATTGATTTCAGCTTTTTAATTCGTGCAACTAAAAATTAGAAAAATTTCCTAGGTTTCCCAACTACTTCGCGATTTCATAACTATCGATTTTTATTGCACCAAAATAGCTAACCAAGAATGCGGTGGTTATTGCCCAATAACAGCCTAATTGATTTTCTTTATTTAGTTTAAATTTATATCCATTTGGTTACTACCTCAAAAGCAATATATATACAGTTTGCTACCAGAAGGCACAACAAACGAAAGTTATGTGGAATGTTTAAAGAGTCCAAATACACCAGGAAAATCGGTAAAATATTACATTTTCATATGTAAATATTTAAAACCGTTCTCTTCGACATTGCATTTTATTAAAGATTACATTTCCATATGTAATTATCTTGAGCAAACTCGAAATTCACTACGATTGTACAGATATTGAATTTTTAATGAACTTATTCAGTCATTATAAGTTTTGTATTTAATCGTCGGTTTTTCTTCTCTTTCGTCTCTCTTTTGTCAAGGGGAAATAATTTTATTCCCTTATCAAATAGTTTAATATGAATTTTATTTTCAATATTAAATCAATATTCAGTATTTTCCTCATGAACCGACTCAATCAAACTACTACTACTTACTTTTATTACGTTTCCGATAATCGCAAGTCTTTATGAAATCAACTAAAGGGGTCCGATATCAAGTCTTGATTCACTTTCACATGAAGGATACTAAATTCCAACCCCATGGTGAAAAAGAGATTCAACTTTGGCACTTATAGTTGTAAATATAGATAATATCTGTAATGGAAAGTAAATTGGTTGATTTTGAATCGAGAAAATACAAAAAAATAAAATAAAAAACGTTCTACAAAACTTATCTAGTATTAATACACTAATAAGGAAGTGAATGTGCAGTTGAGCTCGGCTAAAGTTGATATCAAATCAACTTATCATTCATCAAGAATTTTTCACTAATTTGTGCTTCAATCAGTTCTTAATTATATGCTCACTTGTAGATGACGTCAGAGCAATTTCCTTCTAACAAATAAAGGGAAACGGGGTTGCCTCAATACAGTCGTAGATGAATTAAAAGGGACAAAATGACATCTTCAATCAAAACATAATACTGAGAGTTTTTGAATAAAATATAGATACACCTTAAATACCAGTGTCCAAACCAAGGACTCTTGAAAAAAAGTAAAGGGAGTGCGTGAATGGGGACACAAGTTTATAAAACCAGACTTTGGATATTAACCCGGTCACCAAGAGAATAACCATAAACAGTTTGGAAAGTATGTGATTTGGCACAACTGAGAATTTCCGCCAGACTACTAAAACTTAGACCAAATGTTGGAAAAAATCGGCACATTCAATGGGGTATAGTACAATGGCACGTATATAGCTGAACGGGCCTAACCAGCAAAACTCTTAAACTTTTGGAAAATCCACAGACCGTCGGAAGAGTAAGGAATAGACCCGATAAAGCCAAGCTGCATTACCGGTGGTCAAAACTGGTGAGGCTTGATATCCCATGGAAAGAATACGTTTGGACTAATAAAATGGATTATAGTACGATCTAAATGCAGAATGTTATCGTTCGATATATAGGATTATTCAAAAGTTATATAAATTGATTCAATTCAATTCAATTCAATTTATTTACGGGTTATAGAAATATATAACTTCAGCTACTTTGGTCATCTGTTTGATGGATTGGTTGTATTATCAGCCAATCCTATCTTCGCTGACAGATTCTTACAAAATGACACCGTTTCTGAGGTCTCTTAAACGCGTATCTCGGGTAGCCCGACTATGAGCACTGATGCCAGCATTACGAGGAACAGAAAACGTTATATAAATTGTTTATATTGGCATCATTGCCAATCCATTTTGGGCAATCAAAATACAATTTACAGAAAATATTGTACATTTACCAAAGAATAGACATGCAAAAGATTAGTTTAGTACCCAGAGTACTTTCTCTTAGTTTTAAAAAATTCCTGTCCTCAGGGCTACAGGCTGGAAATATGTTTTATCACTTTTTCTTTCTCATTTTTTTCATATTCCTATCGGAATACTTGCTCAAACTTGTTGGTCTTTCTATTAGAACTAGCTCAGACAATCTCAATGGAATTTAAATCAAGGGACTGGGCAGTTCACTTCATGACCTAAATCCTCAAACTTCCGGGAAAGGAAAGCACCCACGTAGCAGTATGGTATCCAATCTTGTCTAGTTGAGCAATGGTCAGGTTGAAGTGTCCTTTGAAATAAGGTAGAATATGATCTTTCGTCATCTTTTTGTAAACCGCAGCTTTATAGTTACCCCATGCAGCAGGATATAGAAAATGGGACCTGTTACTTCACACATGCTAGTCATGCTCTGCATCGTATTTCATTAAGCAAGGGTACACCTTCTTTAACGGGTCGTTAGCTCCGCCTCGATTTAGGGCGCTTAGCTTAGTTTTACTGTCATCTAGATACTTCAAACACAATCTTCACACGGCCTGCCTTGGGATGACTGAGCACCGAGATATTTTGGCAGACGATAAACCGTCCTCTCTGTGGCCCAGAATAGGAGTAATTACATGTAGCTTCTATTTGAGTCTAGTCATCGTAAAATATGAAGTTTGGTCAACGCAGTAGAAACTAATGATAAGTTTCTCATTTACATAATTTTCCAAAAATTTTGAAAAATTTCACGATATTTTCAAACACCTGACCTTACCTCCTGTACACTTCTAAAACCAGAAAAAATTCAATTTACATTTATGAAAAAAAAAAAGGAATTGTACCAATTTAGTCTCAATTAGTCTGTTACAGAACCCAGAGTTACATAAACTCGATCTGTTGCCGAACCAAAATGAAGTAGAACTCGGCCTGTTGCTGACCAAAAATTACTTAAAACTCGGTCTTCTGCTAAACCAAAATGACGTAAAACTCGGTTTGTAGATAACCCGGCTTTAGACCCAATTAAACACTGTCAGTTGGGTTTAAATAAATACACTTTCAATTAACAGATGGCGAATTGTTTCGCCGACTAAACGTAGCAGAGCTTCTTACGCCGTACCGGGACCGCGTCGGCTGAAATCGTTCGCTCTCCATTAACCGTTTCATATGCTCCGCGAGCCCAAGAATCTTTGCCTCCAACACCTTAATCTTTTCGTCCTTGGCTGCACGCTCTTGCTCAAACGCCAGCTCACAGAGGTCGTTGGTTTGCGACCTGAGCTGTTCCTGCAGTCCCTTGTTGACCGATTTCAAGCTGACTACCTCCTCACACGCCTCTTTGGCAGCTGTCGACGCCTTTTGGTATTCCCCGCACATGTGCTCGTGCTCCTCGGTCCGCATCTTTGCCTTCTTCTCAGCCTCGCCCACCTGGCTCTCAAGCATCTCGATCTCGATCTGCTGCGCGTCAATAACACTCGCCTCAGGCGTCCCCGAAACCGCACGCACCGTCTCGAGCTCACGCTGCTGCTCCATTAGTTCCTTACCTGCTCGTTCAAGCTCCGCGTCGTGCCGCTCGGCTCGACGCTCAGATACCTGTAGCTTCTCCTCGAGTTGCCGCATCCTTTGCACCAGCGCACCATTCTCGTCACACAGCGCCTCATACCGCGTCTGCCGCTGCGCAGCTACCCGTGCTAGCACCTGCGCCTCGGCCTCTTTGGCGGCGTGCACGCGTGAGACGGTTTCAAGCCGTTGTAAAATCTTGTGTGTGAGAAGCTCCCCGGGTGGCAGCTCGCTATGCGGCTCCAAATTGTCGCGTTCGAAAAAGGTTGAGGGTGAGTACTTGTCAAGCTTGAAACGTTTCGCTGGGAAAAAGTCGTCGGTTTTGGAGTCGCTTAGCAGGTATCTGTCCTTCTCGGTTGAATCGCAAAATGGTTGGTATGCTAACACAGAAGGCGACGATTGGGTGCCGTTACTTTGGTACGTGTTTGATGCCTCTCTTTCGACACCAGGCTCTTTTTTGACAGACATGTCAGAGTCCTTTTCCTTGGTTTCCAGACTGCCGTTTTTCGAGTCTGTGCTCTCGGTATCGGGTTTGGGGTCGACACTGGGTTCCTCCAGCAATGACTTTTCTACAGCCTGAATCGAGTAGGTCGGAATTTCGGGGACGGGGGGCACAAGCCAAGCCTGCGTTGCCGGATCCGAGAGCCAGGGAAGAAGAAACTTGAGTCCTAAATAGTAGTTCGTTTTCAGTTCATCTGGAACGGACCCGACACGGCGACGGAGCACGACCATGGCAGCCATGAGGCGTTTTGTGTACAAAAGCTCGTCGTCGTTCTTGAGATCTTGGAGCGAATATATGATGTGTTCGGAGGAGTAGTACGGGATGAGACGAACAATTGGAGCGGGCGGACCATCCGAGGGCCTGCTCTGAGTCCGCAGGGCCTGAATGTGGGAATCGGTTGGACTAAAGCTGAGATCAAATGCGATGACTAGGTCGAACTTTTCGGATCCAATGTAGGTTGAGTAGAGCTGGGATGAGGGAAACAAATGGATTGTCGAGTACTTTTTAAGGGACTTGCTGGGCTGACGGAGGTACGTCCCAGAGTAACGTCTGTAGTTGATCATCCGGCCCAACAGGAGGGATTCAATAAGGTCAAAAGACTTGCCGGCCCGCGAGATAAGCGCGACATTGAGGTTCTTGTCGCGGATGATTTCAATAAGGTTCATCAACACGGAGAACTTTCCCGACGCCCGCGTTAAGCGGTTGTGCACGTCCTTGAGCAGTAAGTTTGGCGGCAAGTAGTGCTGGACCAAGAGGTATGGGTGAGTGGCCACTAGCTGGGTATTGGCATTCAAGCAGTCCAGCGACGTTTGCAACACCTCATTGTCCAATGAATCACCTGCTAGAAACCGTAAAATGTCTGACGCGTGCAGCGACACGATGTCGTCGGTAAGCTGCTTTTGGAAGGGGGTCATGGGTACCGGCAACACATAGTCGTTACTTGGCGAGTTGGCTTGCGGCACGAGATAGCCTGGTTCGAGAAAGTCGAGCCCTCCCGAAATGGAGGAAGGTTCTGGGGATCCGTCAAGAATTCTACTGAGATCCATGATTGCGTTGTAGTAGTTGATAAAAGTATGTGTTGTCAGGAAAAAGCTCGAAACATTATGTACTTAATTTTTTTTTTCTTGTATTGGAAAAACGATTCCAAGTAGCTTTACATACATTTCTGGTTTGTACATTTCCAAAGGTTAATTGGAATAAGCAATTGATAGAAGCGATTTTACATGACGATTTTGATCTAAACCTGTCGTATTGAGTGATTGTGTTGGAATCTCGATTATCGACAGAATTGAGGAACAGACGCGCAGCGACTAGTGTTAGCTACATGTTGGTTTCGAAATTGTAGATTCAATCAAGAGGCAGCACATATTACGTGAATTCATGATTAAGTCTGTAACGTGTCAGGACTCGAACCAAAAACTGAGAATGGAATTGATTATATAGATTGCGACAATAAACCAATATCCGACCGAAGTCGGATTAAATTTACAAAATAACAAAGGTTCACAACCTTGAGTTTGGTCTCGTTTGACAAAAAAGGTAGCCGTTTATGCTGGAACGTTTAAAAATTTTTATTCCTTCTTCTTTTTTTTTTTCGACACAACCATGGAACAAGTTTCGACGATCGAGCCTGGCCATTCTGGTTCGATTCATACCATCAAGTTCAATTCCTCTGCGAGCTACATTCTGTCAGCCGGTCACGATCGCAAAATCCAGCTCACGAATGTCGAAACCGGGGCCCATATCAAGAGTTACCAACTACATGCCTACGACGTAGTAGATTTGTGTATATCCCAAGACAGTTCAAAGGTATGATCAGGCCATTAGGGGACTATGTGTGTGAATCAAACTAACGTTTATTCAGTTTGCTTCTTGTGGCGGCAAAACCGTTTATTTATGGAATGTCTCGACTGGCAACACCATCCAGCGCTTCAACGGTCATTTGGCGCAAGTCAATTCGATCTCCTTCAATTTCAACGAGTCGGTGCTAGCGAGCGCTAGCAACGATTCTACCGTCAAGTTATGGGATTTGAAGTCGAATGTGCATTCAGAAAACTCCAAATGGGAAAACGGTACGTCCATAAAACCAATCATGGCTCTGGCGGACGCCAAAGATGGCGTGTCAGATGTCGAGATGCACGGATATAAGATAGTGACGGTTTCGTTTGACGGAAAACTTCGTGTATATGATTTGAGAATGGGAAAACTTATTACTGATACCGTTGGCGTTGAGTCTGGCACTGATAATACAGCCAGCACTAATAACAGTAGTCCCCGCGCCAACAGCAACACACCTTTAACCAGCATCTCAATCTCCCAAGATGGTGATACTGCCTTAATATCGTCTCTGGACTCCACCATCCGGCTTATGGACCTCGAGTCTGGTCTCTCTTTACAAACCTATCACGGCCATTCCAACAAAACGTTCCGGCTCAAGTCGCTCTTTTATTCCAACGACGAGCATTTGGCCAGCCCAAGCGAGGACGGATACCTGTACCTATGGAACTTGATGGATGAAAAGTTCAAGCATCGGATCCAGGTAGGACCAAGTAATGTCCCGATAGCGTACGATGTGGCTACAGTTGACGAACAGGTCAAAATCGTTGCTGGGTCCTTTCAATCTGTGCAACTGTTTAATTTGAATTGATTTTTTTTTTAGTTACAAAGAATCGAACACTGGCTATTAATCATGTGAAATGCAGGAGTTTTTTTTTTTTCTTTTGTATTTTTTCTGGTTGAAATTTTATTCTTATTTCTCAAACGTCATTTCCGATTATTTTTTTTTTCAACTTAAAATGAAGGTTCCCGTTATCACCAAACAAGAATTTTTGGCTATGGCCGAAAGCCCTGAGAACAGATGTCTCGTCACAGTCAACCATCGGAAAGTTTACGACGTTACTCACTTTCTTGACGAGCATCCTGGTGGCGGTGAGCTGATCGTTGCCTTCAACGGCGAAGACATTACGGAGGCATTAAAGGACCCGATGAGCCATATACATTCCGAGGCCTGTTACGAGATGCTCGATGAGGGATACTATGTTGCCATTCTGGCGACAGATGAAGAGGCCAAAAAGCTCTTGACGGACGAAAACCGCCAATCATTCAACTTGGTGTCCTCGCTCAAATCTGATGTTGATGCTCTAGCGGCCGGAACAAAAGTTGTCGACTCAGAGACCGAAATGCACATCACCACTGATTTCTCCCAAGACTATAAAGAACACAAGTTTATTGATTTGAACAAGCCTTTGTTTCCCCAAGTCCTGTTTGCTAAATACAACAAGGAGTTTTATCTCGAACAGGTTCATAAACCCCGTCATTACGGAAAGGGATCTGCTCCGATCTTTGGCAACTTTCTGGAACCTTTATCAAAAACCGCTTGGTACATTGTTCCAATCATTTGGATCCCATTTAATATTTACTGCTCCACTCTGGCCTTATCTAATGGATTCAATCCTTTTGCATTTGTCATTTTATACGTCCTTGGCCTGTTTTTGTGGACTTTGATCGAGTATATCCTCCACCGCTTCTTGTTCCATATTGAGAAATGGCTTCCTGACCATCCCATCGCGTTTACCCTCCACTTTTTGCTCCATGGTGTCCATCACTATCTCCCTATGGACAGGCTAAGATTGGTCATGCCGCCTGCCTTGTTTGTCATTCTCTGTTTCCCTATTTACAAGCTCTGTCACTTTGTGTTCCGCGACTACAACGTGTCCATGTCAGTCTTTTGCGGCGGATTTATGGGATACGTTATGTACGACGTCACTCACTATTCGCTGCACCATATCAGACTTCCTGAGTTTATGAAGGAAGTCAAGAAACACCATCTCGATCACCACTATAAGAATTACGATTTGGGCTTTGGCGTCACTTCCAAGTTTTGGGACTCTATCTTTGGTACCTACATGGATGAAAAGATCCCAAGCAGACTTATGGAAACATACAAAAAAAAATAGAAGGGATCAAAAAGGTTGTATATGTCTGCATTTGAAACGTGGTCATTTTCACTCGATATATACGGAATTAACTCAGGATATTTATATGTAAATTAATGTAATAATAATATCAAACTATACCATTACCTCGTCGGAACAATCTTCCCATTCACTGTCATTCTCTTCGGCCGATCCAAACACATTAAAGGGTTTGTGCAAACCAAGCTTCTGCTGGTTTTCATATACTGCACCCACACATTCAGCCATGATCACTGGTGCACTTGGAATATCAGGACCATCAAGAACATATCGCAGGTTTTGGTACTTGTCTGAAAACTTGCTCAGCGTCTCAACCTTTTTGCCCAATGGACCATACCCAACAACATATAGTCGGCGGTGATGCGGTATCTCCTTTCTTTGTTCCCAAGTCAACGGCTTGTTCGGAGCATCGACACCCACAAACCGGCGGCCGTGGTTCTTGTGCGCAAACGTCCCGTAGTACTCGTAATCGGAGTCAAGAGGAATATTTAACGCTGTCAGGTCCTGGGCCGTCGGCGCTGGCTGACCACTAACGCCGTTCCAGTACTTGGGCTGGTTTGATTTATTACCCGACACGCCGAGCGGCACTTTGTCCACCAGCGTTTGCTCCACTGAATGCAAACCCCCATCACGCTGCTCCTCTTGCTCGCTTATCAGCAGCTCGTAATTACAGTTCTCGCCATTGTCCGTCGTCGCTCGCTGTAGTGTTTCAAAAAGGAAATGCTTGTGTGGATTGAGCCTCTTGCTTCTAAAGTCGGAGCCTGTCGGGTTTACAAGGTCGCTTGGGGGCACCAGATCGGGCCGGAAACCCTTATCTACAACCACATTGCACTGTTCCCGGAGCTCGCGCTCGCGTTCTTTTTCCACCTCCAACTTTGGGCCAGCATTATGAGGTATTTTGCGAGCCAGATCAACATTGGACAAGTCGACATCCTCTGCTGGCTCAGTCGCATTTAAAGAGGACATAACCGATAAGGATGATATAACCGAGACTGGCAGCTCCTCGGTACCTTCTAATCCACCATCGCCAATCTCAGGTCGAGTGCCATCGTGGGTATTTTCAAATCTATTGCTTATTCTCGCGTTTTTGATAGCGTATTTACGGAAAGATTGTGCAGCTGATCGGGTTTTATCTAACATTCCCCATTCAACAAGCCGCTCCTTGAATTCAGAGTTCTTCATATGGTCGTCCTGTTGGTCGAGTATAGCCTCGTCAAGACCATCCATCGTCTTTGGCAACCCGAACGGAAGGGGCTTGTTTTCCAATTGCCGCAGGCCCTCACGAAGGTATCCAGTGTAAAAGCGTTGGGATCCTGTCAGCCATCCAGGAACCAAAACTCCCTGCTTCTTATACATTTTGGCTACAGTTCGGAGATCTGCGTTTTCAGGCGAATTTTTGCTAATATACGAAAGATAGTCATTCGGCATGACCCAGTCTGGTCGAATCTTAAATGGCGTTGTATCGGTTTTTGCCTGAGTTTGGTCACTCTGTCCAATATCCAACCCTTGTTTTGTAACTGATGGAACTTTTCTCCAGATTGCGTTGCGAAATGCGATATTGTTGCGCAAACCCCGAAGCCTTTTGTTTTGTTTCACGAGGTCTTGGTCAATCGTTTGCAAAATATGACACTTTCGTAATTTTTTAACGAGCGTTCGCCGAACAGCAGCACGAGTCTTACAGCTTTTGAACAATTTGTCAAATTCGGAAACTTTGGAGAAACTGAAGGTCATGCGGTGGATATTGTTACTGTCGCCATTTTCGCCGTCGCGACCCTCGTTAGTCTCATCGTGATCGTCGTTAACCTTGTTCTCTTTATCTCCATTGTATCGAGCGGCTGGCTCAAAAAACTCTTTGCCAAGCCCATAGGCACCCAACAGGTAGTCTTGAGCATCTGGACTTGATTTATTAAGTCGCGGGCCAGTGCTCTTGTTGCCATGATCGTCGCGGTCACTCATTCCAGGCCGGCGTCCTTGGTTGTTGTCAATAAACAAACCTGTTCCTTCGCCTGGGATCGCATAGGCGTCGGCAAGAATGGATTTGTATTGGGAAACTGGATCTTTTGAATTGCCAAACTGAGAGCCGGGATCGATGAATCGGGTACCCATATGGAGGCTTTGCATTTGTACGGCTGAAACGTTTCCTCTAATAAGATACTCTGCCGGACTCGATGGATCAGGGATACTCGAGTCTTTTTTAGTAACAAGCTCGGGATCTGGAGTCACATAGTCATTAGGAAAAAGGTAATAATAAAGATCATAAATTGGATATCCGTCTTCGTCTAATATTTCATCAATACCTTTAGGTGTATTTGAAGTATCTGTTTCTTCATTGCTCTCGTGTCCCTGCCTTTGTAACACCTTTTTCATTTCCTCCTGTAGTTCCTGAGCGTTATTTATTGTCACAGGTTTATTGTCTTTTCCCGAAGCTCTAGGATCTTTGATATCTTTATAGAACAATTGGTGGCATCGCTCGTACACGTTTCCTATCGATGCAGCACCGCTGTTGGCTAACACCTCGGCCCAAGAGAAAAGATTGTTTCCAGCACGGTTTGTCGTCATGTGTTTCTTAACAACATTGGCGCCTATATCTTCTTTTTTCGAATCATCAGATGCCGACACATTTTGACTGGCTGTTCTATTGAGACTTTGCGTATTTGCACTGGGTATGGTATCATAAATATTTGAGCCTGATGATATATGTGTTGCATAACCGACTTGGATTAAAATGTTGTCGAGAAGGTCGAGCAACTTTTCGCGGACTTGTAACGGAAGCTCTGGCGCAGTGGATGAAACTGAGGGAACCACATCTCTATAGGCTTTCAAGTTTTCAGGCTGAGAATTCTGGGAAAAGTTTGGGTCAACGAAATTTACAAATTGGCGAGTGACATGTATGCCCTTAGAGTCAATATGGTTTGCATCTGGAATAAGCTGGTTCACTCTTTTTGTGTCTAGTATCGAAATGTTTTGTTTGTTTTTTGGATCGTCATTTAGCTTTTGTCTTTTGTTTCTGCGTTTGAATTTTTTGCTATTTTCCTTTTCTTCCTTCGCTTGCCCTTTCATGACTTGGATTTTATCATAAACTTGCCGTTGGAATAAAGTGTTGAGTTCAAAGAGCATGAGCTGCCTCGCATGAGCCAACCTCTTTTCCTCAACTTCTGATAAAAAATCGCGAGGTAACCCAATGTCGGGGTTCAATTTCTTCATGTCAGACCCATCGATATCGCCAGTCAGTGGGTCATACTTGTTCTTCTGCCTCCGCTTTTCCAAATCTTCATATGCACTCATCGAATCTGAAATTCGGTACTTCCATAAGTTTTTGGGTAAGGTGGATGTTCCTGTTGCTATCCGGGCATACGGTAAGCCTTGTGGGTTGTCTGGGTCTGTATAAATGTCAGTTGAATTGTGCGGTGGAATGAAATCAAGGTTTTTTCGGCCAAAATTTTTCCGAGCAGAGTAAAAATCGGAATTGTTATTACTATTGTTGCCAGCAGCAAATGTGCTTGAAGAATGCCCGTTTGTAAGGCCTGGGGCGATTTGAGTAATATCTTCAAGATTGGACATGAGAATGTTGGAGCTTGTAAATTTTTTCGGAGATAAAGGCTCATCGGCAGTGGTTTGTACAGATATTTCAACATTTTGATCAGCTCCACTTGAAAGGGATATAAAGCTGTGGGTATTGGTATCTTTTTTCATGCCTTTTTGTTTGCCATCTCTTTGGGCAATGTCAAATGGATCAGTTTGTGTGAGAATTCGCCGGATTTCTCTTCGGCGCTTTGTGGAAGGCATATAATTTACTCCATGTTCTTCTTCGCCATATTCAACAGTCCCATTAACCGCTGCGTTTAAATCTAAATTTTGATTGTTTGGGTCCTTCCACCCAAGGCCTTCCACTCGTTGCAGCCGATCATTAATATCCCGTGCATCATCTTCGTCAAGTGGTAACAAATCCTCAGGTCCATCCTCCAAGTCCGGTCTAAAAGGCCAATTTGTCCACTGCTGTGGAAACCTTACGATATTTTTACGTTTGGACAAATGACACGAATATAAATGAGTTGCCAGATCTTGTTGAAACTCATCATCAATGTGCATTGTTAAGCTATGCGCCATGTTGAAAATAGGGTATGATTGTCTCAAGGCTTTACGAATTTCTTGGGGAGTTGCGTTGGGATTGTTGCGAACAGAGTGCAACATATCCGACTCAAAGTATGATTTGATATCTTGGTCAGTAAGAAAAGGGGGCTGTATAGAATCTGATACATGATTTGGAAGGCCCTTATCGGAACCAGAACTGCCGTCACCATTTTCATCACTGTCCGGATATTGGTAATTAGAATATATGGACTGTTTTCGTCTTCGTTTACGATCTTGTGTTTTACCATGTATATTTTGAGCTTTGTCTATGGAGTCATCATCATTATGAACCGATGAAGATGTAATGGTATCTGAATCACTATTGCTTTGAGAAATTTTGTCGAACCCATCACTGTCACTAATATCGCCAGCCGTAAAGTTTTCAAGTTTTTTATTTAAAGGTGAAGGTTTGTATTCGTTGCTGGACGAGTCTGACGAGGATCCTTTCAAGTCGTCATCTTCTTCTGTAGAATAATCGGTCAGTAAGATATCGCTTTCTCCATCAGGGTATATCGACAGTCTTTCATTAGGACTCATAATAAAGAATGGAATAAGGATGGATTAGAAAGGGAATCAAGTTGAGGAAGAAGCAGAAGAAAAAAAAAAAGCTTTCAATATATGCATTAGTCATGATTACATAATATTTCACCATTTCTCAAATCGATTGAGTTTGACATTATAAATACATAGAAATCAAATTTCAATAAATAGTTATATATTGATATAAGAAAGAACTGTAGTTTTAATTTGATTCGTCATCGATGGTGTTGTTTTTAGATCCTCTATTGTAAACCCAAAATTGAATAAAAATGATCATATCCAAAAACAAAGTTCCTACGGAACCAGCAAGCCAGGACGCGTTAATCAGTAAATATCTAGGAGAAACGTCAAGGGCAAGAATAGAGATGACATAAGTCAAGTTACCAAGACAGGCGAAAAGGAAGAACAAGAAGGAAATGCCTTCAACAGATTTGCGCTTGAAGTTAAGCAAAATTTGGGGAAGACGGGAACCCAAGTAAAGAATGGCGCATCCCCAGCCAAAAATCTGGCCCCAAAAGTCAAATTTAAGGTCGGCACCTCCATGAGGGTCGTTGGGATCAGTTGGGATGCTTGGATCACTGGGTACATGATGGAGTCTACGTTTTTCTGAAAAGTACCAACCGATAACTCCAGTAGCGAAAACACCAACAACAATGAGAAGATTGAAAACGACCGAGCGGAACTGGGAGACAGCAGGAGTGAAAGTAGAGCACGAGGACAAAGAAGAGGTATCACTTGAAGAAGAAGGTCTTGGACGTATTTCGAGATCCATAGTTCCATGGGTAGTAGAAGAATTAGAAGACGACTGAAGAAGACGTTGATCTTCGGTATGATTATGATGATGGTGATGACCAAATGGCGGGATTTCCTGGTCATCTTCATAAGACTCTAAGAGCGGGGTTGCAGGAGACAAATGAGCAGGATCAACCTTGACTTGGAGTAACTGTTTAGCGTTACGCTTGTTGTAAATAAGAATTTGAAGCAACAAAACGATATCAGCAAGGGTATACCATATCGACAGAGCGATCATTGTCGGTAAGACATCTTGTAAAATGGAACCAGCAACATTGAGAATATCGCCAGCGAGCCAGAGGATGACAAACGTCAAAGACAGACCTTCGGCGCTTTGACGACGGAACTAAAAATAAATTAAATTGAAAAATAACAATAAAATTAGAAATGGATTTGAGACCATATACAGAAATCAAAGTATAAAACATACATTTTCGTATAACTGAGGGGTGAAAACAATGATCCAACAAGAGATGGAAATGGAACTAAACGATACCCGTTAGAAAAACAATCAAAAAAACAAAAAATACATGCACGTACCCAGTGATTCCACTCACTGCTCGAGCGTCAAGAGTAATAGGAGGAGGAGGAGCCATTTTCTAGTGAATATGTATATTTGAAAAAGAAGAAAAGAAAAAAGTTTTCATGGTTTGAAAAATTTAAAGAGGTTGGGAACGGACCTTTTGCCCATCTTGGGGATGTTCACATGCACAGTCACGTGTGTTCCTGAAGGTCACAGCAGGTCTTGAAGGAGTACCGGCGATGTCAGGCCACGAGGAAACCCGATATCTAGAAAAACGAGTAGATTGCGTTTCAAAACAGAAATATAAACAACTTGTCAAGTTGATTTAGACATCATTTCGGCCGAACGCACTCAGTCTGGTTGCATTTGGTTTCATTCGTCAAAGCCTTTGGACACCTACAGATCTGTAGATTTATACATTGTTAGACGGCTTCTTCAGTCATTATGACGACATCGTTTTCTTACGGGTTCTGAAAATTGAGTCATGAAAATAGCACCAATGTGAACTTGGACTGTTGCAGTTCGTCCAGCCTTTTTTTTTGCTACATCCAAAACGCAAACGTCAAACCCATGTACGGCTAACGCCTGTACCAACCTCTCCAAACTGTATTTCGGGTTGGATTCCTTTTCAGTTACAAAATTCTAGACGGCAACTCAAATGCTGACGAGCTAGAAAAGGAATGCCCTTGTTTTATTCATTAAAACTGTAAAAATTACGTTAAATGGTGACTGCAGTATGTATGGAACCAATATTTCAGCATCGTGACTTGGGTACTGGGCACTCCTTTGAGGCAGCTAAATTTTTCATTAATTCGAGATAACAATAATAAAAATATCAAAATGGATAATACAGGATGGACATTATATCGCCTTTACTTTTTTTGTGTTTATTAGGCTTGGCTATTTTTTTTTTATTTGTGACCTATTCAGGATCATGGTCATTGGTAGCTTTACTGCTTTCAAGCATCGATATTGTACATTGAAATTTAAATATAGGTTTTAATGCGCCAAAACCAAATAAACACGCGTTTAAAATTCCATTTGAAGACATTTTTAAATCCAATTGACTATTAAAAGCTAAGCTATATAATAAAAAAAAAAAGAAACAAACCATTTTCAACCTAAAAAACATTAAAAATAATTAATGGTTTCACCAATTTTTGAATATCAAAATAAATCGACATCCTCCGACGTATTACTGGCGTTATTATTATTATCGTTATCTAATATATATCGTGCATTTTGTTAAAAGGAAAACAAACAAATTAAACTCCAACAACCTCTGGGTGTGCTTTGCTAGAAGCAAGGTGTTCTTCTTCCTTATCCCAATGTTGGCCTTCTTCTTGACCTTCGACTTCGCCATCAATTTCGGCCTCATCTTCCAATTCGTAAGACTCTTCGGGGTCAGCGCGTCTGATAGAAAGAGTAGGCTTAACAACAGCCTGGTCAGGGGTCCAATTGGCAAGGGTATTTTCGCAGTCAATAATGATTTGTTTGGAAGCCTCATAGCCATCGTAGCTAGGTCTAGTCTCGCCAGGAGTGACAGGAGAGTCATCAAGAAGATCAAGAAGAGCTTTACCATATCCAGCAATGTGGGCAAGCTTCTCAGAGTGTTCAATGACTGCATCAAATTGATAATTAAAAGCAGCCTTAAGCTTGTCACGTGTAATGTTGGAAAGTTGCGCCTCGGCAACGAGAGATTCAGCTTCAGCACGAACCAACTCTTGCTCAAGAACGATAATCTTGGGGGAGTTAGGATCCTTGTATTTCAACTGAGCAATCTGGTCGGTGATCTTTTGCTTTCTTTCACGAGAAGGCTGAACTGAAGCTTCAATGTTTCTGATGGCCTTAAGGGTGATACGGTACTGATCGTACTTGTCAATGAATTGGTCTTCAAGTTCACCAGTCTCGTAGATGAGAACGCCTAATCTGTCAGTAACATCAGAGACATCATCATCACCTTCTTCACCCCAAGCAGAAAGCTGTTTGGCAACTTCTCTGCGTTCACGGGCAACAAGCTCAATAGATCTCATGACATTCTTTTCAGTCTTGACCAATTGAGCAAGTTTGCGAGCAAGGTCAGGGCCCATAGTGCCAGCAGTAGATCTTCTAAGTGTTTGAGCTACACGAAATATAATTTAGAAATGAATTATTATGGTTAGGCAATGTTTTTTTTTTTGTAAAAAAACTAGTTGAGTTTCGAAAAACCAAACAAAGGGATATAGCAATAACAAACATACCAATGGAGCCTTTTCCAAAGAAACGACCAGACTTGGTGGTCGAGGGAGGGGGAGGGGGAGCTTGCAATTGAGCAGCAGTAGGAGCTCTGCTATTACGGAGGGAATAAGTTCTGTGCATTGTAGTTAAGAGAGTAATAAAATGACTATAATAGTTGCTAGTAAAAAAATAAAAAAAAGTGAACGAAAATATAAAGAAATAAAGTAAAAACTTGGAAAGATTGGCGTGGTTATATACAAAAAAAAAAAAAGTCATTTGCAGCGCAATCAAAATGTTCACTACAATGTCATGTGAACGACAACAGGTGAATAACCTTATTAGTGGCCATTGCGTCATATCTTCAAATTGAGACTGTGTTGGGTAAAGTCGCAACCAAAAGCTGCATCATGCCTTGCCGATCACCTGATGATACAGTTTTTCAGCAGTTACCCGGTTTTCATTGGCATTCATCTTGGAAATACGGAGGCTTTTGATGTTCAACCATTCAGGACAAAGCCCACTGATGGAGTGCAGGTTGCTAATGATATATTGATTGGGATGTAGAATACTTTGTCAGCATGAGGTTGAGTCTTTCATGATTTTACAACTTAAACTAGTCTTTTTATCGACTCTTGTTGTAAATCAATCTTGGTGGTCATTCTTGGTAATAATTGTCAAGTTCCAAAAATCTTGAGATTCTTGTGTTATAAAGTACATGGCTGTAAAAGTATCTCTACGATGCTAGACTACTTCTAACGACAAGCAGAGCTTGCCTGGGAAAGTTCCATAGATTCAATTATTAATACATAAATGGTTGAATGGTTTGCTTGGAATTTCCAAAGAAAAGTCTTCAGTCTCGCACTTTGAAAAACCATAAATGAAGATATGGATAGTATGTGTTTCTATGCCGTAAACCCATCGAGCATACAGCCAAATGACGAAACGTCTACAAAAACGAAATTGGATCATTGTTTGCGATTCAACTAATACGGGTCTTCCAATTCGTAATTGTTGAATATATTCACATTTTTCCAAAGCGGCATGTAAAGCAATTAATAGCAAACGAAATAACGAAATGGGAGCTGTGACGAAATTTGGTTTATGTAAGCCATGAAAGTAAAAATAATAATAACCAATCTAGTCTCGAACTGCTAACCAAAAAAAAAAAAAAAAAAAAAAAACCTACCCCAGAACAGCAATAAATGATCTTTATGGGTTAGCAACCAAAACAGATACATTCATGGAGTATTTAAGAGTTTAGAACTTCTAAGTTACTTTATATTAAACGCAAAAGCCACCTCAACTACCCTTGAAATTGCATCTCTGTTAGAATATTTGTAACAGAGGAAGGATTGGATTACATCTCATAAATTCTTTTCCACAAGCATTGTACTCAAGAAAAGAAAAAATCCAATAATTAAGAAAAGCAATCTATTTAAATAGTTGTAGGGGATGTCTCGTGACATAACTAACTGAATAAAATGAGACTAGGTTAGGATAAATTTCTCCAAAAAGAAAAAGAAATACAGACGCAGACAAAACTGAACCAGATAGGTAAGTATTGTCCCAAAAACAATCATTGTAATGTCAACTTAGATAAATAATATTCAAATACAGGCACTGTGAATTATATTGAATTTTTAATATTACTTATAGAAATGTGAGAAAATAGTTGTTAAGTGTATAGTCTCTATCAAGTTTCCGTTCTTATCGAAATTTTCTATTAAAGCAGATTGTATATCTCAAACAGAAATTTTTAATAATCTCGAAGTATAATGTTCAATAAAATTCAACGCAAACCTCTAGTAAACTATTGACACATATCCTAATATTTTAGAAACTCGAATACAAAAAATAAAAAAGACAATTATGAACTAAATAAGAATTCGTACGCCGGTCTAACAACTGGGGAAATTACTCCCAAAATAGGCCGTTCTACTCGCAGCAGGTATCTGATTATCTCTGCCTTGAATTTTGCTGTTTCATAAGGAGACGTCTTACCGCATTCTACAGGGTCGTGTAATATTGTCAATGATAAGGAATTCTTTAGATTCATGTCCGGTTGCAGTACTGACATCGGTGGTATTGGTGAAACTGATACGGCAAAAGAAACTGGCTGACTTATGGTTAAAACTGCAGAAGGAAATCTGGTTATTTTGAAGCTGGAAGATGTGTCGTGTATATGTGTGTGTTGACCGCTAAAAGTGGCACATTCATGGCCCTAATGAATTTTGTTTTGTTGGAAGAAATGAACTTCTCCTCTGGAGGAGGTCACCTTGTCAAACAGTTTCATTCTGATCACGGTGAAATGGTTATTTCTGGCATCATTGTGTCATGGTTGACTTAAAAGGCAATTACGAAAACTACCACCGCGCCTTATACTTATCAGCAAAGCGGTCGTGATACACTTAAGAATCGTACTCTGTTGGATCATTCTAGAGCTATTTGTTATACTGTCGATGTGCCAAATTCTTTCTGGTCATTGGTCATTTCTTGAGCTGGTTATGATGTGAATCTTCAACCTTCTCGAGTCCTCCGCAACTATACATCATTTTAGCACTCGCATGGCTGTTATCCTGTGTATATCCACATCATAATTGTCAGATGTCGTGCTAGTGTGGTAGTTTCGAAGAATTAGTGTATTACCGAAGTAACAGGTATAGGTTCGGGGAAAGCTCAAAGACATTACACTTCACCCCGTGAATATCTAAAGCAATTGCTTCAAGATGATATTCTAATACAAACTATTTGGAAAGTATATTGAAACTGTGGTGAAATTATCTTGAGCGCAAAATACTAGCCGTCATATTATAATGTGTCATAGTCTTGTGCAAACTGGAAATTAACGGCGAATTTCCAGATACTCAATTTATGATGAAATCTTTCAGTTCTTGGAAATTTTTTATATAAGCGTCGGTATCCCCTGTCCTTCTTCCCTCTTTTATCCAGGGCAAATAAGTTTATTTATATATCAAATATTTTCATCCTAAGTATATTTTCTATATTAAGTTCAAAGTCAGCGTTGTTCAAACGAATTTATTGCACGAAATCACTATCAATTACTGTCACTTTCACTGAAATCTCTAGTCGCCTTGAACTCCAATAAATTCACTAGATACCAAGTCTTGATTGATCTCCTCATGAAGGATATCAATTCTCAAAAACAATAAACAAAGCTGTTGCTGGAATATTTGTGGGATGCTCCCCCCTCAAATATGAGCCTTCAGATGCGGTAAACTGTCTTTCACAGTTTTAGTATTAAAAATAAATTAAGAAAAACCGTAAATAAAATGAATAAATACATTTGAAATAATAAAGTTTTATTAAATTCCCTTGTTACTGAGTATTATTGTTTTTTTTTCTTTCTATTCAATGGAATTTAAATACGGGTTACTGAAATAAATATCATCAGCTACAGGCCTTTTTGTGTCATTTTTGTTTTTCATTAATTCTTGAGTACTGTGAATTGATATCCTTCGCGTGAGGCTCAGTCAAGAGTTGGTATCTAGAGGGTTTAGGAAAGTTCATAGTAAATAGTGATTTCAGTAAAAGTGGTAGTAATTGATAATTGGTTTGGTACAGTCAACTCGTGAGGACAATGTTGACTTTTAACTTAATATATAAAGTAAGCTTAGTATTAAATTATTTAGTATAGTAGTGTATAGAATTTGCCTTTGCAAAGAAAGAAATAAAGAATTGGGAAGAGTGGTTTCTTATAAAGAAAATTCATGAAACATATGATGTTTTTTCTTGTTATCGTGTATTTGTTTGTGATGGTTTGATATGAAACAAACCATCTAATAACAAAAAATTGTTCATCAATTGCTGGTTTGCTCATGATAATTTCATAAGAAATGTAATTTCTAACAGATCATTGTGCTGTGGAGGTGCCATATCTCTGGGTCTCTAGCTCTGATGCAAGCCTATTAGGCTCTAGGCCGATTGAATTACATCATACGGTTGGAGAGGATGGTTGGTTTTCATATTGTCAATCGGTGCCAGCTCGGCTCGCTTCGGCACCGGAGGCATCAATTCGGCGCTGACTGTAGTTGCACGACATTTACTACGCTGGAACCTGGGACCTGGAACCTGGAACAGGAAGGTTAGCTCATTCACCGTTTCGAAACCTGTTTCGGCTAGTATGATACTGGGTTAAATAGTTCCAAAAAAGCCGTTAGAAAAGACGGTCATAACTGCAGATGTGGAGAGCTGTACAAAGTTGGACAATACAACCACTAGGACCAGAACCGAAACCAAAACAAGTATCACTAGATGTGGAATCACTGACGGCTTTAAATCCTCTCACTGGATTGAAAAAATGTTGTACACATTATCGCTAAAGAAGCCAGTTAACTAATGAATTGTTCAATCATTTTTAAAAAAATATTAAAAATCATTTGTCCATACTACCTACGGGAGTTTTCACTGGCGAAAGTTCCTCATGTTGCCGTGAGATGGTATTGGATTTAATTGTACGTTGGCAATTTTCACTGGCGGTGGTTTGTTTGGTTGGCGTGGGGTTAATTGTACTGATTGGCATTGTTACTCGTTTTCCTAGAAATATGTGTAAATGTCATATATTTTTTATGTTGTGTTATATACACACTAAAACTCTTGCTGGTCAGATTATGCGTGAAACACTGCAATTTTGCACTTCTAGAGCATACAAATATTTGAAATCGTTATTAATTACATCAACAATGATGCTACAAAGTTAAAAAATTGGAAAAAAATATAGCTTATATGGTAAGGAAACGATAGAGAAATATTATATTAGCCACAAAGGGCATGTATCCGACTTGACCACTATGACAATATGATGATGAATTACCTTTTTGAGGCAAATCAATGAGGTTTCTCGTTATTAAATCGAGTTTGCCGAGTCCCGGCAAAAACTTTAATTTTCAACATCGAAAATGCACCTATACAGCTTTTCAAATACCAATTTTCAAGCATTTTGAAGCTCGTGGCGCTGAATAGGACGTAAATGTGAACTTTTTTTCACGGAACTCTGACCAAAACTCATCCGGTTGAAGAAAAACTCGGAGCGTTATTGTTTTGGTCTAACCGGTCCCGGCGGAGCCTCAGATATCGGGTAATATGCTTTTTCACCAATTTCCAATCGATTTTCCGTCTTTTTCAAAAATTTTTGATTTTTAGGTCGTTTTCAATTTTTCAAAATCTTTCAAAACCTCGATAGATGCTGAATTGTGCTGGAGAAGCTATCAGGTTCATGCTCATGCTCTTCCTCTTCCTCCAGGTCAGTATGTCCCAAACGTGTATCACGTGTGCACCAAAGTTTGTTCAATTGTTCAATTGATGAAATTCCATGTCTTCAGTGTATAACTATAGTGGCTTTATAGTCATCTCTTCAAGAATTGTAATGATTGAACATCTTCATCGAACAGGGAATAGTTTTTTTGTTGCCGGAATACGTTGGTAGTGCGCCAGTGACTATGGATTGGGATCATTGTGCTGTGGAGGTATTGTACGCTGGAACGGAAAGGTTAGCTCATTCACCTTATCGAAGCCCGTTAACTAATGAATTATTGAATCATGTTTTAAAAGAGAATTTTAAATCATATTTCTTGTTCTTCCGGTATTCTTCTTTTGTAGGCAACTTTTGTCTGTAATGGCAGACGTCTGCCCTTTTGTTTCCGATTATCACTCAAATCTTACAGTCCGTGTAGTCACTGCCGTTTTTAAAGACCATCATTGCCATTGTATCTCCTTGTTGTGTTCTTATTATCTTTGGTGTGGATTGACGGACTATTTTTCCTTCTTAGTGAAATATGATGTCTTCAATGTCTTTGGCGGTCGTTCCATCCGAGAGGTCGTGGGGTACTGCCTTGTGCCATGATATGTTATACATAAGTGAATATGAAGACTCAATCTTAGGAATACAGGCTCTAGCATCTTAAGCTATCCGAGCATCATTCAATATTACCAAAAAACATTCATTATTTAGAAAATTCATGTGCAAGATGACTGTTTTGCCAACATGATTTTCAAACTTATACGCTTTTGACTTCTTGTCTCAAGTCGGCTATGTCTCTTCACCTCCTTGGTATATTTCTCCGTAGCTATCCTTTTTTTCTGACGTATTCGATGTCCATTTGACCCTTTGCAACGTTTTCTTGTATTCTCTTGCTCCTTTAGTTCATTCTTCTAATTGTTTTTTCAAGTTCGTCTACCTTTGCCGTCTAGGCATAGGTTTTGGACCGGGCTTTAGAGAGAATTTATCTCTGATATTGTACCCATTCCGTTATAGCTATCACCTTTTTCACACTGTTTAGCAACCCTTTAGTCGCGGTGTACAATTATTTTCCCGAGTTAATTTTTCGCTGTAACTTGTCCTTCATCTGTTCTTGGATCATCAATGTCTGAGAAAAAAAAACTACTTTTTTTGTTTTTCTTTATCCAGGACTTTGGAAATCATGACTTGCATTTCTCTTATTCTAATTTCAAACTTCTCCAAGTCCACCTACACGTTGTCGCAGGCGACAGTCATGATTCATTTCTTTGGGTACTGGGCGGCTCTAGCGGTAATGAAGTATCTTCCACGATTGGATGACCTTTGCGCTGCTCTCTTACCTTCAGAAATACTATTGTTTGTAAACTCATTGAATGATTATCTAGAGGAATGAATGCCCTCATCCGAGTCTATTTCTTCTTCAATTTTATTATTCGTAGGTTTTACCAGATGAACTTCATAGTCGAGGAGAGGATTTTCATGAGTTCATTGTTGTCCATCGATTCCTGATTTCCATTTTTCATAGACTTGACACTCATGAAAGCACGAGTTTCTGATACCAATCCTCTCTTTGTTGGTGTCTTCTTGAGGGGTCCTGTATTGAGCTTTGTGGTTCAGTCACATATATGATTTTTTATTTAATTTTATTATTTTTGATCGACTTGTTGATATAAGCAACTCTAAACAACTACAGAAAACCTGTTGTTGAATATGGAGTGGAAATATGATACCACATGGAAATGAAAAAAGAAATCAATAAGATAGACTTTATTCAATCCATGGAGTTACATCGAATAATTGGGGGCTTTAAGACCACACCAGTAGAAGTGTTACAAAAGGAAGCAGGAATACTACCTTACGAACACCAACTCAAATACATGGCCGCAAGGAAAGCTGCTAGTCTCTATTCTGGTTTAAACAATGCCAACCCAGTCAAACAACATTTGATAACATTGATATCAGCTTTGCCAATCGATAAGTTGACAATGATGTATAATGATAATGATTGTGTAACGAGAAGGATTCATGAGCTGAATGAAACAGTTGAACCAGACCCGAAGGGTGACACGAGACTACAACAAAGAACAAAAACTTTGATATTGCAAGCGAAACGGTAAATCAATGGAACTACGATTACACGGTTGAGAAAAAAAGGTCAATGGTACCGATACTTGACACTCGGAACCGAATATGTAGACTAAATGAATAAACTCGCTACAAGCAAAATACTTAAACACTATAATCGCTGGACCATCAGCAGAATCACTCAACTACAAACAAACCATTGGAATTTTGGAGAATAGTATCAAAGAACTGAAATCAAGAAGTACAGTTATAACTGCGAATGTGGAGAGCTGTAAACAGTTCGATACATCTTAAATGAGTGTTTTTACTAGACAAAACAAGGACTTAAACTGGTATCACCAGAAATGGATTTACCGACTCTTTTGAATAGTGTCACTGGTTTAAAAAAGATTATGAAGTTGATCACTATCGAAGGGATTAAGTGATGAATTAAAATGAAAAAATATATATGAAAATATTACAAAAACTAATAATAATAATTTACGTGTTAATGATAATAAAGGTAGTTAAAATTGGGGGGCCATTTAGCAGCGATGACTTTTTCTGTTCCTTGTGAGCTAACATTCGGGCTTTTACTCGTACTGATTGGAAATACTACTCAAACCTGGATCGAAAAGATTACAACAATGAAGATATTACATATATAGATTGAACTACTATTTTTAAAGGGAATAACCTAAGTAGCTGATGTTATATATTTCTATAGCCCGTGAATGAGAAAAATAAATACTCTTCTTATCCAATACTCTACAATATGACCACTAAACTTCTAGTTACAAGCAAAGCCAGAAGGCTGTTTCACGGATTGGCCGAGGCAGACCCGGTAAGGATGCAATTGAATGCAACATATGAAGGCTCATCAGTCCGTGAGCTCAAGGTGCTCTATGAAGTTGGTACCTAAAGGTGACAGCAACTACGAAATGCGTCGATTGAAAAGTGTACCTGATAACGAGTGTGGTGTTTGAAAACGGAAACCAGTGGACCTAGAGAGAATCATGCAAGATAGTACGGGCCACGGCCAATTAGGAGCCTGGTTTAAGAGGAATGATGTAGCTGAGAAGATTCATGCTGGTGAATATGGGGAGTTGGAAACGGAGGATCATATCCTAAATGACTTCCCTCTGATGGATTCACACATGACTGGTCTCAAATGTATATTAGCTGAAATTTCATTTCTGCTAGAAGAGACAGGACACATCTGTTATTTGGGTAAAAATGAAGTAGTGTCTATGAAAATAAGTGGTTGTAAATAGTGAGGGCTATTTTCAATGCCTCATATTTATTAATGGTCCTCGTAAACTGTCGCCAGGGCTCATAATCTTGTTATGAGAGATAGATATTGAATGACCTCAAACATAATGTGATAATGTATCAATCAGCCAAAATTAAACAGCAAAATGATTATGGCTAAAGTTGCCAATATTGTAGACTTCTATAATGGTTAAGTACTGCGAATCAAACCAACAAACATCACAACAATGAGAATGTCTGAAATTATGGTTAAATCATATATATAGACGCATCTCGGCACATGAGCATATACATCAAAATGTCAATTTTAACTACATATTTCAATTTAAACGACTCATTTCAAAGCCAAGATACATCTTTATTTCTATGATTAATTTGGATCGCGCGACCAATGGTGATCCAAAGGTTACTTCGATAGGTTATCATTCTTTCATATCACTCGTTGATGCACAAGTTTAGCATCATCAGTACCATCACTACAAATATTTATCATCATTTGAGCTTGATTTAACACAAGCCTATTTCAATCTCTAGAGCACATTTCTAGGATTGTCCGGTCTATTGGAACCATTATTACACGTTCGATAACTGTCGAAACAATCTTTACAGTTAAGGACAGAAATACAACAATGTTATCAAAAACCTTGAATTACAAGTTCAAAACTACAAAGCATCACACTTCATCGCTAGCTGGTCATCACAAACTGCCAAGGACATCAAATATGAACTTGCGACAGCTACGCACTATATCATTGACGTGACATTAGGTCAATGCCCATTCAATAACGGTTGCTGCAATCTTTACAATTGACGACAAATACACACCAATCTTATCAGGAACATTAAGTTACACGTTCAAAGCAACAAACAATTACACTCCATTGCTAGCTGGATATCACAAACTGCCAAGGATATCAAGTATACACTTGCAACAGCTGCTCACTATATCATTGACTTGAAATTAAGTCAATGCCCATTCAATAACTGTCGTCCTAATCTTTACAATTGACAACAGATATACACTAATCTTGTCAAAAACCTTGAATTACGCGTTTTCAAGTACAAAACACCACACTCCATCGCTAGCTGGATATCACAAACTGCCAAGGACATCAAATATAAACTTGCGACAGCTATGCACTATATCATTGACTTGACATTGGGTCAATGCCCGTTTCAAAATTGACGTGTCGGTATGTCAGTAGTATGCCACTAATTGCTTCAGTTGGATTCTGATGCACCTTCATCTACACAATAGAACAGGATCCAAATACTACTGTTGAGACGAAAGTGTTTAAACTTTCAGTTCATTGGTCAAAAATCATGGCCAATCAGAATGATCAATAATGCACAAATACATTTACATTAAGGGTAAGTCAATTTGAGCTTAATACAAACATTGCAAGCGGTTACTAACTATGAATGAAAAAGTCTACGAAATATGAAGACTTATTGGTCATTATCATTATCATCATTACAATTTTTACAATTTTTACAATTATTTCCACTATTACCACTATTATCGTCATCATCATTATCATTCAAATTATTATTATTTTTACCAAAATTTATTGTTAGTACCCAGATTTGTTATTTGATTATTTTATACCTCATGATTATTATGAAAAAAAAATGAAAAAAGAGAGAAAAGAGAGAAAAAGAGAATAGAAAAGAGGTTTTATTATTGGGGTTTTTTTATTATGCATTATTATTTGATTTCAATTACACATTTTTTACGGCGTTTTCGCTACATTCTTCATCAATCACTACACTTATTACACTTATTACAATTGTCACTACTATCATTATCATCATTATCATCATCATTATCATTCAAACTATTATTACTTTTACCGAGAATTATTATTATTACCCAGAGTTATTATTTGATTATTTTATACCTCATTATTATTATTAAAAAAATGAAAAGAGAGAGAAAAGAGAGAAAAAGAGAATAGAAAAGAGGTTTTATTATTGCGTTTTTTTATTATGTATTGCTATTTGATTTCGATTACACTTGTTTTACTGCGTTTACGCTACATCTTCCATCAATCACTACACTTATCCATCAATTGCCAGCAATGTTTGTTGTTCTTTGTGATTTGCCTGTTGGTCACTTTAGAACAGCTTACTCAATCTTCATTTCCCCGCCTGGCTATACGGCAACCAATCAATCAACTTAATGATTGCCCCATACAACAACAGGGAACAGATCTCTGGTGTCAACCTTCTTCACTAGAGACACCAGAGATTCAATCACCAAAGAATGGCAGCCAAGTCCCGGGTGACGGGCTTGAGCTGCCAGCAGCATAGACTGGAAGGAAGGTCTAGGGCTGCCGGCTCAAAAGTACGAGCGCTGATTCATGCTGAGGACCGGATCACATCTTCAGCTATTACAGGATCAGTAGCGTAGTGTTGCGAGCACGAGATAATCATGGACCGCTGTACATGATGTATCTGTTGGCGTGGGACCATCGGGTCGCCACGAACGAACTTAAAGCTTTTGTTTCCGCGTCATTTCGCAATCGCTTTTTGCTTCTATCTGCGTACTGGGGAGAGTGCCACCTCGCTACGTGCCGTGATTACCGGTGTCGCATAGGGCGAACCACAACCAGACGGTTGGGATTCCCGCAAGGCGGGACACAAACGGGTCACGGACTTTTGGGTGCTTAGTAACCGCGCCGTTCTAAGTGTACCATGACGATGCTAGTTGGCAACCTAGTGCAAACCACGAAGGACTCATGAGAGGAGTTGGCTGGTTTAGCCATAGAGGTGCAACCCTGCACGTCAGAAACGGTGTCTCATTCAAAACCAACACCCAGCGTTAGCCAGCAGATCAGCGGATCTCTAGCACGCAAGAGAGCCTGTGTGGTTTTGAATGAATCGACAGGAGGACGAGGCTGAGCGCACCTCAGTCCTTCGTGGCTTCATTGTACTCACCAAGCGCACGATGAAATGAGCGGAATTTCAAAGTGTCCGGTTAGATACAGGGAGTCACTTGTCGGTGTTGGATTGAGTCCTTCATCGGCAGGCTCAAAAGTGCGAGCGCTGATTCATGCTGAGGACCGGATCACATCTTCAACTAGTACAGGATCAGTAGCGTAGTGTTGCGAGCACGAGATAATCATGTACCGCTGTTCATGATGTATCTGTTGGCGTGGGACCGGGGGTCGCCACGAACGAACTTTAAGCTTTTGTTTCCGGGTCATTTCACAATCGCTTTTTGCTTCTATCTGCGTACTGGGGAGAGTGCCACCTCGCTACGTGCCGTGATTACCGGTGTCTCATTGCGCGAGCCACAAACGGGTCACGGACTTTTGGGTGCTTAGTAACTGCGCCGTTCTAAGTGTGCCATGACGATGCCAGTGAGCGACCTAGAGCAAACCACAAAGTACTCATGAGAGGAGTTGGCTAGGTTTTGCCAAAAAGGTGCGGCTATGCACGTCAGAAACTGATTATCATTCAAAACCACCAGCCAACGTTAGCTAGCAGATCAGCGGATCTCTAGTACACAAGAGATCATGTGTGTATTTGAATGAACCTACTGGAGGCTGAGGCTGAGCGCATCTCAGTCCTTCGTGGCTCCCCCTGTATTTGCCAAGCGCACAATGAAATGAGCGGAATTTCGGAGTGTCCGGTTAGATACATGGAGTCACTTTTCGGTGTTGGATCTCAAGTCCTTCATCGGCGGTGAGAGTCGGCTTCTTGATAGTTTGAGGATGCCTGGTGTTCGGTGCGGTTCAACCCGTTTCAAATATCAGGTTTTCTCTTGCTATCAAGTGTGTTGGGTGTTTAATTGTTTGCGAAGGTGTTGGATTCGATTGATGACTGCCGAGGCAATCTGATTGCTGAAGCACGAGGTTGATAACAATACTGGAACAAACAATCAAATATCCAACACAAGGCGCTGCTTGGATATTCGATGGTTTTGCAAAAGTGTTGGGTTTGATTGATGACTGTAAAGGCAATTTCATATTGCCGATGCACGAAATTGAAAACAATGCCGGAGCAAGCCATGAAATATCTAACTGAGTGTCGGTTGCATATTCAATGGCTTGTGAAAGTGTTGAGTTTGATTGATGACTGTGAAGCAATTAGTTTTGCTGATGCATGAGATTAGACACAATAATGGAACTTGTAATTGGAGACGCAACGCATGGCGATGGACGAAGAATACTTTATGGCTCATTTACAATGCATTTTCTTATTCAAAAGTATTGTCATGACAGAGGTCATTACTTTACCTAGAATATATGATTCTTCATTGTAGAGCTTTGGATGTCAGACAGTCAATTGTTGGAATAGAGTAGCTACTATTCTAGCAGGTGAGCGATTGGTATTAAGCTATCTGGCGACAAATTTGTGTTTATTATTCTTTGAAGACACGTTCTCGTTTGTTTGTTTTTTTTTTTTTTTTTTTTTTTTAACTTCATGACCAACTATTCAGAACTGGTTATGTTGTTGCAATCTGATATCAGTTTCCTTTTTTCGTCTTACTATCGATCTCATTCCGTTTTTTTTATCACTGGTTTTTCTTCTTTGGACATCGTTTTCATTTGTTCTTTTTTTTATCGTTATCAGATTATCTTTCTGGCTTTTCTGACCCTTTTTCGGCTTCCTTGGACTTTTTTTTTTTTGTGTTATCAAGCAGTTGATCTTTGGTGTACCAATAGTCCAATGATGATACTGTTTGGCGAATCCTGTCGATGGTCTTGTGGTTATACTGGCTGCACTGACTGATTACTTCTCTTTGACTCATTCATTGATTTTAATCGTTGCTACAGCTTCTCATTATTCTCTCAGTTATCTGTCAGTTGTCTTCCTTCTAAATTGGATTCGGTATGTGACTTTTGCTTTTTTTTTAAAAAACTTATTCACTCTTTGACTAACCACAGAATATCTTCATTTCATATGTCTCAGGCGATTATTACGGGTTACTTGGTGCAACCTCCCTTGATTTGCAACATCTGCCAAATCTCAAATCGAATTCGACGGTCGCCGCGTGTGTTGTCTAGAGTCTGCTAGCAGTACAACAATTCCTTTTATCGGTTGAAGTGGTACTTGATGTTTACATTCCATCCCGGAATGGTTCGGTGACCATCAGTAATTATGTTATTACCTTGTAGACCACTGCAGTTGCAGTCCATCAATTGGTGCTGGTGTTGAGGTTTACTGTTGCTGATATGAATTGCAATGGTTCTTGATCTGTGTCTTCCGGACAGGAATCGTTCTATGACTATCAGTAAATATATTTTTGCCTTGTGGACCACTGCATTTGCGGTTCATCAATTGGTGCTGGTGTTGAGGCCGCCGTCGCTGATATTGTTGCTGGTGTTGAGATTGCCGTCGCTAATATTGATGATATTGAGATTGCCGCCGCTGATATGTTTGCTGGTGTTGACATTGCCGCCGCTGATATTGCTGATATTGAGATTGCCGCCGCTGATACTGTTGCTGGTGCTGGTGCTGGTGTTGAGACTGGTGTTGAGACTGAGGTTGCCGTCGCTGATATTGCTGATGATGATGTTGTCATTGCTGTTTCTACTCTGTTCAACTTCGCTGATACCCCATGTTGTAATAATTATAACACACTGGGATGACGTTGGTCAAATTCAATCAACGACCGGAACTGTTCGCATTTAAATACTGCATTGACGGTTGCAATGTGCCGACCAATTGAATTTTATACCACCATGCCAGAACTGTTTTCGGTGTTGTAATCAAGAGCATTTCAAGGATTTTTGATTCAAATGGTAAGTAAGAACCATACATTTTGCCTGACACAAGGCGTTACTGTTTGCATATTAGAACCAATTCACTAACAGTCATATACTAGCTACCCATATTTTCAAAATATCCAACCCACCTATATCATTTGAATACCACAATCTCTTTGGAATCTATGTCGGTTCCTGCTTGCATCGAACTGACAGTTGGGGCTTATCATTTTATTTGCAGTACATGGATATTGGACTAAACAGATAAGTCATTGATTGAATATGACCCAAGTATGAGCAACAAAAATATTTGTTGCACATTGCTAAAAAGGTTGTATTGGACAATTAGTGAACAGGTAGTTCATGGTGGGGTTGGAAAGATGGGGTCAATTTTTTCAGGGTTTGGATATCTGGTTGGAGGTTTGAAGGTTTGGAGGTTTGGAGGTTTGGAGGTTTGGAGGTTTGGAGGTTTGGAGGTTTGGAGGTTTGGAGGTTTGGAGGTTTAGAGACTAGGTGTGTTGAAGGTTATTGTTAACTATGACGTAACTCTTCATTTTACATACATCAAGTCTTCAAGTGTGGTTCATCTATTTGCATTTTTTTTTTTTTTCTTCTTTTTTTTTCCTTACACTACACATCTTCAGTTTTTATTCACATTATTCGACATAACAGCTTCGATTTTGTTTACTATTGGCGGTACTACCATTACAAGGTCAGCCAGCATTGCCATGATTTTGTGTTCTTTATATCTCGTCGTTTATGAACATTTTGCTTTGGCCATCAGCTTTGATCTTTTCTAATCAGTTGTGTTTTCCAACCCGTTTTCATCAGTTTATTTGAAGTACTCAAATACATCCTATTGCGGCCTATACTTAGAATATTGGAACTGAGTATTTTTCATTGCCATGGCCATTGATTGTATGTTTGGTCAGCAATTGGCGTTTACTTGAATGGTTACCAAACAATGTCACTCAAGCTAATATTCGCTTCCAGACCAGGTGCAATATGCCTAAACGATTCGATGATTGTTGACTGGATGATTTGTGTGAGAATGTGCTTACACCGTCCCAGGCCATTTAGCAATTTTTTTTATCAAATCTACAAGGATACACTATTGACCAAGAATGGTTACGATTGACAAGTTGGGCTTTCCATGCTACTGGGTCATTATTACTTGATTTGACCTTTTTATTATTTGGGCGTAAAGGAGATGCTTCTAGTAGTCACACATTTGGATAATGATTTCGTTAATCACAGAAATAACTCGAATAAGATGTGAATGGATTTCGATATTTTCACATTTCGGTATGATTAACTCACATGTTGTCATGATATTTCTTGTGATTGTCCAGTTCACACAGCTGCTGCAATGGTTTCAGTATGATATCCCATTCTATTGTGCTTTATGGGGAGCATTCAGTTGGAGTTGGAGTTCTGGTGAAGTCAAGACATTGCCCATATTCGTTGGCTGAATCAACTTCAAACTGTCTCAGTGTAATACACAAGATTACTCTTTGCAATAATCGAGTGACAATAGCAATCATCTTAATATGTTCATACCAAGCTGTGCACAGTGCTTTTCAAGTCATCGCAGCATTCAGCCACTATGTATACCCCCGGACTATCGACATTAGCGACCAAGTCATTTGTTAAGAGTATTTGAGATCATCTTTGTACTATATTTTTACGCATTTACGGACTACACTTGTGTCGGGAAGGTCACGATGAAGCCAATGATTTTGGCGGGTGGTTGTTATTTGGAATTGGATCCATTCAAATCGATGCTGATGAAATGATATTTGAAAAAGACAGTTTTGGTGGTGATAGATTTGATGGTTATGACTTCTACAGAGATCGTATCAAGTTGAATACGGTCATTATTGGGGTTGTATTTCGACAGATCATGTTTTTTTCAACCACTAGGACGTTAGATATCTGCTGTGCAGCCGTTGTCTATGGGATTTGGGCTAGTCAGTTGAGCTTTTATTTGACAAACGCAGGTTGGGGTAATCCAGTTGTCAAGGTATTATAAATGTGTGACGATTTTGGAGTTTTTCTCATTTTTGTTTATCGTCATGGTGCTTATCCTTCATGCTGCAGTCTATTGGATCGTTAAGTCATAACCTTTTACTGCTAATCAATGGGTTTTTGACTGTAACGATGTGTTTGGGGCTACAGATTCTGATAATCTTGGGGTTTTGATGATCAGATTTATTTTTTCTTGCCGGTGAACATATCCATTTTTATGCCTATTTTTTGCGGGGACTTTTTTTTTTACAGCGGAATTGTTTTTCATTTCCTTTTTTTTTTGAGTTCCACTGCTACTGCTGGTCGAAATCTTTGTGCCACCGTTCTATTTGCAGTAGTTACTGCACAAGTTATTGGTATTGCCACGATTTGATGTGTCACTCGTTGTAGTGACATTGCATTGTTTTTTTTTTTTTGCTATACCTTGGCGGATATTATTTCGAAGAAGTGTTACAGGGATGGTTAATTTGACAGTTTGTGGTTTTCTGAATGCCTGGAAATGTTTATTGTTGACCATAAACCTGTGCTCTGTTGTTCTTACGGACTGGTTCAAGCTTACGAGTTGGTTCATACTCTCTGGCTAGTTCATACCCCCTATGGTTTATACGCCCTGGCCCGCTCATATTACCTGACTGGTTCATACTCTCCGGTTGGTCCATACTCACTGGCCAGTTCATACCCTCAGGCTGGTTCATACTCACGGGTTAGTTAATTCCTACTGGTTGGTTTATACTCTATGGCTGGTTCATACCCGTTGACTAGTTCATACTCTCTGGCTAGTAATTGGTGACACAACTTATGGTGACGGATGAGGAATATTTTATTGCTCATTTGCAATGAATCCTTTTATTCAAAAATATTGTCATTCTTTGAAAACAAATTCTCGCTTTTTTTTTTTTTTTAACTTCATGGCCAACTATTCAGAGCTGGTTATGTTGTAATCTGTTATCATTTCCCTTCTTTCTTCTTACTATCAATTTCATTCCATTTCTTTCATCACTTGTTTGTCTTCCCTGGTCATCATTTTCATTTGCTCTTTACTTCCTTTTTTATTTTCGCTGTCAGATTTTCTTTCTGGCTTTTCTGACCCTTTTTCGGTTTACTTCGACTTTTTTGTGTTATCAAGCAATTGATCTTTGTTGTACCAATAGCTCAATGATGATACCGTTTGGCGAATCCTGTCGATGGTCTTGTGGTTATGCTGACTGCACTGATTCTTTACTTCTCTTCGACTCATTCATTGATTTTAATAATGGTTGCCGTGGCTTGTCATTATTTTCTGGATTATAAGCCGTTTTTCTTCTGTTGAAACTAGATTCGGTATGTGGTTTTTGATATTTTCTTTTTTCAAAAAAAAAATTATTCACTTTTTTACTAACCGCAAAATATCTTCATTTCATATGGCTCAGGTGATTGATACGGGTTACATGATGCAAACTCCATTGATTTGCAACATCTGTCAAATTTCAAATCGAATTCAACGGTTGCCGTATTTGTTGTCTAGAATCTGCTGGTAGTTCGATAATTCCTTATATTGATTGCAACGGTTCTTGATCTTTGATTTCTGTACAGGAATGGTTCCGTGACCATCGGTATTTATATTATGGTCTGGCTGACCACTGCATGTGCATTCCATCAATTGGTGCTGGTGTTGAGGTATACTGTTGATATTATTGCTGATATGAATTGCAACGGTTCTTGATCTGTGTCTTCCGGACAGGAATCGTTCTGTGACCATCAGTAATTATGTTATTGCCTTGTTGACCACTGCATTTGCAGTACATCTGTTGGTTCTGATGTTGAGGCCTCTGTCGCTGATATTGTTGCTGGTGCTGATGTTGAGATTGTCGTCGCTGATATTGCTGCTGATGATGTTGCCATTATTGTTCCTACTCTATTCAACCTCGCTGATGCCCCATGTTGTAATAATTGAAACGCACTGGGATGACGCTGGTCAACTTCAATCAACAGCCCGAACGGTTCGCTTTTAAATACTGCATTGACGGTTATAGTATAACTATCCTTTGCGGTTTATACCACCCCGTCAGAACTTTTCTCGATATTCTAATGAAGTATATTTTGAGAATCTTTGATTCAAATGGTAAATAAGCACCATCCATTTTGCCTGGCATAAGGTGCCCCTGTTTGCATATTAGAACCAATTCGCTAATAGTCGTATACCAGCTACCAATATTTTCAAAATATTCAATCAACCTGAATCGTTTGAATACCAAAATATCTTTGGAATCTATGACGGTTGCTGCTTGCATCGGACTGACAATTGGGACTTATAATTTCATTTGCAGTACATGGGTATTGGACTAGACAGATAAGTCATTGATTGGATATGACCTAAGTATGAGCCACAAGAATATTTGTTGCACATTGCTAAAGAGGTTGTATATGATCAGTAGTGAACAGGTAGTTCATGGTGGGGTTTTTCAGGGTTTGGGTATCTGGTTGGAGGTTTGGAGGTTTGGAGACTAGGTGTGTTGAAGGTTATTGTTAACTATGGCATAAATCTCACGTTACATACATCAAGTCTTCAAGTGTGGTTCATTTGTTTCCTTTTTGTTCCTTTTTTCTTTTTTTTCTTCTACCCATCTTCAGTTTTTATTCACATTATTCGACATAACAGCCTCGATTCTGTTTAATCTTGCGGCTACTATCATCAAAATACCAGCCAGCGTTGTCATGATTTCGTTTTCATCGTTATATCTCGTTGCCTATGAACCTTTTGCTTTGGCCATCAGCTGTGATCTTTTCTAATCCGTTGTGTGTTCCAATCCGTTTTCATCAGTTTATTTGACGTACCCAAATACACCCTATTGCGGCCTATACTTGGAATATTGGAACTGAGTATTTTTCATTGCCATGGCCATTGATTTTATGTTTGGTCAGCAATTGGCGTTTACTTGAATGGTTACCAAACAATGTCACTCAAGCCAATATTCGCTTCCAGACCAGGTGCAATATGCCTAAAATATTCGATGATTGTTGACTGGATGATTTGTGTGAGAATGTGCTTACATTACTCCAGACCATTTAGCAATTTTTTCAGCAAATCTACAAGTACACAGTATTGGTCAACAGTGGTTACGATTGGAAAGTTGGGCTTTCCATCTTACTGGCTCATTACTATGGGATATGACCTTTTGATTATTTGGGAGTACAGCTGAAACTTTGACTACTCACTCGTTTGGATTGTCGTGTCATTAATCACAGCCATAACTTGAATATGCTGGAAATGGATCTGGATATTTTCGCATCTCGCTAAACGATGAGCTCACCTGTTGTCATGATATATCTTGTGATTGACCAGTTCACACAACTGTTGCAATTGTTTTAGTATGATATCCCATTCTATTGTGCTTTATAGGAAGCATTTAGTTAGAGTCGGAGTTTGAGTCAGAGCTGGTGTTGGAGTTCTGGTGAAGTCAAGACATTGCCCATATTCTTTGGCTGAATGAACTTCAAACTATTTAAGTATAATCCGCAATATTGGGCATCTGTGCTGACTGAGTTACAACGGCAATCACCTCGATCTTTTCATATCAATGTGTGCAGAGAATGTTTCCATTTATGGTTGTTATCAGTCACCGTATATATCTCAGACCATCGAGTTTAGCGATCAAGCCATTGACTAAGAATATTCAAGGTCATGACTGTGTTATATTTTTACAGATTTACGGACTACACTGGTGTCGAGGGGACCATGCTGAAGTCAATGGTTTGGGTGGGTGGTTGTTATTCGGAATTGAATCTGGTCAAACTGGTGTCGACGAAAATATTTGTCAGAGTGGTGTTTTGGTGGTAATATCTTTGATGGTAATGGTCACTACTGATATGCTTTCAAATTGAATCGGAGTCATTATTGGTGTTGTGCTATGACAGATATTGTCCTTTCAACGACTAGGCCTTGTGACATATGCTATGCAGCCGTTGTCTATAGAATTTGGGCCAGTCGACTGAGCAGTTGTTTGATAAAATCAGGTGAAAGGTAATCCGGTTTGAACTTAGGGGTTGGTTCATACACACTGGCTGGCTGGTACTCATGGGTTGTTTCATACTCTTTGGGTAGTTGATACCCCCCATAGTTTATACCCACTGGCCGGCTCATATTCATTGGTTGGTTCATATACACTGCCTAGTTTGCATCTTCTGGCTGGTTCATACTCACGGGTTAATTCATTCTTATTGGTTGGTTTACACTCTGGCCGGCTCATACTCGTCGACTGACTCATGCTCCCCGGCTAGTTCATATCTCCCTATGGTTCATACACTCTGGCCGGCTCATACGCATCGCTTGGTTTATACACGCTGACTAGTTCATACTTTTGGGTTGGTCCATACTTACGAGTTGGTTCATATCTCCTGGCCGGCCCGTATGCACTAGTTGGCTCGTACTGATGGGTTGGTTCATACACACGGGTTGGCTCATACTCTCTGGCTAGTTCATACTCCCCTATAGTTTATACGCTCTGACTTGCTCATGCACACTGGATAGTTCATACTTACGGGTTGGTTCATACTCACAGACTATTTCATACCCTCTTCTGGTTTTTACGCTTTGGCTAGTTGTTACTCTTTGGCTAAATTATACTCCCTCATGGTTTATATGCGCTGGTCGGCTCATATGCACTGATGGTTCATACCCAGTGACTACTGAATCTATCTATGGTTTTCATTGCGTGTTTATCATCGTCGATTACTGTTCGAAATGTGTGTATCTGTGTCCGTTGACTGCTAAAAGTGACGCATTCATGGCCCTGATGAATTTTGTTTTGTTGGAAGAAATGAACTTCTCTTTGGTAGAAATTACATTTCATATGCAATTATCTTGAGCAAACCAACAATTGATGAAACCCTTCTTGTTATTAGATGTTTTGTTTCATATCAATAAATAACAAACAAACACACGATAACAAGATAAACATCATAGGTTTCATGAATCTCTATATAAGAAACCGCTTTTCCCAATTCTCTATTCTCTCTCCAAGGGCAAATAAATTTATTTAGAAGTTATATATAACTCAATACAAGTTTTATTATTCAGTATAAGGCTTATAGTTAGTATTGTCCTTACGAGCTAACTTTACCAATAACCAATATTCACTTATATACCACTAAAGGAATTTTAAATTACAATGAACTACTCTCAAAATACCAGAGCTTAGATAAAATCTAAGCTCCTCATGAAGGATACTTTATTTCAATATCCGCTCAGGGGATTGAAAAATGTTGTACACATCATCATTAAAAAAGCAAGTTAACTAATGAGTTATTTAATTGTTTTAAAAAAATATTAAAAATCATTTGTTCATACTGCCTACGAAAGTTTTCAATGGGGGCAGTTCCTCTTGTTGCCGTAATATGGTATTGGGGTTAATTGTACTGATTGGTATCGTTACTCGTTTTACTAGAAATATATGTAAATGCCATATATTTTCTATGGTTGTGTAAGTACACACTAAAATTTTGCGCTGGTCAACACACGGTAATTTTACACTTTTGGGGCATCCAATTTTTTAAAATCGTTATTAATTCCCATCCACACTGATGTTACAAAGTTAATGAATTAGGGAAAAATATAGCTTATAAGGTAAATAAGGGATATAGCAATAGTATATTAACCAAAAATGGTATATCCACACTAAAATTCATCGCTAGGCAGAAAAATGTAGCTTTACACGTCTGGGGTATACAATTCTTCAAAGTCGTTATTAATTCCATCAACAATCATGTTGCAAAGTTAACGAATTAGGTAAAAATATACCTTGTATGGTAAAGAAGCGATATAGCAATATTATATTAACTAAAAAAGGCATATACCGGACTTCGTCACTGTGACAATAGGGAAATGAATCATCTTTGTGGGACAAACGAATTAACAAACCCGTTATTAAATCGAGCTTGCCGAGTCCCGGCAAAAACTTAAATTTACAACACCGAAAAAACACATATCCAGCTTTTCAAATACCAAATTTCAAGGATTTTGAAGCTTGTGGAGCTGAATACGACGTAATCAATAACTTTTTTTCAAGGAACTCTGACTGGAACTCACCCTGTTGAAGAAAAACTCGGAGCGTTATTGTTTTGGTCTAACCGGTCCCGGCGGAGCCTCAGATATCGGGTAATATGCTTTTTCACCAATTTCCAATCGATTTTCCGTCTTTTTCAAAAAAATTTGATTTTTAGGTCGTTTTCAATTTTTCAAAATCTTTCCAGACCTCGATAGATGCTGGATTGTGCTGGAGAAGCTATCAGGTTCATGCTCATGCTCTTCCTCTTCCTCAAGGTCAGTATGTCCCGAACGTGTGTCACGTGTGTGTCACGTGTGTGCAACAACGTTTGTTCAATTGTTCGATTGATAAAATTCCATGTCTTCAGTGTATAAATATAGCAGCTGTATAGTCATCTCTTCAAGAATTGTAATGATTGAACATCTTCATCAAAAAGAGAATAGTTTTTTTTTTTTTTTTGTTGCCGGAACACGTTGGTAGTGCGCCAGTGACGATGGACTGGAATCATTGTGCTGTGGACGTATATTAAAAAAATATTAAAAATCATTTGTTGATACAGCCTACGGAAGTTTTCACTGGGGACAGTTCCTCTTGTTGCCGTAATATGGTATTGGATTTAATTGTACTGATTGGTATCGTTACTCGTTTTACTAGAAATATATGTAAATGCCATACATTTTATATGGTTGTGTAAGTACACACTAAAAATTTCTGCTGGTCAAAACAATGTAATTTTACACTTTTGGGGCATCCAATTTTTTAAAATCGTTATTAATTCCCATTCACACTGATGTTACAAAGTTAATGAATTGGGAAAAAATATAGCTTATAAGGTAACGAAGAGATATAGCAATATTATATTAACCTAAAAAAGAATATCCACACTAAAATTCATCGCTAGTCAGAAAGCTGTAGCTTTACACGTCTGGGGTATACAATTCTTCAAAGTCGTTATTAATTCCATCAACAATGATGTTACAAAGTTAACGAATTAGGTAAAAATATACCTTGTATGGTAAAGAAGGGGTATAGCAATATTATATTCACCAAAAGAGGCATATACCGGACTTCGTCACTGTGACAATAGGGAAATGAATCATCTTTGTGGGACAAAGAAATAAACAAACCCGTTATTAAATCGAGCTTGCCGAGTTCCGGCAAAAACTTTAATTTTCAACACCGAAAAAACACATATCCAGCTTTTCAAATACCAATTTTCAAGCATTTTGAAGCTTGTGGAGCTGAATACGACGTAATCAATAACTTTTTTTTCAAAGAACTCTGACTGGAACTCACCCTGTTGAAAAAAAACTTGGAGCGTTATTGTTTTGGTCTAACCGGTCCCGACGGAGCCTCAGATATCGGGTAATATGCTTTTTCACCAATTTCCAATCGATTTTCGGTCTTTTTCAAAATTTTGATTTTTAGGTTGTTTTCAATTTTTCAAAATCTTTCGAGACCTCGAAAGATGCTGGATTGTGCTGGAGAAGCTATCAGGTTCATGCTCAGGCTCAGGCTCTTCCTCTTCCTCAAGGTCAGTATGTCCCGAACATGTATCACGTGTGTATCACGTGTGCTCCAACGTTTGTTCAATTGTTCAATTGTTCAATTGATCAAATTCCATGTCTTCACTGTATAACTATGGCGGCTGTATAATCATCTCTTCAAAAATTGTAATGATTGAACATCTTCATCGAACAGGGAATAGTTTTTTTTTTTTTGTTGCCGGAACACGTTGGTAGTGCGCCAGTGACGATGGACTGCGATCATTGTGCTGTGGACGTATATTAAAAAAATATTAAAAATCATTTGTTCATACTGCCTACAAAAGTTTTCACTGGGGACAGTTCCTCTTGTTGCCGTAATATAATATTGGGGTTAACTGTACTGATTGGTATCGTTACTCGTTTTACTAGAAATATATGTAAATGCCATATATTTTATATGGTTGTGTAAGTACACACTAAAATTTTGTGCTGGTCAAAACACTGTAATTTTACACTTTTGGGGCATCCAGTGTTTTAAAATCGTTATTAATTCCCATTCACAATGATGTTACAAAGTTAAATATTTGGAATGAAATATTGCGTATAAGGTAAAGAAGACATATAGCAATATTATATTAACCAAAAATGCTATATCCACACTAAAATTCATCGCTAGGCAGAAAACTGTAGCTTTACACGTCTGGGGTATACAATTCTTCAAAGTCGTTATTAATTCCATCAACAATCATGTTGCAAAGTTTAAGAATTAGGTAAAAATATACCTTGTATGGTAAAGAAGGGATATAGCAATATTATATTCATCAAAAGAGGCATATACCGGACTTCGTCACTGTGACAATAGGGAAATGAATCACCTTTTTGGGACAAAGGAATGGATAAATCAGTTATTAAATCAACTTTTCCGAGTCCCCGCAAAAACGTTAATTTACAACACCGAAAAAACATATATTCAGTTTCCCACACACCAATTTTCAAGGATTTTGCAGCTCACAGCGCTGAATAGAACGCAAATCTGTGCTTCATTTAGAAAAAATCTTGTCTCGTATCCACCTTGTTGAAAAAAAACTTGAAGCGTTATTGATTTGGCATAACCGGTCCAGGCGGAACAAAATATATCGTTCAACGTGTTTTTTGACTAATTCTTTATTGAATTCCGGTTTCTTTTTTCAAAAAAACGCTTGTTTGAGCACTCTCACAGCCAATCTATTGTCAAGACCTCATCAATAGCTCAATTGTGCTGGAAAAGTTGTCAGGTTTATGCTCTGCCTGACCCGCGGCTTTTCCGCCGGATAAGCACGTGAATTTTACCCGCTTACGCCACATTTTGTTTAGTTCATGTAAACCCATGTCTTCAGTGTATGACTCTAGTGTCTGTATTGTCATCGCTTCAAAAATTGTAATGATTGAATATCGTCATCGAACAAGGGATAGGATTTGTTGCTGGAACATGCTGCTAGTCCACTGGTGACGATGGCCAGAGGTCATTGTGCTGTGCGGGGAATGGATCTCTAGCTCTGGAGCGAAGTGAATAGCCTCCAGTCGGATTGAACTCAATCATACCGTAGGAAGGGATAGCAGAGTTTCTAATGGTTAATCGGTACGCACTCTTGTCGCCACCGAGGAAATCAATTCAGCGTTGACAGTGGTTGCACAGGATAAAGAATGCCAGAGCAGCAAGACTAGGTCATTCACATTATGGAAACCAGCATCGACTTGAATGAGCCTGACCCAGATAGTTCCAATCGACGAATTGAGTCGATGTTGGTTTCCGACTCCAGATGAGCCGGTTACAGAGGCGGTGCTCAAGGCGGTGGTGGCAGCAGTAGGTACTCGCTACACAATAAGGCATCCATAGGGTTCTGAAGTAATTATCGACACCGTGGATTTTCCTATCGCTGTTCAATATCGATATTGTAGCCGATGCTGGATAGCCCGTTGGCAATACTCAGAAAAAAACTCCTATTGAGTGGAGTATGTAATGAGTAGTGCCGGCTAGAGAGTATGAAAATTATGAATTATACCGTCATCGTTTCATAACTATACATCAACGCTCATAGTATCGTGTAATCAGTTGATGGATAGTATCAAAGAAAAACAATAGAATGGAGAATAAAAAATATAATGCTGAAATAGATGTATGAGTATAAGTATGGAGAGAAGAAGGAATAAAACAATAAAGAAAAATGGGTTGCCCATGTTTCAATGAGCCAACACAAACTTGTTTGATTTCCACCCCAGATTACTTCCCCATAACTAGAGACCAAGCAACCTGTCACCTAGGCTTGGATATTGTTTTCAGCTTGACTAAATGCCGCAATACACCAACAATAGTTATCACCACCTGGCTTCGAGGCCATGAATCGTATTTAGCTTCATTTTAGTCGTTCCTGCGGAAGCCCAGCCTAAAACAAAAAATTTTTATTTAATACTATTATGCCCTAACATTTTTCTATATTTATTTTTCATGTGTAACTGTTTATTCATCAGTTACAGTAGTTTTTTATGAGGTTATTTGGTTTGTTTTGCTAGTATCAGCTGAACTTTTGGCAATTATGATAATAAAAATATTTCACAGTACACACGTGAGCCTCATGTGGAATCACGTTTATATCACGCCTTTTTCCGTTTTTTTCCGATTTTCTTGCCTTAACGACATTTCCCCCATTTGATAATTTGCTACATTATCTTTTTTCGAATTTTCAATCATTTAAACTATTTAACCAAAAAAAAATTTTTTTTTGTCGAAATTGACCATTTTGTCAAGACTTGCAAAGTTGGAAGATTTTGTTGACGAACGGCTAAATGTATGATTGAACAATGTTCACACGTGGAGTCACGGTTAAGTCACGTGCGTCTCACGTTTTATTCACGTGAAAATATGTATTTTTTTATTTTTCTTGCCTTAACGGCATCATATCGTTTTGATAATTTTCCACACTAAGCTTTTTCGAATTTTGCATCACTTAAACTACTTAACCAAAAAAAAAATTTTTTTTGTCGAAATTGACCATTTTGTCAAGACTTACAAAGTTGGAAGATTTTCTGGATGAACGGCTAAATGTACTATTGAAAAATGTTGGCACGTGGCATCACGTTTTAATCACGCTTTTCTCTGTTTTTCTCTGTTTTTCTTGCCTTAACGGCGTCTTTGTGTTTTGATAATTTGTTGCACTAGGTTGTTTCGAATTTTTTTTATCATTTGAGCAATTAAACTGAGAAAAAAAAATTTTTCGTCGATATCGACCATTTTGTCAAGACTTTCATTTCATAGCTGGGACATTTTGTAGACGAACGGCTGGATGTACCGGTATATATTGAGTTAATGCAAAGATGATTTCCAACAATAACTCAACAGTCATACCATCACTGGATTCGAATCGGTCATTGTTAGCCAGGAGGGTTAAATAAAAATTGATTTAATTGTTTACACAAGAATTGAAAATATATATATTATTGCCAAGTCAGTTGGTAGTGATGTTTGTTCAGATACCGTAAGCTGGTATTGGATTTCCACGTACCGGTGGAAAGCGTGCTACCAAATACCCAATTCAAAAGCTCATATATCATGATCCAAACGTGTTTTACTTTATCCTCATGTAGTTGATGGTTTATATGTTCATATAAACTGTTATAATGAGTAAATACAATAAATAATTAAAAATGACGGTTTAGACATGTCTGGGCAGTGAAATAAAGACAATCTAGTCATACCCAATACTGTGATCAATACTTTAGATATCGCAGTTTGGCATTGTAGCCATTTATGAGGGAAATGTATATATCTACCATATTCCACAAGGGTTGGGTATTTTGTCAATTTTTCATTAATGTTCAAAAACCATTTTCTCCATTAGGGTTAGGTCCTGAAATTTACGACCTTCGGACTCGCGTGATTTAAAATACGCTAAGAAAACCAGTTTTCAGTCCGAGTTGACAAAAATACAATAGTATGTATGTCAAAGTCAGTCAACGAAGCAGTACATTACTCACCTAGAGCTTTAAAAATGAATTTACACTGACAAATTTCGGTAATTTTTGTTTTGAAAACTCGTTTTTGGTACAATTTATATGATCTATAGCTGATTGAGCTTGATCTGACAGTTGTGAGAGGATTGAAACGTCACTGTTTATTTTTTTGCATCATTGTGGTTCATAAATTGCGTTGTGTACACTGAAGTATTGACTTTCGCGCCGTGAATAAGTCATCCCTCCATATATGACCGCTCAGATCATATTAAATCGCAAGTCACGATGAAATCTACTACGGATACTAGATGCCAAGTCTTGGTTAACCTTCTCATGATAGATACAAACTTTCATATAGTGCCATGGAGATGTCTCATTTTTGCTCTGGCAAACTCGTACCAAGCTCTTGAAAAATAATTTATTCCGTTATATTTTTGGAATCTATCGCTGTTTTGTAAAGTCTGTATTCTGGACAAGAATCTTTGGAAACTAAAACTATCAATACTGGATTGCTGGTAGATGACCAACCTTTCCTACGACCGATATTTGAAAATACATCAAACCGCTCTAGCATGACTTACCGTCGATTATTGATTTTTTCCATTATTTCTTGTTGAATGTATTTTTTCATTCAGGATTTAGACCTTTGCATCACTCGTTTACTGCATTATAAATATGTTTTTATCGGGACCTGGTAAAAGTTTAGTTACTCAAACCAATATACTGGTCTTTGGTTTGTAGCTCAACGAAATATATCAAAGAGTTCCGTTCCAAAAACTGTATATTGCCCCCAATAGCTGCTATCGAGATTGATCGGAACTGGGTGAAGACCACAGAGAGCCTGCTTGGATTGATTTATTAAATCTATTCCAAGAAATAAGCCTAGTAACCTGATTTTCCATTGTTCTTCGCGGTGGTTGCCAGGTCAAGGATCAGTCCCAGTGCAAAAAAGCTTTAATGCCTTTAAATTATTGATATTCTTCATACTCTTTTAAAATACTGACATGGATTGTAATGATGAATATGGTTTAAAAATTAATAATCAGAAAGTCTATCTTTTATACTAGGGTAGCTACTTAAAGCCAATTGGTGTTGGTTGAAAAAGTCTGCAGAGTTCAGCTTAATGAGGTCGAGAGTAGGTAACAAACGTATCTCTGACGCCCACTTTAGTATACAACAATTGGGCTCGGTGATTGAACTGTTGAGTCATCCAATACACACTGGGAGTTCCCATTTTGTCTGCAGTGTCGTAAAGTGCTTCAATCAGTTGTCTGCCAACTCCTCCACATCTTTTCGAGTCGTCAACAAACAGGTCATTAAGATAAACCCGATCTTCAATGGTCCAAGTGTTGCGGTGCCACAAGTATTGTGCAAACCCAACAAGCTCTTTTGATTCCTTATTTTCGGCAACAAGGCAACCCATAGGTTCAGATGAATCTAAGAAACGTGAAAAGGTTGTGTCTGTCACTTTTTCATTGACACATGAGGTATCGATACCTGTACTGGCGTAGAATTCAAGATACTTATGCCAGAGAACGGTCCATTGATCTTTATCAGATTCGGTAATTGGGCGAACAACAATTGAAGACATGGTGAAGAAATTGGATAGGCGAATTGGTATAGATGTAGAAAATAACGGTCTTTTGAAAAGAGATGTGATGCGACTTTTATAGAAATTGGTACTAGTTTAGTTGCAGATCAAGATTAACAAACATTGTGCCTCGCATCGAGTTGCACAATTTGAAAACTGCAACCAGGGATGATAAAAAGACTCATAACGACTACAAATACACGTATAAGTTTAATTATCATGAGTAATGTGCAAAAATATTTGAAATATACATGAAAGACTTCTTTTTGCCAACCCTTTGTTGGACTTGGCTGCTGTTTGATTGCAAGTTACTCAGGGCTGTAATGTTTCGGGTTCTTGACGTCTTGAAGCTCAATTATTCAGCAAACAGGTCAGCTTTGTGATTTGTTTATCAGTCTTTAAGTTTTCACAAGTTGACCAGTATATTCTCATTATCAGTTCACTATAAAAATTACAGATTGCTCCACCTTTAACAGCTTATTGTTTTTCTTTATACCTTTAGTTGACCTCTTTGGGTTTTTAATAGATCAGGATACCAATTAGTAAATCTTTAACGGCTTTCCAAGGCATTTCTTGGTGATTAGGATAAGACTAGTCCAGTTATTGAAATTGGGTTCAAGGATTTATTTTGAGTGCAAGAAATTAGCAAGTCCCTCATCAAATTGTAAACAAGCCAAGCCCATTATTTTCGTCGTATATTTACAATCGCTGATGTGAATACATTTCTTTTTAAAAACATACTTCAATAGACAGTTGTTCCGGTATGGCTTTAGTCCACACGGCTGGAATTTATCAATCTAATGATCCTTGATCCAAACCTTTTAAAACCCTACAAACCAATGTAAATATCCAACGTCTATCCCTGTGTATTTTAAAACACTTGGAAATTGACAAAAAGAATGGCATTTGTACAGAGAATTTATCTCGGGTCTACAAGTAAACCCACTAATGACGGACTAAACAAAACCAATTTCCTGGACTTTGTATCATTCGAAATCCCACCGAGTTTTCATTGGGAATAGCATATGTAAATCAAATCATTCAACCCGTACAAAACGTTTCGGCCGAGTGGAATTAAAAGGCAAAGCTTTTGGGAGTACCATAAAAGACATTGGTTATTCAAAATGGGGCATTGAAGCCAAGATCCATTTAAACAATCATAAAGGTCTAGTCAGATCGGTTCCCAAACCCGTGTCAAACACTTTCCGGCTTGAATTAATGGACCTGATGAAAGAAGTCCTTTTCTAGGCGTTCAAAGTTCGCTTGCAAACTAAAATATGGCCATACCCAAATACATTTGCGTGTATGAATTTGTACTTTTTAATCGACTTGAAAACGATGCTAGATCCAAACAAAAACGAGCTCTGGCACGGTTTGTTGTCGTTTGCAAAATTGTAATGGCTGTGGTCGGGTCAACTCAATCGGGTTTTTCAACAGACTTTCATTGCTAACAACTAAAGAAAATGGCGCCAGTGTATCAAGATGTTTTTCAACTTGAGATATTTTGTAAAGGTATTCATTTCTAAGAACCGGTACATTTTGAGATGATCAATAATGTAAGATTGGGTTGGACATCAACTTCAATATCCAATATTCATTTTCGCAATCAGTCATGAATTGGGTCCTAAAAATGGTTAAATGGAGACAAGAGTCACAGTTTGGATTATTTAGATACGCATTTTGATTATTGGCATGACTCTATAGAGTCATAAAAGACGTCATACACTTGGCTTGATCCACAAGACCAATCGTGAATTGGATATCACGAAATCTAGAAAAGTTTAAAAAGGTTCTGATGTGGAGATTATGATTTACAGTTTTGCAAACCGATGCTTTAGGCGCTAACTTTTGATTCTTTATATTACAAAATAACCGCCAACAATAAATCAATATTTGCCCAAAGAAAACTTTAGCAAAAGTATATTAAGGACTTGTTTGGTCACTACAAACTAGGAATTTCCAAGAGAACCAGCCCAAGTACGATTCAACTGACCAAGCCTATTTTTATAAATACTATCTAGGAAGCTGATTGATCTATTTTTATAAATACATTCCAGGAAGTCGATTAACCTACTTTATATCCATTTTTACCAATGAGCGTCACTGTTCGTCAATTTGTTAAATCCGATGCGTCCCAATGGGCCGACTTATGGCGTGGCTACCTCAAATTTTACGCCAGCACCGGCGTACAGTTTGCTCAAACTTTACTCGACCAAGACAATGCCGAATCTATTATCCAGCTCAACGTCGAGCGCTTTTTGGACGACTCCAGTCCAATCAACTGCTTTGTCGCAGAGGTTTCTGAGGACGCGTCTAAACAGCAATCGGAACCAAAGCTCGTTGGGTTTGCTACGACGGTGCAGCACAAAAATACATGGTCGCCGGTCGATAAGCTGTATTTGAACGACTTGTATGTTTCTGAGGACTGCAGATGTGGTGGTGTGGGCAGAACATTGTTTCAAGGTGTGTACAAGTACGCCGACTATGGACAAATCGCCGATAAAGACCTCGAAAAACTGCAACACCCATTAACAGTTTATTGGAGAACACAAGAGTTCAATCATAGGGCCCAATTGCTGTATACCAAGGTTGGATACAAAGATGGGTTTGTCACCTACGGAAGAAAGTAAAGACGTTTTCTGTCGCTGAATCTACATGGATTTTGCTAGTTTGTCAATATATAGTACATACCTTGGAACGATTTTCAACTGATTTGATAGCATTTAGGTCCGTATCATGTGGTGTTTTTAAATTTTTAAATCGCTTGGAACGAAAACGAGTAATGAATCTGTCCCCGTCTTGATTGGTATATTGATACAAAAATATACTAGCACCATTAAAAACTAACCGATTAGTCCAGGGCCGAGATTGAACGACTTTATTGGGGAATATTATAAGTAATAAATCTTTTATAATTTTATAAAGCAAATTGAAAAACCAATGCTATAATTGTTTTTGGTAGATTCTGTCTCATTTTTTGCTATATACACCAACCTTTATTTCAACTGATTAAACAGCTTATCCGCTTTATTAGCCATCTTGACATCTTTGTCAGTCACAGAATTTTCGTCGTCGGTGGTCAGGTTCAAAGTCACGACGTTATACTTTGTAACGATTTCGGGATGGTGCTGGACTTTATGAGAATAAAGAGATAGCTGAGTAAGGAACGCGATTGTCGGGAGGTATCCTCCAGAAAAAGTAAATGTTTTGGAAAGGATTTGCGAAGAAGTGTTGTACGCCCAGCCAGCTGAAACTGCTTTGGTTATTGTCGCTGGAGAAGGGATCGGTGGCATTGTTGGTATAGAAATGATGGAATGGGTTTTTAGTCAAGGTTGGATTTGTCTAGTCATAAAATGTAACCCATAATGGTTACACGTTGTGTAATATTGTTGTTTTTTCTTACGTGAACCAGACGTGGAGGAAAAACTTTTTCAATGTACAATGCTAGTCAAAATAGCACAACAACGTGTGAAATTGATTTCCTGTCGACCATTCCTTACCTTTCGTCAAATGTCGTATGAATCCTGGACAAAGGAGAGTCTCATTTCCAAAATCGCACAGCTTGAAAAGGCGTTGGCAAAGCACGAGCCTGCCAAAACCCCGACCTGCAGCACCTTGACTGAGTCCAAGGGCCATCCTTTGATTCCCAAGAAAAAAAAGAAAGAGTTTGACTTTTCGAAATTTTCGACGAGGAAGATCGCGATCCGGTTTGCGTACCTTGGCTGGAATTATTCGGGACTGGCTGTTCAAAGCGATCCAGAGATTGTGACGGTCGAAGGCCGGATTCTGGCAGCGCTACACAAAACCAAGCTGATTCCGTCGGAGGACCCAAACGACTGCGACTTTTCGAGGTGCGGGCGAACAGATAAGGGCGTTTCGGCGTTTCGACAAGTCATTTCGTTGCGTGTCCGGTCACAATTAACGGTTGAACAGCAGCAAGAGTCTGAAAACGATACCAAGGAAATAGATTATCTTCATATTTTAAACCAGCTATTACCAGATGATATCAGACTATACGAGATTTGTTTAAGGCCGGGCAAGGAATTTGATGCCCGGTTTTCGTGCACATTCAGACATTACAAGTACTTTTTCCACAGCAGCGAGATGAACCCTAGCGGGCCGCTTGATATTTCGAAAATGGAAGAGGCGGCGCGCATGTTTGTTGGCGAACACGATTTCAGAAACTTTTGTAAAGTTGACGGATCAAAACAAATCAAAAACTTTAAACGCTTGGTGCTTTCTGCCTCGATTTTGCCGGTTGGAGACGCAACGGGACAGTCTTTATACTGCTTTGATTTAAAGGGTACTGCATTTTTGTGGCACCAGGTCCGGTCAATGATTGCAGTTTTGTTTTTGGTAGGCCAAAAGCTGGAAAAGCCAGAGATTGTGCAAGATTTGTTGAATGTTGCGAAAACGCCGAGAAGGCCGGCATACGAAATGGCAGCAGACATTCCGCTCGTGCTTTACGATTGCGGGTTTCCGCCAGAGCTGGAATGGAAGTCGTTCAAAGTGGATGATTCAAAGACCCGGTTACAAGACCGAATGTATGGGCTATGGCACGAGCATTGGATGCGCAGCACGATGGCTGCCCATATGATGCAAGTCGTGAAACAAAACATCCATGCGTCGTATGGAGAAAAAGGTACAAGAGATGAAAAGCCTCATCGGATCGTGATGAATCTTGGAGACGGGCAAGGCAAAACCCAGACCAAATACGCCGAGTTGAAGAACAGAAACACATTAGAGCCGCCAGAAGTCGTCAATGCACGATGGTTAAAACGAAAGGGAAGAGATTGAAAAGATGTGATTATCTATATTGAATAAGACTATTCTGTACTGTTTTGATTTGGCCAAACCTTGATTCTTGAGCCATTTTATACGTCGACCGATTTCAATGATTAAAATACAAGACAGTTTCTCATATTCCAAACCCGGCTAATCATAAACCATTCGGCTTGTTTAATTTGGTCCAGGAAAAATCCCTCGTTACGCAACCCATATTTATGAAATCATGACAAAATTATATTTCTATTTGATGTAATAAATACAAAGTGAAATGGTCACCAGGACAAATAAAAAAACAGCTGTTTTCAAGCTACTCCCATTTATAGACTCGTTCATAATAAACACCCATAAACAGCACGAAACCAAATACCGGATCGTGCAAACAGTTCATTCTTTTTGGCCAGTTCCGTGAGTGTTTTGCGTTTAGTTGCAGTTAAGACCGGAACCGCCGCCGCAGTCACAGCCAGACGTATCAGTGTTGAAAAGAGTAAGCGCGGCAGCGCCAACGAGACCTGTGGCGAGGAGGTTCTTGTTGACTGACCGGGTGGCGACCCGAACGGCAACACGGGGCTGTTGGGCAAACTTTTGGAGGAATCGGGCGTAAGACATTTTTTTTTTTTTTGGAGAGAGAGACGTGTAAAGTAGAAATAAAGAGGGAAAAAAAGATATTTATACTGGGAAATCGTCTCCAGGTTTTGGATTTTGAGCGATTACGTGACGAGCAACACGATAAGACGAATTCAAGCAAACTTGTACGTGAGCTTGTGTGCCGCTTTGTCAGTAATGACAAATAAATCGTGACTCGATGTATTTCGGAGTCATTTTTCAGTCTGATTTGAAATCAGGTTTTTATATATAAACCTGTTGGATTCCTGTTTCAATTCCTTTTTATTTTTGATTCAATTGAACTTTTTCACTCCTTAACCATTTTTACTTCAAAAGAATGTCAATTCCTTCATTCACTTTAAACAACGGTGTCAAGATCCCTGCTGTCGGCTACGGTGTCGGCACAAAGTGGTTCAAGAACGACAGCTCTGCTCCAATTGACGTCAAGATTGTCGACGCGCTTGCCGAGGCCCTGCGAAACGGGTTTACCCATATCGACGGCGCCGAGGTTTACAACACCGAGCCTGAAATCGGGCTGGCCATCAAGAAGAGCGGAGTTGCGCGCGAGGACCTTTTCATTACAACCAAGATCCTGCCCCATATTTCAAACCCCGATAAGGCACTCAAGGACTCTTTATCGAAACTTGGAACTGACTACGTCGACCTGTACTTGATCCATGCTCCGTTCGTGTCGAAGGAAAAGCAAGGCATTTCGCTCGAGGAGGCCTGGCAAAAGCTCGAGGAGTTTTATAACGCTGGCGTCGTGAAGGCAATTGGTGTCTCAAACTTTGCCGTCGCCGACCTTGAGCGCATCCTCAAGATTGCCAAAGTAAAGCCTTCTGTCCACCAAATTGAGTACAATGCGTACTTACAAAACCAGACCCCGGATATCGTCAAGTTCTCTCAAGACAATGGAATCCTAATCCAGGCGTACTCGTCTCTGGGCCCCGTCACCGTTAGAGACGAAAAGGCCCCGCTCACGCCGGTCCTCAACCGCATTGCTGAAAAGTATGGCAAGACCCCTGCCCAAATCGAGCTCAGATGGGTTTACCAAAACGGCGTGCTCCCGTTGACCACCTCGCAGTCCTCTGTTCGACAGAAACAGTCTCTTGACTTTTTTGATTTTGAACTGTCGCAGGACGAAGTTGATGAAATCACCAAGGTCGGGCTTTCGTATACCTACCGCCAGTACTGGAAACCCCAATATGGAAAATTCAAAAACTCCTTGTAATTGAATTGAATCATGTAATGCCTCTATCTTTTTGATGGTCTACACGAGTCTGTTCTATTTATTCCTATTATATCAATTTACAATATAAACTGTTATCCTTGGATTATCCAAAAACCGTAGGCTTTGCGTTTCGGGCTTGTCAAAGATGACATCTTTTAATTACCCCCCACACTCTCAGAAATTGGGCAGGGTAACTTGGTCCATTGAGGAAAAAACGCAATTGTAAACCGCAAGTATGGGTGTAGTAACGGAAAGGTGGTAGACTAAACATGTACTCAACGACCGTCAATCCTGGTTAGCAGTACTATCCAACTACCCCCCTTCCAATTATGTCAAGCGTTCCAAAACCCAATCAAACCACTAATTTCTTGAACAAGTGTTGACCTAATTGACAATTCAACCTATATACTCGTCTCTCCCAATTTTTATCGGTCGGCAATAGTTTAGTGGCTAGAATTTCCGCCTGTCAGCACTAGTGCAGCGCGCGGGGGACCGGGGTTCAATTCCCCGTTGCCGAGTACCTTTTTTGAAAACGCCATTGGTATACACGAGTCGGGATTGGATATTGTGGGGAAACGCAGGTTGGACTTGTATTTTTAAAAGGGGTTTGGTTCACGTTGTGTAGAAACAGTCGACCCGTTTATACAAGACTGGTACAGTTTTGCGTCTAAACCCATTCCGATTGTCAATTGGTTGGAAATCATTGAAAGCATTCTGATCGTTTTTGTTTGATTGAGCAGATGTCAGTTTGAGTCAGATCCAGACTGGTTTGGGTTTAAAATGGGTATATAAAACCATACTCAATTGCCCAACACTCACATAACTCAATTGACACCATGCCACCTTCCTTTTCAACCGTCCTCAAATGCAACAAGAAATACGCGACCTCCGCGGCCGCCCAGAACCCCGTCGCCGTCTTTGTTGGCGCAACCTCCGGGGTCGGCAAACACACTGCGTACGCCTTTGCCAAGTACACCGCTAGTCCTACCATCTACATTGTCGGCCGCAACGCTGCGGCCGGCGCGCAGGTGCTGTCGCGGCTCCGGGAGGTGAACCCGCGTGCACAGTCCCATTTCTTGCAGCACGACCTAACACGGGTGGCCGAGGCGGACAAGATGGCGCGGACCATCCTGGACAACGAGACCAAAGTCAACTTGCTGTTTATGTCGCCGGGGTTTTTGTCAACGGAGGGAAGGAGAGAGACTGTAGAAGGGGTGGATACAAAGATGGCAATCAATTATTATGGACGCTGGCGGATTGTGGAGAATTTGTTGCCGTTGGTGCTCAAAGCGAGTGCAAAAGACTCGCAAGACTCGCAGGGTGAATCACAAAACGCGCGCGTGGTGACTGTGCTCTCGCCAGGCAACGAGGGCCCCGTCCTCGAATCCGATCTAGATCTGAAAACCAACTATTCTCTACTCAACCTCAACCGTCACATTACCGAATTCAACTCGTTGGCCGTCGCGCGGTTTGCCGAAAAACACCCTGCGGTCGGGTTCATCCACGCGGGCCCGGGGCTCGTCAACACGGGGATCACGCGCGAGCTGCCCTGGTACTTGCGTTTTGCTGCCACGCTTTTCATGGCAGTGTTTGCGACGGCGCCTGAAAAAGCGAGCGAGAGGCTGTTTTACGTAGCAACAAACAAAGAGTACAGAACCGGGGCGCATTTGCTGACGGGAGGGCTAAAGTCGGCAAAGGAAAGGGTCGAGGCGAGGGGGTATCTTTCCAAAGAGTTGCAGGAAAAGGTGTGGAACCATACACAAGATGTTTTTCAACAGGCCGTTGAGCGATCAAAGTCGCACTAACGTAATTTTATATTGTTTATATACACGATTAAAGAGGAGGAGGAGCCGAGTGCTCGTCGCTCAATTTCTTTTCCAACTTTTCAAATTCTTGCACGGCAACCTCTTCTTCTGGATCAAACAACTGTTCCACGCCCGTAACCTCTTCAATATAATGCATCAGCATGCTCTCAATTCCGTTTTTCAGCGTCACCGAGCTTGAGTCACAACTGCGACAGGCGCCTTGCAGTTTGAGCTGCACAATGCCCTCGTCCGTAAACCCCTTGTACTCAATATCGCCACCGTCTTCCTGGATCGCCGGCCTGATGCGCGTGTCAATCAGCTCTTTAATCATCGACACGACCTCGTCGTCATCCTCGTCCACCGCCGTGTCCTGGGCCGCCTGCGTGCCCCCAACAACAACAGGCAGCCCGGCCGACAAATGCTCCGTCAACACCGAAAAGAGCTCGGGCTTGAGGGTGGTCCACGAAACGTCAACCTTGTCCTTCTCCACCGTCAGCCAGTCGGGCCCGAGCATGACGGACTTGACGCCGTCGACGGCAAACAGCTTGCGCACGAGCGGCGACGAGTGCGCGGCGCGGCCGGAGAGGTACTCGACCGTCTTGGTGCCGTAGGACTCGGGCAGGACCCGTTGCGAGGGAATGAATTTCAAGGCGTCTGCGTTGGGAGTCGTAGAGGTCTGGATAAACATGGTGCGCCGTTGCTGGCGCGCCGTGGTTTGTAAAAAGGTATTACCAGGCTGGCTGGATAGTCGAGAGAAACGGGTATGAGTGTTTGTGGGCAGGTGGTTCCGTTGGGTTGTGTAGAATCTTAGACATGTGGTGAAAGACACTGTCTTGGAACTGATCGTTTCGGCAGTTTTTAATGCTGCCGCAGATCCAAGTCGTCGCGTAGAATTGAACATTGTTTCGAGATGTAGTTGGGGATGTCTGAAATAAAAGAAATATGGGTCAAATAAATAATAACAAAAATAAAAAAAAAACCTCACTTTATTACAAATCACCCTCGTGACCAATCATGTAACTGTAATTACCCATAAACTGAAAATTTTTCATAAATTTACAACGGTATATAATGGTACAAAGTTTTAGTAAAAATATCCTTTTGTAGATTGTATATTCCCAGTTTCTATATTGACGGGATCTGTCAAGATTCTAGCCCAACTTTCACAATCCCTTTTCAAACCCTACTTTGAGCAACCTACCAACGTATTACCTGGCCAGGCATAGTCGGTGTCGTCCCAAGTGGTCAAGTTGGGATTAGAGTAAATGTCTAAATGGTTTTGGATATAGTCGTATGTCGGGAACCCCGGCGGGTCGCATCCAATGTTGATGGCGTGGGGCGGCTGGAAAATGCGGACGTAGTCGATTCGCATTGTCGACGGCCAGGTGAGCGACGGCCAGTCAATGTAGACCCACGCGGTGGAAATGCCGAGGTTGAGGATGATGGACATGGGCTCTTTGGAAATGAGCCGCTGGCCGACGTTGCCGTTGGGCCCGAGGGCCGGCGCGTAGATGGTGAAGACGGGGCGGTTGCCAATGAACCAGCGGATGTAGCCCTCGGTGTCGTCGTTGAGGTACTCAAAGCCAAAGGTCTGGAAGTTGGGCGTGGGCGAGAGCTCGTACCAGGTGGTGTTGAGGGACGTGGCCATGGATACGGCCTGCTGCAACGGGCCGCCGTTCCACGTATTCATGCCAGAGACAGATGTGTTGTACACCTCAATAAAGTTCAAATCGGGGTAGTACCAAATGTCGTACGGCGCAAGCTGGAGCGACTGGGACGCAATACCGACCTGCAAAGTGGAGTCGACGGTGCCTTCCAACGCATCGATTTCCTGCGCGCCACGGCCGACGCCCGAGTTGGGATGGTCGTCGCCGGGGCACGTACATTTGTTGAGTCGCTGGCCTTTGAGAAAGGAAATGCCGTCGGTGGACGATTGGTTGGGCGTGATGCCGGCGTCGCACGAGTCGTACGAGTACGGCCAAACGCCCTCGGCACTAGCAAGGTAGCCGGCACGCACAAGGTTGCCGAGCGTCCAAATACCTGGCCAGAGACCGAGGATGGAGCCGTTGCCGGCGAGCTGTGCCGAGACGATGATGCGGCCCTGCGTGAAACACATCTTGTTCCAGCTCTGGACCATTCCCGAGCGGTAGTAGAGGTTGTGGTTTTTGAATGCGTCGAGTCTGAGCGTGAGCGTGCCGTTGGCAGTGATGACGGCGTCAGGAGAGTACCACTCGAGATCCTGGGTGGCAGCGTAATGCATGTCCGGGGCGGTCCAGAACTGGTCTTCGCCGTCGTAGAACGTGCGGCCTTCCTTGTTGAACTCGTCAGAAAAGACGAGTGTCCAGGAGGAACCGTCCAAGGCAGTGTAGTTCTTTGCGTAGGCAGGCGTGTCGGGATCGACTAGCGACGTACGGATGGCACCAAGAATGTTGTACTCGTGGGTAGTGAGCGACTCGACAGTTTGAGTAATGACGCGGTGGGCCTCCGTAGCACCAGTAAAGGTAAGAATGGGAACAACAATGAAAATGCACAGGCATCCAATCAACAGCGCAAGGAAGCCGATGAGCGCAAACGCGCCTTTTCTGTCCAGCCCTTGGCAACGCTTGTCGTATTTTGCGTCGAGAATGGGGTCGGGGTTGTGGAGGTAATCGTCAGCCTCCTTTTCTTCCATGTGGAGCGGGAAGGAGGACGCTGGGTATCCGCCAAACGGCGAAAAGTCTGAGTTGACGACAAAGGGGTTGACTGCGTCTGCGGCGTATGAGGCCGAGTCTGTGTCTGAAAAGGAGGACGCGGCGCTGTCGTTGGAGACACTGGAGGAGCGGCCGCCGTTGTGGTGGTGGTGGTGGTATCCGTCGGGCATGAGCAGCGGGGCACCGGATCCGGAGGCAATGGATGGGGCGGCGGAGGAGATTCGGTTGGGATATCTGTCAAACTCTGCAGAGGACAAGCCGTTGAGCGAGGAGCTTGAGGGGTGGGAGGTTGGGGGTGCCAACAAGGAGCCAGCGACGCCAGAAGCCACGGCTGCCGCATGGCCAGCAGCAGCAGTCGACACGCCGCCTGGAGAAGCGATCCCGCTGTAGGGAGTGTACTGTTGAGAGGAGGACTCTGATTTGGGGAGCACGAGAGATGGGTTTTGAGCCGGGTCCGAGGCGGTATTGGGTTCGGAGGAGTAAAGGTCATTGTTGAGCTGGGAGAGATGGGTATGGCCGGCGGCAGCAGCAGCGGCGCCCACGGTGGTATGAGCAGCAATGGAGTTGTAGGAGGGGTTGCCGTCCTGGTAGTCCATGTAATTAGGCTGGTGGGATCCCGAGCTGTCGAGCAGGTTGCTATTGCTGTTTGCATAATAGTCGTCTGTGGCGGTCCCGTAGTGGGTTTGAGGGTACTGCGGTCCCGACGCAAAGTCGGAATTGGAGTCCACGATGAAGGGGTTTGTGGACGCTGTGTTGACTAGCTGAGGAGTCGATGCATGGGGGATATGTGTGTTGTACACACTATCGTCCGACGGCACAGGTCGATAAGACGTGCCATGTGCCGGGGCTCCATCAAACGACGAGGCATCGGATCCAGTCGATCCCTCTTGTTCAAATGGGTTTTGGGTGTGAAGAGAAGAAGAAGAGTTGTTGTTGTCCTGTTGGACGAATCCATGAGGCTGCACTGGCGGCGGTTGCTGAGGTGTCAGGTTTCTCATAATCAAGGAGGTTTTATTTTTTTTTTTTGTTCTTCAATTTTTTTGTTTATGGTTTCAACGCCTGGTGAAAAATCAAAAGAATGAACAAATCAAAAAGAAACAAGTACAAACAATTAATGATAAAGAATGAAACCGTCCAATTCTTGTTTATTCATTCAAAAACACTGATGAAACTAAACAACAAGGCATGAAAAAACAATTGAAAAAATTGAAAAATTAAAATAAAATGTGAAAAATGCCAGGAGGTAAAAGGGAAGAAAAAAAAAAAAAAAAAAAAAAAAAAAAAAAAAAAAAAAAATGTTGCTAAAAATACTAGGACTAGTCACGTTGTGTACATAATCATTTGTCATTATTTACGTCATGTATGCACATGTCATGTACACTCATGTAACATTTCAAGGCATTTGACGGTTTTCTTCAACAAGGCAGTTTTATAAACTATTTTGATTACGTGCGACGCAGGCAGGGCCACATCGTCCGAGGACACATATGTATATATAAACGGTCAGCCAAGCAAGTGGACCAGTTTTCTCATGACCAGGTTCTGGTTCCAAAACTCTGTGCCGTCCAGCAACAAGGATTTGACGTACCCCGGGTCGGGGCGCGGGTCGGGGCGGGTTGTTAAGTGGTAGTGGATCCCAAGCAGCAGCGCCATTTCCAGGCTGCCTGCGCCCGTGTCGATACGTGCCTGCTTGGGGTGTGTGCGACACAGCTCGCGTGAGGCGTAGCGGATAGATGTTTGGAGCTCTTGTTCCGAGAGGTGCGCGCCGGCCTGCGCGAGCCACGCCAAAAGCGTCCAGACGATGTCTGGGCGGAGGCTATGAGGAGTGTTGAGCTCGTTGGCCTGGTTCATTTCGGCAAAGACGGGTGATAGGTCGGGATTAGAAAGGTCGGGAGTGTCAAGAATTGTGCTGGGGACGACAAAGGTATTTAAAATACCGAGCTTTGTGAGCAGCTCGTTGTCCTTGTCGGCGACCTCCAAGAACCCGCTGACCGCGCCGGGGTCCGCAGTCCCGAAAAGGAGCTGGAACACTGCGCGCAGGGCTTTATAGTCATTAGATATGCGGAGCTCCTCGAGTTTGCCGACGGTCGATTCGTCGATAATGAGGTTATTGTTGAACACAAACGAGGCGGGCACGAGTAGCACGAGGAGTTGCCGTACGACTTCCAGGACCGCCAAACTCTGTCCGATGCGTGTAGTGCAGCTGGAGGGAGCAACATTAGTGATATTTGCCAATTCCTTTGGCGACAGGCCCGGGGTCGGCGGCGGCGCACCGTAGTGTGCAGCGACCCCGTTGCTGCCGGGAATGGTGATGGCGGCGGTGCCGTCCAAGGACAGCCCGCTGAGCCGCGTAAGGTTCATGACGGCCATTTGGGCGAACCGGCCGCCGGGCGTTAGTGCGAAAAGGGCGTCGAGGTTGGGGGCAATGTAGAGGGCAAAGAAGGACTCGACCTTGTCCCATTGGTCGCACACGTTGTCGAGTTCGTACCATGGGGGATTAGCAAGTGGGCCAGGATATTCAGGAAGTGAACCAGGATATTTAGGAAGTGGACCAACATATTCTTTGGAAAGTGGATTCGTGTGAAACCCGTCCATCCCTTTCCCGGTACATTCGATAACGGCTGCGGCATCGAGCAAGCTGCTGATATCCATTTTGTTTTTAATCACGCAGGCACGGGCGCTGCTGTGCCCGTTCCCAAAGACAGTGCGGCGCGCGAGGAGCTTACGCCGGAGCCGGGCGGCACGAAACACGGGGTCGTAATTGATGCACACGCGCTTGGACTTTTTGCAGTTGAAGCAGGTGGGGTGTCGTTCGTCGCACTGGGGGGTTAGTAAATGTGTGTTTGTAAAAAGGTGCGGCTACCAACGAGGTTGCCCATTTAAAAAACCATTATAGTGTATTACGGTGTTGCAATATCTGTATAACATACCTTTATCCGCCGTTTACGACAAGTCATGCAACCAGTCTTTGTGCGGCGCTTGATTTCGCGGGACGCGGGGGGGGCTTTTATAAAATTTTTAAACGGCTGGGGGTTTTTGGGAGAGGCATTGTCAGGGACAAAGATGCCGAGGCCGGCGGCGTGCGGGACGTTGGTGTGCTGGGGGACGTAGGGCAGGGGGGTGAATGGGGAGTATGCTGGCGTGTTTGGGGTGGGATAGAACTGGTCGCACCAGGCGTTGGGTGGCAGTGGCTGGGGCGGGCGGGAGTAAGGAGAAGGGACGGAGAACTCGTTGATTGGGGGGAGGGAGACGGTAGAGGAAGGGGATTTTGGGTGGGGGATTTGTTGGGGAGCTGGCGGGCTGGAGAGGTAGGCAGTGTTTGGGAGGACTAGTGGAGGTAGGGTAGTGTTGGAAGCGGAGGTTGGGCGGAGGAGGGAGTTGCCGAGGGATTTGAGAGAGGGCAGAGGAGGGAACGAGTGTGTTGACGAGGAGTGAGGAGTTTGGATGGGAGTGTTTGGCAAGAAGATTGGTTTGGTGGAGGAGGAATTGGAGGTGTTATGGGTGAAGGAGTTAAACAAGGAAGAGTGTGGAGTAGCTTCGGGTGTAGAGAGGGCGTTGTACTCTGGGACTTTAATTTTAGGAAGGTTGAGATGGTGATGACGGGACATTTTGTTGGTTTGTTGGTTTGTTGGTTTATGTTGATTTTGGGTATGGAAGGAGCAGGAGGGGATGAATTTATACTGGAGAATAAACTGGAGAATTTACTGGAGAATTTACAATAGTGAGTAGCTATTAAAGAGGTTCGAGACTAGTTGGGAATGTCTTAGGCGGTGGATGAACTACGAGATGAATCAAGAGGGTTTGATTCGTTTAGGAAATAGGAGAAGATTAAGAGGAAACGAGGTGACTGGAGCGTAACTGGGTAGTTGACGCAAAACTAGAGTGATTCTGGAGTGGAACGGTGTTTAATTAAAATGCGAGAGGAGTGGGACTAATATGAGGAGAGCGATGACGGGGTGGGACTGGTAATGTGGTATGGATTTGGAAATAGAGCTTGGTTCCAGTCCGAGTAAGAGAATCAAGGAAAATAAACTACAATTAATACAAGAAACTCAGAATATGGTTGTTTTGAGTTTGAATAGAAAAGAGGCGAGGCTAATGTCTATTTTTGCCATGATGCAGAGATTTGACTTTTTTACAGTCGTGTCTTGGAATTTGTTTTGTTTCAAGAAAAGTGAACTATAGAACCACCATGCAGCGAGGCCGAGTTGCATTGGAGTGGTATTTTTAGTGGAACCTCTTAGACATTTTGGATATGCATGAGGGAAAACCAAGTCTTGTAATTTGGTCGTGCAAACACTCCACTACGGCGATACGAAAAGGCTTGGAGAAACAATGCAAAATGGCTCACGCCGTGGTAGTCACGTGTGATAACTAGGGTAGTTTTGAGGGAGAATTTTGTAGACGGATAAAGGGAGGGGATTGATAAGGAAGGAGATGAGAATGGGGAAAGATGGAATTAGAGAGGGAAGATGGAATGAAAGATGGAATTAGAGAGGAAAGATGGAATTAAAGAGGGAAGATGAAGAGGAAAGATGAAGAGGAAAGATGGAATGAAAGATGGAATTAAAGAGGAAAGATGAAGAGGAAAGATGAAGAGGAAAGATGGAATTAAAGAGGAAAGATGGAACTAAAGAGGAAAGATGGAATTAAAGAAGTACATTGGAATTGAATTAAAAGATTTACAAAAATACAAACGAACCAACTCACTTTGCGTGGACAGTGCCAGGCATGAAGATGGCCTTTGGCACGACATAGGCGTTTTCGTGGTTGGCAATACCTGCGTAGGCATTATACCAGGCAATGATTGCAGTGATGAGACCAAAGTAGCCCCCGACCTTGTTGACGACAGGAGTATGGCCTAGATGGCCGATAGTGAGGAACAAAAAGGTGAGGGTGAGGCAGAAAAAGAGGGAGAAGAAGGCGAGGGTGGATCTGACGGTTAGGGAACACATGATTGCGGTGAAAAAGAGCCAGCCAAGCAGGAAGAAGCCGACCACATCGTCGAGCTCGTGTTTGGTGTAAGAAGAGGCGATGCCAAACATGTCGCAGGTGATTGCGCCCCAGGCCATCCAGAAACCGCCATAAGAAGAGAGGGCGGTGGCACCAAAGGTGTTTTCGACGACGACTTCCCACATGCCGGCGAGGAGCTGGATGAAACCGCCGTAGAAAAAGGCGAGGCCGACGACGGCCTTTGCGTTGGAGATGCCACGGGCATGGACGTTTACGAGGGAGAGGACAAAGGTGGTTAAGGCAAAGGCAGACAAGCCGAGAGGACCGGGGTTGGCGAACTTGCGGGAAGGAGCTTCGGAGAGACCGACGTTCAGGTTACCGCCGAACGCCTCCATGAGCTCGTGTTTATAGACGCGGGTGTCGCCGATGTGGACGACTTCGTTGTTTGCGCCGGAGGTCATGATGCGGGAGATGTTGTTGTTGTTGGCGGTGGGGGTCGGGTTGGTTCCCTGTTTTTCGAGGTCGTAGTCGGACATGGTGGAGTGTTAAAGTATTAAAGGAGTAGAAGGTTGAGTAGAAGGTGGAGTGTTAAAGTATTAAAGGAGTAGAAGGTGGAGTGTTAAAGGAGTAGAAGGTTGTTGAGGAGAAAACACATCAAGCCCTCCCGGAAAGCCCTATTTATATCCAAAAGTGCCCCTCCTCAAAGACACTTGTTGCTCCCAAGACTTTTCCTCAGGTCACTTTTTCTTGTCCTTTCGAGCGAACGATTGGCGGGGTTTTTGTTGATCTTGGACGGGTGTCATGTCACTGCCTGTCACTCCCGCCCATCCGAGGACACGTGACACCCCACCTCTTGGCTGCTCGTTTTACCTTTGCACTCCTTGTGGCGGGTTCCAGGCATCACGCCGCAGGCAGCCCGGGCTTAGTCATGCTGAGTAATCTGTGAGAAGGACGGAAAATCCAATGTTCCGCCGAGACGGGGAAACGGACCAAAAGCGTGTTTCCGGGTATATCGCACGCTTGCTTTCACATTAGTCAGCGCTGTGGGGTCGAGTGGGGTCGCTGCCAAGAGGTCACGTGTGGTCTGGGGACGGCCAGGAGCGGAGAAGCGGTTTACAAGGCAAGTGGGGCTGAGAGCAAGATGGCGATTGGCTGGTCGCGGGCATCAACTGCTGCATTTGTACTGTGTTAGTAATCAGGGCAGGGGTTGGTTGAGTGGTCAGGGTAAGGGTTGTTGAGTAATCAGGACAAGGGTTGGTTGAGTAACCAGGGCAAGAACCGCAAGTGGTCAGGGCAAGGGTTGGTCGAGTAACCAGGGCAAGAGCTGTTCGAGTTCTGTGGAGGGCAAGAGTCGTTGAGTTCTGTGGAGGGCAAGGGTTGTTCGAGTTCTGTGGAGGGCAAGGGTTGTTCGAGTTCTGTGGAGGGCAAGGGTTGGTCGAGTAACCAGGACAAGAGTCGTTAAGTAACCAGGACAAGAGTCGTTGAGTTCTGTGGAGAACAAGAGCTACACGCCAGTAGGTCAAGGTTGTTTGAGTCCTCGACACCACGTCCAATCACCTGACACGCCGTCTGAAGATCACGCAAGTGCGCAACGTGTACATGGACTGGTAGTTGGTGGGCTAGGGTTATACATGTACTGGTCGTTGGTATACTGTCAGGGCCATGTACCAGCACTCGGTATACCGTAGGACCATGTACCAGCTCTCGGTGGACTAGGGTTATACATGTACTGGTACTCGGTGGGCTAGGGTTATTCATGTACTGGTACTCGGCGGACACGTGAACAAGAATCACCCGACAGCATTCATCTGTCTGCACGCTGTTTCTTGGATTCCTCGCTGTTCTTCTGGTCTCAAATCCCAAACGGACTCGGGTTCAATCCCTGTCCCTGTTGTTTTGTGAAAATTTTTCTCTTCTTTTTCTCTTTTTTCCTTCTTCTTCCTCCTCCTTCCTTCCTCCTCCTCCCTCCTCCTCCCACCAACAACCACGACTGGCCTTCCAACGGTTCTCCTTTCGTGTCTCTAATAGAACCCCTTCAGAATGACTTCTCACGGAGCTGCTGAGCCTCGGCTTACTGACCCCGACACGGACTGCACCCACTCGCACCGGGATTCCGGTGCTCCTACTCCCGACCAACCCCGTCCTGGAAACCAAGCTCACTTTGTCTGTCCGGGTTTCAATGGTGACGGCTTTGTCAGTCATGCTTCAACCGGAGCTCCCGGCTTGAACAGTCCCGACCCAATTTCTCCCGACTCGAACAGTGTCTTTTCCCGAAACTTGACCTCCAAATCGGACCTCCCCGTCGACGACATCGACCCCCCCAAAACAACCATCACCACCCTCCCCGTCGACGACACCCACCCCCCCAAATCGGACCCCCCCGAAACAACCATCACCACCCTCCCCGTCGACGACATCGACCCCCCCAAAACAACCATCGGCTCCTTCCTCCTCACCCCCCACTTTTGGATCATCTTCATCCACGGCCAAATCCTCTCCCTCTGCATCGTCTCCACAAACACAATGACCTCCTTCATGGCTACAAACAACGTCTCCATCCCCGCCTTCCAGTCCCTCTTCAACTACGCCCTCCTACTCCTCTGTTTCCTCCCCTACACAATCTACAAACAAGGCCCCTCCACCTTTCTCAGAAAAACCCTCCCAAACATTTGGAAGTACTTCTTTCTCGCCTTTGCCGACTGCCAGGGTAACTACTTCATCGTCAAGGCATACAACTACACCAACCTCCTCTCCGCTGCCCTCCTCGATAACCTCTCCCTCGTCTTTGTAGTCATCTTCTCCCTCCTATTCCTCCGCGTAAGATACCACTGGACACAGCTCCTCGGAATCATCGTCTGTATCGCCGGCTCCGTTCTTATCGTCCTCTCCGACTTGTTCACTGGAAAAAACTACGCCGCCACTGACCACATCCGCGGCGACCTCTACGTCCTCCTCGCCACCTTTTTCTACGGCCTCTCAAACACCCTCGAAGAATTCCTCGTCTCTAAAAAACCAATCTACGAAGTCCTCGCAATGATGGGCCTCCTCGGTTTCTGCATCATGGGCGTCCAGTGCGCAATCTTTGAACGCGAATCCCTCGCTACCGCCCAATGGTCTCCAAAAGTCGGCGGCTACCTCACCGGCTACACCCTCTCCCTCTTCATCATGTACGTCTCCGCCCCAATCCTCTTTCGAATGTCCTCCTCCGCCTTTTATAACCTCTCCCTCCTCACCTCCGACTTTTGGTCCCTCCTCATTGGAATCCGCGTCTTTGGCTACTACGTCTTTTGGCTCTACCCCGTCGGCTTTGTTTGCACAATCATCGGCGTCCTCGTCTACTACCTTGTTCCCACCTCTCTCGCCGGCGAATCCCGCAAGCCCTGGCTCGGCTCTGACCAAGAGCTCGGAATAGCTGGCGTCGGCACCGCAAAGCGTAAAGACGGCTCTGTCTGGGGAAACCCTCTTTCCGCCAAAAAGCCTAGAAATGTCCAGGACATCGTCAAGAAGTGGTTTGACTGATTTCGTAGGCTTTTACGTTTACTTTTATATACCTTTACTTTTACTTTTACTTTTATATACCTTTAGTTTTATATATATATACCTTCACCTTCACCTTTCTCCTTGTTTTTTCACACCTTATCCACATCCGTAATCACTCCAACCGCTACCGCATACTTGGACACAACCTTTTGCGCCTCCCGGTACTTTCCAACCGCCAACACAACCTCTCGCAACAACTCCCGCTTCCCCGCCACTTCCCGACACAACTCCTCCAATTTCGCAACCGCACCCACCATGGCCACCTTTTCCGCATACACCCGCGCAAATGCCGCGTACTCGCCCTCCGACCCCGTCGCCCGCGCCGCCGCCATCCGCGTCTCCAAATGCGCAACAGACACTTGCGACTCAAACGCCTCGTACCCTTCCTTCAGCGCGCGGCCCGGCGCCACCCCCGGCAACGACCGGCCCACTGACAGCAACGGCTCGGCCGCCGTCCTCTGTTCCAGCAATGCAACCAGGCCCGGCCGCCCAGGCAGCACCGACCAGTACTGCGACGCCCGCGCCCACCACGCCTCGCTCGCCCTCAACCACACAAGCATCCCCAACGAGTACACAAACGAGTCCCCGCTCGAAAGGGTCACATACGGCTGCCCGTCCCCAGTCACCGCCGCGTGCGTCAGTTTCGCGCACCGCACTAACCCGTCGTCCCCGTACTTCGACCCACCATCAAACACCGGCGCCAACGAAACCGGCTCAAACACGGCCCGCGGCGCGGCCCCAAGCTCCCACACATACACCAGCCCTACCGCCGACACGGCCACAAGCATGCTGCCCTCGCTCTCTAAATAGGAGAGCGGCGCGCCCACAACAATGGCGGGAAACATGCGCCGCCCCGCCGGCGAGTACACATAGATGGAGCCCTCCGCCGTCGCGACGGCCCAGAAAAGGTCCCCGGAACCGGCTGCCAGCACCGCTGTGCCGGGTAGGTAGTCCATAAACACGGCGGCCCCCGCGCGCGTCACAACGATCTTGGCCGGCAGCCCGTCGCTCGCGTTGCGGATTTCGAGGGTGGAAACACCGTTATTGGTATTGGCGCCCCGCCTCGCAAAAAAGGTCTTGACGCGCGGGACGCCGAGCCGCAGCTGGGCGACTGCCGACACCGGCGCCGCGACCGCCGGCCGCAGGTACTGTGTTTCTGAACCAGAACAAGAAAGAACGTCGCCGCGCCGTTTGGGGCCGAGCATGAGTGCAGGGATGCCGGATTTGGGAAGAGAGTTGGTATCAATGGGCGGGGCCGGGTTGGAGATTAGAATGGGCGCGATTCGTTTTCTGCCGTCTTTGGTGAGGGTGACGGTGGGTTCTGGTTTGGGTTCTGGTTTGGAAGGGTGTTCTGGTTTGGGTATCTGTTCTGGTTTGGGTATCTGTTCTGGTTTGGGCATCTGTTCTGGTTTGGAAGGGTGTTCTGGTTTGGGCATCTGTTCTGGTTTGGGCATCTGTTCTGACTGAACCTCACCATCTTGATACCTGCCCAACTGCAACTTATTAACCTCCAACGGCACACCCCATCCAAGCTCGCCCGGCTTAAAAACCGCTGCCACAATCGATCCATCCAACGAACACGCATAAACCACATCCCCCTCAGGCGACCACGCAACGTCCGTCACATCCTTTTCCGCAACATTCGTCGCAACGAGGAGCGGCCGCGGATTCGACGTGTTCCAAATGGCCAGCGTCTTGTCCTGCCCGGCCGTCGCAATGACCGAGATGAGGCTCTTGTACTCAGACGACGGCTCGCGCGCCACCGCGTACTGGTCTAGACAAAATATGCGCGGACAAAACGCAGCGGCCTCGCACGGCGCGTCGTGCCCAACCAGACTGATATCGCTGTCCCAAGTGCCGCGGTTGATGATGGTGACGGTCGCCAGCGGCAGGTTCGTGGCGTTGGCGGCGGCAATGTGGTTGCCGTCGGGGGACCACGAGCACCGCCGGAAATACGTGGACGACGGCGAGCCCTTGAACGGCGCAGAGATGGTTGCCTCGACAGCAAACGACAGCGTGGACCCAACACGATGGTACCGCACAATCTTGAGCGTGCGGTCGTCTGACGCCGTTGCAAAGTACTGGTTCGCCGGATCAAAGGAAACGCCCTTGACGGCGGCATGGTGCATATCGAACCGTTTGAGTTGACAAAACTGAGGGACTGACCAAACCACCACCCGCGAATCTAAACCGGCCGTCACCAGCATCAACGAGTCCGGCGACCACGCAAGCGCCTGCACGTCGCCGTCATGTCCCTCCAACCTTTTCAAAAAACGCCACATCCCACTGCCATCACCGTTGGTACTGTTGTTGTTGGTATTGTTGTTGTTGGCACTGTTGTTGTTGGCACTGTTGTTGTTGGTACTGTTGTTGGCACTGTTGTTGTTGGCACTGTTGTTGTTGGTACTGTTGTTGTTGGCACTGTTGTTGTTGGTACTGTTTGGTGCACGCTCCCACACCACCACGCTGCGGTCTTCTGAACCCGTCGCAAGGTACCGCCCACACGGCGCGTGCCTCACAACCGTCACAGCCCCATCGTGTCCGCCCAAACACTGTTCCGCCGCCCCCTTCCCCTTGGGGTCCTTGAGACACGCACGCACCGCACGGGTCGGCCACACACGCGTGTGCCCGTCTAACCCGGCCGACGCGAGCCACGCGCCGTCCGGCGACACGTCGATGCTGTATACTTCGTACGATCGGTCGGCATCTAAAAAAATATCGGTTGGAAACTGTGTAGCCAAAACAAAAAGGACAACTTACCATAATGGCCGAGCCAGGAGGGTTTAACTAGTTTCATGGTGTTGTGGAATTGAATAGTAAAAAAATTGGTTGGAGTGTGGGTTTCTTGTGGAGTTACCCGCTCGGGAAATATTTATTTTACAGGCAACACATAAAAAAAAATGTACTGGAAAGTACATTTGAAAATGTAAAATTCTAGTAAAGTCAAACTTGTCAACAGACACCAAACCGGGCCCCACGTTTGCCAACCACGCAAAATTTACAAAGATAAAACCTTTAATTAAAATACACAAATGTTTTCCTAAACTATTAAACATAAAACAAAAAACATAAAAACAAAATGCAAAAGAATCATTATTCAAAATGCTTTATAATAAACGTGTGCGAGCAAGGCTCCAAAGCACGCGTTTCAAAAAAAACGAAACTCAGCTCGGAAATTAAGTAGTCTTTTCGTGCTGAGTAGAGACACGCTGCATGGCAACAACAAAGTCTTCAAGGGATCTGCCAGTAGGCTTTTCCTTGAGTGGCTTACCATGCATGACACGGTCAAAGGCAACAGAGTCTTGCATCATGTAGTAGAGACCACCGAGGACGCAGAAGACACCGAAAGAGTAGATCCAGACACGAACGACAGTAACCATGGAAGTATCCTCGGACCACCAACCAAAGACACAGAAAATGGTGGCAATGATATCGACAATGGCGACGGCACCAGAAAGTTCCCAAGAGGGCATGGAGGACCAGAAAGGACCGTTGGCACGGGTGACGAAAATCAACCAGTTCTCAGTAAGAGAGATCTGGAGGAAGAGAATACCGTCGCGGTGACCAAAGTTCTGGATGATACCACCGCCACGGGTAAAGGTAGTGGTGAGAACAATCCAGGTACCGATAGCAAGAATAATACCGAGGACAACAGACATACCCCAAAGCTTAGGAAGGTTCCACTTGACAGGCTTGGGAGAGTAGGGAGCGTTATCGTAGGCAATGGCAAGAGTAGCAACATCAGCGAAAATGGCAATGAAGACAATGAGTTCAATGTTGAGGGATTCGTTGAGAATAGCAATCCAGAGACCAAGGAAGATTTCCAAATGGAGAGAAAGAGCGATACGGTAGACAACGTAAGAGTACATACGGTGGAAAATCTGACGAGAAGTCTTGAGGGCATCAATGATAGCAGAAAGACCAGGGGCAAGGAAAACAATATCAGCAGCAGAACGGGCGGCATCAGAGGCACCTTCGACAGCAATACCAGTATCAGCCTTCTTCAAAGAGGGAGCATCGTTAACACCATCACCAGTCATGGCAACAAGGTAACCACGGTTTTGGAGAATCTCAACGACATTGTACTTATGCTGGGGGAAAACTTCGGCGAAACCATCGGCAGCCTCAACGAAATCATAAACTTCAGAACCGGGCATGTCACCACCACCACCGAGACCAAGACGTTCAGCGTTGTAAATGTTAGTACCGAGACCGAGTTGACGAGAAGTTTCACGAGCGATACCGACGGCATCACCAGTAAGCATCTTAATGGAAAGACCAAGGCCCTTAGCTTCGTGGACAGTACGAGCAGTATCGTGACGAGGAGGATCATAACAAGGCATAATACCGAGAATTTCCCAATGACCCTCGCCACGCTTGCGGGCAACACCAAGGGATCTGTAACCACGAGTAGCAAATTCAGCGACCTTGGACTTGTAATCATTAAGAACATCTTCAGGGATGGGGTGGTCTTCTTCGACAGTCTTGAGGACGAAAAGAGGAGCGCCCTTAACACAGATAATACGTTCACCGGCAGGGGATTCAACAACAGCAACAACCTTCTTGGAGACGGGATCGAAAGGATGGAAGTCAATAACCTTGTACTTGGTAAGAGTAGACTTGGCACGGGGATAGAACTTGAGAGCCTTCAAGAAAGACTTGTCAATGGCATCGAGACCCTTCTTCTTACGGGAGGCAGCGAGACAGGCAGTAAGCATGAGGTCATCGGGTTCAACACCCTCGACAGTGTAGGGTTCAGAGAGAGTAAGCTTGTTCTTGGTCAAAGTACCAGTCTTATCGGAACAGAGAATTTCGACACCGGCAAGAGACTCAATAGCAGAGAGCTTTTGAACGATAGCTTGCTTCTTGGCGAGGTAGGCAGCACCGACAGCCATGGTGGTGGTGACGACGGCGGGGAGACCGACGGGGACACCGACGATAGTGATGGCAAGAGTGTAACGGAGGATTTCGACGATAGGGTTAGATCTGTAGAAGGATGAGGTCCAAACAACGAGAAGGGTAACAATAACCAAGACAAGGAGAATAGTACCAATACCGTTCAAGACCTCTGTGAAATGACCCTGACCGCCGGAAGCCTTGTTAACAAGAGCAGCAGCACGACCGACAAAAGTGTTGTCACCGGTAGCGGTGACGACCATGAAACCTTCACCACGCTTAACAGTAGAAGAAGCGTAGGTGTTATCACCACAGTGTTTATCGACAGCAAGAGATTCACCAGTAATAGCAGATTGATCGACTTGGAGGAAGCAGCCTTCAGTAATGATACGACCGTCAGCAGGCATAATAGTACCTTCTTCGAGTTGGAGAATATCACCGGGGACGACTTCAGGAGCATCAATTTCCTGGGCACGGCCGTCACGAATGACGACAGCGCCGAGGGCGAGAGTTTTCTTTAATTCTTCGACAATGGAACCGGCCTGGAATTCCTGGACGAAACCGACCATGGCGTTAAGACCGAGAAGACCGAGAATGACACCGAAATCGACCCAGTCTTCGAGACCGGCGGCGAGAACGGCGGCGGCTTCCATAACGAACTGAATGGGACCGACAAAGAACATGAGGAACTTGAGAATCATGGATTCTTGTTCTTCAGACATTCTGTTCCAACCGTATTTCTTTCTACGGTGGAGGACTTCGTCAGAGGTCAAACCAGTAGCAGGGTTTGTTTGGAGGAGTTCTTCAGGAACGGGACGAGCAGAGTGGCCAGAGGCGGCTTCTTCTTCAAAGTAGTCACCTTCGCCGTTATCAGACTGGAGTTCGTCGATGAAGGCATCAATATCATCTTCTCCCTCGTCTTCAGCGACGGGGAGCTTTTCGTTGGTAGGCTCTTTAGGATCGAGAGAAGCCATCTAGATGGAAAATGTTAGTTTCAAGATAAAATATCGCAATAATGCATTATCATCATTCCAGATGGAATTAACACAAAGAACATACTGTTAATAATTTAAACTCCTTGTCTAGAGATTAAATTGAAATTGAATATAGAATTAAAGAATTCCAATACAAGAATAAAACGAAAAAAAAAAAAAAGAAAGAGTCTAAGGAATTAAGAAATTTGGGATGTTTATATAGTAGCCAGATTTGGGTCTGAGGCCGTCTAAAAAGTAATGATTGGCCGGCTAAAATTCGCGCGGTTTTTAGATTGAAATCGCTCAAAAGCGGTTGGCGACCACAAGTGCAGCTTTTTTTGCTTGTCAAAAAACTAATCAGCGCTGACATAAGCTATGAGTCATGCATATTTAGTGCCGCCAGTCACTAAATGTAGGAAAAAACTTTTTCAGTCTGTTTTTGGCGATTTTCGGTTTCTGTTTTTGGAAGTTTTTGAAATGTAAACAAACTTTTCTGCGATGGTTTTAGCCCTAACCCTTGACTTTGGAATGGTTTGACTTCTGGTCATGATTGGCAAGAATTGTATTACATTTGTGATACACTTTTGTTACAGTTACATTACAGTTTAGTATTTTTTACTCTTTTTTATTGTTTTCATTCATCAACATGATTGGTTGTAAAGTGGCTGCTTTTGACTGCAACCATTGTTTTTATGTATTTTTTTTTTTTTGCTTGCCAAGTCTTGACGATACCAAAAACTAGCTTCTGATTCATTTCTGCAGTCATTGATGCCAATCAAGTAATTCCTAAAGCCAAATCCCATGCTTTTGTCATTACAAAACCAGTTATTGGTGTAAATTGTATTCATTTGTTTTTTAGTTGATTGATTTCTTTTCATTTTTTTTACGTCATTGTGTTTCATTGTACTTATCTAATCTTGTTTTACTGTACGGCTGAGTGTTTTTTCATTATCAGTGTAGTCTTTTGTGAATTTAATATTTTCTATTAATTCTCAGTAGTAATTTCAATCGTAATTGGTTTCTTAACGAGGATATTAATGATATCTTTCGTCGTTATCATCTTCTCGGACAATCATCGCATCAATCATCACCCCACTGTCTCAAGATCCATTTCCTATTTCATTCCGCATTGCCCATCTCGTGTATTTCCCTCTAGAACCTCTCCTAATGTAGAATTTAGGGGTTCTCGGCTTCGATCTGTTGTTTCCACTCGCAATTAATTCTCGCATTAGTCACGTGGAAATGTATAATCTCGCTTTTTAGTTGCTATAAACATGTCAAATTATGTAACAATAAAAAATTTAGCCGAAGGTTACCAAAAAATTGCTTTAAATTTTTTTATTTTTCGGCCTTGGGACACATCCAGACTAAAATATAATCAAGGCAGAAAATAACGCTCAACCCGGAATCATTAAAATAAAAGTCAAAATAACAAAATAAATAAAAATAAAAATAAAAAAGACTCATTTAATTATCGTATCCTGTCATTCTCCAAACTGTTGGATTCCGTTTCAGTCGTTATCAGTATGGAAAGTCTCATCTTTTCTGGTAAATTTTCTCGTTTATCCATGTCAATCCGTTAAATGATCGATCATTCCATCTTGAATTCCATATTCAACAATTATAAAATCGACAAAAACATAAACAAACAAAAAAACGTATGATTCATTTTACAGTTCATGACGTAATATTAGTAATGTCTGAGCCATGATTATATAACATTATTCATAATCATTTATCATCCATCTTATTAAATCACATGTTACACACATGACACCCCTTGCTTCATTCAAAAAACCAATCAATTTGCAAATCTTAAACCTTGAAAACCAATTTTTTACTTTCAGTGCACTTTCTTTCTTTCTTTTTTTATTTTTTTTCAATTCATTCGAGTCTTCACTTTTGATACCAAAAACATTCATAAATGTTACTTTAATACCTTCATTATTATTACTTGTTATAATTAATAGTTAATTCTAAATAATCACCAATCGTTTTCTTGAATTTTTTTTTCAACCGCCTCGATCTTTCAACTCAAGCCTGAAATCTCATTTACTCACTTGCGTTTCACCGTTTCTATTCATTCACGGTTCCATTGTTCGTTTCTCATACGGTGGCATTGTTTATTCGTTTATCGCTTATTCATTGTCTTTGATACCTCCACCGCCTTTGTTTAGTCATTGTTTCTCATTCTCACCTAGTTCACAATGGCTTATACCCTCCAATCTTCTCCTCCATCTGGTCCTATCCACCAACAACCACCAGGGTCCCCGCCCTCAGCTCCAATCCCAATGCCTGCCTCGGTGTCTTCTTCAAAACTCCCTTCTTCCTCTCCATACCCAAATCTCAGCAGCTCGCCCTATGACGGCAATATTGCCTTTCCTATCGAAAATAATAACGCCTTCTCGGAAAACCCTTACCCTACTACCAACACTTTTAGCAACCTCCCCTACCAAAACCCAAACTATAGCACAGCACCAACCTCTCGACCTTCTTCAGCAATGCATCCTCTCGAGGAAAGTGACCATGAGTTCGATGACTCTGCATCCCATGATACAAATAACTTTGCCCCTCGCTCTTATTCCCCCGTCAACGCAAACGTCTCTAAAAAGCGTTACTCCGCAATCTATGATTCCGTCACAATCACAAACCTCGCCGCAGCAGCTGCTGCCTCTGGAGATGACGACTCTATCCTCTTACCACCTCGTCCCTTTGGTCACCGCAAAAGTGCCTCCGTCTCTTCAAACTCTTCTTCTCTTTTAGACTCTTTACTAGACACAAACTTTGGCAAAAATATCCCAGACTCTAAACATGTCCAAAATGAAAACTATCCAACTTCCTCCTCACTAGCTCCACCTCAATACCCTTCTTCAAACCCTCTATATTCCATTCATCCATTGAATAAAAAATCCAGCTGGTATTCTACAGCCTCTCAAAACTCTTCCATCTCTTTAAACAACCCTGCCCTTATCCCGCCATCCTCACTGGCCTCAAAATCCTCCTATTCCTCTTTAAATGGATCTTATCCAGTTAACGACTCTCAAAACAATGCCTTCCTTCTACCTCTACCACCTTTTGCAAATGGCTCTTCAAGACGTTCTCATCACCGTCCTTCTGCCTCCATCGGCTCAATAGGCTCAGCCAACAACTTTTATTCAATCCCCCCAGCAAATGGATCAAACATCTCTGTCCATTCTGTCGCTTCCGTCAATTCAAATTACTCAGCTGCTTCTACAAATCTTCCTTCCTACCCAACTGACCACGATGTAGCCTCTTTAAAAGTTCCAAGCAGATCAAACTCTCCAATCCCAGACTCTTCTCACCGCGAAAACTCTCCTGCTCCCTACCAGCCTTTTAATTTCCAGTCAACAACTATGGCCCTCGGCGTTCCCACCACCACCACTGCAAATAGAGCGCCAGCTGGCGCTAACCAGCGTCGTGGACACAAGTACAAACACTCAAGTGTTAGCATGAACTTTTTTAAAGAAGACGTCCGTCTACCACTAGCCATTCCCGCTAGTTTGCCAATTCCCACACTAAAAGAATGCCAACAAAGCATGTCCCGTGACCAAGCAATCCGTGTTCTTTGGAGTGCTTTTCATTTGTTTGTTGCCTTTTTAATCTATATCGTGGATTCCCCATACACAGCACTCGCCGCTCTCGCCCATTTGCTTTTTTATGACGCAATGGGCGCACTCCTCTGCTCCGTCGTCGACATTCTCGGAAACTTTGATGTGTGGAAACGTTCCACTGTCCACTTGCCCTTTGGGTTAGAACGTACCGAAGTTTTGGCCGGCTATGCCCTCTCCATCTCCCTCATTTTCATGGGCGGCGACATCATGAGCCATTCCATCCAGGATATCGTTCAGGCCATATACCTTGGGAGCTTTCTTTCCGCATCCCACTCCCATGGCGCAATCTCCCGGCCCCAGGAGCATTCGGTCACAGACGGCCATGGCCACGGCCATGGGTTCTCTGACTCGCCCGACAATGTTGACTGGAACGTCATTGTCTTTAGAGTTGTTCTGGGTATCTTTGTCACCATTGTGTCTGCAGTAGGTTTCGACAACCACTCACGCATTGCCCGTGCACTCCGTAACGGGTATAACGGCTCTGCAGCACTCAACAGTCTTCCAAGCTTTTTGAGTAACCCATCCCACTTTATTACCGTCACCTTTTCCGTCGCTATTTTGCTCTATCCTTTCGAGTCCCCCATCGTTCGTCGCATCAGCGACACGCTTTTGACACCAATCATCGCCGTAAGCATGTGCTATGTGGGCTGGTCCTTGGCTAAGAGTTTAGGCGGCATGCTCGTCATGTCATTTCCCGGCGAAAACCGTGTCGAGAACGTCACTGCAGAGATTGCTAAACTTCCTCATGTCGCCAAAGTCCAAGAAGTTTCTGTTTGGCAGGTCCATCACAGCGTGTGGCTGGCGTGTATGAAGATTGAAATGAATGGCGGAAATGCGCAGGACGAAAGCATTGTCCGGTCAGAGGCCTCGCGGCTCGTCAAGGATATCATGAACGAAGGATTCGAAACGCAGTATGCCGACGACGGGCTCGATCGCCAGACGCCTAAACCCAATCCACCCAGTTTTACTGCAGACACCAGTGCTCCCAGCCTTTATTACAAAGACACGCTGCCCACATCCAACAAAAGGAGGTTTGGTCACGCAAAAAAGAATTCGGTCAGCGCGTTTGCAAAAGACTCGTTGGCTAGGCTCAAGGCTGGCGGCGCAACGCTCACGGAGCCCATCCGATGGGAGGCCACGATCGATATCACTAGAACAAAAAACTGAAATCTGTAGTACATGTAAATCAGAATTGGTCAATTATCTCCGTTAATGATTATTTTGAAACTAAAAAAGTTTTTTTTTGTTTAACAGTGCACATTGGAGTTTAAGCTCTCTGGAAAGGTTGATTAAAAGCAATGACAAATTAAAAGACTGATGTACTTGTGGGAATTTGTCATTATCACGTGAATAAACAGACACTTTTTGATTTCAAATACTATTGAGTGGTTTCCTGCTTTAGATAAACTTTTTGGCAGTTGAAGCATTTGTAAGCATTTTCGATTTTTTTTGAATCGATATGAATTAGTAATTCCTGATATCCTATAAATACTGAATAGTTTGCCTTCAATTATCGATTCATTAAACCAATTGAACAAAAAACCATTCCAAAATGACCATCTCTAAACCATCAAACCTCTTCAAGCCCATCCAGGTGGGAAAAATCACTTTGAACCAACGCATTGCAATGGCCCCGTTGACTCGAGCCAGAGCTGATAACCCATCCAATGTTCCCAATGACTTGATGACCGAGTATTACGAGCAGCGTGCCAGTGCTCCCGGCACTTTACTCGTTACTGAAGCCACCTTTATCTCAGAGCGCGCTGGCGGCTACCCAAACATCCCCGGCATCTGGTCCAAAGACCAAGTCCGTCACTGGAAGGAGGTCACAGACAAGGTTCATGCAAAGGGCTCTTTTATTTTTCTCCAGTTGTGGGCGCTGGGCCGCTCTGCTGGCGCTGGGTTTTTGGAAAAGCAAGGCCACCCATTTGTTTCGGCTTCAAACATTTCGGACCCCACAAATATCGGAAAGGCCTTGAGCAACGAAGCAGAAGCCAGAACCCCACGGCCATTGACCGTTGAGGAAATCAATGAGTATGTCCAGGACTACGTTGTTGCTGCACAAAACGCAGTGGAGGCCGGATTTGATGGTGTCGAAATCCATAGCGCGAACGGATACCTTCTCGACCAGTTCCTTCGCGAGTGCAGTAACGTGCGCACAGACGCTTACGGTGGCTCCATTGAAAACAGGGCCAGATTCACGTTACAAGTTGTTGACGCCATCTCCAGCGCCATTGGTGCTGACAAAACGGCAATCCGGCTTTCCCCATTTGAAACATTTGGCGGCATGATTGCCGGCACAAATAGTATTCCGCAGTTCTCCTACCTCATTGAGCAGCTTGAAAAGAGAGCATTGAAGGGGTCGCGCTTGGCGTACATTCATATCGTCGAGACAGAGGTTGAGGCACAGGATTATCAAGACAAGCAGATTGCGTTACATCCTGTCGACTTTGTCAGATACATTTGGTCAGGCGTTTGGATTAGAACCCAAGGCTTTGTTCGCGAGACGGCGATCGAGTACACAAACAATGATAACAACCTGATTATCGGGTTTGGAAAGGCATTCCTAGCTAATCCTGATCTCGTTGAGCGAATCAAGCAGGAGCTGCCATTGACCAAGTTTGATTTCAAAACATTTTATACTCCTGGACCAAAGGGGTATATTGATTATCCATTCTATGATAAGGAACAAACAGCTGTTTTGGGAGGTGGACACACTGAGAATATATAGACACACTTTCATAAATAGCGTTAAACATTGAATTCGTTGAATCTACATACACTTTTATAAATATATTTAATGGGCAAATAGTAATATATTAAACTTTTTCAATAACCAAAAATTTCAAACATTCCTTACTTTGATTCAGAGTTTGCGGTCGACGATCTGCTTTCGTTATCCTGATGGTGCACTTCGTTTTCTGACCACGATCTGACCAAATCTAGGATCCGTTCCTTGATGTCGTACTTGTCAGCATCTTCGACTGTGTCCAACCGTTTCAGAATGGCGTTCAGAACCTTTCGGATCTTGGTCTCGCGGATGATTGAGAGCTCGATCGCGCCCATGTTGGACAAACGATTGAGCATTGCTGACAAAACCTTGCCATCGTGTTTCTTGTCTTCATTGATATACATACGTTGCAAACGGTGTCGGATGGATCGAAGATGCTTATAAGTATCGTCGGCCTGGTCAGCTTTGCCAGCAGCGGCGGTAGTAGTGGTAATGGTAGTAGTGGTAGTAGTAGTGGTAGTAGGGGTGGTGTCAACAGCGGCTGCCGCGGGTGTAGAGGAGCTGTCGGGCTTGTCTGAAGTTTTAGTTTTCTTGAGAGGTGTAGTCTCGGTCGCAGAAGAGCTAGGGCTTTTGCGTTTAGAGCTCGCCGTTTCGCTGGAATCCACAGAAGAACTCTTTCTAGTAGACCGTCTTGTCTTGGGTGCGTCAGTCATTTCGGTATCAGGATCAAACGCGTCTTTGCTAGCGCCACGGGCCGGTTTCTTGGATAAAGTTTTTTTTGGAGTCGTAGAAACAGACGCAGCCTTTCGTTTCTTTGCAGGCTTGGGCTCTTCTTCAGACTCTGCGTCATTCATTTCTACATCCTCGTCAATAGCAGCAAATTCCTTGATTTCGCTTTCAACTTCCTTTAGCGTGGGAGGGGTCATGGCGACTTGGTAAGCTTCCATCAAACGCTTAGCCTTTTTGCTCTTTTTGAGACCCTCGCGGGCATCGGCAGGTGTCAGTAGCTGGATATCATTGCGGGTAGCCCATGTGTAAGAAATGTCTACAAAAAATCGAACAAGGTAAATAGTGGAGTCGACTTCAGCAGAACTGGCTGATGACTTCCTCCGGTTATTTGAAGATTTGGGTTTGGCGGCAAGGACTTCGGCGGGGACAAAAGATTCGGGAACAATCTAAGTAACGTTAGAAAGATAAACAAAAATAAACGAGAAAATATAAAGACTTACAATACCGGGCCAAGAAGGGTATCCTTTGACTTTGGCTAAAACAACAGTTCCGACTTCAAAAGAGTCATTTGTTGTCGACGCAGCAGAGTCAGGTTTACGTTCGGTTCTCTTCTTTTTTGGTGCACTAGGCTTTGTCACCTTTTCTTCCTCAAGCGACTCGCTAGCCGTTTCTTTTCCGTTCTGTGACCGTGTCTTGCCATTAGTGACGGGCTTTTTTTGTTCCTCATGACCATTGCTTACGGCACCGTTTGCTGGTTTTTCTTCAGTCGTGTTGGCCTTGTCCTCGGGTTCTTCAACATTTGCTGGTTCGGAGACACTGTCGTCGCTATCCTTTTGGTCTTTGGCAGGCTCGGGCTTAGAGTCTGCGACAGGGGTCTCAACAGCATCGGGTGCTTTGGAAATGGGTTCGGTAACAGGGGTTTCCGTGGAGGCGGCTTTTTCCTCAGTCATTGTTTCAGTAACAAAAATGGGGTCTTGGAGGAAAAAAAAAATAAAAAGGAAAATTTAAAAGAGGTAGGACTGAGTTTATAGAGGACGAATGGTATATATACGCGTCTTTATAGCTTTTTTTAAAAAAAAAATAAAATGCGATAGGTATATAAAATAAAGAGCAATAATTCTAAAACTTGATAAACAGAAAAACTCAAGAAATATTCTCAAATTCAACAATAAACAAATGTCTATTCGCGTTTATTCAAATTCGAAAGGCAGTACTGGTTTTTATAAACTGAAACTGGGCGCGTCAGATACGACTTGAACAAAATATGATTGGTATAAAACAAGATATCAAAAACTATTCAAAATTGACAGAGTTGGGGTTTGAGAGGGGAAAAAAAAACGTGTAAAATTTTTTTTTCAACAAAGAACAGGAATAATACCAATTGGCAAATATTTGAAACTCAGATCAACAATCAAATTCTTTCAATCCAAGAAATTGAAAAGGGTATTTGTAAAAATCAAATGAAGAGGTATAACCAAAACTGGCAGCTTGATAATCAACTGATATTTTTGTAACCAACAAAAAATCAATTCGAACAAATGACGTGACAATTAGCGATTTCAATACAAAGTGGTGTCAAACTCTTGATGTAAAAGTCTCGAAACTCTTTTGTGGATGGTAAGAAAAAAGATTGGGAAAGTCCTTGTTGAATATAAAAAAAAAAAAAAAAAAAAAAAAGGAATTTTTCGTGTGCAAGGCAAAAAACTCAAAAGTTGCAATTGCGCAACCAATTTGTTACAATCACGTGCTGATCATATGAATTACACATTTTTTTGGTGGCTCTGAAAAATGTTGAATATGGGTTAGGGTGAAAGTTAAAAAGGATAAGTGGGTTAGGGTTGATCACCATAGTTTGTTTTGACTGAAGAATTTTTTTTTTTTTTTTTTTTTTGATTCTTCAAAGGAATTTACAGGTGAAATTTGTTGTAATGATAATTGAATGAATATATTCCAAGATTTAAATAGCTTCAAGTCAAATTTGTTATGTTCAATGACTCAAGTCAAATACATGTTTCAACTGATATCAACGTCTACAGCGTTTAATGTTAAATATCAATCTTTTTATTGAATCAATGTTTTATCTATATATTTCAAGTTTGGTTGTACAAAAATCAAAATGGTATTTTTTTTAATATTGAATTGATCGTTCATTCATTCTTTAAATTTTCATTAGTTTTGGTTTGATGGTATCATTACAAGAGGTGGACTTTTAATTGTTTTTCTTTTTTTTAGTTGGCGAGATGTGCCTTTCAATGATTTTTAATGGTTGCTTTTTTTGGGTTTTTCTTAAAAGGTAATCTTCTTTCCTTGGAAGGCAGCAGTGTCTCTGCCTCTGGAAGGAGCACCTCCAAAACCGCCGCGGCCACCTCTGTCGCCGAAACCACCACGACCGCCAAATCCACCTCTGTCGCCAAATCCACCACGGCCACCGCGTCCGCCTCTGTCACCAAAACCACCACGTCCGCCTCTGTCACCGAAACCACCACGTCCGCCTCTGTCACCGAAACCACCGCGTCCGCCTCTGTCACCGAAACCACCACGGCCGCCTCTGCCGCCGCCAAAGCCTCTGTTGCCGCCATTACCGCCGTTGTTGTTGTCACGGCCAGAGGTGTAGTCAAGTCTCACGTTTCTGCCAGCAATGTTTTGGCCATTGAGAGCTTCAAGAGCAGCCTTTGCAGTCTCGACGGAGTCCATCTCGATGTAGCCGAAACCACGGGGCTTGCCAGTGTCTGGGTTGGTGGGGATTCTGACGGAACCAACAGTACCGAACTCACCAAAGGTGTTGAAAAGGTCGTCGCTGGTTGTGCTGAAAGAAAGGTTGGCAATGAAGAGGGTGTTTGATTCGGGAGAAAGGGAGTCACCATATTGATTGGCACGGTCGTTGCTGGTGTTTTCACGAACAGGCTTGGGGTGAGAAAGATCGACATTGATGGCACGACCATCAATTTCCTGTTGGTGCATTTGCTCAACAGCCTTTTTGGCGTCTTCGGGAGAAGCAAAGTCAACATAACCGTAACCCTTTGAGCGACCAGAGTCACTGTGAGTGACAACACGGGCACCAGTAATCTTGCCGATATCAGCAAAAGCAGCACGGAGACTTTCGTCGTCAACGCTCCAAGGAAGAGAGCCAACAAAAATGGTGGAGGTTTCAGAGGATTGTTCAGAAGATTCAGTCTTGGCCTTCTTGACAGGAGCCTCGTCTTCCTTTTCGGTATCAGCTTTACGCTTCTTGTCTTCCTTTTCAGATTCAGAGTCGGAATCGGAATCAGAAGAGTCAGAGTCAGAGGAAGAGGACTCTTCCTTTTCAGCCTTCTTTTCTTCCTTCTTGGTCTTCTTTTCTTCCTTTTCAGATTCGGAGTCAGAGTCGGAGTCAGAATCAGAGTCTGAAGAATCAGAAGAAGAAGAGGAAGAGGATGATGAAGAAGAAGAGGATGAAGAAGAAGAAGAGGAAGAGGATTCTTCCTTCTTTTCAGTCTTCTTTTCGATCTTCTTTTCAGTCTTCTTTTCGGTCTTCTTTTCTTCTTCTTCAGAGTCAGAGTCGGAGTCGGAGTCAGAGTCAGAATCAGAGTCGGCCTTCTTCTTTTCGTCTTCAGATTCAGAAGATGAAGAATCAGAAGAGGAGTCAGAAGAAGAATCCGAAGAGGAATCCGAAGAAGAATCGGAAGATGAAGAGTCAGAAGATTCTTCCTTCTTGGTAACAGTCTTTTTAACCTGGGGTTTAGAAGACTTTGACTTCTTAGAGTCTTTAGTAGTAACAGATGTAGATTTACCCATTATGAATATAAATTAACAATTATACACGGTATCAGTGAAAACGAGATAATTCCGATTGAATAAAATTGTTTTAAAAAACTGGATTGAAAAGAAAAAAAAAGGTTTAAAATTTTTTTATATAAATTTTCAAAATAAAATTTTTTTCAGCCGCGCAAATAAAAGTAAAAATTTTAACCCTAAACCCAACCAACCATCCACTTAAGTCATATGACGTAATTTACAGCATCTTATAACGTGAATATCACGAGTTATAAGTAATAATCACGAGACTTAACTTCAAATGACTGAAAGTCACTTAATCCTACATCATTTTCAAAACTGTTACAATGACACAATACACGTGATTTCTTTAACCTTTCCCACACTCAACTGTCAAATTCACGTGATTTCTTATCAGTGCTTACACGTGATGAGCTTTATCGTGACCATTTTCTATTTTATTATTTATTTTATTCCATTTCCTAAACCTTTTTTTTTCTTTAACCTATTTCCAATTTACACATGTCCACTAAAAATCATCGGGTTTTGGCCGGTTCCCCATATAATATCGGTCCCGAAATCGGCCGTGGCTCTTTTGCCAATGTCTACAAGGGCGTAAACACAGTTTCGAAAAGCGTTATTGCAATCAAGTCTGTCCAACTGTCTCGTTTGAACGAAAAGCTTCTCGAGAATCTCGATCACGAAATCACTATTCTTAAAAAGATGAAACATCCTCATATAGTCTCATTACTAGATACTTATAAAACACCTTCTCATTTCTATCTGGTCATGGAGTACTGTTCGCTCGGTGATCTTTCTTACTTGTCTCGTAAACGTAAATCAAACACTGCTGACCCTCATCCCATTATATTATCCATGTTCCAGCGATATCCTTGCACTTCCGAAGGCGGCCTGCACGAGGATGTTTCTCGCCATTTCCTCAAGCAGCTGGCATCTTCTCTCGAGTTTTTAAGACAAAACCAACTCATTCATCGCGATATCAAGCCCCAAAACTTACTACTCTGTCCTCCACTCAAATCAAAACAACTCGCCTCCGAAGCAGGCATTAAAGGCCATTGGGACCTTCCTATTTTACAACTGGCAGACTTTGGTTTTGCTCGTATCTTGCCGTCTACATCCATGGCTGAAACATTATGTGGCTCTCCGCTTTATATGGCTCCTGAAATATTGCGTTTGGAAAAGTACACCGCCAAAGCAGATCTTTGGTCTGTTGGTGCTGTTTTATACGAAATGGTTTCTGGAAAACCTCCCTTTAAAGCTTCTAATCATGTCGAACTTCTGTCTGTTATTGAGAAAACCAATAATGAGATTCAGTTCTCAGAATCAGTTGTCATTTCTGCTGATATCAAACGCTTGATTCGAGCACTACTTAAAAAGGACCCCACCGAACGTATGAGCTTTGCCGAGTTTTTCAACGACCCTGTCATCACTGAAACAAATAGTCTACTTGATCAATCTAGCTTGAATACAAATACACACAAGCCAGAAAATCTTGAGCTTAGCCACAAGATTAGAGTCATGAACAATATGTTTCGTCCTTTAATTGACCCTAGTCACAAGTCTACTAATGACTCTTTGCCAATTTCTGGTGCGTCTACAAAACAAAAAAACCAACGTCAACTACAGTCTAAACCCACAAAGCCCGATTTTCGTATGGATCAACATGTTCCTCCCTCTCCTCCTCGGTCGGTACCTAAAAACAACACCGACCAGTACTTGGGCACCGCATCGACAGAATCTTCTTCTTGGGTTATTTCACACAACGCACGCCCCATCCAAAAACTACCCTCATCTCCTTCCAGTGTGGCTACTACCCATTTAACCACCCACAAGGTCGTTCCCCAAGCTCCAGAAAGTATTGAGCCCAAGTACACATCGAACAAGGACCCGTTCAGTCGTCCTGTTGACTCTGAATCCGAGTATGTTGTTGTCGAAAAAAGGACCATAGAGGTTAACTACTTTGCTGACGAACTGGCGCCTTCTGCCAATGATGCTAGTCCATCTGTCAACACGTTACAACTCAAGCCCTCCCCTGTTTCAAACCTGCCATCTCCACAACAAAAGGAGTACTACCAAAACCAATACTATCAATACACTCAAAACCATATCAATCGCCGCAATTCGAGCACCAGGTCTTCGGCTGGGCCTAATACAGGCATTACTAGTACTGCTACAAATGCTAGCCCTAGATCCAAGCCCAATATTGCAAACCCTCGCCATAAAAACACGAGCGCCGGTTCTACGAGTTTGAATTCATTAGAGACAGGTTCAGTAGACTCTACACCACCACCAGCAGCCCGTCCCGAGCGCCGGAACTCAATTATTTATGGTTCATCTCCTTCTAATGCATTGTCCAGGGCGTTGCATATGGTTTCGGCGCGGATTTTAGGGAAATCTCATAACGACAATGTGGAAGGCTACTTGGTATCTAACCATCTTACCCCACACCATCGTCGCTCTGTTTCATTTGTGGACCCTGATGAGCAAAGGCTTTTGAAAAGTTTGGAAAATTTGCAATCCAAATCCAAAGTGCTGATTTTGTTTGCAGAAGTGAAATATCAACAATTGACACCATCAGGCAACAGTGAGACAGAGCTGGATGATGAAACTACGGTCTTGGTTGCTCTTGAAGCGTTTGCGTTATACTACAAGTCCTTGGCATTGTTGGACAAGTTTATGAAGATTGCGAGCCAATGGTGGCAATCATATTGCCAAATGGCAGCTGCAGCAGGAGGTAGTAGCAATGGAATTTTACAAGGAGGGACACATACTGTATCACCAGGCAATGTTTTTGCGTCTGGTAATCTTGTTGATCTTGTGCAATGGGCGCGGGACCAGTTTAATGAGTGTCTTGCTAGGGCAGATTATGCGCAAGGCCTCATAAACAAGCGACAAACAAAGCCAATTAAGATAAACACACGAGGACTAGCTGAGCGGTTAATTTTTGAGCGAGCATTGGATATGTCAAAGTCCGCAGCCAAGTTAGAAAAGTTGGATTATTCGAATAATGAGACAGTGGGTAATAGTAATGCCGGCAGTCATCGAGTGGACAATAATGGCGCAACGACTCCGACGGCCACAGAGCCTAACAACAACAACAACAAAACGGCCGAGTTTGGACAAATTACAGAGAGCATCAAGAGTTTAGAGGAGTGCCTGATGTCGTATTCTACAGCTATTTGGATGTTGGAGACGATGTTGGAGAATACAGAAGACGAGAAAAGTCGAGATATACGCAGAGGCAAGTATTTAGATATTAGCATTGCGCTGGACGCACCTGACAGGGAGCGAGTGATTAAAGCCATTGAAAGTGTCAGTCAATGACTAGGCACAGTCAAAAAGAAGCTTTGCGTGCTTGCCAGTCAACAGAATCATTACCAAAACCGTCAATTGGAAGCGCGCACGCCTAGTCCGATGAATTCGGGTTTGGTACAAGGCAAGCCAGCTGGATCGAGACATTTGTCTTGAGAAAAAGAATTATTATTTCAACTGCAAAGGATTTTTTTTTTTGATATGAACATTGCATTTTATTTATTATTTCCAATCATCTACATTTAATTTTGAGTTTATGAGAATCTTTAATCTATATAGTTATAAATTGAATATATATTAATTATGAATATAACTTACCACAACTTTTTAAACAGAATTCATAGACAAATTTACTACGGAGCTCTTTTACATGAAACGATACCAAATTGTAATATACCATTGACTACAATAAAAGCAACAATTGAACAATTGAATACAACTCGAAATCAATTATTAATCAATCGGCTAATCTTGAAAATTTTTCATGTTGAAAAATCAAAAAATTGCAAAAAAAAAAAATAAATTAAAAACCGTTGAACTTTTTTTGTTCAAAGGCCGAAAAAGTTTATAAAATATTTGTAAAAGAAAAAAAAAATTTGCAACAAAATGGTTTGAATTCCATTCCAGATGCGCAACTTGAACAAACTAAAAATTTTTTTTTTTTGCGTTAATGCAGAATTTCAACTTTTCCAAATACTTAAACAATCGCACTAAATTTTTACTCGTACTAATTACACGTGCTCAGAATTACGTTATACATTCCTGTAATTACTCATTGTTCAGTTTGGCCGGTTTAGGAAATGTTGCCTAATTGGGACAGGAGAAAGACGTCATGTACAAACACTTTATCAGTTGACTCGACGCCACATGACTCTTATCATGTATATTGTTCAGGGTAAAATCTCAATCCTGTAACTGCCAAAAATAAATCGGATTTGCATCCTGTAACCAGATTTGTAACAAGAAAAAATTTTTTTTTACGCTGAGATTTGATTGATTCTGTCTCATCCAAATTACTTTTGATACTACCAGGAAAAATTTTTTTTTTGTATATAAATTCCAAACTCCCCAGTCCTTGATTCATTGAAATTTAAATATTTTTTTTCCCCAATTCATACAAATTCAACAATTCAAGTCTAAAATGTCACCAAGTCCAACATATTTGACTCCAACAATTCCTCATAGCGACTTATCCACGATTAAAGTCGACCAAATGTATTCTCCCCATCCAAATCCTATGCGCCATTCGATACTGCGCTTCAATCGTTCATCAACGACTACAAACCATTCTACTACGGATTTCGTATCCATTCTTTCTCCGCCAATCTCTCCAAGCGGGAAGTTCCAAAAACACCATTTGAATGCCATCGCCTCTGCTCCTGTTTCAAGAGTTTCTACTCCAACCCCTTGCTCGGTCAACAATAGTAACATCCACAACTCGGGCCTGAAACGAAGCAACAGCGAGATCAACATTACCAACAAAAAGGCTTCCAAATCTGCCACTTCCAAATCAAAAGATTCGAAAACAAACTCTCGTTTTCCTCACCATTTCCCTCCCATGAAGAGCATTGATCCTCCTGTTTACAAGCCTGCACCTGGAACCACTGAAAGCAAATTCAAAGAATTGGTGGAGGAAAAGCGTCGACTTGACAAGGGCCCTGCTGAGGCTTCTTTTGCTGATTACAGCACTGACAACTTTGCTGACTCCAAGTCAAGCTCCTCTTTACCCATGACCTCGTGTGCGTGGGACCGATGCCGGGCCAAGAACTACTTGTCTAATGAAAACGCTAACCTGCATAATTATAAGCGTGGTATTCCAGTGCACCACGATCCTTATTCTTTGGCAGTCCACTCAATCAACAGCAAGACCAGGGCCCAGTCTGCTCCTTCCACTCCCAAGCGTTCGTTGCGTGCTCGTCTATCTCAATTTGAAACGGAAGGCGTAGTGACTCGTTCAGTTTTGAATGCTAAACCCACTAAAGTCACAAAGGAATCGGTTGCTACTACAAGTAATACACCTTCCAGAGCTTATCAACCACATGATTCTTGTTCAGGACTAGCGGCGCTTGGTGCTGCAGTTCTTGCCATTACAAAACAACAACAGCAACAAAAACAAGAAGAAGGATCCTCATCACCGTTGCCTCCAATTCGATCCATCCATGGGTTTGGATCCACTACGCTTCCATCGATTTCATCGTTATCAGTGTCTTGCACTTCTCAATTCAACTCCCCAGGAGAATATTATTCTAATGTTAACACACCTATCCAATCACCACGCATTGGAAGCTCACCTTTGAGTGTTGACACTGCTGCTGCCACTACTACTAGTAGCACCTCATCCCATTTACGTTTTGTCAATTCAGTATCATCTACCCCTAAATCCACCCCTAAAAAGATCCGTAAGCAGGGAACACCACGCAAACGCACGCCTCCTATTTTGTCTCGAGTGCATGACATGGAACCTCAGGATCTCCCAGACTACACCATTTCTGCCGATTTGCTGCCGTCTGGTAAGGTTTTAAGAGCCGAATGGAAAGGTACACCAATGGACTTGACCAAGGATCCCAATTATTCAAAGATTCATCCAGCTGAGGTGAATCTTGCAGCCACCTTGCGACTTTCTGTTGAGCTGTATCTCGATTCCAAGAAACGGTTGTTTGCCGAAAAGGTCCATCGTTTTAAACAAGGCCTTCCTTTCCGTCGCACAGACTCACAAAAGGCATGCCGAATTGATGTCAATAAGGCATCAAGACTGTTTATGGCTTACGAAAAGGTGGGTTGGTTAGACGATTCTAATTTCGAAAAGTACAAGAATGAGTCTCTTTCTGTGACTTCCAGAATCTGATTCGGACTTTTTAATGACTATCTTTTTTTATTATTTTACTTTACTATCTCTGGGTTTTAATTTTTGTGATAATTTATAATTTTTTTTTTGGGTTTTTTTATTTTTGAAAACATTTTAACAAATGTTGGCGATGTTTATGTATTTTTAGTTTTTTGCATTGATTTTAATATACACTTGAATTTTTTTTTAAATTTATCTCGATTTGCAATTGAATTGAGAAAAATTTTTTTTTGAAATTTTTTTTTCTTGATTAGTGTAAAAAACTTTTTTACCCAGCCGTTACATCAATTGTTACATTACACATACCGAATTGACATTTCTAATCCATTTTTTATGATTGGAGAAACTGGTGAAAAAGGCCTTGTGATGTATCTCCTTTTTTTAATTTTTTTTTTACTAGAATTAGTACTTTATATTTTTATCTTTTTTTTATTGTAGTTTGTTTATTCGTTTTTATCTATTCCTCATTGTCTTTCTTTAAAAAAAAAATACAATGTCTATAATCTTGTATTTGCAAGGCCTTGTTTTAGGATTCTCAAACAATTGACAAGCCAATTATAAACCCTTGGCTACAGACACAAAAACAATTGCAAACCACGATACAATTGCATTTCTCGTAAAATTCACGAAATTGGCAAAACCCGCGTCTCGGAGCGTAAAAGGTTTCGGATTGATCTAAGAATGTAAAAATTCTTGTTACAGGAAATCCGGCACACGATTAACGTCCGTTTTAAAGTATGACTGATAACCGATAGTTAGGACTTGGAACTTGAGATTTGTAATCAGATACTATGCCAAAACTGGATACAATTTCCGTAAATCACAAGTGCTTATCTTGGACAATTAGGCCTTGTAAAACAATAGAATTGAGTAAAAAAGCAATTGACAGTTCCGGTGATGCGTAATCACTTGAGTCGTTTTACATTTACGTCGCAGATTTATTTACAGTCTCGAAATCAGCAGATTTTTTCGAAAAATGTATGGATACTCTTGATTAGATCGCTCCTTTGGTTATCTTCGTGTAATGCGATCTGGGGATGTCTTGGTCTGTGACATACTGTACTAATATAACGATTCAATATTTTAATAATCAAGTGTAATAACGATTCAACATTTTAATAATCAAGTGTAATACTTCACTTTACCCAGGGTAAATTCTTGTAGACTTCCTCTGTAGAGACCTCGTTTGAACATATCGTCAACAAATCAAACATCTCTGGACACGACAACAAGTACGAATGTGAGCGTCTAAAAGGATTCCGCATTCTTCGCTTCTCAACAAGCGTCGGTTCTTTACATCCATGCGGGTCCTTAATGAATGGCTCTAGCGCATTTTTGCGTTCTCCAAGTAGTGCTTGAATATATCTAGGACTCTTTTTGTACTGGCTGTCGTCTTCAGCATTTTCAGTCACTTGATCACGATTACTGTTTGACTTGCTGACTGAATGGAGCTCTGGTGGATCAATTCCGACGTACCGGAACTTGGCTGCCGGAAATCTCAGTGCAGCCCGATGCACATTCTCAAACCGTTCTTTTTTCAAGTCCAGTCCAACAACTGTAATTTTCTCTGGATACTTACCAGTATACTCTCGAAACCTCGCAATCCCAAACAACAGGTTTTCGTACGAATCCGTCGCAAACTCTTCAACAAGCATACGATTCACCAAATGACTGCCCTCGCCGGCCCGTCCCATCTTCTCTTCCTTCTTTCCTTCTCCTCCATCGTAGATAACGTCTGCTACATCATACTCATTCAACACTGACGCAGCCAGCGTCCAATAAGACTGTGCCTCACTGTATGGACCCGCAAACTGCTGTGTCTGCCCACCCGACAGTACCAACACCGCATTGGGGTCCTTGCGCGCAATCTTGGCGGCCACCCGAATGTGCTTTAAAAAGGTTTCCGTCTGGCCCTTTTGGAATACCGAAATCATCCAGTTCTCCTCGTCTTTGGCATCCAGCGGACTGCGGATATTGGAAAACACATTCAACTGGCTTTTGTACGGTTTGGGAGAAGAGGACGATGGCAGAGAAGAAAGGGGGTCGCCGTGCAGTTTTATCAGGTCGGCATCGTTGTCAATCTCGTCTTGCAGTTTTCCACTGAGTTCTTGGGTATCTTTTCTGATCTGGTCGGCAGGAGTTGTAGATGTGTCTTGTGCACTTTTGGTGGATTCTTCCAAATTTAATTCAAGCTTTTCAAGTTTGTCTTTAGAGTTTGGTGCGGGTTTTTCAATTGAATCTTTAGAATTCGATACAGGTTTTTTAACTGTATCTTTAGAATTCGAGACAGACTTTTTAGTGTCTTTGATATTTAATTCAGCCTTGTCATCCACATTTGGATCAACCTTTTCAATTGAGCGTTGAGATTTTGTTTCGGACTCTTCAGGTATAATCGACCTTTTACCAACCTTTCCTGGCACACCCGCTGGCGCATCCCGCGGCATCTCCATCGACGGTGGCCTCTGTTCGCCATTACGTGCGTTTGCAAGATGGTCATTTAAAACCTGTTCTGGGCTGTTGAGCGCGGGCCGTGGCATGAATATGGCGTGGCCAGGAACAATGACCAAGTGAGATGCTTTTCGAACTTCGACAGGAGGCGGTGGCGCCACCATCAACTTGGTGCTCAGTCTCTTGACGGTGTTGCGGAGCAGCGAGTTCTGTTCGGATTTGCTGAGTCCTTTTGAACCAAAAAGGCTGGCTATAACGTTTGGTTTTTCAACAGGCTTTTTCTGACTATCGGATTTTAACACATTTTTTGACTTGACAAGAGTTTCCTGTTCATCAGAGATTACGGCACTGTTTGGTTGCCGAACTGCCGTTTTTGTATCTTTTTCCAAACCACTGTTTTCCGTAGAATCGTCCGAAACAGTAGGTTCGAGCTTTTGTAAAGATGCTGAAGCCACGATCGAGGTAGACGATCTAAGATGGAGCAGGGTATACGTAAAAGTAAATGCTAGAAGAATGATAACCGCAGTACGCCGGTGAGATTTTGCTCGAAGCCATGCCATTTTATTGGTTAAAGTTGACAAAGGAAGAAGAAGAAGAAGAAAAAAAAAAAAAAAAATACGTGTAAGGAGGTTTTCCAAGCTTAACACGTAACTACAAATCCACATACAAACACGGTTTTGAACAATGAAATATCAAAAAATAAATAAAAAAGCTTGGACGGTTTTTAAAGTTAAAGTTGAAGATAAGAGAAAGATGGACGTGAAACGTAAAATTGCATGCTGATTGATGGTTTCAAGCAGTGACGTTGGTTTTGCATATTTGACAAGCACAAAACGACATGGATATGTATTAATTGGTTATATTTTATTGAGAAATATTAATTATCAGTGAATGTTAATAAAGACCAATCGAAATCAAAACATGTCAATGATATATTCCGTTGGTTTGCTTACATTCATTGTTTTTAGCACGGAACTTATACTCGAAATGCTTTTTTTTACGAATCAAACAATCACAGAAATACTGGTTTTTAGCTGTTTAAACCAGTCGATATACTGTTTCAGACATTTCGTCACCAGTTCAAGTACCAAGCCTCATGTTTTATAGTTATTGTCCTTGTCGTTTGGTCATAAATAATCAATGCTTCATTTCCGTTACTCGTCGCGGCCCTCGACCACAATTGACAAGGACCTGTGTCACCAGCTGAAAGAATTGCATAGTTTGTTATTTCATGGCTAGTTTAATGAATTGAATGAAACAGGCCCTGGGCACATTTCTTAAAAAAAAACCAAACTAAGACTCCTTAACTTGGAATCAAACTAGTCTCGTGAAACATTTGTGTGTATCTTGCTGTACTGACCATGATCCCTAGTTTTGTCTTATTGTAACCTGCGTCCATGATTAAAAACTCTTAACTTGACTTTTCACTGTTGGATTAAGTCTGAATGATTAAATACAAAAGCACCTAATAATAAACTACAAAACGTACTGTTGGTTTCGGAATCTCCACAATTTGAAATGGACTTGCCAATTACAAGGAGCAGTTTGATGTTTGGGGAGTCAACTAAACTGTAGGTTATAGTCAAGTGATTAACTTCCTGGTTTGGGAAATTTGATCCAGATTAATTACAATTTGTAAATTAATTGTAAGCCAATCATAATAGTCCATACTCAGTAACTTTTTATTTTCAAATACACTATTTTAATCAAACAAATATTTATATGACATCTTCTCAACCTCTTTGTAAACTGTCTTCTTCTTTTTGGATTGTGTATCGCCGGGCAATTCAATCAGACCACGGGCCTGGAACGATCTGAATCTCTCAAGCGCCAAGTTGCCTTCAGGCTTGAGCAACCGTAACGAGTCTGTCAACTCATCAGATAGCTTGATATCCAACGGCATTTCCACAACGCGTTCATGTCTTTTCTTAGTCACCCGCTTACGCTTCTTGTCTGCGTCATAAGACTTGGGCTCATATTCTTCCTTAGCCTCACTCACTTGCTTTTCAAGCTCTTTTAGCAACTCGGGAATATTTTCAAGACGCTTCAGTTGTTGACGAACTTGCTTCAGTTCCTGTTCAAGCTTCATCTTGTCAACATGTCGTTTCTGACGGTTGCGCTGTGTTTTGGTTTTCTTTTTGGCTTGGACCGGTGCATTAATGGATAACCTGCCGTCGTCTTGCTCTTCTGCTTCTTCTTCATCTTCCTCATCGTCGTCGCTATCAATACTGAGTTCCATCTGGTGCGATTTAGTGTATCGTTCAATCAAAATCTCAAGCTTCTCTCGCTCCTTTTCAAGTTCCTTTCTTTGCTGTTCTCTATTTTCCTCAAGACTGTGCTCCTTGTTGATCAAAGCGCTCCAATCTTCTAATGTAGGGTTGTAAGAGTTACCAGCATCAGGTAAAGGAATTGCTTTACTGGTATAAGTTTCGGTTGTGGAATCTAATTCAGGGTCGTACACAGAGACTGGTGCCTCTCTTAAGGTAGAAGGAACTTGCTGAGGTTTAATAAAACTGATGGTTGGCGTTAGCCCATCAATAAATGAACCAACAGTAGGAACTAGACCGCTAGGTGTAGAGGTGATTTCCTCAGTCTTCTTTTCCTTCTTACCCTTTTTGGTCTTGACAGTGTGCTTGAATTTCGTTTCCTTAGTCACTGATTCTGGGGTACTTTCCGGCACGCTGTCGGCCCAAGCATCATATACAGGAACAGACTGGAATCCAGATGATTCGACAACAGCCTGGGTCGCCGAAACTGGATCGGTGCCTTCATGGCCTGCCAATCTTTTCAACCGCTCCAACTCCTTTTTCGAAATATGATTCTTCTTCTTGAACCGCTTTTCTAAAGACTTTTGTGGCTTTTGCTGGTTCAATGCTGCCAAACCCGGATGCTTTGACGAAAACCCGAGTGCAGCGGCGGCCGCTGCCGTCTCAGACTCGCCCACATACTTGCCGCTTCGGTCTAAAATCTCATCCATCTTCATGTGCTTCACGGCCCGCTCACGGCGGGTCTTCAGTCCTTCATCACCAGCAACATCTACCTCAAACAGCAACTCGTCCTGCGCCTTGTCCAGTTCCTTTTCTTTCGTACCAAACTGACGCTCGTACTCGCGAGCAGACTCCAGCCCGCTCGTCACATCTTCTAAATCAATGTTTTTGCGCCACGCTTTCTTCGACTTGCGCGAACTCTGCGATTTTGTCGAGGGTCGTCCGATTTCCATTTTCGATTTTTCTTAACAAAAATAATATATTAGCTGGAAAATATGGATATGTGAGAAAAAAAAAAAAACCAAATATCTAAATTTTTTTTCACAAAATTTTCTTCAGCCGTTTGTTTGATTATAAAAATGTTATGTAATTATTTTCAATCACGTGGATAATTGATATGTATCACGAGTTGGATTTTTCAATGGGTTTTTATTTTTATAAATTGAACCGATTTGTCAAGAAGCGCTTGGATTACATCAGTTCTTCATTATACCAACCGAAAGTTGATTTGTAAATTTGGATAAGGCATGTCGATAACTCTGGGAGACACTATTGCAAGTCTTGTGATTTCGCAGTTCAACAAACTTCCAGCCAAAAGTAAGCCGGTGCTACGGAGTAACGGGGTTCAGGAATGGACGGTGCTGGCTGGGATTGTTGTGGAAAAGGCGAATGGGATGTCGATGGGTTTGTGTGGAGATTTATCGGGTGTTGATCCCAAGCTCTTAAATGTTGAAGCTCGCCCATCCTCCTTGACAAACTCGACGTTTCACTGTATCTCAATTGCGACTGGTGTCAAGTCTGTTCCTGATACAATAGTTTCGAAATGCCACGGCCGAGTGCTTCACGACATGCACGCTGAAATTCTGTGTCTTCGAGCGTTCAACAAGTTTATTTTACACGAGTGCCATAAGCTGATGGCTGATGAAGGGTTTGTTAGCCATGTAGTGAAAAAGAGGGAAAACGGCATGTGTGGACAAAAAGAGGGTTTGCCTGCAACCAAAAAACCAAGGCTTGAGACTTGTAAAGAGTTGACGACAGCTGGTGGGTATTTGTTTGAAGCGCAACCGGGGATCAAGGTCCATTTGTATATTTCGGATGCTCCGTGTGGGGATGCCAGTTTGTCCAACACGGTGAAGCTGGCGGGGCCTGATTATAAGGAATGGACAGAGGCGATTAAGCCTATTGGTACTGGAGAGGGTGCGTCAATATCAGATTGCACACCAACTTCAGAACAGGTACCGTCAAACTCCATACCAAAAACGTCTTTGAGAGAAACGCCTCCCTTGATTTCAGGTCCGCTTCGTGGCCGGGATCACTTTACATCAGTCGGCCACGTCCGTACCAAACCCGGACGTCGCGATTCTCCACTGACTCTATCCAAGTCCTGCTCAGACAAGCTGGCAATGCGCGTTGGCACAGGGATCTTGGCAGGACCAGTCGCGCGACTAGTGTCGCCGAAAGGGTTTTACCTGTCGTCACTGACGGTACCCGAAACTCAGTTTGATAGTAAGGGTTTTGAGCGAGCGTTTGGTAAGACGGGAAGGCTACAGAGCTTGGTTAACGGACAAAAGAACCAAAGCAAATATGGACTGGACAAAAAAGAGATGAACAGCGCGGACAATAAAACAGAGTTTGGCGAGTATTCCATCAACTTTTTTGATTTCTTGACTACAAAGGTTGGTTTTGAATACGAGCGAGACCCAGAAAAGAAGCCGTCTCCAATATCTATGATACAAGTGAGTGATGGGATATGTTTAGGGGTCAAGAAAACTACAGCAGGAAGTATGGAAATCATAAACAATGGAGTGAAGCAAGGAAACAAGGTTCTTTCTGGGCGTGGAATGAGCCAAGTTTCAAGGCTTGAGTTCTATAAAAAGATATCAGATATCTTGGGAACAAAACGTGATACATCTAGAGAGATGGACATTTTTAGAGTGGAACAGGAAAGGTTAATATTGCAAGTCAAGCACGAGTCATATTTAGGATTCAAGGGAAAGGATAAGAACCGGAATGAGGTCAAAACAGCGATGAAAGAAAGTTTGAAGGGGTGGGTTTCGACGGCAAAGGACGATTTTGAAATATGAAACAAATGCTTGTTGGTAGTAGAAGGAATAGACTGTTTCAAGCAAGAATATACAAGGGTTTAAATGAGGTCGCCCAAGGACTTTTTTGTGTCTTCTTTGATGAGATCAAACATACCCTAGAAAGGTGTTAGTAAGTGTCAAAAAATGAATGAGGAACTACGTCAAAAGATCAAAGTTAAGAAGTTGTGTTAAGGTTCAATGCCAGTATCAATGTCAATATTAACCAATATTAACCAATACTAAGACCAGCCTAACTCCAATATCAAAATAACATACTTCAGGCATGATGGGGTTTCCATTCTTGTCCTTGACATAACGGAAAGGCATTTCGGTAGACTCGAATTTAGAAAACTTGAGTTCAGGGTAATCGACGTAATCAATCTCGCTGAGCTTTTTCTGGTCCTTCAAGACAATTTGGGAAACTCTAACGGCGGTGTCGGTAGTCATTTGAACTTTGTCCAAGTGTCTGCCAGGAAAACCGTACTTTCTGAGCTCGCCGGTTCTATCGCGAGGAGGATGGTCTCCAAGGATTCCTCCAAACAGAAAGTAATCAAACTTGGTTGCGTCTTCGGGAGCAAGTTCTTCGGTTGCTTGAGGGTCAAGAAGACAGACGCGTTTTGGATCAAAGGAAGGATCGAGTTCAGAAAAGTTGGTGATATCTGTGTGAGTCCATTGAATATGTTTTTCGACGAGATCTTTTGGCAAATCGCCTTCAGTAACGTTTTCGGGAATAGAACTGAGGTAAAAGTTTTGTTGACCAACTTCATTGAGAATGCTGAGGTATTCAAGACGGACCCAGTCGGAGAACTCAGGTTCCATATGTTCAATGACGTACTTGATTTGAGAGGAAGACATTTTTTATTACTACGTTAATAAGGTATCGCTTTTGTTTTGATGTTCCTGTTACTGTTTTGATTTCGATTTCGATTTCGATATTCAAGATTTCCAAGGTCAATTTCAAGGTTGAAAAAAAAAAAAATTCGCGTTATCTAATTTTTACTTAATCATTACGTCATATTGAAAAAACTGGACAGCGATAAACAATGCATATTTATTTAATATGAGCTACAGAAATATGCAACAAGAATGTAGTTTAAGTCAGACATGTTGAAGCTTCTGGAAATTGCAACAATTACGTGATCTGAGATGGGGCGGCTGTTTAAATTAAGACAAATGCCTTAAAAAAAGTTTAAGTCCACTTAAAATTCCAGAGATGGAGAATGCACGCTTTGTCAAACACCTGGTCCATTAACAGCCTTCTATGCAGCTTGCTTGTCATTTCGATGAATCCAGCCGCTTTTTTTTTTTGTATTTATTGTCCGCGTTTTCTCGTTTTTGGGCTCGAATTCGCCTCCTGCATCTGACTGCTGAATAAGCCCTTGACTCTTAATCTGATTTACATGCCTCATTCCTCTTTTATTCTTTCTCTACCAACTTGTTCTCTTTCTTCTACTTGTTCCATCACCAACTCTATTAGCGACCCCAAACCTACCACCTTTTCCTTCTCCTCTCATTCCATAATGAATGCTGATCCACCATACACTGATCCTCAGGCTTCTTATCAGTGCCCACATCAACATTTACCTATAATCTCAGAAGAAGACGACGGATCAAAACCCCCCTATTCCTATGCAACTCTGATTGGCATGGCCATTCTCCAGTCTCCCGAACGCAAACTCACCTTGGCCCAAATCTACAAATGGATCAACGATAGCTTCAAATGGTACCGTAACTGTAAAAGTGGCTGGCAGAACTCCATCCGCCACAACTTGTCTCTCAATAAAGCTTTTCGCAAACAAGAACGTCCCAAATCCGACCCTGGAAAAGGTAACTACTGGATGATTGAACCTGGTTGCGAAAGCACCTTTTTCAAACATCGCATTATCAGACGACCTCAAACTCTTGACAAAAAGAAATCCATAGACTTTGCTTCAAATGACGACGACCAGACCGCCTCAGTCACCCACTCTATAACTTTGGATTACACAGCCAACTCGACATCTGATTCTACACCTGATGAAACTAATATTGATGAATCCGATACCAACTCTATAACTGACACTCAACCTATAACCAGATCCATCTCCGACGCAGATACTGTAATAAACTCTTCATCTAAGCCTCTAGCCGATACAGCCACATTTTTTGATCCTCCTGTCGTCGGCTTTTCCGACGACTTTTCCTTCATTCCTTCCTCTCCACCCAAACGCGCCCAAACCGCGCTAGGTCTGCAACACTTTTCCAAAACAACTCTCAACGTCGAGTCACCTACAAATAAACGTGGCATTGGCGCAATCGATGTCTCCATCGAATCTGCCAGCTCTGCGGAACTTTCGTCGCCTTCTATTTTCAAGCGCCGGCGTTACAACTCTTTACGATCTGTCTCAGATTCGTACGCCCCATATTTTGGCCATCCGTTGAACTCGACTGCCAACTCTGAAACCACGCAACCAGTATCGGCATCAAACTCACTTGTAACTTCTCATCCGTGGATTTCGCTGACCTCTGATCCGTCAACGTCATCAAATCTCTGTTTAACTCCAATCTATGGATCGATCGAAGACTCCGATTTTCCTTCACATGATATTTCAGACCTGCTGCGTTCCAACGAATTGGGCAAATTAGGTCCTGCAATCTCTCTCAATCGTTCCAAACCTTGCATTTCTCGTTCTACCAACTCTATCACGTCTAATCCAACCTCTTCATTATTTTCCAACCCGAAACTCATATCGCCATCACCATTTAAAAAATCCTTGAAGCCGTTTAATCCAACCCTCGGGTTTTCGCCAATCTCCTATGAATTTGAAGATATTTATCCATACTCTCCGGTAAGATCATCTCCATCAAGATCCCGTAGTGCTATGGCTTCTTCTTCATTTAATCATCTGAGGTCTGTTTCTCAATTCACGCCTTCAACAGGTTTCAATTCGGACTTTAATGCAGTTCTCGAATCTCCCAATAAAGGCCATTTCTCGTCCTCCTCCTCTGATTTTTCATCCTCATCTTCAAACTCAACCATCAATACTGAGTATTACGAGACCTCTCATCCTGTCACAAATTCTTTGGAAACAAATTCTAAATCTACACATTTGACAGTATCGGACTCTCCGAAATCAGAAAACCTAGACTTTGTCTCAAAGAGCGCGAGCCGTTCTGATACTATCACAATGTCAACCATTTCAAAAGAACATGTTTCCAAGTCGACGCTCCAAGCTTCGATAGTGACGCCCAATCCTTCCGTTCCTCATGGCCATTCCAACAAACCTAAACTCGTCCGATCCCAAACCCTTGTTGAAAATGACGACACCGAAGATGAAGACGAAAAGACAGGACCTAATACTAAATTAAAGGATCCCGTCGCTGATACACCTTTAGCTAAAAATGATCATAGCTTCACGGCCCCAGTACACTCTACCAATCCTCCATCCTCTCTATCCATCACCAACCCTGCAGTCCTCAATCCTATATCAAATACAGCCGCCCTCGTCACCCCGTCAACCACTTATTTCCAGTCAATCACTCCCAGTAAGTTCCAGTTCCTCGAACTTCGGAACCTTGACATTGAACGCTTTTTGCATTACGATTCTCCAATCAAGACACACAGTAGCGTATTTTCGCCACAGAGTTTGGACAGGCCAGACTATTATTGAGTTGTTCTTATTTATTTATTAATTTTGTTGTTTATCTTGCTATTTTATTTATTCTTTAATTTATTTCATGACTAGTCGAATTAAAAAAAAAAATTTTTTTAAAAGTTTAGACTCGAATTGAGTTCATGCACATTGAGAAATACATGTTTTTTTTTAAAAACTAACCGTTTGTATAAATACTCAATGCCATCCCGAAAAAAACACATCATTCCGTATTTCTAATTATGATTCGTGTCGTTATCGTCTTGTTGGTGGTTTGTGTTGTCAAGGCTTTGTCGGTTCCGCTGTTTGAAAGGTCGGTCAATTTGGGTAAACCTTTGCAAATCAATGTTGAAGAAGTCAGACATATCAAAGCTGGCCTTCTCAACGTTGAAACCAGACATCTTGCAGAAACCAACCAACAGGCGTACCGGTCGCGTCAAAACTCACTCTTTCAAAAATACTTACACAGCACCGCCACCGACCCGCCGGACCCAATCTGCAACACATACTCGTCTACACATATGCCCTACACCGGGTTCCGCTTTGTTGCCGAATCAAAACTTTCTCTACTGGTCCGGCGGCAACGTACCTCCGCACTCGTCTACTGCTACCAAGGCCGCGAGGTCACTCGCACCTCCAAACCCCTCCGTTTTGGCCAGCGCGAAATTCTCTGGGGTTCACGCTACTGCTTCTCGCCAAAAGAAACGCTCAACGGCGTGCAGCGCGGCGGCCCCGCCATAGACGGTTGCTACGTCCCCGCCCGCACAGTCTCTGCTTATAACGCTGAAACTGTTTACGGATTCAGTTGGCGTCGGCCTGAACGCGTTTATGGCGGACTGTTTCGGTATCCGCACGGCACGACCCTCAAGCTCGTCAACGAGGCGGCTATTCCCGTGTCGGTCCTCCTCAGTGATGAGCCCTATATGGGCTTTACAAGCAAGATCAGTAAGCTGTCGGACTACGTCACTGTGCCATTGGCATACACAGCCGACTACTTTTCGCAACACTACCCAATGATCTCTGACTCATGGGCAAAGTATATAGATATCAACGAAGAGTACAAACCCGTCGTCTCCACCACATGGCCATTCACATCCTCTGGCAGTTTCAACGGTTTTCTTGCTATCAAAGAGCTGGTCAAGAGCGAGATTCTCTGGGAGCTCCTCGAGAAAACGTACACCCGCATGCCGGCTCGTCCCGAGCTCGTTGCAGATATACTTCTTGGTCACACAAACAGATCCACTTTGCATTCCTCGATTGGAACAGAAGCGTACGGGCCTCTTCACTTCGGGTACCTCCAGCAACGCCCGACTGACCCTAATTTTCGGCAGTTGCTCAAGAGCTCGGCACTGGACCTCCTGGGAAACGAGGCTAGAGCAATGCTGGACCAGATCAAAATGAGGTTAGTGTTTGTGGAAAACAAACAGTTTGCCAGATTCATATATCTCCTTATTTCACGAATAGTTTCCATCACCTAGATCAATAGTAAAAAAAAAAAAAGGAAAAAAAATTGTAATTAGAATCAACCTCGTCTACATTTAATTATAAGTGATGGTTTTGCTAGATAATAATAAAAATAAGATTAATCAAAAATTATACACAAACTATATATTAAAAAAAATCAATACCACTTGATTTCTTCAACCATATAAGGGAATATGACAATAGTAGCAGTGATCAAGACCGTAAACGCACGAATCAAGGCCATAGGGAATCCTAAAATTCCGGCGTCCACAAAGTTGCAATAAACGGAATACAAAGCGACGGAAAAGAAATGGTAAACAAGCGTCATTGGTCGAGGCAAGACACCGGAAAGTAACGAGACTGGTTTCTTGACACAGTCACCACCACATTCAAAGTACTTGAAGCAACCACGTTGCAGAATCATCAAATCAGCACCTTTTGCAGCAAAGAGCGCGTATAATGCTTGAGCCAGAATATTCACGACAGAACCCAGGTTCTTACGTTTCCAGTAAAAGTCGGTAGCCAGTTTTTGTTGGACCAATTTGTAGTCTGAAAAATCAGGAATGGTCGCAAGCACCTCAGACACAAGAACGACGTCATTCAGTGCAACCGTCATGCCACCACCAGTTAACGGATGTCGCATATTCCAGGCATCGCCAAGGATTATCAAGCCTGGGGTCCGTTGAGGACTGGTAGGCAAGAACTGGTTGGGCATAGATCGGAAATTACCTTTTTCAACGGCCTTTTGCATCGATGGCTGCAGTTGTTTGGGAAGTTTGGGAATGACGTTCTGAGCCAAGTGTGTAGCCAGTTGGCCGTTGCTGACGGAAGGCATGGGTCCCTGGATATCAAACAGTACACGCGTTTCGTGTTCCCCGATCTGGTAAACTAGAACTGGGGCATGGTCTGTGCCCAAAATGACATGACCATGATGGGGAACGGGAAGGTCAGCATCTTCCAAAACAAGACCGACAAAGTGAGAAGTAACTTTGGGAGTTCTGGTGGTATATTCTTTTCTAAACTTGGACGTAGTACCGTCAGCAATGATGGTAAGGGCACCAAAAATATTGTCACGAGTTCCATCAGCACGCTTAATTTTTGCACCAACCACCCGACCCAATGTTCGGTTGAAATGTTTCTTCTGCAGCAGCTCTTTAGGCTCGAGATTCTCTTCTTCAGTAATGATATCTGTGACTGTAGCTTCAATAACGTCGACATATGGGGCACAATCAATGGCTGCTTTTCGTAAATTCATAACGAAACGGCCATGGTGGAAACTCTTGCCATATTCTCTAGTTTTGATGATCTCCAGAACATCAGGAGTGTCAGTAGAAGATGTAGAATATGCTTTACTAGACGAAACTCTGCTGGTGACAAATGTTTCAGATGTTTTACTAGAAGAGGTGGAAGAACTAGTAGATGCTGACTTTCCAGCTTTGGGCAACACCTCGCTGCATGTATCAGTTTGATCTGTGTATGGGATGTTGACGGATTTTCCATCATAAAAGATCTGGTATCCAATCTCGGTGATTGCATCAATACCTTCTACACAGTGCTCGAGTCCCAACTTCTCGAGGGAATGGATACCGGAGGGTTGCATAAGCTCGCCAACGATTCTGTTTGGTTCGCTCAAATCACGTTCAATCAGTGCAACACGGCGACGCTGTTTGGCCAAAGCAACAGCTAAGGAAGGGCCGACGATGCCGGCTCCTACTATGACAACATCGTAAACTTTTGAAGAGGTATGGGGAGGATTGATGAACGGAGGTTCAATAACAGAAGGATCTTCGACAGTCATTTTTATTTATAGGTTCACGACGGTATTCGAGTATGACGTCAAATGGTATATATAGATAGGTTTATTCAAGAAAACGGTATATTTTAGAGACGGGTATTCAAATGAAAAAGTAGCAAAAGATACGGATTTCAATCTACTTAAAAAGCCTTTTCGGAGTTTTTTTTTTTTTTTTTTATTTCGAAAAAATCAGATGTAACCTTTTTGTTGATGAAAAATTCAGGAGGGATGAACTGATTTTGGGATTTTTTTTCACAGGAAAAACTAAAGGTCGAGTTTTTTCCATGTGAAATATTTTGGGAATCACGTCACTTTCGATACCACAGATCTCGGCTTCACCAACTGAAACAAGCCTTGTTTTTATTTAAATATCGGACTGACGTGTTTTTCGAATCTATTCAGCGTTGATTTCCGATACAAGAAACGTTGATCTCGCACTAAAGCCGGAAAAAACATAAAAGGCCCATTTAGCAACTGTAATATGGGTTATCGAGGGCAAGGAAAATCACGTGTTATTTTTTAAACCGACGTAATCCAAACGAACTTTTTGTTCTCAGTATTCACCTTATTGACCTTATCATATTGTGACTGGCATTGCCACTAATACCATCAAAAACTACCATTGAGACTAATATCTACATCAATACCTTTAACATGGATCACGGAAATATGGGCCACGGAGATATGGGTCATGGCGGCTCAGGAGACGGAATGGATGATATGTGTTCCATGAACATGCTCTTCACCTGGAGTCCCAAAAACCTTTGCGTTGTGTTCAAGTGGTGGCATGTTCGCTCCCAGTTTGATTTCATCTTGACATTTGTTGCTGTCGTGCTTTTGGGTATGGGATACGAGTACATCAAGAGTCTTGCCTCCAAAGTTGACGAACTGTCTGGTGCCAACAAACAGCCGTCTTTATTGGATTCGTCTCCGACTAATTCCTCATCCTATTCGAATACCAACCCTGAAGCTTACCGTATCAGAAAATCTATTCTTTACGGCGTCCAAGTCTTTTACTCTTTCTTTTTAATGTGAGTTTAACGTTTCAGGTACATCTGGATTTTATTCATTTTGCACAGGCTAACATTTATAATAGGCTCGTTTTCATGACATATAACGGATGGATGATGATTGCAGTCACTTTAGGCGCTATGTTGGGATACTATGTCTGGGGTTATAGAAAAGCCAGCAAGCGTGAAATGACTTGTCACTAAATATAAACCCCAATCCTTATACCTTTCAAAGCTATTTATTTCTAGGAACATTTTGCCATACGATTGTCAGTTCTATTAGCACTATACAGAAAATATAAAACAGTAATAGTTGAAATCACTCAATGTCCTGTAGCCAGGGTTTTAGTTAAAGTCTATATCCGTTTGAAATTTAATACTTCTGGTTTCGGGCACACAATCAATTGATAAGATTAAATTCACACTGAAATTATTTATTGAAAACGATTCAACTGAATCGCGCCCAATAACCAAATAACACAATCGCCATCCTTTTTACCGTAAAACACAATCACGTGGATGTAATACATACTATATTGGAGTTTTTTTTGTCTTGCAATGCACGTGTCTGGAAGTATTGACTATAACCCTAAACACTAACTAGCCAATTTTGGAACGCACCAACAATTTGTTAATAACAAACGGTTCAAAGGACTAGACAGTGATTTTGGATGGACTAGAGAGATGCCGAAATGTAATTGTGTATATTAATTTTGGTTAGGCACAGTTTGAAACCGAAATATAGAAGTGAAGATGTGTTTTCGTAACAGGGTTGTGCTGTGTCTACTCTCTTTGTTCACCAATATTGGAGTTTTTTGACAAATCCACAAGGTTCTTGAGATTGGCATACTGTAAGCTATTTCCGCTTATATACATTTGCGGAAACTTTGATTTTGGACCGGACTTTTCAAAAAAAAAAAAAAAAAAAAAAAAAAATCTTGAAATATCAATTTCAAACACGATGCATAACTATATTGAAATTTTTGTTTTTAGTATTTACACGATTCACACGATTAAAATGTATTCTTGTTCAATTGGGTCAAAACCCGAAATTACAAGACATTCGGTCGAGGTATTGGTGAGAATGTAATATTTAAATTGTAAAATAAATCCAACCATGTGAAAAATTTCCAATCAGGTTCAAACTCCGCAAAAAAAAAGTTCGGCCTGATCATTTTTCCCCAGTGTTTTAGACCACATTTCGTTTACAAAAGATTTTACAAACGCCCTTACCTATCCAAAATATACTATTTGAACGTGTTCATAGAGTCAGGTTCCGTCTAATCGGTTAATAGCGTTTCACTAGTTGGAGCGTATATGATTTTGAGCTGTTTTGTGGTAAGCGAACCTCCTAAATTGGACAGACCAATCAATGAGCTTGATTGGCTTTTTGTACACTACAGTTTGGTTCTAGAGTGTGACAGTTCTTTTAGTGTTTACGGAAAAAAACCCGGCGCACAAACAATGCGCAAATAAAATATTAAACCAATAGAATTTGGATTGAAATCATTATATAAATTAAATACATGAAGGAAAGTTTGTTTTTTGTTCATACGTAATTATCATCTCGTATTTGCTATGCTTTTGGACTGTTCAACTGACACATATTACATTTAGAGCTTAGAGGCAGAAGAGCTGACGTTGGAAATCTTGTCGTAAAGGAGGGTAGTAAGGAAATCGGAGTAAGTCTGGTTGGTGATTTCAGGCTTGAGGTACTGGGCAGCTTCGACATATTTGTTGCCCTTGGGAGCGTTAGCAAGAATCTTCTTAGTTTCTTCATCAAGGAGTCTAAGAACGTAGTCGGTAGTAACCTTCTTGCCTTCGGCGGTGATAACACCGTGCTTAACCCATTGGTTGAGCTGTGATCTGGAAACTTCGGCAGTGGCAGCGTCCTCCATCAACCAGTTGATAGGAACAACACCGACACCTCTGAGCCAAGCCTCCATGTAGCTGAGACCAATGAAGAGGTTGGTACGGATACCCTTGTCGGTAACTTGACCACCGGCAATGTAAGGGTTGATGAGGTCACGGGCAGTGACATGGACATCTTCACGGAGGTTGTGGAGCTGGTTGGGGCCGGGCATGTGCTTGTTGAAAACTTCAAGAGCAATGTGAGCAAGCTGGGGATGAGCGATCCAGGTACCGTCGTGGCCGGCGGTGGCTTCTCTAAGCTTGTCCTTGTAGACACCTTCCATGGCCTTCTTGTTGGCAGCCTCGTCATTCTTAACGGGAATCTGAGCAGCCATACCACCCATGGCGTGAACACCTCTCTTGTGGCAAGTCTTGATAAGAAGCTTGACGTAAGAGCTCATGAAGGGAACAGTCATGGAAACATCGGCACGGTCGGGAAGGACAAACTCGGGGTGGTTACGGAGCTTCTTAATGTAAGAGAAGATGTAATCCCATCTACCGCAGTTAAGACCAGAAGAGTGGTCACGGAGTTCGTAGATGATTTCGTCCATTTCAAAGACAGCAAGGATAGTCTCTATAAGAACAGTACCTCTGATAGTACCACGAGGAATACCAATCCAGTCTTGAGAAATGTTGAAAATGTCGTTCCAAAGACGAGCCTCAAGGTGAGACTCCATCTTGGGAAGGTAGAAGTAAGGACCAAAGCCTTGGGCAACAGCCTCCTTGGCGTTGTGATAGAAGTAAAGACCAAAATCAAAGATACCACCAGAAATGGGTTCACCGTCGACGAGGAAGTGAGCCTCATCCAAGTGCCAGCCTCTTGGGCGGACAATGAGGGTAGGAAGTTTCTTATCGGTGCGGAGCTTGTAAGACTTGGAGCCAGTTTGGAGAGAAATGTTTCTACGAACAGCATCGTAAAGGTTGACTTGGCCTTCAATCATAGACTTCCAAGTGGGGGCAGAGGAGTCCTCAAAATCGGACATGTAGGTGTAGACATCGGCATTAAGGGCATTAATGACCATCTTTCTGTCGGTAGGACCAGTAATTTCGACACGTCTGTCTTCAAGACCTGGAGCAGGCTTAGCAGCTCTCCAATTGGGGTCATCACGAATATAGGCGGTTTCGGGAAGGAAGTCGGGAAGAGCACCGGCATCAATTTCGGCCTGGCGAACAATACGCTTGGCAAGAAGTTGTTTACGACGGCCATTGAAAGTTCTGTGAAGAGTAGCAATAAAAGCGACAGCGTCCTTGGTAAGAATGTGACGGGCAGAGTCAGGAATAGGAGCGTGGATTTCGACGCCTTGAATGAGTTCAGTAGTAGGAGCGACCATTGTTAAATATGAAGTGGAATTGATGAAATAAAAAAAGTATAGTTTAAAACACAAATACAGATGGAAAAAAAAAGGAAGAAAAGAAAGAAGAATTGATGGGAAAGTGAAAGTATTTATAGTGAGACCTCGGCGTGGCATATTTCCGGCAGGCAAATCTGGGGTAACGCGGTTTGTGGGCCTCTACTCGGCAGCGCATTTTGCGGTGGCCCGGTGCTTTTGAAAGCGAATCGGAACACGTGATTTCGGGAAAAAAGATAGGCGAATATATCCAGACATATTACAGATGTTGTCACAAACAGTTCCGGAGTGCACAACGGCTAGATCTACGGATATATGGCCACATTGCCATTTGGCCGAGAGTGGCGTTTACTGATTGGCTGAATTATTATAAAGCACGTGATCATATTATCAGTAGTTTGACCCGGGTCAAGATTAATATTACATACAATAAAATTAGTAATGATGACAGATATATAGTTCAGCCTCGGTAAATAATGCATTATAGTCACGTTTATTACTTACACTTAAATTACTAATCATTTATAATAATATCCCGATCATAATCTGCTTTTTTTTTCAGATTCCGTTAGTTCTTGATTGTAATTGCAAAGTAAATACTTATCTTTGTTCAAATCTCGAAAAGCAAGAGTTATTGACTTTTATAAATGTTTTCTCTTTGACGAAACCAACGGTTAACAATAATATTCGCCAAACCATCCTTATTCCAAGAGATTTTACAAACCTCGACTATTATCTTTTATACTCAACCGTTTCATCTCCTGTATCGGCAGTCTAGTAAAAATATTGAGTTTTTGAAAGTAAAACATAATAAATAGTATTTTTTGTATTAATGAAGTTATAAGTGAATAGTTCTTTATTTGTTTTCATTTCTCAGACAAACAAACAACAAAACAGAGTCAATTGTCTCGGTCGACCAGGCTATAAAATACCTCTTGTCAAACATTGCTGTTTTTATACAAACTTGCGACATTTCTACTAAACATAATATTTTCCTAAACTTCAACCCAAAAAAGTATCATCTTTGAAACGGAATACAATGTTTTATTCTATGGAAACGTCTACATAAAAGCTTCGCTTGAAAACTTATGAAGCAAACCAACGATATCCTCGTTTCTAACCAAGACTTACTCTCGGTTTATTATCAATTAGTTTTTTTTAATTTATAAGTTTACTTTTACATGTAAATTTGTTGTTTTTTTATAATTGTTACCTAGAAAGTGCATAAATGATATCTTAATGGCCAATGGCCAATGGTTTTTGAGTTTGTGGGTTTTCCAATGTTTCCCCCAACTAGCTGGTTATCTACCTAGTTATCAGCACCAAACAAAACACTATTCACCAATCGAATAATTGCACTCAACCTGCACGTAGCGACATTCGGACTCGATTAAATCAATCCCGGACAGCTCCTTTTGTTTTTTTAAATAGGCCATTCCATAATTTTTATAACCATCTTTTCATATCATAGAGGAGTTTGTTAGTCTAGGGATTTACAATCTATGCTTTTGTTCCCAAAAGTGTGGACACTTATCTATAGGGCTTGTCATAACATTTTTGTTACACCCTCTAAATTCCGTTGCTTGTCTTCATTTAATTCAAACTAAATTTTCTTTTCGGAACATGCATATCTAAAATATGCTCATGCTTATTTAATTATAATGTATACTAAGGATTCGCATTTGTGTATCTGCCACGGTATGAAAATATGGCATTTTATCAACAAGTTCTGTTCAATCCTTTTGTAAATTTATTATATTGTATTTTTAATATATTAAATCAAAAATCGCAAAAGAGTAACATCAATAAATCCAACAAAAGGCTGATAGGTAAGGTATTATCCAGTTGCTTTCAATAAAGAAAAGTATATGCTGAAATGGAGAAGCGATAGCAAATCGCGTTCCACAATTAACATCATTCGCAAGCTAGTTTGTATACGAATGAGATCAATAATTTTTCATTAAACCAAAAAAAATATCGCTTTTAATTCAAATAACCATTTCATTGGAAATGAGTGTTGGGCTAATTGAAAAGCCAATTATTTTTGATTGTAATGTTGGCGCAGTTAACAAAAGTGATTTGTGTATCATATCATGTTACTACTGTGTTTGAGTTAAAATTATATCTAAAACTTTTCCTATCAAATGCCTTGAATTGTGTTTAAAACCTAATATCTAACATAATATTTTGTGAAAGCCAACATATACTTATATTGTATTATCATGTTTTGGAAAATGACATTATGATCAAATGTAAAACTAAATCTAGGGATAACCTTACTCACTACAATCAAAACTAAATCTACCAGTTCATCAGTTGGCAAGATTCATTATATTTCAAATATTTTCATTCAATTTATGGAAACTACACTTGCTATTCAAGATAAAATTTAAGTAAATAACACAATATATAAACTAGCCAGCTGGTTATAAATGTAATAAAACCTTTTTCTCAAAATAGTATAATCTTATATTTATGATCGTATGTGATTACAGTTTACAAATTTTATTTTAAAGTTTTAGTCAATAGAAAACAAGATGCTACTACATGTTACCCAAATTATATACCGTTATGTCTCCAACGATTCAGATCTAGTCTATATCCATGTACTTTGTAAATAATTACATCAAAATAGAAATAAGAGATAGGACCATAAAAAAAAGGGAAATTTGAACATCATTTCAAAGTAAAGAGGTTAAAGAATCTGAAACACTGAAAATTAAATTTATGTCAAAAAAACCAAATTAACTTCACTGACCCTGAGATGTTTGAAAAACCTCGGGCAGCTCAGTAGTTTCACATGATACAAAAATATAATAATAATTAAGACCTATTCTCTTGATAAATGATGGCAAATATGCTTTTATTAGTCTTTCATCTGATACTTTCGAAAGTATATAAATGGCGTTTGGTACTACTTCTTTTGTAGTTTTTCTTCTTCTTTTTTGCTCTTTTGCAAATAAATCCTTACACCAAATTTAGTCCACATTTTGTCAAATTATTGACATATTTTCACAATATTTCACCAATTTATTTTAAACATCAACTTGCCAGTCGCGAATAGATCACTTTCCTATTGTTCAAGAACAACTAATTATGCCTATTTGAATCAATACAACTTTGAATAGTATGTATTTGTTGAACTATACTTAATAATATAATCCTCTTCTTTATATCCAGACGTTTTAATGCACAATATATGTTAAAAGAGCCAAACCCAGTTAATCCTGGTTTGAAATAGCATAGTCTAACAGAGTTTAATTTTAGTCATACTACTATTCATTATTATCGAAATTATTTTAAATAATCAGCTTGTTTCCAATTTTCATTGAATTCCATTTTATTACATGACTTCCCGACGCAAATCATCACATGCTTGGATTGCAGCAATAGTTGTTCCAGTAGTGATAGCCATAGTTGCAGCAATTGTATTTTTCTTTTACGCTTTAAAATCTCGGCGCAGAAAACTTAAACATGAAAGGCCATTTAACCAAAACCCACCAAACTCTACAACCCAATCTCAAACACTTGGTAAAGGCAAGTCCTCTATATTTTTTCAAAATAACGATGTCGAAAAACAAATCCCATTCAAAGGTCCTAATGATTCAAATCTTGGCGCTTCAATTCCTGTCTTACCCACTTCCCGCCGGCATACATCAACGGGAAACACTTCTGGCGCCAATATCTCTTACCCTATACACGGTGAATCTATAAATTATTTTAACTCTAACAATAATGCCAACAAAGAGATAAAAACAGAAGACATTTTAAATCCATCCCAAACACAGCACAAACCTTATTCATCTTCCCAGCTAGATTTAGCAACGGTATCAGATAGCTATATTCCGGAAAGCCAACTAGCATTTCAACAAGAGTCTATGCAAAGAAAAGGAATAATGTCTCGACCGAATTCGGAAAGCCATCCTCAAACAACCGAAAGAAGCATAGAGGAGCATATAGATGACACAACAAAACCAAATCACAGTGACACAGATTTATCTTTTTCAAACCGCGAAGTTGTTTTCAATAATGGTGAGGACGAAACGTTCGAACAAACAGGCGACAACCTGACGAAAAACATTTTGTACACAGGAACCGTCACTGCAGCTTCAAGAATAAACATCAAACCTTTAGCTGTGCCTACATCTTCTATACAAGGACCGAGTCTCAGGTCCTCGAAACACAGCAGTCGGTATGAATCCTTTATCGAAAAGATCATTCCGCCCACTAGTGGGCGTCGGAACAGTACTGCAGGCTTTCGTTATGAGGAAATGAAATCTCCAAACTTAACTGCGGATATCTACTACACCAGCGATCGTATGCCACAATCGACTGGCATGAATACGATAACAGATTCTGCAACTTTGACGGACGAGAAAAAACATGAGATCAAACTGACAAGAGACAGTATTTCTAATCCTCTTCCTGAAATAATCAGTATGAACTCGATCAAACCTACAAAGTCGAGTAGCTCACTTAAGCAACATTCTGAAAAGTTTGATAATACAGTTACAGAAAAATATCATTCCTTATTCGCGGGACATCATTCGCATTCAAATAACAACAAAACTTCTAGTCACTTGCATTCACCGAAGATGGGAAACAGTTTACGTGCTGTATTTAAGCATAAACGTGGGTCGCAAAATACTTCGTCTGGCTCTCCAAAAACCAGTGACAGACCATTCTCTGCATCTTCAGAGCCAGAGCTTAATGCCCACAACAACACATCGACTTTTGGTCCACAGCATAATCCTGAAAATTTACAATCGGATTGCGTGACAAAAGTTTCATCTGATAAAGGACTTGGTCTTGGAATTGATTCTATTGAAGAATCAAATAGTCCTGGCAATAAAAGCGATAGCCAGCCGGAGATACATATGGTTGCCTCCAAACCTCCAGTGATCAATATCGATCTGCCTCAGGTATCCCTACTTCCAAGCTCTATTTTTTCAGAGACGATAAATAGGAATGATGACGAGGAAACCATTTTTCGAAATAGTTCAAAGTCTAGAACTCGTTCATTTTCCCGGGCCCAAGCAAGATCCAGGTCACACTCTATGTCTAGAAGCCAAACCGCTCCACCTGGAACAAGAGAAAATTCTATAAGATCGTTTTTTGCTGGCGACTCAGAGTTATTCCAAAGCGGAAATTATCAATCACAAGATCAGGGGTTTGGAAGTAACGATGAGTACGGAAATCACCAAACTTCTGATGGTAAATATCACCCAAACGGACATAGCATAGAGCATTATGGAGACCTGGACAAATATCGTAAAGGAGGTTCTCCAAATACTTCGTCAACTTCGCTGCCTCGAGTTATTGCCAACTCTAATGGACCTCCAAGAATACATTTTAGCTTTCCCCCACACTCTAGCGTTTTCGGCGATTACTTTGATACTAATCAGTCGATTTCTAGAGCTCCTAGTTACGACAATCAAAGATCTCAATCACAGAACAACATAGTACGAGACAATGGCAGTCACCAGTTATTTCATTCATTTTCTGGAAATGGTGATGCTGATTCAAACTACAGCTCTTCATATTCTGGTAATAATGCCTCATTTTTAAATGAGTATGGACACATCATTTCCCGATTAAATACAAACCATTCGTCCAAAAGATCGTCTAACTCCAGTTCAAACCCAGTTAGTCGCAAAGCATCGAAAAATTCTGATTCTCGTTTCACAAACCGAGAAAGGAATACAAGCAACGATTACGTTGAGCCAGTTCCTCCGTTACCAACAAATATTACAGAACTGAAATCTGGCTTGGATCTGAATGCCAATTTGCCAGTGAGACTTGAAACGCTTTCACACAAATCAATAAAGGCATCAAAACCTGCCCGACAAAGTACTGGGTCTAGTAAATCTGTCGATGAAGATGAAAAGTCATTTTATTCTCCTATTCAAATTTCCTCGCCATTTCCACCCGTGCAGCGTTATTCCTCCAAGCCAACTGAAAACAATACTGTTATCAAGCCAAACAGTTCAGCTCAGCGATCATCCCCTTTGATGGACGATCCCAACAACCAACTCTCTAATGCTTTTCATCCACCAAATATTAGTCAATATAAATTATCAAGTTCATCTTCACAATCACAAAAAGATGAAAGCTTTCAAACTGGTGATGCAAATTCTGAACCGGTTACGCCCGAGAATAATCGTGCCTCTCTTTATACTAATACCAACCGTGCACCATCTATTTACACCACACCAAGACTGGCTACTTCCAGCATTTTTGATGCTTTCAAGTTGGATGGCACCGAAAATGCACAGGATTCTAGTGAAAAATCCACTTTCCCAGAATCACCATTTAAAGATCTTGGCAACCGCAAAAGTTCAGCGTCAATGGCTTCGGTCAAAACATTCAAGTCCGTTCAATCATATCCCCAAAGTTCAGACACACCTCCGCCAATTCCTCCATATTCTGTGAATAGAAGCAGAAGCTCAAGCATCAGTAACAGCAAATCATCGTTTCATAACAAAACACAAAACAATTTTGGAAAATCAAGTAGAGTATTTCCAGTAGCTGCAAATGCTGCAAATGATTCCAGTTCAAATGAATCCACAGATTTCCATTCCACAGTTGCATCTGGTTCTTCTGATTTCAATAAACACTTGATTCCTCCAGTTCCGCTACTTCCATTTATTAGTTCCACTGAGTCCTTGAATTCTACCAAAAATAACTCTGAACCTCGCCTTGCAACGACATTTCAAGGTTCAATTAAGCCGAAATCATCATCACCATCACTTTCAAGCAAGCCCAGTGGTTCATCAACAGGCTTGCATATAGTGAAAATTCAAAATGGAAATAAAGGTGAAATTCCATCTTTATTGACGGTTGAAGAAACGCGTAACTCACTTGGGCCGCATATGGGACATATCAAGTCAGATCCAAACAGGTTACCGTTTAAACGTATAAACACCATTGAGAGTCAAAGACCTTATAATCATCACAGTACTGGTGTACCTACATTAATTCCAGCTCAATCAATCCATCCTATTGCTATCCCTCAAAGTAATTCAAAAAGATTCAGCAACGACAGTACCAGCAGTGGTAGTGATGTCAGTATAATAACAGGAAGCAGTCATGAAAGAAATCAAACCGATTCTCGACAAACTTCTCCAAAGTTTTTCAACGAAGCATTTAAAATACAAAATGGATATAATTCCAAAGTTTCTAGTATGGCTTTGGCTCCTCCGCAAGTCGTAAACTCGATAATACCTCTTTCTTCCACATTGTCCAATGTTTCATTGCCTTCTGGAGTCGGACACACCTATCAGTCAATTAATGACAGAGCGTTTGAAAATTTTCCAACAAACAGGTTGTTAAACACAGCATCTTCCCAGTACTCAAGCTCTCCATCTATATTTTCAACAGGTTTTGAAAGCGGACCAATGTTCAAATCACTAAAGACAATCACTGTACGAGATGACGAAAGCTGTATGCATCCCACTGATGTTGAAAGCAGTACGGGAAACAATTCTAGCCGAGCTTCTAATGCGTCTAGTTTGATGGCAAAGGCGTCTCTTTCCAATAATGCATTAATTCAACCCTCCTCCGGGTCCAAAAATTTATGGAAAGGCGGTCAACCAATGTCACAAGATAACACGATAACATTGGAAAGGACATCCAGTTTTGTCAAAACAGAGCCTAAGGAGTACAATGAAAATGAAAATTCTGATACTGGGAATAATACTCCAGTTTCTCAAGGCTCGGCTTATTATCTGGACACAACCAAAAAACTTGCTCTTACAGAATCTATTCTTTCTAAAATGGACACCCCTCAAATTGTTAATAAGCTGTTTTCCGAAGCTAATCAGTCAAATCAAGCAGAGCCAGACTCTCCTGCATTGTCGACAACTTCAATGGTGGCAGCTGTAACCAATGCTGGGGCAGTAGCAGTAGCTGCACGATCATCAAAGGCCAAAAAGGATAATAGCGAGTCATGGAGTTCTTTAACAAATGTTAAAAGTTCTGTAGCAAAGGTTCCAAATCCTAGCAAGATTCATAACTCTGAGGGAAACACACTTACAAACCTTGGGTCATCCAGTAAAATAGCCCAGACGGCTCCAACGCAGCAAAACCTTGATCAGTATGGCCCTAGAAATCCCGATTATAAGGAACACAAAACGGATTTCGTCGAAAGTCAGTCAAAGAGTGGATTACGAGAGTTTAAACTTGATCCAGCTATTTCGCCGAATTTGAGTAACGTCAAATTCCGAAAAGAGGCTATTGAAGTTGCAAATGAAACTCCTGTGAAGAGCGAACGTGCCTCTATTTTTTCTGGCGATGCGAGTATTACTCAAGAGTCTTTGGCAGACTTGGATATTACAAAAAGCTCGGCCCTGAATTTTTGTTCAGCTGTTGAGGAATTTCCTGACCATGAAATCAACAGGTCCAAATCTTTTAATTCTGTTACAAGTTCGATCGGTTCGTACATCAGTTCCAACAGTAAAGCTGCACAATTGGAACTTCAACAAAAAAGGACTGATGCCATTAGTTCTAATGCTGTTAATGCACCTTCAAATTGCTCTTCGCTTTCCATGGCTTATAGCCAAGGGATTGCGTCTCCTTCATCAAGTTCTTTGTTTTATTCAGTCTGCTCTGTTTACGACAATTTCAATACAGGATACCCATCGTCCACTCACCATCCATCTTTACCTCCTCTACCATCCAATATTTCCGCCAGCGAACTGGCTATTGTGACAGAAAATCCATCAACAGATATTTCTTCCGACAGGAATACACACTCCGATGGAGCATTTGGTGGTACTGTAGGTCACTCTTTTCCCTACTCAACACCACCAAATCAACCAGTTTCAGAAAAGCCGTACCAAGATTTGATGCACAGAAACTCAATTCACTCAGTAAACTCTGCCCGATCAGTAGTTTCTAATTCCACCACAAACTCCAGCCAACGACCAGGAAAAACAGCCGATTTGGCTCATAGTTACAAAAGCACTTCTTCACTTAATCGAGGAAGCAGTGATCCAGTTATTCCATCTCTAGGTTACAGCAGTGCTATAGGAAACAGTAACCCAACTTTAAACCCAAATGCAAGTACCACTTTTAAAACTCAAGATTCCGGCAATATTTCAGACATTGGTGATTTTGTCCCTTTAACATCTAACAATAATTCAAGCAATATTCAACCGGTACCTGCTTCTAAGAATCCTTATAAAAAGATGAGTTTTCCAAACAAAAGTGCAAACCAACTCCAGCAAAAAGCAAGCAATTCACAACCATTATCTTCTTCTTCTGTTTCCTTTACTTCTTCATCCCAACCTTCTCAATCAAATAGCAGTATGCCGGATCATTCACAAAATATCTATGCTACCCCAGATATTGGCGCACTATCTTTTTATTCTACAAATAGTGCTAGTACAGATAGTGGATTAGAACGATCAACAAAACAACCTTCTTCTGTTTCAATGACGCTGCACCAGCAACCATCATTTGGAAAATCAATCACTTCTCTAGCTTCTAGCGGTGCCGGATCTTACGTCTCTTCCGGATCTGGCAGTAGCGGAAAAAGGCAGAGAAAGCATGCATTTTCCAAGGAAGCTATGAAATACATCAACGCTACTAGAGAACTTCCTCCACCCCCATCTTCGACTCAATCAAGCCTTTCATCACCCAACAGCGGATCGAGCAAAGAAATCAGACATTCAGATGCACTTACTGGCGATTATGAAAGGAAGAGCGGCAGTACAAAGAGTTTATCCTCGTCTACTTCTTCAGTCAACTCGAACCACTTACGACTGTTATCTCATACTCCTACGCGTCTTGAGGCTGTCGCTGAACAATCTGATTTGATCTCTCCGGTTAATTTAGCCATCCCCGTTTCTCGCACCAGCTCTAGCCAGAGCTCTGCATCCATCATTTCTCAGTATCGAAAGCTTCCTCCTGGCCCGTACGGACCTTTTAAAGAACCACAGCAAAATAATCAATACAGTGCATTAAATTCAATGCATTCTCTCCCAAAACAGCCCGAACATACAACTAGTACTAGACAAATTCACCAACCATCTTTGCCCGGTTCAAATAGTTTGGCAAGTCACACCAGTCCATCTGATCGATACGCAAATACAGCAGGTATCCCGAGTCCTACATCAAGTACCGTATATTTGGGGTCTTTACAACCGCCGATTTTGGAAGCCGCATCGTCCGGAAATTTGAGCTCCCATTCATCAAATTCCAAACCAGTATCACCGGCCTCTACTAAAAACCAAGCAAAGAACAAGAGTTCCGAAAAGTTGGCAGAATCAGCCAATCAGAGTCCAAGTTCTACTTCTACAACCCAAAATAGTCTACTCAACCACGAAACTGGCGATTTGATTACACAAAATTTGGGATCGTACAAATATGAAAGTAGCAATGCCGGATATGTCCAAAAGTTTTCTGATAATACGCTACAACCACGTAAACAAATGCTACGATCAAAGTCTTTGGGAAGCCTCTACGAGCCCTTGGAAGCCGACAAAGCCTTGGACCTGACGTTCAGGTTCAATACCGCCAATAGAAATTCAATAATTTCACAGACCTCCAACTATGACGAAGAAGGAAATTCCGGCTACAAAGACAGTGAAAGACAATCTGGAAGTATAGGGCGAAGCTTAGTGTTGCCCAAAGCCAGTTTTGAAAGTGCCGATAGTGGAATAACTAGCTATGGAAGCGAGGAATATGAAGAGTACGAAGAGAAGGATTTCAAAAAGGTGTCACCGAGACTTTATCAAGATATTGCAAAAGAAAAGTCAACCGACCGAAGCTACGTGGTTCCGTTCCACAGCAACTTTTCACAAGAAGCATTGTCAGCATCCAATGGCTTATATTTGGCGCCACGGCCCGTCTCGTTGCCTACAACACCTACAAATTCAGAACACAATGTTTATGCGAAACCGCCGCCTTCTGCATTACCACTACAGTTGCGGTCGCAAATAAATCATCACGAACTTTTTTTGTTGCATGAAGAAGAAGGCGAAAGCGAAGCAGAAGCGCAGACAGCGGCAGAAGCCAAAGCAAGGGAAGAAGAGGAAGAAGCAAATAATAAAAAGGCTCGACGAAATGATGATACGATGGTTGGGTCTTTACGAGAATCAAGTGGTAACCAGCAAAGATTGTCAATGTCGTCAAGCACAGAGTCTTCCTCATCTCTCTCATTAACGTCTTCACCCTCCAACTGCTCGACTTCAAGTTCACCGGAAATGGGCCATGAACCGGACGAAGAAGAGGAGTATGAAGATATCGAAGGCGAGGAGGGAGAAGAAGCTAGCGGTTCCGAAGGTAACTGGCAGTATTACGGGTCTAATGCGTCTTCCGAAAATGAAGAATACCAAGGAAGATTATACAATGCCCGGTCTTTACATGATTTGCGAAGGTCCTCAAGCAAATCTTTAGACATGTCAGTTTCCTCAAAGGTGCCAGTCAATAGCGATTTCTATTCTGTGTCGCAAGGATCTCTTCATTCGCATATCCCGTCCAGCCATCATTCAATAGCTGCACCACCTATGCCGCCATTACCAATGCAGTATGTCAACGATGCTTCTACAAAGAACGAAAATGAAGGTCAAAAAGAAGTAGACAGCTACAAAAGGTTGAACGAAGCCTCCGTCCTAGGTCTGAAAAAACAGTTATCTCGACCAGGACATTTAGGATCCAATATTACGTACATTGTGCCCATGAGTTCCATTTCGAGTTTGCGATCTAATGAAAAAAAGAACAATGATCAGGAACCTTACTCAGGACAAAGAAACAATACTGTGATGTTATCGCGAGGCAACACCAATGTGACTAGTAGCACAGTAGTGACGACAACAACTAGTGCAACCACTGAGAGTAGCAGCAGCACTAACGAAAGAGTTGGTAAAGGTCGGGTTGGAGTAGGCAGGTTTGAGGGCAGCATTAGCAGTAGTAGTAGCGGCAGTAACAGCAGCAGTACCGAAAGCAGCGGAAGCGAAGCATTAAGAAACATATTCACAGTGAATCCGCAAGTGCAGCGAAATATGGTCATGAAAGCGGCACGCGACAGCGGTCAGCAGCAGCGAAATGAAAATAGACTACGGAACTACTGTTCGGCAGAGTCTGGTGTACATACGTCGGAGCCGAGTCTTGGCAGTCAAAAGCAGTACAAGGTTGAAAGCAATCGAGACCGACGGAGCGCGGTCCAAATCTACCGTGTAAAGCATGCGTACAAACCTCAATTGCCAGACGAACTGGAGCTTTGTGTTGGCGACTTGTTGCTGATTCTCCGAGAGTTTGATGACGGTTGGTGTTTCGCCAAACTTGTTTCAATCAAGAATGCAGACAGAAAGAATGGCAGCGATCCGGTGGTCACGCTAGCGACGGTACGCGGCAGCAGGATTGTGGAAGGTGTATTTCCAAAGGCTTGTGTATACGATGCCCCGTTAAGATTTTAGGTTTGTAAAATATAATAAAATAAAAATAAAAGGATCGGCATTTTGTTTCCATTGTATTTTCAGAATTTGCAAATGTAACAAAATAATAAATTGAAAATGCAACAAAGCCCAATCTGAGGATTTTGATTTGCTAAAATAAAACATAAAAGTAAAAAAATCAACTGATAAGCAGAAGAAAAAAAAAAAAAAAAAGAAAAAAAGTTTGAAAATGGGGTGAGTTTTTGTGCAAGGCACCAAGGAATTTACAAGCAACGATTCCACGGATCTGGATAAAAAAAACGGTTTACAATGGATCAACAACAAGTAACTGATGGTTCAATGACTAGTCATTAATGGGTCAGCAATGATTATAATTCAAGTCGATTGACAGTTGATTCATTAACGACCATGGCGTATTAAACCGTTTTGGAAATATGCTTCTGCTTGAATGTAAATTGAAACGAGGTTAATCAAACCCCAATCCGATTCTCAAATGCTAAAATTGAATTATGGTCCTTGTCTCGTGGAAACGGAGCCATTTATTAATATGGATTCATTTTCGTAGTTTGAATATATCCATTAATTTTTTTTTTTTTTCATTTTGCTGTATATAGTCGAATCCAACATCCGAAAGACTTACCACATCTTCCATTCTTCAGTCGATCTCTTGTCTTTTCCAATAAACTGGCACTTGTCTTTCGAGTCGTCATCACCTTCCCTCATTGTAGTATCTACAATGTCATTGAACCCGGTATCTTCTAGTCCTGCGTTGCCCATCCCCGTATCAAGCTCAGTACCATTAAGTACAGGTACATTTAGCTCTGGATCGCCCAATCCTGGATATTCAAACGTTACCATCATTCCATTTTCACATTTTTCGTCTAGTTCGTAACCAATCTCGTCGTCCCTCATTCCATGTTCATGCACAATCATATCCATATTAATATCCATATCACTCATCAAAAGTCCGCTAAAATCAGTGAGCTCCGTCATTTCCAGTTCTTCGTCTCCACCTCCTCTTGTAACCATCAATCCTTCTTGTTGACCAATGTGCGGTCCAGTTGTGTTTCCAACAGTATTTATCATAATATCATCATCCGTCCTGTATTCGTTACCCGTATCATGACCCATTCCCAAATATCCTTTGGTTCTAATCATATCTTCAAGCCCAATGGATTCCTTAATGGAATTGTCTGACACAGTCGACGGTTTTGTAGCGTTCAAATCATTTTGGACATCTGTAGGCGTATCGCATTTCATCATAATATCTTGCATGTTCACAGACAACAAGGTAGTATTGTCTGTATTCATACTGAAAATGCTATGAATCGTCGAATCCTCATTGTTCGGTTGAGTATGGTTCTTGTTATGGACGGCAGCAGAGCTTCCGTTATTAGAGCCAGCAAATGACAATGTCGAAAATAAAGTTGTATTATCGTCAAGAGAGTTAGTTGCCGGCTTGGAAGTTTCGAGATCTGCCGCAACACCCACCTTTGAATCATCCCGAGAATTTGAAGGCTCTTCTACCTCCTTTTTCGGGTTACTGGCCGGTTTGGATTCTTTTATGTTGTCTGTGATCTTTACATTCTCTTCGTCTTCCTCCAAAACGACAGAAACGCGCCGAGTATTTCCGTCGTCTTTTACCAATTTAGATGCACTCGCCTTTTTCTTCATTACCTTTTTCTTGCTCGCCTTTTCCTTTCCATCATCTTCCTCTTCGTGTGCCTCTTCACTTTTTTCTTTACCCGGTCCTTCCTCCTTTCTTTTCTTCTTTTCGTTTTTTTCCTTTTTGGAAAGTTTCTTTTCCTTTGGAACTTCGTATTGATGAAACGTCAAGACCTCGAATTTGCCTTCTACTCCGCCTTGCATATTCATTCGTGGCTTTCCGTTGCTGTTGTTCCAACCTCCGCCAGGCGCAGCCGCAAAATTCGTAAACTGACCAAAAGTGGCGCTGCCACTGCTGAGACTGCTGCCGGCAGCCTTGTTGGCGCTATTACCAGAGCTTGGATCGCCAGACACGTTTTCAAAGTGTGTAGTTGAATCTAGTGGAAAGACGTGGTTTTGGAAAGTGTTGCCAAACGAAAACTGTTGCGTGACTGGAGTGGAAATTGTAGAGGAAGGCAGGCTGGAGGACTTGGAGTCAGGCGGAACACTGCCTTGGTTTTGAATAATATGATTTCGGAAGGAAAGAGGCTGAGAAAACATGCCAGTTAATGCGCCAGTGCCTCCAGCAGAGGTAGCCGTGATTGGGGACCTGGTGTATCTATTTCCTGCAACCGCAGTGCTGGCACGCCTTTGAATGTATTGCTGTTGGTTAGGATAATGATGAAACTGGGTCATGGAACCATTGGTAGGTGTATTATTTGCCGAAAAGACCCCGGGATTTCTAGTAACAATTGTGGTTTTCGTGGTTTGGTTGTTGGGATTATTATTGGTTGCCGCTGTAAGGGTAATAGGGTTTCCAACGGCAAGAGTAGGCGTAGCGGTAGGGGTATTGTTACTTCCTGCACTGCTTGCGGTAGAGTTGGTAGGTGAAGGGTATGTAGGCACAGTACCAACAGCATTAGGACCAGTAGGGCCGGGCGGAATAATGTTGAATACATTTCCCAGATTGGATGCACTAGAGTCTTTATGTATAGTCGCATTGTTTTCGTTGGTATTATTTTCAAGTGAATGGCGACGAGGTACTTCTAAAACTGTATTTGCATTAGATCTACGGCGTTTAGGTTTAGAGTCAAAAGGAGCTGGTTGGGGAGCATTAAGGTTAGGTGTAACAAATTGAGTATGAATATTAATTTCTGATGTACTGTTATTGGAGTTATTAGCCGAGGTCTCATCGACCAAGCCGTCGTTATGATATCTTTTAACATCAGGTGGAAATTTGACAGACATGTAGGGCGAGAGAGTTGGGGAAATTAACGGAGGCATGCCGTCTTCAGCAGACCCATCGACGACTGGGGCCATTAGTCCGACACTGTTTGGAAAAGTGGAAATTCCAGGTGTGGACAAAGAAGAAGAAGACAACGACGAGCGTGCGGAGGAGGGAGGGGCACTAGTTGAGTTTGGGGAAGAAGCGTGAGTGCTATTCGGTATATTGATATTAGTGACTCCGAGCCCAGTAGGATAGCCATTTGTGCTATTGCTGCTGGAGTTTGGGAATATGGGAGAAGAGTTGGGGGAGACTAGATGAAAATCAGTTGGAGTTAATTGTAGAGCTGTTGGAGTAGTAGCTGACACGCTTCTGCGAGGATGGGGGATGTTTTGATTTCGGAGAAAGTTTTGGCGAGTAGAGAGGGCAGCGGCGGCAGCAGCAGAAGCCAAAGAGCCGGAAGAGTTTGAAGATGCAGATGTTTGGAAATTAGATGGTTGAGCGGGTTGGGGCTGCTGTTGAATTGGTTGCTGCCCAACAAGATTTACATTATTTTTAAAAGGGTCCATATTGTTATGCAGAGTTTGAGGTGTATTAACCATAACAAACTGATTATTAGGGCCATTATTTTGTAGATGTAAAGGAACCATAGGCATATTTTGAGGTAATATGTTGGGATCGGCAACAGTTATTGAGGTGCCTACGTTCAGTTGATTTAGAGAGTTTTGCTGTTGCTGAAAAAAAATGGCGTTAGCGCTGTTTGGATTTATTTGAATATTTTGAGGACGTTGGCGTTGGTAGGCAGGTTGCTGGGAATTGGGATAAAAAAAATGAGGCTGGGATGAGGAGTTGGTAGTAGTAGAGGGAGGAAAATTTTGCTGGGATTGGAGCTCAGTAGAAGGAGGCTGGTGAGAGATAAGTTGGGGTTGAAGTGGTTGAACAGAGGGCTGCTGATTGTTATTGTTTATGTTGGATGGATACGTAAACTGGCCAAGAGCTTGCATGACATCGGGGGTGACCATAACTGGACCAGCAGAGGTCATGATGAACTGAGGGTTAGAGGAAGGGGCCGGGTTATTTTGAGGAGAATTTGAAAGCGACATAAGATTGAAATCCATGGGAGAGGTAGGGGAAATGGATTGGCGAGGATGCTGGGAAAGATGAGGAGGAGCAGCATGGGGAAAGGCAGCAAAATTAGGAGATGGTTGAAGTAGGTAAAGGGAAGGTTGAAGTTGAGGTGGGCCTTGAGAAGAGTTGAAAGGTTTATTAGGGCCAAAAGGTTTTTGGAGAGCAGGGTTGTAAGGATTTGAAGCGTTTAGTTTTTTAAGGATTGATTCTTCTTCATTTGATCGAGCTTTTGCGCGTCGGTTTTGGAACCAAATCTGAAGAAAAAAATAAAAAAATAAAAAAATAAATAATAAGTTAGTAATAATTGGTGAATGAAAAAAAATAAAAAGAGACATACTTGAATATTTCTAACGGGAAGATCTATTCTTAACGCAAGTTCAGCACGAGCATCTTTATCAGGTTTGGGATTATCTTGAAATGATTTTTCAAGGACCAGAGTTTTTTCAGGCGGGATACGTTTTCGGGAGTTGAGGATGGGATTATTTTGGATAGAAGAAGAAATCTCAAACTCTTTTTCCACGGCAGTGTTATTGATACTCATATTTACACAAAGGTGAGATGGATGTGTATGCAGATGAAAAACTAAAGCAGGGAATAAATGTAAAGTAGAAACAAATAACAGAAAACAAAAGAAACAAGAAAAATGAAATGAAATGAAAATGAAACGAAGAAAAAGAAAAAGAAGAAGAAGGTTAAGAAGAAGAGTTATTGAAAAGCGATTTCCATGATTTGGGAATAGGAAGATCAACGAAAGAACTTGAATAGAGGAGTCAAATCAATGATATATTAATGATATTAATGATATTAATAGCGATTTGAAAATAAATTAGCAACGATAGACGTAGAAGGAAACGAATGGAAAAGATCAAGAGAATCGAATAGAATAGAAAGCGGAAAAGGATGGAGAATCAAAAAAAGCTAAAGAAAATGAAAAATACAATAATAAAATAGTAAAAAAAACAAATCTGGCCGTAACTCAGGATCGCCTCAGTAAAAATAATGCAATCATGTGATGACATCCGTGATATTCACATGACGGTATTGTATACTATAGGGTTTATGGTACGGAATCCAAAAGTACTCGGAGTTGGGAGGGTTTAACTCCGTACCAAAGATCATGTGTATATCATGTGATATGCTGAAGAGATGCAAGAGAAGGATTAACCAAGAACTTGAGTTTTCGTGGTAAGAAACAGACTTTGGTATTATTTCTGGGGTAATTCTGTAGTTTGAAAGGCGGATTGCCATTTGTAGTTAAACTGGTTTTTTTTTTATCTGACGACAGGTTGTTCAATGTCATACAAACTAGTTTATGATGCTTTGTGAGAGTGTTTTTTTCCAACTTGTCACCATTCATCGAGGATTTGCTGGGGAATTTACGTCATCAATCTGGACCAAAGAGCAGGTGTTTTTGTATTTTTTTTGTTTTCTTTGTGAAACGCATCGTGCCCAAGCGGAATAAACTTTTTGGACATGACCGTTAGGCCCAAGTTCGGATGAGTATTTGTGTACCTTGGCTTAAATGAGTGTGAGGATTTCAACCTTGAATCCCTGTATGTTTAAGAGTTTAACGACCGTCCAGATCAGGGCCGTTTTGATAAGAAAAAGAAAATTGAAGAAGCAGTGAAGTACAAGAATCGAGACTTGCAAAAAAGAAAAAAAAAGGGTATAAATATGTGAATAATTAGTAATAATGGACAAAATAAAGAGGTTAAGGAAAAGAAAAAAGGTTTAGATTCTTTTGGGTGCTATAAATATATATTTAGCATCGAGTCTAGGTGAAGGAAATGAACTGGATCAGATAGAAAGAGAGGTGCGGATTGTTTTTGACTGTTTGGGAAGTACGTAAAAGACAAACTTACGAGAGAAATCGTGGATGAAATTATTGGCAACGTTGGAATTTGATGAGTTTTTTGACAAGTTGGTGGAGTTGAATTGGTTTTTGACATGATTTGATTTTTGAATTGAATTGATTTTTGACATGATTTGATTTTTGACATGATTAGATTTTTAACATGATTAGATTTTTGACATGATTAGATTTTTAACATGATTAGGTTTTTAACAGGATTAGATTTTTAACATGATTTGACCAGAATTATAAATGATTTTCAAATGATTAGATTTTTGACATTCCATCCAAGTCTCACCTGCTCATCATTCAAAATTCCAATGAAATTATTAATTGGCCGATTTCTTTGCTGCAGATAATTTAATTCTTTTTAAACCAATAACTGGCTCGATTGTTAATTACGAAATAATCATTGGTTTGTTGACCGATCCAACAAGTAATTTTACAAGCCAAATACCCATACCTATCTTAAAATCCTCCAGGGTTAGGAATAAAAGACAAGCATTAGCTCTAATATGCATCATGTGACTGTAAAACTTGCCAGGGCTATAAATTGTCGAGCAAACAATGAAACTTTAACCCCGATTTTGACAGGTTTTGGCTGCAGGAAATGCAAGGCGGAGACGGGCAGAAACAAGGTTGATTCGCTGGTTTCTCGCACTACTCGGTGGTTTTTGGCCTGAACAATCTCGCGAATTCCCAACTAGGCACGAATGAATTCGACCCTGGTCACTCTCGTCTTTTATTGTGTTTGGTTGGACCAGGCTCGTATTTCCAAAGTATCCGGATTTGTATAAATTGGAAATGAATCCTCAAAATCATTTTCAATATTTCGAGTGTTGGACTTTTATTTTTATTTATTTGATTTCTATTGATTTCAATTTATTTTATTTTGTATTATTTTCTTCTTGATTCCAACAATGAGCGAGGATCTACGAAAAAAACTCCCTGAACCAAACATCACGACTAGCACCGTCGTCAAACTCAAATCTTTAACATTCTTTCGAAACCAAAACAACAAAATCAAAAAGTCTGGCAAAAAGCCTTCGTCGCTAGACTTGGGCCGTATCTCAAATACCAAATCGGCAAACCTCCATTCTCCATTACCTTCATCCAAATCAACAACTCCATTCTCTATCAAACCATCCAATTCCGAAAGTGATGCCAAATTCTACCTCAAAAAGGCTCTAGATGAATACAATCAAGGCAAAGGAATCCTTGAAATCTGTCAGACCAAAGTCGTCCAAAACACAGTCATTCCCAAAACTCCCATTCAATGCGTTACTACTACCACTTCTACCACTGCTCGAATCGTCACTCCTGTCAATTCCAAGTTTAAAGAGTTTGGAATCCCTGTTTTTTTCGAGGACAGTCATAAAAGCGAGATTCTATCTCCCGTCAATGGATTACATGAATATTCCATTCGATTGAATCAATTTTTGACCCAGCAAGACGAGTCGAGGTAAGTTTATTGTGATTATTATCACCATTATCATCATTATCACCATTATCATCATTACCATTATCACCATTACCATTATCACCATCATCATTATCACCATCATCATCATTATCACCATCCTTGTTCTTATCCTTATCATTCTCATTCTCCATCTTCCAAACCCATTCAATTAACTAATCATTCCAGCCGCGCTTCCATTTCTGCGTCCCATGCTTACTTTGACCTTTGCCATGACGACACACTGCAGGTTCTCGTAAAACCTGTCGAAGTAATCAATGCCTCATTTCAAACAGAATCATGTGACTCCAAATCCTCAAATCAACAATATACAAATACTCCAAAATCCCCCGAAATCAATCCTCAACTTCACCTTCCTTCTCCAATGAACTTTTCCTCAGTACCTGAACTTTTTGTCCCTCCTCAACTCAACTCGAATTTCAACATCAAACACTCCGCAAACCCTGAAACTCCCTCTTCTATACTCACTCCTACTTTGACCTTCTCACCAACCTTTAACTTTTCAAATTTCAACCAACAAATCGAGTACTTTTCCAACAACAAACAAATCAACCAACCATCCCCAAACTCCTTCCTTGGTCTTTTCGAACGCTACATGTTTCCGTTATCGCCTATTTCTAATACTGACTCCCACTCTATGTCTGCCTCTTCCTCAACTCCACCCTCATCTTCCCCATCGTCCTCGTCCTCAATGATCCCAGTATCTTCCCTAGTTCCCGTACCAATGTCCCTTATGGTATATCAGCCTCACATAGGTCAAAGTATGCCATACTATTATCACCACGCCACTAACATCCCTCCCTCAATGAACTCTCCCTTCCCTCTGCCCAATTGCAACATACATAACCATCAACTTAAAGACTCTAACGTGCAAATACAACTACTTGAAGAGCCACCCATTAAACAAGAACACATTGAGGATGGCTCAGAATTCTTCCCTACAAAGAGATTCAGAAATCGCGCTTGGACGAACCCTGATATCCAATCCAAAAAATACTCCCACGTCCAACTAATGGCTTTCGACCCAGTTCGGTACGCTAAAGCCCAAACCGGAAAAAAAGGAAAATTCTACTGCACACACTGCGATACAAAATATCGCACTATCCTAGAACTCTGTCATCACATGGACACTGAAGGTGTAAACCGTCAGTACCACTGTCCTCACAGCGACTGTCCGTGGTTTGTCTGCGGATTTCCAACCACTTCAGAATGGTCCCGCCATACTAAATCTCAACATGGAGAACCCGAAAACATCTTAAAATGTACCATATGCGAAAAATCTTTTGCCAGAAAAGACTCGCTCAAAAGACATTATGTTTTGGTTCACGATAATGCCAAATCTAGATACAATAAAAAAATGCGTTCTCTTCCCAAGTGAAGATCGATTGTATTTTTTTAAAAGTATCTTTATGATTTGTATTTTTGGTTTCCGTTTAGTTATCCTCGACACTCAGTATTTGTTTTGTTCCTTTTATTTTCTCTTTCGATTCTTTAATTTATGTTTTATTTGCTTTTAATCTTGATTCTTGGATAGTCTTTATACTTCAATTATAAACTTTGGTGATCTATGATTGGATAAATTATAATTGTAAATTTTACATCATGTGACGCAAACATATTGCCGTTTTTGTAAACAAGACACAAAACACCAATACATTTAAAAAAAATGGTAAAACGGTTGAATTTTGTTAATTGTATACATAATAGGTTAGTTGAAAGAATTCAAATTAGTTTTTTTTTGACCAACTTTGAGTACAAATATTGTAGATTATAACGCCAGCTGACGGTTCTTTCCCGAATTCCTCCTACAGTTGAATGTTTTAAGTGGTATCAATACCTTTATCGTGGAGACTAAATACAAGACAATTCATTCAATTATACTAAAATTGCATTTAAACGCAAAATAATCACTTTTTAAAACATTCCAGTTTCAACTTGACAAGCATTCTTGCCTTGATTCAAAACCATCAAAGGAGAAATCATTACTCACGTGATATATTACCCGGTTTTATTTCTTTATATTTTTTCCATTCTCCCAATTTATTTCTTTTTTTAAATTTTTTTTGATACTTTCAACCAGATACCAATTATTTCCCGACACATTTTCCATGATTTTTCGCTGATTGAAAACACAACTGTCGAAAATGACAGATTCTAACGACAGACCTGCTTCCCAAAGTGACGACGAAGACATCTTTGCCTCCATTCCCCTGGCAGCACCGGTCAAGTTTGATTTTAAGCTTTCAAATAAGCCTCCAACAAAATATGGCGACAAGGAGGAAGACTATCTCAGCTCGATTCTATCCGAGATCAAACAGAATTCCGAAACTGATATTGCCAAAGAGGTGGCGCAGCATTTTAATTCGGAATTGTCAAAAGATTTGGTAAATGAGACAGAAATTGGCGGAAATGGACTGGGTTTGACTTCAATCAATGCTACAGAATCTGTTGGGACTCCAAAATTTTTAACCAATTCAGCCAACCAAAAGCCCTCAAATGGTTCAAAACCTTTGAAAACCCTTTTGACAAATGTAACTTCCAAAATACCCAATGAACCCCAAAAACCAAAACGAAATTCTTCAAAAGGTCCCAAGTCCAAATCTCTTTCTTCGTTTTTCAATTCAGTGCAGACCAAAAGAACCGTCCAAAAGAAAGCAAAAACTCAAACTAAACCTATTGATAAATCACTGGATCAAATTTTAAGAGATTTTAATATAGACCAAACTCTGAATCTTTCAAAAATTGACCAACTCGAAGAGAGTGAAGAGTTTGAACGAGCAGAACAGCAGCGTCGCGTTTCAGAGCTGCGAGCAATGGAGTCAGAAATCAAAAAAGAGCTCACAAAAAGGTTAGAAAACAACGTCTTTAACGGGGCTGTGCTGAATTCTCGATCCATATCCAAAAATAAAATACAGTCTGCGTTTGATACCTGCAACTTGTCAAAAAGTCAGCAAAACCGTTCCATTTCGCCGTTTTTCGATATAGATGGAGAACTTTCCCGGATCATGTACAAAGAAACTGCAAAAAAAGGGTCCTCAGATTTTAATTCCAAAAAAGATGTCTATCTATTCCATCCCATTTATAATCCTTATACCGTAACCGAATCAAAGCGCTCGAAAAAAGATTCAGTAAGATTTGTTAAAAACAATGACGCATTGATTCTAAAGAATAAAACAGTTTTACAAGCCGAAGCAACTACAAAACGTAAAAGTTCCCGAAATAAACATGACGACTCGGAAGAAAATGTTGCGCTTGGTTCGCATCCAGATGAATACCCTCACCATTTCGGGCCTTACGAAAATAAAATATTGAGGAATGCGAGACCCTGCTCACTATCAGGTCTCGGGGCTTTAAAGGACACATCTTCTCGACTACTGGAGTATGAGGCCACCAAGCTCTTTTCCCCAAATAAGCAACACTCTTTTCCACCGTTTGCAGCAATGAAGACGAATCAATGGAATTCGACATTATTCAACTTTATCTCATTGGTTAGTGGATCCCAACCAGCTGACTTTCAGGAAATGATAAACATATTGACATTCGGGTTTAATGTAAAGAAATGGAGCGTAATAAAAATGTTGCAAACAGTGTTTTTGAGCGCAGGCATGGAAGTACAGGTTTTTAACAAAATATCGGCGTTTGTAAATACGTTGTATAATGATATGGAACAGCAAAGTACAATCTCTGAACAAAATGGAGAAACTTCAACGTTAAAAGACGGATTAGATACCAAAAAATCAAAATCAAAACCAAAAAAAGAAAACGGCACAAACTCAGATACCCACACATGGAGCCCAGAGTATAAATACTTTTATAAAAATGTTATAGGTCCACGATATCATCTTCCACAAACGACCTCCGTTAAATTCGCGCTACATTTATCTTGTTCTATAGTAAACCGCGTGTCTCAAGAAAAAGAGCAGTCGCATTTTAATGAACCGTTTGAACTTTTACGACTTTTGGTCCTATCGTTAGCCGCGCTGGTCTCTGTCGACACTTCTCTTTTAGAAGATTCGCCAAAACTTGATTTCCCTGGATTGGCTACAATTCTTCTTGACTCCGTTCCCGCACAGACTTGGACAAATTCCAAACATACTGATTACAATTTTAAGCACACTCCCACAAAGTATCAAAACTCATTTCTTCATCGAGCAGTTTCGCTGATTTGTTGCCTATTCAGTCCTAAACAGTTTTATTTGCGGCTCAGGTTTCTAGACGCTTTTTCCCCAGGCCTTGCAATCTCTGGGCGGCTAGCTGAATTCCACCGATATGTCTCGACCGCCTTTGTGGTTTCGTCAATTTACAAGGACTCTAGCAACAATCTCGGCCTGGTGTCGTTCACGAGTATGGGTCGGCTATTTAAAAATGTAGATACCTCCGATTCCGTTCTTGACGCACTCACTTTGAAAACCTTTTTAAAACCCAAATCTCACAAAAGTTTGCCGTTTGTTGACTTTTATTTCGATATGAATGATATCGAAGGTCTATTGAGTAAAACGATTTTGCCTTGTTTACGTGTTGATCCTGTCTTTGCGAGTTATGAAGATTACCAATTCCAAGATCTTTTATTGTCGTACAAAGCCCAGGCTTTGGGCATAAATGTTGATGGAGAAAAATCCTTTGATGAAATGATTGACTGCTATTTGAAATCCTGTTCGCAAAGCAACTTGCTCAAAGACGACCACAGCTTTGATGCAAATATCGAATTGGAGTATCTTGACTATAAAAAGCGCGTTTTTGACGCATTTCGCATGATTAGAATGTTGCAGTATGTCAAGGACGATGATTGGGATACCCATAACGATTACAATCTGAACGATACGCATGGCAAAGGCTCTTTTCCCTGTTTGGTTTTTCTGACTACTGGGATTGCAGAAACTCGTGCACGAGCATTATTTCTTTGCAAATATGTTGTCCACAGTCTCGCTAAAGTTTCCAAACAAACTCGACAGGATCTCGTTTCGCGGTTTTATGATATCCATCGTGGTATCCAGCAAACGATCCAAACGGGGATTGGCCAGTACATGAAACTAGTCGAGCAAGAAATTAGAAAATTTCAGACATTTGAAAACCTAGGCTCTGAATCTGATCAAGAAGGGTCTGGGAACAATGATTTGCACTCCGATCCATTTCCTTTCGGTTTCGGTAGAGATGTCGAAATTCAGCATGATCCGGCCCATATACTTGTCAGCGACTTTTTTTTGCCAGACGCCGAATCTTTAGATACAGTTCTCATGTCTTTTATCGAACTGCTCAATTCGCGGTTCCCAGTACTCTATCAAGGTTTTGATTTTGAGGTTTCTGAAAAAGATAAAGAACTTGCTTCGTCGTTAAAAGTATACAAAAAGTTGGCAGAAAAACTAAAAAGTGAGATGGAACTGGACCGAAACTGAAACAAATGGGAAACGTCATTTGGAGTTTGAAAAATCTGGCCACTGCATGTTAAAAGAACGAGTAAACTACCAATTGGACCACATTTGACGACTTGTGATTTTTACAGAAAAATAATTAGAACACACATTTCTAAAATTTCGGGCTGGTAACAAAAACAATCAAGGACATCTTTTTTGTCAGATATCAAAAACCAGGGCAAAGGTTTCGACAAAACCTGTTGAAACACGAATAACAGGAAACATGGCTTAAATATAAACCTCAGCATTGGAAAAAAAGTAATTATCAAACCTGTGTAGGTGGCGAGCTTTTTGGTTTATGGGTGTATCCGTTTTGGCAAAATGTAATCAACAGCTAGAATTCATATTTAATTTAGAGATTTTTTTCATTATTTATTAAAACATGACTGTCTGCTTGATCAATTTATTGAATATATAATCAGAAATCTAATGTGTACCAATGCTTAAATACACGACGAAAATATAAACTTAAGCATATCATCACTTTTTTTGGCTTTCCAAAATCTTTTCTGTTGTAGCAATATTATCAGCCTCCTCTGTTTCTTCCTTTTTCAATTTTTCCAACTCCATATCCAAAACCTGGGTACTGTATCTTCGTTGCTCCTGCAATCTTTTTTCCTGATGTGTCGACGGCTCGCGTGTCTTTCCGCCAGGAGTTTGCATTCCGGGGGCAAATGCCAATCCTGAAAGGGCAAGACTTGTATCAAAACTAGGGGTTGTGAGTGGAGTTTGGACGCCGCTATGGGCAGCGCTGGGTACTTTGCTTGGTGGGATGTCTTGTCCGCTTTGTGCCATTTTGATCATGGTGTCCAAAGGCAACTCGGTATTGTAGGCAGGTTGGGAAATCAAATGAGCAATTTCTGCTATGCCAGTAGCGACAAAAATTTCAGGGAAAATGACTGGCAAATCCAAAACTGAGCGAAGCACATGCGTGCCTGCTGGCTTTGGAGGTAAAGTCTCGTCTGAGTCGACATACTGAATGCTTCCACTGGTCCAACCATACTCCATTGCGGCTTCAACATTGAGATATGAGTCATCGATATACAAACAACGGTCTTTGCGATGTGCAGGGACGCCAGCCTCCTCCATGGCTTTATCAAACATTTCATGCTTTGGTTTGCAAACTAAAGGAATGCTACCATAGTCGCAGTATGTGATGCCATCAAAAAGGTCGTCAATTCCAAGAAGTTTGACGCACCTGCGGCCATGTGTTTTGTAAGCATTTGTGAAAAGCCACAGCTTCTTGACCTTTTTGCGATCAAAAGATTGAAGCAACAAGCGCAGGGCTGGATCTGAACGTAAAATGTGTTCTAGTGGTAAGGCATCGTCCACTTCGGTATTGTACTTCAGAGCATCGATATGGTGAAATCTTACAAGTCCTTCTAATGCCAATCCGTAATCTTTGTAATACTGTTGGTGCAACATCTCCGCAGACTCGTCGTCCAAAGATAAATGTCTGACAAAGTAGTTGTGGATATACTTTTGCATGAGCTGATGGATCCGGCTGGATTTGGGATACAAACAGTTATCAATGTCAAAAAACATAACGTACCGATCATCGTCATCATCCAACTCTCCTTCGTTCGAAAACTCCTTTTGCTCATCTTGTTGTTTACACTCGCTCTTTTCTGCAAGCCCTTCAACGTTGGCGTCTTTGTTAAATGTCAAAGGTTTTGCGGAAGGGTAAGTGACTGGCAGCTGATTAGGGTCTTGCGGGAAACTAAGCCCTTCTTCTGCCAATTGTTCTAGTACAGCATATTTATGAGATTGAGCAGTCATGGTGCAGCGATTCAAAATACAATAAAATTTGAAAAATTTGAAAAATTAGCGTTTTGTTGATGAGTTGTTAAAAAAAAAAAAAAAAAAAAGGATAGTTTTGATATTTTGGTGAAAAACAAACGAGCTATTTATGTTCATAAAGCCGTACAAAAACACGTGCAAATATAACAAATGATTATATAATACAATGGCTATATATTTGTCATGTGATTTACCCCAGTATTTATGATCTGCACCACTATTTAATATTTGAACTGAAAATCTTGCTGAAAAAAAAATAAAAAACAATTCAACTGAAGCTTTTCATTCAATTTGATTGTTTTATAGTCTCAAGTTTACAAGTGTTCAAATCACAAACATTTAAAATGCTACGATGCAACAGATCAAGGTATATTTTTGCCATTATTCTTTTTCTAGACTCGCCTACTAACCAACTTACCAGTCATTATCTATCCTCGACTCTTTGCAAAGTCAAAGTCATTCCCAAACCAGTACAGCTGTCATCAACCAAGCAACATGCATTTTTCTCAACGACGAAAAATCCGACATTGACTCAAGACAGTAACGGATTTGAGCATCATGCAGAGCCAGGTTCTTTAGGTTCCCAGATTGTGTCGTACACATATCCGCGAGGGTCTTTGTTAATCAATCCTAGACACTTTTATCATAATGCGGTATTGATGGAATGGGTCCAACGTCCTCCTCACCCTATTTCGTTACGCCAGCTAGCATTTTTTGGTCGAAATTTGACTAAAGAAAAGCTCATTTCTTCTGCTTTATTTGTGCGAGAGGAGCTGCCTACCCGGCTTGCTCATCGAATCAGGGATATGCAGCTCTTACCATATTCTGTGCTATCAAACCCTCATCTTTGTAAAGTCTATGAAATGTGCTACGCTGCTTTTGACAAATTCAGAAAGGTCCCAAAAATTGACAGTTTGAAAAAAAATGACGAATTTTGCGTGTTGTTGAACGAATTGTTGGCTGAACACTTGTCTGTCATTCCAAACCTTGTAATGGGAGCTGTCGAGTCTTCAATGGCGAATTCGATAGATTCTGAACGTCTAGATACCTTCATGTCTTCTGTTCTCAGATCCCGTATCTCGAGACGCGTGATTGCCGAACAGCACTTGGCGTTGACCGCCTCATTAAAACAAGAAATGAGCCATCATGGCTACAAATCTCACCACGGTCACAAGAACCATCTCGACTCTAAAGAACCAGTCGGATCGGACCCAAATTATATCGGTGCCGTGTTTTTGCATTGTTCTGCAGAAAAGGAAATTTTGTCCTGTGGACAAAGGGCCACTGACTTGGTCCAGGATTTATACCCAGATGCCGTCATGCCCGAGATAATAATCGAAAGCCGTCAAGACGCAACGTTTCCGTACATGCGGTCGCATCTTGATTATGTCCTTGGCGAACTATTACGGAACTCAATCGAGGCCACTGTGAAAACGCATTTTGTATCAAAACAAGAGTTTGAAAAAACCAACAAAAAACCGCCCCCAATAGTGGTTTCCATCTCTAGTACCCAAGAGTCTGTTTTAATCAGGCTGTCTGACCAGGGCGGAGGAATTCCAAAGGAAGCCTTGCCGTACATTTGGAGCTTTTCTGTTGGTCCCAAAGCTAGATACCAGTTGGAGAATTTCCGCAAAATCCCTACTTATTCTGGGCTGCTACGAGACTTTACAACTTCTAAGGAACGTGACACGCCTGACAAAATGCACTATACACATTCAAAGCACCACAAAAAACATTTGTCAAAGACTGAATCAAAGACTGAATCAAAGAACCATGGTTATACGTCTGAAAAGAAGGACTTTTTGTCCTCTCTTTCGTTGCTAAATCCGCGACCTCCTCATCTAAAGTTAGGCATGGGTCTACCGTTATCTAAGGTTTATGTAGAATACTGGGATGGCCATATTGACCTCCAATCTCTTGAAGGATATGGATGTGATGTGGTTTTGAGAATATCAAGACTTGGTAATCAAAGTGAGCAACTACACCTCGACAAGGTGTAGAATCACACCAGTGTAACTCCAAAAAATTAATATTTACAACTGTTATTGTTATTTTTTGCTTTCATTTTGTCATCAAATATATATACAACGAAAACTAAACTGCAATTTAAGCATCCTTTTCTTCTTGAGCCAAGTAATGGAGGTAAGCACCGAGAGTCTTGGTTCCTTCAATGTAATTGCTGACATTAATCTTTTCATTGGTAGAATGGGCACCATCATCGCCACGACCAACGGGCAAAAGAATGACGCTAGTCTTGAGGATATCCTGGAAAGAGAGGGTGATGGGGATTGAGCCACCTTCTCTGGTATAATCGGGTTCAACACCCCAAACGGTCTTGGTGGCCTTGGCAGCAGCACGGAAAGACCAATTGTGAGGGTCAGTGACCCAGTACATACCGTCATGAACAAGCTCACATTTGCATTTGTTTTTGGATCCAAGAGTCTTGAAGGTGTCTTCGACATACTTGATAACGAGTTGATCGAGTTTAGCACTTTCAATGTTTGGAACAGTACGGATGGAAAACTTACCAACAACCTTGGCAGGAATGACAGTCTTTGCACCAGCACCATAGAATGCACCCTCAACACCGTGGACAGAGAGGGAAGGATTGCGCCAGCGGGCCTGGAGAGCAGACTTGATGTTATCGTGGATCAAAGTTTGAGATCCAATATTGCCTTCCAAACCTTCGACATCAAAGTTAATAGCATCGTAAAGCTTGTCTTCTTCAGGTGTTAATGGGGCAACCATTTCCTGGATACCTGGAATAAGAATCTCGCCTTGAGGAGTGACAAGCTTGGTGAAAAGGTACGACAGGTCAATCATTGGCTCATGGACAACACCACCGAAAAGACCAGAGTGAAGATCAGCAGCAGGGCCTTCAATGGTGATAGAATAGTAGTTGCATCCACGGACACCGTAGGTAAGCACTGGGTGCTTGGTACCAAGCCAGTAGTTGTCAGAAATGCAAACGGCATCAACATCCTTAAAGTACTTATCCTTTTCGACTTCAATTAACTCTTCCAAGCCAAGAGAACCTGATTCTTCCATTCCTTCAAAGCAAAAGACAAGGTTTACGGGAATCTCAATACCAAGCTCTTTGTGAGCTTGGAGCATATTCAACCAACAGACAACAGGACCCTTATCATCTGTAGCACCACGACCGTACAAGACGTCGTCCTTTTCAACCAAAGTAAAGGGATCAGAGTTCCAGCCATCTTCAAGCTGGGCAGGTTGAACATCATAGTGGCCATAAATCAAAATATTTTTTTTGGCGGGGTCAGTTCCGTAACGACCAACAACAATGGGAGGTAAAAGCAAGTCCTTTGTGTCGTGCTGAACACCAAGTTCTTTTAATTCAATGTCGGTGGCACCCAAAGTTTCAAGTTGGTTTGAAAGCCAGTGGGCCATCTAGTTTGACAAATATTGGTGTTAGAACAGTAAAATAACTCGTGATTTGGAGTAATTGAAAAATAAATAAATAAAAGAAAAAGACAAAAGTGTACAAACCTTGTTAACATCGGGACGACGTTCGGGCTCAGCAGAAATGGATTGAATAGCAACGGCATCAGCAAGTCCTAGCAATAAAGAATATTAGTATGAGCAAAAATTTGGGTTGAAGATGGAAACAATCAAACATACGTGAAATATAGGCTGATTTGAGAGAATCGACCTTCTCAAAGTACTTTTGAATAGTTTCTTCGGCCATTTTTAAAAGAATTGAATTGAACAAAATAAAATTGAGAATAAAATCTAAAAATCCAGCAAAAAGCTATGAATATGAAACTTGAAAAAAAAAAATAAGTAAAAGAAAAGAAGAAAAGAAGATTGAAATTGTTTATAACCACAAATAAAACAACCCTAAACCTCAAAAGGCTCTGGTTGTCAACGGCGATAAGACAAGATGATTAATCATTAGTAATCAATAATGTAACGATTTGTTGCATTTTTCACTTTTTAATGACAGATAGTGTCACACGTCTGCAAAATTTTTTTTTTTTTCAATTTCTCCAAAAACTTTTTTAAATTTTAACTTTGCAATTTTTTGTTTTGTTTTTCAATTTCGAGCTTTTTTTTATTTTAATTGTTTTATTTTCATTGTTTTCTATCTATTGATTTTTTGGTTTTTTCATAATTTCTATTTAATTTATAATCATGTCTGACTCTTGCAATTCCTCAACTACTACTCTCACTTCTAACCCTTCTTCTATTTGGTCTCGTCGTACAAAGTAAGTTCATATCTGCAATATTCGATTCGTTCTAAATCATATCGATCTATTTAGAATCGTTTCAATTCAATGCGATATATTTGATTCCATTTGGATCCACGAATGTTTTGTTTCAAATCATTCTTTTCTAACCATTCATTAGCGAGAAATCAACTTTTTTGGCGTCTACCGGAGCAAAATCGAAATCAGACTCGCTTCTCAAATCAAGCACATCCAATCAGAAGTATTCGGCTGCATCTGTGATATCATCCACTTCTTCTAAACTGGCCTCTAGAAAACTTCAAAAACAAACCGAGCCTGCCAAACTCGACGATGAAGGCAAAGTAATCATCAATCCTATCTTGGGCGCCAACATTTTGAATAGTTCTTGGACTATATGGTTCATGAGCCGTGGCCCTGGCGTCAAAATCTCCAATTATCTTGACGCGACTAAACAACTCGAATCTTTTTCTACGGTCGAAGAGTTTTGGCATATTTATACCCATCTTAAAAGGGTTGATCGTTTACCCTTCACCAGCGAGTTCCAAGTGTTCCGCAAAGGTGTTAAACCCATGTGGGAAGACCCTGTCAACGTGAATGGCGGCAAATGGGTCATTCGATTTAAACGACCTTTTAAAACTTATAGCAACAATATTTACGCTTCCTCTGCTGCAAACTCGGCAAACAATAGTTTGGCAACTACTCCAACTTCTTCCCACGCCGTTTTGACTACTACCAATCAGAGCAGTGCTGTTGCTAATATGGCAGACAGCACTAATATGTCTTCGGCAGGCACTTCATCTCATGCCATCAATTCATCTCAAGGTTCCCATCGAACTGGTAACCAAGCTCGTCTACAAACACGCCTTTTTTGGGAAAAGCTACTCCTTTCCATCATTGGCGGAAACCTTGCAAAGGAGTCAAAGGTTGATACCAATGAAATCACTGGAGCTGTCATGAGTGTTCGTAAAGATGAAGATATATTGAGCGTTTGGACTAGATCCGGTGAACATGGCGAAGGTAATCCCAATATTCGTTTGGCTATCAAAAAGTTGCTGGATCTACCCGAAAGCCAAATGTTTGAATTCAAGATTCATTCTGATAGTATCAAAGAGGGTGCTCAGAAACAAGCTCTTTATAATAACAATGCGCTTCATGGTAGCCACAGCCACAACAACAGTTCTACCAACCTTTACCATCATAACAATCACCATCATCATACCAATCATCATCATAACAATCACCACCATAATCACCACGGTTCTAGCAACAATCACAACCATAACCCAGGATCTTCTTTGTCTGGAAGCAGTTTGTGGGGTAACTCGTCTCAGTTTACGTCCAACAATATAATTGGTTCACATTTGAATGGGCCCAATAGTATTTTTGGCCATTCAAACGGTAGCAACACTTCTTTAAACCATCATCAAGGCTCTTCTGGTTCTAATACCCAAGTAAATCATCCCATCAATACTCATACTTCTCGTCACAGTAATTTACAACAGCTTGAAGCCACTGCAAGCGTTTTGCGGTCTGCTTCTCCGTCTACTTCATCCTTTGCATCTTCTCGATTCACTGCTGAAAGCGGACCTATTTCTGCTGCTGCTATTGGAAGTAGGATTTCCTCAACTTCTACAACGCCTTCTATTTCTTCCAATCGCAAGAGTGTTGGTTCAGGCAGTATTTGGTAAATCTCCAAGAACATGTACTTCCATAGATGGGGTTATACCATTGTAACTGATCAAATATATATTTCATGGTTTTAATATCTAGATCAAATTTATTAAACTGAAAATAAATCATAGTAGGCTCGCTTTTGAAAAATACAAAACAGTTTTCGGTTATCAATTTCTCTCAAAATATTGGCATAGCAGACGTAATCATGATGTCATATCCTAATCATTACCTACTGGAGTTGAGTCTCTTGGCTATTTACATACTATTGATACCGTTGTAGATTATGATTATCCACCGAAATCGCTGATCCAGACATTAAAAGATTGGTTTTGACAAATCACGTTAGGGCACTATTCATGATTTTGATGAGAAGTAAGTTGCAAATACGGCTTGTATTTCAAAAGATTTATTCTAATAGTTGAGAATTAGTATTGGTTCTTTTCCAAATAGTTTATTAAAAACTCCATGTCATAAATTAATATCCTTTTGACAGTTTTGGAATTTACGTATGATGATATTATATTCACCGTATTTACTTTTCAATCTTTCTTTAATTAATGAAAATTAACACAACCAAGTATGAATTGACTGTCTACTGGATTCAAAAATTATAATTAAAAAAGCGTGCCGATGTTGACAGGACTCGAACCTGCAACCTTTGGAACCGAAATCCAATGCGCTCACCATTGCGCCACAACACCTTAAAAATAATTCGGTTTTTGTGTCAATAAGTTCAAATGAAAATAATTTTGAATGAAAATGCAATAATAGTGTTATTCTTTAGTTTAAAGTACACCAGAAAGTTTCCGAATGTTTGGTTTATACGTTTCTTTTTTTCAAAGTTGCTATGGCCCGCAAACTGTACAAATAGGGTTCTGACTTGTGCAAGTCAATACCTTTTACAAGAATTGACGGAAATACAATGGTTATTCACGAGAATATTTACGTGTTCGTCTACTTCCTACGATTGACTTTGTATAAGCTTTGCTAAGGGTTTACAACTGATAATTCAAGAGCCTTTCGAAATCGCTTTTCAGGAATGCTTGTCAGGCCCATATTCCATCAAAACAGTATAATAATGGGTACAGTTATTAATGGCACAAAGTTCTACAGCTCTTGAATGTATTGATATATCCATACTTTTAGCTGTTCTATGATGTTGAAGATATGCAAGACGTTTTTAACAATTCAATTAGATAAATATATTTTTGAACTTCAATGGCTGTATTCGGTTGCCAACACAAAATTCTGTTATAATCTTTTCAACACTCATATACTAATTTTCAATCACTAAAAGTAATTTATATAATAAATCTATTTTTGAGGGAAAATAACTAACCACATTAGCTTAGGAAATAAATTGGGTACTAATTCATTATTTTTATATGCTATTGAAAACAACCAATCGAATTCAGTCAATTGAATTGAAACTTACTTCCCGGAACTTTGGATTTTTCCATAAATTGGTTTAAATTTACTTTAGGATTTTCTTCGTGCTTTGCTCTTTCGAATTTGGTCTTAACTTGGATTTCAATTGCTCAGCTTGCGTATCTGTATTTTGGAGACTACAGAATCATTCTGAGTGTTGTTGATAGGTTTCATAACTTGGACAAAGCAATTTGAGTTGCAAACAAAAATGTAGACTTAAGACATCCAACAGAAAAATCCAAAGTCGCTTAAATAGTGGGTCTAGTTGAATCAAGTTTGATTGTGATCAGTGTGTCATACCGAACTTTGGAAAGAATTAAATATTTTCCACGGAACTTGGTTTCCCATAGCATAAATATGATTTCTAAATGTTCATTGAAATTTAACGAGTTTTCATTGTATTTTATTTTGAAGAAAGAAAGTAACATAATAAAGGTCGAAATATGCAGCTTTACATAACTATGGGCAATTATTTTTCCCAAGATATGTATTATGATTTGCTCAGCGATTTACAAACCAAATAACTAACTTGAAAGCTTAATGATAAGGACTTAAACTCACACAATATGCAAAAAGTTATTCTTACAACAGAAGTATTTCGGATGGAAATATTATACCACGAAGACCGTTCTCTATCGCAATCAAAGCTAACTAGATACTGAAAAACTCATTTACTTTTCAAATCATTGAAAATACAACATTTTCAGCTTTGTTTTTAAAAAAGGTCATTGCGATTACTCATTTATTTACTGTTAACGCATGGTATTGTAGTCTTTGTAATTATCGAGACCATATTTTCGATTAAAAAAATTGCAAGGCAGTTAATATTGTCGATACTTGACTAAGATTTTAATGCATACTATCGAATCTATATTTTAATAGTCATATTTCCAAAGCTTTTTGTACCTTTTCATTGTTTTCTTGTTCTAGTAACTGCTGTAACATAAGAAATTTACAATCTCTCTCAATTAAAAGCTAAAGTTAACTGTAGATTCCGCGTATACAAAATACATTGATACATGAATAATTCGTAGTACTCCACATTTCCCAGCTAATATATTAAAAACCTAATAATATAGTACAAAAATAAACACTTCAAGGTGTTGTGAGCCCATAAAACATGGAATACTCAAACAAAACCTTCAAGATTAGAGATCAGTGTTTCAATTTTTACTTTACTGATATCAAAACTGAAAAATCACCGATTACCACAAATCAGAGAAGAATCTCAATATTTATTTTATAATTTTTTTGATCCAAAAAATATCCATCCGTCTATTGCAATGATTATTCTCCAAATATAACCAATCGAGAATGAATTCAAGGTATTTGATTACAAGTGATACAAACTTTTATTCACTTGAGTTTAATAAAAGAAACCCAACGTATGTAAATTCCCTGGATGCATTTTTTTTTTCACAAGGCAATATTTTTAAATATTACATTGTGAATCAAGGATTGGCAATATGTTAAAAGCCAGTTGAATTTAAATGCACTTCAAACTGATTCAAGTGCCTATTTATGTGCATAGTGTTTTTAGTATTTATTTCAAAGACATGTAGGTAGACCACTTGAGATGATTATTTTCGAGTCATTCAACCCAAGAATGATACATCTATTGAATTCAATGACCAAGTGAGATCCAAAAAAACATTGCAAACATTTTTCTCTAAACAAATTCTGCAAAAATATTCAGCTCAAATATGCTGATTCTTAACCTTTCGAGAGATGTAGTTGGCTCAAGTCTGTTTATATACATCAACAAAAGAAAAAGTTACATCCTGACGCGCACATGTATTTAAAATGTTTTAAACTGAATTTTGTCATGGACAAATCGGTGAAAAAGGCACCGTTTCGTGTATAGTATTTAATAAATGACGTTGGTTTGGCATACAAAATCTTCCTCAAACTCAAAATTGACTAGTTAGTGTTTAGGGTTGCAACCCATCATTATCGAATGTCATTCACAAATTGTTTGGTGATTTACAGTATATCTAAAACAAATAATTAAATGCAAATATATTTGCAATGTCTCCAATTTTTCTTTTTTGCATAATTTCCTTGAAGAATTTTTTCAAACTCTAGTCGTGTTTTTCCTCACTTCTGGTAGATATTATCTCAGTTGCTTTAAAACTTTCTTAAAGAGTGTTCTAGTATCGATCATTTCAAAGAATATAAACGGAAATGTAAATACACATTTTTTCTTAAAATTCAGCTTGGCTTGTAGTATGTGGAATTTTTGTTAAAGTCCAATTCTGTGCACAAATAAATTTTGTCAGTCATTGAAAGTTTTTGAATCCGCAAGAAAACTGGTTTTTGATAGTGTGACAACAGAGTTTGGAGTAAGGCTGTTGAATTGGCTTAATACATGATTATTTGCTAATAAGCAGATTTGTGTTAATTGTATATCAATTAGAGCTGTGTTGATAAAACTTTATAATAATAAAACAAATCTGCTAGACTACTTCAGAATGTAAAGAATATGAATTATTTGGGCAAAAAACTCCCTATTCTACAAAATATAAGAAATGACCATGGTAGATACAGTTATATCTTCAGCTCAAAAACTGCATTCAATAGTACTGATAACAAACAATAAACAATTTCTTATTTGAAAAGACCTAGAGGCCGTGAAGCTCATCAGTCTATGATGTGTGAAATAACGAAAATGTAGTGTTTGGCGCGACACTAGGATATCAGTAATATATTCTGATCGCTTATCTAGTTAAAACTTTTCATTGGTAAATACATAACAAACCAGCTTTTTTGAAGTTTTGAGAAATATCTTGATTTTTTATAGCTAATAATCTTGCTACAACCTACCTACCGAAAAATTGTTCTCGTAATTTTTCCAATACATGAAATGAATACAATGCTTGCGATGATTTTCCCCAATATTTCAAAGCATTATTGATTATACAAAGTCTTTCATTGATTTATAGTACTGCTTTTTTTCATCAAGTCTTTTCAAATTAATAGATGTAAATGCATTATAATTGTACAGAGCATTACTACCTGCGTAGTACGATAGAAATCAAATATCAATTTCGAATAATAACATATTGCGCAGTCTTTTATTTATGGGATTAAACTCACCTAGTTGCAATTTGATCTTCAATCAAGCATCCACATGATTTAAAACAGTTTAGAGATACTTCTGATTTAAATTTCTTGACGATTCCTCTTTACATGAACAAATACATGATCTCCTATAAGAAATAGTTGAAATATCAACTCGCAGCCAGTTTCTTTTGAAATATCACAATAAACTCAAGTACCAATGAAAAATAGCAAATATCTTGTTTGAAAATAACAACCCAGTAGAAATATAAATACGCCTTGTCTAAACCTTGATGCCAAATCACAAGTAGTTACTTCACAGGCCGTTTGCGATTCAGTTAAGACTATCAGTCTATTTGTCCATAAGCATCTCACGATTTAAATAACGTGAGTCTCTTTGTGCTTCACTAGAAACTTATGATGGAAGAAACGTTCTAATTGACATAATCTATTATCGGGTGAAATAGGATAATTAAAACTGTATAATGAGATTCCATGTTGTTTTTTCATTTGGTTTTGAAATAATGCAAGTATAAAAATAGACTTTTCTAATTCAAACATGATGCATACAAATATAGATATTCCTATAAATACTCCTGGACCCAAACGAGAACCGAGATTATTGGCTTAAAACCCCTGGAATACTAGTTTTATTTAATATTTTTAATAAACTCACGTTCTTTTTATTAGTTCCCGATGTTTTAATAAATTTTTAACTATGAGTGCTAAACACGAGACCTTTCAGTCTTGAACAAAACTACATGCCTTTCAAGTTTTAAATTCCATGTGATCATCACTAGTTACCCTGCCTATATTATATTCTGTCAGATTTATTAGTGGAAACCTTTTGTTATTTAGTGCCATAAACTTATCTCGATTTTTATCAATCCATATCAACATTTAAATCTCGCTTTTTTATTCCTTTTTATATTCAAAATGGACTCCAAGAAATCTGATTCTATTAAATCTCCTGCCAAAGCTGGCTACGAATTGCTTCCTCCTCCCAATTATGAAGAGGCTTTGGGTGAACCTGTTCCTGAATACGATCAAGACTTAGAGGCTCAAGAACCTCTTGAAGAGCCTCGTCCTTTCAGTACTGGCCTCTTCTCTTGTGTTGCTAATCCAATGATGCGTAAGTTTTAAGTTATTCACGTTGTTTTTTTATTTGAAAGTTTATCCCTTGTGTTCGTGTACTCCTCAAGAGTAGATGTTTCGCATCTTTGAGCTATTATTTTTTTCCATCATCGTTATGATAGACTCTGACCTCTTGGTATTTATCTTTTAATTACTGTTTTTCACAATAACAGTTCTCAGCACTCTTTGTTGCACACCATGTGTTTTTGGTGCCACCTCTCGTTTATTGGCCGAAGATCCTCTTGACAACGAAGCCGACCTGAGAAACACCAACTGGTGGCACGTCGATACGTTCCTTTACTCACTTCTTGGACAAGGCGGTCTTGAATGCATTTTGGGTGCTACTCGTAGAGGTGTTGTCAGAAGCGAGCTGAACCTCGAAGGCTCATGTGTCAAAGATTGGGCTACTCACATTTTCTGTGGCCCTTGTGCTGTTGCACAGGAAAGTATGGAAGTACAAAGATATCGCTCTCGCCTTCAAAACCAAGTCAGAAACTCTGAACGTTATCGTGATGAACAGAGCAAACTTTCTGAGGAGCATCTTTGATTTTAGAGTCGTTTGGTTTTTAAAATCATGTATTGTTTTTTTCAAACCCTTTTTCGGTGTACTATGAACCAATACCAAAAAAGCATAGATAAGAACTCATGCCAACTCCATTCTCTAATGATTGATTTCTATAATCCGATTCAAATATTTATATAAAGAATATACTCCAGGTGAAATTGACAATAAACATTAGTTTGTTGCTCCACTAGTGCCTTTATTTGATTAACCTTATTTCATGTAATAATACAAAGAATATTTCGAAAGCAATGAGATGAGGTGATCTCGCCATTTAAGAGCTGGTATTATCAACTGATGAACAGCATCGAGGCATTGTAGGCTGTGAACTAAACAAGGAAATGAGACAAGGATGAATTCAACTTTCAACAAGAGTGATAGGAGAGTAATATCGGAAACCGACGTTGTCCATTGCAACTTACTGCCAAATTCGATGAATTGGAAAACATCCTTACTACTGTTGACCAAGCCACAGAGTTGTTCTTTCTCGGCTGTCCTACCTCATGAATTCATGTTTTCAAGAGTTTCATAACATCAAGACATGTTTACAAGAGTTTCATAGTATGAAGACATGTACATCAATATACACGGCTGATTCAGGTTGCTTCTAGTAGAACGACAGTATTAATCATTTTAATCCCTTTACAATCCTTGAAATCTTAATCTGCAACGAAGTGAGATGGTTAGTTTAGAATTTATAGCTGAATCAGAATAAAACCTTGTCCTTGACTAGAACCACCTGGTAAACTGTAAACAATCCACGTGATAAGAATCATTATCATAATATTTATTAATATTTGGTTTAAAATTAAACGTTGAATGTCACTAAACAGTCGAATTGTCATTATACAAAATTGTTTATTCAGTATTTAACGCTAGATTTTTTCTTTACTCTTTTGTAGTATCTTAATTCCCATAATCTTGAGTAATTATAACTAGTCACCATTTCTATATCCTCTTCAAGCCTAGACTAAATAATAAAAGATCGGCAAAACAATGAAATTTTTACAATTGGCCGTTTCAGCGGTTTTATTTCATAATTTGGTGATTGCCTTTGACTTTGATTCCTGTTACAATAAGATTCTTTCTTTCGGAAGCTCTGTACTAAAAAACAAAGTTATCCATCCCAAATTCGAACCATTGACCCCTCCAGAGAATTCTCTTTTCTTTGATCAATTTATCGAACAAAAATCTAGTAAATGGAAGTCTTCTAATGCCCTCAAGGCTGGTACAGACAGTGACTTTTCTTATATTGGAGAATGGAAAATCGAAGAACCCATTGTTTATATGGGGTTCAAAGGTGATAAAGGTTTAGTGGCTAAGACTCCAGCTGCTCACCATGCCATTTCAGCTATGTTTGAAAGGCCGATTGATAATTATGGACAGACTTTGGTTGTACAGTACGAAGTTAAATTTCAAAAAAGTCTTGAATGTAGTGGCGCCTACATTAAGCTTCTTTCTGAAAATGAGGACCTTCATAACAATGAATTTAGTAACAATAGTTCATATCAAATAATGTTTGGTCCCGATAAGTGCGGGTCTACCAACAAAGTTCACTTTATTGTTCGTCGAAAAAATCCCAAAACCGAAATCTATAAAGAAAAACACTTGATAAACCCTCCCGCAGCACGTCTGAATAACCTCTCCAATCTTTATACCTTGATAGTTCATCCCAACCAAGCATTTGAAATTCGCATTAACGGTGCTGTATCTTATGCGGGAAATATGTTGGATGAAGGTGTTTTTTCCCCATCATTTTCCCCTCCAGCCGAGATAGATGATCCCAAAGATGTCAAACCTGAAAATTGGGTTGATGAAATGTATATCCCTGATCCAGACCAAACAACTAAGCCTACAGATTGGGATGAAGACGAACCGGAACAGATTCCTGACTTGAAAGTAATGAAACCTGAAGACTGGGATGAAGATGTTTCACGGTATATTTCAGATCCCGAGGCAAAAATTCCCAAGGATTGGGATGAAGAAGAAGATGGAGAATATGTGGCAGTCGAGATTGTAAACCCGGAATGTGAACTTCATGGATGTGGACCTTGGAAAGCGCCTATGATTGCGAATCCCAACTACAAAGGTAAATGGATCCAGCCAAAAGTTCCTAATCCTGAGTACAAGGGCGAATGGGTGCCACGAAAAATTGCAAATCCTGATTATTATGAAGATGCTATGCCATCAAATCTTGAACCTATAGGTGGCATTGGCATTGAGATTTGGACCATGCAGAAAAACATATTGTTTGACAACTTTTACATTTCGCATTCTATCAAAGATGCAGAGTATGTCGGAAACAAAACGTTTATTTCAAAACATGAAATCGAGAGTGAGGAAGAAATGCTAGTTATGGAAAAGTTCAAATCAAAGGAGAAAAAGCGACGGCAATATCCATTTCGTTTTGAACATTTCCGCAATGATCCGATTGATTTTTTTGTTGAAACTGCGCGCCATTTTATTTTAAATGTTTACATTAATCCCATTGAAACAATTAGAAACGACCCATTTGCCTTTTTAGCTTTTATTACAACCGGTTTTGTTACTCTTTCAGCATTAATTGGTATTTTGAGAGTCTTTTTACTTGTTGTAAAGGGTATTATCTCCAGTATTCCGAGAAAATCTGCCCCTATCGCTGAAAAAAGAGTAAACGACAAGAACACAATAAAAGAAGAAAATGTTTTAAAAACTAGTGAAATTCTTGATGAAAATGAAGACGAAGTTGTCGTTTCATCCATGAGTACCGAGACCGAAGCAGTAAAACGAAGTGCAGCTAAAGTAAATTCATTTAAAAAATAGTTTACTTAACAGTTGCATTACTTTTTAAACTCAAATGGTGTTAAAACAGAAATTTAATGTAGAAATTAAGATAAATTAATAAATATTTTGAGTTTTTCAATCCAGATAATTAAGATGAAGCCGATTTACAAGTAGATATTAATTGTAAAAATTTTGTCTGTAATTTCGGGACCAAATATAACACAATATTACCCAATTAAATCAATGATTTTTATTCACTTGTATACAAATACAACAAGAATCAGATTTCTGCTATTAATGACCTGTCACGATTCTTTGATCCATTGTGTTCAGCCTTGCATGTATGTAACTCGACTGAATATAAAGCTCAATATCTGAACCTTCTTTTTCTTTTTTTCTTTACATTAACTCTTGATTCACTTTCTCATTTTCGAAACCAATGTTTGGTCTATTTTTCAAATTTTTAAGGTACATTGCTCGTTTGACACATTTTCATTCTTTAATTGTTCCTAACGTTTTCATTACCGTTTTTTAGTTCTCTCGTTTCGACGGTTCTTCCAATAATCGGCTCTTATCGTGCGTTACAACAAAATGATTTACCTTTGATCCGGACCTGGCTGATATATTGGGTAGTCGTCTCTATCCAGTTCACGGTCGAATCATATTTAAGTTTTATTTTTTTCTTCATTCCTTTTTTCCAAATGTTTCGCTTTTTTTTCATTCTTTGGTTGGTGCTTCCTCAGTCACAAGGCTCTACCCAACTATATATGGCTTATATTGGCCCATTCCTAAGTCGCCATGACAAGGAAATTGATGAATTCGTTGGAACTGCTCATTACAAAATTTTGAAATTGTCATCAAAATACCTTTCCCAATTACTTGTTATCGCCAGAAAATATGCTGCCCATTATATTTTAGGTTCTGAGTTGAATAACAACGATACCAATGGTTTTGACAATTCTCCTCAATCAGTCCAACCATCTCCAGCTTTCATTTCTCAATCAGCTAATAACCTCAGCAACGAGACTAAATCGACTAGCGGCACAAGCACTGCTGCATTTTTTAACAAGCTTGCAAACAAGTTTAAGTCGGATTCCCAGCAATTGGCATCACCTCCCACCAATCAATTTGATGTCCAGCCACTCAACCAATCTTATCTCGATTCGTTTTTTTCGCAGTTTAAAAATCCACCTTCCTTATCATCTGCCTCAGAAACTCGAGCTGCTACAGACTCTGGTGTCCAGAAGTCGCTCTTCAGCTCATTGATTGAACCCGTTGCTCGTGCTGGCGCTGCTGTCATCCAATCAGGACTTCAGCTACCTCCTGTATCCTCTGAATTGTACCAGTCCCAATTACGCGGACCACTTGATTCCAACAATTATGCAAAATCAAACAATGCTTCCGGCAATTCTAATCCCATATCTGAAAATTCTGGGTCTAACATCAAAAACAACAGTAACATTATTAATATCAGCAACCGAAAACGCGATAGCTATTCTGGGTCACTCAACAATGCTTCTTTTCCTTCTAACTCATCTTCTGCACAACCGTCTACTACACAATCTTCTCTGAAATCGCGCTTTTCTGATACCTTTTCCTTGAGTTCCAAAAGAAGCGTTGCTGTATCGACGTCATCTAGTTCGAATGATACATTTGCCTTCAACAACAACGACACCAACTCTATATATTCTGCAACAACCTCCACAATTGGAAACAATACTGGCGCCAACAAATCTTCCTTGTCATTTTTTTCAAAGTCCTCGGACCCCAATATATCCACAGCTTCTTTGGCTACCTCTGACAATGATTATGATTTTGTCAGACATGGGTCCGAAACAGGAACAAATCAGTACGACCCAAGTTCTTTGCAATACCCAAATGCTGGATCATTTAATTCATTGCCTTCATTCGCAGGTTCGCCAAATGAAGCGGCAAACAGCAACTACAATGGCAACGCGAATTCTGTGAGCTCAAGCAATAGTCAGCACAGCATTTCGGGAGGAGCTTCAATAAATACTGCGACACCTAGTACATATTCTAGAAATAGCTCAGTAGATGATTCCGCTAGTGATGTACTGAGGTCAGACCAAAAAAGGAAATCAGGTTCTTGGTTCTATAGGGACAAAAATTAATGACTCTCGGAGTTGTTCTTTGGTGATGTGTGAATAACTATTTTTCTTCTTCTTCTTTTCTTTGCCTTTCATTGGTAGTGTATTATTTTTTCAAGTCTTATTAATATCATTATTGTAAATTTTAATTTATGTTGGAAATATTCAAATAGTGACAATAGAAAGTCATTTACTAAAGTTTTGAGTTGCTAGATACGTATAAAAATAAGTCTAAAGAGTGTAACAAAGCCATTTATTTAACTTCTTTGTAGGGATAAACAACTTCATCGTCTTTACGCATCCAAATCATTTTCTTCTTTTTGCCTGGCACGTACTCGACATAAACTTGATGTGCATACTTTTTCTTAAATTCGCGAATGAACCGTGGATCCCAAAGCTCTGACGCAATTCCCAAATCTTTGCAGCACCGCATCATGGCGTTGCTCTTACAGCCTTCTGTGGCAGTTGGAATTCCCGAAGGATCAAAGTAGTCCTGCTCGCCTCGTGCAATGGCGACAAGACGGCCGTGGGCTACGAGCGCATACTCGCGGGTAATCATTTTGGGTGTAATGATGGTTTCGCTACGAGGAGCAAGACCCCAGCCGCCTGGTCCAAAGGCACGGTTTAAAATGCGACGGTATTTGATTTCAGGTAGGTATATGAGGCCTTCTGGTTTGATTTCGATATCTTTGGATGACACCTTTTCGGTCAAGATCTGAGCAGTGTCTAAAGGAAAAGGATGTAAACCGAGACCTTGATAACTTTGGGTCCAATCAATGGAATCAGAAGACGACTGGGACGGTGTAGTTTCATTGAATGATTTGATTCCAGATGGATCTGTCACATTGGTTCCAATATTATAAAGCGATGTAGATGTAGAAAATAAACTAGGATTGGAAGCTAAAGTGGTAGATTTCGTGATAGTTGATGATGGAGCAGCACTTTTAGAAGCAGTAGAAGTGGAAGCACTACTTGAAGTAGTAGCAGCGGTTTTTAGGATAGCAGAAGCAACCTTGGGAGCAGTGGCTGTGGTTTTGGAAGTAACAGTCGAGCTTTTAGTGGCAATGGTACGGGCGCTTAATGTCTTTGAAACGGACAAAGCTGGCTTTACAGTACTTGCTTTTGCTGCGCTAGATGTTACCGATTTGATAGGACTGGAACTTGCAGTAGATGTAGCATATCCAGACAAAAGTTTGGGGTATCTTGACAAAGATTGGATCGTTGATCGGGAAACGGTATACTTTGAAGATTTCAAGATTGAAAGTGACATAATTAATATCTTCTCTATGGCTAGTAAAACCTATCACAAACTAGGGTATTCAACGTGTTGGAACCAAAAATTTATAAAAATTGAATCAATTTGAGTCAGAACAAAAATGTTATCAAGTTGGAATTTGCTCAGAAATGATGAAAGGTTTTTATTTTTATTTTTTTTGACTTTCACATTAGAATAGATATGTATGTAAAGTGACTTATATATGACCAATCATTAATAACGAACTTCTTCGGCTGGATTTACAACTAGTAAAGTTGTAATTTTTCGCTCGTAAATAAAATAAATAATAAATAAATTGTATTTTGAGCAAGTTTATTTCGTTTCAAGAAGTCATTAAAACAGTAGTCTTGATTCAATACAATAAATTTTAATTTGTGTTTTGTAATTGGTTGTAGATAATCTAATCAATTGTATTTACAAATATACTCCGATTGGAGCATGATGATGAAATTTATTAAAGAATAATTAGAAGAAATAAATATAATTAGCAAGTTTCTAATCTGGGGAAATATTCTACACATAGAAATCCATTTCTTTGCATAGTGACGGGACAGCATTTGGTTTTGGAAGAAACAGCATGCGGAACTTGATTTTTCAGTTGGCACGGGCAACATTCTCCTTTTTGATCAATCAAAAGCAATACATTGGCCAACGATTTTGGAGTTTTCATCAAGTGTTCTAAACGGTTGTAGACATATTCATGACAGTAGATAGGGTTTAAAACCAGCGACTTTAGTTTGTTTAGCTCGTTCAAACCTGCAAAAAGGCAATCCAAGAAGAAAACTTGAAAACTGGATTGGTAGTCTGTTTGTGAACTGGGATGAGGAAATTCGGCAATTTCATCCAATGTTATTTGTGAATACTCTGCAGATAATATGCTGGTTGCAATCTTTTGAAATTCTGGAAAGATACTCTCGGTAATGAGTGACGAAGTATCATGTCGTAACAAGGGACTAACTTTTGAAAAGATTTCAAAAAAGTGGTCCCAGTTAGCTACACCGGCAATCATTTTAAGAGTATCAAGATAACTTTGGGATGTATGCAGTTGTTGTAAATGTGTTGTTTCCATTCTCAGGTCGGTAAGGTTGTGGAATTTGGAAATGTAAACTAAAGGCCACGATATGCTGCTTAATGACAAATGCGTGATGGAGTCAAAAAATGATGGGGCGTGTAGATTAGCCAAAGACAGAATAAAACTGTGGTCAGTTGCAACTTCGTATTGGTACAAACTAGGAAAGGTAGCCAGCTCCAGCAGCCTACAATCTTTTTCAGGAAAGTCCTGGAGTGTCGTGATTTTATCAAGGACGGGTTTTTGAGATCCGAAACTGGTAAAAAGGTCTTCGATTGGAAGATAATGAGTTAAATAGCTCATACTCATGTAGGTATCATCAGTTACTTGTCGGAAAACTAGGGTGGTTTGGGATGCATTGGCAGGTATATTTGGTAAATATTTAAAAATGTCAAAATACCGTGGGCCCAATAAAAGACCGTAATGTACAACTAGAATGAGTTTATCGCAACGGGATATTTGGCTGAATACTGATAAGACCTTGTTAAAATCGAGAGGGTTGTTGACATTAATTAATAGCTCGTCTAAACCTTGAGTTCCAAAGTTGATGTATTTGGCACGCGATTCGTTAAAATTGCTACTGTTTATGGAAAGATGAGTAATATTGGATTGAAAAGATGGAGATTTGAACATTTCGCTAGGAATAATATCTTTTTCCAAGGGAAGGTCTTGATTTAAAAGAAAAGGAGGTTCAGAGCCCAGACTCCAGTTAACCATGAGCTTAGCTTGGACGAACTTCATTAATGGAGTCTCGTCAAATTGGAGGTATCTTAGTTTGTATAAGTGAACCCCCTGAACGACAGAGAGATCAATGTGTTTAAGTCCAGCATAAAGAGAACAAAATTTTGTATGAAAAGCTGTGGGTTTGCTAATGAGATGCTTTTGAAAGTTTCCAAAATTGTCAAAAACCAGTGTTTCTACACAATCTTGCAAAAACCAGGAATATTTATTGGGGTTCATGCAAGCCTCACAGGGAGCTATTCTTACGCGACTTTTATTGGAGTCTTGATTTGCGAAAGGCACTGAAGGTGTTTGGGGGTAACTTTCATATTTAAGAACCATTTCGTTGCCAAGAGGTCGCGGGTGATCGGTATCGGCCTCCACAGGCAAACAGACTTTCCAAGAGAGAGGACCGTAAAACAGGCGAAATGAGTTGCAGGTCTGGGACAAGCTGATCAAATCGGAGACACAAAGGTAATAATGTAGTTCATATAAAATATCTGCTGGTAACTGAGAAGGATTCATTGTTTGAGTTTATAAATAAAGGACTGAATGGATATTACTCCAAGGATGGAAATTATTTATTAGATAGTCAGATAAAACAAAAAAGAATAAAGATAAAAATCAACAATGATGAAGGTATTTATAATTACATTTTTAGCCAACTATCGTATCAATATTTATATATATATATGAGAAAACCGTTTGATTAACCCATATTGGCAATTCTGTCATCGTTTCAAGTTCTCGGAGCTCTTTGAATCGTTTACAAACAATAGCAAGGCCTCCAATAAAAAAATTAGTATATATTGTAAAAAAAAAAAAAAAAAAAAAAAAAAAAAACATATAACCGTTTGGACAAAAAGATGACCAAAAGTTTAAAAAAAGTAACGTGTTTCGTGACAGATTACACTGCAAATTTTAATTTGTCCGGACGATTCCAGGCCAAATATTGTTTAAAAGTAAAAAACGGCTTTTGTGCGCTGATCAAAATCTAGTGACTCTGAGTCATGTCGTAATTCTATTGGCTGAAAATTTCATTGGTTTATATTTTTGTCGATATCAAACTGGTGATTTGTGTTTACAATTATCGTTTATTATAAAAACAGTTTTAAACCTACTTTGCATTTATTTTCACTATTCAGTTTGTTTCAGTTTATGGTTTGAATTGCAATTAATGGTTAATGATAAAACACAGGTGCTAAATGCCATTTGTTGGCACCGAGAATCAATACAGTTTATTAATACCGCTCAAGTAATAATTCACTTTACTTGAAATTAATAAATTAATAGTTTCCTTTATTTCATAGACCCGCAAAATATACCCCAGTCTCTTTTCAATCTTTGAATTTCATTGTCATTTCATGCAATAGTCTATACTTTCTAAAATGTAACTGAACAATGTTTTTGCCAAAGTCCGCACTCAAGTATTGATTATAAACCTATGGTTAGTCTTGTAGCTGTTAAAACATCTCCTACTAAGTTAGAAGCAGGGATATAAATCGAATCATCCTTTTTAGCAATTGAAATCTTGTCCACCCCATATTTTGATGTATCTTTCGGCCGAAAACCCAATTGCCAATTCAACTCTTAAAAATCATTTACTTATTGTGTTTCGATACCTTTTTTGTCACCATCTTTCAAATTCATTGCCTATTTTGTCAATAACGATATAAAAAATCAGCTATTGTTGTCCTCGTAGTTTCTATAATGTTTCACTACATCTTTTGGTCTAACTAAATCCTAGGCAAGCACACACACCAAGCGTCGCTCAACAGGCAGCCCAAATAGTAGCGAACGGCTCCGACTTCAATTCGAATGGAATTGAGTACATTCTGCACTTAAATAATCCACTTAATGACAAAAAGTTTTGCTGTATAGACATTTGGTGGAACCGTCGAGATTTTCGCGTATCCAAACTCCCCTAAGCTTTATCATAGTTCCATATTGGTAGATTCTTCATTGGAAAATATCCACCAAATCCCTGGCACCAAAAATTTAATTGTTTCCGAATTCCTTGACTCCCATTAGCTCACTGACTACATATCCAAGGGCACAGAAGCCAAAGTAAATTCCATAAATGGTGGAGTCCTTGCAATCAACTTTTTGCAATACAAAAAAACGAAAACAGTTCTGTAGTGCACTATACATTTTATGACGCTGGCAAATTTTCCATCCGCATGGGCATTTCGACCAGCATGGTTTATGTGTCAAAGCTCGATAAGCTTTTAGCCGGAAGTTGCTCTCAGGGTTTACTGGTTTGCAAAGTCGAGTAGTCGACATTGTAAATTCAATTTTTTATTTTGTACAAAACGCAGGTATTGATGTGTTTACCATTTTGACTACATATAAATACAAACCGAATTGTAAATTTGTCAATCACTTACCTATGAATGCAATTTTTGTTTCATTTAATCAGTTGACTGATACACTATTAAATCCATGTTGAAACTGTTGAAAATGTTGAAAATGTTTAACAAAACGTTCATTACACCATTCGAATTGATTAATGTTTATAGCTCTGTGCTTACTTTTGAAAAGTCCAATGGATTGAAGGCTTATTGCCCAATAAATAAATGCAAGAATATGCTACACAGTAAAAACTATAAATAGTCAACAAAGCTTGATAAACATATCCAAGTCGGTTAATTCCCAAGCAGTTTGATACTCTGATTCCAACTCTTTGTAAGCAGATATAGTTTTGACTAGTTTTCTCCCATGCTTTGTTTCTATTTGCTTGTTTTTCGACTCTTTAGCCCGTCGAATAGTCTCACTTTTCGCCTTTGAAACAGATTTATAGATAAATTTCCATTTAGCAATTCCGATCGCCCACTTGCATTTTTGCAGATCTTTAAATCGAAAAGAATACTGATTTTCTTTATTTGAAAAATTACATTCTTGCTCTTGTGATAAGTTTGGCTTCATTACTCGTACGTTTGTTCCTCATAAGAAATCATAAATGGATGTCTTGCATTTATAGATAATGACGACAAATAAGATTAAATTCATGGCCATCCTTATAACTATGCTCTTTTTCCAAGAGGTTCATGACAATATAGATTGTCCTAAACAGTAAATTCAATATGGTTGACCTCGATTCAACTGATTTATGAGTTATGGGAATGTATAATATAAGCTACTTACGCCAAAACAGCACCACATTTGACTGGATTCTTCACCACTATATTTATAATATTTGTAATATTCATAATTCTTGTGTCCAAACTTTTTTGTAAGAAATCAACCCGAGATCCGAACCATTGAAATCAACCTGGAAGATATTGCATAATCCTCAACTGGTCAGAAATATATGAAGGCATGAACAAGAAATCAAACATGCTTAACACGGTATGAAGATCAAGGAAATAGCTAATGAAAAAATTTAGGGTCTTGTGAAAAATAATAATACACTCGATGATTTCCTCATGAAGATTAGTTATCATTTTGACGAATATAAATAGAACTGGAATCCACAGTTGAAGAAAGGATCATCATGCAGATTATAAGAATTGGAATACGATAAATATATTTATATACAGTATTAAAAGTTGCTTCCTTTCAACCACAATAACAGCTAACGTAAATACTTCATGAATACTCTTTAAGTACCCTACACATAAGGAAAGGTCCTTAAGATCCTTAAAATGATCTGACTCTTTAAATCTTACAAAAGGGGCGTCTGGCGTAGTGGCTATCAGACTCGTTTGGCTTGCAAGAGATCCCCGGTGTCTGTCTATACTTTTTTTTAATTTCTTATCTTGATACCAAACCCTTTTTATTCACGATACCATGCGAGTCTCAATTGTTTTTAAAGAATGGATCTAGTCAGATTTCTATTGAAAAAATACTTCAAGTTCATCACGCTCTCCAGTACTGTGCCAAACTATGAAATCTATCTATTACTACTGGCAAAAACGCATTTACCGAATCGTTAATGAGGTTCTGGAAATGCAAAATGGCCTCCTCTTCGGTCATATCCAAACAGAACTTTTCCTTGACCTTGAGTACTGCAGCGTTATCGCGCTCCACCATAATGTCAGGGATGGTTGAGTGCGACATGAGCGCGAAAAGATTTAGAATGAGGTTTGCGGACTTGCGCAGCGTGGTATACGCAGTGAAACACAATGCTCGGAACTTTGAATAGTTTTGCGAATTGATGCCGCCCATGCCGTCAATGATTTGGATTGGCAGCTTCATCAGCGGCGGAAACGGTTTGGGGTCATGCCCGAGAATGTACCCAAAGTCTGCGTGGAAAAAGTGGCCGTCAGGGCAAATGAGCAGGTTATCCAAATGACGGTCGCCGACACCCAGGATGTAGGTGATAACACAGTAGCCTGCACAGGAACGGACATATGTATCCATACTCTCGTCGGTCACGCCGAGCAGTGTTGTCGGATCAGGGTTGTGTTCACGGAGGTATCCTAAAATTCCATTGTTGTTTTCGGAAAGCACGCTAGCCAACGTTTTGTTCAAAATAAACTGCAGAGCACCATCTCGAGGCCCTGTAGCCAAAATCCGATACGGTGTAAGCTGCAGGTCTAAATTTTCGTTACGCAGCAACTGGTCCATCAAAGTAATAATCTGGATCACCAACTGGTCTTGCCGTAAATCGTCACCTGTCTTAAACATTATGGAGTATGTTCCGTTAGTTGCAGAATCTTCCATGGAAACCGATGAAATACTGTTGGTCAATTGATCTACTGTGCCGTGCTCATTTGATCGGTGGCTTGATACAGACGAATGATGACGCCCACTGCTACGGCGCGACGATTCACTATCGCCACCAAATCCTGAACCTTGCGCGGCACTCAAGTCGCCAATGGTATCATAGGCAGAAGTCGTAATTGTGGATAGAGAAGATGCAATGGAATCAGAAGAATATAATTCAGAGCCATGGTCGGGTTCGTGCTGCACCTGTGGACCTAGAATGCTGGTGGAACTCGTTTTGAATGTGATTTTCAGTGGAGAAAGAGAACTTTTGAAAACAGTACAGTCCTCAGGCACACACCCCACAATAGTGACGGTCGGATCCAAAGGTAATGGAATAGGAGCAAAACGCAAAAGGCCATTTTTAGGGTCAGAAAGGTAAGCACGTAACTTTTCCACCTTTTTCGGTCTAGGGTCTTTAAGTGCTTTGACCTCGCTCGCGACTTTTAAAATTTTGTCAATGAATGTGATTTGGCGTTCCATAATATTGAGCATTGATATTTTTGGAACGTTTGCGTCGTGCAATGTTGCTGCGTTTGGGGAGGTGGGCGATTGTAAATCTCCATACTTGTTTGACTGGCAATCAAATCCCTCGTTTTCGTCACGCATCTTTAATGCATTTTGGAATTGGTTTAAAACATGTCGGAAGATTGGCGGAGCATTCTTTTCTTGTGATTCAACAGTCATGTACCAGAAAAAGTAGTTGCCGAGAATAGGATTGTTGACGGCCCTGGATATCAAAAACTTGGCCAAGGGCGACTTTTTGCGGGTAGTGAAAGTTGGGGTATTTGTAGAACCGCTTCCTTGAAGCGATAAGTTACGGACTGACTTTTCGCCGCGCTCAAATCGTAGCGCTTGAACAAGCTGTAGCAAATACAATTCTAGTTCGTGATCAGATGCTTTCCGGAGTCGGTCAACGGCATATGTTCGAACAGCAGGATGTTTGAAATTGGGACCAAGAAGCTCCAAAGCATCGTCGATATCAATTTCGGTCCATCGTGGAAGAAGCTCAATTGCTTGTTTAACTTCCTTTGGATCTTCCCAAGAAATAGTTTTCAAAAACTTTGTGAGCGCTTGTTTATGGCGAGTGATGTAGTACCTAAACTTCCAAAGCTTGTCCTTCTCTTCAGCTGTGAGTTCATCAACTGGCGAGTAACTCATAATTTTGGTAATATCGTCGCGAATCTTTGCACTGGGCTTTAAGTCCTTATCAAAAACACCAAACTCGGAGCCACGATTAAGGCGGCGATGTTTACGTTCAATTGGATTTTCGCGGAATTGTTCAGGATCAATAACGCAAATAATGGGAGTTTTCACTGGCAAAAAGTCATTGTATAGGCTGTTGGTGTCGTTTCCGGTAGGGCCGCCAGAGTTATAATCACTATAATAGTTGACGACGTTTTGGGAATCGTTTCCAGAAAAGGTTTCTTGGTTTTGACGCCAAAACCTTGGGCTGATGGAACTTGCATCGGTATATGAATTGGATGGGGTGTCTGATCCGTCGCCAAAAGCGTCATGTTGTTGGCTAGGGAGCATTGGAGGCGGGGGGTATACCATTTCGGAATATACTACGGGAACATTGAACTGGGCGAATTCGATATGGAGAATGTTACAATCTGTATCATTTGTAGAAGAGGTATTGATTTGCTCCATTTTACGAAAGGCCAAGCTGTCAAGCCACGGCACTAATGGTATTTCGTCAGTCGCGTGCTGCTTGATGAGTCGTTCTATTCTGTCAACTTCTTTGGTATTTGTAATGACTGAGTCCGTAGACGAATTTGATTTGCCGTCGGCAGGCACATCTAACCAAACCTTTAATTTTTGGCGGCCTCTTTTTAATGTGCAATCGTTTTCGTCAAACAGCTTAATGGTAGTTCCGCCGTAAGGGACAAGCCGGTTATTACCAGAGAGATCCCAGATTGTTATGGCTAGCTGAGAGGTGAGCATGAGCTCCGAGTACCGAATAGGCAGCACCAACCATTCATTCCATTTCCGGACATGGCGAAAAGATTTGTATTTTGTGGGGATTGGATTGGTTAATGGATCGCTATTGGCAAAGAGTTGGACTGAAACCAAAAGGTCCGAGTACTGACTAGAAGAATGAGAAAACTTGGTTAAAATAAAAGAATCATGATGATTACAACAAAGACGTACTCAGTGTTTGAAAGAGTCAAAGCGAGTTCTGGATCTTGAACAAGTTCTGAAGCTTTTGCTAATGGCTTTGTACCTTCCAAATAGTCGATCTTGACTCGGAAAGGAATCGTAATGTCACGAAGACAACAATAGGAGCATGCCTTTCCGTCCATTTTGTAAGAATATGAATTTCAAGAGCGATAATGGATGAAAATACACAACCTGAGCTGATTCAATAGACTTGCCTTGGAAATGATGCAAGAATGTTGAATGATGATAAGCCACCAAAATAAGAAGCCTAAACCTCGCAATACAGAATCACGTGACATAATTATCCTAGTCATGTGGTGAGCAAGATGACAGGTTGACAAATGAATGAAATGAATGGAAAGGGAAGATAGATTATTGGTATTACTTAAATCAAACTATTTTCTCGGAGGTAATCGACGAATTCGTCGATGACGGAGGGCCAAGAAGCTTCCAAGTCATAGTTTTGGAGAGTCGGATCGGTCGAGAAGTAGTTTGCAAACTCGAGGATCATGTTCCAAGTATCTTTGGAGACAGCTTTTTTGTAGATGGTGGTGATAAACTCATTCCATTGAGGAAGTTTGGGAAACTTATCGGCAAGTAGGAGGTCCCAGTATGCGACAGCGCTTTCGGTAGGCAAGCTACGGGTGCCTTCGGCTTTGATGTATGAAAAAGTGAAGCGGTAGACGTTTTTAAAGTAAGACGAGTCTGTTTTTGCTGTTTTTGCGATTTCAGAGATTACAGATTTCATTTTTGTCAAGTCGTAGGCGCTAAGTTAAAGGAACGTTAGAAACAGAATAAAGAATGAAAACTGAATCAAAAGTCATACCCAAGCTTCATCCAGCCTTGGATAAAACCAAGTTTGGTAAAGACACCTTCAGAAGGAGCGTCGAGTTCATAGGCAAGAGCCAAAACGGCTGGATCGGCTAGATCCAAACCCAGATCTTGGATGAATTGAACGGAACCTTCAATATCGATAAGATCTTCATTGGGATCTATAATTGAGAATTAAATAACAAGTTGGTATGTGAATGATGAAAGATGTTTAAGCACAATAATGACATACTTGCGTATTGATGAAAGACCGATTCAATCGAAAGGGTTTCCTGTTTTTTTGGAATGATTTCCCATTCAAGTCTGAGGGTTCTGGAATAGTCAAAGTCATGTTTTTTCAAGAGTTTGTAACAATCTTCGGAGTTCAGGAGAGTCAAGTTTTTAATGTTTTCAATGGAACGTTTTTGCTCGGGGGTCTAGATCTTTGTAGATAAATGGATGTCAATGTTAGAAAAGGACTTTTGATAATAACAGGATACAACCATACCAAAGTAGGACCCCGTCTATAATCGTAGTCGTAGGAATAGGAATACATGTTGATTGAGATGAGAAATGGTATTGGATGCGATCAAAAGTGGGTATATTTAGGCTTGTTTGCACATTAAAATCAATATAAAACAGCCGAAAACAAAGCGCAGTCGATGCCGAAAACTAGGATGTCCTCGCTGACAAAACAGAACCTGAAATGGATGCAAAATGCTGAAATTCAAATGGAAATCAGGTTGGTTTTGGTGAAAATTATAAAAAACCTCCAAATGAAGGTCAAAATAATTTAAAACTATACAGTCACGTGACTATATATAATTAATACACTTTGGTAAAGTTACAGTAAAATAATACAAAATAATAAAGACATGAAAAACGAATCAAAGCTCTTCGTTTTTGACAAAAGTATCTAAAAACTCGCTGATTCTATGCAGCAAGTCCTGTTTGACGTTCTCCGACACCAAATCTAGACATTGTTAGTGTACTCGGTCATCACCACCATTATCGTTGAAATCACCATCAGAGGATCCGTTGAAAAAAAAAAAAAAAAAAACAACGACGACATACCCAGGGCCTTTGCTTCAATTGACTCGGCAACTGCCTCAAAGTTTGGCTTTTCCTGTGTGCTCAGTTGGTCCAGCGCCAGCACGTTGACTTTGTCAAACCAGCCAGCCTCCTGCAGTTTTGAGCGCAAAAAGCTCTTGATCTTGTCGTACTCGCCGGTCTCCAGCAGCTTTTCGTGGATCCGTATTTTTGTTCCGTTGCTTGCTTCGGTATTCATGGCTTGTTGCGTTGGTTGTTGTTGGTGAAAGAAAAAGAAACCAAAAATTTACCGACTTGCAACTTTAAAATACAACACAAAATACAAAATGCCACCAAAGTTCAACCTGTCAAAAGCTGTAGTCACCAAAATTGAAGCACTTGTATGGTTTTTTTTTTCTTTCATCTATTCATTATTTTTCTAATACGTTCCAAAGTCTTTTGCTGCTTCGAAATGGGTCAATGTAGGTTTTCTCTTGATTCGTTTATAAATACTAGGACATAATCTCATTCATCATTGTTAGATGCAAAAAATTTACTACACCGATCCGTTGGGAACAGGTATGACGCCTTCAGTTTCTGTATTCATGTTCAGTTCTAACCAGTCTTTGTAGCTCGTCAATGGGAATCCTGTTCGAGAAAAACTCGCACCGGAAAAGTCGACGGTAAGTGTTTGTTGTACAAATTGGACATATTTCCATATACACCGACCAAACTAACAGATTCTAGCTGTCGGTGTTCTCGCGATTTTAAAGCGACCAGGCGGCCCCGAGATCCTTCTTCAAAAACAGTTCCGCCCGCCTGTCAATGCCGTCTGCATCGAGATGCCTGCCGGTCTTTTAGACCCCCAGGAATCCCCCACACAATGTGCCATTCGCGAGCTACTTGAGGAGACTGGCTATGTCGCAACCAGTGCGAGTTGCGGACCCATCTTTTATAACGACCCAGGCTTTTGCGACACAAATATGCAGATAGTCGCGGTCGACATCGATCTTGAAGACCCGCGGAATATAGATCTCAAGCCGCAGCGTGAAGCCAATGAGTTTATTGAATCGTTCACGGTGCCGCTTAAATCGTTTGCAGCAGAGCTCAAGGTTCTCGAAGCCAAAGGGTTCAAACTTGATGCTCGAGTTCAAAACTTGGCTGCAGGTCTTGAGTTGGCTAACAAATATGGTCTTTAAAGATGTGTTCTTTGAATATTGACTGTATTCAATTGGTACATCAGAGTATTTAGTAGGTTCAGTCCATTTAAACCGTCGTGTATTATCTACATTTCAATTAAAAACCCCCCCCAAAAAAAATTACTGAACATCACTTGATATTGACAAACCATATTATATTTCTAAATCCCAAAATTTTGTTTCCAAAGGTTATCTAAACTATGCAAGATTCTCTAGTTTTTCATACTCTATTTCACCGAAAGATAATCACTGCGGTTATTCGGCCCGTTGTCGACTCTTTGGTATCCGTTCTTTGCGTACCGGAAGTACGCAAACACAGCCAAGCCAGCAACCAAAAGGACGCTACCTAAAACGATCCGCACCACGGTCGACAGAATAAACAAAGACAGCCATGCAACAAACGAAGGACTGGAAGCATTATGTTTGTTCTGCATGCACTCGAGTGCTTGCGGAACGGTGAAGCTGGTCACGTAGCAGTACAGTTTCTGGATACACTTATCGTCCTCGCATGTGGGAACGTATGGCGAGCGGCGGTAGGAGTAATCTAAATAGAGCTGGCGGTATGTGCTGTCGTCGCGGATCTTTTCAGCAACATTGTGCCAAAAGGTAGCGTTGAGTGGAGCGTCGGCTGGCCATTCGCCATGAGGGTCGTACGCGTCACGAGAAGAGTACCCATAGTCCCATACAGGTGTCACGGTTTTGGTATCGTTAACAGAGGGAACTTCTGTAAAGGTGTCATTGAGTTTCATGTAATGGTGATGGATGTTTCTAATTTGAAAGGTCTTTGCATCCACCTCGTAGTATCGCCAGCCTGGGTTGTAGAACTTGTAAGGGGTCACACTCTCGTCCAAGAAGGCAACGTTGACGGCATTTTCGGCAATCTTTTCGGTCGAATTTTTGGAATACAAGACAGTAAACTCATCGCGGTGGGTATGTCCGAAAAAGACGCCGGCCACAACGTGCGGCGAAAAACGCTCAATGATTTGTGTAAAGACTTGGGTTGCAGGCGGGAAGGCACTGCCGACATCGCCTCCCATAGGAACGTGGGCCATGACCCAGGCACGGATTCCTTTCTTTTCGCATTCGAGAAGCTGGTCGCTCAAGAAGCGGAACAAACCAGATGGATCGGGGTCCTGACCGACGTGCCAGTAATTGTAATAGTTTTCAACGAACCACATGTTTGCGTTGAGAGAAATGACACGAAGGCCGCGCTTGTGTGTGACGGCAAAGCCAGCATAATGTTCTTTGACATTGGCCGCTTCTTTTTCAGAAAGCCAATTGCTGTCGGTCCACATGTCATAGGCCAGGTCTGTGTTCCAAGAAAAGCGATTAACAAAGCCGGACTTTTCCTGGGCAATCTGTGCGTACGGATAGGTATCATGATTTCCAAGTGTGACATAGACGGGAATTTTCAAATGTTTCTTCATGCTGCTGTAAACCAGTTTTTCAGTTTCAATAGCGTTTTCCATTGAAAGGTACTCAATGTCATCATGGTCGACCATGTCACCGGTAAAGATGGCAAACTCGAATTCGCGGTCTTTTCCGATGTGAGCGACGTTGGAAAGGGAGCTTTGAAGAAGAGAGTCTGGTGCATCGCAGTGGTAGGATCCGTATGCTTGGGCGGGAAGAAGGACCTCGTGTTTTGAGTCTTTATTGAACTTCCAAGGGTTGCAGCACATTGACTGGGAGCAATCAGCCTCGGTTCCGATTTCGTAGTCCAGATCTACATGGAAATCGGAGATGTGAATGACGTTAAAAGTATCATTAGAGGGATCAGGTTGACGAGCGTCTTCAGGCTTCTTTGGCCACCAAGAAGAGAGATCAAAGCTTGGAGTTTCAGGTAAAGGACAAGCTTCTTGGAGGAAGTGGTTACAGATGTATAATGAATCGATGGAAGATGGATCGATGAGAGTAAGGACGTTAGTGATATCGTCACCAAAGGCACTGCCGTTGACAGTGGAAAGACCAAACTTGTAGTCGCACTGTTCTTTGGCATGCTTTGAATGGGCATAATTTTTGCAAAAGGTTTGCATAACTTGGGTAACAACGCCAGCTTTTGAAGATTTAGCTAAATCATGGCCGAATTCTAGTGCAGAAACGCACTTTTGGCAGCTGGACCGGCCTTTTTTAGTGACTATAGCATCGAGTTTTTTCAAACTAGAGTGGATCACGTCCTGGTCGGTATCTTTGAGTGCAGCGAGCGGTGAATCGTCATTAAAGCAGTTTACAGAGTTGAATAAGGACAACCCGTAGACAAAGACAAGGGCGCTATAAGCAAGACTTTTAGTCATTTTTGGTTTTTTTCAGTAAATGAAAAAAAAGAGAAAAAGAATTGGAAAAAAAATAATTTAAAGATTAAAATTTTCATGATTGTAACAAAGCAATCATTAACGGTGCAAAAAAAAAAAAAAAAAAAAAAAAGGTTTACAACTAACCAATCAAACCAAATTCAAGAGGAGGACTCAAAAGCCGAACATATATTTTCAGCCAGTCGACAAGCCACATGGTGATACCAAAGGAAGGTTTATTACGCAGGTTCAAACATGGTGAATTTCATTGAATGGATGGTTTTAAACAAGATATTGATGGAAAATGATGCTGATCAGTGCTGTTACTGGTTTGAAACTAGCAGTTTGAATCAAGAATAAATGATTCAGCTTTGAGATTTGAAATGGTTTCAATTGAGCCAGCAATATTTAGGATATGAATCAAACTATTATTGGGCAAAATTATGAATCAAACTATTATTGAGATCAAAATAGAATTCCATTTAAGCTAGAAAGTATTGAACCAATCATTTGTATGGATATAAATAGAATAAATCCATGAACAAAAAAAAACCCTGCTGATAGACATGATTTGCTTTTTTGATTCATTCCATTCCATCACATTGACAATTATTTTCCATCATCATAATACCAAAAGCAAGATGTATTGAAATGCAGTCTTATGGATCGCTTGAATCCTATTGTATTCCATTTTCCATTGTTCTGTTTTGATCATTCTTGATAGCCCCACTCATTAACTTCATCCCGCCTGCTGTTATTTGAATGCTAATGCACCCAATCTCATCGCTGGATCAATTATATTGTTTTATGATAATTCAAGTATCAAGTTCTTAATATGATCTTGTGCTCTATTGTTATCTGTAGTAATTTATCGTGGACCAGTTCTTTTCTTTTTCTTTTATATATATATGTAATTTTAGCGTCATCCAACTTGACTAAAATACGAGCTTATCAAGTCCAATCAACTCAAGTTACGGTTTGTTTTTATCGTTACTCTATTTCAGTCCTTGATTTCACAACCATATTCAAAGTTTAGGTTAACCAGGTTGCTCTTGGTTTTATTCACTACGAAATAATGCATGTCTGTAATTAAATTTAGAATATCATAATTATTAGTCGATTCTTTCGTCATATGAATTATTATACGGACTATTCTAAATGTATCTAGCATTTGGCAACAATTCACTTTGGCCCTATCGGCATTCATATAAAGTTTGGCGTTGCTTGCCAATGATAAAACTGTTGGCTAGATCGCATCTGGCTCCTGGGCGGCGAAACTGACATGCTGCCTGCTCCATTTAACGATACAGGACTTCCTGGATATTGCACCGTATACCCACGAGGCCGGCCGTACTTCATTGAGTTTCGGTAAAGCTGCTTTTTGTATGCATACTGTGTTCCATGATAAGGAACGCTCTCTGTGATCTTTGGCGATCCCAAGCCCGGCGACTCGCATTCTTCGGAAACCAGTGTCGATGGTGTGCTTGGTGTTTGACAAACAGTCGGTTTAGGCACACTACTAGATGAGCACCAGCTGTTGACTGATCGCGGCGATTTATCATTATTGGGCTGCTCAAAGAAATCAAACACATCGGCATCAGAAAAGATAAACGAGTCAAGACCAGTCTCGACGTTTGTTACGAGGTCGTCTAGATACGGAACCAATGGCGTCGATTTGGATCTGGACAAGTGCGAAATCCACTGCTTGAGTGTCGTTACGGCATCAAGCGTGTTTGGATCAAGGAAAGAAAGTATTAGTGCTTCTAGGTACATATGTGCCGCAAGATAAAGATGCTGCGCATCGTTGGCGCGCGAATTAACATATAGATATGCACAAGACAAATGAAGATGTGTCAAGTTGCCCGATTTTTGTAGCACAGACTGAGCAAGAGCCAATCCGTCAGGGCTTTGGTCTGCAGAATGAGAAACTAGCGCCGAAAATAACGGTTTTGGGAGACTGTTGACCTGCTGCATTAGTTCATTCAAAACAGGAGGCGCTGGGCCTTTTGCCAAAAGCTTTAGAACCAATGTTTTAACCTCACTATCAAAGTTTGGCAAATCTGACTGGCCGTTGGCCGCATTGATAATAAGGCTGCGCATTCCCATTAAGCATATAGTTGTGTCAAATACTTTGCCAAATAAAGCACAAACTAGATACTTTTCAAGGGTCTGCGTACTGGGAAAAAACTTTGGCGCGGCCTGCGGAGCCATTTTGTTTAAATTTTTCACAACCGCAGGAAACAAAGATTGGAGGGCCGCTTTGACTGGGGCCATTTCGAGTTTGAGCGGAGCCACCTTGGCATGTGTCAACGTTGGGTTTATTTCAATCTGAATAACCTGGCCAACTTTGACGGGTTGAAGGAAAACGACCGGGGAGTCGAGAATTGTTGCGTCGTTATCAATGCCGCTTGATTCAGGGCTGTAGATTGGGTTAAAAGGGATTGGCAAAGGAGAACAAGGGTCAATCAAGTCGCAGGGATAAAAGTTTCCTAGCGAAGACAAGACAACTGCTTTGCCTAAGCTGCTTTTTAAAAGAACAGCAGAAATGGAACCTGGAATAGGGATGATTTTAGTAACGACTTGTTTTGTTCGGACGTCAGAAATGACAAGACCTTTTGAAGAAAGTGTTATGATTTTGCCGAGCCTGCTCCATTGCAAAAAGGTCGAACCATAGCTGCAGTTGCTGATTCCAAAACACGGTGTTTCTGGTAAAGGATAAGAAGAAGACAAATCCAGTTTGCGAATCTGTTTAAAAGCAGGTGAAGACAGGTCGACTGTCCAAATGAGCAGTTTGTCGGATCCGTGCCGTAATGCAGCTAGGGTTTGCACAGCGGGATTTTTAGACGAATAATGCCATGCTAATGCGGTGATTTTTTTGGGAAAGCCCAAAGGCTGTATTTTATGGATTTGACGATATGTGGATAAAGACGAGAGTTGGATGATGGAAATGTGACCAGCGGCATAACCGACTGCAAAAGTGCCTGCTCCACACGGAGCTGGTGCTATAGAGGAGACTGTAGCTAGATATGGAGTTGTAAATAAAGGTGCTGGTGATGGAGGAGGGCTGGAGTAAGACGAAGGAATAAAGCTGTCGTAAATCGGGGTCTGTGTCGGATAAAAAAGACTTTGCCTTGAAGTAATAGGAGTTGAATTAGTACAAGTGACTGGAGATGACGACGAGTTTGATAACGATAGAGGCAAAAGCTCTGAATGTTGGAAATCCAGTCGTAATAAAGATCCATCACGGGTTCCCAACAGTACAAACGGCTGGTTAGAAGCTGTTGTTGCCCAAGATGCTACTGAGATTTTAAACTGTGATGGGATTTTATAGGTTGAATGAAGAGTTGGAGGTTTGTTGATATGTCTCAGATTGAATTGATAGATTGAAAGCTGGTTTTGACTAGGCTGGCATAGTAGATAATTATCGAATGTCGAAAACAGCGATGAATTAAACAGATGAAACGGAATTGAATATACATTTGAAAAGTCTGAGTTTGGAAATATACAAAGCCGTGACGAGGATGACTCGTATAAGATTGAATGAGAATGGATTTGTTGGAACGAATATGGCATTTTGAATGTGAAAGTGAAAAATGGGTCTGAATATTTTTATAGAAAAATGCTGGATTTCAGTCTTTTTATATGTTTTTTTTTTTCAAAATCTGCAGACCTAATTCGTAACCCGGTGCCTGGTTCTTGAATGGATCACCAAAACATGTTGCGTTTTCGCGAAAGCACACTAAAATATACCATTTAATACAGAAAATTCAACAGATCTAACGAACAATCCAACCAGACTTAAGGCAGTACCAGCCGGAAAACACAACAATGCAACCATTAGGGCTGCTTGCTCCATATTTGAGCATCAGCAAGAGTCCCCGTTTCTGCTGCCTCGTTCGGCCGATATGTCAGGCTTGTCTCCTTTAATTCAAGTGGATCGTTGCTTAAACCTAATTTCGTGGTTGTTGGATCGGTTTAGCCGTCTTTGTTTAACGCTCAACCTTATAAAAAAGAAATCTTTTCAACTCTGTTTTGGTTCCTCGCTAATTTTAAACACCAGCTTTAATTCTTCTCCACCTACTTTTTTATTATTTTTTTTTATTCTTCATTCCCTGGTTACCACTATCGGTAATAATGCCTTTGTTTAAACCTTTGAATCTTCAAAATACTGCTTCTCAAACCAAAAAACTAAACATTTCTAAACAAAAACACTCTGTTTCCAAAAAAAAGCAATCAATTCATAAAAAGAGTTCAAGCAGTTCGACAAACGATGCTTCTTCCTTAGTTCCAGATCATCCTTCTTCAATTAAAGTAACTCGTTCTGTTTCCGCATGCTTGCGTTGCCGATTACGCAAAACTAGATGCGACCAAAAGTTTCCTTCTTGTTCTGCTTGTCAAAAGGTCGGCGTAGAATGTCTGGATATCGATTCAGCTACTGGTCGCGAAATCTCAAGAAGCTATGTCTTTAATCTGGAAAATCGCATCACTCTTTATGAATCAAAGCTCAAAGAATACGAAAAGGTCCAGCCCTCTGGTGCTCTTGAAATTCCCACCGCAAATGATACTGGCTATTCTAATACATCAACAGCTTCAACTCAGCCATTGCATACTGAATCTAGATCTTCCATTTCTTGTAACCAAAATAAGCCCTCAAATGACGGCAATTCAAATGGCGTCAAAGGCATAATGTCGTCGGTCAGATCGGTTTCTCCTAAAGCAGCAACCTCTGCTCCATCTGCATTTTTAGGATTTTCCTCGGGTTTATCGTTTGCCCGGCTCTTGCTCACTGCAATCAAGTTCAATTCAAATACAATTTCTAAACTCAGTTCAAATCACTTGTCGTCGCCGTCTTGTTCAGCTTCTTCTGTTCAAAGCCATAATGTCTTGCCGGCGGCATTGCCTGCAAAACATACAGCAGAAAAATTTTTACGCCTCTTTTTTACGCATGCAAATTCTCAACTTCCAATCATCCATAGAAATCACTTTCTAACAAGCCACTTTATACCCGTATATGGTCCTCTTTCTGGCGAAGTTTCGCTCAAATTTGATTATGATCAATCGTCGTTTTCACATGATTCCCCTCTCTATCAGTCGTCTAGCTCAATCAAACCTTATACCTCGTCCAATTCGGACTCCCTTCCGACATTAAACTGCTCAGATCCTCCAAAAGACACTGAGAAAATACCCGAAAAATCTCTTTATTTTCTAAACATCATATTCGCTATTGCAACCTCAATCACTCACCAAACTCATGCAACTCATACACCCCACTCTTTTTACCTAGCTGCAATGCAGCATTTCGACACCGTTTTGGCCTCCCAAAACCGACTAGAAGCGTTACAAGGTATATTGCTTTTGGCTTTATATTCCATAATGCAGCCTGCTGTCCCCGGCGTTTGGTATGTCTTGGGCTGGGCCCTTCGGCTATGCGTCGATTTGGGTCTCCACACTGAAATCGTCCCCAAACCATCCGCATGTTTGCCAAACCACGACCCTGCCTACGATCCATTCATCCTAGACCTCCGCCGCCGCCTGTTTTGGTGCACATATGCTATAGACCGTCAGGTATGCGTCTACTTGGGCAGGCCATTTGGAATCCCTGAAGAAAGTATCAAAGTCGCCTTCCCCTCACAGCTCGACGACGATCAAATCCTCAGCGACTCTCCTACTCATCTAGACTCCATCCAACCAGATCCTGACACCGTCGGCTTTTCCTACAAATCCATCGCTCTCTGTTTTTTTCGGATCCGCAAGATCCAAGCCGAGATCCAGCAAATACTGTACGAGTGTGCTGAACTGCCTCGTCACTTTACGTCTTTAGGCCAATGGCGAACTTTAATCCACCAAAAACTAGAACTTTGGCACCACTCATGTCTCGAATCGGCTAAAACCGTAAATATTGACTTTAACTTTGCATTTCTCGAACTCAATTATAACCAGACCCGGCTGCTTCTATATGGCCCATCCCCATCTGACTCTTCTTCCAAACCCATACCCAGCCATATCATGATTGTAGCCCAAGCAGGCGAAAACGTCATCAACTTATACCATAATCTTCACCATCATCGCCGAATCAACTATACCTGGGTAGCAGTACATAACCTCTTTATGGCTGGAACATCCTATCTTTACGCATTATACCACTTGCCTTCCCTTCGTGAGATAACATCGATTGACCAAATTAACGCAACAACCCAAAAATGTACAAAAGTTCTGCAAGCCTTGGTAGACCGATGCGATGCGGCCATCTCCTGCTACTTGACTTTCAAATTGCTCACTGGCGCAATCCTTAAACTGTGTACAGAAGAAAAGTCCAGCACTAATAGAAACAGTGAACCTGTCTCTTTTGCTAGCCATGATTTTAAACCCGAACCACCAATCGATCAAGCGCGAGCCAGCCGAACTGCAACCAAATCTTTTACAGGCCTGCCAACTATACCCAATCACTTTAAGCACCAGGATCAAGGTATCTATCCTGCTGAACCGATTCTTACTGATCTACACTCTGAATCTAAACCAGTTCTCCCACATTTTTCGACTGGCCACGATTACCAATCTGGTATAGACCAAACTTCATCCAAACTTGCGGCATCCATCAAGGAACCTCAGCACGATTCTCTGTCGCAGTTTCCTAGCAATCACTCACATTCTGACAAGACCGATTTGGACTTATTTCTCGTGGAGGCAGGGATCCCGATATCCAAAGATAAAGAGGTACAAAACTGGCAACCCCCGACAAATGTCAGCAAGCCATCTATAGTCCACTTGGACCAAGGCAGTCCACCAAGCACAGCGAACAATGAAAAGCTCGTTTCTGTGAACCACAATGTGTCCTACCAGCCAAATCCAGCACTCCGCTACGCGTCTGAACTTGCCGACACAGGCGGCCTGCTTGATTTTGACAACGTGTCGGCTGGAACTGAGCCACAGGTGTTTGAACTCATGAACCAAGTCCCTGCCTCGGCTATTTGGAACCAGTTTTTTGCTGGAAAAACGAGTAGCCCGGCAATCAGTCCTAATAGGAAACGGTAGGTGGGTTTTCGAGAATGTAATGAGATATATAGACTTATAAGAATATTTCAAATTTTTTCCATCTTGAGTTACTGTGTATCGTCAAAAATGTTTATTCATGATTATTATTTTGGGTTAGTCCCGCGCATTTGAATCTTTCTGATTCTCGCATTTTCCCTATTCATTACAGCCATTTTCAAAACTGAGCGAGCGTGTTTTTCGTCATCAAACAAGGTCTGGTTTTCTAGTATAGAAATGGTATAAAGTAGCAGCTTGATAACCGGCACTTTGCTTGTTTCTGTATGACCCAAAACAGAGGGTTCTGATTGCTTTGGTGATTGGGGTTTGTAAACAAATTGTTGCTCTGCACTCGCTTTATTCTTTCCAGTTCCATCTACAGTATCGTAAATAGGTTGGGCAGTAGACGGTTTAGACAAATGGCCAAGTCCTGATAACTTTCCCATGATATTGACAACGAGCTGGTCTTGCGCTGCCTTTCCTGATTCAAAGATTCCACGAATCGAAGTCATTACCTGTTCCATACCATTATCGTCAGTAAACGATATGTATGCATATGCTAAAGGAACAGATCTGAAGTCTGCGTTTTCTAGACTAGAAGAAGCTTGACCGAGTGGATCAAAATCGTTACCGCAATCAAGTCCAACAATCTCCGTATCCACAAACAACGGCTCGAGCTCTTCGACGATCAAACACCCATTCTTCGCGTCATAATTCACGACACGACAAAATAATCGAACTAGAGAATCGTTGGGAAAGTAGTCGAAATGGGAAACCAGTTCTGTGATTGTTGTCAAAAGTGACATGAATGTTTCCTATAGAATTTGTTGAAAATGAAGAGTGAAAACGAAAATATGTGCATTACATGCGGCTGACTAATTTTTTTTAAAAACTTTTTTATATTGTATTTTATTTCTTTTCTTGTTTGACGCGGTATAAATACAATGATTCAGGTAATCAAAAACAGTCGATATTCCAAGAGAATCGAAATTGCTGGCCGAAGCATTGTGCGAGCTTACCGGACTTTTGAGCCTGGTGACATTGTGATTGCCAGACATGTTATGCGCCCCGACAGGCCGTCGCTATCCTCTCCGCTGTCCAAAGAAAAGGAATGGAACGTCCATACTGCCGTGATTCCGCATGCTGAAGTGCTGGGCCGGCCGTCGCGGTCGAGTATTGTCTCGGCAAAAGGTCAAAAGAACCAAAAGTTTATTTTGACGCACCCGACATTGGAGGAATACGCGACACACAGGAAAAGGTTGGCGCAACCAATCTATCCGTTGGATGCGGCGTCAATCGTGGCACTGGCGGATATTCACGAGGACGAAACAGGTGGGATGGGGTATGGTCGTGTAACTGGCACGGCCAAAGACTTGGTGTATCCAGATTTTCCAGTGAGACTACCACAGAATGGAGTACAGGCGACAGAGGGTGAGGAAAAGATGAATGAATTTCAAGATGTAGCAAGTGAATCTCAAGAAAAGGCGAGCGAGAATCTCGAAAATGTGACTGAGCACACAGAGATAAAACAAAATGATACCCAAGAGACTAAAGAAACTGAAGAGTACCCATTTGCCAACCCGTTTCTTAAAATGCGCCAGTACCTTGAGGCAGGAACCGGCCACGGATCACTGACTCTAGCAATATGTCGCCAGATCCATGCGGCCAACTACGAGTATCGGCGCAGCGGAAACAAGTTTGATCGTGGAGCAGTGTTGCACTCGATTGACAGGAACGCCAATCATTCGAAAAACGGAAGGTACAACGTGCGCGATTTCCGGCGCGGGATGTACGTCGGCGACGTTGAGTTTCATATCGCTGAAAGCCCGGAAAAGTGGTTAGAAGAAAAGGGAGATGTTTGGAAGAGAGTTGCAATGGGAGAAAATGTTGATCCTGAAGAGCTGGAAGACGCACACGAGAAACCTTTGAACCAAGAGACTGAAAACCTAGAAACTTTGAGTGAACCAGACGTCGAGCAAATACCTTCCCAGGATTCCACGCCTCAGTACGAAACGCCGGGGTCTTTCCTCAGCGCCGCTTTTCTTGACTTGCCGTCGCCGGAATCGACTCTTTCAGCAATCGCACACAGGCTGATTGTAGATGCGCCACTGATTATCTTTTGTCCCAGCGTGTCCCAGATTCAGGACCTGGTTGAGGCCGTTCGTCTTGACGAGACTATTGATTTGACACTCACAAACACAGTAGAGTTGCTGCCAGGCATTGCAGGAGGATCCATGCGATCTTGGGACGTGCGATCGACAGTTGTGCGAGAGACTGGTGATATAGCCAAGGTGTGTCGGCCGCGTGTAGGCACGGGCATTACTGGCGGCGGATTTGTCGCAGTCTTTAGAAAACTGCCATACAGGGCTCGCGTTATCATGAGAGAAGAAAAGGAGCAAGCAGCAGCTCAAAAATAGACATTGTTTATTATGATAAATATAGAACGATTATGTACATAGTTTAATGAAGGTTGCCCGGTCAAAGATCAATGTATATTTTTGACGCCGGGGTCTGAATACATTTCCAGCATTTTGTTACCTTTTCGAAGAAGATGCTCAATAGCACCAAACTCTTTCCTCGACATTTGAGTGTGTTTGCGAAAGTTGGAAGCAACAAACGCTCGGAAGTTTGGCTGGCTTTCCAATGGTTTTTTATAAGTAGCACGAATGCAAGATCGATAGAGCGCAATGACTGATGTTCCAAAACGTAAACAGTTAGCAGGATTTTACCAATAAATGTAAATGACAATCAAACAATGTATACCTTCCCGTTGAAGTCCGCTCAATTTCTTGGTTTTTACCATTGTTGATTGCAAGAATAGATTTAAAAGTTTCACAGTGTTTCACAGAGACCAAAGACACTGTAATTATTATCTTTCAACTGAGCTGTTGCTTTGATTCGCACAAACAATTTGTTGATTTGAAGCAAATACAATGTTTTTGCTGTTGTAGAAATCAAAAACGTTGGTTTTGGGAGGAAAAAAAGATTGAATCAAATCTTAAAGTACTGAAATCATTACCGAAATGGGTTCTTTAATTAATTTTCAGAACCAAACCACCAAAAAAACGTCCAATTGATTTCGTGATTTCGTTATTCATTCATTGATTCAAGATTGAAATTCGAATTTATCACTTTATGAGATCGGTTTTGTTGTTTTTTTATTCATTCTGTTGATTTTTGTTCTTCACCTTTATTTTTCAACGGCAAGGCTATAAAATTTTTTTGGTTTGTCTCCTGCCACCACCAAAAACATATAAATCTGTTTGAACCATTCCATATTCAAAATGGGTATTCTGTAAGACCTTTTGCGTTTTCTGACCGTTACCGTTTAGAATACTAATCAGTTGTCAATTTGTTTCTCGTTGTCATTTCTAGCGAAAAAATCCAACAAATTCAAGAAGAGCTTGCTCGAACCCAAAAGAACAAGGCCACTGAATATCATATTGGTCTTCTTAAAGGAAAACTTGCCAGATACCGTCAGCAACTTCTTGAACCTGCTCCGGGCAGTTCCAGTTCACCAGGCCAAGGCTTTGAAGTTTCAAAAAGTGGCGACGCTCGAGTAGCTCTTATTGGTTTTCCGTCAGTCGGTAAATCGTCGTTGCTTTCCAAAATCACAAAAACAAAATCTGAAGTAGCTCAGTATGCTTTCACTACGTTGACTTCGGTCCCAGGTGTACTTGAATATAATGGCGCAGATATCCAGATTCTTGATTTGCCTGGTATTATCCAAGGCGCTTCTGAAGGCAAAGGTCGTGGTCGTCAAGTTGTTGCTACAGCAAAAACTGCCGACCTGATTCTTATGGTCTTGGATGCTACTAAACATGACGAACAGCGGGCAATTCTTGAACGGGAACTGGAAGCAGTAGGAATCCGGTTAAATAAGGAAAAGCCAAACATCTACTTGAAGGCCAAAAAGACCGGCGGTCTCAAGTTTAACGCCCTTTCGCCTCCAAAATACCTGAATGAAAAGCTCGTCAGCGACATTCTTCGCGATTACAAAATGCACAACGCCGAGGTTCTTGTCCGTGACGTCAATGCCACAGTCGAAGACTTTATTGATGTAATCAACGAAGTCCATCGTGCTTATATCCCATGTCTCTACTGCTACAACAAGATCGATGCAGTCTCGTTAGAAGAAACGGACCGTTTGGCCAGACTTCCCCATTCCACCGTCATTTCGGTATCAATGGAACTCGGTCTGGACGACTTGCTGGACCGTATCTGGGCAGATTTAGGACTCTTGAGACTCTACACAAAACCTAAGGGCCATCTCCCAGACTTTTCCGAGCCTTTGGTCGTACGTGCTCATCACAATACCGTTGAAGATGTTTGCGATTCCATCCACAGAGACATTAAAAACAAGTTTAAATATGCAATGGTCTGGGGAGCCTCTACCAAACACAGTCCTCAACGATGTGGTTTGAATCATAAGGTTGCGGAGGGCGACGTTATTACTCTATTTACAAAGTCTTGATTTGTAGGCATGTTTGAAAATGGGCACTACATGTGCTTTGCTTGAAATAAAAACGGTTACGTATTAAAAAACTAATAAAATAAAATAAAATAATAATAGATCAATGTTTTTGGGATCAACGGCCATTGGAAAATTATACATATATTCCTGTGGATATTACGCTTCAAACCTTTCAGTAAATGATTTTCAAGGCAAATTGAAACTTTATCTTTGATAGGAGCCTTTGAATGAGTATGGATTATATCATAAATCATTTGAAATATCACCAAGGTGGTTTACAGAAGAGCAAGTCAAATAACGATAAAACAGTGGAAATCGTTGGCTGAGACGACAGGTTTGACAAAAAGTTGATTAAATATCAGTGCAATCCAGATGATTTTTTCATGATTGATTCAACATTAACCAAATAATAAGAAAAAAATAAATAGTCTAGGAACCTAAGTGTTTTCTATTGTTCTTGATAACTACATGACACTAGGCCGGGATGCTGGAAATACATTTACTCTCCCTATTTCCCACTCCAGTCAGACTACCGGCTCAAGTTCTTGGTATGAGTGAGTTTGGCTCATAAGCTTGTTGGTCCTTATATTAAATATTGCCCAAACATTCTCAAGAGGGTTTAAATCATGGAACTGTGCAGAGCAACTCTATGACATCAGCCCTCAAACTTTCAAGCAAAGAAAGAACTGACTTGGCAGTATGGTATCTGATCCCGTCCTACTGGAGAAAACCAAGATTGAAGTGACCGTTTAAGGTACCATATGTTTCTCAGTCACCTCCTTGTAAATCGCTGCCTTCATAGCTGTCCTCTGAGTCAGGATAAAGAGACCTACCATCTTGCCCGAAATAGCGCTCCAATATCCAACATCGGAGCGCGTGTGGGTATAGACATCTTTGCACAAAACCTTTCATCCGCTCGGCAGTAAAGATATTGCTCCCCAGTAACGGCACCGAAAGACCTATCATACTGTATTTAGATCCAATCTTTGTCTCCGACTGATCCAAATACTCCTTCGCCTATACTAGTCGTGCTCATCATTGTTTTGGATTATGCAATGATATACCTTCATTAATACATTGTTTGATTCTCACTTGCAAGCTCGTCGTACAGCATCGACCGAAACCGGGCAGACTCTGCTTCCATACTCTCTAAGTTCACGTATGGTTTGGTGAAAGTTCTTGCAGACATTTCGAATCATAGACTGTCTTTCTCTTCGACTCTGTCTAATGTTTGATCCCCTTCAATTTGGAGCGCCGCGAAAGTTCGGCATACTATAAACCATCCCTGCTGTCGCCCGAAACCAAAGCAAGTACGTGTAGCTTATATTCGTGTCTATTCATCCTCAAATTTAAAGTTTGGTCAGCTCAGTAGAGAATCGTGCAAAGTTATTCGTGTATTCTAACCATTGAAATTGTTCAAAATGAAATTATATACCATCACATGACACACCATTCTGCAACACACTGTCACTACACGTGATTTACATACACGAGCTGAAAAGTTCAGTTCGCGTGACTCAGCCGTACATCAAAGACTAGATAAAAAAATTTTTTTTTTTTTCATTTTTTTTCTTCAACAAACAAATCGCCAATATGAGAATTGAAACTTGCCATTTTTGTTCTGGCCCAGTTTATGTAAGTCTCTAATTCACAAATTTGTCGCCAGTTTATAATATATTTACTAACATCAATAATAATAGCCTGGCCATGGTATCATGTTTGTTCGCAATGACGCCAAACAGTTCCAGTTCTGCAGAGCCAAGTGTCACAAGAACTTCAAGATGAAGCGCAATCCTCGTAAGCTCCGCTGGACCAAGGCATTCCGTAAGAGTGCAGGAAAGGAGATGGTTGTTGACAAAACTCTTGAGTTTAGTGCCCGTCGCAACGTTCCCGTGCGATACAACCGTGAGCTTGTTGAAGATACGCTCAAGGCCATGTCCCGTATTGAGCAAATCCGTCGCCGTCGTGAGCGCGCCTTTTACAAAAACAGAATGGTCAAGAATGCTCAAATCCGAAAAGATACCGACCGCAAACTTGTTGAAACTAACCAAGAGTTGCTCAGAATTAGAGAGGTCGAGCTCACCAGAGCTAGAGCCAAACAAGAAAAGAAGGAACAAGAAATCGAGATGGATGACGAGGATGAAGAAATGGATATTTCTGAAGATGAGGTTGAACAAAAACAAAAGGTTGCAATTGCTCTCAAGAACAAAAAGAAGAAGGCCATTGCTTGATTTCGTTACAAACTTTTTTCAAATGTGCTTTTGTGAAATATCTCAGTCATGATAATAACCATCATGAACACAATACCACAGTTGATTATAAAACTGTTTGGATCTTTAACCGTTTTTGGTTAAATCAAAAACTTGAACTTTCAATTGTTTTCAAGATATTTCATTTTTTGAAACATTTTGTTGACGATAAACTCTTAGATTATGCTTGATTTTGGTTTTTGCATTACTTTTTTTCTTTTTATATTCATTGTTTATCTTTTTTTGTATTATTTTTATTCAATTACTGTCTCTTTCATTTTGATTTTAATCTTTATACTCAAGGCTCTGTGATTTTTTATTGAAATTGATTAGTAAAGCATTTTTAAGCGCAGTAGGTTTCTTTAAAGGATTACCCTTAAGACATATCGACAACCTTACTAGGAATTACTGTTGGGATAGAGACGTAAAAGGTTTTACAAGTCATTCGAAAGTTTTAAAATATTTGCATTTAATAGATGTAATAAAGCCTATTCCTCGTAATGTACTCACTTTAAAACCTGGCGACTAAGACGAAAGGTCTACCTGTTTAGACGTTTTGACAAGAGGCATATCTTTGTGTTCTTGAACATTCGTAAATATATTCCTTGTTATCTTTTCTGAAATGACATTCGTTACTTTATCAAGACATTTATTTACCTTTGCTGAAATCTCTCAAGTGCTTGACCATTCGTATGAAGCACATAATTACCATTTAATCAGTACATGTTGTTGAGAGCATTATTGATATTTTCAGTAGCTCGAGAATGTATCTGGCAAACCAGTCACTAATTTAAAGTAGACTTGCTTGAAAACCTTCATCCCTCAGGTTGGGTAGTCATAAACCGTTATGGGTTTCTGTATCGTATAACTTATACTTGTCAATTGAAACGGTAATTATAATATACTCATTTGGGTGACAACTGATCACAAACTGTTTACAAAAGTGTATTTATACGGAGTCTTTATGGTTTCATTGAACTGTTTATTTTTAAAGAACGATCATTAGTTCAATTTATTTTGGTTGAATATTGCGTCTAGTTTTGTCTAAGGTTTTCGTTCCAATAGAAAATTGTAGGCGATTTTAAAGTCAATATTTGAACGGCTTGAGCCAGATCAAGCAACTTGTTGACAAAATTATATGCCCGGATAGAATTTAGTATAATAACCAAAGTCACAGTTAGTATATGCTAGGATAAGGCTTTGTTGAAAGACTTTAAACACTTGTCCTAGATGGACATGAAATGACATTTGATTTTACGAAAAACTGCGAATAGCAGCAAACGGATAAAAAGTATTTATGACTATGTATTTTTCATGTTAACAATAGAAATTGATTTTTTGATAGTTGATATCTACAAACTGTCCAAAATAAAGACCTGGCTTTTCGTGTAACAAAAGTTTTAAATAGATTTTGTCAATAATTATGGAAAAGTAGAGTATCATAATCTTGTGCCGTTCTCTTTCTAATCATATGCCTAGTGACTTTATTTTTTAAACAAATCATTACTATCTCCAACACTCCGAGTAAATACCCTGATGATTGAGAAAAACCAACACATGCAAAATCTTGCTAAATGATACTCATGTATCTTTTTCAAAACGTTCATGTGTGGGTTGGAGTTTTGTAGAAATATAGTTTATCCACCCGACAGTGTTTTAAAGGACCCAAGTGTACTTGTAAACCATTATTGATGTCTGACTTTGCCTGCTTTAATCTGTTTGTACATGATCATATCCTTTTTCTGTAACTTCAATAGATTTATGCAAGACGTAAAACGAAAAGGTTTTCGCCTAGTTATAGGTTTCTGTATTTTTGAGAGATCTTATTACGGTATCATCACATTTGTACAATACCAATTCTTGACACTAGCGACGCCCAAAATTCAATACTCTTTTTCTCCAAGAACTAGAAACATTATTTAATGTATCAAAAGGCAAACTAAAGACTAAAAATATTCCAAAATTGCTTGGTTTTTATGCTGTGATTAGTAGGTGCACTTACTATACCACGTATATTGCTTTCATTATTGGCAATGTCACTGTTTATATAGTAATTTCATTCGTTGAAGTAAACAGTTTTCAATTGAGTCAAGATCTCTTTTGCGTTCTTAAGTTTTACTGCACATTTTCCTGTTGGCAACACTTTCCCTAGTATTTGGTTCATCCCAATTGTTTACTTGAAGTTGATAAATGGCGAGTATGATAAACTCAATTTCCTTTTTAAAACTGTTTGTCTGATACAGCTTTACGTTCTTTTACTTTTTATATTATATGGTGTATCTGTTTTTACTATTGACTACCATAATTCATACCAATCCTCTCAAAGTTTCAACAGAATTGATATCTGCGGTTTTCGCTTCATCCATTTCTTTACTGTTTATTCCCGAGAAAAAATGTAAACAATGCAATCTCTTGATTGGTGCCTTGTGAGAAGGGGGTACTCGAATCGGGTATAAAGTACTTTTGTCATTGAATGATACAATGTAAATACATTATTACTTGACATCAAGTTTTACCAAAGTTTTCAATTCCTGACTTTAATAACGAGCCCAAATCCAACACTTATGTAGCTATTGTATCATGGTAAACTGATGCCTGGTTTTAAACGATAGTTTCATACTCAAAGATTTGATCTTAGTAATGCTGGACTACTTCTAGACGTCCATTCAGATTAAAACCATCTTGTCGGTTAGTTTCATTTATCCAATTTGACTTTATACTTGGTTTAAAACAGGGTAGATAATAACTAAATCTTTACTTTGTTTTGAAATTCTATATTGGTAAAACTCTCAACGCTGAATTGGTCAATGCCGCAATATACCAAACGGTCTACATATTACGCGCAACTTATTTTCATTTATTTTTTTTCTTGTTGACTTGCCCGAAAACAACATTAATTTTTTCAAAACTCACCACCAAAAACAATGGGATCTTGGGGAAAGCGACGAAGCGGCAAAGGTTCGGATCCTTTACCACAGGAAACCTCTATTTTTAAAAACCAATCGGTTTCCTTTTTTAGATCATTACGGACTTTGCCGTTACGGGATCTCAGTATTCTAGGATTCTCCAGTACTTCATCCTCATCCTCATCCTCTTCATCTTCGTCAAATATCAACATCAATTCAATCTATTCAATTGATTCACCAATTAAAGAAATACAATGGAACAGTGCCGGAACACGCGTGGCATGTACACATATTGATAGATCAATTTCTATTTGGCCCGCTTTAGATCCATTTGAGACAAAAGGTTCTTGGATGAATGGATCTTCTGTCGCTGCTTACTCCTCTTTTCTTGCGTCAATCGTCCACCAATCTCATATTGTCGTTCTTCGCGCTGCCCACGACCGTTCGATTGAGGCCATATCGTGGGACCCGACACACGCTAACCGACTAGCATCTTGCAGTGTCGACGGTACCGTAAGAATATGGGACACTTCACCAACTGTTAGCAACTCATATAGCTCTTCATACAGCTCACATCGTTCGTCCAAAGTGCGCATCATCAATTCTGCTGCAACCTCTTCTTCTTGTCTAGCCTCATTTTCTACTGATATCGACAATTATGTCGTTAGGTTTTCTCCTTGCGGTCAGTTTCTCTCGGTCGCCACGCGGTCCGACCATGTTATCGTTTTCCGCGTTGATAAGGAAAAACAGTTGGTTGAGGAAACGCCAAACGACAGCAAATCCCAACGCAAAGTTGCTAGTTCCAAAAAGAATGAACCTAAATATACCACTGTGATATCCTTGAAAAAGTTATGTGTGCACAAAGAAAATGACGAAATATACGACTTGTGCTGGTCCAATAACCCATCCGTGTTTGCATTGTCTTTAGGAAATGGAAACATTAGAATTATTTATTTTGATTATAAAGAACCTGTCGAGGGCACTGTGGATGAGCCAGAAGAGACATCTGTTGCACTACAAAAATCAGCCTCGAACGATAAAGATGTCGAAATGGCAGAATCGCGTGTAAGCTCCATGGCATCTACACCAGCACCACTTTCCTCAGAACAGGACCCTCAAGCTCATGATGATACCAAGAGTGCCAAGTCCTCGCTCCAAGTAGTTCATACCCTCCGCGGTCACCGCACTGCTGCCAGTTGTTTGGCTTTTGATCCCAAAGGCAAATACCTTGCTGCCGGATCCAATGAAGGAATAGTCAGTTTGTGGGACGTTGAAAACTTTATCTGTTTTAGAACCTTCCATAAACCGAACCACGCTATCTCTTCCTTGTCAATTTCCCATGACGGTGCATACATTGCGTTTGGAATCGAAGGCGTATCAGGCTCTTCACACAATTCTTCGCTCAGCGCTCCCATTTCCAGCCTATCCCATGGCAGCAACAATGGTATTAATATTGACAATCTTCCAATTGTGATTGCGCATGCTGATTCTGGCGAATACGTTCACGGGCTCGATTACTCACAATTCTTTTCACCAAGCAATATCAGCTTTGGAGTAAGCAGCTCTTCCAAGGAGCCAGCCAACAGCGCGTCCAGCAACGCCAACGGCAGCAGTACAGGGCCCACTAACGACAGCGCTCTTTCGAATGCCGGGTCACACAGACTTGGCCCCGGTACCGACAGTGCTGGGTTCCAAATGTCGGCCACAGCCGAAAACTTGTACTACGGCAGCGGACTGAGCAGCAACTCAGACTTTGGCAGTAGCAGCAGCGGAGGCAGTACTGGCCATTTCTATCATAGCGGCTCGCAGGTTCTTCATAGCAACAGCCAGCAGCAGGTGCTGGCAAAGGGCACGCGGCCGTTGGTTTCGTGGCACCCGCTGCGGTACTGTCTAATGTATTCAGCGGACACGATGTATAATCCAAGTAACGGAGGGTTTGGATTTGGTGGAAATGCGCCGGTCGGAAGCTCTGCCCAAGGTGCAGGCGGTCCGTCGCCGTTGATGGCTCTGGGTAGATTCTGATTACGATTTAAAATGATATGGAGAAAGCATTTTTCAAACGTTTATAAATTTAATGTGTTTTAGAAATTTACCTAGTCTTGTCAATTTGACAACATAAATCTGTATTTACAAAAGATTGTAATTATTTCTTCAAAAGTCGTAGCCCATGTTTGTCAGCACCGTAATTGCCGGATTATAGTTTGACCAGCTATATTTGCCAATATAAAACACGGGGTTTCCATTGTTTGGATGCATCATCAATCAAGGGTCTCGTCGTTTTTAAGATTATCCTTTCAAGTCGGAGTCTACACCTGCGAGTAGCCAGTTTTTGAGCAATCACGGTATGGGAATATAATGCTTTGCCTAAACCTCTGGTTTTCGAGCACCAGTAAACGTTAAGCCCGTTTCTTGTATCAACAGTCAGACCACGAGAACCTCGACGTTGAACGAAATAAGTCGCATGATGATTCGGTTAAAATTAGCAAGCAGTCAACGGCTGTATTCCCTAGTTTTTTTGATTTGGTTATAGTTTAATGATTCTTGATTCTTGACCCAAATCCGGTTTGAATATCTTGAATCTTATAGTTTCGTGATGTATGAGTCGGTTCAAATACTGAAAAGGTAAAGAAATTACGCAGTAAAAGTCTCTTTTAACGTTCACACGTCCAAACCGGTTTGTAAAAGTTCCCAAAACTACCCCCAATATACAAGATCGAAAGGCATTCAAAGACTAAACTGATTTTAAACCAGACAAGCTAACGAACCAGTTACTTTGTACGGCTTTGGTTTTGGCAACAAACCCGACAGTTGAAAGTAGCTGGACTATTCCTTAAACAAAACCAGCGACGTCATAGCCGAAACTAAGTAGTTTATACAAATGGCTGGACGGGAGTGGTCCATTTTACATACGTGCACAGCCGCTTAAGCTGGGCAAGGTTTCTAGTTTGGAATGTAACCAAAAAGTGGTTTGGAGTTTTTGACGTACAAACATAGTATACATTTGTCTGCATAAACACCTATATATAAAACGTGCCAATATTGAAATAGGCACGTATCAATAGTAAAGCACTTGTTTACCCAGTAAATGAAGCACCTCAAGCCTTTGTGGGAATGGCAGTATCGTCGGTGGGATCAGGCTTGTCGCTGTAACCGTAAGGGTTGTGCGAGGTCCAGTTCCAGAGATCAGTGCATGCTTCATCAATCGACTTGATGGCCTTCCAGTGGAGCTCCGTGTTGGCGCGAGTAGGCTTCGCTGTCAAATCCAAAACATCGCCTGCTCTGCGGGAAACAATCTTGTATGGCAGGTCTCTGCCAACAGCTTTAGAAAAGGCGGCAATGACCTCAAGAACGGTAGAGCCAGCACCAGTACCCAGGTTCCACTCGCGGCAGAATCCCTGCTTGGGGAGCTCAGCTTCAGCGCTCTGCTCCTTTTGGACGTCCTCCAGTCGCTTCAAAGCAGCGATATGGCCCTGGGCAAGGTCAAGAACGTGGATGTAATCACGGATTGGGGTACCGTCTCGGGATGGGTAGTCGTTGCCAAACACCTGGAGCTCGCGGCGGCGGCCAATGGCGACCTGGGCAAGGTAGGGCAGCAAGTTGTTGGGAACGCCGCGCGGGTCCTCGCCCAACAGGCCGCTGGGATGGGCACCCATTGGGTTGAAGTAACGCAACAACGCGGTGTACCAGCCAGGGTTGGCGAGGGTGTGGTCGCGGAGAATGCTTTCAATAAAAACCTTGGTGCGGCCGTATGGAGACTCGGGGTCAGTGGGACACTCTTCGGGGATGGGAATCATGTCCTTAAATCTGGTGACATCGCCGTAGACGGTTGCAGACGAGGAAAATACAAAGGTCTTGATGTTGTGGGCTTGGAGAACCTTGACCAGGGTAATAGTGCCAGAGACGTTCTGGTCATAGTAGTCAAGAGGGATCTGAGTGGATTCGCCGACAGCCTTGAGACCAGCAAAGTGAAGGACGGATGTGATGGTGGGGTATTTCTTGAAAACATCTTCAAGGCCTTCACGGTCTCTAATATCGACTTGGAAAAAAGGAATATCATCAACCTTTGTGATTTTCTTGATACGCTCGACAGCCTCGACCGAAGAATTTGACAAATTGTCAATAATGACGACGTGACGGCCGGCTTCCAACAAAGCAACAACAGTGTGAGAACCGATATATCCGGCACCGCCAGTGACGAGGACGTATTCTTTAGATTGAGCCATGATTAATTAATGAATGAGAAGAGTTGTTTTATCGAATAAAAACAATTGAATATCAAAAAAATTGAAAGAAATGAAAAAAAGAAGGAAATATGCATGTTTTTAAACAAAACAAGTGGCTTTAGCAAAAAACCCTAAACCGACAGCCTGCCATGACATCAGCGTCATAATCGGAATCTCGTCAAAACAACTCCAATATTACTTTATTCGGTATCAATCCACTAATTTACGATAAAAATAACTAAAGACGGTGGATCCTTCTATTTTGGGCAAAAGTGATTGAGCTTTTGTCACAGAAAATCATGTTATTTTCGGAACATATAACATTTCAACATCACTAGAGAGAAAAATGTCTGTGTTTGTGTCCATCGGATTAAACAGGATAAATCAGAAAGGGCTTTGTCAACTAACGACTGCAGCAAGCCTCACTTTCCAATCTTGTCGCATTTATGGCAATGACAGTTGAACTGAGCCATATCAATCTAGTAAAAGCTCTGGAGCTCGTTTGGTACCAAAGTAAAAAAAAAAAAAAATTCGATTTTGAATCAATTAACTGGGTATTTTAAATGGTTCCGATTGGCTTGCATTTGCCAAAACTTGGTGACCATAAAATAAAATACATTTAAAGTTTTCATGTACCTCTAAATCTCAGAGTCTCAGTTTCATATTGCAAACTTGTGTTTCCGTCTATTGTCTTTAAACTGGCGCCTGATTGAATGTAACATCAACAGAAAACTCACAGACAAAAACCCATTGAACCAGTTATGCTCATTATTTATTTTTTTTTAAACTATCTGGCGTTTTTTCGCAAGATTATTTTTCAGTGCTTGCCAAAGACTCGTCCAAGCCACTTCCTACACTGTTACCACGTGTATTGCGAATCGACTTTCCCGTAGAACCGCCGTCTCCTTGTTCCGCCGGATACTCCTCCAGTAACTTGATCCGGCTCTGTGGCCGCACATCAGACACTGTAGCTGCGCGCTGCGCTAGGCCTCCGGCCGTGATAGTTTTGATTTAAACGGGTTGGGTCGCGGTCGTGTGATACCTTCGTCATTCGAGCTGGACGAGATGTTGAACAAGTTTTTGCGAGACAATTCGGTCGACTTGCTGTTTGTAGAAACAGGAGAAATGCTGTTGCTGGGCAATGAAGAGTCGTACGACTCTGAACTGTTTGTAGGCCCAATTGTTTGCTCTATCGTAGTTCCGACCCCATATCCTTTGGCCATGCCGCCATTTGCACCATTGGACGTTGGCCCAAGCGCAAGGCTGCGAAGCTGGTTCACAGAATGAACACACTTGTTGATCGTTTGCACCAACAGCGCTGGCTTGAGTGGTTTCGAAAGGTATTCATCCATTTGTGCTTGCATACATCGTTCCCTGTCACCGAGCATGGCATGCGCCGTCAATGCCACAATCGGCGTCCTCGTGCGGATAGTAATGTTTTGACGCTCCCACTCGCGGATCTTTGCCGTCGCTTCAAATCCGCCCATCACCGGCATCTGTACATCCATAAGAACAACATCATACCGCTTACGCTTGACTGCCTCAAACGCCTCCCGGCCATTTTCAACGACCTCAACCTTGTGTTTATACTTTTCCAAAATGCGGACAGCGAGCTTCTGGTTAACAACATTGTCTTCGGCGAGCAGAATGTGAAACTGTTTGGCGCCGTCGCTGTTGAGTGGTGCAGCACGGCTTTCTAAAGCCGGTCTCAAAACATTACCGATATCGTGCACCGAACAAGGCGTGTTGCCATAGGAGGTAATACCCAAGTCTAAACACAATTTTAAATTGACCTGAGGAATGCATAGATTAAGCAACACCAACGGGATATACTTCAAATGGTTAAGCGTGCGCAACTTTGTAGCGACCTCCAGCGTGTCGACCACAATCGTGTCAAATTTAGGTCCAGTGCGGTCCTCTGGCAACGGCGCTTCTTCGACAGAGTGGACGACCCAGGCATTGAGATGGAGCCTGGCCATGTTTTCAATGAGCTGGCCAGTGACGGCCTTTTCGTGGACGGTATCAATAAATAACACAAAATGATTTCGAAAGGGCGCAATCGACTCAAGTAACTGTGTGAGCCCCGTGTCGGCAGGTTGTACCGCAAGCGTAAAGTAGAATTGTGAGCCCTTTCCAAGATTGGACTTGACCCATATCTTGCCGCCCATGAGATTAATGAGACGTTTTGAAATACTGAGACCGAGTCCTGTGCCGCCAAACTTGCGGGTAGTTGAACCATCCGCTTGACAAAATGTGTCGAAAATGACGTCAAGCTTGTCGCTTTGGATACCAATACCTGTGTCAGATACGCAAAACTCAATCATCATTTCGTCGGGCTCGCACCGGCTCTGATCTGCAGCCTTTCGCACGCTTAATGCAACTTCTCCGCTTTCGGTAAACTTGATGGCATTGCCCACCAAGTTGAGAATGACTTGACGTAAACGGAACGAGTCGCCAACCAGATTATCGGGAAATGTATTGTCAACCTTGTAAACCAGATCCAACGGCTTTTCATTGGCTTTGACCGCCAAGGTCTTGAGCGCCCCAAAAACTGTTCCACGCAACGAAAACGCAATCTTTTCAATTGTCATTCGGTTGGCTTCGATTTTGGAAATGTCGAGAATATCGTCAATGATTGTGAGCAACGAGTTTGCCAAGTTATGCACAATCGACAACATTTCGCGCTGATACTGCGTCAGTTCCGTGTCAAGGGTGAGCTGGGTCATGCCAATGATACCGTTCATGGGCGTCCGGATCTCGTGAGACATGTTTGCAAGGAACTCAGATTTGGCTCGATTCGCAAGTTCAGCAGCCTCTCTAGCGGCAGTATTTCGTTGCAGTGACTCTCTCAGATTCAGCACCATTTGATTGATTTTGGTCTTGAGCGCATCCATCTCACCAGAGGCCTCAACAGTGATAAAGCTCGTAAAGTCACCATCCGTAGCGGCAGCCGTAATTTGCGCAAATGCACGCACCTGAGTCGTCAGGTTTGCAGCCATGGTATTGACGTTTGTAGTAATTTCTTTCCATAAGCCATCGACATCGCTGACCTGGGCCTGGACACCAAGCTTGCCGTCGATACCGACATCTTTGGCGACACGCGTGACTTCAGACGCAAACAGCTGGAGTCGGTCCACCATCTTGTTGATTGTAGATTTCAGTGCCAGCATTTCGCCTTGCGCGTGGACATCAATCTTTTGCGAAAGATCACCCTGTGCGACAGCTGTGGTGACGTGAGCAATCGAACGTACCTGGGTAGTAAGATTGGATGCCATGACGTTGACATTTTCAGTTATTTCTTTCCAAGCGCCTTCGACGTCCTCGACCTTGGCCTGGCCACCTAGAATGCCCTCGGTTCCGACAGATCGTGCTAGGGTAGTGACTTCCGTGGCGAAATTCTGGAGTCGGTCCACCATCTTGTTGATAGTCGATTTCAGGTCCAATATCTCACCTTTACAGTCTGCAGAGACCTTCTGAGACAAGTCGCCGCGGGCGACAGCGGTGGTGACGTTTGCAATATTTCGGACCTGATCCGTCAAATTGCTAGCCATGGCGTTTACTAAAAACAAGAGTTAGTTTTGAGAAATATAATAGATATATTGTAAAAAAAAATCATACCGTTATCTGTAAGTTCTCTCCAAATTCCTTCAACACCTTCAATCTGGGCTTGCCCACCCAGCCGGCCTTCTACACCCGTTTCGCGAGCGACACGAGTTACCTCAAATGCAAAGGTTCGAAGCTGCTCAACCATGGTGTTTATCGTTTTTTGTAGCTCCAAGATCTCGCCCTGCGCATGGACATTGATTTTCCGCGAGAGATCGCCTTGGGCGACGGCACGCGTGACGTCAGCAATCTCGCGCACTTGGTTTGTCAGATTGGACGCCATGACATTGACATTATCTGTAAGTTCTCGCCAGACACCGACGGTGCCGTCGCTTTCAGCCTGGCCGCCGAGGGTGCCACCAGCTACCTCGGTTGCCACCTTTGTCACTTCGTTGGCGAACCGCTGCAGCTGGTCCATCATGGTGTTTATAGTTTCTTTAAACTTTACAATCTCTGGGTCCATTTCCTGGGCGTGGATGGTGACCTTTTTGGATAAGTCGCCTTGTGCAACGGCTATTACTACCTCGCCAATTTCCCTGAGTGCCTTTTGAAAGGCGCGGTTTGCGTTTTGGGACTTTGTGAGTTCTTTGTCGAGCAAGTAGTGGTCGCGGGGTGATGTTGATTGCATGAGAGAGCTGTTTGGGGAGGATGATAGAGACTGTGGGTTTAGAGGGATGAACATTGATGGAGATTCAAAAAGTTTACTATCGATGGATGATTTCAAGGAAGCAGCTAGCGATTTTGCAGACTCGAGCTGTGATTCCAAGTCCTTTACGTGGGTATTTTGGGCCTTTAGTTGCGCTTGTTGAACTTGGACACGGTTCAATAGAGAAGGTATGAGCAGGTTTGATTGGGTGGATATAACCCCGTCGGTAAACGGATATTCTGTTTGTGATGATATCAAGTCAGAAGGAGTATTTCCTTGAGTATTTGGGTTTTGAAGAGACAAAGAGGAGCAGGTGGAACAAGAGAGGTCAGGGGCGGAATCCGAATCATTAAGGGACCGTAAATTATTAAGGGATTGCTGTGAGAGTGTAGTGTCATTAATAGGATTTGCATTATTGTCGTTTAAGCTGTTGAGATGCTGAATATTAGAGTCGTAAAGAGGGTCATGACGATTAGGGCCAGATGTACTATTTATAGAACTTTGTGGAGAGTGGACGGCATTTGAGTCGATATTAGAGTCACAAGAAATGGAAGAGGAAGGAGGGATTATCGTGGACAAAGAGGTGGGGAATAGAGGGTCGCTTCGGTATAATGGAGATGATATGCATTGATGTTGTGAGCCGGTACGTGTTGATACAATGCGAACCAAAGTATGTAATTGTTGCAAGAGCAAGTCTTTTGAAGCAGTGGGAGTTCCAGGGAGTACGGAAGGAAGTGTAGGGAGAGATGGTCCTGAATGATTAAGGCAAGGATCTGTTGATTGATTAGAGGTCGAGTGGTGAGGTCCTTCACGGCTGGAGATGTCTAGAGGCTTTGGACTTGAAGGGTTGGCTGTAGAATTGAGCAAATGCGAAGATCCATTGTATGAAAGAAAGAGTGATAAAGAGCTGACGATTCCACAGAGAGTGAGAAATGCCGGATCGTCATGAGTATCGTGATTGCTGCTGTCATGTTGTAACGGCGGCAATGAATTGATGGTCGTCATTGTAGGGGGGAAAATTAATTTTGATTTCGGTGAAAAAAAGAGGAATAAAAAAAATATAAAAAAGGTTGAAAATCCAGTTTATTTATAAAAAAAAATATAATTGACAGAAAACAAAATAGCAACAGAAACATTTCAAAAAAAAATCAAAATCATGTCAATTTTCTCATCAATTTCTGATTATTCAGAAGTTATGTAATGGTTACCTAATTGCTGCATGATGATTAGTCAGTATTAATTATGAATAGTAAACGTATTGGCCACAAGTAGCTGATATATTTCTACAACCCGTAAAATAAAATAAAATAAAATATAAATTACCAAGTGTACATATTGTGTGTATGAACCCATCACGTGAGTATATCATTCGATGCCTCAAAGTTTGGTACAGATCACGTGCAATTCAGGAACAGAATAATGTGACATTATGTGTAATTGCAGTGGCTATTTTTACATTTTGTGTTGCCAATGATGCAACACGTTTTCGACTTGTTTTTTTTTGAGGATCTATAAAAACGGGTTTTTTTCCATTCCTTTTATACTTTTTCACTTTCCTTTTTTTTTTCTCGAAACCTCGAACTGCCTTCTGCCTGAATTCCCATTTAATCTCCCGAAAATGCCATCAATCGACATTTCTGCTCTGAAGGAATCGTACAAGGCGGCTGGTCAAGGCCATGTTTTTACGTTTTGGGATAAACTATCCGAATCAGAACAGGAATCCCTTGTTCAACAGCTCGATTCGCTGGATCCTCCAGAAGAACTGTCGCAGATTGCTCAACAAGCTATTACAGAGTTCAATGCGCTGCAATCAGCCGATTCCAGCTCCGCCTCCATTGAGCCGCTCCCAGAGTCTGCCACTTCGTCATTACTCCAGGATTCAGAGGCTGAGCAACAAGAGTGGTACAAGCACGGTCTTGATCTCATTCAAAACAACAAGGTAGCCGTCGTTTTGTTGGCCGGTGGTCAGGGCACTCGTCTCGGTTCCTCTGCACCCAAGGGCTGCTACGACGTCGGACTCCCCTCGCACAAATCCCTATTTCAACTCCAAGCAGAACGAATCGCGCGCCTGCAAACGCTTGCATCTTCTTCCAGCCAGCCCGCCGTCATTCCATGGTATATCATGACCTCTGGTCCTACTCGCAAACCGACCGAGGACTTTTTTGCCCAAAACAACTACTTTGGTTTGGACAAGCAAAATATTTTCTTCTTTGAACAAGGCGTTCTCCCCTGTTTGACCACAGACGGAAAAATTATTCTTGAAACATCTTCAAAAGTTGCAGTTGCCCCTGACGGAAACGGTGGCATCTACAAGGCCCTGGTCAAGGGCGGCGTGCTCTCCGACTTGAAGCACCGCGGAATCGAGCACGTCCACGCCTACTGCGTCGACAACTGTCTCGTCAAGGTCGCAGATCCTTTGTTCGTCGGCTGGGCCGCCCGCCGCGGCTTTGATATTGGCACCAAGGTTGTCCGCAAGCGCAATGCCACCGAGAGCGTTGGCCTCATTGTCGCCAAGGACGGCAAGCCCTCCGTCATTGAGTACTCAGAGATCTCGCCCGCTCTGGCTGCCGAAACGGATCCCTTGGACGATTCCCTCTTACGGTTCCGCGCAGCCAACATTGTCAACCACTACTACTCGACACAGTACCTCGACACCATTCCAACCTGGCCCTCGTCCAACCTGCCGTTCCACGTCGCGCACAAGAAGATTCCCTACGTCGATCTCCAGACCGGCGAGACTACCAAGCCCGCCTCTCCAAACGGCATCAAGCTCGAGCAGTTTGTCTTTGACGTCTTTCCCACGCTCTCGTTGCAGGAAAACAAGTTCGGCATGATGGAGGTGCTTCGTGACCAGGAGTTTTCGCCGCTCAAGAACGCGCCCGGCACAAACCAGGACTCTCCCGAGACCTCGCGAGCAGACCTGCTTGCGCAGTCCAAGCAATGGCTCGTCCGCGCCGGTGCGAGCTTACCCAACGCCGCCACGGTCGTCGAGGTCTCGCCGCTGACGAGTTATGGAGGCGAGGGTCTCGAGCAGTACAGTTCTAAAGTCCTGGACGCGCCAGAGCATCTTGTTTAGTTATATAGTCTACACATTATAATACACGCGCTTTCTCACTCACTGTCGCGAGGCTTTGGCTGCCCGTCGTACTCGTACACATTGCCCGCCGCGTAGAGCGCCGGGTTGGTCATCAGCGTGCTTGTTGAGGCAGCCGAGAGCAACGAAAACAAAGAGGTGCCTGTCCGCTCCGAGAGATTGGAGATGCCAGAGAGCTCAGAGATTTCGCGCTTGTGGAGGACGGGGATGGGTTTAAATGAGGGTTTGTTTTTCGTATGAGAGGGTTTGTTATTTGTATCCGAGGATTCATTTTTGGACGAGGATTCGTCCTGGAACGGGGATTGCGCATCCACCGGACCCAATCCCGCGATCCGTTCCTGTCGCGCCTTGCCAATGGCCATCGCCTCCAGTGCCGCTCGCTGGGTATCTGACCGGGCCGCAGCAGCGCACAGCGGCGTGTCGCCCGGACCGAAATGGAGAGGAGCTTGCTCGACCTCGCCAGCGCCGTTGTAGCGAAGCATTTGGGGTGGAGGAGTGTCTGGATTAGTTGTGTTGTCGAGATTAGTTGTATTGAGGTTAGTTGTGTCGAGGTTAGTTTTGTCGTGATTAGTTGTATTAATAGTCTTAGTTAAATCAATAATCGAGTTAATAGCCGAGTCCATGCCCGAATCCACCGGCACCCCATCACCCTCTTCCTTCCGCCGCACCCGCAGTATTTCTACCGTCTTTCTAAACTCGTCACGGCCCTGCTCCCATGCCTCAAGGAGCCCCCGAATCTCAGTCCCGACCATTTCAAAATTGCTCTCGAAATGCGTTTCAAACTCGTCAAACGCAGAAGAGTCGTGCGGCAGGTCCTGCGGGACATTTCCATCTTTCGGCAAAACGCCGTCCACGGCCGCCCCGAGCCGCGCAAGCTCCGCTTCGTCGTCTTGTCCCGCCATCATGATACCGATACTCGTGTCGCGCACCATCTCCATTCGCGACTCAATGTGCTGCAGCGACGCAAAGATATTGTTGAGCGAGCGTATCTGTTTCCGCCAAAGACTGGGGTCGGTGCTTTCTGCCAGGCTCGGACCGCTGTTGCGGGAGCTGGCTTCTGGAGAAACGAGACCGCACGTCTCGGAAACCCTCGTCAGCGAGAGCGAGTTTTGCAAGTGCGTCATCAGGCTGCTCACGGCGTCGACGCTCTCGCAGACGTCTGTCCACATGCATTTCTCCCAACCATTGTCGAGGGGGCGCTTGGCACTAGTGCTCTCGCCGCGTTCCATCGACACCGAAAGCAGGCAGCAGAGGAGCACACGGCGCAGAAACTGTGCCTTTTGGAGCTCGAGTTTGAGTCGCGGCAAGGGCGCTGTAGCTGCCGCTGCGCCAAAAAACTGGGACTGCGGGATGTCAAACGAGAGATTGTGGAGGTATGTTGAGGGGCGGACAAAGTCTTCTGATCCGAGGTCCAAGTTGTTTGATCTGCGCTCGAGGTCGCCAGACCCGATACCAAAGCGGCCGGCGGCATCACATGCGTACCCCCACCCAAAGTCTGCAAGCACCGACATGTCCATCTCGTAAATCTCCAAGTACTTGTCGAGGTCCAGGGTATCACAGTAGGGCATCACTTTGCGGATGGCCTCTGTCAGCTCGCACGAGAGCAGATAAAAGCCGGCAGCGAGCGTCGCGCGGAGGTGTTTACCCATGACACGGCTGCTGCCGAGGGTATCAAGTTGCTGAACAAACGCGGGGATAGGGTTGCTGGAACGAAGATCCCGGTCATTTCCAAGGGGCGCACCAAAAGCGGCGGCGCCTCTGCCCGTGTTGTATCCGCGTGCCAGGAGGTCGACCTCTTTGAGGACTGCTAGACACTTGCCTGCTCGCGCGTCGTACGGATGTGCTGCGGCGACGAGCCGCGATGTAGCGGTGAGCGCGCGCAGTCTGAGCAGCCGGAGCGCGCGACGCTGGATGTATGCGTAGAAAAGGAGCCAGCAGCTCACGCCGAGCACGAGAGCCGCGGACCGAGTTTTGGAAATGGTTGCAATGGCGCCACAGTCTTTGAGACTGCGAAACGCGCTGGAAAGGTTGCAGCAAGATCCAGCAAGCGATCGTAGGAATGCAGATACGCTGAGCACGCGGCCAGCCAACTCCGTTCTAAACAACGAAACGAGCTCGTTCAAAGAGGCGCCGGGACGCGAAGAAGCCCAGAGGGCGACGGCGAGGACCGCTGCGGCGGCGGCACTGTGTCCGGATCCTTTCCAAAAGCGGTGTTCGCGGTGTATGTTGTTAAAAGTGTTGTGTTTGCTGTGTTTGTTGTGTGCGTTGTGTTTGTGTTCGAGCACCCGGCAGGAAACGATTTCGTACCGGAACCGTTCCATAAAGAGGTTGTTCTCGTCGGTGGGCGGGCGCCGTGCGAGGCCTTTGCGGAAGACGGCGGTGAGTTTGGAAAAGGTTTGGGGGCCAAGCACGAGTGGGTGGAACCGGGTTTGTGAGAGTGTTGACTTGTGACGAGGTTTTGGAGGTGGCGGGAAGGTGAATTCAGGAATGTCGTCGTGATTACTGATGTTGTTGTCGTCGTAGTCGGTATTGTTGTTATCGTCGTCGCTGTTATAGTCGGTATTGTTGTTATCGTCGTCGCTGTTATAGTCAGAATCGTCACTAAAATCACCATAATTCACGTCCGACGTTGCCGGCTCAATCCCCCAGTCCGCCAACACGTCGTCTGCTGCCGTTAGTATTTCTCATTCATCTCTGTAGTCCATATAAACATACCCTCTGCGTCCTGTTCAAGGCGCCGCAGCTCCGCAGCCAGCGTCAGTCGAGGTCCGTGGTTGTGCATTGTACAAAAAGTGTTACGAAAAAATAGTATTGAAAAAGGTTTGCAAAATCAAGATACATTTTTTAAAACTACCCAGTCTCGGCAGAATCCTGCCACGCAACGTCGCGCAAGTACGTGCTGAACTCGAAATCGAGCTCGCTGCCGAAATTCAGAAACTGGCCGTCAAGGGAAGGGTCCGACGCTGCAACGGGCGGATCGGTGGCGACGGGGCCCGGGTTGTCCTGCGGTTCCGGGGGTTTCTGTGGAGGCTGGCAAGGCACGGCGGGAGCAGAGGAGGCGATTGGGACGATGGGAACGCCTGATTGCACTGGAGCATCCGGTTGTACACGCACCGATTGCACATGCGCCGACTGTACTGCGACGCCCGGTTGAACTGCGACACCTGGTTGAACTGCGACGCCCGGTTGAACTGCGACACCTGGTTGAACTGCGACACCTGGTTGAACTGCCACACCCGGTAGCACTGAAACGTCCTGATACACTAAAGCACCCGACTGTTCCCCATCCGTCGCGCGCAACCTCCTCTTGTTGACCGCCTCCAACCGCAGCAATTGGCTCTTGTAATTCTGCAGCGCCAGCGGGGCCGGCGGCATCTGGGGCCCCTGCATGGTCCGGACGACTGGGACACTCGGCGGCGTCGGCGAGACGCGCTGCCGTTTGGTCGGAGCGTCTTGGCTCTGCACGTACGCGCGCGCGACTGGCGAGCCGCCGTGGCGGGTGCGTGCGCAGTAGAGGTCCCAGAAGATGGCCCACCACTCTAGCAAGAAGCCGTTTGGCGAGTCGGCGAATGTATCTAGAAACGTTAGCACGAACGGCGCTGTCACGGAGGACATTATCAACACTCACCCGCCGCCTCTGGAGGCGCCGTGCGGGCCTCCTGCCGGAAGACGCGTGCGGGCCTCCTGCCGGAAGACGCGTGCGGACTCGGCAAGGTTTTGTTTGAGGAGGTACTCGTGAATGTAGTGGTTGAGCAGGGCCCGGCCATACTGGAGACCGGGTGCCGGCAGGTCGGGAGACGTGTTCATGGCGAGTTTAAACTGGTGGCTAATTGAAGGAAGAAAAAAAAAAAAAAAAAAAAACACATATGTATACAAAATATAAAATACAAAAATTATATTGATTAATCCTGTAAAAATAAACCAGCCATGAGCGCTAGATGATCACTCGGGTACCAGTACTGTTGGGGCATTCCCTTCTCGGTCATCTCGTTGAATTTAGGGAGAACAAGCAGCTCGCGCAAGACGACGCTGTCACCGCGCTCAATTACAAAGATATAGTCGACGGTGTCTTTATAGTCGGTTCCCCACGTCGTAAAGTGCGGTTCACGGTTCAGATGGCTAGCGTAAAGACTGCGCACGGTCCGGCCCTGGAGGTCGTAGAGAGGTTCCAGTGCGTTGACACACGTTTTGACGTACTTGTCGGTCATGTCGGGCTCGTTGGTGCCGTCATGGCGTACGTCGGTACAAATGCGATATGTCGAGTGGAGCACCGGATCTATGTCAATTTTGACAAACCCCCACCGGTGGTAGAGATGTTTGAGACTCTGCGCGAGTTCCGAATAGCGGAGGGGTTCGTCAAAGAGGAGCTTGTACATGGGCTGATGCGGAGCGCAATTGAAGTCGCCGCCGATGATGATGGGCCATTCTGTGTCGAACTCGAGTTCCATGTCATCGGCCATTAACAAGGCGCGTTGGACCAGCTGGCCGCACTGTATCGCGCGCTCAAAGTCCAGGTTCGGGTTCCATGCGAGGTGCGTAGTACCGACAACGATGCCACGGGTGACGTCGCTGTCACCGTTCAACGCCAGTGCAACGATCATGCCGCAATTGTCTGTTTTTCGCCTGTTGAGGAACCCGGGGAGAGGTTCTTGCGCGTAGTGGACGATCTGGGATTTCAAGATCCGGAACCGCGAGGAATAAGCAATAATCAGACCGTGGCGTCTGCCTTTAATAGTGGCGAATGTCGGCTTGAGACCGATGCCGCAGATTGCGGAGTTCCAGTTTGCGAGCCGGTCTTCGTCGACTTCTTGTAGTAGCACAATGTCGGGGTGGTAATGTTTTAATTCGGCGCAAATTTTGTCGAAACGCAGCGGAAAAGAGCGGCTCCGGGCTGAAAAGTTAGCTTTACGGCATGCTCAAAAACACGAAAAGTACATACAATTGCTTTCTGGAAACTGTTTTTTATTGGTCAAATGCCTTGAAAGTGTATTGTACGTCATGACGCGGAAAGATTCGCCGGTCTCAATGACCTCGATTTTTCTCAACTTCATTGCAAATTGGATTTATTGAGGGAAGAGGAAGAGAAAAAAAAAAAAAAAATATATATATATATATATATATATATATATATATATTTATACTTGAGTGTGTGTGTGCGTTTTTTTTGTCTTACAATGTCATTATAAAGTTTATAAAAAATATGACTAATGATGGAACAAGCGAATGTTGTTTTCTACATAGACAAGATCAAACGAGTTGGCGGCAGCAAGAACGGCCTTGTCCTGGACGGAACCAAAAGGAGCGGAGATGTAGCTGGCACCGGAGCGGACGGCGCGATAGACATTGTCGGAGAAAGGGAAGAAAGCATCAGAGGCCAATGCGACGCCGGTGTTTTTGGCGAGCCATTGCTGACGTTCTTCGGCAGAAAGAGGTTCTGGGAGTTCAGCAAACTTGGACTCGTATTCTTCCTTTTCGGGGCCGCTGGTGGGGATCTGGTTGCTGACGAAGAGGTCAATTGCGTTGCTCTTGTCGGGACGCTTAGTGCCTTTAGCCCACTTGAATCCGAGGACGCGGGGATGCTGGCGGAGCCACCAGTTGTCAGCCTTGTCACCGGCGAGACGGGTGCAGTGGATGCGAGACTGCTGGCCGGCACCAAGACCGACGACCATGCCGCCCTTTGCGTAGCAGACAGAGTTTGACTGGGTGTACTTGAGGGCGATAGTGGCGACGATGAGATCGACGAGGGCCTGTTCGGGGAGGTGTTTGTTATCGGAGACAATTTCCTTAAAGGTGGAGGCGTTGATGATTGCGTCGTTGCGCTTTTGTTGGAGGGAGACGCCGTAAACCTGGCGGGTTTCGAGGGAATCGGGGTTGTAGTTGGGGTCGATTTGGAGGACGCAGTACTTGCCGCCCTTTTTCTTTTGGAGGATGGCGAGGGCCTCGGGTTCGTAGCCTGGAGCAATGACACCGTCAGAGACTTCTTTAGAGATGATTTGGGCGGTGGGGAGATCGACAATGTTGGAGAGTGCGATCCAGTCGCCAAAGGAGGACATGCGGTCGGCGCCGCGGGCACGGGCGTAGGCGTTTGCGAGGGGCGAGAGGTTTTCAATGTCGGAGACAAAGTAGAGTTTCTTTTCTGTGTCAGAAAGGGGAAGGCCTACGGCGGCTCCGGCAGGAGAGACGTGTTTGAAGGAGGCAGCGGCGGGGAGGGAGAGGGCAGCAGAGAGTTCCTTGACGAGGGGCCAAGAGTTGAGGGCGTCGAGGAGGTTGATGTAACCGGGGGAGCCGGAGAGGACCTTGAAGGGAAGGTCTCCCAAGGACACAAATGCCTGGGCGGGTTTTTGGTGGGGGTTGGCGCCGTAACGAAGAGGAAGCATTGCGCGGTCCTCGGAGTACTGTTTGCGGAAGAAGTCGGCAATGGCGGCGTCGTACTCGGCGGTTTGTTCAAAGGCCTTAAGGGCGAGTCTGTTGCGGGTGTCGGTGGAAATGGCGCCGGCAGTGAGTTCCTTGATGAAGATATGGTAGTCGACGGGATCAGAGAGGATGGTGACACGGGCGTGGTTCTTTGCAGCGGCACGAAGAAGAGTGACACCTCCAATGTCAATTTCCTCGACGGCCTCGTCGATGGTGACATTTACTTTGGAGATGGTTTCCTTGAAGGGGTAAAGATTGCAAACGACAAAGTCGACCTTGTCGATGCCTTGTGCTTGAAGATCTTTTTCGTCGGACTCAATGTTGCGGGCGAGAATGCCTGGGGGAGAGAGGTTAGGTTTTGGAACAAATCAATATATATAAATAATATGTAAAGAAAAAAGCAACATACCACCGTGGACAGCCGGGTGCAATGTTTTGACACGACCCGAGAGCATTTCGGGTGCGTGAGTGATGGAGCTGACGTCTCTGGAAACGGGTGTTAACAGGGTACCGAACTAGAAAACTCGAAAATACTCACTCCACCGGAAAGCCTGCGCCACGGACCATTTTGGCGGTGCCGCCGGACGCGAGGATGCGGACGTTGTTGTCAACGAGACCTTTGGCGAGGTCGAGCAGGCCGGTCTTGTCGTAGACAGAAAGAATTGCGGTTTTCTGAGGAGCCATTGTGCAGTACGGAGGAAGGAAAAAAAAGAAAAAGAAAGAAAAGTAAATTATAAAGAAAAAAGAAAAAATCAACAAATTATAAAGTTTAAAAAATAGGTTGGTCGAGAAAGAATCATGTGTCGGGCACGTGAAGTATGAGTCACTACATGTGATATTCATGTGATGAGTTAAATTAGGGTTTTACTTCCGGGTAACCCTAATCACATGACTATTTACTCCTTATAAAAGCAAATTTTTATTGTAATTTTTATTTTTTCTTTTCTTCTTCAACGCAAAAATTCATCAAAAGGAACATCGCAAGATGTAGTGTCGACACGAGGCGGCCCTCACGGAGCTTTAAGCCCAGGACACGTCGACGTACAATAGTCTTTTGAGAGAAGAAACACACCGATCTTGGGTGCAGCGGCTCATTCTGCGGCACTTGTGCTAGCTAAAGAGCGACCCGTCGTGGCCTCGTATGGGGGCGGCTGCAATGATTGGTGGGACATTTATATTTGTAGTTTTCAGTTTAAGTTGTAGATTTTACGTGAATGAAGTTCGTGTCTGCGTAACGTTAAGATGGTTATTAATACGATCAAGATGGCGTTATGCTTAACGTTAAGATGGCTATTAATACGATCAAGATAGTGTTACGCGTAGCGTTAAGATGTCTTTCATTATTTGATTAAGCAATTAGATTAAACTATTTAATATGCTTTTCTTAATCCAGTTTTCGTTTTAACCCGTTAATCGAGTTCACTATAAAATTATTTACCCCTTAATCCACCACCGTAAAATTACTTAATCCATTCTTAACCCTCTCTTACCCCCCTAATCCACCCTTAACCCTCACTTAACCCACACCCACCCGGCTCGGCCTTCCTTCTTTCCCGGATCCTTCCCTTCTTCTTCCCACCATCCACAAACAATGCTCCGTCCGCTCGCTTTTGCCAACGGCACCTTTCTCGTTCCGGACCCGCCCGTCGTGGCACCCGTCCTGCGCCCGTCTCTCTTGTCCTGGATCTCGGACCCGCATCTCGCTCTCCTCCTGCCCGTCGTGGCCTACTGGACCTACGGACTCTTTTTCCACTACCTCGACACCCATAACTACTTTGTCCGCCACCGCCTCCATACACCCGAAGAGCTCCTCAAACGGAACCGCTGCTCTCTTGCTGACGTCGTCAAGGCCGTCCTCATCCAGCACTTCATTCAGACTTCTGCTGGCCTCGTCGTCAACTACATGGAACCCCCGGAACTCGCCGGGTTCGAACCCCTTTATCTCTGGCGCATCCAACATTTCTTTCCTCTTGCTGCCGGTGTCGGGCCAAAGCAGCATCACGCCTTCACTCTCTTCGGGCCCCTCGTCAAACTCTTGTCCCTGTCGTCCTATCGCATCGCCGCCCCCGTCGCCTGGCTTGTTTACTATCTCGCCATCCCGTTTGCAAAAATTTTCCTCGCCTTTCTCATCATTGATTCCTGGCAATATACCCTCCACCGCTACATGCACCAAAACAAGTTCCTCTATCGCCACCTCCACAGCGTCCACCACCGGTTATACGTCCCGTACGCTTTTGGCGCCCTCTACAACAGCCTCCTCGAAGGTTTCCTCCTCGACACCCTCGGCACCGGCCTCGCTCACATCGCCGTCGGCCTCTCAGCCCGCGAAAGCATCGTCCTCTACACATTCAGCACCCTCAAAACCGTCGACGACCACTGCGGCTACCAGCTTCCCTACGACCCCTTCCAAAAACTTTTTCCCAACAATGCCGCCTACCACGACATCCACCACCAGCACTTTGGCATCAAGACAAACTTTGCCCAGCCCTTCTTTACATTCTGGGATACCATGTGCGGCACCCGCTATCCCCTCCTCGAAAAGTACGAGGCCGAGCAGAAACGTCTGCGCGAGGAAAACTACCGTCTCCACCTTCAAAACAAGGCCAAGTCCGAGTAATGTAGTCTTGTATAATATTGTAATATAGCCTATTCTTCAGATCCGCATCTTGTCCAGTGCATAAATCACTGCCGCCGTGTCTCCAGTCCTTTTTTCAATATTGCTCGTTTGTATTGGTTAATAAATGGGACGTTGAACTTTTTTTTAAATTTTTTGTAACTTCAATATCCTTTTGCCGGCATTCAATCGTTAATCCACTGATTCAGTCATGGTTTAAAAGATCCCACAGCCAGTTTGATATCCACTCCTCTTTTTCAAATACTCGGTGAATCAGTCATTGAAACCCTCGACCCAAACTAAGTATGCTGATCTCCAATCCAGTTTGTGCTTAATGTCCATCAACCAACCCGTCAACCGCGTTCCGAAATCCAAGGTTTGGCGATAATCCTCTTGATAAGTACAACTGTTCATCACTGGGATATCGTGCAATTCAAAAATCTTTAATCCGTATCTCTCGACGTTTCTTTACTCTACAAAGTTCAAAATATAAACTCATACCCCTTTGGCATGTTCAAAAACAATACCCGACTGGCATCACCACTCCTACCACTCATACCCGACTGGCATCACCACTCCTACCACTCATACACCTCCTTGCAGTACCCTTCCGTCACGCTCTCGTCCTTTCCATACTCCCGCGCCCACCCCGCAAACCCGCGCTCCAGCACGTACACCTCGCGGCCCGCCGCCGCCGTGCCCGCAATGTGCCGCACGTACGCCGCCGCGCAGCTCGGGCCACGCTGCTGCGACAGCTGGCAATGGAACACGACCTGCGGTTTCGCAGGCACGCGGTCTATCTGCGAGTGGAAGGTCGACGAAGGAAGGTTCACCGAGCCGCGAATATGGCCCTGCGCAGGTTAGTAACAAAAAACAAATAAATAAATAAATAAAATACTTACGCCGACACGGTCCTCATCACGCACATCAACAATTGCTAGATTTTTGCGGATCGACGGGTTGTCGAGCCACGATTTGAGTGTCGCCGCACTAATCACTGTCGGTCGTGTCATGTTGTATAAAGAAATATACAAAAAAAAAAAAAAAAAACCCAATTTATATTCCATTTACATACATACACCACATGGCCTACACCCATTTGTAAACTCCCAAACCGGGAAAAACTACACCTTTTGTAAATTGCCCTTTTTCGAGGACCCAGCACGCTTTCTGTGCCGTTTCTTGTTGCCGCCTGGCTCCGACTTGTGCCGGTTTTGGTCTTGTGCCGGTTCTCGTCCGTCTTGGACTCCGGCTTGGACTTGTGCGGCATACTAGAACCCGCCCCAGACTGTTTCTTGGACTTGTGTTGCGGGCCCGTAACGTCGCCAGGCTGTCTTTTCGGTTTCTTTACAGAGAGCTGACCCAAACTCAGGCTCGAGGCCCGGCTCGTACACCGACTGAGCGAACGGCTAGCACACCTGCTAGACTGGCGACTCATCTGTTTCGTGATTGAAGCTGCTCGGCTGGCTGTCGCTGCGCTTTCAATCAGCGCCTTTGTAGCAATGTTGAACTCTTCATTGACCCGACGCAGTTCCTCGTCCATACCATTAAACTGCAAAGACCCCTTTTCCAAACTGGCTGCATCCTCCTCATATGATGATCTAGCAGGCCTTGTCTTGTGCTGGCGACTCTTTTTGGACGACTTGGAAAACTTTTTTCTCAACGTTCCACAAGACTTTTTCTGAGCAACTCGAATTCCTTCATCTAATTCGTTCTCATATCCAACCTCCTTGCTCATACTCCTAGACCTAAGCATAGTTTTGACGGCTCCCAACGACTTGTTTTGCTTAACCTTTTCGCTCTTGGCCATTTCATTTCCAACATCAAAATTGCTCCTGAAATCAGGGTCGGCGCCGTTATCTGACGAAGTAAACGACTTGGCACTCGGTAAATCTGCGTAAGCAGACTTGCTCTTGGAAAACAAGCGGCTTGCCTTTTTCGAAATGGAACGCGAAATGTGCCCGCTTCTCGCATCGCCATCTACACTATCCTTGCTGCTGCTTCTCTTGCCATGGCTGCTACCCAGCTTGGTGATTGTCTCTTGCATATCTTTTTCGCAGAGGTTGTGGATTGCAGAGTTCTTTGCCGTCTGCGACCTTGTCTTTTTGCATTCTTGTTTAGATAACTCAACTAGATCATTCTTTTTCAAAGCTTCGCAGTTCTCAGGAAAAGCAACAAAAGACATCACCGAGTTGTCAAATCCAGATAAAGACTTTGACCCTGAGTTTTGTTCCTTTTGCATCAATTGGTTTAATGAATTTGTGTCCTGACAAGAAATGGGCGCAGAAAGCGGGTATTCCATATGGTAACTGCCCAGAAAACTGTCTGCATCAAAAGGCGATCCGCTATTGTTTTCGAAATTCAAGGAAAGATGTTTAGTCACTTTTGCCTTTTCTTGCTTTACGGGCTTGGGATCAGGATTAATTTCTTCAAATGACTCGGCTTTAAAGCTAGAGAAATCTCCAATATCAAATGGTATCTCTCGTGGGTTGATAACATCTCTTAATTCACTAAATGACTCGGCACTTCCATATTCTTTGGACTCAGAGCTCACGTCAACAGCAATAGATTCAATCGCATCCTTTTTTGCGTTGCGCTCAGCATCAAAACTTTCCACCCTTGGCGACATTGTGGCATCCGAAACGACAGTCTCGTCGCTATCAAGCGAATTTGTTGAAGAATCAGAACCCTCGGACTCATCCTTTTTCGACAAGTCAACCCTCTTTCCCTTCATCAAAGTGCTTCCGCTATGCTTGAGCCGAGACACATTGTTGATTGTCGCAAACTTGGAAAAGGTTCTTCTCAAAGTACCTCTTATTCCTGGTTCGTCAACACAATCATCACCAGACTCGTCAGAATCTGTAGTTGTCCATGAATCTGCACTTGTTGCCCGCTTCATATCAAAACTTGAAAACCGTCTAGTCGATCTTTTCTTCTTCAATTCCTTTTCGGCACTCTTTATACTCTCCAACACCTTTTGTGAATTCTTCTTGGCTGCCTTTTCGCTATGAACCTTTAACCGGTCAATCTTGTCCTGGTGATGCTTTTCGCTAGCTGTTCGTGCAAGACTACTGTATTCGTCAGTCTTTTTAGACTTTAGTCTTTCCCAGTCCTCACCCAGTGCTTCGCATAATACCTTGCGAATACGTCTTCCGTTTTTACTCTTTCGACCACCCACGCTCTCAATTACATTGTTAATGACTGTCATCAATGCTTGGGGTTCGGTGTCCTTGAGGTTTGTCAAAACTTCACAGCATGAGCTGTCAACACGCGGATGTGTTAAATCAATGTCAAACTGATCCAAAATGTAAAGGACATAATCTGTAGGACTTTCTTCGGGCAGCTGAGCACGATACTTGTCGACAGAGTCCTTTGACAACAGTTTCAAGTTGTTTGATTCCTTGAGAGAGTTGCTTTTTCCATACCGTACATTGATTTTGGGGTTTGGCACAGCCAGGTTTGATTTGGGCTGGTCAAAGGATATGGAAGACAGTTTGGAATCGGCAGGCGGATGGATTGATTCATAAGCTTTTGCGGCCGAAAGTAAAATCTTGTCATTTTCAGGCAATTCGTTTTTTGTATAAGATATACCGAGTGGTGAGACAACGGTTTCATTCTTTGCTGGGCTTTCAGTTCCTTTATTTTGAAAAGATATGGGTGCATTCAAATTTGGTTTAGAGTCAGAATGTTTCACACGAAAAGAAGCTGAAGCCGAGGCAGAAAGCGGACCGTACGGATGAGTAGTCCCGGGAGTCATGGAGTTGCCTATTTTTGCTGGGTTTGGGGGATACCTAAAGTCCAAAGACTTTTCGAGATCGTCTGGGTTAAAAGCCTGTAAAGCTTCGTCTTCAGACTCTGAAGAAAAAAACTTTGTATCCACTTTGCACAATGCTTTTTTAATATTGGCACCAAAGTAGTTTTTTCCAATGTCGAACCCAGAATCCGAATCGGAATCCATATTCAGGCTTAGTTTTTTGTGCTGGAATGGGGTGCTAGCCTTTACGGGCCTTTTCCTAAAAGATTGTGTAGATGATAGATTAGAAGAAGACTGGACATCATTAACCAAAGCAGGAGTCGCTACTCTTCCTGCCACGCGTTTGAAACGGAATTGGCCGTGTTTTGAAGAATGAGTGGCAGTTTCATCAGAAGAGGCATCGCTGTTTTGCAAAGCGTCCGAGCCATCTGCACTAGTAGATTGGGAAGCTTCAGAGTTGTTTACAGTTTTCAAGGTGCTGGGACTAGTAGTACTATTGAAGCTAGAAGATTGAGAGAAGGAAGATGTTGACTGGGCATACTTGTTGCGAGCAAAGTCTTTTTGTTTTTTAAGTATTTTCTTTTGTTGAGATTTGATATTTCGATGACGGTACTCTTCGTCAGACTCGTATCCAGAGTCTCTATAGTCCGAATCCAAATATGGTGTATTAAAGGTTGATTTTGGAGGCTTTGAGCCATGTTTTGATTTTTTATCGGCATTACGGGAGTGATGATTATGAGGGGTTCGGATGACTGAACCTGAGCGATGAGAATTTGAATGATATGTATCATCTTCGTACTCCAAATCATGACGAGAAAGAATTGAAAAACTGGAGCAAAAGGCATGAAATAATGACAATATAGTTAGTAGAGTACATTAGTACATTTATAATTCAACATACAAGCTTTTATTTTTCAAAGAAGCCGTTTTACGAAAGCCATGTTTAAGACTGGTCTTTCTAAAGTTGTCAATTGGAGTATCAGTCTCGTCTTCAGACCAGTCGATTCTGTCATTATTGTCTGACGAGGAAGAATCATGCGAATCCGACACCGTGTTACGAGATTTTGAATCGCGATGGATTATTTCGTGTGCATTTGACGAAGAACGCAATCGTCCCCGAGGAATCGGACGAGACTTTGTACAGCAAAACATGAGGTATTTTGAACGCAATGAAATGGGTATTTGAGTTTGTATTGTTGATTTCCAGTCAATTCACTGTTGATGGTAACAGAAAAACACGACTGGTTTGTCAAAATCTTTCATCTGTAAACAAATTTACAACAAGAAGCTAGTTGTAAATGTCAGCTTAGTCATCATTACCCCAGACAAGCAGCCGCATAGTTCGGTCCGAGAATGCGTCACGAGACCAATAACCGAAGTGTGCAGTGTAAAAACCGAGTTATCCGGACTTGGTACAATTTGGATTATTCAAGTTTTTACATTTTTTGTAATGGGACAATGAGTCAGCATTTGCCATTATTAATAAAAACCGTTGCAGACAAAATGTAAAATTGTTGTCTTCTGTACGGCTCCAAATTACTATTTGGTATTTGGAAAAAAAGTATAAAATCACGACAATTTTTCTCGAATTGTATATTTTATTTTTTTTTTAAACCGTTTTCAATACTTAAAAACTTGTATACCATTTTATTTTTTTTTTTAATATAAAAATCAACGACATTGCTTTATTTTTACCTTGCATTCATAAATATTTTTGCATTTTATTTTATATCAAAACATTTGTATATATTTAATAAATAGAAGAAAAGAAAAAAACAAAAGACTCCATGCCTGAATTGCATTCCGTTTCGTCGTCTAATTCAACTTCCTTGGGTACTTCAGACACGACTGATAGCAACAAACCTACCCAATACACTTCTCCAAGCAGACGATCCAGCATCCAATCTAATGATCTCCGTAAAGTGAGTTCCGCAGCATCTTATAGATCGACACAGACCGGGTACTCGGTCAAAGATATTTATGGAGACACTCCTGAAACCCAAGTCAATCTTCAACGGTTAAAAACCCGAGAAGAAATTGTTTCCCGCGTCACATCGCACCGGTTCATTGACGACGTAGTGATTCCCGATGAAGAAAAGGGAGTTCCAGAAGATGGTGAAAACTTTGTCGACATTGATCCAGAACTGGTTACGTGGGAAAGTGAAGACGATCCTGAAAACCCGAGAAACTGGTCCCGGTCCGAGAAATGGGTCATTGTCTCGATTGTCTCGCTCTATACATTTGTATCGCCGTTAGCGTCTTCCATTTTATCTCCAGCCGTTGAGAATATGGCTGAAAATCTGCACGTCACCAAGAGAATAGAGTTGTCGCTTTCAGTATCCATTTTCGTGCTGGCGTGGGCCATTTGTCCACTCTTTGTTGCCCCACTCTCAGAGATTTTTGGTCGAAAAATCGTCTTGAATACCTCGATTGTCCTGCTCGTCATTTTCAACATGGCCAGCGCCCTGTCACGCAATATTGCGCAGCTGCTCGTGTTTCGGTTCCTTGCTGGGTGTGCCGGTGCTCCTCCACTATCGATTGGCGGAGGTACCATGGCAGACTTGTTTAATGACAATGACCGAAACACTGCGCTGGCCTTTTATTCTTTGGGCCCCACAGTCGGACCCGTCATTGCGCCAATCATCGCCGGGTTCATTGCTGAGCACACGACATGGCGATGGGTTCTCTGGGTACTGACCATCATGACTGGTGTCATTGCTGCAGTCGGACTCGTCTTTTATAAGGAAACATATGCTCCAATCCTCTTGCAAAGAAAGGCCAGCCGCTTGCGCAAAGAGACCGGCAACGAGCATCTGCACACGGTTTACGAGCTCACAAAGATTCCCTTCCGTACACAACTCTACATTGCCGTGACCCGACCCATCCGTTTGATCATCATGCACCCAATCATCACGGGTCTCGGTCTGTATATGGCCTTTGTGTACGGCTTCATGTATCTCATGCTCGTGACGTTCCCCCGGCTCTGGCGCGTGTACTACGGGTTCAGTCTCGGCATCAGCGGTCTCATGTACCTCTCCCTTGGTATCGGCTTCTGTTCTGGCATTGTTGTCTGGGCGTGGGGTATCCAGCGCGTCTACCTCTACCTGACCGAACGCAACAACGGCGTCCCGAAACCCGAGTACCGTCTCCCGCTCGTCCCCTTTTCAGCCGTCTCACTCGGCGTCGGTCTCATTTGGTACGGATGGAGCGCCGAGGCTCGCATCATGTGGCTGATGCCCTCCATTGGTGCGGGCATTTTTGCCTTTGGAATTGTCGCGGTGTTTCAAAGTATCCAAAACTACTTGATTGACATGAACCCCCGCATTTCGGCCTCGTCGCTGGCGGCCGCCCAAGTCTTTAGATCCTTTATGGGCTTTGGGTTCCCGCTGTTTGGACAGGCCATGTACAACAAGCTCGGCTACGGATGGGCAAACACGCTGTCGGGTATTCTGTGCTTTGTATTGGGAATTCCTTTCCCGATATTTGTGTATATATATGGCGAGAGATTGAGAGAATGGGCCAATAAACGGTTCGAGGCCGAGCCCGGAATGAAGTAAGGAAAGTAATTTTTTTGTCGGGACGTTGAAACTGTTGACGGGTCCAGTCTACTTTGGAAAACTCGATCCAACGTTAATAAACCAACCGTGCACTCTAATTTACCCCTTTGCTATATTTAAACAGACGCGTTTTGCATATTAATATATATACGCAACTCTTTGTCCAACTTTATTGTAACACAAACTATATACTAAAAATACCAACAATATTAGCTTATTTTTTCAATGCAACGTAGTTTGCCGGGAAAAGACCTTGTTCGCCCGCATAGGTACCAAACCACCAGTCGATCTCGACCTGGTCTATATCGGTGATGTAGGCACCTTCGGGGAAGGAGATTTCATTGTCCTCCAACGCCTTGTAGTCATACTCGGCAACGGCGACAGTGCCCTTGAGCAGCTGAACGTAGTCAGCAGGAACCAGTCCTTCCTCGCCGGTCTCGATGTTGCGTGCTTGCCACCATTGCTCGTCGGGGAAGCCGACAATGTCGACAATCTGGCTTTCTGCCAAATTGAGCTCATTGTCCTCATCCTTGACATATTCATAAAGGACAATGGCGTTCATGGGCAGCTTGATATGGTCAAGTCCAGAAGTGTGGGCAGGTTCTTCTTCTTCTTCCACCTCAGGTTCGGGCTCGGGTTCAGGAGTAGCGACTCTAGGAGGAAGGCTGGGGGCACCAGTTGAAGAACCTGGAAGAGGAGGAGTAGCGCCAGGTGCCATAATGATGGGAGGTAAGTTTCGTTTAGGCAAGTCTGGAACTGGCTCATTTCTTGCAGGAAGGGCGGGAGATTCTTCTTTAGAGTGTCTTGAGGGAAGAGCAGGTGCTTCTTCCTCTTCTTCTTCTTCTTCTTTAGGGGGAGGAGGAACGCTGCGGGATGGAGGAGGAGGAAAATCGGCAGGAGGAAGGTTTCTAGTTGGTGGAGTAGGAATGTCGGCAGGAGGAGGAGGAGGAACACTACGAGTAGGAAGAGAAGGAGGAGTGGGTTCCGGTTTAGACTGGGCAGGCTTTGCAAAATTGGCAACAAATTTAGCCTTTAGGTCAGAGATGTCTTCCTCTTCATCATCAGAATCGGGCTTGGATTCTTGACTGATTGAAGTGTGGGCAAATTTAGACTGAACCTCTTCAACCTCTTCTTGCTCGACAGGAGCAGACGAGTATTTACCTTGCTTCTCGGCCCACAATTGTGCTGGGGACTTTGTATCGTTAACAAAATCCTTGTTGGGCTTAGAACTTGAGAACTCGCTCTTTGGAAGAGGTGGAGTAGTTCCAGCACGCGAAGCGGCGGGAGAGAAACGTGAAGCCACTGAGTTTTTGGTCTTGGGTTTGGGCAAGTCGGTGAGACGTTCAGCGTTTTGGAAGGCGTTCATTCGCTCTTTGAGGGACTTGGGACGGTAATCTTCATCTTCGTCATCATCTTGGACAGCTGGTTTAGAGTTGAATGCCTTCATACGATCGTGAACGCTCTTTGGGGTGTCATCTTCAGGGTTAGGCTCTTCCTCCGGTGTTGGCTTGGGCTTGGGTTCAAACTTGGGTTTAGACTCGACATTTCTACTGGCACTTGACTCAATTTCCTCCTTTTTGTTGGCATTTGCACGGAGGGCCGAGATGTCGACCTTGCCAATTGGCTTATAAGAGCTCTGGAGGGGCTCAGGCTTGGGGTTAAAACGGTTATCTTGGGCCTGGGCTCTAATTGCCTCAATATCGACTTTGCCAATGGGAGTGTAAGAACCCTTGACGACTTCGGGTTTAGAAAAAGAGGGTTTGGGAATAGAGACCTTTTCAGGTTTAGAAGCGGGTTCGGAGTCCCTGTCGGATTTAGAAGAGAAGGAGGAGGGTTCAGTGGCAGAGGCCTTGATGGCGGAGATGTCTACTTTGGTGGGTTTATAAGCGGAAGTAACGTGTGAAACTTTACCGTCATCCAAGACAGGAGGGGCATCGCCCCAGTCGTCTTCGCTAGCGCCGGTGGAGGATTGGGCGTATTGGGGTTTACGGGAGAGCGCGCCACGGAAAGAGGAGTTTGCCGAGTAGTTTGCCCCAGAAGCGGATGATACTTTCTTGAGGATTTGGGAGACTGTGAGGTCGTCTTGGGATCTAGCGATGATTTGGACATGGTAGCCGCGGAAATAGCTTGCAATGGTGGAGAAGTGGGCGTTGAAGTGGCCTTTTACATGTTCTGGGATGCCTTCGCCAATCCAGCCAACGAGAACGAACTTTGGGAGATTAGAATTTGGATCAATGACTCGGGCAAAACCATACTGGACTTTACCGTCGTCAAAGCAGTCGACAAATTCTTGCAAATCGGATGCTGTGGTGGGTTAGTAATGATGATAATAATAATAACAATAGTGGACAGGCAATTGAGTTGGCATACCACCATGATCGAAAATGCGTAGGGTATTAGAAGTTCCTACATAGTTGAAGACGGCCCAAGAAGTTTGAGGATCATTTGAAACGATGGTATCGTAGAGATGTTTGATCTCTTTTCCGTTGGTTGAAAGATCGATTGAGAGTGACATATTTAGCGGGATTTTTCTTTTAAAAAAAAAAAAAAAAGAGTTGATGGTAAGAAGAAAGGAAAAAATGGAGGCTGGGTCGCAAATGAGCTGGCCAGTATACACGTGATGTGAATAGATATGAGTTCAGATGAGTGGGCTTCCATTTTGTTCTATTGACGTGGGTCAGTTGTATAAATAGAGGTTGAATTCCCAAAACTATGATCAACACCAATATCGACAAAACAAAAAATGCCAATCTGCGAACAAGACACGTATCTGATTGACAGGGCCTTTGATGAAACCTTTTCGAAAAAGGCATTTTCTGTGCTGAAAGAGAATACTGCATGGACTCAAATGCAGCATCGAGGAGGAGATGTACCACGATTGATTTCAGTACAGGGCCAATACAAACAGCGTCCAGACGGGACGTGGTGGTATCCATTGTACCGCCATCCAGCTGACCGACAGATTGAATGCAGTCCGTTTGATTCAATTGTGCAAGAGGTTGCAGATGTTTTGAATGGCAAGTATGGACACTTGTTACCAGCAGGTAAAGAGTTTAATCACGTGCTGATTCAGTGGTATCGAGATGGACAAGACTTGATTACGGAGCATTCAGATAAAACGTTGGATATTAATCCAGGAACGCCAATTGTGAATGTGACGTTTGGCGGGACACGCGTGATGACGTTGAGAACGAAAGAAAAGTATGAAAACAAACGAGGATTAGAGCGACGATCAGAACGGGTTGAGTTAGGAGACGGATCAATGTTTGTGCTTGGACAAGCAACGAACCAGAAATGGATTCATGGGATTCGAGCTGATAAGACTGGTGGAGTCGATGAGCGTATCAGTTTGACGTTTCGAAGCATTGGGACGTTTGTGAGGCAAGACTTGAGACGGATCGCCGGTTTGGGTGTGGAAGGAAATAATGAGGTGGCGGTGGAGAATGATGCCACGGCCGTCGAAGCGTTGTTTCATATGTTTAGTACCGAAAACAAGTCTAGTACAAAGACGAGAAGCGAGATTTATGGCGGTGGCTGTAATACGTTGTTTTAATAAATGAATTATTAAATCCTTAAATGAAATTAATAAATGAAAATTTAATAATTGGAAACTACAATACAGTAAAAAAAAACTCGCCTGATAACAGTATCACGTGTCGTGACATCAGCAAGAATGCAGCAGCCGTGTTATTTCCAAATCAGGTAGAGATGGTCAAACAGTGCAGGCCGAAAAAAGACAAGCTAGTGCTTGATTGAGGCAAGTGCGTAAAGAAATGGCTGGAAGTGGTGATTTTTTGCACTGGTTGGGATTTGGGTGGGAGGACTGACGAGTGTGTTTTTGCATTGAGCGGATTTGATGAGGTTTTTATATGGTTAGAAAACTGGAATGATTAGTTTTTTGACATGATTAGATTTTTAACATGATGGTTTTTTGAAAAATGATTAGTTTTTTGACATGATTGGAAAATTAACATGATGAGAAAATTAACGTGATTATCTAATATACACACGCAAGTCTTATTAATTGATGATTAATTGAGTTTTACCCTTGTCTCTTTCCTGTCATGACATTTTGTGTACCAAACCATTTGCCTGCCCGAGCACACACAAATACGAGTCATGTGATGTATTATTGTAACATCTTGATAATTCACGTGACTGACAAGGGCGTCGAGCAGCGCTGCACCTGCAATAACACTCCTCTATATGCGTCAAGTGTGGCATTGTAATGTAACCTCAACCCATACCCTGCGACTATCACTTGCTGTTGCTAAACGACTATAAATACGCCTTCTTTCGCACTTTTTCGATATTTCTTATTTTCGATTTTTTTTTTTCGATTTTGATTTTTTGAGTTTTTCGTTTTCTATAAAGCCGCCAGCTGCGCTTGCTCTGTTTTTCGCGTGTGCCTCGGTTTTTTGTTCTTCTTACTGACCAACTCATTTTTCGCTCTTTTTCGTGATTTTAATCAAACTATTTTTCATTTAACAAATCCGTTTTTCATTCCTTTTTTCTTTTTTTTTTCTTCAATTTCTTTTTTTTCAACTATATTTCGACATTTTTATTATTATTATTATTATTTTGATTCATTTCGTTTATGTATCATCTTTCTTTCTTGTTCATTCCTTCAACTTTTTTAAAAAATGTCTGAGTTTTGTTTTCCTCTACGTCCTTCCGACCCTTCCGACCCTTCCTCTCCTTCTACGACTCCTACGAAACCTTCCTTTCATCAACGGACCTTTACCGGCATCGAACTTCCCCCAGAATTCCTTCAACAACAGAAAATCGTTAACAACCCTTCTTCTCCAAATAAATCCCCAAACAAATCTCCCCATAAACGTCATCAACATCGACGTTCCGGTGCCATCTCCATCGACTTGAAATCTTCCGCTCCAGGGCTGGTCCCACCTCTTGCTTTTTCTTCTCCCACCTCTTCTATTCCTCCCGTTCCCGATATTCCCTCTCAATACACAATCAACTCGCCAACATCTCCTTCCTCTTACAAATTACATCCTCCCTCTCCAAATTCTATTCAATCTTGTTCTCTTTCAATTTTCCCCTCTCCGTCCTCTTCTTTTTCCTCTCCATCTCCTGCTTCTGACCATCATCCCTCAAAATCAACCCCAAAAGTCCAGTTCCTCGACCCAATCCAAATTTCTCTATCCCCAGAAAACCAACTGCTTCAAAAACCCTTTCAAACATCTCTATTATCTTCTCCTCAAATCCACAAAAAGGTAAAATCATGGTCCGGCCCCGTTTTATCTTCCTCCTACTCAAATACTCCTCCATCTCCTCCCCTTATCTCTGACCCTCCATCTATCCCTCCTACTAACGCCCTCTCCGAATCTCAACTCGTTGGAATCATCGACCTCGCAATCTCAGCTCCCCCAGATTCTCCCCCTTGTTACGACCCTTCTTCTCTTCATTATTACTCCTCTTCATACATCGACTCCTCCCAACTCGTCGTGGGCAACCCTACTATCCAATCGTCCGCTGCAATCTCCTCAACGTTTAAACTCTCAGAACCCGTCATTGATCTTGACGCCGCCTTGGGTCCTTTCAGAACTCCCTCGGCCTCTTCTCTCAAGTTTGAAACTTCCCATCGCCGCTCCGAATCAGCCCCAGAGTCCTCTTTTGAATCTATTAATAATAGATTCCACTCCTTCAACAAACCTGTCGATGATGAAAACGTAATCATTGAAGAAGAAGAAGAAATCATTTCTCCTGTTCTTTCTCCTGCCACCCTCGCTTCTCCCCCGTTACAGCTTCCACGTGGCAATATTTCCCTTGCCGAAAACCAAGAAGCACTTGCTTCTAATGCTTCTATAAACAGCTCCAACAGTGGTTCTGGCACAATCTCATCTTTAAACAATAAGGACAGAGATCGTGCCCGCCTGCAAAGAAATTACAATTCTTTATCTCTGGCCACTCCTCCTCCGGCTTTTGCAATGAATCTCAAAAACCACAGCTCGAGTTCCATTTTGTCTGACATTTCAGGAAACCCTTTCCACAACAGTGCCAGCTCAAACAATACGAGTCTTTCCAACATTACCTCGGTCATTAAAAACGAAAACGACGACTCCTTCATCAATGAAGAATTGTCGGATGTCGTGAATGAATCCAGCGTCACGCCGCGTGTTGCCATTGACCAACATTTGGCCAATGCCAATTCTATCAACCGGCTTTCCACTGCAACAAACGACACGCTGACTCCCTCAGTTTCTAATCCTTCACATGTCGTTGATTCACATGTGAGCAGTAACGACTCGCTTATCATCCCGCAAGGCGTATCTCCTACAGACACTCATTTATTGGCATCTTCCACCCCTCACGCCTCTCCCTTTCATTTAAAGTCGCTACGCAATGCAGATTTATTGGAAGTTCCTCCCGTTATCAGGGTTTCTCAACCTTTGAAGGAAAAGTCCTCATTCAAGTCTCTTCTCAAGTCATCAAAAGTTGAAGGAAAATCCGAAGGAAAATCTAGGTTCCGGTTCCACAAAAAAATGTCTTCTATGCTTTCACCGGAACCCAAACCAACCCCGCACACTTCTCAGCGCGCATTCAACAAAAGCCACAGCACACACGGTCTTTCTTCTTTTATGACCGACTCGCCGAAACCAAAGGGATCCATCCGACGCTCTTCGTGTGCTATGCCCAGCTCCGTGTCCAGCTTTAGCATTCCATCGGCCGTGATGTCGGCCAACGCGGTGCATCCAGACGACTTTAAAAAGAGTCACAAGAAAAAGTCTTCGCGAGTGTGGAACTGGGTCCGCAGCCGCCATTTTTGATTTTTTAAAGAAATTATGTATGCATTGAATTCTGTATTATTAGGTGAATATATTTAAACAACTTTTGCATGTATGGATTGGTCAGGTCGCGTGACTTTGTATGTATTTTGCTCTGCCTTTATCTTTATATTTTTTATTTTGTAAACCTTGATTGCTTCTCTAAAAATAAAAATGTCTGAAATCCATTTAGTTGTTTTGGTTCATGGGTGAGTTTTTTTTTTTTTTATGAAACGTTGCAGGCTCGATGGACTAACAGCCTTCAAAAGTCTTTGGGGTACGCGCGCACACATGGAGTATATCCGTACTGCGCTTCTCCGCCACCATTCCAACGATCCCAACCTAATTGTGCATATTGCACAAAGCTTTGAGTTCTACTTCACCTACGACGGGGTCGACGTGTGCGGGACCCGCGTCGCCAACGAGATCGAGGAGGTTGTCGATCAATTGAGCGAAACCGGAAAAGTGACCAAGTTGTCGGTGGTCGGGTATTCGCTGGGTGGCTTGATTTCGAGATATTGCGTTGGGTTGCTTTATCAACGTGGGTTTTTTGACGGTGCAGGAGATAAGACTCCTGACGACGTCTCGTTACAGGACACGGAGCTGCACAAGACCCTGTCGCACGGCGGCAACGCCCGTCGCCGGCCACGGGGCATCAAGCCCGTCACATTCACCACCTTTGCGTCACCTCATGTTGGCGTTGTTGCATTGGGAACAGGGCTCCTTTCCAGGGCCTACAACTGGATCTCTCCTTACGTTCTTTCCTACACCTCTCGCCAGCTGTGTCTTACTGACTCCTTTTTCGGCAAACCTCTGCTGCAGATCATGGCCGATCCGGCGCTGCCGTTCTACAAAGCGCTGGCCTTGTTTGCGAACCGCGCGCTTTACGCAAACATTGTAAACGATCACCGAACCGAGTGGTACACGAGCTATCTTGCCAAAACGGATCCGTACTCGCAGTTTGGAGCCAACAACGTGCGCGGGACATATATCGAAAACTACGGCCCGGTTTTAATAGACCCAAGCCAGCCGCTACTTTTTGCGACGCAGCAGCAACAGGACGCTCCACAGCTTTCCTTTCTCTCTAGAAAAGTAAACCAGGCCGGCCGCTTTTGTTCAATGGTTTTCAAAATCGCCAAAGTGTCGTTGGTGGTCCCGGTCTGGTTTGTTCTTTTTTTAACCAACGCCGCGTACCAGACCATGGTGTCCATGTGGCGCAAAAGGAGCTTTGTAAACTCACGCGTGTTTAAAAAGTTTGATGAAGCATTGAACTGGGGAAGCATCCAGAATACCGAAAGCCCGGTAGAAGATTCCGAGAACTACTTGGTCCCGTTTGGACTGGACGAGGTGTTGCATGAGGACGCTGGCGAGGCTTTTGATAGTCTCATGGACGCAGTCAACCATAGCTCGAATGTAGATCTCGTCGCCTCTGGCGAAGTCAAAGTATGTTTAGACATCCCGGGTACTCCCGCCAGCTCCGAACCGAGCTCTGCAACAGACGCTCGAAGCTCTACAGAGATCCGTCCCAAGGGCCTCCATCTCAATCCCACGCAGCACCAGATTATTTCCAACTTGAACAAGCTGGCGTGGCAGAAGGTCCCGGTCCACATTTCAAAGGCCGCACACTCGCATGCCGCCATCATTGTGCGGTTCGAAAACACGTTATTTGAAGAAGGCGAAAGAGTTGTTGATCACTGGGTCAAACATGTGTTTGTGATGTAGATTATATTTATTTTAATGAAATGGAATTGACGCTAGAGAAAACGAGATTTATGGTCCAAAAATAATTTACCGAGTTGTAATTGTACAAACGTCGATTCTCCACAATTTGCACAAAAAAAAAAAAGATTAATGACGTACAATTTTTCGATGTCAGGGAAAGGTTTGAAAATGTCAATGTTGAAAAAGAAAAAAATAGTCTTATTGGTGACCAAATTAGCTTCTCCAATCGCGTATCCAGGGTTAGGGTTTCAATCAATCAATTGCGAAAACTGCCATCTGGACTCGGGTCCCGACAATGGAAATCATGAATAAAAATGTTGAATTAAAAATGAAAGAGAAACTGTACAGGGCCATTAAAATTCGAAACTCGCAAGCAAAGGTGAATAGGTTTGCTTTCGGTATGAATGCTACCGATAAGACCGTTGTAGTAGCCTAACACAACAGTTTATTGGCCAGGTACAAGGACGTGGAAACCTTGATCAGAGTACTTGAACCTGAATGCATGAAGATTGCGATCCACCCATTCGTCCAAAAAGAGCTTAGCAGCGACGTGCCTTAAAATAAAATCTGGGGGTCCTTGAGCGGAATGGACTTCTGGTAGCGAGACACAAAGCTGGGCAAACCGAAGCTAGCAAAAGATAAGATCAGAAAGGGAACAAAGAGTCTGTACTAGGGGGTACTGAAGACACTATGAAAGAAGATTTCTACTGATTTATAAACTAGTATGACTCAATTTCTGCAACTCGGAGATGGTCGGTCCAAATAATACAAAAGTCTAGAGATTCTCTTACAAGAATCGTACTTGGATTTCATTGTCTTTTGAAACAATGAAACAATAAAAAAAGATCCAAGGGCACTGCCGTAGATTAGACGAAACTAGATCAACAATGAAACAATGAAAAAAGATCCAAGGGCACTGCCGTAGATTAGACGAAACTAGATCAACAATGAAATCCAATTTTCATGATTAAAATAAACGAAAACTCACATTTAATCTACATAAAATGCAATGGTCCTACCTTTAAACCTTTATGAAAATCTCTCCCAGCTAATGAAGCATGTCCTCGCTAGTGACTACAAAATGGGACATGATGAGTGGTCGCTTCGTATTGAAATGGAATTTCCAGTTATAAAAAGCCATTGTGTATAGTTGGAGTAAGACGGCTGAACTTACAGGAACGAGTATACTTGAAAGATACCGAATCACACAATATCGACAATCAGCACTCACCAAATAGAGTTGCCAGTGCAGGGCATTGATGTAGCAATTTTGAAGGCCATGAACAAGTTGAGTGATAAACAAACCGAAAAGGTGTGAATAACAACTTGAAGACATTGTGACATGTTCTTTAAGCCCAGAGAAAAAGGAGAGAATCGTTATGATTCTCAATCCAAATATTAAGACCAATTGAACCCACGAGCATGCATGCCAACTGCCTCAATGCTACGTCCAATCTCTCGGAAACGGTTGTCCAGTAAAGAATCAAAAATAGTCAAAGATAGACTGCCTAGCCAATAATTTGGCCGTGAAAGTGGATATTATCCATAGGACCAAGGCGAGTCCATGTGAAACCGGTAGTTGAGTATAAGTAAAGGACAATATCCATTGCTTAGCAAAACACAGAATATATCGTTGCACAGAGTGCGGCAAAAGTATTGGACGACATCAGCTGAAGCACTAGAAAGATTCAGGAATCCTGTCTGACCACACCAGAGTCGAGGAAATGATAAGGACCAAACTCAAAAGAATGTTGCAGAGTCTGGGTATTCTGGATGGAAGGATTTGCAAAACAGTAGCGACTTTTTTGCACTGAGAAACACGCCGCCACCGTCAAGTACAAAAAACAAACAGACAAAAAAGAAGTGAATTCGAGAAAACCAAGCTTGAAGATTTCTGATTATGAACTCGGGTGTTTTCCATGCCGCATAGTTTTCATGATCTTTGTAAATTGTCAGCAGGACTCATAATCGGGTTGTCGGAGATGTTTGTGTCCCATATGATGCAATTACATAGTCCATCATGTATGTAACAAAAGGATGCCCAGACCTGTAAATCTCAATTGACCTTGAGTCAATCCATCAAGTGTTCTTCAATGTCAAGTGGCGTCAGCATCATTGTTCTAGAGTCGAAAGAACTGAATGATTTCACTAGACTATTACCCATAGACACAGGGCTTCCGGGCCCCGAAACGTTTCGAGATTTTGGCGGCCTTTTCATCAACACAACGTGGTTTCTTGGCCCACTACTCATGTAGAGAGGACTAGAGGGTGCGCTGCTGTCGACGCTTTGCGGGTATTCCAAGTAGTCAAGAGCACTGGTCATCTTTGCATTAAAGTAGCCGTCGTCATCTTCGTATAAACTAGAGTTCTCCACTTGTGCATGAAAGCAGTCACTCTGACCACGCCTAGCGCCATAATGCAACGTGTCTAGTTCAAGTGACGGGAAATTGGGTTTATCGGCAGAGCCTATAGAAGAAATGAAACACTCTGGTATGTTGCTTAGGTCATTCCGGGAAGATCTACTTTTAATTGAATTTGAAAAGTCGAGCTCCGCGGTTGGAATTTGGGCTAAATTGGGGGTTTGCAGGTGGAGAAGAAGGTACTTTTGAGTGGTTGCACTTTTGGAACGGACAGAGAGCGGTTTGTCACCGAGATTGTCTATTGAATGAGTGTCGTGACCGACTAGACCTCTACTTTCCAAGAGAAATGGTTGAGAGGGGTACTTTATTGACATTGCATCACAAGAGCTCGCGGATAAGGAATCTAGCCTAGACGAGGCTATAGGACGGACTTTGAGATTGTTTTGAGTCTGTGATTCGTTGAGATTGTTTTGAGTCTGTGATTCACTGATAGTGTTATGAGTCTGTGATTCACTGATATTGTGTGTATTTTGTTTGGAACAAGTCAATTGATTTGGCTGTCTCAATAGGAATTGAAGAAACAAGACAATAAGAGAGATGAAAACTGCACAAAATGTTGTAAATACAAATGCCAGAATTCCGACAAAGGCCGACAGTAACACAAAGCTGAATATGAAGAAAGTCCGCGAAATAATTGCCATTAGCTGCCATAAAATAATTACAATTGAACGAATCATGATTGAACTTGGAAAAGTAAAAGAAAAGGAACAAATCGAAGCAAATCCCCACATATTACAACAAAACCAAACCTTCCAAAAACGGAAGTCGTTTACAATTGAGTTTGTTCGGAGCAGTCGGAGCCTTTTGCATCACACCACAAACACCCCACATTCATTGTATATAAACCGAGAGTTTGGTTGATTTACTACTTTATTGTATTTTAATTATACTTTTTATTTTGATTACTACCAAATATGCCTTCTCTTCCTACTGCCCAGAAAGCCATCGTCTTTGACGAACCTCGTGGAAAACTCCACTATCGTGATATTCCTCTACCCACCCCAAACAATGACGAACTATTAGTTCACGTCGCTTATTCCGGTGCCTGCCACTCCGATCTTCATGCTTGGAGAGCAGACTGGCCCTTCCAAACCCCATTCCCGCTCATTGGTGGCCACGAAGGAACAGGCCATGTTGTCGCCAAAGGTGATGCTGTCAAGAACTTTGAAATTGGCGACCGCGTCGGCGTCAAGTGGGTCAACTCAACCTGTCTCGACTGCCGATTCTGTCTCCAGGGTGCCGACGGCAACTGTCCCAAGGCAACCTACTCTGGATTCACCCATCAAGGCACCTTCCAGCAGTACTGCACCGTCAGCGCAGCCCATGCCGCACACATTCCTGAAGGCATTGACCTCGCTATGGCTGCACCCATTCTCTGTGCCGGTGTCACTGTTTACAAAGCCCTCAAGCGCTCTGACGCAAAGCCCGGAGACTCTGTCGTCATCACCGGTGCAGGTGGAGGTCTTGGCTCGCTCGCTGTCCAGTACGCAAAGGCAATGGGCTTCCGCGTCATTGGTGTCGACACCGGTGCCGCCAAAAAGGATCTCGTGTTGAGTACCGGCGGCGAGGTCTTTGTCGACTTTATGAGCGACGATGTTTCCAAAAAGATCCTTGAAGCCACAGAAGGACAAGGCGCTGACGCCGTTATCCATGTGGCTGTCTCGGAAAAGGCAGTCGAAACCTCTTTGGAGTATATCCGAGCCACCGGCACAATCGTGCTTGTAGGTTTGCCCAGTGATGCTGTCCTCCACTCTCCAATCTTTACACATGTGTTGAGAACCATCACCATCCGTGGTTCCTTGGTTGGAAATAGAGAAGATACCGTTGAGGCCCTTGCCTTTGTCAAGCGTGGCCTCGTCAAGACTCCTTATAAGATTGTTGGATTGACTGAGATCGAGTCCGTTTATGAAAAAATGGAAAAGGGCGAAATCGCTGGCCGTTACGTTTTGGACACTTCCCGCTGATTATACAAATATATACACATCGGTTGATGTGCGGGCGGCGGATTCGGGACGTTAAAACACAAACAACTCTTTCTAATAGAAATTTGTTTTAAATTTACAAGATATGTTAAAATAACTCTTGAAAATATTATTTCAGTAGCTCGAGTATCCACTTTTGTTTTTGATCACTTCCTTGTAATACTGAGGCATGCTATCTATACAGGTGAGTATTTTTTCAACATCAATTGTATCCCACTCCTGGAGAACAATCTGCTCAAGCTGCTGGTATGGGTGAATAGAGCCTATGCTCTTGTTAATCGTCAAGTTTAATAAGTGTCATGCATTCTCTATAGGATTTAAATCTGTGCAGGCCACTTCATGATCTCTACCCGTTGCTCTTCACGGAAAGATAAAACTGACTTTGTAGTATGATATCTACCCCCATCCTGTAGGAAAATAACGCGGCCAGGAAGACTTCTATAGTAGGGAATCATAAACTGCTCCATGTACAGGGCTGCCTTGATAGTTCCAAGAGATATCCGGCACCTCTCGCCCATCACCTGATGTCTACAGTTGAATTATAGTTTACATTTCAATCTAAATTTACAATTCGAATTTACTAGCCTCACCCAGCCGTACTGGAAGAGGGTCTCTCTGCAAAATAAATGCATTTACCTCGGATCGTACATTAAAACGGATTTAATGCTTATTGTAATCAAGTAAAGTTGTCGAGTCAGGTTTTCTGTCTTGTGGTTTGCCTGAATCAACGTTTGGCGGAACGGACAAATAAAAAAACAAAAAAAACTACGCAATTGCCTCACAAAAATTGAAAATATATATAAACCACCAAAACCCCACGTTTATATTTTTTTCCATTCTCCAACTTTTCAAACAATGAGCTTCAAAATTACCACTTACAAAGATATCCCCGAAAACACTCCTGTGGAAACAATTCCAGGACTTGTTTCGAAAGTGCAACAAGGCTACCGCTCGTTCAAAACCATCCCATTGGCCTATCGTAAACAGCAGCTCCGTAACCTGTACTATGCCTTGTATGACAATCAGGAATTGCTTTACGAAACAATGCAGCTCGACCTCAACAAGAGCAAGCACGAAATTGATTTGACCGAAACTTACTGGGTCATGTCCGAGATCCTCTACTTTATCAATAATCTTGAAGATCTAGCTGCTCCCAAGCCTGTCGCCGACAAGCCTGTCGTCTACATGGCCTCTCCTGTCCACATTCACAAACAGCCACTCGGAACGGTGTTAATTATCAGTCCATGGAACTACCCAATTGTTTTGACAGTTTCGCCTCTTGCGTCCGCAATTGCTGCAGGAAACTCTGTCGTGCTCAAGCTTTCTGAACTGTGCCCGCATACCTCCTGCGCTCTTGCCAAAATCCTAAAGTCGGCCCTCGATCCGGAAATATTTGATGTCGTTACCGGCACCATTCCCCAGAGCACAGAGCTGCTGGCCCAGAAATGGGACAAGATCATGTATACCGGCAACGGCGTTGTCGGCCGCATTGTTGCGCGCGCGGCGGCCGAGAACCTCACGCCAACGTTGCTCGAGCTGGGCGGCAAGACGCCGGTTGTTGTGACAAAGTCGGCCAATTTGCAAATTGCGGCTCGTCGTGTAATGTGGGGAAAGCAAACCAACTCTGGCCAAACTTGTGTGTCTCCCGACTACATTTTGGTGGAAAAGACAATCAAGAATGAGTTTCTGAAAGAGCTCGAAAAGGTGTATGCCGAGTTTGGGTGGGGAAAAGGAAATGATAGTGCGACTGATGAAGCCAAGCAGCATAAAAACTATAGTCACATTATCAATGCAAGACATTTCAACAGATTGTCTGGATACCTCAAGAATACCAAGGGCAACGTTGTAGTTGGCGGCGAAGGGCATATTGACGAATCGTCACTGTACTTTCCGCCCACAATTGTGAAGGACGTGATTGCCAATGATTCGTTGATGAAGGAAGAGATCTTTGGACCGTTGTTACCGATTGTTGATTTCAGCGGACTTGGAGAAGCTGTTGATTTTATTGTGAATTTGCATGACACACCTCTTGCATTGTACATTTTTTCAAATGACGTCAAGGAACAGAAGTACGGTAAGTTTTTTTTTTTTGTGTTTTTTTGTTTTTATCATTCATTTTATTAATGCTTTCCAACTAGTCATGGACCATGTCCGGAGTGGAGACGTTTGTATCAACGACACATTGATGCACGTCAACGTCACCAACGCACCATTTGGTGGAATTGGCGAAAGCGGTTCTGGTAGTTATCACGGAGTCTATGGATTTGACGCTTTTTCGCACCACCGCACTGTTTTGAACCAGCCCACTAATCCTATCGTTGAACAATTGTTGGATTCACGATACCCGCCTTACACTACCCAAAAAAACAAAATGTACGGGCTGATTTCGGGACCGAGTGCGAACCCCAAGTACGTTCCAAGAACAGGTCCTGTCCGAGGCTCAGTCTGGGGCGTGCCTAGTGATTCGTTCCTGGCGCAAGTATTCAAGTTTCTGTTTTCAAAGAATGGTGTCCTGGCGGCACTTGTAGTTGGAATCGTGCTGTCAAAATCGGGACTGGTTACATTTTGATTGAATCAATGCTCACGCAATGCTTTCAATTCTAATACATATATTACAGAATCAATACGAACCCAATATCTTTGACACTTGTAAACACTAAATGTTATTGGCTTTATTTGTTTAATACCGTTTTCAAAGACACAGTCACAAACTACAGGCTGAAATATACTCAATCGTTCATGTGTGTATATCTCAGTATTTTAACTATAGTTCACATGACAAACCCTTATACATTGTATTACATAATATACATTGTTTTACGTACATAATCGAACATTTCCATCACCTGACCACTCAATATGGCCTTGAGCCTCATTTTCCATCCCGAATAGGAAATTTCGGCAGTCAACCACTCTGCTGTGACCAAAAAATTTTAATATTTTTTTTTTTTGGTGGTGGTGGCAGTGAACTCGGGTTTCCTTTGGAGGGCAATTTTTTTTTATTTTTTTATTTTTGTCATTGTGCCTTTTTTTTGTAGAAACTCAACAATCCCGTCAAGTCGTGACTTTTTAAACAGGATAAACCCGATACCTCGAATATAAAAATGAGCAACGAAGTACTTGTTCTCCGCGGAACTTTGGAAGGCCACAACGGCTGGGTCACTGCTCTTGCTACTTCCAGAGCCAATCCCGACATTTTACTCTCTGCGTCCCGCGACAAGACGTTGATTATTTGGGACTTGACCCGCGACGAGGAGTCCTACGGTGTCCCAAAGACCTCTTTGAAGGGCCATGACCACATTGTTCAAGACGTTGCCATCTCGCAGGACGGATCTTACGCCATTTCTGCTTCCTGGGACAAGACTCTCCGTCTTTGGGACCTCAACACCGGCAACACTCTTCAGCGATTTGTTGGACACGAGGGTGATGTTCTTTCTGTTTCCTTCTCTCCCGACAACAGACAGATCGCCTCCGCCGGCAGAGACCGTACCATCCGTGTTTGGAACACCATTGGTGAATGCAAGTACACCTTTGCTGACAAGTCTGCTCACACCGACTGGGTTTCTGCTGTCAGATTCTCCCCCGTCGACAAGGAAGATTCCAACGGTGCCTCTTCCGTTATTTCTGCTGGTTGGGATAAGCTTGTCAAGGTATGTTTTTGTTTTTTTTGGTTACAGGGTTTGTTGATGCTTGAAATGATGATTGATTTTTGAAATTTGCTACTTCAGAGAAGTTCAATGAGACAAAACGACACCACGTTCTGATTTTATTCGAGCATCAATGTACTCCTTTTTGTTTTTGCAGCATTGTTCTAACTCATTATTAGGTCTGGGACATTAAGAATGCCAAACTCCTTTCCGACAACATTGGCCACAAGGGCTACGTTTCCGCCGTCACCATCTCTCCCGACGGATCTCTTTGCGCTTCCGGCGGCAAGGACGGTTCCATCATCCTCTGGGACTTGAACAGCTCTATGCACCTCTACTCTCTCTTTGGCAACGACGAAATCTACTCCCTCACCTTCTCCCCCAACAGATACTGGCTCTGCGCCGCCACCTCCACCTCCATCAAGATCTTTGATCTCGAGAAGCGTGCCCTCATTGACGAGCTCAAGCCCGACTTTGCCCTCCCCTCCCCATCCTCCAGAGAACCTGAAGTCATTTCTCTTGCTTGGTCTGACGATGGTCAAAACCTCTTTGCTGGATACACTGATAACCTCATCCGTGTCTGGCAAATCATGCAATCCAACTAATTTTGAAAATGGGTTTTTTGTATTCTAGTCTTCGTAAAAATAAAAATGGAAGAGAAATAAAAAAATAAAAAATGAAAAAATTGAATTTCAATTTTGTAGATACCTTTGGAGTACATGGTTTGTTACAAAACTAGGCTAGATAACTAGCAATTATGAAAAAGGGTAAAACTATTTGAGCAATGTAAAAATTCTTGATACAATCATTTTGAAACGTCGCCCGAAATTTGGACCAGCGACATTCGTCTCGATCCGGCTCCAGGTTTCGCATTTAGACTAGAAAATGCCGTAAACCCGTTTAATGAATGCACAGTATTGCTGCCGCTTTTCGGTGTCGACAAGCTCTCTGAAACGGTTTTCCGGTCGATTCCTAATTGATATCCCTTCTGTGCGTCATTCTCATCGACCCGTTCACTCTCTTTTTCAAAAACAGTGTCGGTCAGCTGTGATACTGAAAAAACACTCTTTTCGGTTTTTTCAAAACCTTCTCCATTCTGCTTGGTTGGATTGTGAACGTCCACAGTCGTCGGTCCCGAATCTGCACATTGAAAAGTTGGCGGAGAACTGTTGGTTTTGGCATAGTCTCCACCCGAACCCAAGTCACTCGCCTCTTCGGCGCCACGAGTCTTGCCTTGCTCATGACCAGCTTCTGCGTCAACAGAAGAAACAGCAGACAAAGCCGCCGACAAAGGTTTGCTGCTATGGTCCTGCTGCCAATTATTCTCCTTGGCAATCTCCCGCGAGATCTCCAGAACCAGCAATAGTATCTCGTCCATGTGCTCCGGCGCAATGCTGTCTAGCCCTTCTGCGTGCGCAGCCTCGGCCGCCACCGCTGTCGAGTCGCTAATGATTTGGTATAACAGGTACCGCGAATCGGATGCGAATAGAGCGCGCAGCACAATGCTCAGGTCGCGGCTGTGGTGTAACCGGGCTTTTGCATGCAACACAAATGAAGAAAAAACAGTCGGCCGCGGCCGCAATACGCTCGGGCTTGTGTTTTGTAGAGATGAATGTGCAGTAGACCCCACCAGCTGGGATGGTGGCGGGAGTGTCATGCCTTGAAAGGAATCGGACTGGTTTTGGTTTAATGGCATGCCCAAAATAGGATAGTGTGCAAAGGAATCGTCTTCATAAGAAGTTTGGTTAAATGATTGCCGAATGGGTATTGGAGGTTGTAACACAAGTGGCTGGCGTGCCGAAGAGTATTTTGAGACATGTCGCTCATACGGTGATGGATTGTCACTACTCAAGGATCCAAACTTGGAAAACGGCAACGGTGTTACCGAATCCCTTGACTGAGACGTCATGCAGATGGTGTTTTCTTCAGCTCGCTTCACATCCACTTCTTCTGTTGTGTTTGGAGGCGACAGTTGCAAATTGCCTGTTTCGTTTCCATCCGATTGAAAAACCGACGTAGGTTCACAAATTTTTCGCGACGATGCCTCTTCTGCCTGGTTTGCATGATGGTTATTTGCATAAACATCCTCCTCTTCTTGCAGTATTGGTTGTGCATTGTCAGAGTTTGTATCGACCGACCCTTCGCTATCGTAATCTAAATCACTAGGATTGCCTACGCCTATTTCCGTCATGATTGTGTCCAAGTCTTTGACAGTGCCCTGGTCTCTGTTTTCAATCAAAACTTCCAAAATGCGAAAATGCTTCATATACGGAAACCTTTTGATCAGACCTCGCGTCTTTTTTCCTTCAGGCATGTACAGTTCTTCGCGGTCTACACTTTGGGGAGGAGTGAGTTCCATGATTTCGTCATTAAAGTGCCAGCCAGGCACTCTGAGCATGTTGCATATACCGCGGTACGTTTTCAGATTGTTGTAATAAAAGGTGCGGACTGTTTCTTCTGAAGAAGCAGGCGGCAGTTGTTTTCGGACCAGCCTGCGGTTCCAGCTCTTGAGCGGGCTGTGCCAGAACGTCATTGGCAGCTTTTTGACACTGACATTGAGCGGCAGTCTATCAAACTCGCGGATGACGTGGGACAGAATGAACATGCCGTCGTCTTCGCTAATGTTGGGGCGTCGAGTTCTGCTGGAATGTGTAAAGGTTGCTCCATAGACGTATGGTTTGCTAGTTCGCGGAGTCGTCGGATGCAAAGCATGATGGCCTCTTGTAGATGGCGTGGTACGAGGAGACGATTTAGGCGAGCCGGTTCCATGAGTAGACTCAAACAGTTTGGTAGTGCCGCCGCTTTCTGACTGATCCAAGTCTCTTTTTCGCTTTCGCTTGTTTGGCTGATTCACTTCTGGGTTTGGTGTATCAGAGGTTGACACTTTCCTGGTCATAACACCAGAAAGCTGCTCAGATGTGTTGGTCAACATCTTGTTAAACAGGACAAGTGGTTAGAATGCTAAGTGAATGGTTACAGATAAAAAGGAAAAAAAGTAAAGAAGGAAAAAAAAAATAAAAAAACTTTAAAGCTAGAAAAGGTTTGTAGATTTGGTTATGCTGGAATTAAAATTGAGTCGAAAGGTGCAGACTTTGAGAACTTTAATTTGGTATATTTAATGTATTATCACATGTTGGATGTGCGATTAGAATTGGAAAAATATGTCATTTTGGTTTACAATTGTAAATTTTTCCAAAAAATGCTTCTGCTTGAATCAATACTTTCTTGGTCAACATTGGTTCCGATCGAAATGCCACCAATATTTCACCGATTTGCAGAGTCCTCTAGCGGAATCTAATACGATTTCGAAAAGTCTCCAATTTAGTGACAAAATTAACATAATCAAACAAGATTAACAACATGACAGTACCATCAATCGGCATTGGTTTTGGCATGTAAATTGATGCTTTAGAAATAGATTTCATGTTTAGTCGGTGGATAATGCTGTTTATGAAGGACTAACGGTATTATAATGAGCTTGAAGACATTTCGACATTTCTTAGTCTGTAACATGCGTAATGAAGGTGATTAGGAAATATTTCAACCTACTTAAATACATTTTGTTGACTACTTAAACAGTACAACTTTTTGAGCAAACAAACTTGGTCAACGCCATTAATTGTAACTACATGTTTCTGAATCGTGTGCCATCCAATCTTAAATTCATAAGATTTACGGCCGTTTCTCTAGACAAGACCTAGACACTAGTAACAGCTAAAGCATAAAAATGCGGCTGGAAATACAAACATAGGTGTGATAATACAAAGCACTGGATTCAACTCTTGATTGTATAAAACTAAAGTAAAATGCAGAGTTGTACGAATTGGATATACTAGAACAAGAGTAAGTTGATATAGATTGATTTAGCATATTTCCAAGCAATTGTATTTCGAAAAAACATCCGTTTGATACTAAACACCCGATGCTGAATAAAGGCTTGCCCTTGTCCTATCTGCTGCAACAAAAAAAGCTAAATCGTTGAAGCGGCACTTTGAAAAAGCAACGACTGGACCAGGAAATTTTTTTGGTTAAACTTTTCGTTGATTCTTTTAATTACAGTTGGAATCTCAACAAGTAAATATTTATGAATACATTTGCAACACACTTGTTACTTGATGAATTTTGTGCTTTGAAGATATGTAATTAGCAAACATGACAGAATGACTAAAGTCAGTCAAGAGTTGATCATTGTGAGTTTTGGAGTTTCATAAAGATATAGAATATTACTGGTTTTAAATATTTAAATCCACCTGCGATTCAGCAGTTTCCGAAAAGATACAATTTACACAAGTAATATTTGACTTTTAGATGCTCCTTTTTGAATTTGAAATGTACATTCAACTTGATTATTTTCCTGCCAAAGCATCCATGGAACTTTTATTACTAGCAAAATATAAATCCAGGTCTTGAAGTTCTTTTCAAATATCTCAATTCTCCAGACAAAGCGCACAGAAACCTTTTTTATAAATATAAAATTAGTGTATTAACCGGTAGTTTTACCATAGCTGTATCGTGCATTTTTGGTCAACGACAGCCGTTCCATCTCTAACCAAAACCTCTCCATTTCAGGATAATCCAATCCAATCTCAATATTAATGTACAAAGCTGGTTGTACATGTCCACTTGACTCAACCTCTTCGTGCTTATGACCTGCATATATTTTTGCACCTAGTTACCATCGATGCCAATCATTGTCCCTGTCACATTTCCTAATTGGTTCGCGGACCTATCCAACGGTTTTCATAGGTGAAGTGTCGGATCACCTGATGAATTGGCGCAACAGACACCAATACTGAGGCCAGTCTTGAGACTGAAATTATGAAATCTTGTAATTTTTAACTTGTTTAACATTTATATCGATATCAATTAAAAACAAGTTATTCACTAAAGCGGTTTTCAAAAATTTTGGGATTGTCTAGAACTTTTAGTCATTTCATAAACATTGTGAGACTTTGACGTTGTTTCTTTAGCATTGACGAATGCTGCGTTTTCTAGTCAAGTATTAAACCTTGCTCTTTTCATCGTCTGATAGCCTTTATACTGCCATATTGGAAATTTGATTCAATACCATTTTCCATTTATCGACATGTGGCAGATTCTATTTCTCACAAATTACAAGACTTGTGAGCATAGTTTGGTAGTCAATTGGTAATATACAATTTCACATAAAACAATGTTTTTAGTTTACTGAAGACTTGAAAAATTTCAATTTCTTTACATCAGCATTTTTTCAAATTCTATTGGCGTCTATTGTTGAAATTTTTGGAACGTTGACCATATACATGCCTTGTATTTATCAATTGTGGGCTATTATCAAGTGTTGACGCTGCGTATGTCTTCACTTTTGTAAAATATCCATTTGTTTTTTTAAACATTTAGAGACTATAACTCTGTGGTAGCAACATTTATTAGTGATCTTGCAGATGATTGGACTTTTTGAATAACTCAATTGGGTAGCAGCTTGAAAGCTGTATAGACGATTTAATGGTTAATTAAAGGCTGAACAATTTAGATGAAAGAAAATTGATCCAAGTCATTCAATTATATCATGTACTGTAGATCTCTACTTTACATGATATCTTTTTAGCTTTTAGTATTTATTCATTAAAATGCCATCAGATGGAATAATTCATGTTGACATCTCTAAACAGTCCAAAATGGAACTTGAACAATTTTCGCCTAATGATTTAAATTGAAATTATGTAGGAACAATCAGTAATGAAATTGGTACAAGAATTTTTTCCCAATCCAATTTTTGTATTTAATATTCAATTCGCTTCCAAAAAGCTGACTGTATGTAAAGTAAACTGGGTACATAGGAACGACGATTAGTCGGTTTCAACATTGTTCCAAGAACAAAAATACTGTAGAATTTTTAAATAGATACCGTTTGCTCGAGTTTAATCAAACCATCTAGTGATTTGCATTGTGTCTTATGCTATATATACCCACCCATATTAATGTACTGTCAAGAATAAATTTGTAAATACTTATAATTCTGAATCTTTTTGAAAATAATGAGCATACACTATTTCAAAATACAATGTTTTGCAGAACTTGAAAAAAAACAAGACTATAGTATATTTCAAAATTTTGGAAAGTGTGGTGATTTCAATAGGTTTGCAAATTGGTGTTGGATCACTGCAACCATGGTATTTAACTTTTTGTAATTGTAGAATATTGCTCGCCTGTCTAATGAGCTTGTAAAATTACCATTTAAATGTAAATAGTATAGATTAATTGAGGAATAAACAGTACTCGAGAATAACTTGTGTATATATATGATTGCATGACTACGCACAAGCATCCTTTCCTAAAACGTTTACATCTTGAATCATATATAGTTTACGACGCAAATATACTTGAAGTATTATCTGTAACAATCAAAACCGTGATCTCTTTAGTTTTTGACCCAAGCAATTAAAAGCTTGTACAGTGGTTTAACCGTGAGAAATTGATTTTATAACTAGTCACTGAAAATACTGAATCAATCTCTAACCATGAGTCATTCCAACACCCTAATGGTTTACGTTGGAATTTTACTATAAAAATATAAACATGGTGATCAGTAGTTTTAATAATAATTTTGATGATTGGGATAGGTGGAAAAGTTGCTGATAGACTAAAATTTTGGAAACTGCTTTTGCAGATCTTTTGTAAACTGTTTTTAATTCCGTCTCCTCGACAATGTATGAAAAACTCTCTATATTGCTATCCAGAGAAGCAACACACACAAAGGTAAGCATATCTTGGATTAAAAAATCGAGAAATAAGTATTTAGACGGACTACAAAAAGCATCTATGAATCACATATTAGGAACGAAATACGACTTGATAGAAATATTTGAAAATCGTTCTTGTAGTAAAATAGTTCTTAATTCTAGTCGGCACGTCAATGCGAACCAAAATGTATAGAAGTGGTACCATACTTTCTGATAGATGATCAGATTTACAAAAATAGCCGAAAACCGAAACTGAACACAACCGGATACAATAAAATGTAAAAATGCAAAAAGAATTGTAAAAAGTACCATGTCGGAGTCCCGTTTAATGTAAATGTAAATCTCTTGGTGGTGCAGAAAAGTCCACGAATCGGGATGTTCATCTCTGCCGAAAACTGCATCTTGATCCGTTTACTTACGGTTGGAATGTTTGTCTAGCAATATGACCCGAATAGGACACTCAAAATCGAGTAACCGACTACTTGACCAACGAATTATAAATGATTTTGTCTTGGATCCAAACACGTGAATTTGAGTCGTTGCGATGCCGCAAATTTATGAGCAGTGAATTGTTTTCAAATCTTTAACAATTCCGAGTATTTCTGTTGAAAAAATAAACATGTAGCAGTGATCCACCAGATGTCATTTGCCAATATCATAAAGTGAAGCGAGGCCCAGTCTTCCCCGCATTTCGGGTAAGGAAAGTAACCGATGTTACCGAATATAGCCGGATCAAGGCATAAAAACTTTCGGTGAAATTTTACAATGGAGTCAAATACTTGTCTGCCAAGTACAAGCGTTGAGTTTGTAAATAACAAAAAGATTAATGATTTAAATGTCGGCTCTGTTCGCTAATTACAGATTTCAATTCCTTTTATTACACAATAAAAATGTTCAAATATAGCTGCCATTTATTTCTTGAAAATCTCAGTCACTGATACACGGATTCATCTAAAAATATATGGAGAAAGTTCTATGCTATAATAAATGACTTGGAAAACAAACGATAGCGATAATTATCGTTTAAAGTTGACACTCTCAAGTCACGTGATATCACATATAAAAACAGCGTGACCATGAATTTTGTAGGTAACCACCGGAAAACTCATTTTTGACACTTTTTATACGAAACCTCCAAAATAAGATACCATCACCATTTATAAATTGCAAAGACCTTCTGGTACAATGTCGATCCAACCATCTGTCATCCAAGATACCCCAAAGACCCCTCAATTGACCAAGCTTACAACCGAGCAACGGTCAAGGCTTCAAACAAAGCAGTTAGCCGCATTTCTTGGTTTGGGCACTATTACTATCGCCACAGCTCTGGTAGGTAAGAGATCTGTAGCCAAACGAAAGTGTATGTAATCATCCAAGTGTATTTATTCAGCTGCCAGCGTGCCTTTTCATTTTTATGCTTTTCTAACTCATATGATTTCTTTGATTTCTGCATTTCATCAGTCATTCCCCAGCTTTTTGACTCAAACAACAAGCCTCCCTCTTTCAATCTAGTCAAGGATGCTGCCAGCGCAGTACTCATTGCTAGCACTCTTGCAGTTTCTGCAATGTCTTTTGCGACCTGTGGTGTCGCCTGGTTGACAGGGGTTTCGTCAATCCGCGATTTCTCTATTGTTTTAAGAAATGCATGGAGCTCAAACAGTCACGAATAAACTCATCTCAATATATGTCTCGAGAAAAAGTCACCCTTTTTGTTCAAGCAATTGGATTGAAATCGGTTAGTGTTTGATTCACGCAAATTAGGTCTTGCCGAATAATGAACTTGTAAATATTAGTATTAGACCATGCAACATTGAAAAAGAAGAAGAAGAAAAAAAAAAGAGTGTACATATACAATTACCAGGAATTCCCAAAATACTAAGTACATTAAACAACAATACCAAAAGAATTAGTCGATTGTTATCACTCTTCTTCAAGGTATACCCGGCTTTTTAATTTCTTATGAATGCGAATTTTTTATTTTTTCAAGACTGTAGCTTTGTGGCTTATTTAAACAAATCCACCTGCAAACCCCAACCCAAGCGTCATCACGAGAAGAAAAGAGCAAGTCTTCAATATAAACGGTCTCATATCATCTTTATGACTTTCGGTATATGTTTAGGAATAGATCAAAACGTTTTTGTGGCAGCTTGCAAGTCATATTTATCTTTACCCATGCGTCGCTGACAGATTTCAGAATGTCTTTTTTTTACACCAGGACCGGTTAGATATATGGCTAATATTCATTTCGAGGTACTTTAGATACCTATAATAGGATTAAATCGTAGAGAACGGTGTGGCTAAGCTTTCCAACGACGAAAGTCTACTTGATTCAAGTATTTTGTGATCATTGTATTGAAAAATGAGGCAATCTTGCGGAATAGCCAATTCATTGGGCGGTTAAACGTATTTAAATGGTATCAATGTGCTTTCAGTTTCAAAGAAGTTGGCTTATGGTCTCAATCCCGTCAGCATTATTTAGGCTTGTGATCTTTATCTAATTGAATGGCGGCGATTGGTTGTTGAAATTTCTCTCGTGAGATATTTTCAAGGATTATAGTTGTATAAACTGGCAGCATACCAAATAAATGTCAAGTTTTCCAGACTATTGAATTCATTCTAAATATTTGATTTACATTTTTGAATGCTTGTTTTGCAGAATCAACTGGTTCTCATCTGAGCATTAGTGGATAGTAGTTTTCACTATCTCGCACTACTGACATGATTGTTTCTTCTCTCAATTGTGTCAAATAATGGTGATTAAACGGAAGGTATTGATGTAATCTTTCAAAGTTTTCAAACATTTGTAACAAAATTCACTTTTATTTCTTTCATTTTGCGACTTACTAAGAAAGTAATCTATTCCAATACTTACTTGGGACAGCATATCTGAACATCTGGTACAAATCTAGCACCTTTGGTGTTTGATGGTCAAAGTAAGCAAGCAGTTTCTTTTTCTTGCAATATCCGACAGGTTATGGTTTTATCATGTAGAAACAGTCATTGTACTTTGGCTTAAGAAAAAATTGTTTATATTTGTATTGTGCTACCATTTTTTGTATAATGTCTGTATAAATCAAACGGATTTATCACCAAGAAAATGAAAAATTTATTGTCAGTAATCTTGCAAAATATTCAACGCATACTCCGAAAGCCATTGCTATTCGCATACGCTGCAACTAAATATAAACATTATTTATCGAGTTTTGCGTAAGTGAAAAAGGTTAGAAGTGATTGAATTATTGAAACAAGACACCTTTTACAAATAGAAATTACATAAATTCAATGCAAAATAATATTACAATCAACAGTTACTATTTCACAATATAATGTGCCAAAATATTTAATGAATTCTATCATGGTGGTAAGTTTAGAATTGTGAAAAATCTATATAATTGTTTCTGTAAACCAACAACTCAAATTGGAATGAAAGGCAGAGATAAATATGCAAAAGTGAATTTAGTTTATTTCCAATCGTGATGACTTATCTATATGAAATGGGAAGTTTGCTAAAGGCTTACAAAAAATTGCAAAGTTTGAATTCGTCCTATCGGCTATTATTATCAGAAATTGTTATAATTTAAAAAACTTGTAAAAATGAATTTTGTTTCCATTGCTTCCAAGCACATAGACTTTCAAATTGACTTTGAAAATATCTATTGCAAGCTTAGCGTTACACTTGAATGCCCCAACCTGAATACAAAGAGTTATTTGGTTCGGTTTAATGTCTTTTCAATTGATAAACAGTATAAAAAACCTCGTCAATTAAACAGCAGAATTTCTTATAGGAATAGTCATCATCCAAAGAGAAAACCGTATAGTGATCCAATTGACCTTGATTGAAAGACCAAAACGTTTTAACAAATTATAACAAGTTAGAAACTCTATTTAAAATGTGCTCCTGTTCAAAATGGTTTCTTAATAATCCTATTAGCTATTATTTATTCACATCGCAACCAATGAATGGATATTATGACAACATACAATGCATAACGAGAAACACAAATCTATATTTATATTTTTATATATTGACCATTCCTTTATATCCGAGAGGTTTTGAGACAATAGTCTACATTTGGCATACGAAACGTGAAAAAGCTTGACTGTCTAGTTAATACTGGGGAGCAACACACAATTTGTTAATCAACTATGTCTTTAAGTGATTGAACTTCTGTTAGTAATGAACTCGAACAGGATGACTATAAACAGTTAAATCTAAGATTTGAGGCCGAGTATCTTACTGCAGCTATCTATTAATATATCTGTTGAGCAAAGTTTGCTGTTGAAAAGCCATTCTTGCAATTGGATTTCGCAAGTGAAATAAATATAGAGCCATGAGCATATTGCAAACATAGATTCAATAGCAACTTTTTCAACAGTTTTCTTCAATTAATCCCAGCGATATTAGTATGCGAGAAATGCTTTGGAATGCCAATTGAATTGTCAGCTTGACTCCAGGTTGATTTATATGATGAGTTCTACCGGAATTTCATGTTTTCAATTAATATACAAGCAAAATACCATATTTGGCTAGTAAAATACCGAGAACTTTGTTGCGCAATCATTAATTTAAGATTTATCTTTGATACCGGAATAGTAAATTTATATTTAGTGATTGAGACACAAATAAGTTGGATTTTTTTTTAAGCTGTATTGAATATTTATAGGCAATTATTTACACGGCTGCGAGTATTAGATGCTCTCTTACCTTTTGCCATCCCGTTTATTATAATATTTTGAGGATATCATCATAACTTTTATTCATGTTGTATTTATGACCATGTTGATACACTATCCGCTGTTGATATTACAAATACTGTATGCTTTTTTGTGATTCAAGTCCTCCCACTACCACTAGAAGTTTCATACTTACTGTGAATCAGGACATCTCGCATACTCTCAAGTAGGGTATTGTTTATTGTTTCATATCATGCAGTTGACGTTCTTTAGCTGGGGCAGCAATTCCATCAAGTCAGGGGATATTTTATTGCCTAGTTCACTATACTTGTATGTTTTACGTACTGAAAATTTATGGTTCACTGCTTTAAAGTTTTCTATTCAATGTACAACTTTTAATCGAGTAACAATAGTTATTGTTTTCACCATTTTGCCAACAGATAACCAAGTCCGATTGGTCATCTAAACAGTTGACATTTGGTCTTTATAAATCAGCACTAATCTAGTATATTGGGTAGCCTTATCTTAAGCACAGATAAAAAAGTATTACCGTATAGTAATCCAATAGGAATCGATTTTTCTAATCACACACACGTTTCCCAAAATAAAAGTTCTTGGGTAAGAGCATTGAAACGATATCAATAGGATTGGGCATACAGGGTTTCTAAATCTGCCCAAAGTCCTTCAATGAAATGGGAACTGAAAAAAACAATGAAGTAATAAAAAGCGCCAAAGATATTAATTTTTGCATAGGTTTAGAAGCCTTTACTAATAAAATGGGCTAGTTTTGACTGCAAATGGTATGGCTTTTAAACAATTCTGGAACCTCTTGATTCATAGAATATCTGCGAGATGATCTCCAATTATCCAAATATCACACAATACCGTTGTGTAGTTAAATCGGATAGTCTCAAAAATGTTTAGGTTATCAATACTTGAAATAAAAATTGCCTATGAGAAATTTTTGATATATCGAAAACTGAAGAGATTGTTTTTAATTAGACATCACAACATAACTAGCTGAGTAATGATTACGCTTTTCAGATCTTCATTTCTCAACTGAAACTATAGGCAACATGATTTCACAGTCGACCGCTTCTTGGAAAAAGGTAATGAAGTTGTTTCTGCTATTGAGCAGAAGCGTTTGCAAGCAGGGATTTGAACAAAGGATAAATATCAAAAGGCTATGACCTGACATAAAGCTGTAGCAAAAATTGATATTTAAATAAACAATGTGCTAGTATCAACTTCTAAAAGTTATGATTTTACTGGTATGGCAGATTTTAGATATGCGCGTGATAGCCTTTTACAAAAGGTCTCTAAACTTTTCAACATGCCGTGTAAAACCAAGTAGTACAATTGATCAATCCGCGTGAATTTTTAACTGAATAGGTCAAGAATGCTATGTGATTTACAGAATTGTATGCACTATCTACATCACCAAGTATACCTATAAATTTTGATACAATCTATTTGAATTTATTGTTAAGGTTAAGTCAATTACAAACTACATACGTCTACGATTATTCCTTTTTGAATGGTCTAGTAAAAGAAAAATACACCATTTGACTAAAATATACGATTATTAAATGATATAGTACTATTTCAACAATATTGAACGTTCATTCACTACAAAAAAGGTGACATTTTTAATCTTTGGTGACAAGCAAGATATATTTAAATACTCTTCACCGTATATAATATCGGTCTAAAGCTGTTAAATATTACATTTTTATCTGTGATTGTTGAGAATACAGCTTTTTACCTTATATTCTGATGCATGATTAACTGGAAGAAACCTTCCAAAACACTACACTTTTATATGTAATCATCTCAAAGCCAAACTTCAAGACATTTGCTTTTCAAATGCAAATGTTTGAAGTGTACTGGAAACCTACGGCAATTGTACAGACATTGAATTTATAAAGAGAAATTTCATTCCATTAATACCTTGTGTTCAACTATTTGTTATTGCTTATTTTTCTTCTTTTTTCAGGAGCAAAATAAAAGTCGGTATCATTCATAAGGAGTTTAGAAAAAACTTGGCATCTATCCTCTTAAGCGTAGTTCATAGTGATTGATAATTTTTTGAATTAAATGAAAGTAAATGTTTGATTGATTATAATGTTAGCTCGTAGGGAAAATGCTAACTATAAGTCTTATATTGATTGATGAAACATGTATTGAGTTATATTACTTATAAATAAACTTGTTTGTCCTTACAAAGAAAGAAAAAGAGAAGGAAAGAAACAACTGAGGAAATTGTGGCATAAATAGATAAAGTTATGACGACACCTATTTAGTTTTATTTTATCATTATTAGCTATGAAAAACTACCATCTGATCATTAAGTGATTAATGAATTGCTGATTTGCTTAGGATCATTGCATATAAAGTTTAATTTCTGACACAAATGAGAATATTCACCTATCTAGTAGTTTTGACTAAATTTTATTCTTGGGGGTAAATTACTAGTCAGTTCTGTCCTCATGAGCTGTCTCCACCATAATACTGCTACTTACCTCTACTACTGTTACCAAATTGCAAGTTGCTATGAACTCTACTAAATGCATTAGATAACAAGTCTTGATTAAACTTTTCATACACAATACAAATTTTCTGAACCTTGGTGCCAGATATTTTTTCGGATGATTGTATGTGTGTTCATGGTTTCGGCTTACACTCTTCTGCCTTTCGACATGTGTTTTTGTATCTTTTATATTTTAATACTTTCCGTTCATTTTTCCAACCCTTGATCAAATGAAATTGGATTAGTCTCCAGTTAATATTTATTCAACTTTAATTGCATCAACGTTGGTCAAAACATGTGGATTGAAAACCGTTGATTAGGCGGCGTTTTCCAAATCTAAGCTTTTTAATTGAACCCTATTTATAAATATCTTCGTACGGCAAATAGCTGTTTTGTGTACTGTCCCAAAAATTACTAGCTGTTTTTTGGTGGAATTAGCAGCTATTTTGAAAAATTCTCACTACTGTTTGAGTGACTAAACAAACGCAACCTGAATTGTTCCATTACACTATTATCGTGCCAGCCACGACTCTTGCTCTACTATTCATCACTCCGTTATCATTCTTTTTTTGTGCCTCACTCCACCTATATTACTTTTACCCCAGTCTTATTATATTTTTTTCCCCCTTTTTATGCCTCAATTGAACTAATGATATTTTCTCACCCTTGTTATTGCTTACATTAGTTATTATTGATTCAGACTCGTTCCTATATCTTTCGATAATATTTTGAAGCTTAGTATAAATACGCGGATAATTGATCTTCTTTGTAAAGTTCTACACACATCTATTCAGTTAAATGAAGATCCCTATGATTTCCATTTTGCTATAAGATTGCTGTCACTCACGCACCCAGCTGCTACCAAACCTACTACTATTATCCTCTGTGATTAACCACCTATTTAGTCATATTCAGCGGCCGTTCTACAAGACCTAGTGCGACACTGTTATTATTACAACATTTATTTAACTGAGAAGTACTGTAGTTCCGTTTGAAATGACACTATAACAATCGTATTGTTAAAGACGGCGTTAAGTAGCTATCTAGTTTAGTAAAATCAATGGAAATTTACAGATCTTCCTACTTGTCACAGATCAACATTTGAAAAGTAATTTAAAAAATCCAGTCATTTCAAAAGGTTGTTGAGAATTGAAGTCAATAAATCGACAGCCACCGTATCCACTAAGTAATAATCTTGCATTTCACATCCTGAGAGAGGGTTTGCTTTATAACTAGGAAATGGCGATTATATTTGACCACAGCAAGAAATTGTTGAAGTTGGCACAAAACAAATAATTGGTTTTGTGACACTTTGTTGATGCAACATGTAATATGTTAGGAAATGTTTATTTGTGGAATAGTTTTATTAGTGACTCCTGTTACCATTTTTTAGTTCCCCAATTCATTCAACTGAATCATTTCATTATAATAGATACGCTTATTTGTTTTAATAATCCCAAGAGATTAAGAAGTCTCAGCGAAAACCGAAGTTTAGTAAAAATTTTACTTTATTGAAATGTCTGATGAAGGGAAACTGAAGTCAATACATGCGCCCAAAAAAAGCGGCAATAGTGATGTTCAAAGGAAATTGTACTCGGAAGATGTGTTTGAAGAAGTGACTTCGCACGGCAGTGTATACTATTACACTAAGAAATTGACTAAAAGATCAAGTGAGGACAATGAAAAAAGTACAAAATAGAGTTTATTGGAACCGTCAAAGTTGTTGAGTTATATTCGTCTTAAGAGAAGTCTTGAAAACATCAAGAATGGAATAAATTCTCGATCGATTTCAAAGTCCAAGGTCATTCCAAAAGTCAAGGAGGCTTTGTTTGAAAGATACAAGGAATATTTTAAAGGTAGATGACCGGTAAAAGACCGCAAAGTAGAAAAATACTTTAGTGAGCAAAGCTACCAGGGTCTACAAGTGTTTAAAATGTCGGGTGGAAAAAGTAGTGGAAGCTTAAATTCGTTTGTTGGAGTTTACAATGAACCGCAAGACACGGGTTCATTTGATGAGATGATGATAAAAGTTTAGAGAGAAATTCTAAGTGAGTGGCAAAAGTCAGACATTACAAAATTGGATGAGTTGGCAGATTCTTTGGAGGATTTGGTGGAGTGCAACATTGAGGTTTTTGGAACACAGATTATCTGCATTGAATTTGGTCATGCTTGTCAACTTGTGAGAAAGCTTCTATATGAAGTGTTCAATGAAAAAAAAGAAGCATGGGAAGATATGTCTTTAGGAGGAATACTGACTGATATCGAGAAAAAAATGAAATTTGTCCATGATTATGATATGGATGAGCTTCTAGAAGTGCATGGTCCGACTGAAAAGTATTATGGTGATGTTATGGCAGTGAAGGAAGTGATAAAAAGTACTGAAATGATAAAAGCTTTCGAAGAGGTGCTTCTCTGGTTGAAGAAGATTAGTCAGAAGAAGGCCAGCTGCAGGAAGGAATACCCGAAATTTGAAAAGATGTATGGAGAATATGTCAATGCTACGAAATGTACCATGACCATGAAACAACTACTGGTTCAGGGTGCAAATGGCAACATTAGTGAATTGAATCATGATTGGCTGCTGAGCATTCCAAATTTCAGGGAATTTTATGAAAGAGAAAATGGACTTTCTGAAGATGAGAAGTATCTAAATAGGTGATTGTGCTATTGGAGAAGCTTAACCTACCTAGCATTATGTTCGCATCCTCGTTTGAGTTGAAGCAAAGTTGTGGGACTGTTGGTCCAGTGAAACAAGGATGTGAAGAATTGAAAATTCAGAACCACGTGGATAGAAATCTAATTATGGACAGTGTGTCATTAGGTTTGAAAGCTATCAAAGTGTCTGAAACGAAAACAGTAGTCTCATTTGACAAAAGGATAGAATCCGAAATGCAAGAGGGAATTGTGAACATGGTCAGTGGAAAGTATGAGGTGGAGTCTGAAGAGGAGAATATTCAAAGACTGGTTAACTACGCCAAAGGACAGACAAGACCATCTGGTGTCGCCAGATTGTTATGTGTGTTGGAACAACGTGGTCTTGTTGTGGTGAAGAAAGGGGAGGGTAGAAAAGTGAATACCGCAAAGTCACCAAATACTGGTGAGAATAGTGTCAAAAAGGTACCTACCCAGCCGGCTGCGATGAAACAAATGAAGTTGGCAAAGATGAAAGTTTCGATACCTGATTAGAAAGTACATCTATTATTTCAACAGATTAAGAACCTGGATGTGACAGAGTCTGAAGACTGTGCGAAGGATTTTCCTTTGCCAATTGTGACAAACTCTGGAGAGAAGAAACTGTTTAAGGTGAGTCTTCAGAAGACACAAGAATCCAACGATATGTTTAAACTGATGAAAAACAACAAGCTGATAATGCTGGACTCAGGTGCGGAAATGAATGTCTGCAATTCAAGAGAACTATTTGTGGAAGGATCGTTGGAACAAATGGATGCTGCGGTAGTTTTAGCGGACGGCAAATCAAAAATGAAATTTACAGGTATTGGTAGTATCTGGCTAAACAAAGAAATTGGAGTTAAGGTTGAAAATGTTTTGCTGGTTCATGATATCAACGGTATTTACTTGAATCTTCTACAGTTTGATGAAACAGGGGTCTCACGCCCTTTTTCTCTGATGTTGTGGAAGACGAAGCAAATCAAAAAAGGGGACCGGTGATTTTGGTGAATTTTATGAATGAAGATCGAAGTGTCTGGTTCAAATCACTGAAGTATGAAGATGTCACGTATCATGACCATTTCGAGTTTATCATCCTTTCTAAAGTAAAGAAGTTGATGAATAAAGATCCCACAGACCAAGATTATGTGTGTAATGATATCACAAACTATTGGCAAAAGAAAAACACTAAGAGACACAGATCAGATGGAGACGTTGTTGTTTTGAACAAAATGCGAATTGAAGATACCAAAAACAAAGTAATAAGGGTTGTCCAAGAGCTACACATGTGTAATCACATTAATTTTGCTAACATTGTTGAGAATTTGAAGAATAGGAGGTTCAAATCTCGGACATTTCTTGATGCTAGCCCAGAATTGTTGAATGGTATTTTGGCTGCTATTCCTGAATGCAAAAGCTGTACCCGGGGAAAAATGACGGCTGGAAAACACTTCTTATCTGAACGTATTCCTGAATACTGTTGTAATATTTTGAGTGTGGACCTTGCACTGGGGGTACCAGAAAATCTACAGAATAAGACTTGTGTTCTAATAGTGGCTGATTTCTACAGTGACTTTATTTGGAGCGTACCACTTAACAGCAAATCAGCTGCAAAAAGTGAGCTAGCAACTATTATAAGCTGTATTGCGAGACAATATGGGCATAAAGTGAGATGTATCAGATCTGATAATGGTGGCGAATGGATGTCAACTGATCTAATCCTGTATTTCAGAGCAAATGAAATTAGACATGAACGCACGGTTCTCTATATACACCAGATGAATGTGAAGGCAGAGATTACAATTCGAAATCTGTTTAGTATAGTTCGATCTATGTTAGATGCATGCAATGGACACAGGTATTTCTGGCCTTAATGTGTCGCTTATGCCACAATGATAATGAATACTATATTGTCTAGGCACGTGAAAAAACTAAACAGAACTATGGTACCAATGGAAGTTCTAAGTGATACAATAGATTCTGCAGAATTGTTCGCTCCATTCGGGTGTGATACAACGATATTTATTCCGATTGAGAAGAGAGGTGCGATGCAGAAGTTTGAGAAAAGAGGTGTTGATGCTGTGTTCCTAGGTCTGAAGGATTATGGAAATCGTATGGCTCATTATTATGTTCCATTAACAGAGAAGAAAAGTGGTTTGGTTATTGCTGAGCGGTACAAACTTTATCGTTCGGATTTCAGGTTAATGACGATATTGAATGCTGAACAGCAGAATATTTATTCTACAAAGCTTTATGATAATGACGGTGTCGAGGAATACGCCACTTTGACTATTGCTCAATTTCTGACTAAAGAGCAAAAGGAATTGAATGCACCGCAAATGGAAAAACAAATCCAGGGTAGTGGATCTACACATAATTACTATGTATCTGAAGAAGGAGGTAGCTCGGTAAGTTCAAAATCTGGAGGAGGAAGTATTTTGACAAATTTAAGATCTGGGGGAAAGGGAAGTTCAACATGTGTGGTATCGGATGATAAAAGTCGACAGGAAATTAAAGATACTGAGATGGTTGAAGTAATTAATACAAAAGGCCAATCTAGTGATCTGGAGAAGTTGGTTGACGTTGTTGATCCAAAAGACAAATTTATTGATCTGGAAAAGTTGGTAAAGTCGAACAATGTCAAAGGTGAGGATATAAACCATGATGTATCGGTTTCGGAAACTAAAGAACCTTTAACTGTTCCCGTTGTGGTAGAGAAGAAAAGGAAGGTTGGTCGACCAAGAAAACAAAAGGTGGAAATAACAAAGACAGAAGTACACACTCAGAGGAGACGTGGCAGACCAAGGAAAGTTAAGTTGGACGGAAACAAACCAGCTGAAAGTCAAAAAGTGGTCAGAGAGTCACAACGCCTTAAAGAAAAGAAGAAGAAATTGGAGGTGAAGTTTGAATACAAGCCAGAAAATGGAGAAAAGAAAGTATTGAAGGAAATCTACACAAACAAAGCAACAGATGAAACAAGTGAGTTGGATCAGATTGTGGAAAAGAGACCATAGACACGTGAAGCGGCATTATTAATGAGACAAGGAGTCAAGAAAAGGAAAGAGCGTGACTGAATGTTTGAATACATTGGCAGGGATCAATTGGGAAGACAAAAGATTAATGAAACAAAGAGGACAGTTGGGGATAGAGTGTTTGTCAACATTGATACCAAGAAAATGTATAAGTTGAGTGCTATGAAAGAAACATTAACACCGGTAATCACTATGTCAAAAGAAATGAAGGACATGATTGATGAATTGATGAGAAATGGGAATGATATAGGCGACATTAGAACGACTGAGGTTAAGGTACCAAAATTAATCAAACAAGAAAAAGGTGAATACAAAGATTTTTGGAGGTATGCACGCGGAGATGAGTTGAGTTCACTATTCAACGGAGGAGTTCTTGCAGAAATACCTGAAGAACTCGATTTGAATAAGAAACGAGTACTTGATACCACATGGGTGTATACAGTCAAAACTGATAAAGGGAAAGTCAAAAGATTTAAGGCGCGATTGGTGGTTTGTGGGGATCATCAAATTCCATCCGTGGACTATGATTTCCAACACAAACTCAAGTATTTAAGCTTGAAAAAAGCCTTTATGGACTTCATCAGGCACCACTAAATTGGTATACTCATCTATCGACGTCTCTAATGAAACTTGCTTTTGAACCAATTGTGACTAGTCAGAATACCTTTGTGAGAGGACAAGAATCAAGAGCTGTAATGATTCTAGTTTAGGTTGATGACTTCCTTGTTATGGGACAAGATTTGAAGTTAGTTGAACAGGTAAAGAAAGAAATTTTGGAAGTTTATAAAGGAACAGATTTTGGCAATATCAGGAAATTCTTGTGATTGAACATTGATGTATAGACACAACAAAGGATCGTGAAAATGGATGCTCATGGATACATTCAGGAATTTTTGGAAAAAAATAACGACATTACAATTTTACCTCGAAGATATCCATAACCAAAAGATTATCCGGACAAAAATGAAGATGCAACTAAGAACAACATGTTGAGTAAGAAACAGAGCCAAAGATATTTACAGATCTTGGGTGCTCTCGGATATTTAACTACATCTGTTAGAGCAGATCTGATCTATGCTGTTAGAAGACTCTGCCATTTTATGCACGCTCCAACAAAACATCATTGGGATGGTCTAGTACATATAATTGGTTATGTTGCTACAACTCCACATCATGGATTAGTGTACTCAAAGTACAGTCCAAAGTTAGAGGCATATGCAGATGCTAGTTTTAACCCAGCCTATGAGAACACATTTGGTATTACAGGATCTGTTATCTTATATGGAGGTGCTCCGGTCCACTGGTCAAGCAAAAGAGCATATATCAAAGTTGAAAGTACAATGGATGTTGAATTGATTGCATTGGCAAATGCCGCAACCATGATTTGCAATCTCAGATTATATCTGTATGAATTGGGATTTGCAAATATGTCACCTGTGGTGATTTACGAAGACAATAATCCACTGGTGATGACCCTGGAAAATAAAAAGAAATACAGATCACATACTGTGAGCTCTAAATATCGAATTGTGCTTAAGGATGTGAAGAATGGTTATTTGATGATCAGCAAAATTGGAACAAATAATCAACTGGCAGATTGTCTGACAAAACCAATTGCTGGTGAACCATTCTGGACTACGATCAAAAAGCTAAAAATCTTGGAATCAAGTTAGGATGAGATTAGTTCTCTGTTTCATCATGGATGTATGGAAGATAATAGAGGAGTCTTGAAGTTGGCACAAAACAAATAATTGGTTTCGTGACACTTTGTGTTGTTTGATATCTCTCTAGAGGCGGTCAAGCAAGACTTGGTATCTAGTGGACTTAGTAGTGGTCATAGTGAATAGCGATTCAAGTAAAAGTGGTGGTATTGATAATTGTTTTGATGGAGTCAACTCGTTGGGACAATGTTGAGTTTTAACTTGAGATAAGAAATAAACTTAATATATTGTTATTTAACAGAGTAATTTATATAATTTTGCCTTTATCAATGAAGAAAAGAAGAAGGAAATGAAAAGCCGATGTATAATTATACGGTTTGGTAGTGCTGAAAACTCCACTTAATGGATTACATCATTATTACATCATGATTAATTTCCTGTTTATGCGAGACCATACTGCATTAATACATTACATATAGTGTCACACATTAAGTCTGGGATATACCCTGACTGAATAACACTAACTGGTAATGTATTTATGCGTAAAGTCTCACATCCCTCCATCTTGGTAAACTGGCAATTGATGAGAATGTTGTTGATATTTTTAAGTAGTCGATAATATTTGATAAGAAAATAAAAGAAATGTAGAAAATATAAATAGGAAGATAGAAACTGCAAATGGTATAATGTTGCAAGTGGCGTCTGTGCTTTTGAGTGAAATTAATTTTTGTTTTTTTTGTTTCAGTTTCCTTCCACAATTGTGGGTTGTTGGAATGATATCACTCTCATCTTATCTTTGAGGTCCGAAAAAGCGCATCTGGATAGTACTTTGGTGACTGTGTCTGTAATCATATCTTTTGACCGTATGCTTGCACTTTTGATTGTGCCTTCTGTAATCCAATCTCTGATCGCCAAGTTCTTGAAACGTATATGTTTGGTGCGGTGTTGGTGTTTTGGGTCGTTGGCAATCGCAATGCACGCCTCATTGTCTTCATGTATGGTAATTGGTAGTTGTATGCCAATTCCGATTTCGTGGTTTAGTAGCATATCAAGGTATTTTGCTTCTTTTGCGGCATCCGTGAGCGCCACAAGTTCGGCTTCGGCGGATGAGAGTGGGATGGTGTCTTGTTTGTTACATCTCCAGTCGACAGTGTTGCAGTTGCAATGTCTGGTCTGCAAGCGTTGCTTGCGAAGTTTAGTTTTCCGATTATTGACCGGTAGTCGGAATCTTCTATCAGGTTTTTTAGATTCGTTTTCATTTCTAGTACTGTGTCGGCTGCTAATGGTGTGTCTGCTTCGTTTGCGTTCTGCATGCCGAAGACTTTAATTGTTTCGTTGATGTTGTTTTCAAGGTCCAGTGAGATCCCTCCAGTTTCAAGTTTCTTGACGATGAAACCGACAAATTTGTCGGGGAATCCTAGGTTTTTCAATTTAAATGTTTTCGATAAATCGTCAAAAATTCGTTTCCTTTCTGTAAAGTCATTAATGCCTAGCAGTAGGTCATCAGCGTAGCATAGTGGCAGGCTGAGTTCTTCCTGGTTGGTTCTTTTGCTGAAGGCTTTTCGGTAAAATAAGCAGGGTTCTTTAATGCACAGCTTGTATCCAAGGAGTTTTATTGCAGAGACTAGTTTCCGGTTCCGGCATGCGCCAGCTTGGTGTAATTTATACAGGCTGCGGTTTAGGCACCATCCTAGTTCGTTTCCTTTTTTGTCTTTTCTTGGTGTAAATTCTTTTGGGGGTTTTATGGAGACCTTTTCATCCGGGTCGCCGTATTGATAGGCGTTGGAGAAGTCAAAATGGGTGAATTCAAAATCTCTGTTGACTCCAATGCTTGAAAGTATTCGTAGGCTTTCGTATTTGGTAACAGAGGCAAATGTTTGATTGTAGTCTTCTTTGCGTTGATGATTGCCGAGTACTACTAATGTGGCTTTGAGACGTTCGAGTTTTCCGCTTGACAGGTACTCTTTCTTGAGTACCCATCGAGCACCGATGGCTTTCTTACCTGGAAATAGTACTTGTAGGTTGTAAACGTTGTTTTTGTTTAGTGCGCTTAATTCATCCATTTTTGCTGGGAGCCAAATGTCGTGGTTGATTTTCTTGTATGTCGATGTTTTCCGAATAGCAAAGATTTCGGGGTTGCGGACGATTTCAATGGGTTTGTTAAATGATATTTCATGAATTTGATTTGGACCCTCGGTGTGTATGTCGTTGATCATTAAAACATTTTGATTGGGTTGTTGTTCACTAGGTTCAGAGCCTAAAGATGTGGTGGGTGTGATCAATAGTATTTTGCTGTCTCAGTTTGAGTCTGCCTAATTGGGGTTGGGTTGCGGGTGGATCGGCTGATATGTGCTTCTCTTGACAGTGCGGCGTAAAATTCAGCTTCTGGAACGTCTCCAGTAAAGACGACATCGTCATCATTGTCAACTTCAAATATCTCAATTTGGCCGAATGAGTCATCCGTTTCAGTTGGTGAAGCTTCGAGCATTAGGTTTTCCGCCGCTGGTGGTAGTGCTGGGAGTGTTGGTAACGTCGGAGGGCCGGTGATTCTTGGGCGTGTGTTTGTGTTGCTTTCGGCCTGAGTGTCAGTCATTTTGATGTCATCATCCGCTGCCCTTTTTAATAGGTTTTTATTGACGTTTGTGGTTGATGTTGAGTGGGTATTATGTAAAGTTAAGTCTCTTGATGTGGTGACCAATGTTCCGGAGTCTTCGACTTCGTGTTGATTTTCGGTTAATCTGAGTTGTTGTTGTTGTTGTATGGGACTGTTGGGTGCGGGAGAGATTGGCTTATCCACAATGGGGCTTTGGGTAAGTTCATTTGGAATGTTTCGGTTTGTATAGTCGTCGGTTGCTTGATGAATTGGAGGTAGTTGGACAGAATATTTCTGTTGGATGTTGTTTGTTGCGTGGGTGGTTGAAATCTAGTTTTCTTTTATTTCAGTGTCTGAATTTCCGTCTGGTGCATTTGATTCGTTGCAGTCCTTTGTTCCTGTGGTGTGGTAGTCTTCACTTGTTGTGTAGAAATTGTTGTTGAATTCGTCGTCGATGTCGTCATCACCGATGTCGTGTGTCGCAAAGTTGTCGTTTTCATTGTGCCCGTCAAATTCGTCTTCTGTATCAATATTCATTTTAGTGTTTGGCCTGTTGATTATTTCGTCGAGTTGTTTTTCAATCGTGTCAGGGTTGTTTTTGTGCTGTTCTGCAGTATCTGTGGAATCTTCGGTTGTTCCATTGACGTCTTCATGTTGCTCAAAGTATTCCTCCTCTAGATCATCATCGCAGGTCGTCGATATATGTTCATCGACGTGCGTCTCTCTGAAATATTTCTGTAGACCGGCATTGCCGGTGGTGGAGGATCATGCAAAAGAATATGTGGGTTATTTGTATTTAACTCCTCGGTATGGAGTGAGTATATATGGTGGTTGTTCTGGATCGATATCGTCATATCCATTCACTCTGTTAGGTAGGAGGTAGCCCAGTTCCTGACCCGGAAATTCGCATGGTGATGCTTTGGGATTGCTTACCGTTACGATGTCTCCAGTTGCTATGATTTCCACAATGTTTTTGTCTGACGTTTTGGGATCTCTGCCGAGATATACTCCTGCTATTCCTCGAGTGTGTAGGGAAGAGTTGTTGTTTTTGTTGGAAACATATACTTTGCAGCCGAAAGGTAGTAAGTCTTTGTAGAAAGGAATTAGACCATAGTAGGCCTGCATGAGAGACATTTTAGTACCGTCAGTGCTTATGGCGATTTGGTTGATGCATATTTTGGCAAACAAGATTGCATATTTCCAATAGTAAACCCTAGAAAGTCCGGACGTTGCCAATACCGCGGAGTAATATTCTGAGATATCGGCGTGTATTACGTCTAACGGTTTGCTGGCTCTTTCTCTTGTTTTGGTGGATTTGGTGTGCATTTGTACGTGCTTTGATTCTCCACGAATGCTGCAGTGTTCAATGTCGTATGCATCTCTTTTCGATATAGTCAGTTTTAAGGCTGGGTATCGTTTGGCGATAGTTTTCATTCTGTCAATGCTTATATGTCCGTCTGTGAGGTGGAACAAGGCGGCGCGTGATACCACGCCGGGATTTTGTAGTACGTTCTGTACGACATCTGGGTCGTATGTTGTGTCTATTTCGTTTTCTGACTGTTTTGCACCTCGTGCTATGTGCTTGGTTGTCTTTCATTGTTCAGATATTTTGGGTTTACATGTTGTTGAATTTTTCGTTTTTGTATTTTCAGGAGGTGTGTAATCGTCATCGATAAATACTTCGTCAATGATTTCGTTTCTGCTCGAATTGATTTCTTGTTCTAATTTTGGTCTGGGGTAGAAGTAATCGAATTGAAAGTATAATATAGTGTGGATGTTTCTGCTTTCGTCTTCAATTTTGTAGACTCGTTTCTCTACAATACCATAGACGCTTTTTCTCTTGAAGTTTTGTTTCTTGTATGCTGGGGAGGTTTTGGTCGTTTTGGCAAGTACGAATCTTAAGTGGCAGTTGGTAAATAATATATCGATCCTTCAAGATTCCTGTAGTTTGTAAAGTGATATGATGTTGTATGATGCATTTGGGGCGTAGTAGACATCTTTGAGTGTTACTTTCAGTGTGCCTGTGCCTGCTTGTTCCAGTATTATGTCGATACTGCCGATGCCTTTGCAATAGTGTGTTGAGCCCTCCTCCAACGATGAGTATGATGTTCTGGTTTTTTCAAATGTTTTGAATAGATGTAGGTCGGAGCATGTGTGGATAGGTGATCCACTGTCCAGTATAAACGGGTTTACCGAGAAGTTGATGCCGTTTCCGGGTGCCGGCAGTTTGATGAGGTTTACATTTTGTTTTTGCTGTTTGGTGTCATTGACCTGTGTGTGATCAACACTGGTTTTTAATACTTTAGGATTTGTAATAAGGTGTACTTTGTTTCGTTTATCATCATAGCAGTCGTAGGCAAAGTGTTCAGTGCCTACTGAATAACTCTTGCCGCACTCTTTGCATTGTCTGTAGTCCCTTTTGGCAGTAGTTTTGTTTGGTTTATATTTGGGTCTGTAGTTAGTGTTAGTACCGCTTCCAGAAGTTTTTCGTTGGGATATGCGTTTCATTATTTTTCTTTCTTGTTCTGCACTCAACCGGTAAGCTATATTGCCGACAGTTCCATTGACGGCGTGTGACTTTTCATTTGCTATTGCGGTGTGGTAGTCTTCGATGGCATTGAACATTTTGTAACAGGGTTCTTCGAGTCTTTTAGCATTGTTGTCAAATAGTTTGTAGGTGTTGGGAAAGTTGATTATGAAGCAGGCGTAAGATTTGAGTAGTAATGTCTGGCGTTTTGTCCATGTTTCCATTAATAGTTTTACGTCTTCGATATCTTTGACTGGGTAGGCATCGTCCAGTGCATTTTCGATTGCTTTGATGATACGGTTCAATCGTTGTAGATAGTCATTTTCAAAAGAACTGTTGTTGTTGATTCGGCGTAGTAGGTGCGTCGAGTTGTAGGCTGCATAAATTGTGCGCATCGGGTTTATGTAGCACCTGTCTTTTATTGCCCCTAATAATTTTCGCGGATATATTCTAAGTTCTTCGACTTGTTGAAGATCTGTGATGTTGTCGATGTACGTTTTTATGTTAGGATCGTATACCGATTTTCTTAAGTATGTTTTGATGTAGCGGTATACGCAGGTTTGTAGGTATTTTATCTCGATGTTTAGTATCGGTTCGATGGGATCGGGAGATCTGCCCACTCCAGGTGGAAGGTTGAGGTTGTCGCGCCAATTTCCGGTTTTGATAAATTCAGGAAGGCCTAGGTCGCTGAACCGCTCGCGGATGTTTTTGAGGAAGCTGACGTACCAGTCATGATAGTCAACTGGTGATCTTGAGGGTCTCATAACCTGTTGATTGATATCTCTCTCGAGGCGGTCAACCAAGACTTGGTATCTAGTGGACTTAGTAGTGGTCATAGTGAATAGTGATTCAAGTAAAAGTGGTGGTGTTGATAATTGTTTTGGTGGGGTCAACTCGTTAGGAAAATGTTGACTTTTAACTTAAGATAAGAAATACTTTTAATATATTGTTATTTAACAGAGTAATTTATTTAAGTTTGCCCTCATCAAAGAAGGAAAAGGAAGGAAATGAAAAGCCGATGTATAATTATAGGGCTTGTTAATGCTCAAAACCCCACATATTGAATTACAGTAATATTACATCATCATTAATTTCCTGTTTATGCAAGACCATACTCCATTAATACATTACATATAGTGTCACACATTAAGTCTGGAATATACCCTGACTGAATAACACTAACTGGTAATGTATATATGCGTAAAGTCTTACACATAGTCGTCGAGATAATCATTTTGGTATTGGTTTTGTCGTAATTGTCGAGGTCATCTTGTGTGTTAATTTGCATTCTCGTTTTCCGGTTATATAAAATTTCGTCCCGTCCTTGTTCAATTTTTTGCGTGCTGATGTTTTGTCTTTCTTCACTTTCTGACTTGTCGCTGGTGTTGTTGGTTATTTTCTTTATGTCTCCATAAGTTCCGAAATTTGCTCCTTCATTTTTGTCGTTGTATGTTGTTGAAGTGTATTCATTTGCACGAGTTTCCTTGAAATACTTGTTAAGACCTGCTTCTCCAGTGATTGAGTTGCATGCAAATGAGTATGCCGGTACTTTCTATTTTTTACCTCTGAACGGTATTAGTTTGTATGTTGGTTGGTCTGGATCAATGTCATCAAATCCATCCGTTTGAGCTGGTTGTAAGTAAATGAGTTCATGTCTTGGAAACTCAGATGGTGAGGCTCTGGGGTTGTTCACTTTAATTATTTCGCCAGGGGCGATGATTTCTATTATATTGCCGTTTGACATTTTGGGGTTTCTTCACGGATAGATTTTGGCAATTCCTCTAGTATGTAATGGAGAGTAGTTGTTTCTTTTGGGAAGATATACTAAACATCCGAATGGTAATAGGTCTTTGTAGGATGGTATTAAACCGTAATAAACTTGTATCGGGCAGAGTTTAAAATTGTCTTTGTTAAAAGCTATTTGATTTATGCAATTTTTAGCAAACGTAATTGCATATTTCCAGTAATTCATTTCGGGAAGTCCAAATGTTTTTAATGCTGCAGAGGCTATTATCTTTATTGAACGGTTAAGTTTTTCAATTCGTCCCTTCATCCATAGTTCGTATGGATTCGATCTGTTGTGTCAGATGCCTTTAATTTCACAATATTCGTTGAACCTTTTGTTTAAAAATTTAGATCCATTATATGTCTTAATGGGTTTCACCATGTAGTTGCCGTTATCTTTGAAAGAACTGTGTTGCTTTATGATCCAATTTATGAGTGCCGTAATTGCTTCGGTTCTGTTGTTCATGCAAATGGCATCGGTTAAATTTGTTGCTTCGTCCAGTATAGCTAAGAAATATCTTGGGCAACCTTTGACTGCTGAATAGTATCCTGAAATGTCGGCGTGTATAGTGTCTAATAGCCTGCGAGCCGGAGTGCGTGTTTTAGTAGATTTTGTGTGTTTTTGGACATTTTTGGCTTCGCTACAAATGCTGCAGTGTTTGATTTTGTAAGCATCATTTTTTGTGATTGATAGGTTCACGGATGAGAATTGTTTGGCAATTGTGGCCATCCTGTCAATGCTTATGTGACCATATGTAAGGTGGAATAGTATGGTATTTGATATGGATCTATTATTTTGGAATGAATTTTGTACAATGTTTAGATCATTGCCGTCTTCCTGAGATTCAGGAATAAGTTGTCTATTTGACACTTTCGTTTTGTTTACTGTTGATTCTGTAATTCTAATATTTTGATATGTGTCTAGGTTGCCTGTTTGTACACTTTTTAGTGATGTGTATTGGTCGTCAATGAAACCGTCGTCGTATGGTTCATTTGTCTTTAATTTAGATTCAATATCAGGTTTTGATTAAAAGGATTTGTACCCGAACAGTAATATGGCATGGTCGTCGTGATCCCGTTCTTCCAGTTTATAGATTTTGTTTCCGTGAATTCCATAAATGTTTTCCTGTTTGAAGTTTTGAAGATTGTATGCTGAAGAGTGTTTGACTGAATCAGCTACAGTGAGTCTTAAATCTTGTTTTGTGAATAATATGTCGAGTGCTTTCTGTTCTTGTGGTTTGTATAGTAATACTATGTTATAAGAAACGTTGGGGGCGTAGTATACGTCGGTGAGTGTTACTCTGAAAGTGCCAGTGCTGGGTTGTCCGAGTGTGATTTTGACGTTACCGATTTTTGTGGACATATTTTTGAAGCCTTCTTCCAGTCATGAGAAAGACGTCTTGATTTCCCTGAAAGTTCTGAGAAGATAAATGTCAAAGCAGATATGTATAGGTGAACCAGTATCAAGAACGAATCGGTTTACAGAAAAATTCTCGTAATGCTCACTGACAGGGAGGTTAACTCAGTTTACTTTTTGTATGTTGCTGAAGTTGTTTTTTTAATTTTGTTCAATGGTTGTGGTGCTCTAGACAGATGGATTGTTTATGAAATTCATTTGATTTTTGTTTGAGCTTTTCCATTGATGTGTATCTTTTTCACAATTTCCAATGTACTTCTGATAGCATCTTTAGCATTGGATCATCATGCTGTTTGCAGGAGTTTTATTGTTTGTATTTCTGGTTTTGTAATTGTTGTTTTAATATTGTTTAATGTTGTTGTTAAGACTATTGTCAGAGTTGGTATTGTTGTTATGAGTATTGCGCTGAGTAAAGCGGCTGATCGTTGTCTTTCCTTGATAAGAATCTAATTGATAAGAGATGGTGCCAATAGCTTCATTGATCTTGCCGGTTTCGTCAGTTTGAACCGCTGAGTTAAATTCTTTAAAGCTTGACAACATAATCTTAAAAGATCCTTTAAGTTTGTCAGTGTTGTTGTCGAATTGATTGAGGATACTAGGAGAGTTGATAATAAAACAAGCCATTGATTTCAATATCAAGATTTTGCGTTTGTTGATTATGTTATTGCATTTTGCAATTGTTCTAATTTTATTGGTGAGATACTTGTAGTCCATTGCTGTTTGCATCAGATTAATGTTGCGTTGCAGTTTGACAAGAAATTCATTTGTAAATGGACTGTCTGTACTCACTCGGCATGGTGGTAGAGAACATGTGAGTCCGGTGTATAGTGTAGTGTACGCATTGGAGTTGCAGAGTACAGTTGTTCTAAATTCTTCTATATTTTCCGTGGATTACCTTTAAGGTCTTCAATCGGAGTCGATTTAGTGACCGATCAAAATGGCTTTTGATGTTAGGGTCGATTGTCCTTTTGTTCATGTACTCAATGATGAAGTAGTACACTGTGAACTCTAATTATACAAGTTCTTTTATTTACATTTGTTCTACGCTTTTGGGGGTCTGGACGAGCCAGTCGGAACATTCTTTTTGTCAATCCATTTTCTTTTGGTGATAAATTTGTAAAGCCCTAGATGTCCAAAATACATTCTGATGTTTCCAAGAAAGCTTTCGTACCAGGCGTAATGATCGACTGATACTTTAAGAATTTCATAACCTGAAATAATGTACCCTTCATGAGAAGCTTAAATAAAATCTGAGCTCTGGTATCTTTGAAGTAGTTCATTGTAATTTCAAATTCTTTGATTGATATTAGTTACTGGTAAAGTTAGCTCGTAAGAATAATGCTTACCATAAGTCTTATACTAAATAAAACAGCTTGTATTGAGTTATCTATAACTTCTAAATAATTAAAATTGCTCTTGGAAAAAAAATAGATGATTGGAAAAAGTGGTTTTATATAAAGAGGATCATAAAACTTATGAGGTTTATCATGTTATGATGTGTTTGTTTTCTATTTATTGATATAAAACAAAATATCATATAACAAGAAAGGGTTCATCAATTGTTGGTTTGCTCAATATTAGTACATATCAAATGTAATTTTTAACAGTATGGTCATCCTGTTGAAAGATTTTTTCTTGCAGGTCAATATTGAATGTTGCCAACATTTGCTTGCTTATTTAACTATCAAGCAGGGCGCCAAATCGCTAGCAGCATTAGTGGTAAACGACCATGCAAATGAAAGGGCAGCGGCTATGTGTTTTTCGTCTGGAAATTGCGTCAGTTTCTATATTGGTTTTTGAGTCAATGCAGTGTACATTACTTGACTGTAGGTCATACGGTTTGGTACCTGAAATTTTGCATGGGGATCTACTTGTATTATATAGCTTCTCAATAAATCCCACCCTTGTGAATGCCATGCAGTGTTGTTTGATATTTCTCTCGAGACGGTCAAGCAAGACTTGGTATATAGTAGACTTAGTAGTGGTCATAGTGAATAGCGATTCAGGTAGAAGAGGTAGTATTGATATCTGTTTTGCTCGAGTCAACGCGTTAGAACAATGTTGACTTTTAACTTAAGATCAGAAAAAAACTTAATTAATTGTTATTTAACACAGTAATGTATGTAATTTTGCTCTTGTCCAAAAGGGAAAGAAGAAAAAGATGAAAAGCTGATGTATAATTATAAGGTCTGGTAGTGCTGAGAATCCCACTTATTGGATTACATCACTATTACAATATCATTGATTCCCTGTTCATGCAAGACCATACCGCATTAATACATTAAATATAGTGTCTCATATTAAATCAGAGATTCACTGTGACAGAATTACGCTAGCTGGTAATGCATTTATGCGTAAAGTCTCACATGCTGTCGCCATGTTAGGTTGCAGGAGTGCTACGTAAATATGTACCAGTCTGAGTTTGAGCGTGGTGACGTGAAATAGGATATCTGTTGAGGCATGTCTGTTGCATCAAAAAAATGGCAGTTCTGTGTAGAACGATATTGGACCGTACTTTCCTTGCGTGAAAAACATTTTGAAATGGTCGTTGTTTATGGCAAGTTTGTGTGGAGGAATATTAGAAAATGTCATTTAGTATTTGCCGCATTACAATCTGAACGGATTAAATGTTGTTAAAACGGTGACTAGTATTAATTTGACGATACAGCTCAGTGAAGAGATGAGGGCTCCTATCAATTGCTTGGATGGGCTTGATGTGTCGTGAATGATGATTTGCCACAGACTAAAATTGTTGAGATTTACTTATACGAACACTGTGCCATTGACCATGTTGACAGTGGTTGAAGTGTAGTCAGTGTTTGCTGTCGAGTAGTCATGTTGCCGGCCAATTATATTAATCATTTTCATGGTTGTTTAGAAAATAGTTTTTTGGCAAATCATTTCGGACAGGCTTGGTCCTAGGCCGGAGATTCTCAAATAGTACTTTGAAAATCCGCTTTGCGCCAAAATAAAATTTTGAAATGTTGAAATACGTCATGAACATTGTTTCAAGGATTGCAGCTGATCTTTTGGTTGAGCTTTTAGGCTTGTTGCTGAAGTTTGGCTTTGTTGTAAATGCTGAAGTAATTAATATAAAAAAAATGAATTTTTAAATGGTACAAAATTATAATTAGTCTGTTCTTGGTATTGCCATTATTTACTTGATTTTGATACGACTATTAAAACAATGAAACGAGGCGGTAAAAAAAATAATTGAAGTCTAGTAGTATAAAACTTACGAAGGGCAAGTCGTGTATAACGGTGATTTACTTTTCGAACGATTTATTGTTTCATGGCGTTAGTTCGGTCGTGATCGGACTGCAAATTGTTTTAGATTTGAGTATAGATATCATTGTTGTGTAGTATGGAATGATGCTTTAGTTAGGAAATTTCGTTATGTTCAAACTAAATGTTTGATTAAATCTGAAATGAAAGTACTCTACTATGAAATAGCAAAAGATATAAGTATTATAGGTTTTGATTGTAACTTTATTGACTCGTTTCATAACGGTTTCGTTTGTATCCCGTTTAAGACAAAGTAGTTAGCAGTTTTTCGAAGAATGTTTAAGGTGAATGCAAAACTATATACGTCATGCTGCTAGTGGTGAGTAACACTATTCTATTGTTAACAAATTTTGTTATTCTGCAAATGCAGTGCTCAAATAGAAGACAACGGTGCAGGCATTTCTCTTAACCTCTTTAAATTCATAGAATTCAACTGCTGAACAGTACATCTTCCTTTTGTATAATATTTTTTTGACACGGTTCTTCAAGTCTACAAGTGTTGTCTTACAATGGTTCGAACTTTAGAGCTGTGCCGATAAAGGCCAACCATATGACTAAAAAGCTGTGTGATAATGTTTCTTTTTTTCTTCGTCAATTTCATCTTTTCTATAGACATCTCTTCGTAAGAGTTATCTAACGCATTTTAAATTTTTTCAAGGTCAGGCGTCACTATGTTTAAGTAGTTGCTGTCAAATACGCTGTAATTGGCGTTTGAGCAAAGTCCCATTGTGCAGTTTCTGTCAGGAAATTTAAAAGGCATCCAACGGCTTGCGGGATTTTGTTTTTCGCAACTCTAGCAATTTTCAACCATGTTTGTTAAATTTGCGTTTCGTTTGGGTGTTAGGATATCGTCAATCAGCGACTATACCTTAATATCGTGATTGAATTTAATTCGGTCTGCATTTATGAGTTAATATGTGTATATTGAAGAAGCCGAGCTAAATTGTTAAAAATGATTTGATGAAATAAAGATTTTCATTAACTCGAGTGAAAGATAAATGTATGCTAGCCAATCCATGGCGTCAATGTATTTTCCTATCTGGAAGTTGCCAAATTTGTTTTTGACAATGCTAAAAAGTAGACATAATGGTGTCTTACAGCAACTAGTTTTATTAACAAGGTCATACTCTGTTGTTTCAAAAGCCATCAAAAGACGCTTAGTCAATAGCTGGTAAATCTAGGGTTAACAGTATTTGAAGTAAATTGTAATTTTTAATACAATAGTTGTAAGTGTTACGTATTATCATGCAGTAGACTAGTTTCAATAATAATAAATTTTGACTAAATGTATACAGTACACTAAATGCTAAAACGTTAAGAAGCACGAAGTACGCAATGGGCATACCCTAAAACGAAACTATATTGTAATAAAATGGCAACGTAAAAATATTATAGTGGGAACAACTGACGAAGCTCACTGTTATAGTCGTCTTGATACACTTGTCAGAAATTTGTAATATGCACAAAGCGAGACTTGATCAAAATTGAACATCTGTATTCTTACCAAAAATATAGTATCCTCATTTGCAAGTAGGTAAGCTTCACAAGTTGTTCTATCCGTTTGTGACATGTTTAAATCTCAACCATTTCTACACATACTGTCAGTTATACAATTGCAGGTATCAGACAACACTTTGTATTGTGATACATCATGAGCATCAAAATTGCTTGATTTTACATATAATATGTTACTTCCGGGTTATTGTCAAAATATTGTAATTATCCAAAATATGATATCTTTGCAGTTAACATTAATTTCTAGTAATAATTGTCATTGAAGGGTAATGAAGAATGAATTTTCTTTTTTGGTACTTATAAAACTTTTCTGATTTGGCGTATTTACCACAATTATAGTATAAGCTGTATTACTAATACTACGTTTTAATTAATAAGTGGGCATAAAGATGTTAAACCGTGTATTATAATACAAATAATTGTATTGCAAGTAAAAATATATTCAGCTGAAAAAATGCTATTTATCGTTCTGCTAACTGTCAGCATTTGATTTATGCATTCACCTGCTTGGCAGGTGTAAAACACAGTGTTTGTATATTTTTGAATAATCCACGTTGATGGTTTTCAAAGACATTAGTTAAACTAAATGAAAGTATACTGTAAAAATGAGTCTGGACGTTACTTTTAGAAATGTATTGTTTTTTTTGCTAGTGATATTATGGATCGCCGGGAAACCTGCAACTAAACAATTCATTTTACAAATTTAGTGTCTAGTTGTTATAAATTGAAATGTTCGACAAAACTGTGTATATTGTCTGATAGCATGTTGCTTGCAACAAGATGTTAATAACACTAAACTTTCAAAAACGTGTTTGTCAATTTGAGGCAAAGACAATACAATACGAAGTAGCTGACTACTATCAATAGCGGTGGTTTCCCAGTACGGATAGCGGTGTTTGAACATTATAGAATCCACTTTAATGGTCGTATAATATTTAGTTGTTTTTACTTATCAGTGATAGGTGAGGAGAACAAAGTCTATAAAGAAATTGTCAATTCTAGTGGGTTAAAAAAAGCAACGCAGTTGAGGGAGTAGTGTTTGGTATTATGACTATTATTAAGATACTTGATAAATATCATCATAACCAAACAGACTATATCACAACAATACTAATATAATTGACACCTTGTGGGTTGTAAGTAGAATGCAAAGAAAAACCATGCACATTGAGACAGTGCAGATGTTTTTCATTCAGTACAGACCATATCGTTTACAAAAATGCATCTCAACATTTGCCAAATTATTGATCGATTTTGAATAAAGTCGACACTAAATCAAAGGCATATTGTAACATGATTAAAGCTATTTTTTTAACACAGCTATAAAATTATTTTGATTGTTATCTTTACAAATCTAGTGAAAATAACGTTGTTGATTGATTTAGCATTCTACTATTGTTACACCAGGAATACAAAAATCTAATAATCGAATTGTGGTCCTGTTACGGCACATGTCACTATATATGCTATCACTAATCTTCAACATTAACAAAATAATCATTTTGTATTTGTTGTGTATAAATACACTTAATTTCGGTTCTGCTTCTCAACTCTATTTTTTACAACGATACAACACGTTTTGTTTTTAAATATTAGTAAATAAAAAAATTTGATGCCACCATAATATGAATTATAATATTTTCAACGAAAAAAAGGATAGAGCTAAAGTGATTGTTAAGTAAGATTCGAAATAAACAATAATGACTGAGAAGAATTGTTTTTCAAATATATACACAATCCAAACCACGTAAAACTGTGATGTAACTGTTACAGATTGAGCGGTATAAAAATATATTCAACAGTGCATGTATTTTTCAGCAACTGCTTGGCGTATTGCTAAATTATTGTATTTTAAAACTGCATGTTTGAAAAAAAATTACGTCCTAGCTCATATCATTAAATTCATTTATAATTGCCTTAATTGATATCTTAGTAATTTGATGTATTGTAGGTACATTAAAATATTATAATAATACTGCTAGACATATTAATGAATTAGAACAAAACCTGATTTCTCTGTTTAAAAAATAGATCTTGTTAACATATTCTGAAAAGAGTTGACTAAAACTATTTAAATTTTCAGTAATGTCATGATTGTGTAATTTTTGTGTTTATTCAAATGAGACTTGTAAAAATTTTTCACACTGTGCATGTAAGGCATTATAAATGTGTTTTGTCAAGCTATTAAATTTTGATTTGGTATAATTGCTAAATGAAACATATATTTGAGTAATGAATTAATATTAATAATGAAGCATCATTTTTCTATTCTACCGCTCATTATTACGACGTGCTTCGATAATATATTTTTAACTGCTATTATACAGAACAAAATATTTTTGATAGTACACAGAACAAAAAAGAGCAATGATTAAGTCTTCATTCTGTTTTTAATCATGTTGTTATTGACAGCGTGTTAATCAACTAACCATTTACAACTCTGCCATATTATCTTAAGCATAATAACAATTTCTAATTATATACTGTACTTCTTTTCAAATATACATCATATTGAAGACTCTCTAGAATTAAGTTCAAAGTTGACAAAATTGATAGTATATATATTGATGCATATTTTTTACTACGAATTTGGAATTATTACATATTAAGATTGATTACCTATAATACCTCGTAGATTGAGTCTTTTGACTTCAACGAAAAATATGTTCGATGATGTATATCTGTTGCAGAGAAGTATGATCATTATGAAATGGAACAAAATAGTGACGATATGTGTTGCATCACATGAGAATATTTACTATAAGTTTTAAATTCTATCGCATGTAATATCGTTCATATAATCTGGCTGACAGTATGATAATCTTATAACAAATATGCCAAGCTCTACTAGAATTTGCAACAGTTTGGTTAGTTTAAAATACGTTAATTGTATTGTGTGATACTATTCAACAATTGGTCCAAACCTTAATGCATTTAAATCAATTGATCCATTATTGTTGAAATATAAGTGAGCTCAAACGACGCAACTATTACGCCTGAGTTGATTTTTTGCCCTAAATGCATAAATGTTTAGATAGTTGACATTGGTGTCCAATACCACATTTATTATATATTGGACACGCAATAACGTGTGCTGTTCAGTGATGTTGTATCACTGGTAAGTTTTATATGAACGTTGCAATAAAGCTGATAACTAGACCATTGTGACAAATTAGACATTATTGCTAATTTTGCACTGGATATTGTGTAATATTGTGCTTGAATAATAATGATAAAGAAAAGTTGATAGGAATGACTGATTTTGATATTGTTATGTAGAAAGATTTAAATATGCTGTTCCATGTAAGACGCTGCTCATCTTGTATTTGCATGTTATACATTTTGCCATTTTCACGAAGTTAAGTCATATTATTTGAACTTTCTGTTGATCTTCGAAAAAATGTATTATTGCAAACCTTTTATACTTTTCAGATATATAAATTATAGACATTATTATATTTCTTATATTTAAATATAGTTGCGGTTATTATCGTTCCTCTAGACAACACATAAGTTTTATCTGAATAGTGGGTTATATTATAACTTAATTGGCGACACACGATTATCCACTAATTAATGTTTATATCACAGATATAGTGTTAATATTTACATTTAAACTGTTGCGAAAAATATTTACTTTCTTAAAAACAAAGTCTTTTTTGTCACATACAACACACTTTAGGTGCAATAAAAATTAAATACAATTTCCCAATATCTTACTGCTTTTCATTAGCATATTCTGCCGTCAATTTAGATGTGTCACCTGTCACATCAAAAAATATAAACCTAAATGTATTTGACTAAAAATGGAATACTATTAGTAATGACGTATTTCAAGTACAATGTTTTTCGCATTAAGGTATACGTCTTTCATTAAATTACAAGTCTAAAAATGTTTAAGTCAGAGGTATAAGTTCATAGGCAATGTGTACCCATATTATTATCTTGTGATATTACAGCCTGCAACTATTTATGAAATGTAACCGATGTTTATTTTCTTAACTAACAGTTTTAGTGTTGCTTCTATTTAGAAAATGTATACGCCATCGGTTCTGGCTGTATGATAAAATATGTTTATCGTTGTATTTTGTTTCAATATGTTTTACGTATATGGATTAATATACAAGATTTTAATTGTATAATTGTAACAAGAGAATGAATTTGTATTTTGGTGATTGTACGTCACGTCATAATCCGGTGCATTATTGTTTTAAAACAAAATATGTGAATATATTAAATTCAAAAAGCAAAACAGAAAAATTAATGTATGATTATGAAACGATATGGAAAACAAAAAATATTAGAATCCTGAATCTGCAATGTATATTTCATCTAATGTCAATTTTCACTGTCAGTAAATGTGTATATTTTTTGCATAACACTTAGTCAGATGCTAAAATTTAGAAGGCTTGGCATATTTTATGTTCGAAAATAATTCAGATAGTAAGCATAAGTTGGTATAAGTACTGATTGTTCTAATTGAAAATTCATTTCGCTAAAGAAAATTTTAATATATAATTGACTTAATAAAAAATTGTGGTAGTCAATAATTGATATTGTAATTTTGCACTGTAAGTGTCAAGTATGGTATTAATGTTGAACAATATAATTAGTATTAAGATATATAACTTGTGAAAACACTTCTTTTTCTTTACCAAAGGAATAAGAAATTATGAAAAGTGGTTTCGTATATAAAAATATATGATATCTATTATCATTAATCTTGCCATTGTGTATATCTTTGGTATTAATTGATATGAAACAAAAGTTCTAATGTAAATGTGTTTTATCGTGTCATTGTATTGGTTTCTGTTTAGATTGATATGAAGCGAAACGTTTTATAACACAAAATCTTTTATTGATTGTAGGATTGCCCAAGATTTTTTTATGTGGAATATAATTGCAAACAGATAATCATAACGTATTAAACACACATCTTGAATATTGTTTACCACGCTATACTATATGAGCGGCCGACAAATGAATGTAACCATATGATTAGTGAGAATTGTATTACGATATCTTTAATCTCATTGTCTCCAACCGTTACTTTACTACACCACTCTGTCATACTCCTAAAACAGTTACAAACCGTAGTTTTTTCAAACAACTTTTCAAGCAGGTTTTTAACAAACATGATCATACACTCTTTCATCTGGTGGTTCACAAACTCATCTTTTAAATTTCTGTACAACTTCAGATGTTATTTCGTTTAAAATGTTTCACACTTAAACTGCTGTTGATATTTTTTGGTCTTGAAATTAGTTTGATTTTTCTGTCGTAGAATTATACAAACAAATAAATGTTTATATTTTAAATATTTTATACATATATTGTTCGTAAAAGTATTTCATAATGCTACACTTGTTGGCATTATTTACTAATGCAATCTTAATTGCTTATATAAATATATTTTTTCTGTTATTATTTGGTGGATTCGCACAACTCTCTGTATTTGCATCTATTTCAGGCGATTTTCAAGACCACAAAACTTCTCGGCTACTTTTATACATTTTACAGCAAGTATTGAAAAAAAGAACAATGATCTATAGTTTGCATTGTTTTTACGTGTGTACGTGAGTACAAACTTATTCATACTTTTATCATATTTCATAAATTTTCCTAAGTGTAATGCAAGCAGGCGTTTCTCAGCTTGAAATACTTACAATGTTTAACCGAGATAATGTCGGCAGCATGCTCCAAATTAAAATTTGCTGTTGAAGACATTGCAATCACAATTTGTACATCATATCATTTCCCACTTTTCATACATTTTTTCCAGATATATATTTTATATTTAAACCTAGTGGATACCAACATTTTAACACCGGCGGTATTGATAACGAATTTTTATTTCAAAAATTAAATCGCAGCATAGACCTATATACATGTCAATGAATACATCTTACAACATTACTAAGACCTAAATAACTGTAATTTATTGTCAATTCCAGTCTTCTCAAGTAACAATCACAAACGTTGAAGACTACAATATTTTACAGAAGGCATTTGGAATCTCCTTTAACACGTTCCAAAGTGCGACAAATATATAATAGTGCGCCCTACGCTTTGGACAATCATCAGATAAAACACATGCCAACATATCACAATACTAATCAACAGTTAAAAAGCACTTCTAACACTTTTTGGCTATATTCAACAGGTCGTCATTATGTCCAGATTTTATTTCCGGAAAACTATTCTTTCAATTAACCGCAAAACTGATAACTTGAGTTAACAGCCTAAAAGCCGACACGTTACAAATTCGTAAAATACGCAAGAAGTCAGACGTCTGTGAAAACAAGCATGGTAGATTTTGAACAAACGAAAAAATTTTGTACGTCAAGTGAACTGCATCAAAAATGTAAACAACGGTCTAAATGAAACGCACAACCATTGCTTGATGAGGATGGGATCCCTAATGTAATATACATCAAGACTTGCCGGATGGCAATACTGGCAGTATTAAATCTAGGTTCTCAACATTTTTATTAATGATACTGACAACTTTAATTTAGGCACGACGAGATCTGGCTACAAACAAGTTAGCAATACTCTTGTATTTAAACATGAACTGGACGACATCGCAAGCAGAACAAAACCCATAAACACAATAGAACTCATCACCGCACAAAAACGAAACATAAGCATAGATGCTTTTATGAATGCCTCTGACGTAGAATTATTAAAAACCAAAAGCCATCAAACTCCAACAGTAACTGATGTCAGATGTAATCTTCTCCCACACAACTCTTCAACTGGACAAACAACAATTTTTAATATCAGATTAATAATATTCACCCAAGATACATCAAAGCAAGAATATACAACAGCCCTACTGTTGAAACACTACCTTCTTTCACACCTCTCTATGCATCACAGACACCACACTTATTATTATTTTTTTGTACGCAAAGCAATTTAAATGCCAACGATATGCTCATAACACTGTGAGAATCCACCTTTAACAACAATGAAAAGTTACAACAATAACTATAAAACTGAACTCATTAAAGAGACTGTGAAACTCTACCTCTAAATATATTACTACATAGTATACTCCAATCACAGTTATACTGCACCAAGCGTCAGAGACTAGATTTATCAAATTATTGCATTACTGTTTTGCGCGAACTCCATAAGAACAGCAATGTTACACGAATGCAATACAGTTTGTGGCGTTCTGTGACCTGCGTTTTTAGGAATTCATCAAAACGGAAAATTGGCCAAATGATCGTTACCTTCCATTTTATTGCATGTAAAGCCCTAACTGCGGCAAACTGCTATCAAAACGTGACAAACCATAGCTGCAAAATACCCTATAACGCTCTATTAAAACATATATACGACAAGCAGTATACGACCGCAACATTGATGCTTACATTGACCACTTCAGAGATTCTACCCAGGGCAAAGAATTTAAAAAAATCGGCAAAACGTTCTCGACTCTGTAGAGGAAACATGCTACGTGTTCCCTGCACACAAGATGTATACATCCTACAACTATATGCACCAACTCGGCCAAATCAGGCATAAAAGTGTACTCGGCGATGATTACACACAGAGACTGAACCGCACCATTAATGCAGTCGCCAATGCATTTAACGACAGCTATCCAAGATAAATCATTTGAAATACAAAACTGTCAATAAAAACAATAATGGAAAATGAACGATTTTCCTTAAATATCAAAAAGTCGTTTTTAATTGACTTGCTTAGTACTTTAAAACAATTTCACTAAAATACTACAAGACTCAAACAATCGGGGTTTAAATTGTTTAACACCGTGGTCAACCACCACATTGCAATCGGGAATGACCAGTCACACATTGTCAATGAGACCATTGAAAGCATATCTTACAAACTAATTGGTGAGCAAAAAAAAATAGAATCAAAAACATAACTCAGCAAAAGGCGCCTTGAAGCGACACTAACACCAACGACAAGTTTAAATTCAAATACTAACAAAACAAAAACGCCGCCAAACGAGACTACACGACATCGCCAAAGTGCCAGAAATGATATTTAGTAGATACTAAACATGCTTTTCACAATTACCCGAATTATACACGAAACAGGGTACACCACAATACACACTCAAAAATTCCAAGGACTGAACGTCAGCCAAACGCAAGTCAATGACGCCAAACAGCTGAAACAAGACATGAAGATCATTACTCTGTCGGCACCCAAAAACAGCATGAGCTTCTCCTTAAACCCTTTTATACTAGACAAAGGATGACTCATTCATTTATGCTTCAACCCACTTGTCTCCAAAACTATTAAAAATACTAAAACGGTAAATTCATTGGTTGAAAGACGGTTAACGCACTACTAAAAATACATTGGCATTATCATTATAATTTTAAGGCAAACAAGCAGAGACACATTCAAAGTCACTCTTAAAAATGTCAACTATGCATCAGACGTTTCATAAAACATTTTATCACAGGTGTAATTTTAATCCTATACACTAAAACAAAACCCAAACTGGAAATGATATGAAGCAAAAACAAAATCATTGATCACAGTTTCATTGATAACAAATACAAATTAAAAGAATACGCAGATACTAGGTGACCACAATGTTTAAACCTAAAACGATTCAAAGACGAGCACACGCAAACATACAACACAAAGTCTAGTACCGTCAGAAAGAGACATTGATTAAATATCTGACTCAAATGTCCTGGTGAATATACTACAAGCCCTAGAATTGTCTCACGCGCCATTCTGTTGCGCCTCACATACGGACGGGTATGCGTCGACGAAATGAAACTTATTGCAAAAAAATATCCAGCCCTAAATGTGGCCATCTCAAACGAAATTTTGAATGACAATCAACAATGCGATATTTGAAGCAGAGGAAAACCTCTACAAATGCACACCATATCCGACGATTCATAAATAGCTGCCTGAAAAATTAAACAAAATAAACATATTTTGTTACTATATGTTTTGTTTCATATCAATCAATACAAAATACATGATAACAAGATGGAACATCACAGGTTTTAAATATCTCCATGTATGAAACTGTGAGACTTTACGCATAAATACATTACCAGTTAGTGTAATTTAGTCAGGGTATATCCCAGACTTAATGTGTGACACTATATGTAATGTATGAATGCAGTATGGTCTTGCATAAACAGGAAATTAATGATGATGTAATAGTGATGTAATCCAATATGTGGGGTTTTCATCACTACCAAACTATATAATTATACATCAGCCTTTCATTTTCTTGTCCTTCCCTTCTTGGAGAAGGGCAAAATTATATACATTACTCTATCATATAACAATATATTAAGTTTATTTCTTATCTTAAGTTAAAAGTCAACATTGTCCTAACGAGTTGACTTCATCAAAACGATTATCAACACCACTACTTTTACATAAATCGCTATTCACTATGACTACTACTAAGTCCACTAGATGCCAATTCTTGCTTGACCGTCTCGAGAGAGATATCAAACAACAGATTATGAGACCCTTAAGATCACCAGTCGACTATCATGACTGGTACGTCAGCTTCCTCAAAAACATCCTCGAGAGGTTCAGCGACGTAGGACTTTCTGAATTTATCAAAACCGGAAATTGGCCCGACGACCTCAACCTTCCACCTGGGGTAGGCAGATCCACCGACCCCATCGAACCAAGGCTAAAAATAAAGATAAAATACCTACAAACCTGCGTATACCGCTATATCAAACCATACTTAAGACAATCGGTATACGATCCAGACATAAAAACGTACATCGACAACATCACAGATCTTGACCGAGCCACAGAATTTAGAATATATCCGCGAAAATTACTAGACGCAATAAAAGACAGGTGCTACATATACTCGATGCGCACAATTTATGCAGCCTACAACTCGATGCACCCACTCCCCCAAATTAACAACAACAGTTCATTCGGAGATGACTATGTACAAAGATTGAACCGTAACACCAAAGCAATCGAAAATGCACTGGACGATGCCTACCCAGTCAAAAGTATCGCAAACGTAAAACTATTAATGGAAACATGGACGAAACGCCAGACATTACTACTCAAATCCTACGCCTGCATCATAATCAACTCACCCAACACCTACAAACTATTTGACAACAATGCTAAAAGACTCGAAAAACCCTGTTACAAAATGTTCGATGCCACCGAAGACAACCACACCGCAATAGCAAATGACAACTCACAGGCCGTCAATGGAACTGTCGGCAACATCACTTACAGATTGAGCGCAGAACATGAAAGAGAAAGAATCAAATGCATACCCCAACGAAAAGCTCCTGGAAGCGGAACCAACACGAACTACACATCCAGATACGAACCAAACAAAACTACTGCCAAAAAAGACGACACACAATGCAAAAAGTGCGGCAAGAATTATCCAGTAGGCACTGAACACCTTGGCCACGACTGCCCTGAAGATACACAAAACAAAGCACACCTCATTACAAATCCGAAAGTATTAAAAACCAGTGTGGACCACACACAAGTCAATGAAACCAAACAGCAAAAACAAAATGTAAACCTCATTAAACTTCGAGCACCCGGAAACAGCATGAACTTTCCGGTAAACCCGTTTATACTGGACAGCGGATCATCTATCCACATATGCTTCGACCTACATTCATTGAAAACCTTTGAAAGAACCAGAACATCATACTCATTATTGGAGGAAGGCTGAACACACAACTGCAAAAGCATCGGCAGTATTGTGAGACTTTACGCATAAATACATTACCAGCTAGTGTAATTCAGTCAGGGTATATCCCAAACTTAATGGGTGACACTATATGTAATGCATGAATGCAGTATGGTCTTGCATAAACAGGAAATTAATGATGATGTAATAGTGATGTAATCCAATATGTGTGATTTTCAGCACCACCAAACCTTATAATTATACATCAGCTTTTCATTTTCTTCTTCTTTCCTTTTTGGATAAGGGCAAAATTATATAAATTACTCTATCAAATAACAATATATCAAGTCTATTTCTTATCTTAAGTTAAAAGTCAACATTGTCCTAACGAGTTGACTCCATCAAAACAATTATCAATACTACTACTTTTATTTGAATCGCTATTCACTATGACCACTACTAAGTCCACTAGATACCAAGTCTTGCTTGACCGCCTCGAGAGAGATATCAAACAACAAGTATTGACATAATACTGGGACAAGTAGGCACAGGGACATTCAAAGTAACACTCAAAGATGTCTACTACGCCCCAGATGCTTCATACAACATCATATCACTTTACAAACTACAGGAATCCCGAAGGGTGGACATATTATTTACCGACCGCCACTTAGGATTTGTACTTGCAGAAGGGACCAGATTTTCCCCAGCATACAAAAAACAAAACTTCAAGAAAGAAAGCGTCTATGGTATTGCAGGGAGACCAGTTTACAGAATTGGAGACAAAAGCCGAAACAACCACATTATATTATACTTTCAATACGATTACTTCTACTTTGGAACAGAACTAAAACAAGAAATCAATTTGAGCAGAAACGAAATCACTGACGAGATATACGTCGATGACGATTACACTCCTCCTGAATATACAAAAACGGAAAATTCAACAACATGTAAACCCAAAATATCTGAACAACCAAACACGACCAAGCACACAGGAGGAGGTACGGAACAGTCAGAAAATGAAATAGACACAACATACGATTTAGATGTCGTACAGAACCTACTACAAAATCCCAGCGTGGTATCACGCGCCGCCATGTTCCACCTCACATACGAACTCATAAGCATCGACAGAATGAAAACTATCGCCAAACAATACCCAGCCCTAAAACTGACCATCTCAAAAAAAGATGCATACGACATTAAACACTGCAGCATTTGTGAAGAAACAAAACACGTACAAATGCACACCAAATCCACCGAAACAAGAAAAGCAGCCAGCAAACCATTAGACGTAATACACGCCGATATCTCAAAATATTACTCTGCCGCTGAGACATGCCCAAGACACTTGTTAGCAATTCTCGACGAATCAACAAACTTAGCTGAGGTCATTTGCATGAACACTAGAGCCGAAGCCACAGATGCACAACACTTCAAATTTATACGGACAATGAATGAACGAGCCAATCGAGAAACTAAATTGTTCATTAAATAAAATTACTTCCGCGGTATTAACAACTTCAGGACTTTCTAAAGTTTACTATTAAAACTATGAAATTTCATTCGCCAAATTATCAATCAACCAAATTACCATAAACAAAGACAGCACTAAAATGTTTTCCACGAAAACCTACAATGGTCCAATACCTTCGTACAAAAACTTACTACGTTTCGGCTGCAAAGTATATGTCCCCAACAGAAACAACAATCCCCCTTACACACTCGGAGAAAAGCAGGATTATTGTTGTTTGATATCTCTCTCGAGGCGGTCAAGCAAGACTTGGTATCTAGTGGACTTAGTAGTGGTCATAGTGAATAGCGATTCAAGTAAAAGTAGTAGTATTGATAATTGTTTTGATGGAGTCAACTCGTTAGGACAATGTTGACTTTTAACTTAAGATAAGAAATAGACTTAATATATTGTTATTTGATAGAGTAATTTATATAATTTTGCCCTTATCCAAAAAGGAAAAAAGAAGAAAATGAAAAGCTGATGTATAATTATAAGGTTTGGTAGTGCTGAAAATCCCACATATTGGATTACATCACTATTACATCATCATTAATTTCCTGTTTATGCAAGACCATACTGCATTCATACATTACATGTAGTGTCACCCATTAAGTTTGGGATATACCCTGACTGAATTACACTAGCTGGTAATGTATTTATGCGTAAAGTCTCACATCCCTCCATCTTGGTAAACTGGCAATTGATGAGAATGTTGTTGATATTTTTAAGTAGTCGATAATATTCGATGAAAAAATAAAAGAAATGTAGCAAATAGAAATATGAAGGTAGAAAAAGCAAATGGTATAATCTTTGATGTGGCGTTTGTGTTTTTGAGTGAAATTTATTTTTGTTCTTTTTGTTTCAGTTTCCCTCCACAATTGTGGGTTGTTGAGATGGTATCACTCTCATCTTATCTTTGAGGTCCGAAAAAGCGCATCTGGGTAGTACTTTGGTGAGTGTGTCTGCAATCATATCTTTCGACCTTATGCTTGCAGTTTTGATTGTGCCTTCTGCGATCCAATCTCTGATCGCCAAGTGCTTGAGACGTATATGTTTGGTGCGATGTTGGTGTTTTGGGTCGTTGGCAATCGCAATGCACGCCTCATTGTCTTCATGTATGGTGATTGGTAGTTGTATGCCGATTCCGATTTCGTGGTTTAGTAGCATATCAAGGTATTTCGCTTCTTTTGCAGCATCCGTGAGTGCCACAAGTTCGGCTTCGGCGGATGAGAGTGAGATGGTGTCTTGTTTGTTGGATCTCCAGTAGATGGTGTTTCCATATAGCTTGAACAAGACTCCAGATCTGGATTTTCCGTCTTGTTCGTTGGTCCAATTTGCGTCGGCATATCCCACTATGTCGGCAGCATCTTGATTTTTACTGAATATTAGTTTGTCACCAGCTGTGCGTTTTAGGTAACGTAGAACTCTTTTGGCGGCAGTTAGATGTGTTTTGTTGTGTTTTGCTGAGAATTGTGCTAGTATGTTCGTTGCGGTTGCAATGTCCGGTCTGCAAGTGTTGCTTGCGAAGTTTAGTTTTCCGATGATCGACCGGTAGTCGGAGTCTTCTATTAGATTTTCTGGATTCGTTTCCTTTTCTAGTACTGTGTCAGCTGCTAATGGTGTGTCTGCTTCGTTTGCGTTCTGCATGCCGAAAACTTTGATTGTTTCGTTGATGTAGTTTTCAAAGTCCAGTGAGATCCCTCCAGTTTCAAGTTTCTTGACGGTGATGCCGACAAATTTGTCGGGGAATCCTAGGTTTTTCAATTCAAATGTTTTCGATAAATCGTCAAAAATTCGTTTGCTGCTCTGTAGGGTCATTGGTGCCTAGCAGTAGGTCGTCAACGTAGCATAGTAGTAAGCTGAGTTCTTCCTGGTTGGTAGTTTTGCTGAAGGCTTTTCGGTAAAATAAGCATGGTTCTTTAACGCATTGGTTGTATCCAAGGAGTTTTATTGCGGAAACTAGTTTCCGGTTCCAGCATGCGCCAGCTTGATGTAATCCGTACAGGCTGCGGTTTAAGCACCATACTAGTTCGTTTCCTTTTTCGTCTTTTCTTGGTGTGAATTCTTTTGGGCGCTTTATGTAGACCTCTTCGTCTAGGTCGCCGTATTGATAGGCGTTGGAAAAGTCGAAATGAGTGAATTCAAAATCTCTGTTGACTCCAATGCTTAAGAGTATTCGTAGGCTTTCGTATTTGGTGACAGGGGCAAATGTTTGACCGTAGTCTTCTTTTCGTTGATGGTTGCCGAGTACTACTAATCTGGCTTTGAGACGTTCGAGTTCTCCGTTTGACAGGTACTTTTTCTTGAGTACCCATCGAGCACCAATGGCTTTCTTTCCTGGAGGTAGTACTTGTAGGTTGTATACGTTGTTTTTGTTTAGTGCGTTTAATTCATCTATTTTTGCTGGGAGCCAAATGTCGTAGTTGTTGTTTTTCTTGTATGTTGATGTTTTCCGAATAGCAAAGATTTCGGGGTCGCCAAGGATTGCAATGGGTTTGTTGAATGGTATTTTATGAATTTCATTTGGAGCGTCGGTGTGTATGTCGTTGATCATTAAAACATTTTGGTTGGGTTGTTGTTGACTAGGTTCAGAGCCTAAGGATGTGGTGGGTGTGATGAATAGTATTTTGCTGTCTGAATTTGAGTCTGCGTAATTGGGGTTGGGGTTGCGGGTGGATCGGCTGACATGTGCTTGTCTTGACAGTGCGGCGTAAAATTCAGCTTCTGGAACGTCTCCAGTAAAGACGACATCGTCATCATTGTCGACTTCAAATATCTCAATTTGGCCGAATGAGTCATCCGTTTCAGTTGGTGGAGCTTCCAGCATTAGGTTTTCCGCTGCTGGTGGTAATGCTGGGAGTGTTGGTGGCGTCGGAGGGCCGGTGATTCTTGGGCGTGTGTTTGTGTTGCTTTCGGCCTGAGTGTCAGTCATTTCGATGTCATCATCCGCTGGCCTTTTTAATAGATTTCTATTGACGTTTGTGGTTGATGTTGAGTGAGTATTATGTAAAGTTAAGTCTCTTGATGTGCTGACCAATGTTCTGGAGTTTTCGACTTCGTGTTGATTTTCGGTTAATCTGAGTTGTTGTTGTTGTTGTATGGGACTGTTGGGTGCGGGAGAGATTGGCTCATCCACAATGGGGCTTCGGGTAAGTTCACTTGGAATGTTTTGGTTTGTATGGTCGTCGGATGCTTGATAAATTGGAGGTAGTTGGATAGAATATTCCTGTTGGATGTTGTCTGTTGCTTGGGTGGTTGAAATCTGGTTTTCTTCTATTTCAGTGTCTGAGTTTCCGTCCGGTGCATTTGGTTCGTTCCACTCCTCTGTTCCTGTGGTGTGGTAGTCTTCACTTGTTGTGTAGAAATTGTTGTTGAATTCGTCGTCGACGTCGTCATCGCCGATGTCGTGTGTCGTAATGTTGTCGTTTTCGTAGTGTCAGTCAAATTGGTCTTCTGTATCAATATCCATTTTGGTGTCTGGTCTGTTGATTATTTCGTCGAGTTGTTTTTCAATTGTGTCGGGGTTGTTTTTGTGCTGTTCTGCAGTATTTGTGGAATCTTCGGTTGTTTCATTGACGTCTTCATATTGCTCAAAGTATTCTTCCTCTAGATCATCATCGCAAGTTGTCGATAAATGTTCATCGACGTGCGTCTCTCTGAAATATTTCTGTAGACCGGCATTGCCAGTGGTGGAGGAGCATGCAAATGAATATGTCGGTGATTTGTATCTAACTCCTCGGTATGGAGTGAGTATATGTGGTGGTTGTTCCGGGTCGATATCATCATATCCCTCCACTCTGTTAGGTAGAAGGTAGCCCAGTTCCTGACCTGGGAATTCACATGGTGATGCTTTGGGATTGCTTACCGTTACGATGTCTCCAGTTGCTATGATTTCTACGATGTTTCCGTTTGACGTTTTAGGATCTCTGCCGAGATATATTCCTGCTATTCCCCGAGTGTGTAAAGGAGAGTTGTTGTTTCTGTTGGGAACATATACTTTGCAGCCGAAAGGTAGTAAGTCTTTGTACGAAGGTATTAGACCATAGTAGGCTTGCATGGGGGACATTTTAGTACCGTCAGTGTTTATGGCGATTTGGTTGATGCATATTTTGGCAAACGAGATTGCATATTTTCAATAGTAAACTCTAGGGAGTCCAGACGTTGCTAATACCGCGGAGGCGATTTCCTTTAGAGAGCGGTTTAGTCTCTCCATTCGTCCATTCATCCATGGTTCATATGGATTTGAAGTGTTGTGCTCTATGCCATGAGATTGGCAAAAACTTTTAAACTTTTTGTTTACGAATTCTAAGCCGTTGTCGGTTTTGACGATGTTTGCGGTGTATCCGCCGTTGTTTTTGAAGTAATTATGTTGTCTTCGTATCCAATTAATTAGTGCTTCTGTGGCTTCGGCTCTAGTGTCCATGCAAATGACTTCAGCTAGTTTTGTTGATTTGTCGAGAATTGCTAAAAAGTGTCTTGGGCATCCCTCAGCGGCGGAGTAATATCCTGAGATGTCGGCGTGTATTACGTCTAATGGTTTGCTGGCTGCTTCTCTTGTTTCGGTGGATTTGGTGTGCATTTGTACGTGTTTTGCTTCTCCACAAATGCTGCAGTGTTAAATGTCGTATGCATCTCTTTTTGAGATGGTCAGTTTTAGGGCTGGGTATTGTTTGGCGATTGTTTTCATTCTGTCGATGCTTATGTGTCCGTGTGTGAGGGGGAACATGGCGGCGCGTGATACCACGCTGGGATTTTGTAGTAGGTTTTGTACGACATCTGGGTCGTATGTTGTGTTTATTTCATTTTCTGACTGTTCTGTACTTCGTGCTGTATGCTTGGTTGTGTTTGGTTGTTCAGATATTTTGGGTTTACATGTTGCTGAATTTTCCGTTTTTGTACTTTCGGGAGGAGTGTAATCGTCATCGACGTACATCTCGTCAGTGATTTCGTTTTTGCTCAAATTGATTTCTTGTTCTAGTTCTGGTCTGGGGTAGAAGTAATCGAATTGAAAGTATAATATAGTGTGGTTGTTTCGGCTTTTGTCTCCAATTTTGTAGACTCGTTTCCCTACGATACCATAGACGCTCTCTCTCTTGAAGTTTTGTTTCTTGTATGCTGGGGAAGCTCTGGTCGCTTCGGCAAGTACGAATCTTAAGTGGCGGTTGGTAAACAATATGTCCATCCTTCGGGATTCCTGTAGTTTGTAAAGTGATATGATGTTGTATGAGGCATCTGGGGCGTAGTAGACATCTTTGAGTGTTACTTTAAATGTGCCTGTGCCTACTTGTCTCAGTATTATGTCGATACTGCCGATGCCTTCGCAGTAGTGTGTTGAGCCCTCCTCCAATGATGAGTATGATGTTTTGGTTCTTTCAAATGTTTTGAATAGATGTAGGTCGGAGCATATGTGGATAGGTGATCCGCTGTCCAGTATAAACGGGTTTACCGGAAAGTTCATGCCGTTCCCGGGTGCTGGAAGTTTAATGAGGTTTACATCTTGTTTTTGTTGTTTGGTTTCATTGACTTGTGTGTGGTCCACACTGGTTTTTAATATTTTCGGATTTGTAATGAGGTGTACTTTGTTTTGTTTATCTCCAGGCCAGTCGTGGGCAAAGTGTTCAGTGCCTATTGGGTAACTTTTGCCGTACTTTTTGCATTGTGTGTAGTCCCTTTTGGCAGTAGTTTTGTTAGGTTCGTATCTGGATCTGTAGTTTGTGTTGGTTCCGCTTCCAGGAGCTTTTCGTTGGGATATTCTTTTCATTCTCTCTCTTTCTTGTTCTGCGCTCAATCTGTAAGCTATGTTGCCGACAGTTCCATTGACGGCCTGTGACTTGTCATTTGCTATTGCGGTGTGGTAGTCTTCGGTGGCATCGAACATTTTGTAACAGGGTTCTTCGAGTCTTTTAGCATTGTTGTCAAATAGTTTGTAGGTGTTGGGTGAGTTGATTATGAAGCAGGCGTAGGATTTGAGTAGTAATGTCTGGCGTTTCGTCCATGTTTCCATTAATAGTTTTACGTCTTCGATACCGTTGACTGGGTAGGCATCGTCCAGTGCATTTTCGATTGCTTTGGTGTTACGGTTCAATTTTTGTAGATAGTCATCTCCGAATGAACTGTTGTTGTTAATTCGGCGGAGTGGGTGCATCGAGTTGTAGGCTGCATAAATTGTGCGCATCGGGTTTATGTAGCACCTGTCTTTTATTGCCTCTAGTAATTTTCGCGGATATATTCTAAATTCTTCGGCTCGGTCAGGATCTGTGATGTTGTCAATGTACGTTTTTATGTTTGGGTCGTATACCGATTGTCTTAAGTACGCTTTGATGTAGCGGTATACGCAGGTTTGTAGATATTTTATTTCCATTTTTAGGATTGGTTCGATGGGGTCGGGGGATCTGCCCACCCCAGGTGGAAGGTTGAGGTTGATGGGCCAATTCCCGGTTTTGATAAATTCAAGAAGCCCAAGGTCGCTGAACCCCTCGCAGATGTTTTCGAGGAAGCTGACGTACCAGTCATGATAGTCGACTGGTGATCTCAAGGGTCTCATAACCTGTAGTTTGATATCTCTCTCGAGGCGGTCAAGCAAGACTTGGTATCTAGTGGACTTAGTAGTGGTCATAGTGAATAGCGATTCAAGTAAAAGTAGTAGTATTGATAATTGTTTTGATGGAGTCAACTCGTTAGGACAATGTTGACTTTTAATTTAAGATAAGAAATAGATTTTATATATTGTTATTTGATATAGTAATTTATATAATTTTGCTCTTAACCAAAAAGGAAAAAAGAAGAAAATGAAAAGCTGATGTATAATTATAAGGTTTAGTAGTGCTGAAAACCCCACATATTGGATTACATCACTATTACATCATCATTAATTTCCTGTTTATGCAAGACCATACTGCATTCATACATTACATATAGTCACCCATTTAGTTTGGGATATACCCTGACTGAATTACACTAGCTGGTAATGTATTTATGCGTAAAGTCTCACACCTATCCACATATGCTCCGACCTACATCTATTCAAAACTTTCGAAAAAACCAGAACTTCATACTCATCATTGGAGGAGGGCTTAACACACTACTGCGAAGGCATCGGCAGTATCGACATAATACTGGGACAAGTAGGCACAGGCACATTCAGAGTAACACTCAAAGATGTCTACTACGCCCCAGATGTTTCATACAACATCATATCACTTTACAAACTACAGGAATCCCGAAGGATGGACATATTGTTTCCCAACCGCCACTTAAGATTCGTACTTGCCGAAGCGACCAGAGCCTCCCCAGCATACAAGAAACAAAACTTCAAGAGAGAGAGCGTCTATGGTATCGTAAGGAAACGAGTCTACAAAATTGAAGATAAAAGCCGAAACAACCACACTATATTATACTTTCAATTCGATTACTTCTACCCCAGACCAGAACTAGAACAAGAAATCAATTCGAGCAAAAACGAAATCACTGACGAGATATACGTCGATGACGATTACACTCTTTCCGAAGATAGAAAAACGAAAAATTCAACAACATGTAAACCCAAAATATCTGAACAACCAAACACAACCAAGCACACAGGACGAGGTGCAAAACAGTTAGAAAATGAAATAGACACAACATACGATCGAGATGTCGTACAAAACCTACTACAAAATTTCAGCGTGGTATCACGCGCCGTCATGTTCCACGTCACATACGGACACATAAGCATCGACAGAATGAAAACTATCGCCAAACAATACCCAGCCCTAAAACGGACCATCTCAAAAAGAGATGCATACGACATTAAACACTGCAACAATTGTAGAGAAGCAATGCACGTACAAATGCACACCAAATCCACCGAAACAAGAGAAGTAGCCAGCAAACCATTAGACGTAATACACGCCGACATCTCAGGATATTACTCCGCCGCTGAGGGATGCCCAAGATACTTTTTAGCAATTCTCGACGAATCAACAAACCTAGCTGAAGTCATTTGCATAGACACTAGAGCCTAAGCCACAGAAGCACTAATTAATTGGATACGAAGACAACATGATTATTTCAAAAACAACGGCGGATACACCGCAAACATTGTCAAAACCGACAACGGCTCAGAATTCGTAAACAAAAAGTTTAAAAGTTTTTGCCAATCTCATGGCATAGAGCACAACACTTCAAATCCATATGGACCATGGATGAATGGACGAATAGAGAGACTAAACCGCTTTCTAAAGGAAATCGCCTCCGCGGTATTAGCACCGTCTGGACTCTATAGAGTGTACTATTGGAAATATGCAATTTCGTTTGCCAAAATATGCATCAACCAAATTGCCATAAACACTGACGGTACTAAAATGTCTTCCATGCAGGCCTACTATGGTCTAATACTTTCGTACGAAGACTTACTACCCTTCGGCTGCAAAGTATATGTTCGCAACAGGAACAACAACTCTCTCTTACACACTCGGGAAATAGCAGGAATATATCTCGGCAGAGATCCCAAAACGTCAAACGGAAACATCGTGGAAATCATAGCAACTGGAGACATCGTAACGGTAAGCAATCCCAAAGCATCACCATGTGAATTCCCAGGTCAGGAACTGGGCTACCTTCTACCTAACAGAGTGGAGGGATATGATGATATCGACCCGGAACAACCACCACATATACTCACTCCATACCGAGGAGTTAGATACAAATCACCGACATATTCATTTGCATGCTCCTCCACCACTGGCAATGCCGGTCTACAGAAATATTTCAGAGAGACGCACGTCGATGAACATTTATCGACAACTTGCGATGATGATCTAGAGGAAGAATACTTTGAGCAATATGAAGACGTCAATGAAACAACCGAAGATTCCACAAATACTGCAGAACAGCACAAAAACAACCCCGACACAATTGAAAAACAACTCGACGAAATAATCAACAGACCAGACACCAAAATGGATATTGATACAGAAGACCAATTTGACTGACACTACGAAAACGACAACATTACGACACACGACATCGGCGATGACGACGTCGACGACGAATTCAACAACAATTTCTACACAACAAGTGAAGACTACCACACCACAGGAACAGAGGAGTGGAACGAACCAAATGTACCGGACGGAAACTCAGACACTGAAATAGAAGAAAACCAGATTTCAACCACCCAAGCAACAAACAACATCCAACAGGAATATTATATCCAACTACCTCCAATTCATCAAGCAACCGACAACCATACAAACCAAAACATTCCAAATGAACTTACCCAAAGCCCCATTGTGGATGAGCCAATCTCTCCCGCACCTAACAGTCCCATACAACAACAACAACAACTCAGATTAACCGAAAATCAACACGAAGTCGAAAACTCCAGAACATTGGTCACCACATCAAGAGACTTAACTTCACATAATACCCACTCAACATCAACCACAAACGTCAATAGAAATCTATTAAAAAGGCCAGCGGATGACGACATCGAAATGACTGACACTCAGGCCGAAAGCAGCACAAACACACGCCCAAGAATCACCGGCCCTCCGACGCCACCAACACTCCCAGCACTACCACCAGCAGCGGAAAACCTAATGCTGGAAGCTCCACCAACTGAAACGGATGACTCATTCGGCCAAATTGAGATGTTTGAAGTTGACAATGATGACGATGTCGTCTTTACTGGAGACGTTCCAGAAGGTGAGTTTTACGCTGCACTGTCAAGACAAGCACATGTCAGCCGATCCACCCGCAACCCCAACCCCAATTACGCAGACTCAAATTCAGACAGCGAAATACTATTGGTCACACCCACCACATTCTTAGGCTCTGAACCTAGTGAACAACAACCCAACCAAAATGTTTTAATGATCAACGACATACACACCGACGCTCCAAATGAAATTCATAAAATACCATTCAACAAACCCATTGCAATCTTTGGCGACCCCAAAATCTTTGCTATTTGGAAAACATCAACATACAAGAAAAACAACAACTACGACATTTGGCTCCCAGCAAAGATAGATGAATTATACGCACTAAACAAAAACAACGTATACAACCTACATGTACTACCTCCAGAAAAGAAAGCCATCCGTGCCCGATGGGTACTCAAAAAAAAGTACCTGTCAAACGGAAAACTCGAACGTCTCAAAGCCAGATTAGTAGTACTCGGCAATCATCAACAAAAAGAAGACTACGGTCAAACATTCGCCTCTGTCATTAAATACGAAAGCCTACGAATACTCTTAGGCATTGGAGTCAACAAAGATTTTGAATTCACCCATTTTGACTTTTCCAACGCCTATCAATACGGCGACCTAGACGAAGAGGTTTACATAAAGCCCCCAAAAGAATTCACACCAAGAAAAGACGAAAAAGGAAACGAACTAGTATGGTGCTTAAACCGCAGCCTGTACGGATTACATCAAGCTGGCGCATGCTGAAACCGGAAACTAGTCTCTGCAATAAAACTCTTTGGATACAACCAATGTGTTAAAGAACCATGCTTATTTTACCGAAAAGCCTTCAGCAAAACTACCAACCAGGAAGAACTTAGCTTACTACTATGCTACGTTGACGACCTACTGCTAGACACTAATGACCCTACAGAAAGCAAGCAAATTTTTGACGATTTATCGAAAACATTTGAATTGAAAAACCTAGGATTCCGCGACAAATTTGTCTGCATCACCGTCAAGAAACTTAAAACTGGAGGGATCTCACTGGGCCTTGAAAACTACATCAACGAAACAATCAAAGTTTTCGGCATGCAGAACGCAAACAAAGCAGACACACCATTGGCAGCTGACACAGTACTAGAGAAGGAAACCAATCCATAAAACCTGATAGAAGACTCCGACTACCGGTCAATCATCGGAAAACTAAACTTCGCAAGCAACACTTGCAGACCGGACATTGCAACCGCAACAAACATACTAGCACAATTCTCAGGAAAAGACAACAAAACACATTTAACTGCCGCCAAAAAAGTCCTACGTTACCTAAAACCCACAGCTGGTGACAAACTAATATTCAGTAAAAATCAAGATGCTGCCGACATAGTGGGATATGCCGACGCAAATTGGACCAACGAACAAGACGGAAAATCCAGATCTGGAGTCTTGTTCAAGCTATATGGAAACACCATCTACTGGAGATCCAACAAACAAGACACCATCTCACTCTCATCCGCCGAAGCCGAACTTGTGGCACTCACGGATGCCGCAAAAGAAGCGAAATACCTTGATATGCTACTAAACCACGAAATCGGAATCGGCATACAACTACCAATCACCATACATGAAGACAATGAGGCGTGCATTGCGATTGCCAACGACCCAAAACACCAACATCACACCAAACATATACGTCTCAAGCACTTGGCAATCAGAGATTAGATCGCAGAAGGCACAATCAAAACTGCAAACATAAGGTCGAAAGATATGATTGCAGACACACTGACCAAAGTATTACCCAGGTGCGCTTTTTCGAACCTCAAAGATAAGATGAGAGTGATACCATCTCAACAACCCACAATTGTGGAGGGAAACTGAAACAAAAAGAACAAAAATACATTTCACTCAAAAACACAAACGTCACATCAAACATTATACCATTCGCTTTTTCTAGCTTCATATTTCTATTTGCTACATTTCTTTTATTTTTTCATCGAATATTATCGACTACTTACAAATATCAACAACATTCTCATCAATTGCCAGTTTACCAAGATGCAGGGATGTAAGACTTTACGCATAAATACATTACCAGCTAGTGTAATTTAGTCAAGGTATATCCCAGACTTAATGTGTGACACCATATGTAATGTATTAATGCAGTATGGTCTTGCATAAACAGAAAATTAATGATGATGTAATAGTGATGTAATCTATTATGTGGGGTTTTCAGCACTACCAAACCTTATAATTATACATCAGCTTTTCATTTTCTTCTCTTTTCCTTTTTGGACAAGGGCAAAATTATATAAATTACTTTATCAAATAACAATATATTAAGTTTATTTCTTATCTTAAGTTAAAAGTCAACGTTGTCCTAACGAGTTGACTCCATCAAAACAATTATCAATACTATTACTTTTACTTGAATCACTATTCACTATGACCACTACTAAGTCCACTAGATACCAAGTCTTGCTTGACCGCCTCGAGAGAGATATCAATCAACAGTAATTTCAAAAATATATATCATGTTGGACACTAATACAAAATAAAATTCTCTGGTTATATCGTCTATGAATTTCATTCATTGTAAATGCAAAATAGAGTAAATCACCGACTAAAATTAGTTACAATTCACCAATTATTTAATGCGCAAAAGATGTTGAATAGATTACATTTTCAAACTGTTGCTATATCAAAATTCACTTGGTACCATACATATGTATACAATATTCTGCTGATTGAAACATCAAAAACTTGATTACTAAAATACTGACCCTGGTGCCACTAAGTGGTATTTTTTAACGGTTCAGATGTTTTTCGATACTCACCACACAATATTTTAACTCAATGAGGCACGTACTAAAATTTAAAATATAGTAATAATAAAAAACCATTTTTTGATTTGATTCAAAGCTCATATCGAAATCAATAGACCTTGACAGACTTGTGCAAATTGCCCTGAAGTGACGTTTTAACAGGTTCATGGATTAAATTATTCCAAGTATGATTTAGTTACAAGTTTTCTCATTTCGAGCTAATATTTTCTTGCAACATCACGAATAAATATATTCAAGAAACGAAATAACTTGCAATGATAGATAAAGATAATGGCCATATTAGCACCATGATGTGTCAATTGAAAATCTATCAACAACAATAAATATATTGAATAATATATACCACCAGATAATCATTGAAAACGTATTTATAAATGCCAGTCATTTAAATAATGAATACATGTATATTATGAAATGATAGTATATTTCAGGAAGATTCGAACTTAATGGCAGGCAACCCAAGAACCACTAGCGAGTTCAAAAAATTTACTCTTTGTTCTATTTACTAGTGTACACTTTTTTGAATCTATAAAACTATTGTAAGGTAGGGTATTTTTAATGCAACTATTTTAAGAATAGACTAGGGTGTTCAATCAAAAATAAGTTGAAAATTCGCTGCCATTTAATTCTTTCAAAAATATGTCAACAGAAGCAAGTTTGGTCCAATAATATATCAAAAAGGTTGCTGGTTAAAGATTTTGTCATGAAAGTTGGAAAAAAAAAATCTTTGCGATGAAATTTAGTGAGATTATTTGATTCATTTATTATAGATTTGGAATGGGATTGGAGAGTTGATCTTTGTGAAGCTAGGCAAATCATATTTTTTAAACATTCAAAGAGTTTACTAGCATTGTAATGAATCAAAAATTTCGGCTGGTTATGTTGTTAGTTTTGCTATATGTTTATCTTATTGTGCGTATTCTTACTTATCTGTAAAACTTTTTGAGTATTTGGCATTCATTTAAATATGAACAAAATTTTAAGGTATTGAAGATTGGATAATAGTTTTAAACAATATCGTTTGTTAATCGATAGCTCTTTAATAGCTGCAATCTTCATTATAAATTTTTTTGTAATATATATATCATTGTCAACCGTCATCGTTGATCAACAGACACGAGAAATAATTTTTTTTAATTGAAACAAAACTGATATACAACTTCGGCGAATTGTTTCTTGCTACTAGAGAGTTTTACATAAAGCTCATATTGTCGCACAGGGTCTTGTAAAAAGGCTGCTAAATAAAACTAAATATGAGATTAATCGCAGGGACTAATAATTGTTGATTTGGTGGCAGAGGAGCGCAAAGTTTACAGTGATTGGATAACAATTGAAAGAATTATGGTTCAATGTCTTGAAATTATTAAAACAAACAAGCATATCTATTATAATAAGATGATCCAGTTGAATGAATTGGAGAACTAAAAAATGGTAACAGGAGTCACTTATAAAACTATTCCACAAACAAACATTTTGTAACATATTACATGTTGCATCGACAAAGTGTCACAAAACCATTTATTTGTTTTGTGCCAACTTCAACACTCCTCCATTTTCCAGGGTCATCACCAGTGGATTATTGTCATCGTGAACTATCACAGGTGACATATTTGCAAATCCCAATTCATACAGATGTGATCTGAGATTGCAAATCATGATTGCTGCATTTGCCAATGCAATCAATTCAACATCCATTGTACTTTCAACTTTGATATATGCTCTTTTACTTGACCAGTGGACCGAAGCACCTCCATATAAGATAACAGATCTTGTAATACGAGATGTGTCCTCATGGGCTGGGTTAAAACTAGCATCTGCATATGCCTCTAACTTTGTACTGTACTTTGAGTACACTAATCCATGATGTGGAGTTGTAGCAACATAACCAATTATATGTACTAGACCATCCCAATGATGTTTTGTTGGAGCGTGCATAAAATGGCAGAGTCTTCTAACAGCATAGATCAGATCTGCTCTAACAGATGTAGTTAAATATCCGAGAGCACCCAAGATCTGTAAATATCTTTGGCTCTGTTTCTTACTCAACATGTTGTTCTTAGTTGCATCTTCATTTTTGTCCGGATAATCTTTTGGTTATGGATATCTTCGAGGTAAAATTGTAATGTCGTTATTTTTTTCCAAAAATTCCTGAATGTATCCATGAGCATCCATTTTCACGATCCTTTGTTGTGTCTATACATCAATGTTCAATCCCAAGAATTTCCTGATATCGCCAAAATCTGTTCCTTCATAAACTTCCAAAATTTCTTTCTTTACCTGCTCAACTAACTTCAAATCTTGTCCCATAACAAGGAAGTCATCAACCTAAACTAGAATCATTACAGCTCTTGATTCTTGTCCTCTCACAAAGGTATTCTGACTAGTCACAATTGGGTCAAAAGCAAGTTTCATTAGAGACGTCGATAGATGAGTATACCAATTTAGTGGTGCCTGACAAAGTCCATAAAGGCTTTTTTCAAGCTTAAATACCTGAGTTTGTGTTGGAAATCAGATTTTCACATATAGTTCTCCATTAATAGGGCTATTCAAGTATGCCGTTTTTATGTCGAGTTGGTGAACATAAAATTGCTTTACTGCTGCGTAGGCCAGTGCAACACGAATGTGTTCGTATGCAAGTGTCGGAGCATAGACCAAATCATAGTCCACGGATGGAATTTGATGATCCCCACGAACCACCAATCGCGCCTTAAATCTTTTGACTTTCCCTTCACCAGTTTTGACTGTATACACCCATGTGGTATCAAGTACTCGTTTTTTATTCAAATGGACTTCTTCAGGTACTTCTACAAGAACTCCTCTGTTGAATAGTGAACTCAACTCATCTCCGCGTGCATACCTCCAAAAATTTTCGTATTCACCTTTTTCTTGTTTGATTTATTTTGGTACCTTAACCTCAGTCATTCTAATGTCGCCTATATCATTCCCATTTCTCATCAATTCATCAATCATGTCCTTCATTTTTCTTGACATAGTGATTACCTGTGTTAGTGTTCCTCTCAGAGCACTCAACTTATACCTTTTTTTGGTATCAATGTCAACAAACACTCTATCTCCAACTGTCCTTTTTGTCTCGTTGATCTTTTGTCCTTCCAATTGATCCCTGCCAATGTATTCAAACATTCCGTCACGCTCTTTCCTTTTCTTGGCCCCTTGTCCCATCAATAATGCCGCTTCATGTGTTTCTGCTCTTTTTCTCACAATCTGATCCAACTCACTTGTTTCATCTGTTGCTTTGTTTGCGTAGATTTCCTTCAATACTTTCTTTTCTCCATTTTCTGGCTTGTATTCAAACTTTACCTTCAATTTCTTCTTCTTTTCTTTAAGACATTCCGACTCTCGGACCACTTTTTGACTTTCAGCTGGTTTGTTTCAGTCCAACTTAACTTTCATTGGTCTGCCACGTCTCCTCTGAGTGTGTACCTCTGTCTTTGTTATTTCCACCTTTTGTTTTCTTGGTCGACCAACCTTCCTTTTCTTCTCTACCACAACGGGAACAGTTAAAGGTTCTTTTGTTTCCGAAACCGATACACCATGGTTTATATCCTCACCTTTGACATTGTTCGACTTTACCAACTTCTCCAGATCAATAAATTTGTCTTTTGGATCAACAACGTCAACCAACTCTTCCAGATCACTAGATTTGTCGTTTGTATTAATAACTTCAACCATCTCGATACCTTTAATTTCCTGTCGACTTTTATCATCCGATACCACACATGTTGAACTTCCCTCTCCCCCAGATCCTAAATTTGTCGAAATACTTCTTCCTCCAGATTTTGAACTTACCAAGCTACCTCCTCCTCCAGATACGTAGTAATTATGTGTAGATGCAATACCCTGAATTTGTTTTTCCTTTTGCGGTGCATTCAATTCCTTTTGCTCTTTAGTCAAAAATTGAGCAGTAGTCAAACTGGCGTATTCCTCGACACCATCATTATCGTAAAGTTTTTAGAATACATATCCTGCTGTCCAGCATTCAATATCGTCATTAACCTAAAATCCGAACGATAAAGTTTGTACCGCTCAGCAATAATCAATCCACTTTTCTTCTCTGTTAATGGAACATAAAAATGAGCCATACGATTTCCATAATCCTTCAGACCTGGGAACACAGCATCAACACCTCTTTTCTCAAACTTCTGCATCGCACCTCCCTTCTCAATCGGAATAAATATCGTTGCATCACACCCGAATAGAGCGAACAATTCTGTAGAAACTATTGTACCACTTAGAACTTTCATTGGTACCATAGTTCTGTTTAGTTTTTTCACGTGCCTAGACAACATTGTATTCATTATCATTGTGGCATCAGCGACACATTGAGGCCAGAAATACCTGTGTCCATTGCATGCATCTAACATAGATCGAACTATACTGAACAGATTTCGAATTGTAATTTCTGCCTTCCCATTCATCTGGTGTATATAGGGAACCGTGCGTTCATGTCTGATTCCATTTGCTCCGAAAAACGCGATTAGATCAGTTGACATTCATTCGCCACCATCATCAGATCTGATACATCTCACTTTATGCCCATATTGTCTCTCAATATAGCTTATAATAGTTGCTAGCTCACCTTTTGCAGCTGATTTGCTGTTAAGTGGTACGCTCCAAATAATGTTACTGTAGAAATTAGCCACTATTAGAACACAAGTCTTATTCTGTAGATTTTCTGGTACCCCCAGTGCAAGGTCCACACTCAAAATATCACAACAGTATTCAGGAATACGTTCAGATAAGAGGTGTTTTTCAGCCGTCATTTTCCCACGGGTACAGCTTTTGCATTCAGGAATAGCAGCCAAAATACCATTCAACAATTCTGGGCTAGCATCAAGAAATATCTGAGATTTGAACCTACCATTTTTCAAATTCTCAACAATGTTAGCATAATTGATGTGACTACAGATGTGTAGCTCTTGGACAACCCTTATTACTTTTTTTTTGGTATCTTCAATTCGCATTTTGTTCAAAACAACAACGTCTCCATCTGATCTGTGTCTCTTAGTGTCCTTCTTTCGCCAATAGTTTGTGGTATCATTATACACATAATCTTGGTCCGTGGGTTCTTTATTCATCAACTTCTTTACTTCAGAAGGAATGATAAACTCGAATGGGTCAAGATACGTGACATCTTTATACTTCAGTAATCTGAACCAGACACTTCAATCTCCATCCATAAAATTCACCAAAATCACCGGCCCCCTTTTTTGATTTGCTTCGTCTTCCACTACATCAGAGAAAAAAGACTTCACACCACTTTTTTCATCAAACTGTAGAGGATTCAAGTAAATACCGTTGATATCAAAAACCAGCAAAACATTGTCAACCTTAACTCCAATTTCTTTGTTTAGCCAGATACTACCAATTCCTGTGATTTTCATTTCCGATTTTTCGTCTGCTAAAACCACCGCAGCATCCATTTGTTCCAATGATCCTTCCACAAATAGTTCTCTTGAATTGCAGACATTCATTTCCGCACCTGAGTCCAGCATTATAAGCTTGTTGCTTTTCATCAGTTTAAACATATCGTTGGATTCTTGTGTCTTCTGAAGACTCACCTTAAACAGTTTCTTCTCTCCAGAGTTTGTCACAATTGGCAAAGGAAAATCCTTCGCACAGTCTTCAGACTCTGTCACATCCAGGTTCTTAATCTGTTGAAAGGATAGCTGTACTTTATGATCAGGTATCGAAACTTTCATTTTTGCCAACTTTATTTGTTTCATCGCAGCCGGCTGGGTAGGTACCTCTTTGACACTATTCTCACCAGTATTTGGTGACTTTGCGGTATTCACTTTTCTACCCTCCCCTTTCTTCACCACAACAAGACCACGTTGTTCCAACACACATAACAATCTGGCGACACCAGATGGTCTTGTCTGTCCTTTGGCGTAGTTAACCAGTCTTTGAATTTTCTCTTCTTCAGACTCCACCTCATACTTTCCACTGACCATGTTCACAATTGCCTCCTGCATTTCGGATTCCATTTTTTTGTCAAATGGGACTACCGCTTTTGTTTCAGACACTTTGATAGCTTTCAAACCTAATGACACACTGTCCATAATTAGATTTCTATCCATGTTGTTCTGAATTTTCAATTCTTCACATCCTTGTTTCACTGGACCAACAGTCCCACTACTTTGCTTCAACTCAAACGAGGATGCGAACATAATGCTAGGTAGGTTAAGCTTCTCCAATAGCTCAATCACCTTATTTAGATACTTCTCATCTTCAGGAAGTCCGTTTTCTCTTTCATAAAATTCCCTGAAATTTGGAATGCTCAGCAGCCAATCATGATTCAATTCACTAATGTTGCCGTTTGCACCCTGAACCAGTAGTTGTCTCATGGTCATGACACATTTCGTAGCATTGACATATTCTCCATATATCTTTTCAAATTTTGGGTATTCCTTCCTGCAGCTGGCCTTCTTCTGACTAATCTTCTTCAACCAGAGAAGCACCTCTTCAAAAACTTTTATCATTTCAGTACTTTTTATCACTTCCTTCACTGCCATAACATCACCATAATACTTTCCAGTCAGACCATGCACTTCTAGAAGCTTATCCATATCATAATCATAGACAAATTTCATTTTTTTCTCGATATCAGTCAGTATTCCTCCTAAAGACATATCCTCCCATGCTTCCTTTTTGTCATTGAACACTTCATATAGAAGCTTTCTCACAAGTTGACAAGCATGACCAAATTCAATGCAGATAATCTGTGTTCCAAAAACCTCAATTTTGCACTCCACCAAATTCTCCAAAGAATCTGCCAACTCATCCAATTTTGTAATGTCCGACTTTCGCCACTCACTTAGAATTTCTCTCTGAACTTTTATCATCATCTCATCAAATGAACCCGTGTCTTGCGGTTCATTGTAAACTCCAACAAACGGATTTAAGTTTCCACTACTTTTTCCACCCGACATTTTAAACACATGTAGATCCTGGTAGGTTTGCTCACTAAAGTATTTTTCTACTCTGCGGTCTTTTACCGGCAATCTACCTTCAAAATATTTCTTGTTGTATCTTTCAAACAAAGCCTCCTTGACTTTTGGAATGACCTTGGACTTTGAAATCGATTGAGAATTTATTCCATTCTTGATGTTTTCAAGACTCCTCTCAAGACGGATATAATTCAACAACTTCGACAGTTCCAATAAAATCCATTTTGTACTTTTTTCATTGTCCTCACTTGATCTTTCAGTCAACCTCTTAGTGTAATAGTATACACTGCCGTGCGAAGTCACTTCTTCAAACACATCTTCCGAGTACAATTTTCTTTGAACTTCACTATCGCCGCTTTTTTTGGGCGCATGTATTGACTTCAGTTTCCCTTCATCAGACATTTCAATAAAGTAAATTTCTTACTAAACTTCGGTATTCGCTAAGACTTCTTAATCTCTTAATATTATTAAAACAAATAAGGGTATCTATTTTAATAAAATGATCCAGTTGAATGAATTGGGGAACTAAAAAATGGTAACCGGAGTCACTTATAAAACTATTCCACAAACAAACATTTTGTAACATATTACATGTTGCATCAACAAAGTGTCCCAAAACCAATTATTTGTTTTGTGCCAACTTCAACACAATGAAGTACAAGAATGGAAAGAAAAATGATTCATTGAAGTACAAAAGACGTACGAATAAAAATGAAAAGCAACTGGAGTAAGCCAGGTAGAAACGGATAATAGTAAAAAATTACTCAATCAAGAATTGGTTACTAATCACAACTAAAAAGAGATAATAGCAGGGTTAGAGTCGTGGCTGGCACGACAATCCCCCACTGTTCCAAGCTCAGGCCGAAAGGCGAGCATGGAATATAACGCTTTACATTAGAGCTGCTTTGTGAAGCAGCTAGAATAGCTGCATATATATTAGCAAGCTTGTAGAACCCATTCTTGAACGCGCGTTCCATGCAATCAGGACCTGCCCAGTAAGGATCGAGGGCAACGTTTTTAAAAAGGATTAAAGAGGAAGTAGAAGCCATATGTGGTTGTTTTCTGCTACTCCTTCTATGAGCTTGACATAAGTGACATCCAGAAATGTAATCAGAGAATTCTTTTCTCATCGATGACCACCATAACCTTGGATTCAAAAATGCTAGAATAGATTTTAGAACTTTGTGTCCCATCATGTCGTGGAGCTTAAGAATTTTATCAACATGTGTTAGAAATTACATTTCATTTGCAATTATCTTGAGCAAACCAACAATTGATGAAACTCTTCTTGTTATTAGATGTTTTGTTCCATATCAATCAATACAGAAATGAATACAAAATAACAAGATAAAACATATCTTGTTATTAGATGTTTTGTTTCATATCAATAAATAACAAACAAACACACGATAACAAGATAATCATAGGTATCATGAATCTCTCTATAAGAAACCGCTTTTTCCAATTCTCTATTCCCTCTCGAAGAACAAATAACTTTATTTAGAAGTTATATGTAACTCAATACAGGTTTTATTATACTAAAGTATAAGACTTATAGTTAGCATTGTCCTTACGAGCTAACTTTATCAATAACCAATATCAATCAAGGAATTTTTAATTACAATGAACTACTCTAAAGATACCAGAGCTCAGATTCTATCTAAGCTCCTCATGAAGGATACCATATTTCAGTTTGGTAGAGTCCACTCGTGAGGACAATGTTGACTTTTAATTTAAAATATAAAATAAGCTTGGTAATAAATTATTTAGTATAGTAGTGTATAGGATTCGCCCTTCTAAAAAAAATAAAGAATTGGAAAAAGTGGTTTCTTATATAGAGATCCATGAAACCTATGATTATCTTGTTATTGTGTGTTTGTTTGTTGTTTATTGATATGAAACAAAACATCAAATAACAAGATATGTTTTATCTTGTTATTTTGTATTTATTTCTGTTTTGATTGATATGAAACAAGACATTTGATACCAAGAAATGTATCATCAATTGCTGGTTTGCTTAAGATAATTGCAAATGAAATCTAATTTCTAACAATAGTCCACGTATTCAGGATCTGGTCTGCCTGCAATGTAAGGATAGTTGTAAACGGAAGAAGGCTGTAGGCCAGAAATATTAGTAGAGACACGTTTAAGCCTGATCAGCTCTAGGAATACTTTGCATAATTCTGGACTTGATGCCAATGCGTCGCGCAAAGTAATATTGACGTTGCTTTTAAGTATGCGATTAAGTAAAAAATCAAATCTGTAGTCAATGAGGATATCCCGACCCGGTTTAAAGCTGGATAAAGTGCCAGTGTATTTTCTGATCATGCTGCTGGAAACCAGGTAGGTAAAATTAGTCGGAGGGGCGGGTACGGGTTCACATTCAGACTCAATATCAGCGGCTGGAGCCTCGTCTGGGGCAAAGAGATTAGTTAGCACTGGAACATAATCCGGTTCTTCAGATGAGGTTAATTCTTGGTTGATTTCTGATGCCGTGAAAAAAACAACGTCAGGCATGGTTTTGCGAAGTCGACCTACTCCGCTACGAACACCTTCTTTGTGTGCTCCATAGGCAGTTCTTTCGCCAATCATAGTTTGAAGTTCAACGTCTAACGAGTTATTAGGAAGTCTAGCCCAAACCTTGCGAAGTTCGTTATCCACCTCGATAGACTCGAATTTGAAGTAGTCCAGTCGATCAATCTCGGCATTGAAAATTTCCTGTATCAGAAATAGAGAGGAGTTATTCCTATTAGTGACTTCAACTTACCTAGCGCTAATGATAGTAGGAGAGGAGGATAAACCTAAACGTGCGAGAATAGTGACGATAGATTCCAAGTAACCAGCTTTTATACCGTTAGGATTGGACGAAATCTTAACTCCGTCTGTTCTTTCGACATATTCATTCACAATACAAAGATTTTAATCTGCAATGAACTTCTTCAGATCAACGCAATTTCGTCGAGGATGTGAAGCATCGTGGCAAAAAGAACAACTTTTGGGCCTATTAGTCTTGCTATTGTCAGGAAGACTGGACTGAGCGTTAGGAGGAGCAATAGAAGTGGAGTTGTTCTCGACATAAGTTTTCAGTAAGTAGACCTTACCAAGAAATAAAAAGTAATCCACTGCTTTGATAATATCAATATGAATTTCATCATTACGAGCTCCGTGGAACAACTAGTTCATTGCATTGTAACCCAGTTTTTTGATTGCAGCCATGAAGTTCTATGGGAAAACGAGGAAGTAATATTAATCGAACAATAAACGCAAACTTCCAGTGCTCAGAGATACGTTACCATCGAGTATCTTTCTGAAATACTGGCAATACACGGGAACTCTAGACTCCTGAGGAGTATTTTCTACCCTATTGAATAATGTCACAATGTCAGTGCTAACGCATTCTGTTCCGGGTAGACAAAAAAGAGATTCAAAAAAAGAGGAGAATGATTCCCAGTCATCTCCACACATTACATTCGGAAAGTTCTGTGCGTTTTGAAGATTCTTTGATCAATGTAACTTTTGGCGCGAATTACCCACTCAGTTTTTGGTACGTTTCTCTTAGCAAGGAAGCCTGTCAATGTAGACAAAGAATATTTAGGGTTGGCACCACGGAACATAGGAATACGTCCATCTCCCGGTGTTTGCATGATCTGACTCGATGGATTTGGAATGAATACCAAAGGTTGAGATACGGAAAGGTGGACGGGGGGTACGACAGATTTCTTAGAGTTTTGCTCATTGAATTGTCCAGCGCCTACAACTAGAATCGGATCAAGGGCTGCTGCTTCAACAATATTCTGGACAGGTGGGAATTGGGTATTGGGGAGAGGGTTTGCATCAATGTGAAGCTTTGAAATTTCAGTACCAAAAGACGAGTTATCCATTTCCGTCCGGTTAGAGGAGATGGATTTGACAACTTGACAATTCAAATTGAATCCTGTGGGAACAGGAACGTCACTGTAAGCGGAGGTGTTACTAGCTCTCTTTTGACGTTCATTTTCAAGACAATAATAAGCAATCGTGGTCTTTTTTTCTGAGGAAGTCATCATAGTTATCAATAATATCCGAATCCGACATTTCAGATATGGATCTTGAGTTACTCAATTTCCGCACATAGTTGCAAAACTCGATCTTCTTAGGATCACCCATATGTTGAGAATCATGGAACATTCTTAAGTTGCAAAGTTAATTGAGTAATAACTGATAAAGAGATAATAAAAAAATTGAAGGATAAAGTAAAAAAAGAAATAGGAAATTTTTAGGCTTTTCTTGAATAAAGATTTAGATATTGGAAAAGATACAATAAAGGTAAAAAAAATAAAATAAAATATTGTCGCACCAGGTCTTGTAGAAATGCCGTTGAATGAGACTAAATATGAGGTTAATCACAAGGAATAATACTAATTGATTTGATAGCAGCTGGGTGCAAGATTGACAGTGATTGTAGAGCTAAGAGAAAAAATATGGATATTTATTATACTAAATATATATGTGTAGAACTATGTCAAGAAGAGCGATAAACCATGTATTTATACTGTCGTGCCAGCCACGGCTCTAGCTTTGCTATTCTTCCCTTATTATTATTTCCCTGTTTGTGCCTCATTGCACCAATATTATTTCTACCCCAGTCTTCTTACTTCATTATTCTTTTCTTTTTTGTGCTTCATTACACCCGTGAAATTTTCTTACCCTTGTTATTCCTGATATTAGTTATTAATGGTTCAGACTCGTTCCTATACCTTTTGATAATATTTTGAAGTTTAGTATAAATACGTGAATAATCGCCCTTCTTTAAATAGTTCTACAAACATCTATGTAGTTAAATAAAGATCCGTATTCTTTCCATTGCTATAAGATCGCTGTCACTTAAGCACCCAGCTGCTACCAAACCTATTACTATTATCCCCTGCGATTAACCACCTACTTAGTCACATTCAGCAGTCTTCCACCTAAGACCTGGTGCTACAATACTAAACTTGAAAATCATTTCAATAGAAATATTTAATAATCAAGTCAGATAAAACAAGTCTTAAAACATGAATAATACTAAAAACAACTTATTTAAGGAATGACCAGGGCTTTAATAATAATGCAACAAATAACCAATCGGGAATTAATTACTAGTCTCACGTAAAAAGGAAAAATTAGCAGAGCTAGAGTCGTGGATGGCACGACAATATGAAACTATCCCCAGCCACTTTTATATTCATCTCCTCCCTCTGGGCCAATGACTTTTTGGACATGGGCAGGGATTCTTTCGATTCAGGCCTGGGTTTTCTCTGCCGCAAGTAAACAGCTTTGAGAACCCTGCTGACTGAAGTAGCTGAAAGTATTATTCCTTCTAAGCTGAGCTCGCCGGCGATTTTAGTACAGCTTTTTTCCCGTCTGTGTCGGTAGTCGTGTACCTTTGCAATCACTGCTTCTTTAGCCTCTTCTGTACGCTTGGTTGGGCGGCTGCTGTAGGGGGGGCATCTTCAAAGTAGCTATTTCGAATATCAAGAGGTTGTTGGTTAGAGTCAAGCCCTCGAGCAATCGCTCGCGCGTAGATCTTGCTGATTGTGCTCTTTGTGAGGCCTGTGATAGTAGCCACCTCGGCAGTGGTCTTCCCGCTATAGGGAGCCTTGAGGGAAACAGCAAAGACACGGGTCGCGATATCTGTATTGTACTTCATAGTTTGAAATGTCAGAAATTGAAGAGAACGTTGAAAAACCACATAGCTAATTTCGCTCTTTGGGGTTTTAAACCCGGTTTCCTTGCTTTTTCGTGACTACTGCTAGCACCATGGCAACCGAGAACCTTTGCAGACATCCTCCATATACTATATTTCAACGTGATTATCACATGATTACATATTCTTTGTGGGTAGCGGAAAAAAATACACCATGAGATTCTTACAATCTTGTTTTTCGGCCATCAACCAAAACCCTATTTTTGTTTGGTGGAATACTCTTAGGGTTTGTAATTTTTCACTTGATCATCGTCTGAATTTCAACCATTAAACATCATTGATACATTTTCAAAGCGTTAAAAACCCATGCCTTAATTTCATGAAACTCACATTTTATTTTCTTGGATTTATTCATCTTGGAATCTACGAAATTGCTCTTTATGTACCACAATTATTTATACGTTAATTTCTAAAGGGAGACTTCATTTGCAGTTACTTTTTCACCTCGGCGTTTTAAAAGTTGCAAAGTAGAAATCAATAAAACTACACGCGATGTGAGCTGAAAGATACTTTCAAATGTATGATCAAATATCACAGATAACGATCGCTCATTCCAAGTATATTGTATTCTACAGCATCGTGATTCGTGGACCTCAGCATCGACAAAATTTCCAAAAGTATCGTACAGTGAAATGTTCAATGGAGTTGATATCAGGTTTACAAATTCCATCCACCAACTACGAGAGCAATGGAATCATCAGCTGGAATCGCCGAGCTTGTCAGCCATTTCAATATCATCTGTACTCGTTGTTTCCATTTGTCTTGTTCTTTTTGCTTTTTTTGTTTTGTTTTTGCAAAGAGCTCTACCTTTTAACAATGTGTAAGCGCAGCCGAAATTGTGAAAACGGATGCTACTAACCATACAAAATAATCACCAAAAAAACAAGGTAAATCAGAAAAAGGTATCATGGCTTAGATGCGGACAAGAAAGCATATCTATTGATTCAATTGAAGTCGTAATTTGTAAACAATTGATTCATTGTGTCCATTCTTCTACAAATTTTGCTAAGAATTAATAAATTGCACCAAAACAGGTATTGGGGAAAAGATATAATGAATGCGGTTTATTGACATTTTATTTGAGTATTGGGAGTTAGCTGATAAAAGCGCAAGTCAGAAATAAGGAACAGAACTATATCGTTACGGCGGCATGTAACGCAGAAGTAGCAGCAAAAGTGGCTTCGTTGGTAATGACTGGAACTCGGCCATATTTGTAATTGGATACAGTGGCCCATACTAAAAGCAAAACAATTGTTAGTACATCTAGAATTCAAGCATCTAATAGTAGCTAAAAAAACTGAAACGAATCAACACGCACCATAATAAGCAAATCGGCGACCAATATATTTACCAAGGTAAGGAACAATAATCAATAGCAAAACATCTTGAATTTGATGCAGGGATTCCTCCCATTCGGCCTGGGCATCAGATTCAGAATAAATACTATCAGAGTATATCTCCAGGTCTTTATCACCCTGGGATTTCGATAATTGTTCAGCAGCTAAGATAGATGAAATACTTTGACGAGACATTGTGACTGGAGTTGATGCAGGTGTGAATGTTGGTATTGCTATTTTCAGCCACCAAAAAGTGCAACTATACAAAATTTAGTCATGTGACGACTAAAAGATTTTCACGTGTTATTAATTACTAAGTATGTGTAATTGGTTATATAATACTGGAAAGCCATATTTGTACGGCTGTTTGGCCATCACGGTCATTTATTACATCATCATCTATAACCATTGACAATTGTTTCTACACTTTCTGGTTGTATTTTGATTTTTGAAAAGATTGAAACAATGAAGAGAATATTTTGATTTTTGAACTAAGATTGTCAAACGAAATAGCTAAAGTAGCTGATGTTATACATTTTTATAGTCTGTAAATAAACTAACCAATAAATTATTTTTTTGGTCAGCTTGTTGATCTAATCAACTCTGGACAACTACAAAAAGTTTTGACAAATACATGATATCAAGAAACAAGTAGGGGTGGATTGGCCAATTTTTGGTGTTTTTTGGCATGTTTAATACGTATATTTTTTTCGGCTATACTACATAAAGATTTAACTATCGAAACCTCAATCGAAATCGAAATCTAAAACCCTACTACGAGTATTTTCTTATCAATTCAAGAGCTTGCTATGGCACCATACTCGCTTTCAATAACCTCCTTCACCAGTTCAGGCATGGATTGATGTTTACTTTTGATTCAAAGGCTATTTTGTTGGGACAAGTAACCTGTCCATTTTAAAGCACCATTGTAGCTCATAAAATACTAGGTAGACGAAAGAACCGACACAATATTCAAGAAACTTTTGAAATTAATTTGAAAGGAACAACGCAGTCACACGGTCTAGGAGTCTATAGGATCCACTTGTTTGCTCTTCTATTGTCCACTAGTGATATATTGATATGTATCGTTTATCGACGGACTTATGTTGTCATCTCCGTGTCTCAATCATAAATGCAATATAGTGAGAATTCATGGAAACGTTGGTGAGTGCTATTTGGAAGGTAATACAAGCACTGCAGATAGTTTGAGCCATATGGTATGAAAAATGCCAGTTGAACAAGATATCTGCCACCGGTTCTTGAAATGATCAGTGTTCACAACCATACCGCCACTATTTTTTAAAACAGTCAACCATCACAAGCATACCAAGCCGAATCATTTTTAAAACTGTGCAACCATTTCAAGATCTTTAGGAAACTGTTTCGGCTAGCATGACATAAGGATCCCAGAAATAAACTCTCCACTATCATCGGAATAAAAGCAATTGACAAAGTGACCGCTTTTAGAGATGAAGAGCCCCAAACAAGACATACAGCCCTATACCATGGTCTGTTATCTATAGCCATATATTTAGCCTCCAATCTTAGGATTCCCGTCTGTTGCGTCATTGGATATCTGAGCATCCTTCCATATCTCCGACTAATGTCCATGATATCAAGTTTACCAAAACAATCCTCAATATTTTTACCTATCGCAGTGATTTCAACTCCAGCTCACAAGTCAGGGATTCAGATCATCTCTCCCGGAGCTTTCAGAAATTTCTTTCTAGCCAAACTTCTGGTTACATGTCTGGCTCAAATGTGTTCAAGCATATGACAAGTGCTGTTTTAGGAAAAGATATCTCTTTATCATCGAGCAGACCCTGATGTAGCTGTTACATTCTTCAATGACTTGTAGGTCTATGGTCGCGGTGTCCACCTTTCGTTTCTCGACACAAACCACCCTCAGCTGGATATCAACTAATTTAATTATTTGGGCCGTTGGTAATTTGAAAATGGAATCAAAAGTCTGATGACTCGTCTATTGACCTTTTATTGTGGCAAGCTTTATTGTTTGTTAAATCGTGTAACATTGTTGCTAGAGAGGGACGACTGTATATTTCAGCTTTATCTCACCAGAACTTGATTAATTGGCGGGTTTGCCAAGTGGATATTAAACTAAAAAATGCATGTGCATGGTAACCTTGTGTAACCTGCAGTTCATTTTTTTAATCCATTTGTTTTAAATGTCGTTTTGTAGTGGTTTCACTTTTCGAGTTTTCAAATAAAGATTAGCTTCAGGACAGAAATAAATGTTATTGTAAAAGTTATGTATGGAGTTATTTGTGATTCGCACCTACAGCCGTGCGGGTCTAACTTCCTTATAATGCCTACATATTTACGTGAGGTTTGTTGGTTTTTTGCCAATCAGAATCAAGGAACGAAAAAGGCACATCTTCCTGTTCAGACTTCAATCTGTTGACAGCTTTTGTAAACTGTTGACGAAGTAATATCACGCTTGCGGCATCAGAAAGGTTTCCTAAAACAGCGTTGGATTCTTTTTGTCTTAGTTGCTCGTTTGTTTGTTCAAGCTGTCGAATCCTGTTTTCTAAAGTCTGTATCTTTTCAGAAGCTACCTCGTTTTTGGTCAAACTTTTTTTCCGCGAGGACAAACCCGGTTTGGCTGTAATGTTTAATGGTGCTGTCGGTTTCATCATGTATTGGTTGTCTTGACGTAATCCTCTGTTGACTGTGTCGTTGTTCAATAAATCACTTACAATCGATTGTAATACTTCAATTCCTTTTCGGTCGCTATTTTCCTTGCTCCTTCTTTCCGGTTGTCGTGCATAAATCTCAGCTAATATACTGTCTATTCTTTCCTCCATTACAGAGATTTTTTGTATATTCAATTTTTTCTCGTTACTGTCACCATACGTCTCATCTCCCAAGTTTAGTAAACGTTCATTCATTCCCAGACACCCCGATTCTGTATGAGTGATTGCTAATATCGCTGCTCTGTGTTCTTGTAACTGTCGTTCAAAAATAGATATCTTGTCTTTTGTGTTTTCCAATTCGTCTTCAAGTCTTTTGATGTTTTTCCCAGACAACAATGTTTCTCCAAAAGCCGATACTGATAATGGTTGATTTATACCCATCTTTTGATTTCCGGTTGTCAAACCCCTACCATTGATCTCATCCCAGGTAGGCCATTTCCCTATTTCACTGTTGGCTAATCTTGTTGCCGACTCTTTAATTTTTGTTTCCATAATGATTTTCGTTTTTAAATCCTGTAGGCGAGACTTTAAAATTGTGATTTCCGATTGTTTTTGTTGCAGTTCGACGTCTGAGAAAACTTCATATTCCCGTGCCGAATGAATTGCAGATTGAACTAAAAATGAAACAGTAATAGGGTCAAAAGATTTAATTTTGGCTGAGGCTTCAAATTTTGCCGGGAGGGGGGAATTGTTCAATGGCATTGATTCTGGTGGAAAATCGAAAACAGTAAAAATATCGTCAGTAGAAGAGGTATTGTCAGCTGGTAAAATGTCAAACTGTCGGGTGTTTGTCAGCATATGACCTTCTGGAATCTCAAATTCTTCAATGTCGGATGTAATTGAAGTTTTCTGAGAATGCGTATATGTTTCATATGAGTCATCTTCTTTATTAAACAATGATTTTGTTGAAGAAAATAATGGCGGATTGAGTGAGAGAAAATGTGGAATCGTTTCTGAAAAAGATTTGCATAAAAACGAGTCGATGCGTGGGTTTGAGTCAATTGATGAAGGACTTGAGAAAGAGTCTGCTACGTTGCTTGAAAATCGTCCAGAATCAGCGGTTGTTTCTGAATCGAACGAAGACCGACTACTGTGTTGTGATACCCTTCCTTGTAAATTGTTATTAGTGATGGGCTTATTGAAATTCTCAATATCATTCTCGACTTTTGTGGCTGAGAAATCTTGATTTTGTGATGAATTGAAAGTATTTAAACTTTTGGAACGAGACATGGATGAGCTAGTACCATTTTTATCATAAGATATGATCAAGTCCTCATCTAACAAGTATGACTTTATTAAATACGGCTTGGGTTCATTTGATTCATGCTTCAAATTGTCGTGGATATCGAGATCATCTTGTAAATGGCTTTTCTGTGAATTTCTTTTGATAGTGGAAGACTCGTCTGACTGATATTCGTCACATTCCGGTGTTGATAACGGCTTGGAATTCCAAAAAGGTACATCGGTGATTATTCGAGATTTGCTGTTTTGTGAATAGGTTTCTTGGTTGTCTTTGGTTATTGAAGAGCAACTTTCAGAAATAGGACTTTCTGGGTATTCTTTTGTTTCCATTTCATCAATATGATTCGGTTCTTTCTTTTTGTTGATTTCAGTATGTTGTTCATCGTCAGGGTTAGAAAGCATTTTATTTGTGAGCGTAAAACTCAAAGATGCTAGAAATGAGGTATCCATTAATTTTTCTCGAACAGGACCGGCCTTTCCGGGCTTTAATGGAGTTATCAACAGTGAAGAGTGTTGAGGAGAAGATGCAGCTGACAAAGGGTTTGGTGGTGCCAAATCTGGCGAAGGTGAATAAGAACTGTTGGCAAAAGTCGGACAAAATTGATTGGTTGCTGGCATTTTGAATTTTTCAATGATTTAAATCTTGTATTGAATCTAAATTTCTATTGGGCATTTGGAGTTGAAATCAATGACGACAAAAGGGTTTTGTTTTATGAATATCAATGACGAATTTTCATCAATATCATTAATGACAATATATGTAAAATTTTGGTGTAGAAAAAATATGTTGAAAGGAAAACCATTTGCTTATATTCATATAAGATTAGTAGTGTAAATCTAATTTTAATTCAAATATATATTTCTTTTTTTTTTTTTTTTTTTGAAACACTCATAAATGAAACGTCCTGTTTTTGACCCATAAATGCATGAACCGTTTTGGATCATATCCTAAAGACTTTGAACGCCAGCTGCCAACTTACATTGTATATTTTCATTTTTATTCTGTGTATATATTTTAAGAATCAATATATTTTAATTATTTTCTTGATGATTTCTCAATTGAATTCTGGAAAAAAAAAACTTTCACAGCTGGATTACCATCTAAAATTTGAGTACAATGTTCGGGTCAAATAGGTCTAGTGCAATACATAAAATAATTGGTTTTAGATTAAACCCTGATCAGACTCGATAGTGTATCATTAGAATCATGCAGTTACCTTTTGATTCAAGAGACTTTTGAAAAAGTTTTATTTATTTACTTTTAAATCTTTACATCCAAACCAAAGCTGTCTCATGTATTCCTGAATACAAGTCTTTTACAAAAGCTGTGGTCAAATCTATTTTCATTTTCATCGATTTGCTCCACCAAGAATAGCAATCGTACATTTTCAAAAGTAGATATGAATCATTTGAGAACGTGGAGTTTTTGGCATTAGCCATTACCAAGTGATCCAGAAATATACAAACCAGTCAAAAAATCGGGCAAGTGGTTCTTCTGAAGCTCGATCGGTTATGAAGATGGATTCATTGTTTTGGAAATAAACATGTTATTTTCAACTAGAAGGTGTTGAAAAAAACTGTATGACTGTTTTGAATGCATCAACAACCACAACCTAATGAACAAGTTATTGGCATTCAAGAAAAACTATTTACAAACGGTCTTTCACAAATTTGGTAGGAAAAAAAACACTATTGTTCTATTGAATGCACTTTCATGTGGAACTGCGGTTTTCCGTACAGCTTCATTGTGAATGTAGACGTATATTCTTTACAGTCTGTGTATTGATTAAAGACTAGTCTCTAGATCAAAATTGCAAATTTCAATATTTTTCAACCCATTCTTACACCAATTTGGTTAATCAAACATTATTTTAATGCCAATATCATGCATTTCTCAAACGAAAAAATAATAATAATAAACGTTTTGTACCAACATTTCAACCAATGTAGATGACAATACGTTTTTACTTTTTTCATCAAAAATTGTGATCCTATTGCCTTCTACTTGTGAAAACTCAAAACTATGTTTGAGAACTACAAAAAAGGGTCCAAATGCTGATGATTACGAGGTTTTCGAATGCAACAAACAGATTTCTGCAACCTTAATAATAACATGCATGTCGTTTCGGATACACACCAGTGACTATACCATTGAAACAACTTGTGGGGAACATGTATCGGTATTTGTGTCCCACCACAATAGACGATCTAAATCGTAGATAAAATAAATGGGCTGGCACATAAACGTCATTTCGTCTAGATGAAGTTTCAAATAGACTCAAGCCAAAACTAACAACACTGAAACTTTTTATTTGATTCATTGTATTTTAATTCATAATCGGGTTTGAGCTAAAGTTTTGAAGCTCAGAATATGGAAAACTTTGGAGCTAGAGTGTTTATTGTTGAATATTATAGAATGAATCCTAAAAATGTAAAGATTTCACTGAAATATTTTCAGACGACTGAGGCAAATTTCCGTCAACTGTTTAGAGAAAATATTCTTGTACGAATATGACATGCTTGTATTCCTGTTGGATTACAATTGATTCTTGAACGTAATCAAGTTTTGAGTTCAACTGATAAACACACAAGGCGACTCAAAATCAAGAAGTGTAACAATCCGCAATTATAATAGCGTGTGAATGGTTTAGAAAAATCTGCTGAAAACGAATTTACTTCTTTTCTGGTTTATAGCAGTATTCAAAAGATTTTTCAGTCATTTTTGAAGGGATCGTTTGTTTTTGTGTTCAGTCAACGGTATCATTTTCGGCTGGCTCTAGTTGGATGATACAGAGGATTACTGTCAATCCGAGTAATTTTGTAGTTCTTATACATATGTTTGATATATCTCTTCAAATATCTGCTTTAAGAATTTAGTATCCATTGAATGAAATTTATTCTTTTCTTCGCCCGCAACTATTTTCTTCAAATCTCCTGTCTAGCTTTGTCATTTATAATGTAGTACATCCGAGAATAACCAAATTTTGATCATCATGGTTCAGAACGTACAAATCTTCTTCATGATACTTGCTACGACATTTTTGTATAGTTTTTTTATCGTGATAAAAAATATCGATAATGGACTAGCAAAAGCATGGTGTACTTATGAATATTTTGCATTTTTCAGTACCATAGGACCCATTCGCGGAATGTTTTGTGCATTTTTATTTCCTTCGGTATTTGACGAAAGAGTTTAGATATAGTAAATTTATCGTAGCCACAGTGTTGCAACACGAATCCATCTGCATCCAGTCGAATGAAAATATACTGTTACAATGAAAATAGAAATGTTTTTGAAGAAAATACCAAAGAGGTGTAGTGTATTCTAGTTGAATGTTTCTGATTGGTTGAATTCAACGAGTGTTTGTTTTTTGAATAATATTTTCCACTTTTTTGATACTATATTCTTGATTAACTGCTTAAATATTAAATTCAAAAATTTCAATAGTTGTAAAACTTCAGATTTAACAACACAATTAAATACCTTCAGCCAGTCTTGCAATTATCTTTAAAAAATTAGTCAGTTTATATACATGAACCTATTAAAGAACTGAATTGACAAGTTTTATGTCTCATTGTATTTTCAGTTAATAAATAGATTTATTTCCAATTTTGAAAATAGGTCAATGATTTAAAGAGATGACAATAGTAGAAAATACCTGCGAATTTTGGCCATCATTATAAATATGGCTAGTTGGATAAATAACAGTGACTGGAATTCAACAAATGACATTGAATTAAAAATTGTACAATAAATGAAAAAGAATACATTACAAACTAGTTATTATTGATATAAGCACACCAATAACTAGTTCCAAATCACTGATATGCTTAATTTTTGGTCACCTAAATGGTTTTCGAAGTTAATAGCTGAAGAGTTAATTATATATTTGCTAAATGTTAAATATCAATATTTGAGCTATGAAATAGAAAAGTAAAGATAATTGCTCTTTTTGGCCTGATAAAAGTCTTGCGTATTATGAAGGGTTAACAAAATTTCATCGTAGTCTTTTCAACAAGTACCTCGTTAACTAAGAATCATAAATATATTTTCACCAAAGTTTACGACTGGAGAATTGTACAATATCAAATTAGTTCTAGTAATTAATAATACATATCTAGTTTCTTTATAATCATTAGTACATTCAACGTCTTAGCTTCTGAGCCATTTGAGAAATTTCAATTTCAGATTCTTTCAATGTAGTCTATGTTTAAGTGTCATTGAATTGAAATAGCCATTTGAAAATTGGTTGAAAAAATATTCGGCTTCGGAAACGGACTGCTCGTAGTTGATAGTGACCCACAATGAAACACAAAGTCATTGACTTACTTCAATAAGAATGGTTTTAAAAAGAATAATCGAGTTGATTACAAGACTGTGTTTGATCTTTACAAAATGATTCAATACTCGCTATCAAACTTTCAAAACACCTTGTTCCATTGTGTTGAATGGATTTCATATATATCAGTTTGGTTTCCATTTTGATTTCAGCAGTAGAAGGCATTACCCATATGACTTGAGAAGATTCTAGACACTTAATATATCTTAACTGTTTGTAAAGAGTTTTCCATTAGATAAAAATGAATAATTTGAAAAACATGGTAAATCATGTTTCTACCATTTCAAGCATTTCTATACTCTTCAATGCAATGATATAGCTTCGGTGGCCTGTGATAAGTATGCCTGTAGAGTTTTGACAATCTATTAGCCAATCAACTCACGTTGTTAAAGCATATATTGAAACAATTTCAAACTCTTGATTATAACGTGAATGACGGGAGTCCTATATCTGTCAAATGTCAATGACTTAAATTTCAGGAGTTTGTTCCTTCATCTCGGGTTTGTAGAACCTAAATATGTAAACACCAAGCTATCCCCGTGACTGTCAGTACAATGCGCACCTGACAAATAATTCATTGCCGATAACATAATTCCGTAAAACAGGTCAGGGATTTATTATTGGGGTTTCCCAAAGGCCGTATATTTTACCTTTTTTTTTTTTTCTTCATTTGCTTTTCACTCTTTAACCATCATTAAAACATTTTCAAAATGCATCCTCAGTTTGACGAAATTAGAATCCAGCGTATGTTACTTTTACTGTTGTGTGTTTTTTTTTATTTTCTCCGGCAAACTACAGATCAATGAGATGATTGTTGGTGGGCTTTGGATCTGTAGTTGGTTCCGCTGAACAGAGTGATTCTGTTATTTTCAAGGAATGAATAACTAACAGATATTTTATATCTTTATTCGAATATGGCGAGATGTGGCTGAGAAATGGAATGGAGGAATACCCGCCATGTTCAAAAAGTCTCGTTGGAGTGTCAATACCACTTGAGTTTGAATTAAAAATGTTCCTCGAGGATTAATCACTCTTGTTCCATTTCCTGTGTATTCTCAGCCTATTCCGAGTTATTCCAATTGTGTTTTTTTTTTTTTGTTTTCTTGTTATTTTCACAGGTTGTGGTGATTTGATTGAATTACTTGAAAAATGCCATCGCACAAATATCATGCACCAAGTTTTTGGTGGATGCAATAACCAAAAGAGTGCACTCGTTGATTGCCTTCATGAAGATACCATGGAACGACGAAGATCACATTTAAAGGCAACTGCTGCCAAGCGCAACGCCATTAAGAAGCGATGGAAAGAAATTGATGAAGAAGAGTATGGACCTGGTGGATATTTGAAAGAAGTTAAGAGTGCACGAGAAAATAATAAACTCTAGGAAAATGTTGCAACATTGGCAGCTACTGAAGCTAAAGAGGGCAATTAGACTATCTGCAAGCGAACAAATAAAAAAATTGAATAAATAAACTTGTTTTTCATTGTATATTTTGACATACTGTACAATAATCCAATATGTAACTAAATTCACATTACTCCCATATCTCTTAAACATGATTGAATATTAAAATAATGAAAGAACAAGATCTTGAGGTATCATAAGAGAATCGTAAAGAGGAATCTGTATTAATTTTATAGTCATAATAGGGATTCTCTTCTAATCCTGCCGCGTCTTGAGAAGTCGTTTGGTGACTTTGTCTTTGGTTCTATAGGGAAATCAGTTAGCTATGAATAAAAAATAATGGGAATCAAGACAAGAAATAGTGGCAAATAAAAAAAAACTTACACAACATATACTACAGCACCCCAACCACTAAGCGCATCACGATCAACCGCGTTCATCAATGCTTGAGAAATGACTTCAAACAATTCTTCTGGTTCAAGATCAGGTTCCCAGAGAGATTCACACATGCCGAATAGTTGGTCTGACGCTGTTCCAGTAACTGCAAAGTCCTTGGAATAATCAATACAACCGATCAAGTCGAATGAACAAATGAATGGTTTTCCAGTTTTAGAATTGAGTCCAGCAACGATTGGACCGATGAAGTAAGGACCAAATCTTTTTTGATAAAGAGTTGAAGATACGAGGTTTGCAAATGTTTCTGGTTCAATATCATGGCCTTCCTTCATTTTGTAAAGATTGGTTTTTTGGCGAAAGACTTCTGACAAGGTAATGACATCAGTAGCAAGACCGGTTAATCCGAGATATAAAGACTTGCCGCCGCTAGAAGAACCACCATATCCAAAGATCTTTTCAAAGTTGTTTGAAATACCTATTGATTGCATGCCCAAGCGAAGATCGCAGGCAATGGCAAAACAGTCCTTACCGACCATTGCGACACAAGAGCCGCCTTGAAAACGAATAAATCAAAAAAGACTGCATTAGACCTGAATCAATTGAGTTGAAAAAACTGAAATCTTACCGTTAATTTCTTGAGGATTCGACATGATTGAGAGTTGTGAGTGAGTTGCAGAAGAAAACAAAGATTTGAACGATTCAATGTCGGTGGCAACGTGAGGACAATTACAAATTTGTGTTACAACTCATTGTATTACACATTCGGCAATGACACAGTCACGTGCATACGGCTGAAATGTTACATTACAAGACCGTTTGATAGGTTCACGAACCGATCCAGGAACTGTGACAGGGGTGATAATTGGCATTAACTGAAACTAGGCTATAAATAGCTCCTGATCGCCAGCAATAAAAAATAAAAAAGCACCAGACCAAAAGCAATATGTGTCCTTTTGAAGAACCCGTCCTTTCATATAAATTCATAAAAGTATTTGTATAAGAATCAGCCAGGTTCTACAATAGCTCCTGCTTCATTTTGACCCACATTATTGCTCCCAAAGTAAACTCTTCCGGTTACAATCCGAGTGATTTTCACTGATAAATAACACGTGATAGTTGAGATACGTCATTGATCAGGGCTAGGGTGTACATAATTGGTTAGTCAGCAGAAAAATTTTTACGTTTTTCATCTATATAAACATGATCTTTCGGCCATTATTTTGTTTCTGTATTTTTTTTGTTTTTGTTTTTTTTGCTCATTATGGCTAAAGAATAAAAACAGATTTGGATTTTATTTCTTAGATTCTGCTAAACCGTCATTTTCATACTCAGCAATGGCTACTTCAGAAGCTAAAGACTCTCTAACTGTTCTTCACGAGCTCTTTTCTCAGCTCAAGATCGCTTCTTCTCCTGAAGAAGTCGAATCGTCTTCCATTGCTCTTTCTACTTTCGTCAATGGTCCCATTGAAGAACACAATGCTCCCATTCATTTCTTCAACTCTTTGACCGTTGCCATTAAGGACAAGAAGAACCCTACTATCAAGGGTAATGCCCTTGAAGCCGTCAGCTACATCGCTAGCTCAAAGGACTACTCTGCTGCTGTTGAACCATACATCGTTCAGATGATTCCTACTATCCTTGAATCTGCTGGTGACAAGAACGCCAGCATTAAAAACTCAGCTGCTAAGGCTGCTAAGGCCATCGTCACGAACTTGACTCCCCGTGCTGTCAAGGTTGTTCTCCCCAAGATTATCTCCCGTCTTGAGGAATCCAACAAGTGGCCCGAGAAGGTTCTCGCTCTTGAGACTATTTCCATTCTTGTTGATGTTGCACAGGCTCAGGTTGCTCTTCGCATGCCCGAACTCATCCCCGTTCTTTCCGAGGCTATGTGGGATACCAAGGTTGAAGTCAAGAAGACTGCCACTGCCACCATCACCAAGTCTACTGATACTATCGACAACAAGGATATTATCAAGTTCATTCCTGCCCTTATCTCTTGTATCTCAGATCCTGCTCAGGTTCCTGAAACCGTCCACCTTTTGGGTGCTACTACTTTCGTTGCCGAAGTTACCACCGCCACTCTCTCTATCATGGTTCCCCTTCTTTCCCGTGGTCTTGCTGAGCGTGATACTGCCATCAAGCGTAAGTCTGCCGTCATCATTGATAACATGTGTAAGCTCGTCGACGATCCCCAGATCGTTGCTCCTTTCTTGCCCAAGCTTTATCCTGCTCTTAAGAAGAACTTTGAGACCATCGCTGATCCTGAAGCCCGTGGTGTCACTGAGCGCGCTATCAAGACCTTGAAGCGTGTTGGTGAAATCGGTGCTGATGACAAGATTCCTGAAGTTTCCACTGCTGGTGATCTTTCCGTCAACCTTCAGTACATCAAGGATCTCACCAAGGCCCACAAGGTTGATCCTAAGTTCGAGCCCGTTCTTGAATTTGTTGCCTCTATCTCCGGTCAACTTATTGACGAACGCAACACCGATTCTAACGTCTGGACTGAGCAAATCCTTCGTTTCTTCACTGTCTTCCTCCACGAGAAGCAGTCTAAGGAACTCGTCATTGCTCTCCGTGACAAGGCTGTTTCTAACATCCCCGGTGCTTCCCAACTTGATGAGGAAGACGATGAAGGTGAGGATCTCTGTAACTGTGAGCTCTCCCTTGCTTATGGCGCCAAGATTCTTCTTAACCGTACCCAGCTCCGTCTTAAGCGTGGTCGTCGTTACGGTCTTTGCGGTCCTAATGGTGCTGGTAAGTCCACTCTTATGCGTGCTATTGCCAACGGCCAGGTCGAAGGTTTCCCCTCTCAGGATGAACTCAAGACTGTCTACGTCGAGCACGATATTGATGGTACCCACGCTGACACTGATGTCGTTTCTTACGTTCTTGCCACTGCTGGTGATATCGGTACCCGTGACGATATCAAGAAGACTCTTCTTGAGTTCGGTTTCAGTGATCTCATGATTGCTGGTGCCATCACTGCCCTTTCTGGTGGTTGGAAGATGAAGCTCGCTCTTGCTACTGCTGTCCTCAGAAATGCTGACATTCTTTTGCTTGATGAACCTACTAACCATTTGGATACTGTCAATGTTTCTTGGTTGGTCAACTACCTTACCACCTGTGGTATCACCTCCATTATCGTCTCCCACGACTCTGGTTTCCTTGACCGTGTTGTCGAATACATTATCCATTACGAGAGATTCAAGCTCCGTAAGTACAAGGGTAATCTTTCTGAATTCGTCAAGAAGGTTCCTTCCGCCAAGTCTTACTACGAACTTGGTGCCTCTGAAGCCGCCTTCAAGTTCCCCGAACCTGGTTTCCTTGAAGGTGTCAAGACCAAGCAGAAGGCTATTGTCAAGGTCCAAAACGTCACCTTCCAATACCCCGGTACCACCAAGCCCCAGATCAAAGATATTTCCTTCCAGTGCTCTCTTTCATCCCGTATTGCCGTCATTGGTCCTAACGGTGCTGGTAAGTCTACTTTGATTAACGTTCTTACTGGTGAGTTGCTTCCTACCAAGGGTGAGGTCTACGTTCACGAGAACTGTCGTATCGCCTACATCAAGCAGCACGCTTTCGCACACATTGATAACCACTTGGACAAGACTCCTTCCGAGTACATTCAATGGCGTTTCCAGACCGGTGAAGATCGTGAAACCATGGATCGTGCCAACAGACAGATCAACGAAGAGGATGAGAACTCTATGAACAAGATTTACAAGATCGATGGTACTCCCCGTCGTGTCGTTGGTGTTCATGCCAGAAGAAAATTCAAGAACTCTTACGAGTACGAATGTTCCTTCAAGCTTGGTGAGAACATTGGTCTCAAGTCTGAACGATGGACTGCTATGGGCTCTGTCGATAATGCTTGGATTCCCAGATCTGAACTTATCGAATCCCACTCTAAGCTCGTTGCTGAAGTCGATATGAAGGAAGCTCTTGCTTCTGGTCAATTCAGACCCCTTACCAGAAAGGAAATTGAAGAACACTGTGCCATGCTTGGTCTTGATGCTGAACTTGTTTCTCACTCTCGTATCCGTGGTCTTTCCGGTGGTCAGAAGGTCAAGCTTGTCTTGGCTGCCTGCACATGGCAACGACCTCACTTGATCGTTCTTGATGAACCTACCAACTATCTTGATCGTGACTCTCTTGGTGCTCTTTCCAGGGCTCTTAAGGAGTTTGAGGGTGGTATTGTCATCATTACCCACTCTGCCGAGTTCACCAAGGACTTGACTGAGGAAGTCTGGGCTGTTATGGATGGTCAAATGACACCATCTGGCCACAACTGGGTTTCTGGTCAAGGTTCTGGTCCTCGTCTTGACAAGAAGGAGGACGAAGAAGACAAGTTCGATGCTTTCGGTAACAAGGTTGAAGTTAAGAAGAAAGTCAAGAAGTTGACTGCTGCTGAACTCAGAAAGAAGAAGAAGGAGAGAATGAAGAAGAAGAAAGAGCTCGGTGATGCTTATGTTTCTTCTGACGATGAGTACTAAATTAGAAATTTAGAATATGCTCTACTATTTTTCGAACATTTGCTAAAGATTAGCTTGTTCTTTTTATATTTTGCTTGTAATTGTAAAAGTTTGTTGTTTTTATTAATATTTTTATGAAATTAAAAGTTTTTTTTAGATTAAACTTTGGATTAAAATCAGTCTATTTTTTCAACTAGAAACTAACCTGGTACTAGCCCCCAGACTCATAACTAGACTAGCTTTAGCCCCAACAGTTTTGGCAATTGATGCAAGTCTGAAATATAAATAATGACCGACTGCACCTGGTTTTGAATCCATGTACCCAAATCAATCATGAAACTCGACAGTTTATTTCTTTTATCTTTGGCAAATCTGGCTATTTGCGCACCAGTCGGCAGCATTGGACAAATCAAAAACAAGCCTGCACCAACCATTCTTCTTGGGCACACCAAGCTGACTGGTTCCTACCATATCTCGTCAGGAGGATTTGATATTGAAAGCTATCGCGGAATCCCGTACGCACGACCGCCGACCAACGGGTTACGGTTCAAGCCGCCTGTGCGGTACAGCACCAACCATACTGAGTTTGACGCATCCGGGTTTGGCAAGGCGTGCATGGCACTAAACAAAGGAAACGGCGGCGGATCCTTTACACTTGGTAGCGAAGGACTGACCAGTTATGGGGTCAGCATGCCTATGGAGTTTGCCAGAGGGTACCAAGCAATTGGCAGAAATTACCCCGAAAGCGAAGACTGCTTGTTTGTAAACGTCTTCAGGCCATCCAAAGTGAACGACTTTATAATGAACTTGAACTCTGAAAACTCGACGGAGCAATATGACGAAAAACTGCCGGTTATTGTCTGGTTTCATGGTGGCGGATTCACCAGCGGCAGCTCCAATGCATTCCGCGGCGAATCCATCGTCGGTGAGAGCATGCGCTTGGACATGCCGGTGCTCTACGTCTCGTTCAACTATAGACTAGGACCATGGGGCTTTTTGGGCGGAAAAGAATTGGAAAAGGCAAAAGCAACAAATTCAGGTTTCCTTGACCAGCGACTTGTTTTGGAATGGGTGGCTGACAATATCAAGCATTTTGGAGGAGACCCAGACAACGTCACAATCATGGGCGAATCTGCAGGTGCGATGAGCATTGCCAGTCATTTAGTATATAAAGATGGTGACCATCAATACAATGGAAAACCGTTGTTTGCTCGTGCCATCATGCAGAGCGGCGGGCTCATGCCATACAACAACCTGACAACAGGAACTGCCCAATCGGCATTTGATTCAATTGCGCAAAGCACGGGGTGCGACAAATCCGTAAACAAAGTGCATTGTTTGCGAAGAGTGCCGAGCGAGGATTTGAAAAAGGCGGCCCAAGCTGTTGACCCAACTGTGTTGAGTCTAGCGTTTACGCCTCGAGTGGACGGCACCGTTTTCAAACAGGACTTGTTCAAGTCATGGAAAGAAGGAAAATTTGCCAAAGTTCCGTACATTAGTGGTAACCAAGAAGACGAAGCCACGGTGCTAGCATTGACGACTTCTCCAAGCGGCTCTGTTGGTATCCAAAACGGACTTGGATCTTTGCTTTTGACGAGCAACGCAATGGTTGATCCTCAGTTCATGGAACAGGTGCTGAAAGCGTACCCGCCAGATCCAGAGCAAGGCTCACCGTACAGAACCGAGCGATTGAACATGAGAACGCCTGAATACAAGCGAATGGCTTCAATTATGGGAGATGCCATATTCCAAGCGCCTCGTCGGTTCATGATCAATAACACTCCGGAAGATGTTGTGGTTTATACGTACTTGGGGTCGACTGGGTACGGTATGCCTTATATTGGAACTAGCCATGCTTCAGATGTTGTTTGGCAGTACGAACTTGATTTTGGACCATCTAAAGTGTATAATGGATACTTTTTATCGTTTGCAAACAACGGAGACGTCAACAATAATAAAACAGGACTCCCCTACTGGCCAGTCAGAACCAGCCAGAATAAAGAGATGATGAATGTTCATTTATCGGAAATTAAGTTCATCCAAGATACTTATAGGGAGGAAGGAATGAGCAAGTTGAACAATGGTAATTTTATTTAAACACTGTTTTATTGTGTTATTTTTACAAATGAATAAAATCAAATTTTGATGAGTTAAAATACTTTAATTTCTGAGATAAATTGAGAAACCTAGAACTGCACAAATCACAAATTTATAGAATGGTTGGGGTTATTCTCTTGCTCATTGTTTTCAGTGACAAAACTTAGACTGCCGAAAAAGAAAATGGACTAGTATCGAGAGTAAAGTCAACTACTTCAAGTTAAGTGGAAATAATAAAACCAAAAGAATTGACTGCTTTTAAAGACATAACCAAATAGTATAAAGTAAGAAAATAGGAACCAGCAGCAGAGAATTACCAATTCCAATTACAACCAATATCATTACGCGTTGAACATGTTTAATGTTTAGAAACTTTCAACTGTATCTCATTCATCTTGAAAACAAAACATTAATTTAAATCAATACTTTTACATTGACTTCATTATGAGAATTAAAGACTGTGGTACTCAATTTTGGTTAACGGATTATAATTGTTTTCCGGTTCTGTATATTGGAAAATTGTTTCATCATGTCCATAGCAATACAACTCACAGACATTTAAACAGGTTTTTCAGTCATTAAATGACTAGAATCGGTATACATTAAAAATTCGTTCAAGTCCCGTCAACCCACAATATTTTCCCCATTTAGTCATTCAATACCGCTGTAAACCATTTTCATGAAAAACAATAATAAACTGTCAGCTCAATATTATCCAATCACTGTCCAGCCCATAAAAAATTTGTATGTAGATTCCGTTACACTTTCAGCAAGAACAGCCATACTTGTTTCTTTTTTATGGGTTATAGAAATATAAATCAGCTAAGGGCAGCCATACCCTCATGGGTGTCCGACCTTGACCGTCATTTATCATATCATCATTATAATGATTGACTGTTGTTTCTCGTCTTGATGGTTTTAATTTTATTTATGTTTTTGGTCAGCATTTTGATCTCATCAACTTTAGACAATCGCAGAAAATGTATTTTGACAAATAAATGATATCAACAAACAATTAGGAGTGTATTAGGGAATTATTAGCTGTTTTGTCGCATGGTTAATACTAAATATTTTCTTAGAAATTCTAGCGTTTGCTATGTCACCTTACTCTCTTGCAATGACCTAGTTCACCAGTTCATACATGTATTGATGTTTGGTTTTGATTCAAAGACCATTTTGTCGGGACAAGTAACATGTCCATTTTAAAGCACTATTGTGGCTCATATTATAACAGTCAGAAGAAAGCACCATGATATTCAAGAAACTTTGAAAATTAATTTGAAAAAAAAAATACAAAAATAAAAAAGAAGGCAAAAGGTCAGGAAGTCTGTAGGAACCACAGCTTTGCTCTTCTGGTGTCCACTAGTGATATACTAATGGGTATCGTATATAGATGGACTTGTGTCGTCATTGAAAGCAGGCTCAGTAGTCATCTCAGTGTCTCAGACATAAATGCAATATAGTAAGTGCAATTTGGGAGGTAATACAAACACTGGAGATAGTTTGAGCCATATGGTATGGAAAAATCCAGTTGAACAAGATATCTGCCACCGGTTCTTAAAACGATCAGTGGTCATAACCATACCGCCACTATTTTTCAAAACAGTCAATCATCACAAGAATACCAAGCCGGATCATTTTTTAAAACTGTGCAACCATTTCAAGATCTTTAGGAAACTGTTTCGGCTAGCATGAAATAAGGATACCAGACTTAACCTCTCCACTATCATCAGAATGAAAGCAATTGACAAAGTGACCGCTTTTAGAGATGAAGTCCAATTCTGCCCATTGTTTCGTGTTCAGTGGCAGTTTCACCACCAATACCATCGATGTCAATACTGCAACCGAACATCAATCTAAAGAATGGTGTATCATTGATAATATCACACGACGGTTCAGAATCCATTAAGATTTCTCTTTATGGGAAAGTATAATCCAAGTCAGAGGTAGTCAGAAGCCCATGGCAAGTGGAGGGTTCTATTTTAAGAGTATTTTCTCCAGCTGTTAGACCGACATAAGAACCCTTATTGGATTCATTATTGTGACCACGCTCAATAAACCAGGCTTCTTTGTAGGCCTGGCTGTTCTAGGACGTTGTCCAAGTCTTGGTAGACTTACCTAAACATGGACCAACTCATTGACTGGAATTAGACACTGATAGGATTTGTAGCTCTTCTTGTTGCAACGTCGTCACATAATGGTCTTCGGCTTACATAAACGAGCATGAACTATCTTGTGGATATGACTTAGCCATTGGTTATGAACCAGCAGTGCATATGAGCCTGCCAGGAAATATAAACCATGAGGGGGCAAGAACTAGCCAGAAAGTGTGAACCAACCCATGTGTATGAACGGACCCGTAAGTAGGAACATTGACATTGTCACTCGGCTGTTGCTAAGAGCGATCTTGCGGATTACACTGAGACGGTTTGAATTTCACTCAGCCAAAGAATATAGGTAATGGCTCGACTTCACTGGAACTGCAACTCCAACTTCAACTCTAAGTGAATGCTTCCCATAAAGCACATTAAAACGGGATATCATACTGAAACAATTGAAAAAGTTGCGTAAACTGGTCAATCACAAGAAATATCATAACAGGTGGGCTCAAAGTTTATCGAGATGGAAACATATCCTGATCCATTTCCAGCTTAGTCGGGTTATGGCTGAGATTAATGACACGACAATCCAAACGAGTGAGTAATCAAAGTCTCGCCTGTACTCCCAAATAATAAAAAGTTCACATCCGATAGTCTCATAGTAATAACCCAGTAGCATGAAAAGCCCAACTTTTCAATCGTAGACATTATTGACCAATACTGTGTGCTTGTAGATTCGATAAAAAAAATTTGGCAAATGGCCTGGAATAGTGTAAGCACATTCCCATACAAATCATCCAGTTAACAATCATTGCATCGTTTAGGCATATGGCACCAGGTCTGAAAGTGAATATTGGCTTGAGTGACATCGTTTGGTAATCATTCAAGTAAACGCCAACTGCTGACCAAACATACAATCAATGGCCATAGCAATGAAAAATACTGGATCCCAATATGCCAAGTATAGACCGCAATAGGATGTCTTTGGGTACTTCAAATAGACTGATGAAAACGGGTTGGAAAACACAACTGATTAGAAAAGATCAAAGCGGATGGCCAAAGCAAAATGTTCATAAATGACCAGATATAATGATGAACACGGAATCATGGCAACGCTGGCTGATCTTGTAATGGTAGTACCGCCAATAGTAAACAGAATCGAAGCTGTTATGTCGAATAATGGGAATAAAAACTAAAGATGGGTAGTGGAAGGGAAAAAAAAGGAGAAGAAAAAAAAAACAATGCAAATAGATGAACCACACTTGAAGACTTGATGTATGTAAAATGAAGAGTTACGTCATAGTTAACAATAACCTTCAACACACCTAGTCTCCAAACCTCCAAACCTTCAACCAGATACCCAAACCCTGAAAAAAAGACCCCACCTTTCCAACCCCACCATGAACTACCTGTTCACTAATGATCCAATACAACCTCTTTCGCAATGTGCAACAAAGATTTTTGTTGCTCATACTTGGGTCATATCCAATTAATGACTTATCTGTTTAGTCTAATACCCATGTACTGCAAATAAAATGATAAGTCCCAATTGCCAGTTTGATACAAGCAGCAACCGCCATAAATTCCAAAGATATTTTGGCATTCAAACGATTCAGGTTGGTTGGATATTTTGGAAATATCGGTTACTGGCATATGAATGTTAGTGAATTGGTTTTAATGTGCAAACAGTAGCGCCTTGTGTCAGGCAAAATGGATGGTTTTTACTTACCACTTTAATCAAAAATCCTTGAAACGCTCTTGATTACAACACCGAGAACAGTTCAGGCATGGTGGTATAAAATTCAATTGGTCGGTACATTGCAACCGTCAATGCAGTATTTGAATGCGAACAGTTCCGGCTGTTCATTGAATTTGGCCAACGTCATCCCAGCGTGTTATAATTATTACTACACGGGGTATCAGCGAGGTTGAATAGAGTAGGAACAGCAATAGCAGCATCATCAGCAGCAATATCAGCGACGCTAACTTCAACACCAGCACCAGCACCAGCAACAATATCATAGACGGCGGCCTCAACACCAGCACCAATTGATGAACCGCAAATGCAGTGGTCCGCAAGGCAATAATATAATTACCGATGGTCACAGAACGATTCCTGTTCGGAAGACACAGATTAAGAACCGTTGCAATTCATATCTGCAACAATATCTGCAACAGTAAACCTCAACACCAGCACCAATTGATGGACTGCAATTGCAGTGGTCAACAAGGCAATAACATAATTACTGATGGTCACGGAACCATTCCGGTATGGAATATAAAGATCAAGTACCACTTCAATCGATAAAGGGAATTGTGGTACTACCAGCAGACTCTAGACAACATGCATGGCAACCGTCGAATTCGATTTGAGATTTGGCAGATGTTGCAAATCAAGGGAGGTTGCACCAAGTAACCCGTATCAATCGCCTGAGCCATATGAAATGAAGATATTCTATGGTTAGTCAAAAAGTGAATTTTTTTTTTTCGAATAAGAAGCAAAAGTCACGCACCAAATCCAATTTGAAAGGAAGCAAACTAGCATATAACTGAGAGAATAATAAAAACCAGCGGCAACCATTATTAAAATCAATGAATGAGTCGAAGAGAAATAATTAATCAGTGCAGTCAGCATAACTACAAGACGATCGACAGGATTCGCTAAACGGCATCATCATTGGGCTATTGGTACGTCAAAGATCAATTGCTTGATAACGCAAAAAAAAAGTCAAAGGAAACCGAAAAATCGTCAGATAATTCAGAAAGAAAATTTGATAACAACGAAAAAAATAAAAAAAATACAAGAAGGGAGTAACGAACAAATCAAAACGATGACCAAAGAAGAAAAACAGTGATAAAAACAACGGAACGAGATCGATAGTAAGAAGAAAGAAGGAAAATGATATCAGATTGCAACAAGATAACCAGCTCTGAATAGTTGGTCATGAAGTTAAAAAAAAAAAAAAAAGGAAGAAAAAAAAAACGAGAATGTGTTTTCAAAGAATAATGAACAAAAATTTGTCGCCAGGTAGCTTAATACCAATCGCTCACCTGCTAGAATAGTAGCTGCTCTATTCCAACAATTGACTGCCTGACATTCAATGCTCTACAATGCAGAATCATATTTTCCAGGTAAAGTAGCGACCTCGGTCATGACAATATTTTTGAATAAGGAAATGCATTACAAATGAGCCATAAAATATTCCTCGTCCATCACCATGCGTTGCGTTTTCAACTACTAGTTCCATTGTTGTGTCTAATCTCATGCATCAGCAAAACTAATTGCTTCACAGTCATCAATCAAACTCAACACTTTCACAAGTCATGGAATATGCAACCGACACCCAGTTAGATATTCCATGGCTTGCTCCGGCATTGTTTTCAATCTCGTGCATCGGCAATATGAAATTGCCTTTACAGTCATCAATCAAATCCAGCACTTTGCAAAACCATAGAATATCTAAGCAGTGCCTTGTGTTGGTTATTTGATTGCTTGTTCCAGTATTGTCATCAACCTCGTGCTTCAGCAATCAGATTGCCTCGGCAGTCATCAATCGAATCCAACACCTTCGCAAACAATTAAACACCCAACACACTTGATAGAAAGAGAAACCCTGATATTTGAAACGGGTTGAACCGCAGCGAATACTAGGGATCCTCAAACTATCAAGGAGCCGACCCTCACCGCCGATGAAGGACTTGAGATCCAACACCGGAAAGTGACTCCATGTATCTAACCGGACACTCCGAAATTCCGCTCATTTCATCGTGCGCTTGGCAAGTACAGGGGGAGCCACAAAGGACTGAGATGCGCTCAGTCTCAGCCTCCAGTAGGTTCATTCAAAAAAAACATCCTCTCTTGCGTGCTAGAGATCCGCTGATCTGCTGGCTAACGCTGGCTGATGGTTTTGAATGATAATCAGTTTCTGACGTGCATAGCCGCACCTTTTTGGCAAAACCTAGCCAACTCCTCTCATGAGTACTTCGTGGTTTGCTCTAGGTCGCTCACTGGCATCGTCATGGCACACTTAGAACGGCACGGTTACTAAGCACCCAAAAGTCCGTGACCCGTTGGTGTCCCGCCTTGCGGGAATCCCAACCGTCTGGTTGTGGCTCGCCATATGCGACACCGGTAATCACGACACGTAGCGAGGTGGCACTCTCTCCAGTACGCAGAAAGAAGCAAAAAGCGATTGCGAAATGACGCGGAAACAAAAGCTTTAAGTTTGTTCGTGGCGACCCGATGGTCCCACGCCAAGTGATACATCATGCACAGCGGTACATGATTATCTCGTGCTTGCAACACTACGCTATTGATCCTGTACTAGCTGAAGATTTGATCCGGTCCTCAGCATGAATCAGCGCTCGTACTTGAGCCGGCAGCCCTAGACCTTCCTTCCAGTCTATGCTGCTGGCAGCTCAAGCCCGTCACCCCGGACTTGGCTGCCATTTTTTGGTGATTGAATCTCTGGTGTCTCTAGTGAAGAAGTTTGACACAAGAGATCTGTTCCCTGTTGTTGTATGGAGCAATCGTTAAGTTGATTGATTGGTTACCGTAAAGCCAGGCGGGGAAATGAAGATTGAGTAAGCTGTTCTAAAGTGACCAACAGGCAAATCATAATGAACAACAAATATTGCTGGCAATTGATGGATAAGTGTAGTGATTGGTGGAAGGTGTAGCGTAAACGCAGTAAAACAAGTGTAATTGAAATCAAATAGCGATACATAATAAAAAAACGCAATAATAAAACCTTTTTTCTATTCTTTTTTTCTCTTTTTTCTCTCTCTTTTCATTTTTTTTAATAATAATAATGAGGTATAAAATAATCAAATAACAAAGCTGGGTACTAACAATAAATTTTGGTAATATTAATCATAATAATTTGAATGGTAATGATGATGACGATAATGGTGGTAATGATTGGAGTGATGATGAAAATGATAATAATATTATTATTATTATTAATGATAATGACCAATACGTCTCCATATTCCATGGACTGTTTTATTTATAGTTAGTTACCATTTCTAATGTCAGTATTGAGAGAAATTGACTTACCGTTAATGTAAACGTATTTGTGCATAGATGGTCATTTTAATTGGCTATTGTTTTTGGACAATACGCTTTCAGTTTATGAACTTTCTGGTCAACAGCAGTATTTGGATCCTTCTCCGTTGAGTAGATGAAGGCGCATCAGAATCCAACTGAATCAATTAGTGATATACTACTGACATACTGACACGTCAATTGTGGATGGGGCATTGACTCAATGTCATGTTAATGATATAGTGTATAGCTGTCGCAAGTGTATACTTGATGTCCTTGGCAGTTTGTGATAATCAGCTATCGATGAAGTGTAATGTTTTGTAGTTTGAAACCCGCAATTCAAGGTTTTTGATAACATTGTTCTATATCTGTCTGCCAGCTGTAAAAATTGTTTCGATAGTCACTGAACGTGTAAAAATGGTTCCGGTAGAATGGACAATCCTAGGATAGTGCTTTAGAGATTGAAATAGGCTTGTAATCAATGAAGCTCAGATGATAATAAAGGTGTGTAGGGATAGTCACTGATGGTGCTAATCGTGTGCAGCAACGAATTCTATGAAAAAATGATATGGTATTGAAATAACTTTTGGATCAACATTGATTGCGTGATCCAAACCAATCGTCAAAAAGAAGATGCATCTTGAAATTGAAATATGAAGTTTAAGTTGTAAATATGATGTATAGAGTATTATTCCAAGTTGTGTATTTGAAAATGGTGGAACAAAAATCTGAGATTGATCTATTTTCCGGCAGTCTCATTGTTGTGATTTTGGTTGGTTTTCTTCGCTGTGCTCAAGGATTAATGAAATACACAACGTTGACAACTTTGCCCATACTTTTTTTTTATTTAATTCTGGCTAATTGTTATGTAATGGCGTCATTTTTGAGATATCTGAATATCAATCTCTGGCAGCCTGGTTATGAGACCTGATGGCAGTTTACGAGGACCAGGAACAATCATGAACCGTACAAAACGACCTTTCCAATTCATAACCATCTATTTACCTAGACACATATTTGTTTTATTTTATTTTCAATTCTTAGTTTTGTCCAGAAAAGTCCCAGTCTGGTTCAGCTGGAGAATCCCCCCCTAACTTAAGCCTTACCAGTCCTTTCGCCTGCTTATATTTGAACACCAATATCCGTTTTCTTTTCGCCTCATATTCCTTTCTTGTAGAAATTCTTCGTTTGTATGGGAAAATTTCTACCCTTCAGCATCCGATGGCTACTCAAACTGTGCAGCCCACATAGTCACTGCTATTTTTGAAAGTAACCGCTGCCAATGTATTTCCATTCATCATCCTAACCATTCCAGGTGGGTATTGGAAAACTATGTGTTTTTCTTTAAAGCCATAGAGGGCCTCGTCAACTACTTCAGAGGCCCTTTCTTCCGTAAGCCCCAAACAAGACATACAGCCCTATACCATGGTCTATTATCTATAGCCATATATGCAGGCTCCAATCTTAGGATTCCTATTGGTAGCATCATTGGCTATCTGAGAATAATTCAGCATCACCGACTAATGTCTAAGATAACGAGTTTGCCGAAACGACACCCAATCTTGTTGTTAATTTCAGCCATGTCCACTCTAGCTAACGAGTCAGGGATTCAGATCATCACTCTGGGTGCTTTCGAAACTATTTTTGGTTACATGTCTGGCTCAAATGTCTTTAAGCATATGGTAAGTGCTGTTGGAGGTTCTTATAGCAGATCTCGGGTGAGTGTCTACATTATTGGCCACACTTTTGATTCCTCGCCTGGTATGGGACAAGTCCAGTGAGGCTTTTTTTATCTCGTTCGTGATTGTGGTATCCACATTATTGTTTAGATTTCCATATGGCTCGTTGCAACGATTTCATCTGTCCGTTGGCTTCTGATATCAATTTTCTTGGTTAATTTTTCAAGTTCGCTTACATTTGCCACTCCGGCGTTGGTCTTGGATATGTCTTTGGCCAAAATACCGCTTTACTATCGAGCACACTCTGATATAGCTATTGGATTCTTCAATGACTTGTAGGTCTATGGTCGTTGTGTCCACCTTTCGTTTCAGTACACCAATCACCCACAGCTGGATATCAACTACTTTGAATATTTGGGCCGTTTGTAATTTGAAAATAGAATCTAAGGTGTCATGACTCGTCTGCTATCCTTGTATTGTCGGAACTTTTATTGTTTGTTAAATCGTTTAACTTTGCGGCTAGAGAGGGACGACCGTATATTTCGGCCTTATCTCGTCAGGGCTTGATCAATTGCAAGGCTTTCCAAGTGGGTGTTAAACTAAAAAATGCATGTGCACGGTAACCGGGTATAAGCTCCAGTTTCTGCTGCCAATCCATCTGTTGTAATTGCCTTTTTGTAGTGGCTTTTCTTTTCAAAGGTTTTCAAATAAAGATTATCTTCAGAACAGAAATACATCCGTTATTGTAAAAGTTGTGTATGGAGGTGTTATTTGTTATTCACACCTACAACCGTGCGGTTATAGCTTCCCTTTCGGCAATTGGCTATTACACAACCAGTTCTATAAATAATTGATTACTAATCATGTGTCAGTCATTAGTAACTGTAATTTCAATTTGAAACACATTTTGGATTTCTTATCCCTTTGTTTTTCGCAACTCTTTCAAGTTAAACAATAATGTCGAGGTAGGTTTATTGTTCAATACTATTTATGTTGTTCATCATGTTCAGTTCTAACATCAATTGTTTTATCAAGCTTTTCCTGGTCTCGCTTTCGGGCTTTGTATCCTGATTTGCCAAACTTGCGTGAAGCCTTGTGGAGTGGAAGGCTCTTGTTAGATAACTCAGTTGCGCGATCTCTGTTATGGAAAGTAAGTTTCCTTTGTTTCAACATTTTTTGTTGATAATCACTAATTTCCGGAAAGATATTTCTTGTTTTTGATACCTACGACGTAACGCAATGGTCTGCGACACTTAAATCCTCTAGAACCGAATACCAAAAGCTATGTGATATATTCGCTACAAACAGTTTGATTCCTTCCGAATGGCTGAATGCTGATTGGCAAGCAGACCCTGTATCTGATGTCGAAAAGCAAAATCAGGTTGATCCTCTTTCCAGCACTGATCCTCTGTTAGATGAGAAGTTAGTAAACGCCACTAACGACTCGGATTCAAGCACATCCAAGTCAGGCTTTGATACCGATCTCGTCGACCTGCTTCTTGCAGATATACCCCGTACCTTTCCTGATATACCCTTCTATCACAATTCTACTGTCAAGTGCTCTCTGTTCCGCATACTCTATATTTACGCCAAGCAGAACCCGGATGTTGGATATCGACAAGGAATGCATGAACTAGCTGCTCCTATGCTTCAAGTAGTATGGGACGATCTGGACAAATTGACCACAAGAGAAGGAGGTGCGATAGGCGAAAAGTATAAAGCTGGCACTTCATCTAAAGACAAACCAGTCTTGATATCCAGTCAAGTCGAGTCAGATGCATACCTCTTGTTTTGTGCGCTCATGAAGCATGCCAAACCTTGGTACGCCTTTACAAACGACCATGAAACCGAAGCAGACCGATACCATCAGCCGCCTATAGTACTCAAGTCTCACTACATCCAGTACACATTGCTTAAAAATGCAGACCCAAACCTTGCCGAAAAGATTACGGGCTGTTTGAAACTGGCACGAGCAGAACCTCAGATCTGGGCACTCAGATGGATCAGATTGTTGTTTGCTAGAGAAGTAGGTGTGAAGAACTTTTTATGGCTTTGGGACGCCATTTTTGCTGCAACCGATCCGAATACTTCTTATAAAGCCATCAATGACTATAACCAAGACTATGAAAACGACTTGAGTTTGGAGGATGCGTCAATATCCGGTCCTAAACTGATCAGAAGTGTAGAAACTCCGCAGGAAGTTTTAAACATACTTTCCCATAAACGCTGCGCTCCTTTAGATCTTCTCGTTGACTATATTTGTATTGTATTGCTGTTGCGAATTCGACCGCTATTTTTCACAGCATCCACATCCAGGTCTTCTTCCTCTTCGTCCTCTTCTCGGCAGGATATGGAAGATTCCTCGCCCAGTCCATATGATCAAGCGGCCCACACCATTGGAACCCTTTTAAACTACCCTACTACTACTGTCACGACAGATGTCCGGTCTATGCCTTTAATTGTGGCTAACGCCATCAAACTAATTGAACACGACGCCAGCGCGGACTGTGCCGGCTACGTTGCTAGAAAATATAGCCGAGTTCCTGGATCATTTTATGTACACCCAAATAACTCTCAGTCCTCTGATTCCGGATTGAGCCTTTACCAACAGACACTTTCCTCTCAGCTCAATACCTCGACGCTTGCGGCCGGGTTCAACAGCTGGATGGACAAGGCCCGTTTGTCCATGACCCGCTCTGTCCGGCAATCAAAAAATGGCACGTCTCCGTGGGACGAAGCCATGCAAAACGCAAAGTCTGCGTTTGTCTCGGTCCGCGAACAAGTCCGTGAACAGGCTGGACAAATGTCTGAGCAAGTCAAGGAACAGATCCGCGAAAGGGAACGTGAGCGTGAGCGGGCCGAGCTCGTTGGGTTGGCAAAGCTTTCGCCATTTTCTTCGCGGAAAAGTAGTGACATTTACGAAAATGAGGCAAGCTATATTACGACAATATTGGAGAATGCCTTGCGGGTTTTGGAACAGCCAGAGTACGTCAATATTCACAAGATTGAGGATTTAAAGAGTACAAATAAGGAGACCACCAGCGAAATCAACTACAAAACTGCAGTAGCATACATTAGGTTTGCTAAAGATAGCTTGGCCCACCCCAAAAAGCTTGATTACGAAAAGTTAAAGGGTTATCTATCGCCAATCGGTGCCGAGGCTTCTGTCGAAGAAGCCACAGACAAGCTTGATAATGTAACCATTTCCGAAAAGGAAGACAGTGGAGACTTGCTAGCATCTGCTTCTGATGTCAAGGACAGTTTGCCAGCTCCTATACTGGTCAGATCACGCAAAGGGCGTCGTGTCGCCAACACAGTAAGCATAGAAGAGCCAGAGGGGAATAAGGCAGAGCCGAAACCGAAAAGCGTTGAAGACAACAAGAGCTCTCGCACAACTATTGCAAAGAGTGAGTTTGCATGGATGCTAGGATCGCCAGAAGAGTCAGCTGTGAGTTCTAAAAGTGATCAAGCCAAATCTAAGGAATCTGAACCTGTTAAATGATTGTAATTTTCATTGTCATTGCAATCCATATAATTTTTAATGTAGACTGAATTTTGTTACATGATTTTGTACTGTAACTTTGATAAATCACAGCAGTATTGTTGCGATGTGAATAGCTATTTAACATAGATTGTATCTCAAATACACTTGATCATTTACACATTTACAACCATCACGATTATTTATGATTAACTTGATTTACCACTTGGCCACCGCGTTGACCTTCAATACGTTTAGCGCAGCTTCAGTGCTTCCCAATCTAGCACACCGCGAATCTGTATATTCTCTCGACCCTGCCGAATCGCGACACCCGACTCATGTTTTATCCGCCAGAGACTTTGGTCAGCCGATGCTGCAAACCAGCAAGTACCAAAAAGGACGCGTTTCCGGCCGCTTTATTGTCGAATTCAAGGACGAGGCTGTCAGCGCGCTCAACTCAAAAGCAGCAAAACAGGGTATTGGGCGGCACGAAAATGAAGGAAACGATCACTCCATTGTGTCTGTGTTTACGGGTATGCTGAACGACGCAGGGTACAAAGACGCAACACCTGTCGTTACCTTTGACGAGCCTTCCATTTTCAACGGAGCCTCGTTTAGTTTAAAGTCGGAGGATGACGGAAAAACGCTGGAGTTTTTAAAGAGCTTGCCGGAAGTTAAGAACGCATGGCCAGTCACGTTTATTGATTTGATGACGGAAAATTTGCCCTTAGTGGAAACGGACAATGGGCCAGCTCCACATTTGTCAAAAAGTTTGGCTGGTGATTTGAGATGGAGCCCACATGCTTTGACAGGAGTGGACAAGCTGCACGACCGTGGGCTTTCGGGAAAGGGTGTCACAGTAGGTGTCATTGATACGGGCACGTTTTACTACCATCCGGCGCTGGGTTCTGGCTTTGGGCCAGGAAAGAAGGTCGAAGGAGGCTGGAACTTTGTTGGCAACCAATACGATTACAAAGACAATGGGGAAGCAGCAACTCCAAATGGGGACCCGCTCGATTGTAATGGGCATGGGACACATGTCGCTGGTATTATTGCGGGCTCTAACAATACGCATTTTGTCGGAGTCGCGCCGAATGCTATAATTAGGTCCTACAAAATTTTTGGATGTCGCGGTGGGGCAACGAATGAAAATATTATCGGTGCATTGCTGAGAGCATATAACGATGGTTGTGACATTTTTTCACTTTCGCTGGGCTCTAGCGGCGATATGTACCAAGATAATCCAGAAGCCCAGGTTGTTGACAAGCTAGTCAACAATGGTGTGTTTGCAGCTGTTGCTGCAGGAAATTCAGGTTCGGAAGGGTCCTTTTTTGGAAGTGGGCTGGCGACAGGCAAACACATTACTACGGTAGGGTCTACTACGTCTGGACAATTGATTGGGTATCGTGCGTATGCTCAAGCATCTTCGGGAGATGTGTTTAACTTCACCTATGTATCGGTACCAGGTGTCCAACCTTCTAAAACAGGAACCTTTGTATTACAGCAATACTATGATACAGCTTGCAATATGGCTCGTTTCATTCCCAAAAGCGTCAACAGTGGTTCAATTCTGTTCCCGCAAGGCAACTGTACTGGAAATGACTTTTTTCATGCTGTTCATGGACTGGGGTATTCTGTTGCATTGAATTACATAAATTCGAGTGACCCATTTAGTTACATGGCTCCCGCAGGAAATTTTGAGACGCAACAGCTTATCCGCGGCACAACTGATGATCGGTTGGCTAAATGGATACAGGAAGAACAACTAAAGAACCATTCGGTTTCGTTGGTTTTTGACGAAACAAGTCTTGTTCCCCAAATGGTTTTACAACAAGGTGGGAAAGTACGCATTAGTCCTTTTTCTAGTTGGGGCCCGGACTATTCTGGTAATTTATATCCACATATTGTTGCACCAGGAAGCGATATTTATTCGACGTTTAAAAATAACAGCTATGCGATGCTTTCTGGAACAAGTATGGCAACGCCGTACATATCTGGGGTTGCAGCACTTTTTATTGAAGCATTTAGAAACCAACACAAGAATGCATCAACTGCAGACCTGGGTAAATTTATTCGCCGAAGAATGATTCAAACAGCGTCTTTATTGACGAGTTCTTTTGAAAGAATTGAGACTGGGAAAACAGCTGCGCTGATTCAACAAGGTGCTGGAATGATCAATGCTGTAAATTTGATTGATTCAAAAACCATAATCACATCTGACGAGATTTTGGAGCTGGGAGTTGGACGCAACTTATCTAAAAGTTTTGTAGTTACGATCCGTAACAATAACCATGAGCCGATATTGTATAATCTATCACACATTCCAGCTCCGACCGTTTTGACACAGAGACCAAACAGTCTAGTGTTTACATTGTATCCACCGCTGTTGTATGATCACGCAAATATAACTTTCGACAACATATTAATTACAGTTGGTGCCAAAAGTGAACAAAACGTTACGGTCAGTATTTCGATCCCGGAGTCGGTTTGGGTAAAATATGCACCAGTATATCAAGGGGTTTTGGCAGTGCGCGGCAGCAATGGGGAAGATTTAGTTGTTCCTTATACTGGCATGCTGGCAGACAAGTTTTCCATATGGGGTCCAGATATGAAGCCGGTGATCTTACAGCAAAACCAAACGACAGGTAATATGGAGTTGTACAATGCAACCAAACAACGTATCAATGTTTACAATGATGGCCAGACCGCTTTAGTAATGAATTTGAATACTGGTGCCCGTGTACTGAATGGGTATCTTGTGAATGAAGCGTTTGACGAAAAAAAGTTGGTTTTTTTCAAGGGCAATATGAGCAATTCACCAGGAATTGTAACACCGTTGCGAGGATTTCCCATCAATAAGCTTGCAAGAATACCCAACGGAATCAGTTTAGGAGTCCGATTACCAGATAATGTTACAGTGCCGGATGGAAGGTATAGAATATTTTTGTCGGGCCTTCCAGCTGTTCCCAAAATCGAGGCTTATGAAAGTAAATTCCGTGATTGGGAAATTCATACAACAGAATGGTTTAATTGGAGTACCAATTCCACAGTTTCTGAGACAATTTCCATTAATGGAAGCACAAACCTTACAGTGTTTAACCCATACAGCCAAGTGGCTTTAGAGACCAATTCAGACGGAAGTAACACGACTGAAAGTAAACCACGGTTTGGAATTACTGCTGTCGATGTGTCGAGTCTGAGCAGCAATCAGAGCTCTTATCTGTCGCCGTTTGACACGTTTGAAGTGTCTCTCACATTGGACGCTAGTGAAGGTCTATTTGTAGGAGACGAGTCGTACATGCAGATGCCTAGAGAGTTTTTCACCTTTCCGGACCCGTTCCCAGTTTATAATAGTGTTGGAGACGCTGTGGTCAATATTTCCTTTCCTGAAATTGATGGAGAGAGATACTGCAAAGCAGAGGTAATTAAGACATGGAATGTTTCAAGCGTAATTGGAGGAGTATATTTCACAACGTTTTTAAGGAATCCAGAACAATATGGCCGGCAGTTTTTGCCATTGACGTTTAAGAATAAAGAGAATAGGATGTTTGCTGAAGTTCTGAGTCTCAGCAGCAAAGATGAGTACTTTTTGGGTGCAAACGTTGGCTTGAGTAAAGTTTATATTTTTGTTCCTGAAGAGTTTCAAGAGTGGGATCAATTAAACGTTAAATTGGAGTTTGCATATGAAGTGGACTGTTTAGACGTGAAAATAGACTCAGGTCTTGGGACCAGAAACAGCATTGAGCATATTGATTTTGCTGTCGATTGCAAATCAGCTGCTCGACAGATTGACATTAAGCTCGACAAGAACCCGGGTTTTGGACCGTATGCAACCGTCCAAGTCGGTGTCAAGAGCCCGAGCGTTGTCAAGAACTCGCCTGTGAACGCTTTCATGTGGGCAACGGCGAACGGTACTGCTTTTGAGCACCGAACGACGGTTTATATAAACAATGTGAATCTCAAGAGTACCGGCTTGAATCTGGGAACTAAGTAGCTGCAAAGTAATTAATTGCAAAACGTACCAAATTTGTGTTTTTCCGCATTGGACAGACCGGGTAACTCTGAATTATATTTATATCTCGAGTTTTTCTTTTTCTTTTTTTAAATTTCTCAATTTGATTCAATTTACAAAATGGTTTCTGCGCTACAACTGTTTAGGCGGGCGTGCGTCCAGTGCCCTCAGGTGCCGACGTGTCCGGCCTGTGCTGCCGATGAGGTTTGCCAAATGACGACACAGTCGTGCACAGCCTGCCCCCAAACATACTGCCAAAAATTGGCTGTCGCGAGCCCGACGCCGACACCCACCGTAGCACCGGTACCCCAGAAACACTCGTCGACTGGCGCGATAGTCGGCGGCGTGGTTGGGGGTGTCGTCGCAGCGGCGCTGATAGTGTTGATGGTCTGGATGTGTTTTGTGCGACCACGAAAGCGGCGAGTAGAACAATTTACGAGCGAGAAGGGCGAATACATGGACAGATCGCCAACAGAAGGGTATGACAAAAGCTCTTTGGGTACAATGAGCGGAATGAATAGAACACATTCCGTTGGCAACATTATTCCAGGGATGGTGCCAGGCATGCCTCAAGGAATGGCACAAGGAATGTCTCAAGGAATGACACAAAGCATGCCTTCAAGCATGACCCAGGGAATGACCCCAATTTCACATCTCGCACCATACAATCGTAATACGACATGCTCTGTATCTACAGCCTTCATGAGCCGGTCGCTAACCCGCTCGTCCAACGTGATTCCGATCGCGTACATTCCTGGAGTGACGACCCGAACAAACGTGAGCCCGGTGCCAGACGACACGCAGAGCAGCAGGACATCGGAGTACAACTCGATAGACTACAGAGACTCGACCGCCGTAGTTACAGCAGCAATGATGACAGCGGTGCAAGCAAGGCCGAATTTGGTCGATATCGGCGGCATGACGCATACACCACCAAACCTACAGCCCGACACGCAATACACAACACCAATCAATCCACCTATCCTTCCCTCGCCAACAAAATCCGTGAGCGCACCGGTATTGGGCCTGCAAGCGCAGTACATCTGTGAAGCAGACGAACTGAGTCTCTCCGACAGCGACGACGACCAGGTCTCTGGAATCGCATCCAATGGCTTCCCAAAAGGCCTGCGATCGTTTAGCCATTCGTCATTATCGACATATAATCAATACCCTCCCTCCGATACGTACAACTTATACCCCCCTTCTGAAATACATAATTTATACCCTCCCACTTCTTCGCTCGACACATACCCGGCCACCTCCTCGCCCGCATCATACCCAAACACAGACAGATCCTACCCGGCCACTGATACTTCTTCACCAGCCACTGTCCTTTCCTTTCCACCGCGCTCATTGTACCAAATGACGACCCGGCCAGGTTCCGAGACTGTCACGGTTACGGCACCAGACCCAGCACCTATTTCCAAACCAACAGACTCGCGTCCCATGTCTGATGCGAGCACGATACGGCCGGGCGGGTACGACCGCAGCTTGCGTGTTTCTGAGGTGATGACGGACTTGCCCATGGAAGCATTGCTCTATGTCAAGTCGGAAAAAGTATATCATTGAAATGGACATCAAGCAGCAACCCAGGATCCGTACCACTCTACGTGACTTTTATGACTTGGTCCACTTTACAACCTGGCCCACTCTACACACTGACCCAGCCCAAGCACTACAATCCACTTTGCAAAATAACGAAATAACGGATGCTCCACTCTCTATAAATAGAAAGAAAAGGGTGACCATCCAATTGGGTCTGTGATTGGACATAAATGGGTGGTCTGTGCGTTTGAATAAAATTTTCAAAACTGGACTTGCAACAACACCACATTCCTAGTACGGCACAACTCTTGATTTCGATACGGACCTATTCCGCACGATCTGGAATTTCAAAGGTCGGAAGCTCGCATCTTTAATTGACACTTTGCTGCTGTCTAAAAATAAATCAGATTGCTCTCGACAAGGCAACTTTGGACCGAAACATAACGCCAACCGTAAGCAACCTTGTCGCTCGTTGAATCAATACGAAACCTGATTACAAAATGGTTTGCTAAAATACACTCATGACTGGTCTACTTGAATTAGATTTCGTTTTGTGATCTCAAGTTACCTTGAAACGATATTCAAAGTTGGTACCACATGGCAATTAAGAAAAGCAATCCTTCAATCATTTTTCCGGCTAGCCTCAGTACATTTACGATATGCAATACCCGTAATTTACAAATATATATTTTTCATTACGAACTAGTCAAATTTTTTTTTTAATTTTTTGCATTTTTTTTAATTTAATCATTCATTTCACGCTTAAGGTGTACAGAAATTTTAAAATTCAATGAATCAAAAAAGTAACTTAAACTTGAGTTCCAATTATGTGACTTTTGAAATTGTGTATTGTTGCCTTGTCTCATACAATCTAACTCGACGGCGAGTGATGGTTGACTAACAGGAATAGAGGAAACCAGTCAAACCTTTTAATACAAGAGGCATAATTTGTAAAGTGTATGATCAAAAGCGTTCAAGGCTAATATGCACCCAAATGCCCGTAAATCGAACCAATTGTTTAACTTGTATTGTAAAAGATGTATACGATTCACGCAGTCAATCAAAAATGTACAAGATCTATCAAAAAAAAATTATACAAGTATTTTTAGACTATCCCTATACGTCCTTCTTTGCATATCACTTTGTGTGGTGAACAAATTTGTTCAAAAGTTGCAATAATTTTGGAGACTAAGAATAATGAAACATGGAAATTGTTTTACTCTTTATCCTGCAAAATAATTTTCTTTTACAATTGTATTCTTTAGTGAATTCCAATACTAAAACTCAAATCTTGCCACACATTAATGCTTGTAATAGTATCAAATTTCCTAAAGCTGAATAGTACTTTAAAACCTACAACCAATCACATACCATTTTTTTGATCAGATACATGACACTTTCACTCAAAAGTTGTCGGAGAAATTGCAAAATGGTTATGGTACTTGATTCTGGAAAAGAATGGTTTTACTCATTCAAATTTTGTTTTGGCCATTGTTTTTCTAATAAAATAAAGACTTTGATTTGAAAAAGTCAAAAACTTTTCAACAGCTTGCTAGCAGAATTGTATGTCTTTCTGAAATGTGTATGGAGTATGTACATAAGAAAAATTTGTGACTAGCTACATAATTGCTCTATCGACCACTCTACTGATGTTTCTAATTCAAGCCGATCATAATCCTTGGTCATTTCTGGAATTGGAAAAGTTGAAAAGCACCTGTAAAGTTTTAGTTTTGGATAAAAATTGCGAAAGCTGTCTGCAAGTCATCGTGATCCAATTCTTGTAAACTTGTTTACAATATTGATACTTTCTACAATCACAAATTCCCATCCAAACTTTTGATACCTAAACATCCTATTTACTTGTAAAGATTGCAAGGAGAAGATATCCATGTGATTGTTCTCCAACCAACAATGAAATTCGACTGCTACAGCCGTGTCTGATTTTAGGTAATGTTATGGTTGATAAACCAACAGCCAATATACTTTAACTCCGTGGAGATTAAATGAATGAAACAGTATCACCAACTCAATAACCAAATACTCTCATTCTACGTGGCAATTTCAAAAGTTTATACCATGACATGTTGATACCGTCACAACTGGTTACGTGCCTCAACTATAACTAGCAACTTTTCAGATACCCAAACCAAATTACAATACACGCGTGTTCCAAAACGCTATTTTGTATCCATTTAGAAAAATATGTTGAAATGTACAAAAGGCTGGATCAGCCGACGGCTTTGGCCTTAGGACCCCAGTACTTTGTCGGGTTGACTTGGTACCGCACAAGCTTCTTTTTGCGAAAGACCTCGAGCTCGATTGCACGAGGATGGTCTTCAAAGGAAATTTCGTGTCTAGACAAGTTAGTAATAAGAAAAAATTGATGGGGGAAAAAAAAAACTTACTCCACTGGCTTCTTCATAATTTCATAGCCCGGGCTGCCCACCTTGTTGTTGGGCACCATTCCTTCCTTTGCAGCCCACGCCTTGAGAATGTCCCAGAGGAGCTCACGTGGTGCATCTGTCTTGATGGCACCGGCCATGGCGTGCGTATAGGACGCACGGAAACCTGCGTTGCAGATGGCCGAAATAAACGCACGGTGCGGGGGTGACGCGATCTTGAGCTTGGACGCGAGCGTCTGAGGGTGTATGTAGAAGGGAACGTCCGGAAGCTCGTTGAGGGCGGCGGAAAGCATGCCGCGGACACGCGGGAGGGTTCCGTAGACGTTTGAGTCGGCGACCTCCTGCTCAATCTGCAGCACCGTGTTGACAAAGTCGTGGTTGTGGAGGGGTCCTGCCCACATAGGCCCTGCGAGAACCAGGTTGTTGTTGCAGGACGGACAGTTGGAGGACTGTGTGACCTTGGGGTATCCAAACTTTGGGTGGCCGGCCCTGTCGCCGACCCTGCCGAGGGGCTGGGGGGTGGCCGAGTCGCAGGCCTGGCAATGGTGGACACACATGGTTTTGGAGGCATTGAACTTGACGGTCGCAGGCGACTTGCGGACGCGCACAAAGAGGCGGACGTAAAAGTCAATGGAGAGCGAAAGCTGCGGGTCGATGGCCAGCCCGTACTTTGCGGCGGTCGTGGCGAGCATATGCAGGACGAGACGCAACGCGGACTCGTGGCGGGCGTCGGCATAGAGGGTATGTCCGCCGTAGAGCGAGAAGCACTTTTCAGGGTATCCATTGCCGGCGAGGACGCTGGCGTCGGTGCAGGTGACGAGCAAGAGGCCGCCGTCGACGAGGGATTTGAGCGCGGCATCGGCAAAGGGGGCAGCGGAGCCGTATGGGTCAAGGTCGACGACGTGAACGGGCTGGGAGGTGTACATAAAGAGGTTTGCGTCGCCGTGGTGGGGCACGACGATGGACTCGACGTTGCAGTAGGCGGCGTTGCGCTGGATGGATTCGACAGCAGAGGGACTAAAGTCGTTGGCATAGACGTGTCGAACGAGAGGAATTTCGGTGGCGTACCGGATGGCACGAAGGCCAGAGGCAGAAAGAGCCTCGATGATGTCGATGAAGGGGGTTTCGGTGGTCTCGGGTTTGGTCAGAGCTCCATTCTTTGCTTCAGTTTGAGCTTCAATGGTATCACCCTTGACATCACTGGTATCATTCTTGACTTTGGTATTATCCTTTGCCTTAATATCACCTTCAATGGTATTATTCTTTGTCTCAATATCAGCTTCAGTGTCAGCTCCAGAACCGGTGCTGACCGACTCGTTTCCGATCGAGTCACCACTGCCCGATCCGTTTCCGACTCTCACCTTCGTTTTGGCGCCAACAGAACCGGCCGCAGCATCGCCACGCTTGCGCTTACGCTCCTTCTCCTTCAAATACAGCCTGGACCACGCTCTGATGCCCAGCGTGCTCAGGTCTCTGTTAAACTGCTGCACCGGGTTGTAAAATACAGCGTTTCCCGGTGGAAACAAAATCTTTGCGGAGCCCTCAGACACAATCGAGGTCCCGTCGACCACAGAAATGGCCGAGTTTGCGCCAGCTTTCGTGCTCATGACGGATAGAAATCGTTTGAAAAATGTATTGATTCGCGACAATGTAGATAGTATAAAGAATGAAAAAAAAAATTTTACATCACCTGACTATATATAATCCTGGCTGAAACTACGGGCAATGACGATTTTTCGGACCTCGGTCGTTCCGCCGCCAATCTCGTACAGTTTGGCATCGCGCAGCAGGCGACCGACACCAGTCTCGTTGACGTAGCCCATACCACCCATGAGCTGGATGGCATCGAGACACACCTCGGTCGCCCGCTCGGCCGCAAACATGAGGGCAGCACTCGAGTCCCGGGCCGACAGCACGGCGCTGTCCGCATCCTGTGCGCACCTGTAAGCGTACGCACGGGACGCCGCAAGCTTTGTGTACATGTCGGCCATCTTGCCCTGCAGCAGCTGGAAGTGCGCGAGCGGCTTGCCAAACTGCTTACGTTGGTGGATATACGGGAACGACTCGTCAATGGCAGCCTGCATGAGTCCCAACGGGCCACCACAGAGCAGCAGACGCTCATAGTCCAGACCCGACATCAATACGTAGACACCCTGGTTCACGGCACCTAATATGTTTGCTTTTGGCACAAAGACGTTGTCAAAAACAAGCTCGCCAGTGTTGGAGCCGCGCATGCCTAGCTTGTCAAGCTTGCGCGAGACTGAGAATCCCGGCATGTCCTTTTCGACAATGAAGGTGGTGATACCTTTGGATCCGGCCGACGGGTTGGTTTTGGCGTAGACGACGAGCGTGTCGGCGTCCGGACCGTTTGTGATCCACAGCTTGGTTCCGTTCAGCAAGTAGCCAGCACCGTCCTCGGTTGGCGTGGCAGTCAGTTTCATGGACACCACATCTGATCCCGCGTTGGCCTCAGACATGGCCAGTGCACCGACCTTGGTGCCGGCAATCAGGTCCGGGAGGTACTTCTGTCCCTGTTCTGGCGTCACGTACCGCGACAGCTGGTTGATACACAGGTTTGAGTGTGCAATGTATGAGAGGCCAATAGACCCGGACGCCCGGGACACCTGCTCCATGACAGCCAAATGAGCAGCATACCCGGCGTTCAGCCCGCCGTAGTCCTCGCTGGCAGTGATGCCTAGCAGCCCGGCGTCGCCCATTTTCTTCCAGAGTGCCGCCGGGAAGGCGTTGCTACTGTCGGTCTCTGCCGCAACACTGGCCGGGATCTCTGCTTTACAGAAGTCGATAGTAGCTTCACGGAGCTCATCAACAACTGAGGAGTATTGTTTGGTGCTGATGACGGTCCTCAACGGACGCACCACTTTGAATGATCTTTTCAACGACAGTCTTGCAAGCATTGTTTATGTGTATCTTTTTTATTTTTTATTTTTTTATCTCTTGTCATCTTCAACACTGGTCGTGCTGCTCCTTTTATACTCGAGATCGTCGGAGCAACAGCGGCGTTTTTCAAAGCGGGGCCTTTTTGCTAAAGCCTGTTGCCAACGGTTTTGTGGGGTTTCGTTGTGGGGCAAAAGCTATAAAAGACGGCCGTTTTGCTCTTGTTCCAACCCAACAATGCTTGCTTTTTCTGGAAAACGTCATCTTTTGGGGTCGGTTCGGTCTGTCGTGGCCGCTCGGCCCACTCGGTCCTTGACCCGATCCACTACACACGTCCCGCCTCTTTTGTCCTTTTCAAATAAACCAAAACAGGCTCGATACATGTCATACAACTCCACCCCACCTCCAACTGCTCCAATCATACAGTCCACCGTCGACACCTCGTCGGCAGACTTTCAGAGCCGTGCTGAGGCCATGGACGCTCTTGTTGCCGACCTCGAGACGCTCCACCAGTCCGTGTCCAACCAGGACGTCTACATCCCACCCAAGATTCGCGAAAAACACCTGGCTCGCAACAAGATCCTGCCCCGCGACAGAATCGCGTCTCTTATTGATCCCTCCACTTCTTTTCTCGAGTTCTCGCCGCTGGCAGGACTCGATCTTTATGGCAATGATAAGGTCCCTGCCGGTGGTATCATCACAGGCATTGGCGTCGTGAACGGCGTCAAGTGCGTGATTGTTGCCAACGACTCCACCGTTAAGGGCGGCACCTACTACCCCATCACTGTCCGAAAGCACCTGCGTGCACAGGAGATTGCTCTCCAGAATGCGCTGCCCTGTCTCTACCTCGTCGACTCGGGCGGTGCCAACCTGCCGCATCAGGCAGACGTATTTCCTGCACATAACCACTTTGGCCGTATCTTTTACCAGCAATCACAGCTCTCGTCGCGCGGAATTCCCCAGCTCTCGCTGGTCCTCGGGCCCTGCACGGCCGGTGGCGCGTACGTCCCAGCCATGTCAGATGAGACAATCATTGTCAGAAACGGCGGTCACATTTTTTTGGCTGGTCCACCACTGGTCAAGGCTGCCACCGGCGAGGTTGTTTCAAAGGAGGATTTGGGTGGCGGCCAGATGCACGCATCAGTCTCGGGTGTCGTTGATTATCTGGTTGACTCGGAGGAAGAAGGTATTGCAATGTTGAGGGAGTGTGTTTCCAATTTGAATTACCCAACAGCTCCAGCAAACACCAATACCACTGGCAAGATCGCTGATGACCCTCTTTACTCCCCCGAAGAGCTCGGTGGCATTGTCGGCACCAACCTGCGTGTTGCGTACGACGTCCGCGAAGTCATTGCCCGCATTGTCGACGGTTCCCGTTTCTCCGAGTTCAAAAAGGAGTACGGCACGACCCTCGTCACGGGCTGGGCCGAGATCTACGGGCACAAGGTCGGTATTCTGGCCAACAATGGGCCCCTGTTTTCAGAGTCCTCTCTCAAGGGCGCGCACTTTATCCAGCTCTGCAAGAAACGTGATATCCCGCTCGTATTTTTGCAAAATATCTCCGGCTTCATGGTCGGCTCCGAGGCCGAGCGCGGCGGTATTGCCAAAAACGGCGCAAAGCTCGTCACAGCGGTTGTCGGTGCTGGCGTCGAAAAGTTCACAGTGGTCATTGGTAATTCCTACGGAGCCGGTAACTACGGCATGTGCGGCCGTGCGTACGAGCCCCGGTTCCTCTTCACCTGGCCTAACGCACGCACTGCTGTTATGGGTGCCGAGCAGCTGGCGTCGGTGATGGACACGGTTGGCTCCAAGTCGCGCGACACACAGGAACTCAAGGAACGCATTGAAAACGAGTCGCTCGTCACATTCGGCTCGGCCAGAATCTGGGATGATGGCGTGATCCGCCCACAGGACACCCGCAAGTATCTCGGACTGGCACTGGAAGCCAGTCGGGGCGGCCGTCGCGACGTCAAGCAGCTCGAAACCGACTTTGGTGTTTGGCGCATGTAGTCACGGGGTTTCTGCCTAGTTTTACAATAACAAGGTTGTATCGAGGCACAGTCGCTTTTATAAGTTTTTTTTTTTTTTTTTTAGCTTTTTCTTCTTATCATCAATCCAATAAACAAGAAAATGTCTGTTTCATTTGTAGAGCCCGATATATCCAAGCTCCGGAGCCAGCTGGCATCCGATTTTGCAATTGCTGACGACGACGACGATGACTATAATGGTGAGTATGCGCTCAAGCCCGCATTGTCCCGGTCTTCGTCCCGGTCGTCAGTGGACAAACCCCCAGTCTTCACGGCTGAAGCAACACTCAACAATACCAATTCCAACAGTCTGCTGTTTAAAACTGAGCGCAACACCGAGCGCAGACGGTCGACGTCGCGTCGACGCATCTCTGTCGCAAGCAGTCGCAGCAGCTCTGTAGGCATAGAGCCGACGCCCGATACGAGCTTTTTCAAAAATGTGGCGTTCGATACAATCAACATTACGTACCACGACGACGAGCCCGCATGGGGCTTCCGGCTGGCACGACCCTCTTTTTCGTCCTTTTCGTCGGCCGCCAGCGTCGAGGAAGATGACACCTTTCGGTCGTTCTCAGTGTCTTCAAAACACGAGGACTATACGCCCAATTTTGGTTCGCGGACGTTTCTTTGTGCCCTGTCGTCGGCGACGGCCTCTTGGCACGCACTGGAGTGGCTGATGCAGCAAGTCATGGAAGACGGCGATGAGTTGCTTTGCTTAAAAGTCGACAAGGAAACAGGCATGTCGGCACCGTACTACCGTGAAAAGGCCGAACAACTGCTTACCCGCGTCGTGCACTCGGTCGTCGATGCCTTTGATAAAAAGATCAAGGTTGTTGTTGAACTGGCTGTCGGCAGCGTCAAGCATATTGTACGCCAAGCAGTACTGCTTTATCAGCCGGCGATCGTCGTGGTCGGCACCTCCATCAAGCAATACCAGCGCGTCATGCGATACATGTCGAAAAAGAGCACACTATCCAACTACTTTATTAATCACTCGCCGGTCCCTGTCATTGTCGTCGTGCAAGAACTGGTTCAAAAGATCAATAGTACGCTGTCAGCAAACGAAAACTACCTTACCAAACTCACCAGCCGCGACAATATACAGGGAGAGCACGACGACGTCAAACAAACATACACGTCGCTGCTGCCGCAAGAGTCCGACCATGAGTCTGAACACGAACAGCAACCTGAACCGGAACCCGAGCAGCAAAATGAACAGGAACAAAACCTGAAAAAACCCGGCTCCAGCCGCAGACGCTCGTTTCTTGCGCTCATCCGGAAATTCCCAAAGTAGTCACGTGTATATATATTTCTACATACTCTCAATTCCACCAAAACTTTTTCATTCGTTAGAAACAAAATGTTGCGAATTGGCCGTCGGTTTGTGTCCAACGCGAGTACCGCCAAAGCGGTCGTTGACGGCGTCAAGACTGCCAATGCAGTAAAGACTGAGGCTTCTCAAGCCGTGAATGCTGCTAAAGCAGAGGCCTCAGCTGCCGCCAGCACCGTCAAGGCCGAAACAGCCAAAGCTGCCAGCGCCGTCGAGGCCGAAACAATCAAATCCGCTGCCAATGCTCAAGCTGCTGCGTCCAATGCAGCCAACATTGCCAAGTCAGAGGCCCGTCAGGCCGCTGCCGCTGTCAAACCGCCACAGGTCGTTGTCAAAAAGACGCGCCGGGTCGGTGGCTTTCGTGGAGGGTAAGTTCTCGCAGATACTAATGCACGATGCAAAACTAACCAGTTAGATTCCTCGGGTTCTGTCTCAGCGCCACACTCGCCGGCGTTTACACGTCGCAGCAAGCTTCAGAGCTCCATGAGCAAAACGCTGCAGTCGTCGGCCAGATTGTCGAGCTTAGCGGCAAGGTCGCCAGCCTCCAGCACTACGTCGTGCAGCTGGAAAAGAGAGTGTAACTTTATATATATATCTTTCAATACATGCTACTTTAAGGAAAATCTAGTAAACCGTGCGCGGGTCGAGTGCGTTTGCGTCGGGTGCGTTTGGTGTGGGGTCGGGTAGGTCTGAACAGGGGTTTGGGCCGGCGCCGAATACTTCGAACCATGTGTTTGAGTGGAGTCTGGATACGTTTCAACAGGCTTTGCGACAGACGTTTGTGGTGAAAAAATTGGTGCTGATGTCGGGTACGTTTGCAAAGGTGTTGGGACCGGCTTTGCCCAGTCGTTTTCAATCCACTCGTCCTTGTCCTCACCCACCGAGTCGGGCCGTCCGACAACCGCATTTTCATCCGACACCACATTATAGAAACTGTATGGTGACTCGCCCAATCCCTCCAGACTGAGGGCCGACATATCCTGCCCGCACAGCGATGCGCTCTCCACATCTCCACTGTGCTCCGGACCAGCACCGCGCTCCACCCCCGCCGAGTACGCCACATACTCTTCGGGCAGCGCCTCTCGCGGCTCCGCGTCGAACGCCGCCAGGAACCTAATCCCCGTCTCCGCACACACTCGCTGCTTTTGCTGCGAGTCCAGCATCTGCTGCAGCACGACCTGGTACGCCTGCTTGATCATTGACACCAGCCGGTTGCGGTGCCGCAGCCGCAGCTCGTCCAGCTCTGCGCAGCTCGTCTCATAGGACGCGCGGTACGAGTCAATCTGGTGCGCAGGAAAGTCTCGATAGTTGGCCTTGTAGTAGAGCTTTTGTGTCGCCTTGAGCTCGCCTTCCACTCTCTGTGCCTGCTCCTCCATCCGCGACAGGTCCGCAAAGTGCGAGTGGATCGTCGCTAGCCGGCTCTGGAGCTCGCCATACACAGTCAGTGGGCCTGTTTGGTTAGCATTCGTTCAATAGCATCAACAGAAATACAAAAAAATAAACAACATACCCGATAACAAATTAAACATGTTGGACATAAGCTCGCGTGATTCGGGCTCCGGCAGCTCTGCTCCCCAGTCCCTCACGCTTTCCAGCGTCCGTTTTTGTTGCGCCGCCAGCTTGCCTGTCAGCTTTTCAAGGCGACTCAGCTCTGCTGCCACCTCTCGCGAATTGGGCGCGCGCCGACGCTTTCCCGAGAGCAGATGTAGCAGGTCGAGTCTCCCTAACAGCGCGCTCCTCTTGGGGACTACGGGAAAGTTTCGGGGCGGGGCATAGGCTCTGAATGTGGAGAACGGTGGTTCCTGGAAAGCTTTGGGTGTGGGCAAGGTCTGTTCCTGGAACGGTTTGTGTGCAGACGATGCCGGTTCTTGTAAAGAAACGCCAGTAAATTCCGGGGTCGGCATGTTGGATGAGTTGGTGATGGAGATGGTCAACGAGGGCGTTGTTTTATTGCCGGTCGAGCATCACCACAGATATGTGGCCAAACCGGTCTATTCTCGTGTTTGTCACCAGAATAATGTTTGGCAAACTACCCGAAACGGAAAAACTTCAATTTAGTGCTCGTTACAATTAAATGTGTGTGTATGCCACAAAATGGTTTGTGATGGTTTCAGTCTCTACTGATGCCTAATTGGGTAACCGTTTACAATTGCTAGTGTTTGTGGACGAGGATCCAGCGTCTTGATAGATATGCTTGCAGTCTTTTACGGTGGGTTTTAATCATGTATTGCAACTATGAAATGGGTTTAGAAGAAGTAGATTATGTTGCAGACGTGAAAGTCAATTACTCAATATTTAATGAGAATATTTTGGGACCGGTTTTGTACTTTGTGTATATCGCAAGTTTGTCTGTTTTTTGCTTGATTCATATTGGAAGCATTTGCAAATGTTTTACTTGTTTTTGATCCATTTTTCACTCAATCTTTAAACTCAAGGCCCTTCGGACTAGTTCAATAACCAATTGTTCATAAATGTAGTTTAGGTCATGTTTAACTCATATTGGTAACATTGTTGGCGGATTGTGTTGAAGTTTAGTGAAACCCATTTTCAACCGATGATTCTACCTGAGTTTTAGCGTCGCTAAGTGTCGGTTTTTTCTCAGTTCATAGTGGATACCGTTTTGAACCGGTTCTTCACTCAATCCAAAGCAGAGTACCGGTTGCCAATTGTGTATTTAATGTTTCAGTGAAAAAAACGAAAACCCTTGATCATTTCCTTGTTCAATCTTTCAGTGAGAAAACCTTGGATCCTTTTCTTGTTCAATTTTTAATATAAAGCGAGTTTGTTCTGTTTATAATAAAACCCATTATGAACATATTCTTTACTCATTCAATAAAACCATTCCGAATTCACTTTCTACTCATGGTTCACTGTCCTACCACATAGTGACAACTATCAAAATCCAATTTCCATATACCTTTACCAGTCACGAAATTCAATTGTGTATACCAATGAATCATGAATACAAACCTGATCAAATCACAAGAGTGAATTTAGGTTTGAATTAACACATGATCTAAACTTATCACCAAAAATGGTTTCGATACCTACTTCTACAAGTTATATCAATTATACACTTGTTTGCATTAATACTAAAGCTGTGACCAGTCTTCATCAGCAAGACACACACCTATAGCCTTGACTTGTATTCACCACGAACCCTCGTAACTAACCAAACAGACGTCACAAACTGTTAGCACAAGGCGCAGCCTTGCTAGTCAGCGATTTGAGACATACAAATACACGTAAACAAACAGACCAGAGACGTAAACCAGATCATAATAACGACACGTTGTCACTGTTAAACCAGCCAAATATAGGCAATGTGGACCTTGGATATACGTTGATATACAAGTCGCTGCACCAATGCCGTATCACTAGAACCGGCTGTAAAACACATTGAGACCGGTTTTTGACAACAAATATCGCCAGCAAAACGTCAAGCCCTCTCGGTTCCGACCAAATAGACTTCAGTCGCACTCGGCCGTCATCACGACCAAGACACAGTCGGTACCGGCACTTTTCCCACACCCCTCAAAAGTACCCTAGCCCATAGTTTCACAAGACGCCGTATTGTATGTAATCATGATTAATCATCTTATCAAACACTTAAATAAGGTTACAAATTCACTTGGAACGTGATCACTACGTAAAATAAGGTGCAATCTTGGCTTTGCGCCGCACTTCTGTAAGCAGCCACGTTTGTTCTTGGCTCTTATTTTAGGTCTCTGACTAAGCGCATTCGATCGGTTATAAATATGATTTTCTGTATTTTTTTTTTTTTTTTTCCCTCTATTTCTTCATCTTTCATCATTATCAAAATGGAATCTTATAATGGTTACATCCGCACACAAGTCGACGCCATTCTGCTGTTTGAGGCGTGCCGACTGGGCTTTCTTCCGCGCAACCGACGCCGTCTCTCGGAGCGCGAGCGACTACAGATTGGGTCGGGGTGCATTTATGTCTGGGAGGAGAACGAGGCAAGTATGAAGCGCTGGACTGATGGCAAGTCGTGGAGTGCATCGCGAGTATCAGGCTCATTCTTGACGTATCGCGAGATGGAGGGCAACAAGCGAGGGACGGTCGCGTTTATGACCGAAACCAAGAAACGCAAGTCAACGGAACCGCATGCATCCAGGTCGTCGCCGGGTTCGGCGCCCGAGACCGACTCGGATGACTCGGACGGATACCAGTACAAACTGGACGGGCTGTTTAAGCAGTCCTTCTCCATCACGACTTCAACCAACTTGAAACTACACCTCATTGCGTACTACACAAAAGCCGACGTCACATCGGGTAAACTGACCTGTCCCTCTGCCGACACTCGGCTCAAAAAGATTCAGATCCCAAACGACTTGTACCCGGATACTTCGGTTTCGGGCTCGTCGCTCACCTCCCCCGTCACGACGACACCACTTGTCTACGCTCCATACCCGACGCTGCCAACGCTGCCTCCACTCCCCAAACAAAAGGCAGAGTCGCCGCAGCCAAAACCAAAGATGGAGCCGGTGCTGCCACCGCTCGACCAGCTCGCAGACTCGGTCGCGCTGCTCCCGCGTCTCAAATCGCAGCCTGTAGACTCCTTTCCCTACAAGTTGCCAGCCATCAAGCACGACGCCGGCAGCACAAAGCTGCCGGTCCCAAAAGTGTTGGCCGAAGACCACCGGGCGCTGGGCATGCTTAACCGTGTATTTATTTAGTTATTTTATTTTACCCTGCCGTATCTTTTTCAGTGCTTGCAAAAAATCTTACACGTAGCTACTCTTGACATTATTCTTGACAATGGTCCGACCAGAGCTGCCGGGATTTTATTTTGGTGTGTGTTGTTGCTTGAACCCGACTAGGAAAAAGTATTTATTAACCATTTAGACGAACAACGTAACCGGTACTTTCCACTCACGTCCAACAACGTTGGCGCGGTGGTCCGCAAACAAGAAAAAAAACCGCTGCCACCGTCACGGCATCGTTCCATCTACCAGGCGTCCGACTATGCATCGACACGCTCACAACACGACGTTTTCACCTACCTGCTGCACCGCAACTGCATCCCACCACCCAGCAGCCCTCACTACGTCTTGTCGCCAGTCCCGTCGTCAAGCAAGATGCACCGTGCATCAGCACTTTGGCTGCGCCAGTGGATCGGCGCAAACTTTGCAGAAAAACCGTCGTTTACCTTCACCAACAGCGACGGCCGTTTTCTGTTGTGCAAAGACACACTTTTCATCTCTGATGCGTCCCGTTACACAAGATACACGCACACGGTTGGACACCGTGCTGCCACACAAACCTTCGTCCACTGTTCGTCGTCCCAACTGGCGTGCCGCAACGACACTCTTGCGTTTGTCGTACGCAACGGGCCGCAGTGCACAGTAGACCTTCTGGCGCTTGACGGATCCGTACCAGCCGGATCATTTCCTGTTCCTGGCGTGCACCACGTCTGGGCCATGGCCTGCAAACGGGTTGAAGACAGCGCCCTCCTCCTCCTCGCGACCGACAACGCAGTGCGCGTTATAGAGGTCAGCACTACTGACGTCACCGTCAAGTCGGTCAAAACCATCAAAACGAAATCGACGCCTCTGGCTCTACAGTTTGCCGGACCCGGTGTACTGGTCGGTCTCCGCAGCGGCGCCCTTGCCTTGGCACAACTCTCTCAGAAACCCGGCAGACTCACGACGCTCCTCGACACAGGCTCTGCCATCACCAACATCCGCGTCGACGAGCGGCGCGACCTCGTCGTCGTCTCGGGTTTGGGCACGCTGCTACGCCGCTTTGGTCTGCGTGAGCTGCTCGCCTCGCGGCCGGGCAGCGTGTCGGCCCTGACAACGTTTTACGGGTATTCCAACGACCACACACTTGTCCACGGCATGGCAGTCCACGCCCGGCTCGCACTGCTGGCGGTGGCCAGTGACGACGGGGTATGTGTTTGGGACTTGCAGACGGGGTTGAAACTGGCAATGCTAGCGCCTACTGCTGTCCAGCTCGAATGGGGATCGAATGGACTGTACGGAATGACGAGCGACGGACTCATTGTGTGGGAAAACAGAGAATTGCTGTTTGGTTGATTATTTACATTTATAGTGTTATATATATATTTGATCATGCCTAATCCTGGTCGTTCATTCAGCAACGTCCACGCTTGCTTAACTAACCTCGTTCACATCATGCTTTGCCGAGCCACGAACATAATACAGCTTGGCTCTTCTCTTTGCCTTGATCGGTTTGCGTACAACATAAACCTTCTCGACCGTCGGCGAAAACAAGAGAAACCGGTTCTCGACACCAAGTCCCGTGATCTTGTTACGGACAAGCACCGAGGTTGCAAGCCCGTTGCGGTTGATACCCACAACCATGCCGCTAAAGTGTGTCTTGTCGGCCTTGTGCACGCGCACAATGTCACCCGGGCGCAGGCGGGTGGCATCGTTAGTGCGGTCAAGAAGCTCACGCTTCCAGCCAGCGGCATCGTACTTGGAAGCAATCAAGTCGGACTCAACGGAGCGGACAATGGACTGGTTGTTGACGAGAGGTTTCTTAGGGAGCGGTTGAAATACTTTGATTGTTTTGGCTGTGTCTACGTTAGTCATTGAATTCAAGTCCAAAAACACTCTCTTGAGAAAACATACCTGTCTTTGCCACGGTCTGGAAAGACCGGGCCGGAACGCAGCCCGCCATCTGCTGCGAGAGACGGGCGCCGGCACGTATCGCTGAACTGAAGATCGACATGGTTGGTGGAAGAAAGAATGTGGTTGGTTGTGACGAGATAAAATTTTCAAGCCCGTGACACTCACCTGATATATATATATACCGACTGGAGCAGTTTTTTTTATTTCCCTTTCGCCACCACACCATGGCGTAAGTGCTGTTGACGACGATGTTGGAGTCGATCTAACCGTTTATATTTAGAGAATTCATTGGTAAACCCCGTTCCGAGCTGAACGAGCACCAGCTCGCGGAGCTCGAAGAATACGAGTTCCAGCACGGCCCGCTGTCTGTGCTGCAGGCGGCCGTCCAGGACCACTCGCCGGTGCTGATTTCGTGCCGCAACGACAAACAGCTGTATGCCCGCGTGAAGGCATTTGACCGCCACAGCAACATGGTTCTTGAGAACGTCAAGGAGATGTGGTACGAGTCGGGCAACGGAAAGAACGCGCGCAAAGTGGCGCGAGACCGATTCATTCCCAAGATGTTTTTGCGCGGTGACACCGTTATTTTGGTGATGAAGAGTTGATTTAGTATTTTATTTTTTTATTTTATAAACGCATATTTAGCTAAATGGATTACATTTTATTTCAAAGGATCGAGGTTCACGTCCTCAGGGCTGTAGTGGTCAAGAACCAGCCGGTACACGAAACTCGACGAGTATCCGCCTCTAAAAAAGTTAGTAACTAAAAACAAACGTCAACAACAAGAAAAATCAATGGAAAAGGTACTCACAAATTCGTCACAACGATATCAACATTCTCCGGCGTCACGTAGTCGCAAATCGGGTTCACTGCCTCCAGCTCATCAACCATTTCTCCGTCCTCAAACTGCACGACCCGGCCCGAGTCGCCGATTTCAATCAGACTGTCAATGTCGTACGGGTACAACGGCGACAGCTTGTACAACCCGGTCAGCGCCAGCACCGGCGTGCGGTAGGTCTTTGCACACTCGCAGACAGCACCGACACCTGCTGACGTGACGCACCCGCCGTTGGCCAGCACCGCGCGTGCGCCGACAACGACCTTGCCGACTCGGCTCATCAACGCAAACGCCATTGTGTCGGGCACAAGCACCGTCTCGATGCCGGCACGGTTCAGCTCGCGCACAAACTTGTGTGCGCTGGCCGTGTGGTTCGGGTATGATTCGGTCACAATGACGGTGAAGTTCCGTTTCTGACGAGCGCGCAGCAGGAACTTGAGCACTGTGTTGGACTCGGGTGTCGGCGTCAAAATGACCTCGTTCTCGTGCACCATGTCGAAACTAAGCGGCGAGATCGTCTCTTCAATGTTTTGGATCTCGTCAATCAGTTCCTGGATTCCTTCAATGATATCGGCCTTGTAGTCCTTGCTGCGCTTCGAGTCCTGCACCGGCTGGGTATTCTTGACTGACAGCAGTTCAAACATGGACGACGTCGTGGCTGCCAGTCCGTGCGCCTCGGCCTGTGCCGCCGACTCGGGCGCCGTCTCATACGACTCCCGGATGATTGCCAGCACCCGGCGCACAATGTTGCCGCACACAATCTCCTGCGGCTGCGCGTACTCTAACCGTTTGCCCAGTGCCCGGACGTCGTTGAGGATCTGTTTCTGTGTCGACCACTTGGTCGCCGACACAAAGCGTAGCATCAGGTTTGCTGTGCTCAGGCCGACAGTGTAACCACCTGAAAGCTCCCGGCGCTTCAGTCGCTGGATAAACGTCGCAATCTGCGACGAGATGTCGCCTTTGTTGAACGAGGGCTGCATTGTTGTTGGGCAGTAAGGTGGTGCGAATTTTTGCTTTATATATGTACAAGTCGTCCTGTGTGTAACTGTCAGCCCGGCGCGTTTTGTTTGGCTGCACACAGAAAATGAATAAAAAAAAAAACCACTGCCAACTCCTTTTATTCTTCACCACAACCATGTCTGAGCTTGGAATCCATAATATGTGAGTTTTTTTTTTTATTCAATCCAACGACAGGAACACCACTGACCGATTTATAGCGCTGTCAGCGAAATCACTCCGGCGTGGGTGAACCTCTCCATCTTTGAACGCATCGCGAACTACGACTGGTCCAAAGAGATCTACATCGTTGCCTCGATCCTGGCGTTTGTTTCGCTCCACTACTATGCCCTCAACATCAACAAGAAAAAGGTGATCAAGTGGGTTCTTGCTCAAAAACAGGTCCTCGACAAGGAGTTTGCTCAGGTCGGTGTCTCACCAAACCCAAAAGATCCCCTCGTTTTGCCCTATTCGCCAACCTCCTATGCCACCTTTGCGACAGGCCGCGAAAACATCCAGTCGCTCACATGCGACTTTGACCTCATTGGCCGTCATAACCTCATCACCCTCGCATTTGAGTACATTCTCGGCTTCTTCTTCAGCGTCCCAGCTCCTGAGGACGTCATCAAGATTGAAATTGTCCCCAACGCAAAGATCTTACCCTTTGTATTTGCCATTGTCAACAAGAACCACATGCAGTCTGCTCGCGAAAAGAACTACTTCCTCTCGCTTACTCGCACTGCCGACTCCGACAAGCTGCCCTCTTCTTTTGTATTCATGACCGAGTCCAACGAGCTCACCCAGCTCTTGTTCTCCGAAGATCTCAGCTCCGCCGTCCACCGTTCCCAGTCCTTTTTGCGACTCTTTGCCATTGCTGATCAGAAGAAGGAAAAACCTACCACAGTCCAAGACATCACCTTTGGCAAACCCTCCCTCACTTTGACACTCGACTTTCCAAAGACCGACGAAGAACTTGAAGCGTGCAAGGCCCTCTTGCAGGCCACCATCTCATTTGTCGACTCTGCCGTGAACTACAGTACCAACTCCACCATTCGTCCCGAGCTGCAGCGCAAGATCAAGGCTGTTCGTGATGCCGAGATGCGCAAGATCCAAAAGGTTGCCGAGCAGGAGCGTGCCGAGGAGCTGGCAAAGAAAAAGGCGGAAGAGAAGCGGGAGCAGCGCAGCAAGATTTCGAAACTGAGTCCCAAGGAACAGCTCAAGATTGAGCAAAAGGAAAGAGAAAAGGAGATGCGCAAGATGAGACAGAAGCAGTCTAAGCGAATGTGAGTTGGTTAATGTATATTAATAGTTTGTCAACCAAGGTTGGATTCAAGTCAACCTTGGTTGAATGTTGATATTAGATTGTTTGTGTCAAATCAATCGTCGGTCAATGTTAAATAGTATGCTTCAAATCAATGCAAGTAAAGTCAATGTTAAATGGTGTGCTTCGATTTAATTTTAGCCAATAGTTGCCAAATAAATGCAACTAAAGTCAATATTAAATGTTGTGCTTCAGTTCAATGCAAGTAAAGTCAATATGAAATTGCATGCTTCAATTCAATTTTCACCAACATTTGCAAAATCAACTTAGTTAGTTCATATAGTTGACCAAATCAATTTGATTCAGCCTATGTCACCCTATTAGATTTGGCCTGCTTCAAATCAATCTCAATCAAGTAACAAATTTCTTCAGATTCTCAACCAACGTTGGTTAAATGCCAATTACAAAGTCTCTTTAAATCAAATACTTGTCCATACTCAATAGCTAGTCATATCGTGGTCAATCAATTGTTACATGTATACAAATAGCTGATCAAATCAACCGTTACACACAGCTCACATCAAAAATACCAATTATCTCTTTTCATTATGATCAACCTCATCGTGTTTGGGCTTATACGGCTCCAACAACATCTTTGAAAAGTTCTCCAACGCCTTAACACCTCTGACTTCTGTCGTGAGCTGTGGCAGCTGCACAATGTGAAAGTCTTCGTAGAGCTCGAGGATCTGCTCAAGGTACTTTTGCTGGATCTTGTAGCGCGCAAGACACTGCTCACAGGTAGAACTCTTTTTGGGGTAAAGAAGCTGGTTGACGACGATACAGTGCGTGTCAATGTCGAAAGAAGTGAGTTCCTGGATCATACGTTCTGTCTCGTAGAGCGAAAGGAATTCAGGGATACACACACAGACAAATCTGGAATGGTTAACAACACAATCTGGACAAGTGTAAAAAAAAAGAAAAAAAAAACTTACGTCGTCAAATCAGGATCCTTAAACTGCTTGTTCACTTCGGCAATCGTTTCTCTGGTCTCGGTCAACTTGGACATGATATCGTTTGAACTGCCAATCAATGAATTAATCATTGGCCCGTACGCCGCCGAAATCTCTGCAATCTTGCCCAGCGCCTTCTCCAGCACCGACGGAAACGACAGGAATCTCAGCGTGTGTCCTGTAGGCGCCGTATCAAACACGATCGTCTGGAACGAGGTCGATTTGACCTGCTTCATCACCTCTGCAAAGGACATGGCCTCGTCCACACCCGGAATCGAAAACGCAATGTCTTGCATCAAGTTGTTGACAGCACCGCCGCCTTGACCAGCGTTCGCCTCAATCATTTCCTGCATACTCCCGTTGGGATCAATCTCCATACACCACAAGTTTGGAATGCCCTCCACCTGTCGCGCGTCCTTGCCAAACTTTTGGTCAAACGCGTCACTCAAATTGTGTGCCGGATCAGTCGAAATCAGCAGCACGCTCTCCCGGTGCTTCGCCAGCTGCACTGCCAGCGAACACGAGTTGGTTGTCTTGCCGACACCGCCCTTACCGCCGACAAAGATCCAGCGGAGCGACTCCTGGTCAATAATGTTTTGTAAAGTGGGATCAAGGCGCTCGTCTTCCATTGTATGTGGTTGTGGTGGTGGAGCAAAACAGGTGGAAAGACTTTAAATAGTGGCGGAAACTACATACCGGGAATTTTCGTTGTGTAATATAAAAAGTCATGTGAATATGTACATATTTGTGGTTCAATCCTGAGATATTACAATAAATTATATATCACCTGATATTTCATATACTCTTGGTTCAATCCTGAAACTTGACAATAACTTTTACATCACATGATACTCATAATATATTCTCAGTTCAACCCCTTGGTACAACAATCATATTTATTGTTAAACCACGTGACATATTACCCTTACCCATACCCAAAGACCACGTTGGTCTTCACAACTCCTTTTCCAATTTTCCTTCCCAACCCTTTCGTCGCCAAATTTCATCAAACAATGGTAAGATTCTCGTCAATTCGTCCAGCTTTGTGCTGTTACTAACGTCATTAGGTCGTTCTTGCTGCTTCAATCTGCACCCGTGGCGGAAAAACCGTCCTGTCTCGCCAGTTTCGCGATCTGCCTAAAGACAGGGTCGCCGCGCTGCTCGCCAACTTTCCAAAGCTCATTAGCAGCAGCACCCAGCACACTACCGTCGAGGACGACAACGTGCGCTACGTCTACCAGCCGCTCGAGGACCTCTACATCGTCCTGATCACCAACCTCCAGTCCAACATTTTGCAGGACATTGATACCTTGCACTTGCTCGCGCCGCTGGTCGTGGCCTCTGTGCGCACCGTCGACGAGCGGGACGTTCTTCTCAACTGCTTTGAAATCATCTCTGCCTTTGACGAAGTTCTGACTCTCGGCTACAAGGAGAACTTGCAGCTCTCCCAGGTCAAGACCTATCTTGAAATGGAGTCCCACGAAGAAAAGATCCACAACATTATTGAGCGCAACAAGGAAATCGAAGTTGCCCAAAAGACAAAGATCAAGGCCCAGCAGATCGAGGCCACTCGCGCAAAGAATGCCGAAATTAAGCGGTTCGGTTATGGCGAAGACGACTTCCGTTCAAAGAACTCCGTGCCCTCCTTTACCTCCAGCGCGCCCGACTCGGTCCGCTCCATCTCGCCAGCACCCTCATCATCCGTCACCAGGCCCGCAACTAGCGCTCCACGAAAGGGACTGCTTCTTGGAAAGAAAAAGAATGACGGCTTGGACTCGTTGCGCGGTGCCTATGAATCAGAGTCTCAAAGACTCTTGGAAAGCGATAAGCTTGCTAAAAGCAAAAAGGCGCCAGCCGCCGTTGTTCCATCTGGTCCCGTCAACAAGGGTATCAGCATCGTTGTCCAAGAAGATGTCGCTGCTACCATTGCCCGCATGGGCGATATCCAGTCTGCCGATGTCAAGGGCTCGCTGCAGCTCCAGATCGGCGACCCGGCGCTCACCAATATCCAAATTATACTCAAGGCCGACGCCTCCGGCTCTCACTACCGCACACACCCCAACGTCGATAAGCCTGCCTTTTTGAGCCAAAAGGTGCTCAAGGTTAAGGACGCGCGCCGCTCCTTCCCCGGCAACAACCAGCAGCTCAGCGTCCTGCGTTGGTCCCTCGCCGCCAACGGCACCGCCGGCTCACCCAAGCCCGAAGAACTTGTTCCCATCGAGTTCCACTGCTGGTTCTCTGCTGGAGATAACGGCACCATCAACGGCATTGTTGAGTACGAGCTGGCACCAGGTTTTGATGCCACGCTCACCAATATCAGACTGCAGATCCCTCTGCTCTCTGGCGACGTCACCGTCACCAGCCCCGATCAGACGTGGAACCAATACGACGATGAGATTGAGTGGATCATCAACGAGATTGTGCCGGGCACAGAGTCTGCGGCAGGCTCTTTGGAATGGACGGCCGAGGCCAACTCGGAGGACGACTTCTTCCCAATGCAAGTCTCATTTAAGAGTTCTGCGCGAGAACCCGCTGGCAAGGTCCAGGTTTTGGACGTGGTTGACGAGAGCGGCGCATCCGTCGAGTTTAAGCACGAAATCGTTATTGAATCGGGTAATGTTCAAATTGTATAATAAAATATAATGGAATAGATTGCGGTGTGGAGTTATATAAAACAAAGGTATTGAAAATTATTAAACATATTTCCATATATTGAAAATTACACGTTACAAATACAACGAAAGCCCTGGCGTCGCAATCCTGAACGTGCACCCCAGCCCGGCCGCTTTGGCCGACTCCTCGAGCTGCGAAAGGATCAGCTGCGAACAGGTAACGTTTTCCGGGTCCACCTTTTCGCACAGCTCGTCCGTTTGCCGCTGTCTCTTTAATGGCCGATGGACGAGCTGCAGCGGATCCTCGTCCTTGACGTGTATCACGACGACGGTCAGTCCTTGGAGCCGTTTCTGGCCGTCATCCCCATTGCCCTTTTCACTGTCATCCACGAGATCTGCCAAATTGGCGAGCTCACGGACCAGGTGGTCGGCAGCCATGTGTCCAAACAGCGGCCCTGAGTCGCGGGGGTACGAGCACTCGATCAGGATGCCCGCAAGGAGTTGTGCTGCATGGAGCTGTGCTGCGCGCGTCCACACTGCACGGTTCCTAGGACTTTGCGATACAGAATCGGGCTCGACATCGCCCCAGATTAGGAGCTGCCGGGAGGTCGTGAGGTCGGTGATGAAGTATGCGGTAGACGTGTAGGAGGTTTGGGATGTAGAAGGCGGTGTCTGTAAAGAAGGAGGAGCCGTCGTTGATGGGGAGGGTAGTGATGTCAGCGGCGACGGCATTGAAGGCGACACCGGCCCATTGCTGCTCGTCGCACACGACAGACTTCCCTTTTGCTGTGTTGTCGCCCCGTTAGACGGTGGGAAAGACCAGTACCCGTTCCTTGGCACAAAAACCGACGCTGCGCGACGCCCTGGATTGCGCCGGGTCGCACTGACTGACAACCGTGCGACACTGGAGCGACGGCGCGACGCGAGCGCTGTAGATGACATGCAGAAGGTGCCGTGGCTGACGGGGAAGGCGTGTACCGTGAGGTTGGTGGCGAGCAGGGCACCGGGGGTTGCGATTGCGGTCGCGGCATCGGGGCATGAGGCTAGCCTTTTGACGGAAAAGAGGTTGACAGGGTCGACGCCCTCGTTGGTCAGGTTTGGCCAGACAACACCGTTGAAAACGTAGTTGACGAGTGCGTCCATGGTGGACTTGAGCCCGGCGACGGTTTTGGGTATTGACGGGGTGGGGCATTGGTTTGAGCCTTCATTACATTGTTTTGAACCGATATCACAGTTGCTTAAAAAATTGTCACCATTGTCGACATCCGCCTGATCTCCATTCTCTTCTGAAGCGATGATAGATTTTGGATCGGCTGAACTGTTGTTAGTTTCGGTGCTGCCAGGTTTCCCATTTGTCGTCCAGCACTCCTCGTTCAGCGGCGACTCAAGCACGGTCGGACAGTCCAGTACACACTCTCCTGGCAACGAAAAGTTGCTTGAGCTCAGCACTAGCCCAGAGATGTGGTCCATGTGTGGATGCGTGACACAGATCGTGGCCAGTAGTCTATTGATAATATGCCAGGTGTTGTCTATGGGCCGCGTGTAGGGCAGTGCTGCGGCCGGAAAGATCGGGCCGTCCATATGTGTTGCCTGTCTCGTCGCAATCAAGTTGGCATAAAGCGCCAGCAGCTGGCTGTGATGATCGTCTTCCTTTTTCCGTCTGTAATTGTCATCACCACCAACCTCCGCCAACAGCTGGTTAGTCAATATGTCTAGTATCCCAGACGACAGCGAACCGGCATCGATGGCAAGAAGACAGCGGTCCTGCCACGGCGCGGCCTGCGACTTTACTAAATAACAGCTCGTTCCTGAATCAAGAGGCCCGCCATGCGAACCCTATATTTTCAAATAGAAGGATAATTACCCAATCACGTAAGTCGACTATTCTCTCGTAAAAAGCAAAACTCAATCGAACTAAAACTTACCAAGATTATTACTTGAAATGATGTTGGCATGTTTGACTCAATTCTAAAAAAAAGACTAAAAAAAAAGGGAACCAAAAGTTTATAATGCCAACAAGAAAAAAACTAAAGTCCAAAAAAAAAAAAAATAGTATAAATAAAGCTTCCATACATATGTGATTATATCATCTCACAATAATAGCTGAGTCATACAAATCGCGTGTTCTATGCATGGAATATTTAATATATGTCACGTTACATTCTATATATAGATATGCATACACTATCTATTTAGCTCTCATAAAACTGACATATTACCCGCGTGGCGTCGGGTCGTTGGCGCGTTGTTCAAATAATTGATAGCCTTTGAATATAATAACAATGACGTTGATTAAACATTTATTAACAATTGAATCTAGCATTGAATACCAAACGGTTACTCCAACTGAGTCGCACCATAGCCCTTGATCCCTTTGGCAAACTTCCAATTCATGTTCTGGGGCCGGACATCCTTCTCGATCCGGACACCCTCTTTCGTGATAGTTGCAACACTGTATTTGTCCAAACTGCGTGCATCTCTGTAGAAGAGGACCTTCATACATGTGTCAATCACCTCGCGCGCCTGTGCCTCAGTCACGTTCTTGACATCCTCGTCCAAGTCCGCGACCTTGCGTAAGAGAGGCACGGCCAGGTAGGCTCCGAATCCGGTCGCCAGGGACGCCGAGCTGTAGGTAACACCGCGCAGGTCCACTGTCGACAGGAAGGGCTCGCCGTTCTCTTCGACGCCGGCCACGACAATCGCGTTCCACAGTGGGTCCATGCGCGACCGGCGGTTGTACATCAGGTTGGAAAGAAACTGGAAAATGTTGGAGGCGCTCAGGTGGTGGCCGTCGTTGTCGTAGTCCTCGTCAATGGTGAGCTGCTCGAGGACCCGCTGGATGTACTGAAAGTCTGAGATGTCGCCACCGACGCCAATGACGGTGTCCTTGCCTACAGGCACCAGACGCTCGACGTCAGTGAATCTGGCAAGCGAGCCATATGAAGCTAGTTGTAGCGGTGTTAGTATTGTTTTTATAATATTCTCGTTGCACAATCTTACCCAAGTTGTCGGCAGCAAGAATGACGCCGCCATTGAACTTGATTCCAATGACACTGGTACCGGTCACAATCGGTGCCTGTGTGTTGGTCTTGGGAATCATTGCAGCTTCCTGCTTCTCGGTGCTGGCTGTATGGATTGACATATCGTATGAGCCATAGATGTCATCTCGTGGTCTGCCCCAATTAACCTGATGGTGTTCCATTTTTAGTAATCAGCGGTATGTACTGTATAGTTCGACGTGAATGTGCTTAATTCGTTTTGAAATCAGTCAAAAACGGGCTTGTTGGAATTAAAAAAAAATAAAAAAAGTGAAATCAAAATCGGGTAGCTGAATTGATTTCGGGGAAAACGGTGGCGAATATACAATAAACTGGAAAAAAAACAACACTCCAGAACACATCATGTGAAAGTCACGAATATTTACCCGGCTGGCAATATGTATGCCTCAGTTTAAAACTGAGGTTCACCTCACTTTAAAGCTTCAGCAATAGTGCTTGTAGAACAACATGTAACAATTGTGTTACTGAAAACAAGGCATTTTCGTGTAGATACAGTGTTTGACTTTTAACTAAAAGTAAACTGTTTTTGACTTTTCAAGACACTCATTGAAATCCAGATTAGTTTATTTTCTAACATGCAGAATCTAAAAATTCCAAAAGGAAAAAAAAAAAAAAAACCAATAGATCATTTCTCATTACGCATTTCATCATCATTCATCTCTTCGCCATCACTAAACGCGTCATCCTTTGGCCTTACTGACGGCGAAAAAACCAGCTCCAAATCGATCCTCGTCCGGTTCGAGTATATGTCCTCCAGCTGGCCGTCCATTTCTACAAACTGGTCGTTACTCATATCCTTGATCCGCAGCACGCGTTCGGCACCGGTGATGTGGAACGCGGACTGGCAGTTATCAACTATCTCAGAAACGGTCGGTGGGGTAGACTTGTCTGGGTTGTAGGTAAAGTACAGGACCTGCGACGAAAATTTCAGCGACACAGGGATAATCCCGCGCTTGGTACTCTCAGGGTCACGACGACGCAATCTATCTTCCTCGCTTTGTGTCGAAGAAGAGGGTGAAGAGAGCGAGTAGTCTGAGTCTTCGTCTTCTTCATCGGTCCCGTGCCGCGGCCCGTACTTAGTTTTGCTTTTTTTTGGTAATCGTTCGGGCTGAGAAATGGAGGCAGCTGCGGCCGTCAGCGTGAACAGGTTGTTGGAAGAAAGTGCTCGCGAGCTTGGCGAGACCTGGTCGTACTTATCATTCTGTCCGTTTTTAGACTTGTTTACTGATTTGAATTGGGACGCCTCGGAAAGGCTTTTTTCGCCCAGTTTCATTGACTTTTCGGAAAAGGGGGTCGTTTCCTTGCGTGAATTTTCCGATTTGGAAACATCTGAATTGGTCTCAATGTTTAGCATGTCTTCAGCTAGCTGCGAGTCGGCCGGACTTTCGTAGACGTCGGGCAGAGGGTCGCACGTCACTGCCAGGATTTGTTCAAAAATTTCGCAAAACATGAAAATGACCGAATCAAAGCCCCTGTCCTCGACACACAGCGCTATTTTCGTCAGCAACGACGTCAAGGTGCGCCGGATGGTTGACTGCGGGTCCAGATGTGAATCTCCTTGCGCAGTCTCGTCTGCAAAATCTATATCGCCATCCTGGTCCAGGTTGTATTCGTCGTCCCGCTTGATTTTGTACTCGGGAATGTCTTCGTCCTCAGAATTGACGATTGAAGGCAAGACCGCTGCGACCTGGGCGAGCACTTGCTGGTCAAGCAGCAGTCCATGGACAGTCCGTAGTGGATATTCGATTGTCCGCGAGTTTCTAGAGACTGCGTAAAAGGCAGCAGTTTCTAGTGCCGACGCGCCTAACGAAGCAAACGCAGAAACGTTGGAGTAAGAGCTTTCGGCAATGTCGGCACTGCAATAGGTATCCAGAAGCGAAACAAATTTGGTGATGGTGCGGAGCGCCAGGGGCGCCGACAGGGACGGCGTGAGGACCAATGGTACTGTTAGAGAAGCAGGGCCAGGGATTATTTTGTGTGGTGCCGTCGATTTGGGAGAAGACTGTTTTTGCTGAGAAATTGCAACAGGTTGCAGAGACTCGGGAGAGACTAGTGATGAAATGGACATACGGCCGCGTAGCGAGTCCAAGACCATTTCACCGTGGGGTTTAGACATTATAGGTAAGGGCGCTTGTTTGACTGTGACAGACTCTTGCCGTTGAAATTGTGGCCGATGGCCTCGAAGGGCTGTAATGTTTGGTTTGGTATTGATATTGACAGCACCGTCATGTATTCCCCTTTTCCGCGAGCCGCCCAGATTTGGCGCTATCAGGACGTCGCCTGCGTGCTTTCTTGGAAACTTTTGTTGGGGATACAACGGTAGTTTGTGTCGAGGATGATAATGCAAAAAGGTCTGTGGAGACGGGACTTTAGACTTGGGCAGCCGTTTACGGTTACGCCTTACGGACTGGATACCGGCGCGTACGAGGCGCTCAAAGTCGCCCATGTTGGACTCATCGTACCCGTACTCTTTGAGTAGCGTGTGCGCGACTTTGCGGATGCTCGCGTCCTGTTCAGACGCTTTGCGCTCGCTCAACGCCAGAGTGTCAATGAGCTCGAGACGGCGCGCAGAAAACCGTTTCCACAGGCTCTCGTCGGTAAAGCGCAGTTTGGTGCGAATCAGCTGCGTCATGCCTGTCCCGCGCATTGAGGAAATCGACCCGGAGGACGTGGCCATGGGGTTTGCGCTACTAATGGAGTCGGTGCTGGAATTGGCGGAAATCAGTTCCGGGGCCGGGCTATCGCCAAATAGTTCTAGACGGACGTCGGAGGCACTCATGGCAAAAACGAGGTATCTAGTTGTTGTCACAAAAAAAAAGTACAATAAAAAAAAAATAAAAAAAATAAAAAAAATTAGCTGTTTGAGTTGCTGATTGTGTGAATGGAAAGGAGGATGCCTTGACTTGATTGGGGAAAAGAAGGAAAAAAAATAACAAAAATACAAAAAGAGTAATCTCAAAATGATGACTAATATAACGATACTTACATACATCTGTCTCAATTTGATTTTGATGATTCAAGTTGCAACATAAAGATTAAAAATGCATGGACAGAGGCTATTTGGGACTATAAAAACGGGTCGATTGTCGGTATTTACCTATAGAGATTCCAAACATTGACTGCTAAACAAACAACAAGAACAACGACGCCCAACACAAAAAGCACAAGGGCAGAGACCTCGCGCAGCTTGTCTCGTTTGTAAACTGCCAGCTCTCCAAGCGAACGGCTGTAAAAGGTGGCATGATACTCTTCAACTTTTTCTCTAAACCTGACGTCTTCAGCGGACTCCTCGAGCTCATTGTCAAGTTCGGCGTAATCTCTGCTGAAAGAATTGGACTTATTTGCCTTTTTCAGTAGCGTGTACGCAAAGAGACCGGGCAGAATGAACGAGATCGACGTAGACCCAGTGGCTCCTACAAATGCTAGCACGACCTCCAGCGAATCGACCTTGACGGCAATGAGGAAGCTGCATGCAATGATGAATGTGGTAATAATGACGTAGGGAACAAAGGGTATATGTGAGTCATGGACCAAATGGGCCAACGTTTCTTTTCCTTGGGGCGCTACCACCTGAGGCTCTACAGACTCCTCGAGCAGACTGCTGCGTTCCCCAAGCTCTGTATTAGTATTGGGTCTGTAGCCCAATGTGGAGGTGCCTGCATCGTTGCTGTTATAATTTTGGACATGTGAGTCTTGACTATTTGAGTCATGATTAAGCTCTTTGGTGCTTCTCTTTTTGGTAACCAACCAGTTGACAATATTGGAAACAGAAGCACGGCATGGGTGGACTTGCAATGGATAAGAAAAGAGCACGAGAACAACGATAGCGATGCGTCCAATAACTGTGGATAAGGAGTATTCATACATAGTCATGATATTTCCCTTGACGTTGTTTCCAAAAGTCAAGTAGCCAGCAATACCTACAGCAAGATAAGTAAACGCAGCGGGGTAAACTGAAGCAGTCACAATCTTGAGGAACGTTCTTTCCGAGGGACGGGGCGACGCGTACTCTCCTGGTCTATTTTCTGGATCAGTCTGTAGAGGTGTCAACCCCGAATGCAGGATGGGATCAGAGTTGGGATATTCTAACGGATCTGTTTCTTGATTTGCGTCATTTTCCAAGCTCTGCTTGACTATTTGTTCCTGGTTAAACAAGGCAAGCTCGTTGATGGAAGCAAACATGTTTTGGTGACAAGTAAAGGCAAATACCAAGACTGGGAGAACAGACAACAGGTTTGCAAAAGATTCTGGCAGCCATATCTGGAGAGGGCTTGAAGGCAAGGGAGCGTCGCCGCTAGGTGGATTTGGGTTGGGGTTGTTGATACCGTTGCCTGAACCAAGGATTAGCACGAACTTTACCAGTACCAAGACGACGAGGTAGCCAACGGAAATCAGAGCAACTACACTGGTATATTTCAATGAATCGAGTCGTCTCGCAAAAGACAAAGGACCTGCGACCACGAGGGCTGCAGTTACCCAAAAGACGCGGCTTTGAAAGATGTGGTAGTTTGAACTAGATTCACTATCATGAGACAAATATGCCGAGACCACAGTAGTGGTTAAGAAATAGTCCATAATCTGGGGCATGAGCTGGGCCACAATGATGAGATAGGAGACGCCGACGCCGAAGCATTTGATTGCGATGGCTGCATCAAATACCACGGAAAGACTTGGATGGGTGACAAGTGAGATGGAAAAGAAGGAAGAACGGCCGACTGGAACAAACGCTGCACAGAGGCCTTGGAAATAGAGACCGAGAGCTGATGCCGATCCCGAGACTAAAATAAGAACAACGCCCCAAAGCAGACTAGTTTGAGCAATTGCAAAAGGCATTGCGAGAATTCCGGCACCTGATTAAAAATAAATTTAAAAAGCAATGGTTAGATCGAGTCGGACTCGAGATTTCAAACACGACTGATTTCGGTCAAACAACAAGAAGAAACGTACCGATAATCGTGTTTGCCAAATTGATGATGGCTGCTTGAACAGCCGATTCGTTTTTGACAGCCTTTATAGGCTTGGTATTGGGTGAGTTAGATGTTATCGTCGACGACATTGGTTATCAGTTGGTATCGCGATTGGTTATTCTTGCGAGATCGCAATGAAAACAAAAAAAAGCAGATGAAACAAGAGAAAGAAAAAATTAATTGAGTTTATAAAAGAAAAAAATGAATTCGAGGATTCAAAACGCTTTTAAACCAAAAATCGAGGATTTGAAATGGTTTGAAAAGAAGAAAAGATTTGTTCGAAAGGTTCAAGTTGAAAGACATCATTCCAAATGACATATGTATGTATGTGATTATGTATGTAAGCAGTTTGTCATTGAAAATTTGGATTTTTTTTTTTTTTTTTTTTTTTTTTTTTTTAAATCAGTTTAAATTCTCCTCACACTTTTTACTTTATTTTAATTCTTGACCGCAACAAGACAATATTCAATCAAGTATCAAACAAATAGATGGAATTTGACATTTCTTAGAATGAATTATGAATGTTTGATACCAATCAAGTCAGGAAATGTATTAAGAACTATCGATTGTTGCACCTAGAATCGCTTCATTATATCCAAACAGAAACATCAATCTGATTTCGGATTCGAATGAATTTATAATCGTTTGAATCTCAATAAAAAACAATATACCTGTGACGAAATACAAAATATTTGACTTTCGCAATACATTTCTCACAATTAGACGCGTCTCATGCAAGACTACACCTTTTTAAAAGCCTGTGCATGGAAAGTCGCTAAACCTACACTTGTTCTTCTAATCTTGTCTGGTCTTTTAGAAGCATGGGATTCCCAATTATTGACTAAATTCCCACTTATTAATGAACTGAAAAACACGATTTTGTCGCTTTTTAATACCAAGGAGCCTCTGGATTCAAGTCGCAGACAAAACACAAACACCTCTCAAGAACTTTATGACAGTCTGTTCTCCATCAGCTCAAACTATATTAGAAAATCGTTTGCCTACTTTTCTAAAAGCGAATGCAATCTTTGTAGACAGCCGTTGGCCACTATTGGGGGCAATGTTTATCGTTGCATCGATTGCCATGACCAGCACGTTTGCATGTTTTGTGAAGCAGGTCGCGACCATCCTTCTTTTCACAGAGTCATTAAACTGGGGCTCAAAGACTTGACAAACACCAGTATCGCCAAATTAAACAAATTGCATTCGTCCGACTACCAACCAGATAATGTAATGGCGGAGCAAGAATATATCACAAGAAACACTGAAAATGCGTTTTTATCCTCGGAGCAAGACGACGACTGCTCGGTAGACGCAAGAAAGGCACAAAACACGTTTCTATATTACAATACCGCAGACGAAGAGCTTTGTGTTCCACTTTGGCCATTGAAAGAAAATATGGAGTTTAGACAGCGGTTCAAAACCAGCAAATATCGCGGCATCTCAGCAACCAGCTGGACAAACCCCGTCTCTTCAATACCCGTCAACCCCTCTATCAAACTACTACAGTTTATTGACAAACGGCTATTTAAAGTTGTTACATTTGGAACACACATTTCTCGCTCCGAATGCGATACTCTGTTTGAGGTCTTTTCAAGCATGGCCGACATTGGCGTGTTTGGGGAGCTTAGCCTGGGCCTGGATATCAAAAGCTTCAACGAAACATTTTCGCTCGGCCATCCCTTGACCAAAGTGCACGCTAAGCCACAGTATGTGTCTTTTTTTCCTGGCCATACTCAAATCTCAGTTGCTTATAAACACAGCTTGGAAAAAGTCAAACTGGAACTGCCATCAATAACTTTTCGGCCATTTCCTGGCGAACCTTTTACCTTGTCAAAGGTGCCCGACCCTAAAGCCCCGAGTTTGGGCGGACTAAATGCTTCCAAACCAGAGATTCTCGAAGCGATATCCAGACACAGAGAAAAAAGGATTGATCCCAGAACCATATATGACTTGGATTTGGAGTCCTTATATAAACTACCCGAGTCAATGGACTCACTAAAGTTTTTGGAAACAGTAAAGACGGAACCCGGCGAGCTTGTGGTGAATATATGGCCAGCAGTAAGCAATAACCACTTTATGCAGCTTTTTGTTCCATTCAGTGCAATGACTCGCACAAGATTCAACGACTCTACCCACGAAAAGACAGAAACTTGTAAACCAAACAGTTTGGCGTATTCTAGTGACAATGCCGAACTTTGTCAATTGTTTGCTTCCTTTTATGATTACAATAATGACGGTTTTATCGATTTTGCCGAATTCGTTTGCGCCAACAGTGTTCTTTATCATTCGCCAAAGCCCGTCAAAGTTGGATGGGTTTTACGGGGCCTCATTCAGTACTATTGCTTGGAAGGTGCTTTACAAGGTAAATCCAGGTTGTGTTCTCATGTGTGGATGTATGCAAAGGTTTTGTTGACGGCTGAGAGTAAGGATACCACTAGTTCCAGATATTTGGATGTCGATATCGAGGAAATGAAGGCAGCCATGCGACGTCTTTTTTACATGTACCAAGAGTTTGCAAAGTGCATGTTTGCACAGACCCTGAGCATTGTCGAGGAAAATAAAAAGGCCAGTCTCCGGTTATCAGGACAAGTTGCCGTTGACCACGACAGAACCACCATGGAACTGCCGCGAGAGCTGAGCAATTATCCTACTTCTAGAGTTGGGTCGCTGTTTTCTGAGTATAATCCTTTCCCTGAAAACCCAAGCGTTGATTCGCAAGCCACTCTCATGGCGAGCATGGATCTTGAATTGATGCTAGAAGACTATTTTGGGTCAAAGGTGCCGGGAGAAGCCCTGTCTGTGGTGGAGCTGGCCCAAGGCATATTGGATTCCTGTCCACAGCTGGGTCATCTCTTGGCTGCCTGTGCTGAAGCGAGTGTGGTGTAGGGTCATTGGTATTTGATTTGAGTAAATCGATGATTGCCTTTAATTACTTGGTAACTACATTTTCAATTAACAAACCTTCTGGATCAGCTACACGTGAAATCAAAACAGGGTAACTTTTGAAAAATAATAAAAAAAAAAAACGTTTGAATTGAAATTTCATTTCACGCCATTCACTCAATTATTGCCAAACTTTTTTCCCTTTCAAGCCCAATCGGTTTTCCCAATATTTTATATACTTTGCTTTTAAATTTCGTCGTTTTTGAGGAACAGACAATATGCTTTCGCGGTCTGTTTGTTTTCCAAAGTCTGCGGGTTTATTAACCCGTCAAAGCCCGATTTTGAGTTGCCGAAAAATAACAGTGGGATCAAGGGTTTTTGCGAGACGCCGTGAGTACTCGACGCAGAAGGAAAGTTTTCTCACTAAACTGAGGACGACACTGGGTATGGACCCGCCATTGCCGCCGGACTATCCGACTGACGCCAACCGTTTTCATCCGTGGGAAAACTCGCCGTCGCCTGAACTCCAGGCACGAGCCCAGTTCATCAAGGCCAAAGCCAAGTGCCCGGTGACCGGAAAGGACATTGCATATACATGTCCCGAAAGCGGCATCCCGACTCACCACGACCGTGCGGCCTGGGAGGCTGACAAGGAATATCACGAAAGCGGCCGTGCCAAACTTTTGCGTTTGGCAAACATTTACGAGCATGACTTGCGGAGTGGTCGACAGTTTCCTGAGTTTGATTTTCCTGGTGGGCAGTACCAAGATGCCCTTGTCAATTATCTGAACTGGGACACTTTCTTTTACACGCGCGAGTTTTTTTCAATGGACAATGAGTTCAATCTTGCTGCAGTAACCAAGATGCTGACATATCCCATCACGATGGGATCCATATTGGATCAGTACTCGCCGTATGGGTTAGAACCTAAGGGACCTCTTACTTTGGAAGGCCTCAAGAGTTTGGCCGCATTGAGATACTCCATGTTTCCAAAGGATCGCACCAAGTCATGGCAGGACCGACCCGTCCGTTTCTTTATTCTGGGCGCAAGATCCGAGTCGCAGTTACCTGCACTAATTTGGAAGCAGTTATCTTTCGTGCTTCCCAATACCGAGTTTGAGCTGGTGTTTGTGGGCCCTGAGTGCTATTTCGACAAGGCACAGAACCGATACCTAAAAAGCGACCGCAAAATCAGTCACCGCATCGACGACAAGATGACTATGACGTACTACACCGACTATTTCCACGTGCTACACGAGGCACAGGATCTGTTCCCATACGACCCGTACTTGGACATTTTCTTTTTGTTCCACCCAGGTCTTGGAGCGCCGGAGGCCATGGACCAATGGAAGAAGTCGGTACCGGGCCTTTTGGAGTCCAAGTGCGCCATTTTTTCGACGGGTTTCCATGAACAGGATTTGAAGCGTGACTGGAACTGGTTAATGAGCAATTATGAAGAAGAGCTGGACGTGTTGATGAAGCCGAGCGAAAACATTTTCAAGTCGACCAAGTGGGAATTGAACGACTTGAATCCCCATGAAGTGTACCAGTTCAACCAGCGAATCTTTGGGTTCCGAGGCAAGCGGTACCACGCCGTTTTACGATGACGGGTGTAAATAGACTTGGTTTAGTTGTAAATACAAATAATGTAAATAGATCTCGCAACCAAATATTGGCCAATCAGTGCCTTCAATGTGGGTTGTTACCCTGCATTTGGACAATGGAAATTTATATATATATTTTTTTCCTCACTTGGAACTTTTACTTTTATTCCTCCAACCCAGTCGACATCATGAAACCAACCTCTGTCAATTTGAAGTATCCGCTCATCCGATTTTTGGGCAAAAGAACCTTCAGTAAGTGCTTTACGACTCCAATTCCTTTTTTTTATTTTTTATTCAAGCCGTAATGTACTAACGCGACCCAAACCGTTTAGACACTCCTGTTGATCACACACCCAAACCCCATCCCATGAGCCCAACCAACAAACTTCCATCCTCGTTCTCGAAACCTGCACCAGCAGCCTCCTTTTCCTCGTCATCGTCTGCTGGACTCAAGTATACTCCTCCAGGACCTGGAGAGTATGCTAGCATTTCCGAGCTCCCTGCCCGATTCCGATTCAAGCCTATTGTCGAAACGGAAATCGAGACAGTCAACGGTGGTGGCGCTGGTGATGTTATTCATCAGTTGTAGGTTTCTTTCAATTCGATAGGTTTCGGAGACGAGGTTCTACGATAATCGGTTTCTCGAAATCAGTTTTGGAATCCAATTGAAATTTTTTTTTTTTTGATACACTAATTTACCACCCCTCCAATACTTGATTCTTTTTATATTCAATACAATTACATACTGCTATTCTCAAGCATTCAATACCTTTTGCCAATGATATGTGTAGCTTCTAACTGTAGCCATAGCAATGAGGGCTTTAACAAAAGTAGCAATCCGTCAGCCAAAATTCCGACTGCGGTATTTTGATGGAAGCGGATTTAGCTCAGTTGGGAGAGCGCCAGACTGAAGTCTTTCAGTCTAGGATATCTGGAGGTCCTGCGTTCGATCCGCAGAATTCGCACTTACTTTTTGGTTCAATCCAGTTAGTATATAGAGTTTTTTTTACATAAAGGAGTTATATGTCCCACCCGTCCCAAGTCTTGAGGTCGTCAAAGATGTCAATGTCAGTGCTGCGCATCGCGGTATCCAAAAAGGAAGTGGGGTTGGGGAGCTGCGAAAACATGTCGAGGATCTGGTCTCGGTCATTGTTGTTTATATCGTTGGATTGCATGCTATTGTTGTTTAATCCATTGGATTGCATGCTTTGGTTTTGTGAATTGGAATCTCGTTGCGAGTTGAATTCAAACAAGGAACCAGACGGAAAAAAGTCATCCACGTAACCTGTTTTCGGTTTGCTTGAACCGAGATTGGTTAAAAGCTGGCTTAGTTGTTCATCAGACAGGTTGTCTGCAGGAACATGGCCTTGAGGAGGGGAAGACTTAGTGTTGGAAAAGAGTGAGTTCGGGTGACTTTTGTTGGTACTGTTATGATTATTATTATTATTATTGTTATTGTTATTGTTGTTGTTGTTGTTGTTGATATTATTATTATTGCTGTTGTGGTTACTGTTATTGGTATTCATGTTGGTATTACCATTGTGGATACTATCATTACCACCCACATCCTCCATTGCAACATCCATCCGATTACTCTTTTCGTTTTCTTCTTCCAGCTTTTTAAACACTGTTTGTCCCATTTTACCCATGGCAGCTGCGACCCACCATCGGTCAGACAGTTGTCTGAGGAGGTCGGCTGAATCTTTCCATGTATACACTTTGCGCGTGGACGGCGAGCCGCGGGTGGTCACAAACACAGACGAGGTATCTATTTGCGGGTAGGTACGAAGGAAGATGGTTAGCGTGAGTGAGACGCAGTAGGGGATGAGTGGCAACGGCGGCAGCACGCTTTGGCAAGACTCTACAATGTAGAGAATATGGCGGGTGGCTTCAAGCAACACTTTGTTTGCCGACTCTGAGGCAGAAGAGTCGATGGGTGTGGTTTCAGCAGAGCGCTTGACGGCCTGTAACGGTGAAGAGGTAGTACCCGACTTTGGAGTTGATCGGAGGATGTGGCCAGGGGGACTTCTGTCTTCGACCCTGGACTCGTCGGTGCGCCGTTTGTGGGCAAGGATTATGGCAGTGTACTTGATCAAGGAAAGAACAGCAGCGATGGGAGTGGTGATGTCGGGCTCGGGCATGGCGGAGTTGTCATGAAAGCTGGAGCCAAAGATGGATGCAAAAACAGAGGCAGCGGAGCCGCGTTGGAGGACGGGGTTGGGCCGGTATAAATAAATGACACGTTCTAAAGTTTTACAGGAATCAATAAGGGAGGCGAGAACAGGATGCTGTTCGTGGGTGGTGTACTTGACGGAGACGTCTTCCAAGTTTGTGATGAGTGGTCGAGCGTTGACGCAAGCCGAGATTCTGTCTAGACACCAAAGAGACCACCAAATGTTGCGGAATTCGTCGTGGAGCTGAAGTTGTTCCTGAGCTTCAGGAGTATTTTCATGGTCAGAGGCTTTATCACGGTTATGATGAAGGCCTAAAGAAATGGCGTAATGGAGTGCCTTTTGGAGATCGGAGCAGGAGTTTTCCAAGCCATCAGGGCCTTCTGCGTGGAGTGACATGAGCGCATATACACGGAGCAAAGTCAGGCGGTCTTGTTCAACATCAGCGTAGAGGAGCGCTCTGATTTTTTCGGCAGTGATGGCGCAAAAGTCCCGGACGGACTGAGTACCAAGAAAGACTTTTGCGTCAGGGTATCGGGCAGCTACAAGAAGAACAGCATGTAGCAAAAGGGTTGGAGCCTGGCCGATGGCGTGTAAACGAAGAAACTGGTCCTTGTCAAGGATTGGAAGAAGTGGATGGACAGTGGAACAATAAATAGAAATGAGACCGTCTCTGTTTGGACGGAGAGGCATGAGGTAGGCCTCAATAGAGTTTAGATAGTATTGAAGTGCAGTGTTGATCTTCTGACCGTCCAAAGCACATTTGACCCAGATGCCAATACTTTCGCTTTGAGGAAGGCGACGAACAGTTGGATCTGGCAGTGGAGGAGGAGGTGGTGCGTATGATTGGGGAGTAGCAGTTGCAGAATTAGAGGCGGTTGTCGAGTTGGAGTTGTTTGTATTTCTTGTTGGACTCGAATTGGTTGTAGAGTTGGAACTTGAATTGGTGGTAGTTATAGAGTTGGTAACAGGGTTAGTACCTGAGCTGGACACATTTCTGGAATGCATCGACGGCGTTTTCTGATGAGACTTGTTGATGGAACCCGGTAAGGACCCGCGCGGCAGAATATAATCGGGTGCTAGCGAACAAACAATGTTTGCACGTTCACAAGGTTCGCATCGGGTGGCATTGGGCGGAAAAGCGCACCGTTTCTAGATTAAAGTTAATACAAATCAGTGACAAACAGTTTAAAATGACAACAACGTACTCTACGACGATTGCATTGTAAACATGCTTTATGGACCCGTTTGCGACGGCGATAGGCATCGTCGTTGGCAGGAAAAACAAACATTTCGAGTTGGCAGTGTAAAGAAGAAGAAAAAAAAAAAAACCAAAAGAAAAAATATAGGAGTAAAAGTCACGTGTAAACATAAAGTTGATGGGTTGGTAACGACACCAAGTTGATGAGTTGTAGAGTTGGTGACTGTATATAATTTGGAAAATCAACAAATCGAATTAATTACAAGAAATATAAAAAAACCAACACCAAAACTTGTACAATATGTACCACTAGCCCTTGGATTTAATGTGCACTTTTTCTTCAGCAAGCTCTTGCTTAAGAAGATCCATATCCATTTCTCTGACGCCTCTGTCCAGGTCCATATCTCTGCAACGAACGAAAGAAGTACGGAACCAGAGTTCCCAGCCGATGAAGCAAACTAGAATCAGAATAAAACCGAGCCAAACTTGGAAAAAGTCATAAGCTGAGGCTTTGCCATTTGGAAACAAAGCAGTCCAAAACTGGGCTACAAGAACAAGGAAAATGATTACCACACCATATATTGAATCATAAAGTCCGGCAGCAGCCTTGAATGGAAGCTCGTCGAGAGATCTTCCTTGAAGGTGCATAGCGCGACGGAAACGGACATGACAGAGGCAGATAGATCCCCAGGTGAAAAACGCAGACAAACCCGAAAGTGAAAGCATCTAGTTGAATGCGACCGTGTGCTTGTCTGAGCCGGCAAGGAAACACAACAAACCAATGACTGCAGAAAGTGAGATGCCACCTAACGGACGGCTACTCCTATCAATGTAGCCAAGGATCTTTGGAGCCATGCCCTGAGATGCAAGGGCAGCCAAGGTTCTTGAACAGCCATAGACGGAGGAGTTACCTACAAAAAGGACTGAAATGAGAATGACGACATTCATGACAGAGGGCAGGCCCTTGATGCCAGCATTGTTGATGGCAATAACAAATGGAGAAGCAATAGCGTCAGCCAAAGAAGACTTGTTCAAAAGACGGGGTTCGTCGAAAGGAACCAAGAGGCCAACTAAAAACAAGGAAATGATGTAAAAGAGAGTGGTTCGCCAAAATACTTGCTTGGTAGTAGTAGGCAGATCTTTTCTAGTATTAGCGGATTCAGCAGCAGCCAAACCAACGAGTTCGGTTCCACCAAACGCAAAGGCAGCAGTCACAAAGACGGAGCACAAACCTTTAAACCCATTGTTGAAGGCACCGGGATGGTGCCAGTATTTTGCACCAAACGCAAAGGCAGCAGTCACAAAGACGGAGCACAAACCTTTAAACCCATTGTTGAAGGCACCGGGATGGTGCCAGTATTTTGCACCAAGGTAGCCACCCTGAGGTCCGCCGCCGCAAACCAATACGATACCGAGGATGATGAAACCGCAAACAGCAAGAACCTTGATGATTGAAAAGACAAATTCAGCTTCACCATAGCCTTGGACACCGAAAAAATTGATTGAGACAGTGACTACCCAAAATAGAGCGACCCAGGCACTTGGGTTGATGGTAGAAGCCGGGTTGTTACTATCTCTCCAGTATGAGATAGTGAGCGATGCGGCAACGAGTTCTAACGGAAAGGCTACTAGCCAGGAAAGAGCGTAATTCCAACCAATTGCGAAACCCCATGCCGGATCGATGAAACCAGTAGAGTACGTATTGAACGCTCCTGCAATAGGAAAGCGGACTGCCAGCTCACCAAGAGCGTGAACAGTCATGAAGAGCATAGTGCCGATGATAGCATAAGCGATAATTGCGGACGCGGGACCGCCGCCAGACAGCGAGCCACCGGAACCTACAAACAGACCGGTACCGATGGAACCACCAATAGCAATCATTTGTAAGTGTCTTCCTTTAAGTGAATGTTCTAAAGGAGATTGGGCAGTAGCAATAGCAGCTTTTTCTACATCTGTGAGGTTTGGATCATTCAATGCTGGAGAGTCGTTGGGTTTAAAAGAATCTTTAAACGATTGCCATTTGCCGACCTCGTAGTCAAAGACTTAAGGCGGTGATTCATATCCAGAAGAATCGACGACGGTAATTTTGGTATCTGATTTGCTCATGATTTACAGACGGTGAGATTTGTGAAAAATAGTGAAAAATAATGAAAAAACCTACACAAAGCAGCTACGTATTTATAATTCGCCAATATCAATCTAGGACTAGGCTTTCGTATCGATGAAAAGCCCGGCAAGATAGCTGAGCAGTCGCAATAGCCATTTGAAATGTTATCACGACATGCAGGAACATGGTATTGAATCAAGTGGGAAAAAAAAAAAAAAAAAAAAAAAAAAAAGGGTAAATATGACAATATGGCTCTTGTTGTAATCACCTAATTATGTGTTTTATTTCTTAATCGCCCGTTCTGGCTATTGGCCAGCCCTGTCTAGTAAGCTTTGTAGCAGGTACATGGCCTGGTATTCCGCCGGTACTTGATTAATAGCTTGAGCCGTCTCAGAAATCTGCCTCTTATACTAAGTACGGGTTGATTTTGGCGGGGATAATATGGTTGTTACTATGGGGTTTGGTTATACGATGGATGGTTAGTTATTCTTGGAAACAGTTGTACAATCAGATAATGGAAATCAACTTGGGAGTTGGATATTCGAAACCGCATTCATAGATGTTGAATTTCAATAATGATAATAATGATAATAACAATAAAAAACCGACAGCCATAACCGTATTCACATCCAGATACTGTCGCAACCAGTTTTACGATTGAAATCAACTGCAATCCGGAGCCAAACAAATAAAGCAATTAAAGTCAACGGAGACGTACAAAACGCCACGGGACAGACAATAACTAGGAACCGGAACCCTCAAGCCCTGTTTAAATGATCATTAAACTGAACGCCGCAACCGTTCTAAAACAGCAGTTTACGGCAGCCAATGGTATCTGTCAGCCAAAAAGTCCTAAAAAGAAGCGGTTGGTGATGACCGACCACTTGACGACACTTGATATCATCAGTTATACTCATAATGACGAAATAAAGCCATGATCTAGAGTCTATAACTAAGTATACTTGCTATTGGCTCTAACTTTCCAATGAAACAATAGCTTAACGAATGGGAAAAATAAAACAGACCAAAATCATGGAAACGGACTGAAGAAGAAACTTGCTGAAAACAACTAATAAATCAACAGTTTTTAAACAAATCCCAAATGAACACTAGAAATTGTATTTACCAGAAGAAACCAACACTGTGGAGCCTGGATCCAACTGTTTGGCACAAGAAAAAGCAAAAAGCATATAAATATAGTGTAGACAACAAGGCTTTGATGGGCATTGCCTGACATGCACATAATGTTTTGCACACTATACTGGATCCAGAAACAAGACAAAAAGGGATCCATTGACGCCTTAGTGTTGCTGTTTAGTGCTGGTTCAGGTGTCTCTACAATCAAGAGTTTTGTTTGCACCACAATGAACAAAGTCTATTTCATGATTGAAAATTGAGACTAGGTGAAGTTATGATTGGATCAAGTCTATTACAATAGAAACAGAAAGACCCTTATGAACCAAGACCAGACTAGTGTATGATGCCAACAACCAATCAGCAGAACTGATGGGTTAATTACTAACCTAATAACCGAGATGAAGCGTCATTGATCCAAAACATAAACAATATGTACTTGTCACCAAAGCAGTAAGTGAACAAAATAGAATTCCAACCAAGTCAATAACCTAGATGGTGATATTAAATCAATATTCCAAATACCTACAGCTTCATTTGTCTAATAAAGATTCCAAAGAAACCTATTTACAAGTATCAAAAGCTGGCCAACTCAAAATCAACAATCAAAAATTAAAATAAAAATTAATTAAAAAATACAACAAAAACAATAATTACAATTAACACCAAAACTTGTACAATCTGTACCACCAGCCCTTGGAGTTGATGTAAGCCTTTTCTTCAGCAAGCTCTTGCTTAAGAATGTCCATATCCATTTCTCTGACACCTCTGTCAAGATCCATATCTGCGCTGCGAACGAATTTAGTACGGAACCAGAGCTTCCAGCCAATGAAGAAGACAAGAATCAAAACGAAACCGAGCCAGACCTCAAAGAAGTCATAAGCAGAGGCCTTGTTGGTAGGGAATAAGGCAGTCCAGAACTGGGCAACGAGGACAAGGAAAATGATGAGGACGCCGTAGCATGAGCCATAGACACCGGCAGCAGCCTTGAATGGAAGCTCGTCAAGAGATCTGCCTTGGATGTGCATGGCGTGTCTGAAACGAACGTGGCACAAACAGATGGAGCCCCAGGTAAAGAGGGAGGAAAGACCGGAAAGGGACAACATCCAGTTAAAGGCAACGGTGTGCTTGTCTGAGCCAGCAAGGAAACACAACAAACCGACAGCAGAAGAAACGGCAATGCCGACCAAAGGACGACCGCTTCTATCAATGTAGCCAAAGATCTTGGGGGCCATGCCTTGAGTAGCAAGAGCAGCCAAGGTTCTGGAGCAGCCATAGATGGAAGAGTTACCGACAGAAAGGACCGAAATGAGAATGACGACATTCATGACAGAGGGCAGGCCCTTAATGCCGGCGTTCTTAATGGCAATGACGAAAGGAGAAGCAGTAGCATCGGCAGAGGAGGATCCATTCAAAAGACGGGGTTCATCGTAAGGAACCAAGAGACCGACGAGAAGCAAGGAAATGATGTAGAAAAGAGTGATTCTCCAAAAGACCTGCTTGGTGGCAGAGGGTAAATCTTTTCTAGGATTGGCAGATTCAGCAGCAGCCAAACCAACAAGCTCAGTACCACTAAAGGCGAAAGCAGCAGTTACGAATACGGAACACAGGCCCTTGAAACCATGATTGAAAGCACCGGGATGATACCAGTATTTAGCACCAATGTAACCGCCCTGAGGTCCACCACCGCAAACCAATACGATACCGAGGATGATGAAACCGCAAACAGCAAGAACCTTGATAAGAGAAAAGACAAACTCAGCTTCACCGTAACCCTTGACACCAAACAGATTAATTATGACGATGACGGCCCAAAAGAGAGCGACCCAGGCATCAGGATTCACTGTTGCAGCAGAATTATTATCAGTTTTCCAGTATGAAATAGTAAGGGAAGCAGCTACGAGTTCTAGCGGAAAGACGACCAACCATTGTAAAGCATAGTTCCAACCCATGGAGAAACCCCAAGCCGGATCGATGAAACGAGTGGAATAGGTATTAAAACCGCCAGCGACGGGGAAACGAACTGCCAGCTCACCAAGAGCGTGAACAGTCATGAAGAGCATAGTACCAATAATGGCATAAGCGATAATGACGGATGCGGGACCGCCGCCAGACAGCGAGCCACCGGAACCTACAAACAGACCGGTACCGATGGAACCACCAATAGCAATCATTTGTAAATGTCTTCCTTTAAGTGAATGTTCTAAAGGAGATTGGGCAGTAGCAATAGCAGCTTTTTCTACGTCTGTGAGGTTTGGATTATGTATTTCAGGAATGTCGCAAGGTTTAAAGGAATCTCTAAACGATTGCCATTTGCCGACCTTGTAGTCGGAGACTTGAGCCTGTTGAGGGGCATCAAAGCCGGTAGAGTTGACGACTTCGACTTTGTCGGATTTGTCCATTGTGTATGAGAAATTAAAAAAGATGTGAATGAATATGAAAAAAGAATACAAAAAATATCAAGAGAATCGAGAAAACTTCCGACTTATTTATACTCTGCAAAGCCAAAACAAACTTGGCTTTCTTATCGATAATATGCAGCCAATCAGGCGATGCAGCCATAATAAGCATCCATCCCACAATGAAAAACAATGTAACCGGTGCAAAAAAGCCTTTCACCTGTAGGTTTTGTCTGCGTACCAGCTCTAATTCTATATCTCCTGCTGTATTCATTGGCCAGATCAAAGAGGTGTACTCAATAACCGGTCGACTTTATGTTTTCTTGGCCTTTTTCAAATAATCTTGGCTTTATTTCTATTCCGCTAAAAAAAATAAAGACACATTATTCAAATGTCATTTCAATTCGGTCCTGTTTTGGCGGTGGATCAGCCGGTGCGGTGGCTAAAGCTTGTTTAGGAGAATTAAAGGTTTGGTTAGGCAGCTGGTTGGATGATGATGACGTATTGGACTGAATTGGCGGGGGTTTGGTCAGTGATGGTGATTGATTCGGTGCCACGTCGCCAACTCTATTACCTCCAGACCTTTCGTACTCGTCATCCATAAACAAAGCGTCAAACTCCATCTCAATCGATTCTCCCTTTTTTTCTTCCGTTGGAACTTCGTCTCGACTGAAATCAAACGTTTCTTGTTCTTTTCCAAGCTTCAAGTCCTCCTTAGCCAACTTTTCTAGTTCCATTCGAATCGCGTCAACATCAAACATGGTACTTTCCCCTCCTGCTTTAGGCGTGTTCACACCGGTTCCTGTCCTGGTTCCTGTACTGGTTCCTGTCCCGGTCCTGGACCCGTCTCCTCGCTTGCATCGTTCTTCTTCTTCCTTCTTCTTCCTCGCAGCTCTTTCCTGCTTGTGGGTCACCTCCAAGTCACGATCATACATCTCCCAAAGTTCTTTTTCCTTGGGTTTCAGCCACTTGAATAAAGAACCCTTCTTTTTCCGCTTTCCTTGCAGAATTTCCTTCTCCATTTGCCGCTTCGCAACGTCAAACTCTTCAATCAACTGTCGCTGTCTTTCTCGTTGCTGCTCTGGGTCTGGGTTTTCAATCTCTTCAAACTCTTCACTCGATACCTCCCATCCTAGACGCCGTAACAGTATCGGCATTGCTATACGGTACCCCATGTGTCCTTCAACATACTCTGTACAATCAAGACTCTCAACTCTATCAATCTTCTTCACCTCTGCAAGTCCTGCAATCGTACCAAGACCTCCACTTGTAGCCCTGAACAGATAACCCAAAATCCAATCCTTTTTGGAATACCCATTCACAAACCGTCCCCCAACTACGGACCGTGCTAAAATAAACTGGTCCTTTTTGACAACAATCGGCGCGCCAAATATAATCACGTCTTGAACTAGGCCAAATGCTCCTTGCCGCGCAAGCTCGACCAAACAGGAGTAAATCACACGCGCACCCAAAGAAAACCCAATCAGTGTCACGGGCCGCACACCCAGATTTCGTCGAATCAACGTGTCTGCCAAAATCAGGCCAGACGACCATGCTCGGTCAAGAGAAACGTTCCATGGATTATCCAGCAGGTATCCCAACTTACTCAGTGCCATTGGCAACTGAATTGACGCCATCAATGCCGTCAAAATTGTCGAACCTAAAACCTGCTGCACCGACTGCGTCAAGATCTCTGTAGCCAAAATGTTAATTGTCTGACCCATCGACTTCAACATCTCCGGCTCCCACAACAGTGAGTATAAGTCGCCCATCACCGGGTCAACTGTCGAAAACGGAAGTCGGATATCATCCTCTTTGCCGATAAGCCATCCTGAAACAGTCACAACCAGATTTACCCGCCGGTTATTATGTAACGGCCGGAACTCAAACGTTTTTACATGGCCCATTCGCTTGTTCATTCCTTGTAATCCAATTTTGGAACCAACTGCAACGCCCGTCGTGGTAACTACCGCCGTACCGCCGGCTCCTGCTAAAAACCCTGCCGTGCCCGAAATTCCAATCGTCGACAAACCCGCAGCAATGCCTGCACCAATGACTGGCGCCAGCAGGCCTGCAGACAGTCCGAGCACGAGTCCGCCACCAATCGTGGCCAGACCGACGTATATGTACTTTTTCTTCAGCGCCTTTTTCCGCCGCTCCTCCAGAATACCCGTTTCGCGCCATGTTTGGTTGCTCGCCTCGTCAATCTCAAGCGCTTCGGCTACCTTTTTTTCAAACTGACACACCTCGATTCGTGAAATGTTCAGGTACTTGCCCACATGCATCAGCAGTGCACGCGACCGCGCGTCGTAAATGGAGTCCGAGATTAGCACGAGAAACAAATCACACAAAATCGTCCACCGGATATCAATCTCTATCGTCGACTCGTTCCGATACTTTTCAAAGCTCTCGTAATGCAGATCGTCAACATTGTTGGTAGAGGTGTGTTCGCTCGATGCGGACGCTTCGCTAGTGTTGGAACCATCCCTCTCCATGGCCTCTGACCCTGCCGACTCAGGATCCGCAAACGGATTCTGCACTTTGGCTGTTTTCAGCAGCGAGGGCGCTAAATCGCCTGCTTCAATGCCGTGCCGCGACAGCAGGTCCATCATCTTTTGTTCGTCCGGATTGATGTCCATGTGCATGTACAGCCGGCTCGTCATCATTTGTGCCCATTTCGCCAACGAGTTTTGTGCGTCCGAAAGCTTGCGGGCTATCCGCCAAGATCCGCACAGCTGCGCCAAATCCGTTGCCATATCCATCATGGCAAGTTTGCAGAGACCTACGTATGCAATGCGCTGCGAGTCTGTCAGCATCTTTTTCGTGGCTTCTAATTGAGACAGTGGGTTGCGTTTGAACTCGTCCTCGTCAAATAAATAGTCGGTATTGCCGTCCATGGAATCAACGCTTTTTTCGTCGTCGTCGCGTGTTACGCGTGTATATCCGTAGCTGGCGCCGGCCTTGAGTTCGTCCTCGTACGTTTTGAGTTTGTTGAACTCGGCCAAATGGTCTTCTTTACGGGTAACTACCTTTTTTCCCTTGTCGTTGTACACATCGTAGGACGCAACGGTCGGCATTTCCTGCCAGTCGAGCTCGTCGTCGCTGTCTGTTTGGCGGGAAAGATGCGAGCCAGGGGTATTCAAGAGGTTACTATTTAAACTGTCTGATATCTGGTGGGTTTTTCCGCCTTTGGCCAGTTGTGCAGGGGTGTCTAGCTGGGATGAGCTGTTTAAGCTGTTGGTGGCTGGAGAAATGGGTGTAGTGGAATTAGGGTTTGCAGTGGTACTTGCATCAAGATTTGTGTCTGGACTAAGGTGGGTATTAAAATCGGGGCTTGAAATGTCGTTTGAGGCTGGGGTTGAAACATTTGCCGCAGTAGCTGAGTCATTGACTTGCAAGACGGGTGCTTGTTCGAGTTGTTGTTTTCTGGTGAGTCGATTGAGGTGTTCTTGTCGCGGAGACCACATACCTTGCGCGAGTTTTGGAGTTTCGTCATTGCCCAAATCTTTAGAAACGGCTGGAGGTGCAAACGAGATTGGAGCGTCTAGAGAGGAGCGTGTTGGAGAACGGATGTCGAAATAGGATGTGCTGGGGCTAGCAATTTTGGCAACGGAAGGAGTATGATTGTATGAGCGGGTGTGGGAGCTGACGCTGGAAACTGATGGGTTTGAAGTGCTTGAAAGCCGGCTGACAATCTGTGGTGTATGATGTGAAAAAGAGTCGATGCTGAAGGGGGAAGCTAAAGGAGAAGGCCGGTTAGAGTCGGAAAGAGAGTAGCGAATGACCTGGGGCACGACCTTTGATTGTTCGTTGTTGGAGTCGCCGAACCTCATGATTCCTTCTTCAGAGCCGTTTTTGATTTTGAATTCCAAGTAGTCATTGTCATTGTCTTTGTAAGGATCAGCATCCCCGGCAGGGTCATTGTGCTGATCAGATGCAACCGAAGACAAGTTGCTGGCTACGCTGTTGTTTCCGGAAGTAGAAGAATTTCGTGCCCACAGGTTATCATGAGTGTTGAAAGAGCGAGACGACGTGGCAGGGAGCTGGTGAGTAGGACTAGGCCCGTCGTTATGAGCCGAAAACAAACCAAGGTCTTGAGAAGACTCTTTGGACATTTTCAAAACATGAATAGAGGTTTAGAAAGTAGATAACAAAAAGAGTCAAATGGCGGTGAAATTCTGTTGATTAGCAGTGGAAATAATGAGAATCGTGGTTTGGTTGCCTTTTAGGAAAAATCCAGCTTCGGGTCTAAAAGGAGTCAAGGCTGGAATGAACACGTGAGAATCACGTTGTATATTTTGATATCGATATTTAATTTATTAAATTAATTAAACTTAATAATAAAACGTTGTTAATTAATATCACGTGATTATACAAACTGTATGTTACAACCCTAATAAAAAGCAGTCACATAAATTACATCACATGACCAAACCACTCACTCACCGTATTTTTTTTTTTTGGTTGAAAATTTTCGGTCCGAGTTATAAATTGCAAACTTGACTTGTTTCCTTTTTCTCCAAACAGTATCGATCGTTTTCCACGAGGCAATCTATTTCGACAATATCTATTCAAAATGGCTCCTATCGTAAGTATATGATGTTTTTTTTCTTCTGGTATTGATTGTTACGACAATGCAAAAGATTAGTCAACTAAGGCTTTGCTGTTCATTGAACTCTTTCTTTTGTTTGTTTTATTGAGGCAGTAGGCACAGTTTTTCTAATCATTATTATTATTTTATTATTGGATACCTTTTATCAATCTGCCATTTCGAGTCAAAAACACATGTATTTTGTATATGTATTTTTGGTTTAAAATGGTGGATTGTATGATTGGTTTGCTTTATTATCCAATTTTATAGCAAAAGAAGACTTCCACCATCCTCAAGGCTCCCAAGAAGTACGTCATCGACGTCGTTGCCAACCAGGACAATGATGTTGTCGATGTTGCTGCTCTTGAGAAGTTCCTTGTTGAGCACATCAAGGTCGAAGGCCGCACCTCCAACTTGGGTGATTTGATTACTGTTTCCCGTGAAGGTGACAAGATCATCATTGTCTCCCTTACCAAGTTCTCTGGCAAGTACGCCAAGTACCTTGTTAAGAAGTTCCTCAAGAAGAACTCTCTCCGTGACTGGATCCGTGTTGTTTCTACTTCTACTGGTGTCTACGAACTCAGATTCTTCAACCTTTCTGCTTCTGATGACGAGGCTGAGGAAGAAGAAGAAGAAGAAGAAGAGGAGGAGGAGGAAACTGAAGCTTAGAAGTAAATTCTGTCTAAACAATCTTTCTTTTGAATGACTTACGTATAAAAAATATATTGTTTGTATATTAGCTATTTTTCTTAATGACTTGATGAGTGCTGTTTTAATTTATTAAACAATTTTAAAAGTCTAGTAGAATTTGTCACGTGAAAATCACATGTGTATGCTTTGTTTTGGCGAAGCTAAATGTAAATCTGATGCTTGGACAGCCGTGCGATTTTTCTCACTGCTTTTCGTCAGCATTTGGTCAAATATGGAGTGTTGATTAAAAATATATCGATAAGGATCTTGTTCCGTATTGATTACGCATGCACCGAAATGGCCTTGTTAACATTGACAAAGTCGGTATCGTCCATGTTTCTGTTTGAACAGTGATCTCATCTATAACTAGTCTTGCTCTTTCTGAAGTACCAACTCTAGAACCTATCCAGTCTATGGCTTTATCCATATACGTGCTTAAAAAAGGAACATTGGGTCCGGAAATTCCTGGTCCAATTTTACAATGATTTGGCATATAGCACTTAAAAGAGAAATTATGGACGATAGTTGTTTTTTCGGCACCTTGCAATCCTATCTATTTTAGGAGTTGTGTATGGAATAACACTAATCAAAATCAGTAGCAGGTACTCCCGTTAGAAAGTTTGAATTTCAGTCCGTTTACTAATAATACATTAACGGTGCGTTTCGGATAAACACAAATCACACCGGTGAAAAAAGATATCAATCTTGATATGCGGACTTGGTGCAACTACAATTTTATACATTGGTTTTTGAAAAAACACCATACAAAAGGATAAATTAAAACTCCCTGTTCCGTTTACGGAAAAGTATCCACAGACAACTAAATATTAAACTTGGAATATCATCAATGTGTGTGAATTCTTAAACGCCAGAGACCATCCTGAATCCTTTCTAAATACTGTATTTTGGTTGTTCTTTTGCGTCATTAAGACTTCTGACCAGTTAAAACATCGATATTCGATGCCTTAACTGGTCAAGAATACATTTTGCGTCTCATCAATGTCACTTTTTACTCAAAAGCAACGAAAAGTGACGATAACTGAAAAAATGGTCGGTGATACGCTTATATACACTCACCGAGGTTAACATGACCAACTCAAACATCGGTCCAAGTAAATAATCATGGAAAAAAATATTCCCAAACCTTGTATTTGCTTAATACAAGACCATGCATCATTTGAATAATCATCGAGTCATGACTCTCCAACGAGGCAGATAGTTGTGACATGCCCAGCTACTTTATCGATAACATTATACCATGAATCAACAGGTCACATGTATCTTTTATCGATTTTCGATTATCAAGGTTGTGGAGACGCAAAGTTATCTCAAACCAAGTACTATCTACATCTCATTTGGGAATCAGTCAAAACAAAAACCGAATCTACTAAACTACCAATCAAAAGCAACACATCACTCAAGATTACAGTTAAAAAGAACAGATACCATCATATACACATGTGTATACCCGCCTGTATCTTTTGATTAAGATTTATGTAGGCTTGTGACAAGATTGGCGTATCTCAACACTCCGTGCAACACTCTTTGTACCTGGTATAACATGGATAAACATACCAAGAAAAGGAAGAAAGAAAAAGTAGCTAAAGATTTCAAACTGTAAATACCAGACTCATGACAGCACATTTCCGTCTATTGCTCTCGTGAACTTCCGTCAATCAAGTTTGCAGCCCGACTAGCCAACATGTATTCCGATAGAAGGAATGGGATTTTGGTCTACACGGCTGAACATTTGGAATAATAATGTTTAATTTGGATGGAGCCAGAAAGTCACAAGTCTCATCCGATTTCGGGAAACCGAGATTATTACAATTCATATTGGTTGGAGTTTGAAAAATTTCTTCGTTGTGGGAGAAATAAAAAACGAAAACATGACTGCTAGACATTGGATAGTCACAACGCAATCCCTATCCAATATTCATGGTTTGCAAGGTTTCATAATTCACTAGTCGCTGAGTTGATAACCTGTAAATAAAATCTTTAGAGTTGAGACTCAACCCTCATCAGATATTCCCTCTTGATACTCGTAAGAATTGCAAAATATCCGCCAAAAATATCAATACTGAGCTTATACTTTCACCAAGAAGCGCTAATCTCCAATCTGCTGCACACAAGTACTTGGAGAAATAATAACAAAAAAACAAAAAAAATACCCGCTTCCGGAATCCGATTAAGCCAGAAAATTTTTGATAATCCCAAACCTGACAAATCGACAATGAACTAAAGTACCTGATACACACCACAAATAATTTTTAACATACGATAACGACGCGATACACCTCTGTTTACTTTGAAAGCAGTGCCAGTCTCGATACTTACCCTAAAAAAAAAAGTACACACTTGAATTACAAAGCTTTATAGTATTGATACCCTAATATCAGGCTCGTGTCGTAAATCCTTTCAAAATACTGTCCGTTGTATTCATTTTCACGTTGCTTTTCTGTTCAAATTCCCAACAATTTTCATAAAACGATAGGCGATTAGTACCAATCAGCTTGATAGGCTTCATATGAATCCACCAGTAGACAACCGTACTCAATACGTACTGTACCTCTTGAAACCATTATCATTTGTTGATAAGACCTATTCTTTAGGTACCGGTGTGCCACACAGATCGTAAGTAGCAATGTAACTTCAGTATCACGAGCTGCTCAATGCTATTTCTGCCGATTCGGGGGAATGACAAATAAAACACGAGACCGTGAATCATTATAGAATCGACAAATTCAAGGCCTATAGCAAACATGAGAATCAAACTCAACCAGCAAATATAAAAGATGTTCACGAAATTGGAATCTAGCATTTGCATTTAATCACTTTGAAAACATCAATACCCTAAACAAGTTCTTTGCTGCTCTCATCAACTTGCCAATGCAATCTTTTACGAAAAGCAATCGTATTTCGATAGCATAGGTTTTTATAAAAAATATTATAAAAACTGCTCATTGTCGTTCATCAACTAAACAATATCTGATAAAGCATAATTGTGGGAAACAATATACCAGGCCACATATAATAAAACCATCCAAGTAGGTGTTGAGTTTGAATACCAAATCAGAGTATAAAATACAATAAATTCAGTTTGCCAAATGCCCAAACACTCAAAGAAAAACTAGTGTTGGATGGAATAACTGTTGAATGTCTAAAAATTTCATGGACCAAGGAACTGAACATGTGACTGGTGAGAACTAGTCCAATACATTGCCTTGTCTGCAAGCAACTAAATCCTGCGCCTTTGCAACCCATGAAATACCTAACATTGAATAGTCAAAGACTACATGGCGATGAAAGTATCCGCAATAATTACAAAGCGATACCTGTACTGTCGACCCGCAAAACAGCAGACACTCTCAAGATATCAAAAAACCGATACGGGCTGCCAGTAAATGATGGAAACTCATCGTTCATATCTCTTTAAGGTTGCTAAACATTAGACCTTGCTCTGATAGCTAAAGGTACCTTAGTCAACTTGGTATTTATAGCGAATTTTTCATGTTTTATCTCTAACAACTATATCGGATAAATAGGCCAGAAAACTAAATCTTCACTGGCCCTTGAAAACCAGTAAAGGTCAGGATATAATATTGACACTCTTTAAATGTATACATTCACTAGAATCTCGAGATTCCGCTATTTTGTTGTGTACCAGCCAGTACATGAAATGTTCAAGAAAAATCATAGGGCACGTGGACAAAGTTCTAGGTATTTCTGTAAATTTCTGAAACTGAGATCCAGCTGTTATTCTGAAAATAATTGCAGATTCTAGTCTATATCTTTTGCCGCTCAAAACTGGTGTCTCAGTTTCGGTTGCCATTTCTATCCAAGACTTGTCCATGTCAAGTAGTGAAAATGAATAGACAAACGTATTGCATATGGATTCTATGAGGTAGCTGATCGCAACCAGACAAGAGAGCCTATCATGTGAGGAAACTATGCAAATTATAAAGAAACAGATGATCGAAATGAACGGAAATAGTTTAAATCATAGTTGTTATTTTCAAACATTCAACAAGAATAAAATAAAAATAACGAAATTCTAGAGTATTTCAAAGTAGTTAAAATAGTAATGTTGTCTCGATAATTGCATTAATGGTTTGAATGTCAAGTAATTATAACAGGTAACGATTCCAGTTTCAAACAAATTTGAGTTTAGACTATTTCTTTTGGTTTATTTGTGCTCTTTTAAAACACAGCAAACCTTGTTTTATTAAGCATTCTGGAGTGCGTAAATACCTGACGCGTTTATTTCCGGATAATTATGGCTGAATATGATTCTATTGGTTTTGATATCTCATGTTTTTGTAATGTCTTTGATAGAAATAAAACAAAAATATATGATTTGGATATGAACTTGTAATGGCGTCGAGAAATGAAGTCAGTTGCTTATATTCAAGCCTTGTAAAAGTATTTGACAGTGGTTTGGTTCAATTTTCAATGACTTGTATTCATTTGATGAATTGAAATGATTGGTAAAAAACGGCAGACGGATTAGACTTAGATTAAATATTTCTTCATCTTTTCTTTACTTGAATTGACAAATCTTTACGTCTAATATCGGTATTATATTTTTTAGTTTATATCATGAAATAAACAGTGTTACTGTATTGACTGTATACTTAAAACAATACATTGGGAAAAATAGATTGGACACAATTTATCAAGTGTATTACAGCAGTTGCAAGCTATTAAATATGACTAGTCGTATTATTGAGAGCATGATGGGTCGGGAATAATACAATAATTGTAGTTTAATGCTTTTAATAAACTGAGTACATTAGGTATGTTCTCGCTTTTCAGAGGTAGCCAGTTGATTGCCATTAGAAACCCAAACCAAGTCAATTCTCTGTATTTCCAAACCTCAATTAATTAAGAATGTTTTTCCTGCCGTTGTTAATATGTTTCGAGCATCAAAAGACTGAAAAGGTTAAAGATAAAAAGACACAGTAGGGCTAATCTACTGCAGCGCGGACTGAAAGCGATGTCAAGAGTGGTAGTTACATTTTCTGCCACTATACTAATAATTTGAGAGTTTTGCCCTTTTAATGTGTAAAGGTTCAAAGACTGGAAAATACTCAAAAAGTTTTGGAAATATGCATTGCGACAGATAATTAACAGCCAATCATCATTAGAATCGTCTTTAGTTATTCCTAAACTAGAATGAAAAGTCATTTAGGAAAATCACGTGTGTGATGAGTAACATGGTTATCAAGGTACACAGGCTTTTGGAAACATGATTGTTATTGATTAAATGAAACTAAATACTCACTGACGTAGTTGAATAGACTATAGCCATTTTGCGGGATGAAAGTTTTGCTCTAAAACCAATGCTATAATGTATGATTGGTTTCAATCTCCATTATTACGGAATCTGAGGAACTAATACGGCTTGGCTTCAATTAAACAAGGTATTATGTGATTGGCATTGTTCTAGAAAAAGGGTTTTATAAAATATAAATTGGCTTAAAGTGAAATATATTGTGATAATGTAAAAGCCTTAATTCTTTCACTGCACCGGATCAAACAGGAAACTCGAAATTATTTGCAAACATAAAACCAGACATAACTCGCTTAATCATGGTTACCTAGATATGAAAGGTTTAAATTCTGATAAATAAATTGACAATATCAAAATCGTAAAGGCTACGGCAAAGCCAGTAAATTACTGCAAAACTTAAATGAAAAAACGATGGAAATAATAATCTGTATTGAAAAATTTACAGAATTGTTTGACACTATTTACGAATGTGATCACAGTCGATAAACACTAAGAGTATCTGAACTCCAGCCAAATAGAGCATAGTATTTTAAAAGTAACGCATAAGACAAAGTTTCAATAAAATAATTATTATAATTAAATATAGAGATGTAAATGAAGTTATTACACCTCCAAGATCGAGTTTTGTGCGGTCTTGGGTTGTTAATTCACGTTTAAAAGTGAAGGGTGTGATTTCTCAAGTTTCACCGATATTTAAAATAAAACTATAAGTATTGAAATCAAACCTGCATCCTCTAAGCCTAGCTTCAGATTTCACCTTTTTAGACCAATAAAATAAAAGCAGGTCTTTAAAAACATGACAACTGACTCAATGCGTGTATAGTTTTTATTACTACTTAGCTTTCTTGGTTTGATTCTCAAAGGTCTATCTCTATTTTTTTGGCAAGTCAAGACATCTTTTTCAAACTTCACAAAACGTTTAAGGGAGTTTCTCCGTTGCCATTCCATTCCTGGACACAGTACCTTGCAGTTGATGTTGCCAACAGGTTCAGGACCAAATTTAAATGATACGTTCGAAATATTCTGATATCATTTCAATTGTAATAGGCTCATAAATACGTCTGGAAATTCTTTTACTTAAGCCCAATTAGATTGTATGCAAAAAAAGACATTAGTTTTTATTATCAGGAAAAAATCTGGTTTTTATTTAATATTTTCAGCTTTCCACGAATGGAATTTAAAAAAATTTCACGGTCAAGTTTTTGAACGATTTATTCTCATTTGTTTTTCATTTTGATGCTAAGAAAGTGTTTTACGACTTTGCCTTTACACTCTTGATTCACTTTTCTGGACGTATCATCTGTGAAACTTTGGTCTGTTGAAAACCTACCCACTCATTTCGGTTTTGCATCCTGTCTATTATAATTAGGACAATTTGTCCATTGTCATATACCCTTATTACTATTGCAATATTGATATATTGTTTCCTTTCTAAATTTCGTAGCTGTTTAGATATAAACGAAATAGGGTACGTTTCAGTTGGAATCCTAGCCAAAAACTATAAACTTATAATCAACATACGTACAAATACAACAGTGCACACTTTTCCAGTACGATTAAAGTGTATGGGACTTAGAAACCGTTGGTCAATCACTACCCAGTTATACTTTTAGGTTGTCCAATGTGCTTATTTTCGCGAGAAAAACATTTATTCCACGCTACAACAAGAATATACAGTCAAAGGAACTGTCCATTGGTTTTCTACGAAGCCCATGGCCAATATTTAAGATTTGTAACTATATTGAAAAAACCAATATGACTACTGTAATAATCCCTAGCCAGCATTCAACATTTTTGGGTGATATTTAAATATATTTATTTCATCACGCAACAAAATAATTTGTTTATTAAAGTACATCTTTATAACTCTGTCAAGAATTGTAGACTAAAGATAGTTATCGTATCTACATTTTAAAATCAAGTGTTTTTGAACCATTAAATGTTTCTTTCCTGCAATATGACAACCATCTATCTAGCCTGAAATCGTTTTTAACCAATTTATAAAGTGAAAACAAAATTCTTTATAAAAACATCCAAGAGATGCAGAGTGTGCACATTTCGCTACTAGAAGTGGTGCAATAGCAGAATTTAGACCATGCCAAATCTAGCCTTTTTTATTGAAAAAATTGATCAAAACTTATTTTAGGAATGTTATACAATTGCATAACAAATGCTACTTTAAAACGACATTAAAAAAAAAATTAAAGCTTATCGACTATTTCGAGGATCATTTTCATTACCCGACTGTGAATCCGAATTGACTACAGGGGAACTGTCCAACAACACCGGTTTAAGAACATTCTCGTCAAAGTCCTGAAACCATTTCACATGCTCATCGGCGGTTCTTGCCAAAATTCCAGAAAGTGATGTCGAGCTGGCGGATGTAGCCTCGTCTTTGCTAAGTTTTCCCTTCTTTGATTTGCCATACGAGTAACTACTGCCAGCCATTGGAGGCAAGTCTGAAGTGTTACTTTCTACATCACTGTCTCTTCCATCATAATCTTCGCCATCATCTTCACTATTAGAATCGTGGTATGATGACGATCTTCTGACACGAGCCTGTCCATATGAACCAACACCTCCAATATTGCCCATTCCAATGTCCCCAGCATTGCTGCTCATGCGAGTTGAACCGACACTGTTGTTTCTGCCAGCAGAAATATCTGTAGGCATCATGCCTTGGAGGTTGGATCTATTTAGATCCATGTGGTAACTACCTCCATTTCCAAAACCGCCAGCAGATGTTCTAGTTCCTAACGAAGCCTCAATATCGAATTCATCGTCACTTTCGGCCTCCTCAATAACTCCGGTTCTGATACCCAAAATTTCCAGCATCCTTGCTGTTGTACCGCCAAATACAATTACAGTAAGCACAACAACGACCAAAACTGTCGCCTTTAAGGAATTCGCATGTTCTCCAGTCAGACCAGCAGCCAAGGCCACACCAACGGCTCCTCGAAGACCGGCCCAAAAAAGCATCATTTGGTATTGTGGGGGTATTTCTTCTTGTTGCATATTGTTTCTTCCTCTGTTTCGTTTGCTTTGAATAAAGTTGATAAGCTTGGAAAGCGGGAATACTGATGCCCATCTTGATAAACAAATACCAATCGAAGTAACAATAATCAAGGCAGGCTTGAAAATGAGCTCGACTTCGGTGAAAAGTGAAAGACCTAAGTAGATGAAAATGAAATTTTCTGATAGTTGGGCAAGCAGTTGGAAAATGTATTTAACAGCAATTTGTGTTCTGCGAGACATGTTGTAATAGGCATAATGTTTCAAGGTGATTCCGCAAAACAATAGCGATACGATACCAGACATATGACAGCCGTTGGAAAAGAAGTAAGAAGCGTAGGCAAAGAGAAGAACCAAACAGGACTCAATTTGAGGAAATCTTCTGACATGTGAATGCTTAAGAATTAGCGCAGTGGTGATGCCAACAATTACACCAATCATCAAAGAAATTGTAAATGTCATCAAGAACAGACCCACACCCTTGAAAAGAGAAGTAATATGAAGCGATTCACCACTGAACTTTTGTGCAGTTTCAAACATAACAATACATACGGCATCGTTGAGTAGCGACTCACCGAAAATGATTGTGTAAAGCTTTGGGTCGACTTTGTATGCATTGAAGATAGACAAAATGGTAACAGGATCTGTTGCAGAAAGAGTAGCTCCAACCGATATGGCGTCCAAAAAGCTGATTTGGATACCTTCTAAGCCTAAGGCAGTCCACAAGTACAATAAGCATCCCAAAAAGATAGCTCCGAGAAAGGTACCAAGAAACGCAAAAGTGAGAATTGTTCCAATATTTCGAAAAAAGTTGGCTTGCCGTAATTCGTATCCAGAGTTGAGAATAATTGGAGGTAGTAAAAGATTGAAAAAATACGAGTAACTGAACGAAACGTGTTTTTGAATAAAATGGCCTGGAAGTACGCGAATTACCAAACCTACAACCATACCACTGAAAATCGAAACCACTGTTTCATGAACTGCTTGGATTCTCTTTTGCTGTAAATAATAACTTGTCCATAATGAACCGATGATGAGAACAATCAGAATAAATAATGCCCAACTGGTAAAAATCTCTTCGGTTGTGGGATCACTGACTTCATCGTCGGGAATGTCTGGATCAGCATCAGTACTATCTCTTTTCACTAAATCGTAGAATGAAATCCGAATCGATTAGATCCATCGGTTTTCCCAAAGAGCTTGTTAGTCTACTATTATCAAAAAAAAAAAAAAAAAACAGTGTTGATACTGATAATAGTCGAGCATCAAGAAACAGCAGCACAAAGAAGAAAAGAAAAATCATAAACCACTTACCTAGAACATTACCAAGGACACTATAACCCGTTTGAAGGGCCATTTCCATGAATGTCATTTTTGAGTGAATTGGATGAAAATTGGAAACCGGTGATATGGATAAAGATATATATCTTGGTAAAGTGAGCTAGGTGTCCAAAAAAATTAATGTGTAGTGTTTAAGGAAAAAGTGAGACTTTTTCTACGCCTACAACTCTCAATTACCCCAACCCTTAATTGATATTAATTGATGTAATATACCCTTACCCTATATTTAACTAACTAACTCTGTTAACTCTTGTGTTTTCCATTTTATTTTTGTTTGATTTTCAATTCAAAATCACCACCAACATCTTATCCCGATTTGTTCAAGGATAGATCCTTCACCCACATTTAATTGTTAGGAAAGGGAGAAAAAATGGCTTTGTTGGCTCATATTCGGTCTGCTGCTGTTTCACAGCCGGCTCTTCTTAGGCCACTAGGCAAAAGTTCTCTTTTATCAATATCTTGCCATACCAAGTATTTTCATTCGTCCTCTGAGCTCGATGCACGTGTCAAACTTTCCACAGCAGAGCTTGATCAGAAATGGAAGAACATTTGGGCTGATCGCCCTCCTCGTCTTGAAACTCCTCCCAAAACTTCATTACCAAAAGCCGATGAATCCAATCCCAAATATTACACTCTTTCGATGTTTCCATATCCCAGTGGAATGCTTCACATCGGTCATCTAAGAGTTTATACCATCACTGATACCATTGCGAAATATCGTCGGATGCGTGGTTACGATGTAATCAACCCAATGGGATGGGATGCTTTTGGACTCCCTGCTGAAAATGCTGCTACCGAGCGCGGAATTGATCCTGAGGTATGGACTTTAGACAACATCAAGAAGATGAAAAGCACAATGGATTGTATGTTTGCAGATTTCGACTGGGAACGTGAAGTCGTCACATGTTTACCTGAATACTACAAGCATACCCAAAAACTATTCTTGATGATGTACAATTCCAACATGGCATACCGTAAAAAGGCTCTGGTAAACTGGGATCCAGTTGACAAAACCGTTTTGGCAAACGAACAAGTTGATGCTGAAGGAAAATCATGGCGATCTGGCGCAGTTGTTGAAAAGAAATTACTTGAACAGTGGTTCTTGAAAATTACTGAATACGCTCCAGATCTTTTAAACGATCTTGGACTATTGAAAAACTGGCCAACTCGAGTCAAAACCATGCAAAAAAATTGGATCGGAAAGTCAACAGGTGCAAAAATCAATTTTCCTTTAAAATCTTCAACTGAATCAAAAAGCTTGGTAACCTTCACCACCCGCCCTGATACATTATTTGGTGTGCAATATGCCGCCGTTTCTCTAAACCATCCACTCACACAAAGTCTAGCAAAAAATGATGAAGCTCTTCTCCAGTTTTTAAAGACAGCAGAAACTTTGCCTGATGACACCAAAAAAGGCTATAAACTTCCAGGCGTTTTCATCGCAAATCCTCTCAACCCCACTAAATTTGATATTCCTGTTTTTGTGGCCCCATATGTGCTTGATACTTACGGCCACGGTGCTGTGATGGGCTGCCCTGGTCATGATATCCGTGATAATGCTTTTTGGAAGGAAAATATGCCTTTAAACGATGTCATAACTGTTATCGAGTCTCCAAAATCCGAAAATGCTGCTGATAGCAAGGATTTCGACAGCAACAGTGGCATTTATACTGGAAAAGAAGGAGCCTTGAACAGTTTATGTGGAAAATATGCAGGACTTCCTAGTGCAGAGGGTGGTAAACAAATTGTTCAAGATCTTTCAAAGGATGGACTTGTTCAATTTGACACCCAATGGAAATTGAGAGATTGGCTCATCAGTCGACAGAGATTTTGGGGCGCACCTATTCCAATTGTCCACTGTGACGACTGCGGTACTGTCCCAGTTCCAGACTCTGAGCTTCCCGTCTTGTTACCCAAAGGATTGAATGGTCCACTATCGACTAGTCCAGAGTTTGTTCATACAACGTGTCCAAGTTGCGGAAATGAACATGCCAAGAGAGATACTGATACCATGGACACGTTTATGGACTCTTCATGGTATTTCTTCCGCTACACTGACCCTACAAATCCAGACAAGATTTTCGACTACCAAAAGGCATCTGCCTTAATGCCAACCGATGTCTATTTTGGTGGTGTTGAGCACGCAATTCTTCATTTACTCTATAGTCGTTTTGTTTCTAAATTTCTTGCTAAAAATGGAAACTGGTCAGGTGGTGACATGAATGGTGAACCGATTAAACGATTGGTGACGCAAGGAATGGTTCACGGAAAAACAGCTGTTTGTCCAGACACTGGCAAGTTTTTAAAGCCTGGGGAAATAGAGTACAAAACTGGTGCTAAAAATGTGTTGGAACCTTTTGTTAAATCTACAGGAAAGCCCGCCACTGTTACATACGAAAAAATGTCAAAGTCCAAATATAACGGTGCCAGTCCAGAAGCTTGTATTGCAGCACATGGTGCCGATGCTACAAGAGCGCATATCTTATTTCAAGCTCCTGTGACAGATGTTTTGAACTGGAACGAAGGCCAGATTGTTGGAGTGGAAAGATGGCTTGGAAAAGTCTGGAATTTTACGACCACACTTATTGAAAAAGTTGAAAGCGAAAAGGCCTTGTTAACTGGAGAAGAGTCCGAGAGTTATGTTGAGGAAATTTTAACAAAGTCACGTAACCTTGATTACAAAAGCTTGAGCAAGCCAGAAAAGAAGCTGTGGGAAAATGTTCAAAAGACTGTCGGATCAGTGACATCTTCATTTCACGACTCCTTGTCGCTTAACACTGTGATTTCAGATTATATGAAACTCTCAAACGTTTTGCTGATAAGTGCGGATGACGGATTTTCCAAAGTTTCTTTGCCAGTCGCCTTATATTCTTTACAACAACTGTTGAAGATTATGGCCCCAGTGACACCAGTTAGTGCAGAAGATAATTGGGAATATATCCAGACAGTGATTCCGCTGAAAAATAGTCAAGATACAAAAGCCAGCACTTCGATCTTTTCTGAGTCATGGCCACTGGTTCAGCCCATTCCAGGTGCAGATCATGCCCGGTTTAGTGTTGTTATAGACGGTAAGCGAAGATTCACTTTGAATCTTCCAAAGTCCATGACTGGTAAGCAAGAAGAATTGCTTGCTGCCATTATGCAAACAAAGGATGGTAAAGAATGGTTGGAAGGTAAGACTTTAAGTAAAGTTGTCGCTCCAAACGGGTATGCAATTACCATCGAGACCAAGTGATTAAAAAATTTTCTTTGCTCATTGTTCAGGTATGGAAGGCATAGTTGTATATAGTCACTCATAAATAAATTTGTAAATACTTGTATATACACATGGCAAAAGTATGTTTTTATATCATGGAATACAGCCATAGATTATATTAAAAAACTTGAACTAGGTACTTCGAGATTGACGTCGACTACCCAATACTTTCAATGAACTAGTCAAAATTTCTTTGATATCAATGAACTGGTTTCGGCCAATTTCTTCCAAGAGTTTCTTCTTGAAAACTTTACTACTAATATTGAGTCCACCTTTCGCAGCATTGTTTGCAATAGATTCCGCATCTGGCGGACTATCCAAATATGATTTGAGTGGAGCATTCTGTTCCTCCAAACGCCTCCAAAACAAGGCCGTTTGCAGGCAAAAAATGGTGGAACAAGATAGAAAAAATATTTGATCCAAAATGATTTCGTTCTTTTCAGCTAGATTTTTCAAAGAAACAATTAACTGAGGATGCAGCTTAAGCAGTGAGGGTTGGGGCGTATTTTTTAAAAGACCCTCTTTGATATATATCAATGACCAGTTATTTACCCGTTCTTCTGCGTTTAAAAATGCCCGATTAAGCCAAAGACAATTGCAAACATCTAAGATCATTGACTGGGTCTCCATTTCGACCTTTTTGGGAGTTTTGGTATAGGGTAACCTCATTAAATATCGCCAATACCTTAGTAACTCACAGATTTTAGAAAGAACCACACCGGATTGAGACAAGAAAAAAAGGTAAAACAAATCAGAAGACATTGGTAAAACAATTGTATCATAAATCTCAGATTGAAACAAAGTAACCTTTTTGAAAAACGCAATTATACTCAAGGCAACAGAAGTATTATCTGGAAATTGTTCAACGGAAAACAATCCATAGTAGTCGACAAAAGTGCACATAATTTGAAGAGATTTAAATAACTCACTTCTTTTTCCGTAATTGTTTAAAAACCAAGTGTTTCTTGAAGGATCATCACTTTCGTATGCAGGAATAATGCCAAATTCTTGATAATGTTGAAAAATCAATTTCATTTTCCAATTACCAATGATCATTCCAAGTAATTCATAAACATAGGTATGTCGTGATGCGAAATTCGAATCCAGAATTCGACGAAGCGGACCTAAAATCTGAGTTTCTAGTACATTTGCAGATCTTAGTGGCAACAAAGAAATCAATTGCTTCATGATTTTGGAATGTGCGACACCATCCCAAACTGGAAGGTAACTGTATAGAAATTCTTCCGCACTTTCAGGCAGCTTCCGGGTATATAAATAAAATGTATGGATCTTTTCCAAATAAAATTGCAAAAAGGAGTTGTTGTTTATTTTGATAATAGCTGAGGGTGAACTCAAGGCCTTTGATGGGTTCGACGACTGGGGCACTACCTTAGAGATTACACCCAAGGATCGCCCACCATATCCATTTTCGTAGGTGTCATCGACAAAATCGCCGCCTGGAGTCTCAGAAGCCCATTGAACACAGTCGTATAACTGTTGTAGTAGCCAAGAATTAAGTCGACTCCATTCTTTAGCAGTGCCCTTGTATAACAAAAGCTGTAATAACATTCCATTAGTGTTTCCAAACACGGATCCAATTCTATCAGGAAATTTAAGTTTGTGGTATCCTAAAACAAATTCTTGTGTTCCCATTATATTTTCAATAGCTAAAGTCGGTAGATAAGGGGCTGGGCGAGTTTGCAATGTAGTTGAAACCTGAGGAATTTTCGTAGATGATGAGGAGTCGTTGGCATCGATTCTGGTAGACGGATCGGGTCTTTTTCGAGCTGATAAGTCTTCGCTATCCTTGCCTCGATACCTTTTGTTGTTTTTATTGAATAGTTGTTCATCTGCCTCTTCTTTTTGTTGTTGGTCATGAAAGTCACTATTATTAGACAGTGACTCGTGAATTTTACGAATCTGTAACTCCATCGACACATTTGGGTGGGAAAATACTCTTTCGGGATTTATTTGGGCAATGGCTCCACGAAAAATAAAAGGAGCGTATGACTTGTACAATTGCAAAAGGCCAATGATAACTGACGAATTTGGGAATCGGGTATAATACTCAACAAGAAGTTTACAGCGCCATGGAACAACCAAAGCCTGTGTAGTTGCTAAATAAAGTAACTGACACACATACGGACGTGTGCTCTCATATGGTATCTTTGTAAAAAGAATGGAATATAGTTTGGTAACAATTTGTGGATCAGCAAAAAACGGAAATACAACAATCAGCCATTTCAAAAAGGCAATGTGTAAAGACCTGTGAATCATTGGTTGCACGTTAGAACCAGGGGATTTATCCCTTTCATTAACAGGACCGTATGAAAGATTTAAAATGATAACCACTATTTTAGAGGGTATCAGATTTCGTGGATAAAGATAATCGCGTATTATCGCGTTTCGAAGTGGAATTGGGATTTTGGAACTTGATGAGACCAAAATCTGTACAAGGCGAAGGAGACTTTCGGATGATAGTCCGTAATTAGGAGCATATTCAGCTAAAATTGAAAAGGCGGACTTCAATTCATCAGCATCTCTTTGTATCGCATCTAATCAACATGAAAGGTATTAGAGTCCGAATATTGACGTGAATCGAATATCAAACAAAAAAACGAATAAAGAAACGTACAAGATGCAATAATTTGAATAGCTCTATCAATATTGGAATCAATAGTTTGAAGATCTGAATTCATCACAGGCCTAAAATCTAAAAATCGCCGAAAAATTGGGCAGCTTGTTTGTTTTGTTCATTAAACTTGGTGACGGGAAAATATACTTATTTTGCACGTGATTATCTTCTCCAACATTATAATTAGGGTTAACCAAGTAAGATTCACACAAGAACCGAAAATCGCATTTGTTGAATACTGTTATATTTACAAAAACCTAATATCAATATCAGTCCTTGTAGATTGACAATATCTATTGATTTTAAGACAATTTTATACAGTTTGAAAGTTTAGTCTTTAAAAAGAATTACGTCGGATCGCCAGCTAGAAATGGATGGGATTCTTAAAATCCACATGCTGTCAATGGCACAAGCATCTGATAGAAATCATGAATGTGCATTTGTTGTTTTTAAATCTATTTTTTTAATTCAAAAAGATACTTGAAAGATTAGTGATTGAGCCGATGTTAACAGCTTGAGGTTTGTTTCTCAACAGAGCCCATTTATCACAGTCGTTCAGCCAGCTTTAAATATAAAAATCATGAAGCTGTATTGATTAATGCCATTTGATATAAACAAATTATTGATAAATCTATAAAAATATGAAGCAGTAAACCGTTTCTTTGACTGTTGTTATAGTAAAATCATTCATCTTTAGCCAGTATCTTTCAGAAAAAAAGAATAAGACAAATGAATAAATAACCATCTTCCTAGGCTCAGTTTTCAATTGCCAAAGTAAAAATGCACATTGTAGTGGCTCGATATGGTTTTAATCTAGCGAAAATTTGAACAGAAGTACAAACTGGACTTTATACAATTTTGGAACACAGAAAGCTCGATATCCGACCGAGAAGTGTTTATATGTATCAACTAAAACATCCAAAGACTTGGTTTGCTTAGTTCACAAAAGTGAGTAAAACCAGTTCAGAAGTATTATTTTATCAGGAGATTTTTAATCCTCATTGGAGAACAATCCATTTAACACTCACAAGTTCAGGAAAGCTGAATTAAAATAACTAGGCTGAGTTTATGAACAAGAGAAGCTCACATGTAAAGAAATTAGAAATATCGAATAAATAATGAAACCAAATCTATATCAAAGTGAATACGAGACAATCACAAGTACCCGATTTGGTCTATTGGAACTTTTTCACTTTCCTTCTAGCTTGATTCAGTCTAGCATTGCTTGAGTGAATTTCATTGTCCAAGTCATCCAAAGCTTTGTTTTGAAACTCCAGTTCTTCGTAAATTTGTTGGCCCAAATCTCGCTGTGTTCTCAAAGTCTTGCGCAAACCTTCAATTGTTTGGTCCTGCGATTGCATTTCGTCTTCATGCATTTGTAAAAGACCTGCGTTGTTTAGTTGGCGAGTCTTGTCTGTTTCTCCACCAGAACCCAAAACTCGCCGGCCAGATGTGATATTCTTGCCAAACAATTTAGATGGAAGTGAAGAGTTACGCTGCAATAGGAAAAGAAAATGTTAAGATATTAGACTCGACTTCATATGGGAGCAAATTGAAATAGACAATGCATACCTTGCTGCTAATTGAATTATTTGAATAATTGTTGCCCACACCATCTGTATTAGTAGATTCTCCTCCAATACTATTCATAATCCATGTCTTGCGGGTACCGTCGATCTGAACCAAGGCCTTGGAAAGATCCTGGACAATATTTCGTCGTCTCATATATTCTCCTTCACCTAATTTATTATCGCCAACAAGCGAACCTTCCAACTCTTGAAGTTTAGACCTGGCTTTTACCTGCAACTTACGTTCTTCTGCAGAAACTGCGGAACTCGGCAATAGTGCTCCAGGAACAGACGCACCTTTAATTTGATGAATCATGGCTCTGACTTCGGCAACAGCTTTTGCCCACTCGGTTGCGTTTTGTAAATTAATATCAGAGCCCCTGTTCCGGGCTTCTGCGCGAATGTGTTTGGAGGTTTCTAAGAACTTTGATACAGCCAACGAATCTCTCCATTCATCCAATTTCAAAACTCCTCTTAGATAAAGCTCGAGTCGACGCCTCCTTTCTTTTAAAAAATCTTCATTGTTATTTCCTATCCACTTTTTCTGTGGGAACTGTATAGGAGAACGTTCGCCTATCTCATGCTCAATGTCCTGACTGAATGTGGCAAACTCTGAATATCGTTTTTTTATGATATATGAAGTATGGCCAGGTAACGAAACATGAATGGTATAATGAACTGGACTTCCTTGACTATAGCTTGGTATCGATATTTCCATGATATGTGTTCAATATATATAGTTGAATAGCGGAAAGATGAAATATTAATTCGTTTATGTCCATGGAATGAAAAGCAAAACGGCTGATTAAGTCATTTTTTCATCACGTGAAAGAAATTTATATAACGTGACCTGGTGATCTGATCGTAAACGTGATTTACACTACTTCGAGAACCCCTTTAACAAGTTTTCAAGAATTTACCAATAAAACAAAAGCTTTGCTCGAGCATCACAGTCACCAAGCTTCCCAACCAACCAAGTAAGTATTGGTTCCAAATTTTTCTGCAAGCTGATTCCGACTATTTGCCGGTTCATGGCTTGAATTATAGTTGATACACATTCTAATATTTAAAACTAACAGCTTAATTTTGTTTTACTCTTACAATGGCTTCTATAGTTAGAATGGCAGGTCGTCCTATTGTTGTTTCTGGTCCTTCGGGCACCGGAAAGTCTACTCTTTTGAAAAAGCTTTTTGCAGAATATCCAGACAAGTTTGGTTTTTCTGTTTCTCGTATGTGAATCTTTATCAACCATGGGGTTTTATTCAAATAAAAACAATAATAATGATCAAACCACAATTGAAATATCTAACTTTTAAATTATCATTTTGTTATTAAGATACCACAAGAAAGCCTAGACCTGGTGAGGAAAATGGAAAGGATTACAACTTTGTTTCTGTCGATGACTTCAAGACAATTATTGACAAAGCTGGTTTCATTGAATGGGCCCAGTTCAGTGGTAACTACTATGGTACCTCCATTGCCGCTGTTCACGATGTCGCTAACAAGTTGCAAAAGACTTGTATTTTGGATATCGATATGCAAGGCGTCAAGATTGTGAAAGAAAAGGAAGATCTCAATCCTAGATTTTTGTTTATTTCTCCTCCTTCAATCGAAGACCTTAGATCAAGATTAGAAGGTAGAGGTACCGAGTCTAAAGAATCTTTGGAGAAGAGATTAAAACAAGCTGAGCTCGAATTGGAATATTCCAAGCAAGATGGTGCTCATGATAAAATAATTGTCAATGATGATCTCGACAAGGCCTATGCCGAATTGAAGGAATTCATGTTGGCCGAAAACTAATTCATTTTTGGTCATGGATGTTGAAATAATTAACTGAAAATGTATACCACAAAACCCGAGATAATAACTGCCTTTTTCTTTGTTTTTTTTTGTTTTTTCTTATACTTTTTTTCAGGTGTATTTACGTATAATGCTGTATTGCTGGGTTACGGTAATTGACTCTTTTTGTACTTTTATTTTAATCTTTTTCAACAATTCACAAGCGGTTTGAAAATCGGGTAAATTTGATTAATGCTAATACAAATTAATAATTATGACAAGAGTAATGATGGAAGAACCAATTTAAAAGTGTTACAATGATTTCACCTGTTTCGGAAATGCATCTTTGCTGCTTAGCACTAATGTTTGTCGTTCTCTTGAAATATATCCCTTCATTCTACCATGATAAATCATGTTGGCCAAGTAACATTCGACCTGATAACTGCTGACATCTTGAGCATTGAATCCAAAATATGATAGGCCGGTTACTTCCGACGATTCAGTTTTTGTCACATAACCAATCCCTTTATCGTCTTCTTCTTTCTCTTTTTGCTCTTTCGAATCCTTTTCTGATTCGGTATCATTTTCATGTGAAACACCTGTGCTATCCTTTTTTATTTCTTTCAGGGCTTTGTTCAATATTTCGTCAGAAACTTTCCCCGAAATAGCCAGTGCTTTTGAGAATACATCAATTCCCATCCTCGTAGGTTTTTCCATGATTATATAAACCTTTTTAAATAGGCGAGTATATATCATTTCTTGAATTCGTTCAATCGCCAGGTAAATATATTTTCGCACAAAGATTTTGCGTCGCTGGAGCACAACAAGGTTGAACTGATGAATATTACCTGCTAAAAATGCGTCAAACATATCTTTGTAAAGATATGTCAGGACTGGATATTTCACATTTTTCTCTGGGCCCTTACTAGGTCCTAACAAATATGTGCCGGGAGTTCTTTTAGTGACAAGGAACATTGAAGGAATCAGATACATGAGAAGAAGCTCTTGATTTCTATGACTTGATTTGTGGCATTCGCTCAACGCTTTTGTCAGATCTTCCGTAGCAGTTAAATATTCTTCGTCCATGAAATGCAAGACTCCACTATAAAACAAGAAAGTAACAATGTGTGATTTAGGGTATCGATCCAAAGCAGGCAAGTCTGCTTTTTTAGATTTCAAAACTTTCAAGACACTCTTAGCAAGTGAACGGGTATTTAGTTTGAAATATATCTTAAAGAGTTCGCCAACAAAATAGTATACGCCCCATTTTTTGAACTTTTCAGGATTAGTACTACGGTCGTTAAGACAAATGGTAAATGAACGGTTAATTGTCCGGGTAGCTGCTTCTAAATTTTCCGAATACTGATCTCTAATTTTTACGCGTTTCTTTACCGGGCCTTCTTGCTTAGCTTCTTTTTTAGATTTTGAAGATTGTGAATCAGCCTGAAGCAATGAGCATATGTGTCCAAGTTAGAAAAACAAGCCAAAACAACTGGAAAGAAAAAAAAACATACCATCATTGAAAGCTGGCGCAATTCCTTCGCTGCAAGATACATTATAGGAAGAATCCAGTTATCAGTTCGTTCGGCAGCTTTGTTGATTGCCCTATATGATCTGTTAGTTAATTGTGTTCAATATTGAAGTCTTCTCGACCACATACATCAAAAGATGGTTCTGTGCGACATATGCCTTTTGTAGATCCTGATATTTGGCAACTTGCTCAGCAACTCTCCAATGACAAACTGCAATTTCGGCCCATTGCTCGTTCACAACTAGTCGGCGGATATCATTATTAACCGAAACTTCATTCGTAAAGTTTCCAAGTTCAATCAAATTTGGATTGGTTATGGAAATTAATTTAGCAACCGCGTTTCCATCTTGCCTTCCGAAAGCAGCATTCAACCTTCCAACAAAATGAGCCATTGGAGTTTTATGATTTTCCTGTACGGTGTATTCTCTGTGCAAAAAAAAAAAAAAACAATACTTTTGTGTATAGGCAATGTATTTCACGAGGAAAAAAAAAAAAAAAATAGACCAAACCCTATAAAAGTTCAGTTGTATCTATGCATTGGTCAGCTGATCATCGTATTTAAAAACCAGAAAGCCATTATAGATTATCAGCCATTGGGTATTTCATGTAAATTATAGATATACAAAGCTCCAGAAGTTTATGAACTACATGAACAAACAGAATCTCTGATATTGGCAGGGACTTCACCTGTAAATCTCATCTCGTCGACAACATTTCTACCCCACGACTCTTCAAATGGATTTAGTGCCATGTGTAAGACGTCATCAAGCAATTTAATTCCATCACCATCCTCATGCTCATTGTTGCCTTGTTTCAAACCTTGAGCTACTTCAAGTCTTTCAATAACTTCCTGAAGAATCCAGTTCTTTAGCACAAATTTGGGATTGACGCTGTTCATCTGCTTTCTGCGTGATTCATCATCTGTATTGTTTTCCTTAATCAATCGCTGACGATATATTTTCACCCATTCAACAAACTTTTTGATACTATCATCTTTATCAACAGTGACAAAAGTTCCTTTTTTTGCTGGGTAAAACTCATTCAAGTCCGAAACCAATATATTTTCGTCAAGTAAGTCGTTGGTTTTTTCGTGACCCTCAGAAAACAATGTAAGTTCGCCGAGTTTTCTGAAAGACTGGTTAAAATCTAAGCCCGCTTCTTGCAATATTTCCAAAAATGGCCGAAATATATCGTCATCATCTGATGATTCAAGTGTCTTTAATCCAAACCTCTTTTGGAATCCATTGTCAAGGGTAGATTTATAGATTTTCTTGTATTCGTCCTGTGCAATTTGAATTACCATTACTGCATTTTTTTGCACTTCCTCACTATATTTGAGATTCAGGTATCCATCATCGCCAAAAAAGTCAGGTTTTTCAAGATTTTCGCCAGCACCCAAGTAAATACCTAAATCTTCGCCCAACTTCAGTAAATTCCACCACATAGCTGCAGGGACATATCTGTATGAATACATAAGCTGTTGGTCGTCATGATTAGGTGTATATGATTGGTCAAATGTGTCCATAAAAGCAAATGGGCCATAATCAATAGACAATCCATATATGGAAGTGTTGTCGGTATTCAACACACCATTCAAAAACCCGTACAATTGGCAACGACCCATCAAGTACGCATTCCGTTTGACGACTTCTCGATAAAATCTGACGTACAAACTATTTCTGATGGCTTCCAACTGTTGTTGAGACGGTTGATGCTTTTCAGAGCTGGAACCTTCTGTAATTTCCTCGAGAGCTTTTGTTTCCTGTTCTGGCAAGTGTGCAGCCACCAGGTTATCAACGCCGCCGTAGACCTTTTCAATAACGTAGTCGGCCAACTTTTTAACATGCTCTCCCTTATTTTGGCGACGGGCATAGTTAAAAGTTCCCAGTCTAACCCAAGTCTCAGCCATTCTTGCTACAACTGCACATGTTTCAAACCGCTCTCGTCTTGCTTCAGTATCAGGTAAAGAGGTAATAGCTAATGCACGGGATGTCGGAATACCCAAAGCATTTACTGCCTCGGAGCCCAAAAACTCCCTGATACTAGACCGAAATACAGCTTTGCCATCAGCGAATCTCGAATACGGTGTGAGACCAGCACCTTTAAGCTGGACCTCATATTTGTGGTTTGTGTCAGGATTTGTTGCTTCAAACAAATTGACTACTCGACCGTCACCCAATTGGCCAGCCCAAACACCGAATTGGAAACCGGCGTATGCTTGAGCATACGGATACGGTTTTTCATAGTACTCTTTCCCCGAGACTATATCCTGAAATTTTTGAGTTTGTGGTTCGGTAGGTAATAGTCCCAAATCGTAAACAGCTGCAGGAGATGACGTCAAATATTTATAAGTATCGCGACGCTCTGGAGCCAACCATGAAAACAACCCATCGACCAAAATTCTGTCTTTTCGAATAAGTGTTTCTGGTGCAGCCTTGGAAATTTCAGGAGATGGCAAAAGACTATCAGGTGGAAGACATTCAGTGAATGAAGAAGATTTAGTGAGGTTATCCAATGTCGATAATTGACGTGAATTGGTGGGGGCACTGATTGACATTGTAGCTTTCAACCAATTGTTTGATTTGATGAACAAAGATTTGGATGTTTGAGAGCTGACCGATTTCCCAATTATACGTGAAAAAGTCATTTAAAACAATGTAAATACTACTTATTCAAATGTATTTATAAGTTTGGAAAGAAATTGTTTACTGTCCAAACAAAAATCCAACTTGAAGTGAATTGTTAGAGATCAAGTTTTATTCTGGGGAACATTTTCTTTAAAAGGTTATCAACGATTTGACTTGTAATGTAATGTGTTACATATTCTGTATTATATATACAAAAGCAACCATGCAAACTTTATTTAAGTCTGCTAATTTTAAGACATACACAATAACACATGATAAACAAAACATCACGTGATTACTTATCATCATGCCGGAACTTCAAAGATAGTCGATTTATAACATTAAACGGAGTGGTAAATCTCAAATTTTTTTGTTTGTAGAGTTTTAATTCATCTTTTTCAATTTCTTTTATTCTCTTGGAAACATATCATCCAGTGTATCATTGGTAACAAAGTTGAAACAAACATTCTTCTCCTACATTACATAACATACGAACTGACTTGAATGTCGTGGACAACCACAGTTTCTAAAAGTATAAATAGCGACCGAATTCCTCCTACTTCCTTACAATTTTAGTATTGAAACACTTTTCTATCTCGTTTATATAAATACTGACGTTGCACTCTTTTAGGTCGGCTTTTATTGATATGCTGGAATTTTATTCTTCCTTCAACAACAATAATTATGAAAAGGAATTAATTCGTTTTTCTGATCGACCACTTACAAGTGATATAACTCAATTTTTAGATTTGTTTTTTTCTCTGGATTTTCGACAAGTAAGGAGTTCCATAAGGACACATGGAGTCAATTATGGACATGGATTTGCATTATCTAGTTACTACCATCTTCTTAAATTTTATAAAGTTCCTTATAACGATGCAACGTATATCAGTGTCTTGAATTGTCCGGAACAAGCCTGCAACATTATTCTTTTGAATATTGCCACTGCTGTAATGTTTATTTATCTATCCTTTCCGGTTTGCCCCACTCCTAACGATAAGTTTCCAAGGCTTGACCAAAAAAGATTGACGTCTTCAATTATTGGTCAGTATAAATATTTTTCTGCATTAAAATCAGCTTTGTTAAATTTCAATTTCGCACCTTATCCGCATAGGAATGTGCAAATTCCAGTTGAATTAATTATGGAGATCAGCACTCAGGAGGTAATTGCGAAAATCTATCACTATGAGTGCCTCATACTTAGAAGCCCTCACCCTAGAAGTGGTTCGTTAATACGCCAGGATATCTTATACCAGATTTCTACCACATTTAAATCATTACCACCAACTGAATTGACTGCAAACCGTCAAATGAAGTTAATGTTATATTTGGATGGAAATTTTGGCCAAAACCCGGCTATTTCATCTCTTTTAATGATATTGAGTAGAGACTTTCCGTATGAATCTTTTCTGATGGTATTAAATCGTTTTCTTTTTTCAAATTATGAGATTCTAAAAAGTTTGAATCGTGGATATTTCAACGAAATCTGTTATGGAAAACCTGCTATCTCTTGGGATGTATCTCAACTACCAGCTGTACATCCACAACAGTCTATCATTCAATCTCAATCCCAGCTTCAATTTCGATCACAAAAACCGGTACCTCATGGTTTAGTACTTCTACCAGAGCAAGAAAAGTCAAACATGCGTATACACCAGACGCAGTATAACTCGACAAATACTTCAGTCAAAAAGTTGAAAGTGACATCAGATAGCCACCATCAAAATTTTTCTTCCTCTTTGAAGAATGTAAATATTGCTAAATTAGTTGGCCACTCTCATAATTCAAACTCGTTGAAGCGTAAACACCACCAATATACCAACGAGATACACACGTATGTATATAATGGACTTGTAGATTTATATAGTTGCCTTTCAGCCAGATTTCTGCACTTAGTATACTAACACTACCGATTACCATTCAATCGTGTTCAGCAACTCCACCTCTCAGAAATCGATTAGCATCTGTGCCGACTTAGTATCAGCTGGAAACTCCTCTGAAAGTAGCACTGTTGGAAACCTTAATTTAGGTTTGTTTAAGAAACGAAAACTTTTTCCCAACCAACACGATGGATCCAAAGGGAAGCAAACAAATAATACATCGACATCTGATGTTGCTGCACCCCTGAAAGTTCCTTATTATCTTCTCAATATTCCTTACCCTAAAGGTGTACAATTTAGTAAGCAGATGTGGAACAGTCTCAATTCTGCAATTTATTTTCTACACATGAAATCCAAATATAAGGATATTCCGGTTAATATCTTGCAGGCAATGCATGAAGGTGTTGCCGATTGTTTAGCTGAAAAACCTGATTTACTAAAACCTGCCCTATACAAGGAAATAGTGAGATCATTTAGTGTCAGATTGAGTGAGCTTTGTGAAAGATTCTTACTTCAGAACAAAACTACCAACAATTCTAAAAGCAGGCAAGAAATAGGGTTTCTGACAAGCGAAATTAAAGAAAAATTTGAGAGAGACATTTCGACAACTACTTCATGCCCTGTACAAAAACCGACACATGATATACCAATGAGTAAGAACGTATCAGCTTCAGATTTGGATAAATCCAATTCAAAAACAATGGAGCAGAATGTAGGCCAAAACGCGACCAGCACGCCTAGGCCTAAAGTAACTTGTTCAATTATTAACAATGGACCTGAGGAGACTCAAAAAAGTAGCCAAGGAAGTACCACATCAATTACTGACGTTGACAGCAGAATGCTGAAAGCAGAACCCGACGAGGATATGCAAAGTGAAATAATGGGAAGTATTGTTACACAAGAAATATCGGCTCCAATTAGTTGCTCCCTTGAAAATGAACAAGGGTCTCAACTCCCAACCCTCTCACTGCACTCTGAACACCCAAATAATGATAAATTTCGTCAGATTGGAGGTTCAAATCTATCTCTCAGGGCCGCCCTACTACTATCCAAAAAAGCAAATTCTTTTCAGAAATCTAGTCTGACTGACAAATTTTATGTTTCCTACATCAACGTTTCGTGCAAGGAATTAATAAACGTCATGATTCCCGAGCAGGTCGAAACAATGTTGTTACAGAAGAACTTTGAAATATCCTATCATCAGTTACAAAAGTTATCGCTTAACAATGTGTTTAAATCTGTTTTCTTAAACTCTGTTCCCAAACAGAAGGAGGTATATACAGCTGATAAAACAGGTGATTTGATTCAGATTTGTAAGGCGATTGAGTTATGTTTGGTTGCTCATGCCTTTTCCAAAACAAATCGATATTCCAAACGTATTAAAAAGTTACTGTCGTGTTTTGATCGCGATGTAGCAAATATGGAAAAAGATCGTGGCCAAACTCTACTTCCAATGACATCTTTGCATGAAGTCGTCAAAAGAGCAGAAGAAATTTCGAAAACCCCCATCACTAAATACAGTTTGACGAGGGATTGATTTGTGTTGATTGATATCCGTCGCGAGGCGTTCAAGCAAGACTTGGTATCTAGTAGACTTAGTAGTGTTCATAGCGAATAACGATTTAAGTGAAAGTAGTAGTAATTGATGATTGGCTTGATAGAGTCAACTCGTTAGGACAGTGTTGACTATTCACCCCTCGTATTGTGGTTAATCACTGTAACGTCGCCGTTAATTTCCAGTTTGCGCAAGACTATATTACATTAATATATTACATCTAGTGTCTTACTTTTAGTGTGATGTTACCCTGACAGAATTACACTACCTGGTAATGTGTTTAGACGTAAAGTCTCACATATGATAGGAAATCATAAACTGCTCCATGATCTCCATGTACGGGGTTGCCTTCATAGTTATTCCATGAGGGACAATTTTGATAGGACCTAGTCCCTGACCTGATATAGCGCCCCAGTAACCAACATAGGTGCTCTCGGGGTATCAGTCGTATGTGTCATCTCAGGGGCCAATTGTTCATCAGCTCGATGTTAGGGAAGAATATGGTCTGGCACCGAGCCGAGGAATCGGCCCGACTCGGCGCCAATCTTCGGAGGTCCAATCAACATGGGCCCTGGCCCATTCGAGTCGGGCTCGGCATTGCTTTGGGTCGAGTAAATGTACTCTCACAGTAGGGTGTCGTTCAATCTCGGCTTCCTTCAATACTCGGCACACGGTGCCTGTGCAAAAAGGCCGCACCCCACAACCATACTCAGCTAGCTCTTTGAGTGTTTGGCTGGGATTCTTCCGGGCGTTTCGGATGACAGCTGATTTTTCCTTTCTATTCAATCCAGTCGTCATTTCACGTCGGTTTGGGGTGCCTAGCGTTGCACTCCCGTCAGCTATATGCCTTTTAATCAACCTCGTCACTGAAATTCGGTTCATGTTTCACCTCCTGGCAATTTCAGAGTAGCTCAATCCCTCTTTCCTGAGGGCGAGAAGTGGTAAATTTTCTTCTAGTTTAAATTCATGTCTTGTCATATTAAATAATCTAATTTGGCTGGGCTCTCCGAATAAAAGTGTCGGGTTACATGTTGATGGAAAATGTCAAAAAAAAAGAAAGTTATATCCAGCACCCCATCACATCACTTGATGTCTATAATTGTACTTATGCTTGGTTATGGCAATCAGTTGTGCCAACAGAGCTCTGGTCCAAACCTGTGTGACAATGTAGTGACTTGCACGTATTCATTATTATAAGAGTGTACCTTACAAGGTATTTCACTGTATTGGAGATCATAATCAAACCAATCGTCAGATCGTTTGATATCTGATTTGAAAAACGTTGACATAAGAACCAGCGATTTATAAGCTTACTTCTAAAGGATCATTGCTATTGACTTTCATTTCGACGTTACAAACGGGGTATCTACAATTTTGTATCGTCTTTGTCGAGTACCCATGATTATATTTCTCAAGTATTTGTGATTCTAACTCAATCATTCAAATAATTCAGAAAGAGTTGTGCCAATAAAGCATAATAAAAATGGTAAACACCAATTACTGATGAAAACATTTCGAGTGACAATGGCTATTTATTATCCATAATTAAATAAGAAACCGAAAACTGAATCATCAGCAGCAGTCTTGAGCCGTTGAAAAGAATAAACAAATAAACATCTAAAAACAAGAGAAATATAGACTCATCAGAAAAGATCAATTCTATAATTTTATTAATATTTTTTTAAAACTAAATTTACAATCTATTGCTTTCGAGGCAAATTGAAAGTCAAAATGCCGTTTTTTCCATTTTTTATTTTTATCCATCTTCCATTTCTAAGTTCTTTAGAAACAGCTGCAACAACAGTATAATTTTCTCTACCTTTGGGCCCGTATTCAGCAACACTGATTTTATTGATTACACCCAAACCTGGCAAATTGCTATTGTACTTTTTGTTTTTCTTGGGTTTATGTTTTTGGGTATTTTGCTTTGTAGAGCTGGATGATTGGGAAGTTTGTTTAGATGCTTCAGACTTTGTTTCTCCATCTTGTAAAGTGCTTGAATTTGATAACGATCCATCGTAACCAGGGACTTTGACTTCGCCTGCTAGCTCAAAGCTCTTAAGGTCTTGCGTCAATTTCCAGATCTTTATAGTGCCGTCCCAGGAGCCAGAAAAGAAAATATCAGTAAAAGGAACAGCAGTGAGAGCAGTAATAGCGCGTGGAATTCTAGGTGGAATTTCTATTTTGGCATCTTTGGCCGTTTCGGCTGATGCTTGTTGAGGTGTCAATGCATTGTCTTTACCGTGTGCTTCTCTTACCACTGCGAGTGGTCGGCGACGAGTTACACTCCATAGCGAAATATTGCCGTTATCACTACCAGTCAAAAAGTGAGAATCATCAATCATCGCACAGGTATCAATAGAACCTTCCAACATGATATTTTCTATTTCAGACGTTTCATTGTTTTCGTTTTCTTCAATCCGTCTTTCTTTTGCTTCTCTTACTTTTTTAATAATTTTTTCAGAGTCGCCACCTCTAAAAGTTAGTCGAGTTTCGTCATTAATTTTCCATACGAGTGCTGTTCGGTCTCTAGAACCAACCGTTAAACACCGTTCCTGTCCCAATGCACTGATATCGGCAACAGCATCTTGGTGACCAAACAATGTTTCTGTTTGTGCCAGATGGTGAATGTTAAAGATTCGAACAATGAGATCCGAACAACCAGCGTATAAATCGGCTCCATTATGGGCACCTCGTCTGAAGGTTAAGCCGGTTACGGTGACAGGTTTGTTACCAACTTTGATGGGAATTGCTTTGACAGGAGCTAGGTTTTCCGCTGTCCAAACCATAATTCTTTTATCTTTTCCAGCAGTTGCAATATGCTTTCCGTCGGGCGACGCAGCGACACACAAAATTTCGTCAACATGTCCATTATAAGATTCGTCAGTCTTTCCCACACGACGGTTTCCACGAACATACTTTAATAATTTCGGACGTTGGTTTGATTTCGAGCAATTGGTTATGTCCCATTTCGCAAGGTATAGGTCTTTTGTAACGGTATACGCGTATGGGTAATAGATAGCAACGCTATTAACACCGTAGCTTTTTAAGTGATTAAACTGAGGATGGATACTGTCAAGGGATGACGGGAAAGTGTTGGAAACGAATTTATAAACTGATCCTTGCTCTTCAGCAATATCTTGTTGTAATCTATTTGAAATGAGTTCACGATCGAGATCGGCAGCATCAAAACCTTCGACTTCGGCTATATCAAAGAATAAAAATCAAATATTAGACATGTTCGTTAAATAATGACAAATAAAGCAACAACTTACCCATTTCTTCATGAATGTTTTCTAAGTATTGTTTAGCTAATCTTCGACGCTTGTCGGCTGCAGTTTCTTTTTCGTCCTCATCACTATCAGTACCGTCGAGACTTTCGACATCACTTTCAGAATTGATTTCTTCAGCCATATCGTCACTATCACTAGGTATTTCCTCGTCCGTCTGTTCTGTACTCTGTCCCTTTTGTGTGGTAGACTTATTATTGATATTAGCAGCTCGCGACTTTGATTTAGGAACTACCGAAGTAGTACGTTTGCGCTTTTTGTTATTTGGGTTTGTAAAAAACTTGTCGGCCATTGTTATAAAACTTTGCAAGAGTGTAAACTAAATCGATTTCAACGATGACACCAAAATTAACAGAACTAGGTTCCACTAAAAAATATGGTACAATAGTCTTGTGAAGGAAAAAAAAAAGATCGATTGTTGACAACCGGTTGTGTTGGAAAATTTGTTTATGAAAAAAAAAATTTTTTTTTAAAAAAAATTGTGCTTATATCAGCCTGATCACATGACCACCAAATTGTGCCTTTGGAACAGAAACACAATTGTATTCTAATTACCCAAGACGTCAAAGTCTGTAAAAGGCAAAATTTTGATAGAAAAGATACCCTCAAAAATGATTTTAGAATTTAGAAAAGTGTATTTGCTTGAAATTGACTGATGTGGACGTCAATAGCTATTGAATTTCAAGCAAAAATGACCCTATATTTGCAAATCTAAAGTTAGGTACGTAACATTTAGGGAATTTATATGTAAATTAATTGACAATTCTAGTTCATTTAAGGTATTTTAAACGTTTCTATTCATGCTTATCGATACTTCGGAGATGATTGGCTAATTGGTTTCATATATTGGGCTCCGCAGAGCCACTCGAGAAACATTTACTAACATAAATATTCAGTACTTCAGCATATTACTGTTAATTTGATCAAACAGAACAGTTGAAAGATCTTTTCTTTTAATGGCTACGTTCAATTGTATTTGGTCCTGTATTTAAAGATTTTATACCTGTAAATATTGGACGCACAGCCGTGCAATCTGAATATTTCCTGAAACGGATTTACAAATGTGTCTCTCATTTTTCCCAAAAAGTAACTCTCATTCAAAACTATAAACAAAAATTAAAATAAAAAAGCAGAAACCTTCATTTCAGCTCAAGAAGATTCAAAATATGTAGACGAGCGCAAACTTTAAGACTTAAGCTGATGTCATGTGTTTTGCTTTGGTGTGATTTATTAACAAATCCCTGACTCGATTGAGATTAACCAATTAATCATGCACTTGCTCTATTCTATTTTATTTGTTTTTTTAAATCCCTATCGATATCTTAAATGCGCTAAACTATTTTTTTCCTTCTATTCTCTTTTTAATCTTTTATATATCACCGGTTTTTTTGTTCTGTCACCTCATGGCTTCTTTTACAAACTCTCCTTCTTTGAATTGGCATGGTCCCGAGCCGGTATATCGGCGCCATAATCGCAAAAAGTCGTCACAGATTCTTATAGAGCCTTCTGGATTACCTGCTAATTATGTTCCTATGTCACCCACATTAGTTGTTCCTCATGGGCTAGAGTCTGTTCTTTTTTCTAATCCTCCCAACTCTGCTAAAGACCAAAGCTATTCCCAGATAACTTCTAACCTTCACTCGCAACCTCCTTCTCTTGTAGTTCCAACATCAAGAGATAATATTTCACCTGCTCATATGAAACAATCTGGCCATGCTAGAGCTTCTTCCCTACAGTTTGATTTTGGAAGTTCCAAGCCCATGAATTTGAACCAACCAAGTCACATTAAGCTACTACCTACAGATTTGAAGCTTGATTCAAGTATCGGTAGCCTGTATCCTACTCTTGACTCTCCTCCAAAAACACCTATATTTTCACGATCTCCATCGTTTCATTCAAGAAACAGAAGCAGATCCTCTTCTATTGCCTCCATGCCTTTAACTCCAACGGTTCCTATACTTCCTTCTCCGCGGCCTCCTGTGATCTCTACTTCACCCGAGCCGCAAGCCTATGCTATGGTATTGTATGGCATTACATCTCTGATTGCTAGTCATGTAATCTCTAAAATGTTTAGCTTTATTCTAAATCAAGCAATTCTTCGCATGATAGGGCCCATTAACTTTGGGGAATCTTTTCAACTTGAACTTCTTGTCCACACAATTTTGTTTTTCTCCCGCGAAGCTGGGCGGCTCGCAACTCAACGCCAATCGCTTTTTAGAAAAAGTCCAGATATTTATCGTTTTGGAGGCGGAGTTGTCGCCAACACAGTTTCAGGAACTAGTCAGGAGGTAGTTAACATGGGTTTTGTATCCGTTGCAGTCGGAATCCCGGTGTCTATTTTCTTGAGTGGCTTATATTATAAATTCAATCCCAGTCCGTCACCTAACCATTTAATTGCAATGGGAATTTCTGTTTGTGCTGCATTTATCGAACTGTTTTCTGAACCGACCTTCCTTTTATTTCAATTGAAACTCAAGTTTGGTCAAAGAGCTATGTTCCAATCAATTGCTGTTGGGTTTAACTGTTTAGTCACTTTTGTTTTAACCCTTCTTTCGTCAAGACTGGTATATGCACACGAACATTATTTCCTAATCACGTTTGCTATCGGGAAATTGGCATATGCTTCGGCTATAACTGCTATGTATATTTATTCTGGAATTAAAGAAGGTCGTTCTGGTCAGTATCAAGTGTTGTTTCGTCAGCCTGTTTGGAACCAAGAAACTACACTTGATGTGCAATCCTATCTCAACTCTGACACAAAAGCTCTCGCAAGTTCCTTTTGGGTTCAAAACTTTTTCAAATATTTTTTCTCCGAAGGGGCCAAACTTTTGATCACAGTACTACTTCCTGTGACGGATCAAGGTCTTTATGCAATTTTGGAGAATTATGGATCCATAATTGCGTGGTTGGTATTTTTTCCTATTGAAGAGACAGTTATCAGTGTTTTTTCAAAGCTTCTTTCAAAGAAAAGTTCTGGATTGGCTCACTGTACTGTCATTTTTGCTTCTTTACTGCGGTTATATATATATATTTCACTTTTTATCATAACTTTTATTCCAGTTCTTGATACTCGCACCCTACAACTATTTGTTTCCTCAAAATGGCTTTCACCTGAAACTTATCTTCCTTTCGCAGCATACACTGTATATATCCCATTTTCTGCAATTAATGGAGCTCTTGAAGCCTTCATTCAATCTGTCGCTACTCCCAACCAAATCCGTCGGCAATCTAGCACATCATTCATTTTTCCGGTCTGTTTTGCTATAACCGCATATTTGTTGACGAATTCTTGTGATCTCGGTGTTACTGGACTCATTTGTGCAAAATTCATTGACTTGTGCCAACGGATTGTGTGGTGTAGTTTATGGATTACTTCTTATTACCAACACCAAGTTAATAAAAAAGACGATAAAGATGGGGACAAAAAAAAAGAAAAACGGAATAATGACCCAATTAAACAGGACAAACCTGCAGCAGACTCCAAAAAACAGTTGAAGCGCGACGTTGGTCCAAAAAAATGGGGTTGGCTACGACTATCCATTCCCTCTCCAGCAGTTTTAGCCTTTGTTGTCGCGACCATGGCTACATCTTGGTTTGCACTTGGGAAAGTCGATAGTTTGCAATCGCTTGGCTATCAATGCTTTTTGGCTTTGGTTTTGACGATTGTCGTGGGTATCGCAGAATGGGAACTTATTCGAAAGCTACTGCAGTTAATCTTTGGAGAAAAGATGGAAAATACAAAGTCTGAGGTGAAAAATGTCAAGGTCGGAAAAACTGGTCTTGACTTGGTTGAAAAGGCGAAACAAACTAAAAGAAGTGAAAAGGCCGAAAATATTTCATTCAAAGACAATGAAGATGTAAAAAAACAATCAAAGGAAAAACAACAATAAGTATTTTATACTTTTCGACTCGCCATTTTCCTGTTTTAAAACATGTTGTACATTTCTTCTGGAATGGTAATAATAAACTCATATATTGACACATTTAATTGAATCGGTGTAATAAATACAGGAGAAAAAAAAAAAAAAAAGCATAAAAAAAAACATAAAACAAATAAATAAATAAATAAATTAAAAAAAAAAAAGAGTGAATGATTATCTTTGTATAAATTCACTGCAAAGAATCACTTCTTTCTCTTCTAAATGTGCAACAAAGCCAGCCTGGGACATGACATTTTTCATTGGCCCTGATAAAGCCTCAGTTTTTAAATATGTACTGACACATGGTACTTGAAGTCCTTTTTGTAAGATGTCTACAAAAAAGTTTGAAGCAGTTTTACTGAATGGAAGATACGGATCACCGAGCAGATCAGCATAATCATCATTATTTTCCAACTCAATGAAAAACACCAGACGGACTTTTGGACGACCGGTAACTGCTTCTAATGGATCCAAAAAAAGCACAGGAGAACGCATAAATTCTTTTAATGTCCGTGATCCAAAACCCGAAAGTTCAAGTGTTTCGGTAATAGCATCTGTAATTTTGCAAATAGAGACCCTTTGATTTACAGTAAACTCATAATTACTAAATCGGCTCGAACGTGGAAGTTTGTAAGGTTTTGGTGAACAATTTCTCACTTGCGAATAAAACAGTTGATCAATTGGAAAGTTGTGTACAATTATTTGTCTCCAACCGGGCGAATATAAAACAGTACATGGAGGTGGACATCTGGAAGCTACTTTTGCTCGAGTCATTTTCCTTTCATTGTATTTATCGAACATCCTCGAAGGCGTGCCGAAATTTGATCGTACTAAAAAGACATTACCAATAATATGCTGTGAGGATTTGAAATGATCCCCCATACCACAAAAAGCAAATACAGATGATATAAAAGATTCTGTAGCGATAAATGGTACTTCGCTATTGGGGCTTGGGTCCAGAGGTTCGTTAAATTTGACAATCGCTGAATGAAATACACTTGTTCGAGACCGCTGATTACGCCCACGATTGTATTTCTTAAATTCTGGTGCAAGTATTTGGCGGCAGGCTAAAATGTTAGATCTCATCTCAGAATAAACACGACTCAACTCCTTATACTTTTCATCGTATTCAATATTTTCCTCCGTATTAATCACAGAAGCAATAGCTTGCTCCGTTTTGCTTGCCAGAACTTTTACTCCCATAATATTTTGTTTATAAAAAATAATGATGGTCAAAATTCTTCCCATAATGGCGAAAACCCGATCAATTTTCGTGTCATAAATATCGCAAGGTGAATAGTAATCAGTTCGAGATTTTTCGAAAATCGTGTATCTTGAAGAAAGAGGAAGAGTATTTATGATTTTGGCAAATTTATTGAACCAAGGTATATATACGTCCTCGAACTTGGAGGCATAAGACATAAATTCCTTTTCAGACTCGATTCTGTCTTTTATGACTTTTTCACTATTTTCAGCTGTTTCTTTTAAATGTTTGATGATATCCTTAAATGCCTTTAGTTTGTTGACATCATCTGTTTCTATATTTATAGAGTCGCATATGTCTTTCGATCCCTCAAGAACTGAACCCATGTTACCGACAACTTCGTTCTGTTTAAGAGAATTTGCTTCGTTTTCCACGACAGCTTTTGCTTCTGCCACTTGAGATGTTAATTCAGCAACGAGTTCCTTGAGATGATTGACTTCAGCGACGGGTATCATTTTTTCAGGCTTGCGAATCGTGCCTTTCAGATCATCATCGTCAGAGTCGTCATCCAATGCAGCAAATAAATTATTGTTATTGTTAGTGTTGTTATTATTGTTATTATTATTGTTGTCATCGTTATTATCATAATCCCTGCTGGGGTTTATTCTGTGTGAAAAGTTCAACTTTTGGAGGTGTCCATTATAATCACTATCCAGTTCTAAAAAACCTTCGTTATAAGCCTTTTTAAAATCCTTCAAATCAACACTTTGAACAGCGGAAAGTTGTAGCTCAAGGGCACTAAGAGTCAGAAGCGCATCTTTCCAACGATGTCCCAAATCATCGATTGTTAATTTATTTCGTTTTACTTGCAATTCAAGTTGTTCTTCAGCCTGGATAGCAGAGTTCAACTTATCAGTGTATTCTTTCAATGATTTTTTCACTGCATTTATCAAAAAAGTATACATTTCGTGTTTTTTCTGTGCAGAATTAAACTTAGTGGAAGTATCGACAGCAATGCCGACCGTTTCATTGAGTCTTTCAATTTCATCAGCCAACTTGAATCTCAAATCTGAGGTTTTGTCCCATTCCTTTTTGACATCTCGTGAATAATAAATCACTTGGACAATATCAGAGTTTGTCTTTACAGTTAGGTCCAGGAGACGTTGAAAATCATTTGATAATTGATTGGCTTGAATCGTAGCAATCACTGAGTTTACTTTCAGATTTTGGGAATTGCGATATTTTTTCTCTCGAATAGCATTGCGCAGATTATTAAAAAACGAAGGCTCAAAATTCATTTCCGAACTGCAAATTTCTTCATCGTCTGTCGACTCAATTGAAGTAGGACTAGAGCTTCGAGTATCAGCATCGGTACCTGAGATCGCACGTTCACCAGAAGAATTCACTGAAAGAGATTTGCAAAGAGAATTCAAACATTGGTAATATTGAAGAACATCTGCAACACAGACAGGTGGAACTGAGTCATCAGAATCGAACATTTGTGTAAAATCGTGATATTGTCAATTTAAAATGTACCAGGTTCACACGGTTGTGTGGTTGATGCTGGTCTGAAATATTTTGCGGTATGATAAATACCGCATACATTCTATGCACCAACCACCTTATTATTCAACATTTGAGTGTGAACTTGCCAACTTTCAAACTTCACTAACGCGACAAACTATTTCAGACTCCTCATTGAACCATTCATGCCTGTTACAAATGCCAAACTGCTACTGCAGAAGGCTCGAAAGGATGTTCCGAGTTGGGATACCGACTTTGAGTGCGATGATGACGCTATTTTCCGGTCATCTCGTGGCAGTGCCGGGTCTCCAACAAAAGACGGGATTCGAGTCAGTTCACAGGTTAGCGACCGACAACAACATGGTCAATATCGTAATGGCTCATCAATGCCTACGATAGAATATCTCAACATGTTTCGTGAGACCGATGACGAAGATATTGGCTTTTCATCCTCAACAACAAGAAAATTTAATCAACTTGGATTAGATGACAACACCATTACAACCGAAACCATAAATCCTACTACAACTGTTAAAAGCACCAAAAACATTAATACAATCAATACTTCTACGACAATCACGCCTACAATGACGCCCAGAGCGGCGAAACAAAACCAGGATATACTTAAACTTTGGTCCGATGACCCCAGTGACACATTTGGCGATGGCAACTTTGACGACGGTACACCAACATACAAGTTTCATGAATCCAACGAAACTTTTGAGAGCCCGGCCAAAGATTCATTAAATCATCTAGAAATTACACAGGGAACTTTTTTCACTCCTCCACAGGAATCTGCCGCTAGACCAGCGACAAACAATGTATTTGCACCAAACACAAACATTGAAAACAGTATACGTCAGCCTTATCTAAACAGCAAACTAATAACCAAAAGATTTTCAAAACCGACAAAGCAAAATCACGTTGAAGAAGAAGACCTTGAATTTGGGTTCCAAGATGATGATTTGACTCGTATTGACACTTCAAACCTGAAGAAATTTACGGGTAGTTCAATGGCACTCGAAAACTCAACCGTTTGGGATGACGAGTTAATGAGCAAAGAAAACAGCTCGCGCCGTAACTCAACAACTTCTTTATTTTCACATCCTCCATCTGCAACAACTGAAAGTGAGATTGATGGTGAAGACTTTTTTGAAGGTCTTGTGCTACCTGAATCAATCGATTTTACAAAAGTTTTAAAGGCCAGGCAACTTGCGGCAGCTTGGGCACAGGAGGCAGAGTCCCGTGAATTAAAAAGTCGATCAAAAGGTTCTACAACAGAATTTCTTTTGTACAAACCTGACCTTGATGATCAACAATCGGAGCTGAATGGGCCCAACGGAAAAGAAGAAGAACAAGACTTTTTCCGAGACTTTGATCTTGAAGATGGAAATTTCGTAATCAATAATAATACCCTTCACCAAAATGTGAAACGCCGGGATACTTCATTGGTAGACCAACCCGCCATCAATAAAAAACAGCTGGGATTAGTTCCCAATAACGAAAGCACACCTAATCTAGCTTCCAACCGAACCATTGCGCCACTGATGATGACACGAGCTGTTTCTGGTGCTACCGTAGCGAGTTCCTCGCGCCGGGTTTCGTCTAAACAGCCACTTCCAATACCAAGGCCACTTACTGCTTTTTCTAAACGTCCCAGTATCAACATTGACGACATACCAAACATACCCAAGTCACGCAAGCCGTATATTCAAATATCTCCCGAAGAACCAATGATAAGGTCCAGACGATCATTAAAGGCTGGGTTTTCAATACCCTCTTTACTGAATAATTCAAAAGAAAAATACGGATATCGTTTTTCGAAAGCACGGACAGGAAAAGTATTAGGCGATGGGTCGGAGTTGGACCAATTTGAAGATTTGCCTGTCGACCTTTCGCAGGAAAGTTCTATTACGGTAGCTCCTGTAGCCAGCAGCAAAACTTTGGGACGGCACCATCATTCTTCGGGAATTTCGGTCAATCGGGTTTCTCTAAGTATGCTTTTTTTTTTTTTTGCGTTTCAATAATCATTTATTAAAGTTTTTTTTTGTCGTCGTTTGGTGATGCATAGTTCATGTACAGTCTCCGAGCCGACAGTCACCAAAACCAACATTACCTTGTTTTATGAATTTTTCTTACCGATCTTGGTTATGTGTGCTTTTTAACTAACCCCTTATTTTTCATTTTATTTCCTTTTAAATATTGGAAATCCCTTGGATTTCCACTATATTTTATCAATTTTTTCATTATCATTATAGAAGATCATATTGAACGCCCAATCAAAACCATTAAACGGCATAAGCAACAAGCAGATCGCTCAGATAACTATCAACGCTTCAATTCCAACCACCATCGAGTTCTTAACACTGTTAACCAATATCCTCAACGCCAGTCGAACAAGTCTACTTCACATAAATCACACTCATCTAAACATATTCGAGGTCCACGCTTAATCCAGCAGTTAACCACTCCAATGCCGACTACCATCCGTGGCTACAACGAAAACATGCACTTTGATGTCAAGACTTGTCGCTGGGAAGGTAACAATGAGGATTTAAGGCGCTTTGATTCCGCTGGCTATGGTCCTAGTTATGGTATTTATAACAATTCCATTAACCACCATGGAAACTTTGGTCATTCACCACATCCTTCCACAATTGGCAATGGCGGCAAAACACCTGGGTTAATAGCGTTCATTTCCCCTAACGAAATAAAGGTTGTTGGTGATATGGTGTTTGACCCTGCACGGATGTGTTGGATCAGTATCCGCGAGGACGAAGAAGAAGATCCTTTTGAAGGATTAGATGACATGGATGGGCCAATGGGCGTTTTCAAGAGTTCAAACAGGTCATATTACCTCGATTTCACCAATACCCAAGAAAATCACCATATTCAGCAACAAGAGCTGTACGAGGAGGAAGAAGAAGAATATGGTGACGACGATGATGGGGTATTTACGGACGGTTTTGACGAAGAATTTGATTTTGACGAACTCCATCCTAATATGTACAGCACAAATACCCACACTTTCAACCATAACCCAGAGAACTACAGCTTTCCGGACCGCAAAATGTACTTGGGCCAGTTACCTAGATCACGATCACAATCACGGCCTAAATCCCGACGACAGCAAATGCACAACATCTACAGTAATGACGGCAGAGCTGTCAGTTCGATGTACGAGTTGGCGTCCACCGCCTCATCGACCACTTCATTCCAAGTTGACAACCCAATAACCAGCACTGATTTTCAGACAACCAGTCCTACAAGGAAATACAGATCGATGCGGCAGGAACCACAACGTCAACATGGCGATTTTGTTGTTGGCAAAGAGTTTGTGTTGAAGGAAGAGACACAGAAAAAACTCAAACAGTATCAAGACCGATGGCGGCATCGAGTTGGTGGCTGGTTTCCGCCCGGAAAAAATGACGATACGGACAAAAAATATTTATGGGAACTACGACGGATGGTTATGAAACAATAATATGAATAGGCGACAATAATTAGAATATTTCTTTTATTTTTTTTTTTTTACATTTTTTAGTTGAAGATTTTGCAATTTTCAATTTTTGATAGATTTTTATTTTCAAGTATATGGGTATATCATGTATATTTACGGGTTATTTTATTGGGATTATATATATATATATATTATTTTTTTTATATTTAGTTAGAAATTTTTATAATTATTAATAAACGGGTTTTTTTATTAACAGTACTGGTCCAGATATAGAACTATAACTCGACGTTTAGTCCCTGCCCCGATTTTGTCTTCTATTACCAACAACAAAAAGATTTGGCTATAGCATTCATTACATTTAAAGTATTGAATACCGTTCATTATTTTTTGTTACCAAGCAAAATTCAAATTCTTTTTAAAAAAATAAATCCAAATCGTTCTGATCAGTGACGCATAGTACACATGCGTTTACAAACACACAGACACCGACGAAAATCTCTATACACGATTCTCACCTGCAATAAAACCTTTGTCAGTTTTCTTCATTCCATTCAAATTTGCATATTTAATCACATTTCCAACCATTAAAAACACTTTGAAAATTGATGACCGATTATAAATATAGAGATATACCTAAAACATGTAACCTCCTGCCGTTTAACCCTCGATATCTGCCTACAGCATTGAAAACGGTATCAAAATATCAAACTTGGAAAATATGCTAAACATCAACCAGTCAATGAGTTGCATCCTGAATATTGATTAAAATCACGAACCCCGTGGCATTTGAGTGTATTTGTACGCAAATGAGTAGTTTTGATTTCGGGGTTTCAGGAATTCGACTAGCAAAAATGTACTGTTGGTCAAATATTCATGGCCGATCAAGCAGAAAAGTAATTATACCACTGTCATTTGATACCTTGACAACACATATTCAACTCTGTACGAACAGAAAAGAAAAACGAATAAATTAATATATTAATAAATCCAGTTTGTTTAGTCTTTGAGCTTGGACTTGGTCAATTTATTTCAAATATTAGTATCTGGTTAATCGCATTGTAGAATGAAACTACTTTCGATCGAAATACAAACGCCTAGTTCTATATTTTTGGCATGGTATATATTAGACCATTATTCTATCTATTCCTGCTGCCCAAAAAGTGGTAATCCCAAACGTTTTCTTTTTTGCCAGCCGATTAGAAGCATTTGTTTTTTCCTGACCATATTTTACAAATACCGTTTAAAAACAAAAACAATCCAGAACCTACAAGAGTATACCAATTATTAAACTAAAGTCGAGGATGTAATCAAAATTGAATATTAAAAATCAAAAATGTTGACTCTTTGTCTGTGGAAATTGATGTCCAAATTTCCTTGTAGCTCGCCTGACCATTATGTAAAGTATTGAGTACAGATTTGTACTTGAAAGTTGATTATAATATATTTGATTTTTTTAATACAAAGTCTAAGTATATTTTTTTTAAAACGGTTTATATATCAATTGGAAAGAGATTGCAACTTACAAGTCCTCAAGAATGATATCGAAAGGTCTCTTCATTCTGCACAGTGTGAATGGAATTTTCAACCAGAGGCATTTCCAAATTTGAATAAAACTCGCCTGAATAAAAAAAACAATGAAAATGAAGTCAAATTTGTAAACCTAAATGAAACGAATTTAATAACACTTTTCAATATAAGATAAAATATTTATCTTGAATAATATTCATTTGGTGGAAACTCAAATGTTTATTTCATTGTTTAAAATGACTGTAAATTAAATGAAAATCCAGTTGGAGCCTAGAAATATGATTCCAGGATAGTTGACTGAATGTATGAAATTTATAAAAAATTTACCAAAAGCAAATCCAATTGTAAATTGTATAAAAGTACACACATATTCCCTTATTCTCAGTAATTTTTACTTTCTTTAAAAAATATCAAGACCAAAAGTTTATAGTTATGATTCAGAATATATCAACATTAATTGAATTATAAAGCTGAACTCAATGATGAGTGAAAAAAAAAAATAAATAAAAAAATACATCACTTGGATTGGTTTTAAATAAACAAAAAACTTGATCGTCACTACAAAAAAACAAAGCTCATCTCGAAAAGTTATGCTTTCAACAAAGCTGACCATTCATTGATCAACGACTCATAAAAATGAATATGATTATCTGCAAGAGAACTCAGCGTGCCCTTCATTTCCGTTTCCTTGGTCTTGTCAAAGATCTGAAACTCGTTCATCGCCAATTCCTGGAAGGTATCAGTAACAACCTTGGTATTTCCAACCTCGTGTTGAAGCCCCTCTATTTTGGCATCCAGCTTGCGAAGCCTTTCCTGTTTAGATACTTCGTGGTTGATTCCTCTCACATCCTCCAACCGGGCTCTAAAAAAGTTTTTAGATCCAGTGTCCGAAGCAACACTTTGCTTTTCGGCAACAGCCCGTTGTAAGTAGTAGGTAAGGGCTTCATGATCAAGTTGCTTTTGTTCTTGGATCTTGAGTAAAGTCTCCATAGACGAAACGTAGTTTTGCAAGTCTCGCAAAAAAACTAGGTAGTCGCCATCTATCTGGTCATGCAAAGTGTGATTCGCATGTGAAAGAAAAGCCGTACCATTAGCAAACGCGCAAAACTGAGGTTCCAGTGCTTTTTCCAATCCTGCTAAACGTACAAGCTGCTCAGAAAGGTCATTAAAATCGTTAGACAAGTCTTCTTGGCGTCGGATCACTCGTAAAAACGATTTTTCCATCTGAACCAAGTTATCGTCAAGTTTGTCCATCTTTTCCTTAACCTCAACAAATTCACTAGGAGGAGGGGCCGCCACCTTGTTGAACGCGTTGAGCAACGACTCGGAAAAGCTGTCCAAAACTCCTGTAGATTCTGCTACAGTTTTTGTAGAAAGCTTTGCAGAAACCAGTCGCTTATGGGCATTCCAGTCGTTTGACTCTAGAAAGACAATCAGTGATTTCGATTTGCGCAAAATGGGGTGCTCCTGAATTCTGGAAATAAAGCGTGTAAGAGAAGTTGCTCGCTTCAAAGTAAACTCTGGTGCAAAACGGTCGCCTTTGATGTACTCTAACCTGTTTTTGTCAGGTAAAGGTGGCACAGCACACGCCGGATATTCAGAAGAAAGGGCTGTAAATAAGAAATAAAAGTCAGAAAAACGGCGACGAACGCGAACCAACGTGGACTGGAAAACTGGCGAGTTTGTCTCAGTAGTGATCAAGTAGGAGATGTATGCATTTTGTCCTTCCTGCTCCTTTTGCGGGTCAGCAACTGTAGAATTGATATAAACTGAAGAAGCTGGATCAGATGTGGAAGTAGCAGAAGCCGCGGCAGAAGAGCTGGATGCGCCAACAGTATCCGCATTGTTTTCCGAAATGCTTACATTTTGGATCTCGGTAGCCAGGCTTTGGGTATTTGACGGCTTGTCCTCCAAAGCTGAGTCTTTGTCAAGCGGGGTATCTTCAAAGTTATCTACAGAGTCAGAGTCAATAGATGCCATGATTAATACAAATTATGGTGCTGATGATGAGGTATGTAATTGAATTGGTATTAGAAGCTGTGAATTGGAATTGGAGTGAATAGCAACAAGTCAAAGAGAAGCTCTGGGGCAAAGAAAAAAAAACTCAGATATAAACGGTATCAGCATTGATGACTAATGATGCCTAACAGATTACCACACGGCTCATGATAATCACATGACTTTATGTTTATATTATTTTTTTTTTTACGGATCTACTACCTTCTCAATCCTTCTTCACCACCACTACAACGGCCTGCTTCAAACCATGGATCTTGCCTCTATTCTTGAAAACGCCATTCTCAGCCAGGGTATGCTTGAATTTTAATTGATTTCCTTTTTGCCTGTCGTTTTGCCACTTTTTCCGACTGTGTCTGTCTACTTTTACTAGCCGGTATTTGCTAGGTTTGTGTATTGTCTTGTTTTAAAGATCAAAGCAATCCAACACAACGGCCGGATCAACATTGGCTTACTACTTTTCAGATACTTTTTTTTGTTTGCTTAGTTCACTTTTTAACGTTTTATTTCAATAGATGCAAATGTCCGAGCCCAGGCTGAGGCCCAGCTTGAAAAGGCTGCCGCTGAACAATTTGTATGTGTTTATTTGAGTGGTGCTTTGTTTTGATTTATGAATCCGTAGTCATGATCTCTAACACTTTAGTTCTCTCTTTATGCTTATAGATTCCCTATCTCTCAATGCTTACAGAGGTTCTTGGTAACCCTGAAAGAAGAATTGAAGTTCGAATGCTTGCAGGCATCGCTTTGAAAAACCAGATCACGGCCAAAGACCCTCAAACAAAAGCTATGCAAAAAGAACGATGGATTCAACTTCCTGAAGACGCTAAACACCAAATTAGGGCTGTTGTAAGTATCTGTGTGGCAATTCTTTAAAAATTTGCACAATTTTCAATTCTAGTTGATACTCGTTGTGTTTTATACCTTGTTTCCGAAGTTTATATTAACAAATCCCCTTACAGGCCCTTGGATGTCTTGTCGAAGACAATGAAAGAGTAGCTAGATCCACTGCCCAGCTTATTGCAGCCATCGCCGATATCGATCTTCCCATCCAGCAATGGCCAACCTTGTTACCAAGCTTGGTTTCAAATACCGCTCTAGAAAAGCCTTCCCATATTAAAAAGGCTGCTTTATTGACAATTGGTTACATCTGCGAAACTGCAGACCCCAACAATTCGGGCGTCGTCAATCAGGCAGGCGATATATTAACTGCCATTGTGCAAGGTGCTCAAAAAGATGAACCGGATACCAGTGTTCGACTTACCGCCATCAACGCTTTGGTTAACTCCCTGGAGTTTATTGGAAACAACTTTCGTCTTGAAACCGAACGTAACTATATTATGGAGGTTGTATGCGAAGCCACCCAAGCCGACGATACCGATCTCCAGGTTGCTGCTTATGGTGCCATGGCCCGTATCATGAGTTTGTACTATGAATATATGGGTTTTTATATGGAGCAGGCCCTGTTTAGTCTTACTGTCAATGGTATGCGCAGCTCCAACGAAAATGTTGCCTGCATGGCTGTTGAATTCTGGAGCACTGTTTCTGAAGAAGAGTTGGAGATTGGAATTGCTCAAAACGAGGCACAGTCTTTGGGAAACACTTCTGCTGTTAAAACAAGCTTTGGCTTTGCTACCGCTGCCCTTCCTGAGGTTCTTCCCACTCTTCTCAGCTTATTGACCAAGCAAGATGAGGATTCTGACGATGATGACTGGAATGTTTCAATGGCTGCCGCTGCTTGTTTATTACTTTATGCCCAAAACACTGGCAGTGCTGTTATTGGTCCTACTCTTGAATTTGTTGAAAGAAACATTGGTTCTGAAGACTGGAAGAACCGCGAAGCAGCAGTCATGGCCTTTGGTTCTATTTTGGATGGACCAGATATTACTCAGTTGACCGTTCTTATCGGTCAAGCACTCCATGCCATTATCGGCCTTATGAGCGATTCTGTTTTGCAGGTCCGCGACACTGCTGCTTGGTGTCTCGGCCGCATTGCTGACTTGGTTATTGATGGTATCGATATTGGCAACGATTTACCCCAGGTCATAAGATGTGTTGCTGCTGGTCTTGGAGACGACCAAAAGGTCGCTACCAACTGTTGTTGGACCATTATGAATATAACTGAACAGCTCAATCACGATGGACCCCGGAGCGACGACTCAATCATGTCTCAATACTACCGTGAATTGGTGACCAATCTTTTAGCATTTGCTTTAAAGTCGGACATCGAAGCATCATCTCGTGCATCTGCTTATGAAGCTCTTTCCACTCTGGTCATCTTTAGTTCCCGGGATGTTTTACAAATTGTCCAGGACCTTGCTGGCGAGATTACTTCTAGACTTCAAGCAACTATCAGCATGCAACAACAGCTTGTTGGTATGGAGGACCGTGCCAACTTGGAAGAGCTCCAAATCAACCTCTTGAGTTTGCTCACCAACATCATTCGCAGAATTGGCGACGACAACCAGGAATCTGTGGTACAGTTAATGGATCTTTTAATCAGCTTATTACATCACAAACTGCCCAACTCATTAATCGAGGAAGACATTTTTATTGCTATTGGAGCTGTTGCAGGCACTGTTGGTCCCAGCTTTGAAGTTTACATGGAAGCATTCAGCCCATACCTTGTGAATGCACTCAAGGACCCAGAATACCCGTCTATTAGCACTGCCATTGGCTTGATTGCTGATCTGAGTCACGCACTTGGTCCTGCTATTGGCAAATATGCCCCCAACTTTATGGCTCTTTTAGGCAACTTGTTGCAGAACCCACAAACGTCTCGCAACGTGAAGACAATGATTTTATCTTGCTTTGGCGACATTGCGTCCTCTTTGGGCAGTGGCTTCCAGACCTACTTGGAAGTGGTTATGAAGGTTGTTCATGAGGCGTCGATGATTCAAACAAACGTGAACGAGCCGGTGACAGCCGAATTTATTGAGTACATTTCGACGCTGCGGGAGGCCATTACTGATGCGTACGTTGGCATCGTTGCAGGACTACACAACGACCCAACCATTCTGCAGCCGTACATTGAGTCGATTATCCAGTTCTTGCATCAGGTGTATTTGGACAACACAGTTCTTAAATCGGAGTCTACTGTGCGCTCCACTGTGGGACTGCTTGGCGATGTTGCGTCCATGTACCCGCCAGGCTCGCTTCGCAACTACTACAGCCAAGACTGGGTCATGGATTTTATTAAGCGTGCACGGACTGATCGGAGCTATAGCTCCAACACCCGCGATACAGCGAGATGGGCACGGGAGCAGCAAAAGATTCAAGTGCAATGAGGTAGACTACGTATATGTCATTGAAGTAAAAAAAATGTATTAAATTAAAAAAAGAGTGAATACAAAAAAGGACAAGCCGGCGACGTCGACAAGTAAATTGGAGCGCGCGGATGTCCATGAGAAGTTAAAAACCAAATGATGCAAGTATAGATAAAATGAAAAGAACAAAAGTAAGAATGAAGATAGAAAGAATGAGCGGAAGCTAATCATCGAAAGACCAAAGCCTTTGGGTCGTTTGGAATTCCATCGGGACCTAATACTGTTAGCACCATAAACAACACTAATAAACCATAATAATAGTCATAATAATCATAATGAAACTTACCAATGCCGTTTTCTGACAACTTTTTGTGGAAAAAGACCTTGCGCGCTTCATCAAACGAGATGCCTCGTTGCTCCATCAGCTTGCGAATCTCCTCCTTGGCGGCGGTGTCCAGGCCTGCGCGCGAGTCGCCGTTGAGGTTCTGCGAGAGATCAAAAGTGCGTGAGGACAGACCGGCACGCATGTCGGACCCGAAACCCTGTTCTAGGTCCGGCAACGGAGCGTAACGGCTCCGGAAAGGATTGGCGAGGGCAAAAAGCGGGACTTTTTTTGGGTCAGCACACAAGCACATAGAAACAAAAACAAATACTAAATACACATACGCCAACGACTCCGTGTCACGAAAAGAAGAGAGGCTGCCAAAAACGTGAAGACTGCCAGGAAGATTGGGTCATAAAATAGCTGTGGCGATAAACTGAACGGGACCATTTTTGTTGTTGGTTTCAGGAATGACGATTAACATTTTTGGAGTTTAAGAAGGTTGGAAATGAACATATGATACCACATGACTATCATGTGTTATTTATATATTTGCCACTTTGTTACTTCATTCACTTTTTTTCAATATTTATATTTTTCTTTAGCAACAAATACCAATTGACGAGATTAAAAAAAACACATACACAAGATACCATGTCGCAAGCACCTGATTCTGCTGTTGTCGCGTCGGCAACTACTGCAGCAGCTGCAACTGCTGCTGCTGCGAAAGATCCCAAGACTCAAAAGGCGTTGGTTTCGTTGGAAGAAGATGACGAGTTTGAAGATTTTCCTGTTGAAGGTATGGCTTTTGGATATATTTGGATGGGTTGTGTGGTTTAAGAGATTGAATGTTGGATGCTGATGAGCGATGTGTGTTGACGACTGATGTGTCTTGATGAGATTGAATGTTGAACGTTCAATGTTGATGAGATTGAGTTTCAAATGTTTGAACATTGAACGGTTCAATGTATACCAGATCGATCACCCAACAAGCATCATAATCAATTGAACCAACCCAATACCTTTTACGTTTACCCTGTTACTAACATCATTTAGATTGGGACGAAAAGAGCCTTGATCCAGAAATCGGCGCAGGTTCCGAGAGATTGTGGGACGAAAAGTGGGATGACGACGATGCCGACGATGATTTCGCTGCGCAATTAAAGTAAGTTTTGTTATTTTAATTTTTAGTTTACATTATTTTTATGATTATTTTATACGTTTATGATTCCACTAACACAACAACAGAGAAGAACTCAGCAAAAAAAACACTTCATAATTCCATAAAACTATTTTCTAACCCATTATTCCGTTTTAAATCTTTACAATTTTTTTTGCAAAATACGCAATTCCCAAAAACAGGGCCGTTGCGACGAAGACGTTACATGTCTCTCGCACAGTCTCTCCAATTGCGATGTATGTGTTGTAGTCTACCACGCTGCCGAGATAGTCTCCAGCAGCTTGACCAATGTACGTTTGAATGTTGAGGTCCGACATCACGGCACCGGTGGTCGTGAACGGCCAAATAACAAACAGCTTTGTGGTCCCATCGCCTGCCAATAGTAGATGCGGCATCAGGATGATGATTTCGTAGCTGATTGTTCCCAACCACATCCACGCCCTGACGTACCAATACCTGCGCGTCTTGAAGTACGATGCCGTTGAGTTTAGTACAGTCTGGCGAACGGTGCTCCAGAAAAATACACCGACGAGAACAGAGAGCGTGTACCAAAACGTTCCAAATCTCTGTGTCTCGCCAGAATTCTTGAATTGCCACACTTTTTCTAATGTGTTGGCCTCACCGTGGGCCTGCGCAATCTCCCAATTCGTCGCGTTGTTCTGCAACACGAAATTACCACGGTAGTCGATGAAACTGCCGCCGTCCAGTTTTGCTGTCTTCCCTAAATGGTGCGGTCGTGAGACACGCAGAATTGAGGTTGCAGCAGTTAGGACAGTGGAAGGAACGGGGATCGGCTGTGCGCCGGAAAAGTAGGTGCTGAAAAAGACAAAGCTTGTGAGCAGAATAAAGATGCTCGATGTACAGAGAACAAGTTTACGGTTGGGCTTTGTCCAAATGCTTGCAATACCAAATGGCTGCTTGCTGTGCTTGCAAAAGGTCGGCGAGTATTCGCCAGCCTCTTTGTGTGCGTACTCGATTTCCTGCTCCATGTCTGAAAAGTAGTCTTCAGGGGCTTGAGACTCCTGTTTGGGCGTGTTTGTTGTTTGAGTATCCTGCGAATCGATAACATAGTTATGTGACATCCACGTAAACAGCAACGTAATACATATTATCCAATAGTCTTGATTAACCAACAATGCAATGGCCGAGCATACATGAGTCGTTATCTCTTGATGAACAGTCATCGCTGGCGATAGCATATCAATGGGTGGTCTGTCGACGAAGCCCAAGATATCAGTGGCCAAAAGCGACTTGGAATCAGGATCGTCAGATATAAAATGGAGAATCAGCTTTATGACGGCAGCACAGACCAAAAAAAGTGCAAAGCGGAACTGGTTCGTTATAGTATTTTGGGTAGCAGAGGAGCTAAACGAAGTCTCTAATCCGTTTAACAATGCAAAAGACTGGTCGTGTTTATTGTAGCATGTTTTTGTAAACCGTTTTAAACTGGCCAATATTTGGTTTTTCGAGATTTTGGAAATAGGAACAATCAAGAGGGTGAACATGAGAAAGGCAACAAATTTCCAAAAGAGCAGTTTTACTGCTGCTTCGTAAAAAAAGAAAAATGGGGGCTGGTGATAAAGTGAGCTTGTTGAGCCCAAGGTGAGAGACAAACAGGCAGGCAAAATTAGTGTGGATGCAATGGATTTAGTAAAGAAAAAACATGTATGGGAAATGTAGTGAGATGGATCATGGTTTGATTGATTCAATGCGTCATAATAGTTCAAACCAAAATCCAGCATTTCACCGACAAGCCAGCAGCCGGAGATCCATTTAATAAATAATTGGCCTTCAGATCTGTTTGGAATGAGATCGAGACCAGAGAGTTTAGCAACGAAAAGCAAGGAGACGCAAATACCTTTGAACTCGTTGATAAAGGGAGCAGAGAAGACAACAGAAAAGTACTGATGAGGCAACGGACTGGATACCGTTTTCAGCGGATTGCAAGAAGTAGTTTGGGTGGTACAAATCGGAGAAGGGTGAGCAGAGTCAATGGACACAGGAGAGCAGCACGCGTTTTGAGTCGCGAATGATGTCTCATCGCCGGATTCGATGACAGAGGCGTTGTTTGAGATACCCAGCCCAGAGCTTAAATCAATATGGCGCGTGTTTAAGACATTGGAGACTTGGTTAGAGTTTCGGTACAGAGATGGGTTAGGAGAATGATAAATAAAGGTATATCCAGCTGTAGTGAGAGAACCAATGGAAAGCAAGGAGCCGATGATCCATAGTTGGGAGTATTCAAAGAGGTCCCATTGCATAAAGACGCGTTGGGTTTTTGGGAAAAGGAGAGTTCTGTCGCAGTGGTAGGCGTACAAAGAAATAAGAGAAATGGCGAAGGTGATGAGAAAGGCTTTGAAGATTGACTGTGAAATTTGGGATACTATGACGGATTGATTAGGGAAATACTTGGTGAGGAAGGATGGTGAGTTGGGTTGCAATGTGAGTGACGAAAAGGTGCAAACGATTGAAATGAATATGAGCAGAGTCGTGAGATTAAACAAGTAACGCAAGTTGTATCGGTCGTTGAAAGAATCGGGGAATTTAGGGGCGGGTTTAATAGAATCAGATCCATCATTGTGAGGGTCAGAATCAGAATGAGACCCACCCTGCGAGAACCAGTCCCCGGTGCCATCTCCATAAATGTACCCAGTCCCAGTGGTTTGATTCCAGGGAACTAGTATATTTCCATTATTGTCATAGAGACGCGAGTGAGTCCGGTTATTATTACTCCACGTTCTAAGATGGGTGTTTAACGGATTCCATGTATTGACTGAATACAAGTCATTTTGGTGTACAAGTTTGTCAACGGGTGGGTTTGGTTCAGCAAAAGAGAGGCAGCAGGTGACTGAGTGCGGGACTTGGTTTGGGTCGACAGTGCGTTCATTACAAACGTGATTGAGCAAAATGTTTGCTTGAACAAACATTGCAGAGTTGATATAATGAAGGCCGATTTGATCATAATTGCCGAAGGTAGACGAACCGCCGAGGTCGTTAAAAACGGGGGTGTAATAAACGGATACGTCATTTGGGCTGATTTCTGCAAAGTTTTCTAGATTGGAGTTGGACTTTAACGTAAGACCAAGGCTGTGTGGAAGTCGATTGCCAAAAGAGTCGCGCATGTACGAAAACTTTTCGTCGGTGTACTCCAAGATCTGCTTCATATTGTCTTGAGTGATTCCAGCCTTTCGACCTTTGTCCAAAAGAGGAAAGTAGGGGAGCATAGTAGGACCATAAAAGACTTTGGAAAAGGAGGTATTTACTCTGTTGTTCATAAGATCAACGAAATCGTCGAGACTCTTTTTGTAGCCTTCGAGGACAGCATGGCGAGGTTCAAACATGGCATGCCAAAGACCCGTTGTGGTATAGAGATACGCTTTTGGTTTATAGGCGGGGTCGAGGTTTAAGGGGAGTTGTTCAGAAGAAGGGGGCGCATTGGCAATACCCTTTTGAGCATAGTCCTGAAGATCAGGCCAAGATGAAGATGAGTTGAGAAAGGGATCCCAGTAGAGTTTCAAGGTGATTCCGTTACGGGTAACTCTATGGTTTCCGTGGACATTAAAATCTTGTTCAATGGAGGAGTCGAGGAGATTGGCGGTTGCCCAAAAGATTTGGCGGGCAGTAGAGTCGCCGTAGAAAATGAGTTGATCACCGGGACGCAGACAGTCTGAAATGATGGCCAAGTTTGAATAAGATTTGAGGGTACATCCTTCTGGTTGCCACGTATCAGGAGAAGGATTAGCTGCCGTAGGGGATTTGATGAATTTACCAGTTTGGAGCAAATTTTGGCATGATGAAAATGATCTTGGGAGATTTGAAGAGCTTGAAAAGCTTGAAAATCTTGAAGAATTTGAAGATAATGAAGCTAGAGACGTGAATGAAAGCTGTGACGGAATTGAATGAGAGTAAAAGAGGTAGAAGAGGAGGAAAAAGGAGGAAAAAGTAAGAGGAACCAGTAGTTTGAGCAAAGTCATTGCGGAAGAGTTAGTTGGTCATGTATGAGAGGTGAAGATGGTATTAATAGGATTGGAAAGTTGGTGGCTAAAAGGTATTAATAGGTTCCACGGTATTAAAATAGCAGCGTTAGTGGCTGACCGAAATAAAGTTAATTGTCGTTGTTTTGGGTTGTATTGATAGTGGTGACCCGTGTATAATAATAGTGTTGCTCACTGAAAAGGATGGTTTATTGTCCGGTAATGATGCTCTTCAATGTTGAAAGCAGCAAAAGAGGAAAGAACTGTAGTATTTTAGACAATTTTGTCCAGTAATAATCGTGACAATATATATAAAAAACTTCAAGTTGACAAGTTAATATTCTATTTTTTCCAGGGATAAAATCACACAAACACCAACCATTTCTTTTTTTTGGACAAAAATCTGTAATGGTCCAGCTGCATCACACCTCTGTCATGTTTCTCTAGCGGCTTGTTTGTCATCGAGGACCAAATTCCTACAATAGGTTTGGAGCGCTTTTCGTCCCAGAATTTCATTTTATTCCTTCTATTTTAATTCATTTTCAAATTGCAACCATTTATATTAAAACTATTTATACATATTTCTATTTTTGTCGCTTTCGTGGATTATTCCCCTGCAGCATGCTGAAACTCACGTGACGCACTATCACCTAGTTTCGGGATTATTGTTTGTCTTGTTTCTTTTTACCCGGTTCATAACTCCGATGTATATTATAGCCAATGACGTGCGGTAATTAATTACCAATATATCCGTACTCGGGTGTCATTATTCCGTTTCTGAAATTCTATTAATTTACGAATTTAATTTAATAAATTAATTAAAAATAATTCCACGTTCAATTCTCCTATTCCGATTTGTTTTTCACCTCAATCGATTTGTCAAAGTGCAAAAGTGACATGACATTATTTGAATTGACCTTTTAATGACTCTTTTTTTTTTTTTTTTTTTTTTTTTTTTTTTTTTTTCTTCTTCTTCCTTGTATATATTTAGTTTTCATCAATCACAAATCTCTTCTTCTTACCTGTTTTTTATTATTTTTTAATCAAAAAATGTCCGAGATTTCCAAAATCAATATTCTCGGTTCCGACTCAATCCATATCGGATACCGTATCTCAGATCATATCGTCTCGACGGTACTCAACACCTTAAAGTCCTCCACCTATGTCCTGATCTCTGACGAAAACATCTTCCGCTTTGGCCACGTCCAACGCATCCATGCCGAATTCAAAGCTGCAATCGCTGCCTCTGGATCGAACTCGCGTCTCTTGCAGTACATTGTTCCCCCCGGAGAGGCCTCAAAGACCCGCGCTACCAAGGCCGAGATTGAAGACTTTTTGCTCAAGGAAAAGTGTACCCGCGACACTGTCATTCTCGCAATCGGCGGCGGTGTCATTGGTGACATGATTGGTTATGTTGCTGCTACCTTTATGAGAGGTGTCCGTTTCGTCCAGATCCCAACTACCCTCTTGGCTATGGTCGATTCCTCAATCGGCGGAAAAACTGCTGTTGATACTCCTCACGGTAAAAATCTCATTGGTGCCTTTTGGCAACCAAGTTATGTCCTTATGGATCTCGTTTTCCTCGAAACTTTGCCTGAGCGCGAGTTTATAAATGGTTTGGGTGAAGTTATTAAGGTATGTTGACTTGATTTTTTTTTTTTTTTTTTTTTTTTTTTTTTTTTTCACCTAGTTATTCGATTTTTCACATATTCATCCAACTAACCAAACAGACTGCCGCCATGTGGGATGAACAACGCTTCATCGAACTCGAAAACAACAACTCAATCCTCATGAAATACATCTCAAACAGAAACCCTGACGGAAGAGTAAACCTCGAGTCTATTATCGACATTGTCCGCGACATTGTCTACGGCTCCGCCTCCATCAAAGCTGAAGTCGTCACCCTCGACGAACGCGAAGGCGGCCTCAGAAACCTCCTCAACTTTGGTCACACCATCGGCCACGCCTACGAAGCCATCCTCGCACCCTATATTCTTCACGGTGAGTGCGTCTCCATTGGTATGATCTTTGAAGCCCAGGTCGCTCGCTTCCTCGGTCATCTTTCCGACGGCGCCGTCGCTAGACTCTCAAAATGTCTCTCCGCTTACGGCCTCCCAATCTCTCCAAACGATCCTGTCGTCCGTCGCCGCTCTCACAATATCGAAACCCCCGTGGACTTGCTTCTCGATATTATGAACGTTGACAAAAAAAACGACGGCAATATCAAAAAAATCGTCATGCTCACCCGCATCGGCAAAACTCTCGAAAAACAAGCTACAAAAGTCTCGGACGATATCATCCGCATCGTTCTTTCTAATAACCTCCTCATTGGTTCCTTTAATAAAGCCTCTCCCTCCGTCAGCGTGATACCCCCAGGCTCAAAATCAATTTCCAACCGTGCTTTGGTCCTCGCTTCTTTGGGCTCCGGTCCTTGCAAAATTAAAAATTTGCTCCACTCCGACGATACCGAACACATGCTTAACGCCGTCCAGCTTTTGGGTGGCACCAAGGTCTCTTGGGAAGATCACGGTGAGGTTCTCGTCGTGGAAGGCAATGGAGGTAAATTTAAGGCTCCCAGCAAGGAATTGTATCTCGGCAATGCAGGTACCGCTTCCCGCTTTTTAACCACCGTTGCGACCCTCGTCGCTCCTTCTCCTCAGGCTTCTCATGTCATCTTGACTGGTAACGCTAGAATGAAACAACGCCCTATTGGCCCTCTCGTCGATTCCCTCACCGAAAATGGAAGCATAGTCGAATACCAAGAAGCTGCTGGCTCGCTTCCTCTCAAAATCAAAGCTGGAAACGGCTTCAAAGGTGGAAGAATCGAACTCAAGGCTACCATCTCGTCCCAGTACGTCTCATCCATCCTCATGTGCGCTCCTTACGCCGAATCCCCAGTCACTTTGGCACTTGTTGGCGGAAAACCAATCTCCCAGCTCTACATCGACATGACCATTTCAATGATGGCCTCCTTTGGAATCAAGGTCGAAAAGTCCACCACTGAAGACTTTGTTTATCACATTCCCAAGGGTACCTACATCAACCCCAAAGAGTACATCATTGAGTCCGACGCAAGCTCGGCTACATACCCCTTGGCCTTTGCTGCCATTAGCGGAACCACCTGCACTATTCCAAATATCGGCTCCTCTTCTCTTCAAGGCGACGCCAGATTCGCTGTCGACGTGCTCAAGCCCATGGGCTGCAAAGTTACCCAAACTGCCACTTCTACCACCGTCCAAGGTCCTGCAATTGGCCAACTCAAATCCTTGCCTTCTGTTGATATGGAGCCAATGACTGACGCCTTTTTGACCGCCGCAGTCCTTGCTGCTGTTGCTAAGGATGGCTCCAAAAACACCACAAACATTTACGGTATTGCCAACCAGCGTGTTAAGGAGTGCAACCGTATTGACGCAATGATGCATGAACTCTCCAAGTTCGGTGTCAACACTAGAGAGCACTCTGACGGTTTGGAAATCGACGGTATCGACATTTCAAAACTCGAGGTCCCGGCCGAAGGTGTCCACACCTATGATGACCACCGTGTTGCTATGAGCTTGAGTTTGTTGGCCACCGCTCTTTCTCAGCCTGTTCTCATTCATGAACGACGCTGCGTTGAAAAGACATGGCCCGGCTGGTGGGACATTCTTAACCGCGTCTTCAAGGTCGAAATCGCTGCAGAGAGTGAGGGAAGCGTTATCGCCAAAGCCGGCGGCGTCAATGTCACTCCTAACGAGGACAAGACCATTATTTTGATTGGCATGCGCGGTGCTGGCAAGACTTCTCTTGGTAAATGGGTTGCCAACAGTCTTGGCCTCAAATTTGTTGATATGGATGAATACCTTGAAGCCCAGGAAAACAGATCCATCCCCGAAATTATCAAGGCAGACGATTGGGAAGGTTTCCGCAAACTCGAGCTGAAGTGTCTTGAAAACTTCACTAGCAAACATCCTAGAGGATATGTTGTTGCTTGTGGTGGTGGTATTGTCGAAACTCCTGCTGCTCGTACCTTGTTGAAGAATTATATGGCCAATAACCGTATCGTTTTGCACGTCCACCGCAACATTGAAAACATTGTCTCCTATTTGCAAATCGACAAAACCAGACCTGCTTACACCAATGATATCTTTTCGGTCTGGAAAAAACGCGAACAATGGTACCACGAGTGTTCCAACTACCTCTACTATGCGTCTTACTTCCACAACTCTACCGAGTCTGATGAAGTCAAGAGATCTTTGAACCTCTTTCTCAAGACCATTACTGGCTCACGCAACCTTCCTGTCGTCCCCAAGGGCCGCTCTGCTTTTGTTTGCTTGACTTTTGAAGACCTCCGCAAATTTGACAAGATCCAAGAAGCTTTGGTTGGCTCTGCTGCTGTTGAGCTCCGCGTTGATTTGCTCAAGGAGCCCAACCAAGCCGGACCCGTTCCCAGTCTTGAGTATGTTTCTGAGCAAATCGGATACCTCCGCATGACAACCGATATTCCAATAATCTTCACGGTCCGCACCGTATCTCAAGGCGGCAAGTTCCCTGATGGCGCTGAGGTCGAGGCCGAAAAGTTGATTCGTCTCGCCGTCAAGCTCGGTATCGAGTACATTGATTTGGAACTCACTTGGTCCGCTCCGCTCCTCAACAATTTGGTCAAGGACAAGGGATACAGCAAAATCATTGCCTCGCATCACGACATTACCGGAAACCTCAAATGGGACGCAGCTGTCTGGGAAGACTATTATCAACGCGCTCTGACTGTTGGCGATATCATCAAGTTTGTCGGCACTGCAAAGTCAGTTGAGGATAACCTCTTGCTTGAAAACTTTAGATCAATCCATACCCGCAAGCCACTTATTGCCATCAACATGACTGAGGCCGGCCGCATGTCTCGTGTTTTGAACAAGGTATTGACGCCAGTTACTCATGAATCTTTCCCAGTTAAGGCCGCACCCGGTCAGCTTTCCGTCAAGGAAATCAACGAGATTGCACATATTATTGGCGGACTTCCAGCAAAGGAGTTTATGGTCGTTGGAAACCCAGTTTCCCACTCCAGATCCCCTCCCTTACACAATGCATGCTACAAGGCCTTGAGTCTCCCCCATAATTATACCTTTTTTGAAACCGAAAGCGCCGAAAAAGTTTTTGGTAAAATCAAAGAACTTGGACCAAAGTTTGGCGGTGCTTCCGTTACGATTCCCTTGAAGCTTGACGTCATTCCTTTCCTTAGCGAGCTCACGCCCAAGGCCAAGCTCATTGGTGCCGTCAACACCATCATTCCTACCGAAGATGGCAAGCTTATTGGAGACAACACGGACTGGATCGGCATTGTCAAAGCTTTAGAGTCTGTTGGCGTCGTTCCCGTCTCCTCCACTACTCCTTACTCGGCCTTGGTTATCGGCTCCGGTGGAACTTCACGCGCTGCTATCGCCGCGTTGCACGAGCTCGGCTTTGCATCCATCTACCTCGTCAACCGCACTACTTCCAAGGCCGAAGAGGTCGCTGCTGCCTTTCCAAAGTCCTTCAATGTGCACGTTGTTCCCTCCTCCATTTCTGACGCGGATCTTGCCAAGCTCCCTGCCCCGCTCGTTGCGGTCAGCTGCGTCCCGGCCAACAAGCCTTTAGACGAGTCGCTTGAAAAGGTGGTTGACACCCTGCTCTCGAAGCCACTTAACCCCAACAGCGCGACTGGCGGTTATGCGCCCTTCTCAAAGGCCCTACTCGACGTTGCGTACCTCCCGCTCGTCACTCCCGTCATGGAAATTGCCAAAAAGAAGGGATTTAAGACTGTTGGTGGACGAGACATGTTGGTGTACCAAGGTGTGGAGCAGCTCGAAATCTGGACTGGTGTCCACGCTCCTGTCAGTGTCGCAATGGAAGCCGTCTACAATGCTGACAAATAAAATGTAAATATATAGTTGTATAAAATGTGATTTTGTCTTTATATTACGTCGGATTCAAGTGCCTGTAAAGTCGCGATAAAAAAGTATGCAGAACTTTCCAGTTTGTAGGCGAATTTGTTAAACACATTTGGTTGTGAAGGATGCCCTCTTTTGTATCCGGGACATGAGCCAAGTATACACGATTCCTAAATGATTTAAACTACGCTTCAATAGTTTTCCAAGTCTGTTTACAAAACCGCAATAGTGGTTCGTATGAATTATTCATCACTTTCAGGAACAAATATTGTAATACTCCAAGTCCAAAAGAACGGCAACAAAAATTAATGGTTCGCCAAACACAGCAAGGGAAATAGCCAAGTTTTAGAGAAGAGAATGTGATTTTGTATGTCCTCAACTATTAAAGACGTTGGATTAAACATAAACCCAGGCAAAATCAACATACTTGAATCAAAGTGACTCGCAGGAGGGAGCAAATAGAAATAACATGGTATACCTTTTTGAAAGAATCAAAGCCACAAATATTAGGAATCCCAAATTCTATCCTTTTGCATTTATCAAATTCAAAAAAAACACATTTCGTATTTGTTAAAATAGGCCTGAAACGAAGTAGTGTCAGAATAAATTCCATAAAAAAGCAATCTATGGCAGTCCCAATAACGGTTTAATACCCAACCTTTTGTCTTGCACAATAACTCATCTCAATGGCAAGACCTTAAAGGGCTTGTCTACGACATTGCTTATGAGGGGGGAAACAGTCATTTTTGGAGATGTATAAAGGTACAGAGGTGTAATCCGAGGCTATGCCTGGCCCGAACAACGACACCATTGGCTATCGGAATTGAATTCACAAAGCTTATCGCCAGAAAGTCAAAAGTGTATTATTGAGTGGATTAGGTAAGTCGGAAAACACAAAGAGAGTTTGAAAAAGGAGTGCGAACCCAGTGGAATAGAACTGAATGCTTCAAATTCGGCAGCTCGGTGGTCATAATTGACAAAAAAAAAGGCAATCAACGAGTCCAAACCAGCAACTGTTTATTTATCAGTGCTAAATAGATTGGTAACTGGGATGTTTTTGGTACTCTCAAATAAATTATAATAAAAAGTTTGCATCTTATTGAAAACTCAATATTCGGTGTCATAAAGTACTGCGTATTTCATAGTTAGTAACAGTATTGGCCTTGGTCTCTTGTAATCAGAAAAATGCTGTTTATTGATGGTCATCAACCAACTTCAGAAGTATTCAAATGATAGATACGGTCTAGAATTTGACTTCAAGTATCACAATCACTGGAAAAGTCGTGAAAGCTACAAATAAAAGTTTGCAATATCAAACTATAAAAAATCTAGCATTCTTATGAGATCAAAGAGTTTAATCAAACTAGTGAATGAAGTATATTTGGTGCATGAATGCTGTAAAAGTTGAAATATATATCTCATACTTCCAATTACAGTAAGTACTATATTAGACAGGTATGAGATCATCAGTAATTGTCTCATATCTAGTAATGGGTCCAAGTTCTGACAATCTTGATTTGAGACTTGAACCAAGCAACCAAATTTTGAGACTACCAAAATCCAATGAAGGGCTCGAGCGCCAATACTCGGAAGAAAATGGCTTTACATCTATATCATCGTTTCAAATAAAATTATTAATAACCTCGTCACTTACAAATGCCACATCAGCTGGTGTACTGGTTGTTGCTGGTTGATGATTTTGGTCAGTAGTCGGTTCCTTGATACGAGAGATGCTCTTGTAGGACAGTCCAATCAATAAATGATTGTCTATACTAGATGAGAAGTAGTTTTTGGAAAAGAATTTGGGAAATATAGTTTTAATCCAAGAGTTATTATGAATAGTAATTTATTTGGGAATGATGATGGTAGAATATAATTTGATCTTAGTGGACATAATATTTTTTTCTGTAGTTGGCTTTCCAATAAAACCTTATAGATGTTTTCTCGAAATCATATATGATTTAGATTTTCTTTGTTATTTGGTTTCCCACATCGTCACCCAAAGGGACCCGGATATACACTTCATCAATAACAGTTTTTACTGGTAATATTGGTATGGTAGTTTTCGTTATCATGTGAGATAACTATGGTGAGGCTGTAGTACACTACTCATATTTGTATCGAAAATTAGACTTCTAGTTAATAGATACAAGAACAAGTCTGTAATAGGAAAATGACACTGAAAAACAGTTGGTATCATGCAAGTCTTTTAAAAAGTGATAAAATGTTTCAGTAGAATAAAAATTCGCATTGTGGGATTAAACCTCCAACCACCTTATCAAGTTTTTTTGTTTTTAAGGTTAGAGGTGTTATAACTACACTAGTACTGGTATTTGGCTGATAAACAAAGCTCTTTTCAAACTAGTCTGGCCTTGAAACATGATTAAATTATGTTGAGCTGCTCTAGCATATTTTAGTGACTTTTCCATCTAAAACAAAATTGTACCTCCATAGTTTAATTAGCCAAAATAGCCAAAATATGGACTTTGTCCAAACGTGGACGTTTTGATCTCAAACAGAACTAGGCATCTTTATTCATTTTTTTATATGACCAACATGATTCATATATTTATAGACCATATTATACATTATTGAAAATGCGTTTTGTCTAATGGGAATTTCATTTGGAATTAATTGAAAGAGTTACCAAATACAAACTTGACACGAAAAATTTCCAACGCCCGAATAATTACATAATGAATAAATTGACTGAAAACATGACAAACAAAATTTGATTGTAAGAATATACATTCTAGTTTTATTATGTATATTTAATATCAAATAATAAAACCAAGATACAAGTCTGCATTTAGAATTCAAGTGTGCATTGGCTTGATTTTGACAAGACATTCAATTCTTCTTCTGGTTTTATTATCGTTTGAATTTTTAATGTTCAAGAATATATAAAAAAAATAAACAAATAATTAAACCCTGTTCAAATTCACCAAGTACAAATATCTGATACTTTTATTAATATTGGTGAAAATGCTAATAATAAAAAATTAGAATTTATATAAAAAATTGCACAAGTCTTTCTGCAAATCGTGTAGCAAATTGAATTATGACAAATATACTAAGTCTATCAGAGTATCTATGAATAGACATTTCATCAATATTATATGATGCTTGACTGCAACTGAATATTGAACATAACCGACTGGGGATATTCAAAGCAATATCACCCATGACAAGAAGTAGATACACACATTTAGGCAAAATACCGTTCAAGCTTTTGTGAATACCATCAATATCAAGTATACAAAGGCATCAATTTAATGCGAAATACAAATCTTCTCTAATAAAGTTAGAATAATAAAACTACTAGCAGTATTTGTTTCTCAACTCCTTGGTTATCCAATTCTTTATAAGGTTCAATTTGATGTCTATAAATATTTATTTAATATGTGTTAATATGTAAATAATGTCTACTCACTTTAGCCGGCCGTTGACTGTTAACTGAAATACCGCTACCTAGACCTATAGCACCGTGAAACCATTGTCATAGGCAAAGTACCTATTTTCAAAACTTGAAAAGTTTAAAAAAAATATTTTGGTGTTACTGAAAATTGAATCATAAATATAACGTTGCAAAGATTTTCACTGTTTTTCCCAATGAACTGAGATATTGATGTGGAATCAGTAGCTTGTCACCAAATCTATTACTTGTTTTAAAACAGTATTTAAAAACTGATGTCAAATATTTCATTCTTCTTATATCATAAATCATTTTCAAACATTTCAAAAATAGCAATAGACGTCATATTATATCGTTTGTTGTTTCAATTGAATTGATTGGTTTTGAACTTGGTTGTGTGTTTTAAATTAATTGATTCACTTGGGTCTGTTAAATAAAACGTGACTTAACTGAATCACTTAACTTAATGATGACTAATTTAACATTTATGTGACCACCCTAGCATCTCGGTTATTTTTTTCATGTTTTTCCAAACCTTTTTTGTTGCTGGGTTGTTTTTTTCATTTTTTATTGCAATACCCAATTACCCAGGCCATGTCAAAATATTCAAAACCCGGCCAAGTTTTAGTCAAACTTAACGGTACTTGGATTTCCAATTCGCACACTGTGTGCGCCTATGCGGCATTTTTTGTTGCGTTGGCTTGTGGGCTTGCACTCCATTACCGAAAGATTGTTCAAAACGAGTTCTTTGGATACCCCGAGGAATGGTTTCCATCTGTCTCAGCCACCATTGGTGACCGATACCCTGAACGCTCAGTGTTCCAGATTCTGATTGCATTAACCTCAGGACCGCGGTTTATGCTGATAGGATTCTTTTATTTACTCACGGCCCAGTCATCGGCTCTTTTACCAAAGGTTATGTTCGTTACGGGTTTGATGAGAACTGTCACTTGTGGTGGATGGGTCTACATCACTTCCACCGATGACCACGATTGGCACGATATTTTTATGATAGCTTATATTATTCTCACCCTTCCTTGGGATATCATTGGCATCTTGCTATCCAAACCTGGTTCCAAGGCTTTAAAGTACAGAAAGCTGTATGCATCGATGTTTTTTGGAACTCTTGTTCCTCTTATTTTTTTTTACATTCGACATAAGGTACACCACGTTCCTGGTGCTTATACGATTTACGCATTTTTCGAGTGGTCCTTGATCATCCTTGACGTTGCATACGACTCAGCTACATTTTACGACTTCAACGCCCTCGAATTCCGACTTGTTGATGTTAAGGGCATTTCCGAAGCTACACAATACGCGCCTGTTTCCAAGGCTAGCAATACCCAATCTACAAAGTTTCAGGGATTGAGTTTCTTTTCTTTCATTATCGCAATACTCAACTCCTTTATTTTTTGGTCGGTTCTAACGGCTCTGCCTTTGCTTATTTGGTACTTTCCTTTATGGCATATGGGAATTTCCGGCTACGAAGCTTTTCTTTTTTCCATCGTCTCTCCAATTGTCTTGGCTATTCCTTTTGTGAGATCTTTCTTCACTGGAATCCCTCAGCTAGCTTCATTGGGTGCTGTATTGGGTGTTGCCGCGTTTTGGATTCTTAAACCAGAATCCCGTCTTGCTGCTGTAGGAATGGGCAGCTTTTTTGGATTCATCGCTCTTGCACTCACATTTTCGGGTGTCTCAGCGAAACCTTTGGTTGGACTTCATCGTGCTACCGCGTTCTCTATTGGATTGCTTCTCAGTTCTGTAGCAAAGTATGCATACTATACCAACAATCCCATTTGGCCCATCATGCACGACGCCACTGGTGGATTGAACCGTACCGGTGTAGTTATTGGTGTATTAGCTGCCATTTGCTATACCAGACCCCAGAACTCAAACTCTGGTAAACATTCAGGTTCTAAGGCTACATCCAAGGAATCCAGTATTGCTGCAGGCTTTGGTGTAGGCGGTCTTCTTTGTTCTCTTCATACTCTTCTTTCTGATTCCACTACTATTATGCTTTGGGGCTGGGAGGGATATCCCGTCCGTGGTCCATTGCCTGTTCCTCACGGTCTCGTCACCTTTGCCGTTATGTCATTTGGTATATATATGGGAATTACCCGTCGCAATACCACTGGATCATGGTCCGCTTTTATTATTGGCAGCACGGGTGCATTGATTATGTACGCTTGCAGTGGCTGGCTTGGGTATCTTGGTGCTATGGTTCTTTCAGGCTATCTTATGAGCATTGTTCCTATTATTTTGGAATCGGCAGGTCGCCACAATCCCGCCAAATCTTTTGGAGTTGGCGCTTTTGTCTTAGCTCTTCTTTATCTTGGCCACGTGTGGATTGTGGCTTATGCCTTTGTTCCCGGTGGACCCCTACTTCGTGAACGCAGCGATCTCATTCTACTTGCCCAACAGGTCTGTATTGCTTTGGGAATTTATTCAGCCAAGAAAGCGAAAGTTTCTGCCAACACGGTGATTTCTTCCGCCGGTTCGAGTGGCTTGACTGCTGTAAGAAAACTTGCTTCCCAAACGCTTACCACTCTCACTGTTATTTTGGCACTCGCTGCTGCCATCACCTTTAAACGGTTCCATAGAGACCCTCCCAAGCCCCATCATCCCGAAGAGAAGCTGTTAACTGCAGGTATTTGGACTATTCATTTTGGTTTAGACAACGACATGTGGGCTAGCGAAGGACGTATGCGTGATCTTTTGGAAGATGCTGAGCTCGATGTTGTGGGTTTCCTTGAAAGTGATACTCAGCGTGTGATTATGGGTTATCGTGACTTGACGCAGCAAATTGCCGAAGAGCTTGGTTACTACACTGACTTTGGCCCTGGTCCCAACAAGCATACCTGGGGCTGTGCCTTGTTTTCCAAGTTTCCTATTCTCAATTCAACCCACCACTTGCTTCCATCACCAGTTGGCGAGTTGGCCCCCGCGATTCATGCGACGCTTGACGTTTACGGCACGCCCGTTGACGTTGTCGTTTTCCATAGTGGGCAAGAAGAAGATGTCGAAGACCGAAGACTACAAAGCTTGGGCGTCTCTGAGATTATGGCCAGCAGCAGTAACCCACTAATTTTACTTTCATACCTTGTCACGAAACCTTTGCAAGGAAACTATCTTACTTATGTTGGCGAGCATAATGGCATGTACGATATTGATCCGACGGATTGGGACCGCTGGTGCGAGTACATTTTGTATAAGGGACCTGGAATCAAACGCACAGGCTATGCACGTATTTCAAGATCCACTATCACCGATACTGAGCTTCAGGTTGGTAAGTTTGTGATTGGCGAAGAGCCTAATACTAGTGACGTGCGGATGGATGAGAGTGAGGTGCCGGTGGGAAGACGATTCCCAGAAAAGTTTAGAGGTGAAGGCATTCGCGGACACCGATTCCATGTATTTGACGAGCCGCGGTACTTTGAGTAAGCCGTCTGTATATTTGTAGTCATGGCCAATAATGACGATACTAGTGATGATTACAAGTTTAATTGAATCACAATTGTAAATCTTTGCTTTCACATTGAAATGAAGTCCACGTGATGCCGAGCGTTGTGCTGACATAATCGTATTTAAGTTTTGTCTTTTATTTTTATTTTTTCATTTTTTGTCAGCAACCTGAGCTTTTGGTTTTTTTTTCTTTATAAAGACGAAGCAAGACCTCCATAAAATTTTACAAAACTTTTGCATCACATCAGGAACTGAATGATTGAACGATATCCAAAGTGGTTTTTCATTCAAAGTCCAAAATTCTGTTAAGCTTGACGATTTACAAAGATTACAGCAGCAGCCGCGATAACGATTTATTATTATTTTCATGAGGTAGTGCTGATTAGATATTAAGCACAAATTAAGATGATTATTATACCCCAGCCTAAAAGATTAGTACCATTGGTGTTTGCAATCTTGCTCAGCAGCGGTGCCCGTCAATTCCATGTTGCAGCTGAACCTGGAATCGCTAACCTGGTCAGCCATGCCGAGTCTCTTGCTCACGGTGACGAAATGAACAGAGGTAGACGTGCAGAGAACGAATACTATCAACACCAGAGACCATACATCACGCAAGTACCTGATTCAGTTGACGAATCTGACAGCAGAAATCGACTTTTTGAGAATCAGCAGCATCTCAAGTACGATGGACCGCAACACACGTTCCGCCACACCTTTGCTTTTGATGATGAACAGTATTTAGAAGAATATCGACATAAGGATAGTGAGACTGAGCCGACCCAAGTTTTTGAAACCCCCTTTCCGGCAGCCGAAGAGGGTTTAGGTTCTGACCTTAAAAAAACTTGGAAACAGGTGATTTCAAAATTGATTCAACAAACCTTTCACATTGGAAATAAGGGCGATGAAAATGACGTAGAAATATCACATGATAGTTCTGACGAGATGTTTAATAAGATGGATTGGTCTGATTACGAACAAGAAATTGTTGTTCGCTTTAATTGGACCAACTCTCGTGAGCGCGCTGCGTTTTCCAAAGCAACCAGGACTTTGGTACTGGATGTCTGGCGTGTTGATCGACACTCTGGGGATGTTCGACTACCCAGTAACCGCATGTCTGATTTGTTCAAGTTGTTACCAAAGTCAATGCAAACTCCGGAAGCATTCAAGGTGTTAATTTCGGATTTGGAGCATGCAATTTATAACACGTTTCCGAGGCCCGAAAGCCAGTTAAATCTGAAAGATGCATTCGAAAGTCTCGTAGAATACAAGGCAGAGCAAGCTGTATGTTTAATGAAAAACACCAAAGAGGCTCTAGCCAAAGCAGAAGAGTGGAAAGCAGCATCTCTTGGTCTTTTCCACGCGTCATCTGAGATGTTTTTTGAAGATTACCGGGATTTAGACACTATTTATACCTGGTTGCGAATGCTTAGCGAGACGTTTCCGGATCAAGTGATGAGCGAAGTGATTGGCCAAACCCACGAGGGTCGGGATATTAAGGTTTATCATCTTTATTCTTCAAAGAATGACGAGGGCGAAAAGAAAAAGACTATTGTTTTGACATCAGGAATTCATGCGCGAGAATGGATTTCGGTTTCGTCGCTGCTCTTTCTTTTGTACCAGCTTTTGATGAATAAGGATAAGCCGGCAGAAGATTACTTTCTTAATCACTTGGACTTTCTTATTGTCCCAGTGATGAATCCAGACGGCTATGTTTACACGTGGAAGCATGATCGGTTGTGGCGCAAAAACCGACAAGATACGGGGGTTTCTATATGTCATGGCATTGACATTGATTCTTCGTTCAATTACCACTGGAGTCCGTCGGTTGGTACGCCATGTGGGGAAAGTTATTCTGGGCAAGCACCGCTTGAAGCTTTGGAGGCCAAACATTTCAGTGATTACATCAACCGAACCTCGGAAAATCATAGATATTTTGGGTACATTGATCTGCACAGTTACTCACAGTCGATTTTATACCCTTATGGATACAGTTGTGAGGAAGAGACTAGAGACCGGGAGAATTTGATGGAGCTTGCGTATGGTCTTGCTAAAGCTATTCGATGGACATCGACGAAACACTACGAAGTGTATCCTGCTTGTGAGGACCGTGGATATGATATTGAAGAAGGGTCTGGAGGATGTGTGTTGGATTTCATGTACAAAATTCATGCGATTTGGGCGTACCAGATCAAGCTGAGAGATACCGGAATCTATGGATTTTTGTTGCCAAAGCGATACATTGTGCCGACGGGACAAGAAATGTATGCAGCATTCAAGTACTTTTGTGATTTCATATTGACAAGATGAAAAAGCAAAAATAAAGAAGATGGTTTGAAATGAGGGGATTTTCTGGTTTATGGGTTAGTTGGGTGTTGTTGGTAGATTAGTTTAAGGTATTTAACAAAAAAAAAAAAAAAACTTGATTTACATTTCTAGTGTTAAAGAGCCAAGGTTGTGCCGTATAAAGTACATTGTAAAACATTGGAACCCCACACAATTTGGAACAAAAACCAGATGAAAAATGCCCTGTGAGTATTGAAATTTTACAAAAATACAGTTCTGTTTTTGGAGTTTTCCTTTTGTTAAGGACGTTTATAGAAGGAACTTGACACCGAACAGCAAGATGGCAACCAGTGCTCATTAAGTAATGATTCATGGCCTTGGAAGAAATTGGACTCGGCCAGGAAAACAAGACAAAATCTTGGTGGAATGATTGCGGTCGCAATAACAAGTACACAATAAAATAAATGGAGAAAAACCTACTTGCTTCAAGATCCTAAAATCTACGTCTCTAAACCCCTCGTTGATAACTTTAAAAAAACCGTGTTGCTAGAATCATTTTATTATTTTGTTCATGTTTTTTTGACTGGTCACAAGCTCGGCCGTCGATTATAAATGCAAATACTTGATTTCCAACGTTTGAGCGCCGGTCTTCGCGTCTAGCTGCCATAAGTGACGAAGGGTTTGATGTTACGAAAAAGACCAGAGTAGGTATCCTACTCTGAGACTGAGGTGGGTATCGATAATGTTTGTACTGTTGGGTTACAATCACTACTACTATCGCTATCATAATTACTATCATCATCACCATCAGTATCAGAATAATAATAAGAAAAATGATCCACATCGTCACCGTTGTTTCAATCAGCATCATCACCACCTTCACTATCTGCCTCCGAGCTTAGCTCGAATGAATCCAAAGATGGTCCCATGCAAATATAGTTTGCCCTTTTTGTATGCAAGGCTGGGAATTCCGCCCCGCTATTGGCCATAATGCAAAATGAAATCTGGGATAATTATGTCTCTGAATTTTCACAACTAATTTGGAAATCGTCATCGGCCTGTCGCGATTTCGCTGGTCAAACAAAAAACTTATAAATATTTGCAGTTTTCCTTGCTGCTGCTTTGGTTGTTGTATTTTTTGATATAATTCATATTTTCAATAGTGTCTCTTCTCCTAATCACATTTAATATTTAATGCTTCGTCATGAGTAAAGAAGAATACAAACCTGAGGTCAACGCCGTGCCCGTTGACAGTACTACCACTGTTTCCGGTGTCGGCCGCTGGCAGTCATTCAAAAACTCATTCAAAAAGGTAGACATCCCGGAATTAAACAATCCAAACCTTACCGACCTTGAACGCGCTGCCATCGCTACTGCAAACTCCCCTCTTGAAAGGTCCCTCACCTCTCGCCATTTACAAATGATTGCCATTGGTGGCTCCATTGGTACTGGTCTCTTTGTAGGTTCCGGTGGCTCTCTTTCTGGTGGTGGCCCTGCGTCCGTCATTATTGCTTATGCCTTGGTCGGTTCCATGTTGTTCATGACCGTTCATGCTCTCGGAGAGCTTGCTGTCCGCTTCCCTGTCGCTGGTGCTTTTGCTACTTACTCCACTCGTTTTATTGACCCTGCCTGGGGTTTTGCAATGGCTTGGAACTATACCCTTCAGTGGATCGTAGTCTTCCCTCTTGAACTCGTTGCCGCTTCTCTCACCATTTCTTTCTGGAAAGGTGACAACAACCCTGCTGCAAGAGTAAACCCAAGCGCCTGGGTCGCTTTGTTCTGGGCGGTCATCGTCATAATCAATCTCTTTGGTGTTAAAGGCTATGGTGAAGCAGAAGTGGTCTTTTCCATATGCAAGGTCTTAGCTGTCTGCGGTTTCATCATTCTTGGTATTGTTCTAGTTTGCGGTGGAGGTCCTCAAGGCGGTTACATTGGTGCTAGATATTGGTATGATCCTGGCGCTTTCAACCATGGCTTCAAAGGTTTATGTTCGGTATTTGTAACGGCAGCATTTGCATTCACTGGAACAGAACTTGTCGGTTTGGCCAGTGCTGAGTCTGCAAACCCCAGAAAGGATTTGCCTTCAGCCACCAAGCAAGTCTTTTGGAGAATCACCCTTTTCTATATTATTTCATTGTTGTTGGTCGGTCTTTTGGTCCCTTATAATGATAAACGTCTCTTGAACGGTAGTTCCTCTGCTGATGCTGCAGCTTCGCCGTTTGTCATTGCTATTAAGAATGCCGGCATTAAGGGCCTGCCCTCTGTTATGAATGTCATCATTCTCATCTCGGTTCTTTCTGTCGGTAATTCTTCCATCTATGCTGCCTCAAGAACCATGTGTGCTCTCGCAGCTCAGGGCCAGGCTCCCAAATTTCTTGGTTACATTGACAGAAAAGGCCGTCCGTTGACCGGTATTGCCATCTGTGCCGCTTTTGGTCTGCTCTGCTTTTTGGCTGGCTCGGACAAACATACAGTAGCATTCAACTGGATGATGTCTCTTTGCGGTCTTTCTTCCATTTTCACTTGGGGTTCCATCTGCTTATGCCACATCCGATTCAGACAGGCAATGCGCGTTCAGGGCAGATCTCTTGACGAACTTCCATTCAAGGCTGCAGGTGGTGTCTGGGGCTCCGCCTATGGTCTCACTTTGAACTGCCTTGTCCTCGTTGCCCAGTTCTGGACCGCATTGTTTCCAAAAGGTAAAGCAGATGCTTACACTTTCTTCCAAGTATGGCTCGGTGCCATTGTCATCATTGTCTTTTACATTCCCTACAAGCTGTGGTTCAAGACCAAAATCATGAAGACCCACGAAATGGATCTCGACAGCGGAATCAGAGAATTCGACATTGATATGCTCAAGCAGGAACTGGCCGAAGAAAGAGCATACATTCACTCAAGAGGCTGGTGGTATAGAGTTTACAAGTTCTGGTGTTAAATAGCTCTCAGTAAATTGTTTCGAAATGATGTAATGTTTTGTTTTTTCATGTTAAATATAAATATTAAAGTATAAAAAAAAAATGGATGACCAATTACAGTCATTTTGGCTTGAAAATGAGTCATAAAACTTGGAAACGTAACAGTAAATAATTGGAAAAAATAAAAATAAAAATAAAAATACAATTGAACAAATAAAATTTAAACGTGTGATTTGTTTTGTTTTTTGTTTTTTTTTCTCATTAGCACCAAAACTTGTAAACTCTGTACCACCAACCTCCAGATCTAATATAGGCGCGCTCTTCTACCAATTCTAGTCGTAAGAGATCCATATCCATTTCTCGAATTCCACTGACAATGTCCATGTCAGCGCACCGCACAAACGGCGGCTTATACCAAATCTTATACCCAAAATATAAAATCAGAGTCAAAGGCAAGCACAGCCATACCTGGAAAAACGAATCAGGGTCAGCTTGACTTCTGGGAAATAGCGCAGTCCAGAACTGAGCAATGAATACAAGGCAAACCAGCAGGAGTCCGTAGGCCGAACCCCAAATACCCAATGCTGCTTGGAAAGGTAGTTCGTCTAGCGGCCTGCCTTGAATATGCATAGCTCGTCTAAACCGGATGTGACACAAACAAATGGAACCCCATGTGAAAAGTGAGGAAAGACCTGAAAGCGACATCATCCAGTTAAATGCAATAGCGCGCTTGCTGGATCCTGCAAGAAAACACAATAAGCCCATCAGCGAAGTGGCTGCAATCCCTGCAAGAGGTCGCCCATTTCTATCGATATAGTTAAACAGCTTGGGTGCTTGTCCTTGGGCTGCAAGTGCACACAAAGTTCTGGATGCAGCATAAATGGAAGAGTTGCCTACTGATAGTACTGAAATCAAGATAATGACATTCATGACGGAGGGCAAACCTCTGATGCCTGCATTTTTAATGGATATGACAAAAGGTGAAGCCGATGCGTCTGCAGTCGAAGTATGATTTAATAACCGCTCGTCGTCATGAGGAACCAAAAGACCGACCAGCAATAATGATATGATGTAAAACAGGGTGATTCTCCAAAAGACTTGCTTGGTGGCTGAAGGCAAATCCTTTCTCGGGTTTGCAGATTCGGCCGCAGCCAAGCCAATCAACTCGGTGCCACTAAACGCAAACGCTGCCGTTACAAATACAGAACATAGACCCTTGAACCCATGGTTAAAAGCACCTGGATTATACCAGTATTTTGCACCAATGTAACCGTCATTGGGACCTCCGCCACAAACTAATACAATACCGAGAATAATGAAACCGCAGACAGCAAGAATTTTACAAATGGAAAATACAAACTCAGCTTCACCATAACCTTTGACACCAAAAAGGTTGATTATGACGATGACGGCCCAAAACAAAGCTACCCACGCATCTGGGTTGACTCTTGTTGCCGGATTGTCGTCTTTCCAATAAGAAATGGTTAGAGAAGCGGCAACAAGCTCTAGAGGAAAAACCACAAGCCACTGAAGGGCATAGTTCCAGCCGATAGCAAAACCCCATGCAGGATCGATGAATCGGGTGGAATAGGTAGAGAAGGCGCCTGCCACAGGGAAACGGACTGCAAGCTCGCCAAGAGCCTGGACCGTCATGAACATCATGGAGCCAATAAGGCCATAAGCAATGACAAGCGAAGCAGGGCCGCCTTTGGCCAACGAGCTGCCAGAACCTACAAACAGGCCGGTACCGATAGAGCCACCGATGGCGATCATTTGCAGGTGTCTGCCCTTAAGCGACTTATCTAGGGGAGATTGGGAAGTTGCCAAAGCAGCCTTTTCGACATCGGTCAAGTTTGGATCATTCATCTCAGGAAGGTCAACGGGCTTGAACGAGTCTTTGAAAGCCTTCCATTTTCCGACCTTGATTTCGAAAAGGGCAGTGCCTTCATAGCCTAATTCAGAGTATTCTTGAACCAACTTGTCGTTTTAAATGATAAATGCCAATGGTGTAGTAAATAAAAACGAACAAAAGGTATTTTCTTTATGTTCTTATATGGTATATAAAGGAATAAAGAAAGGTATTTGGGATTTAGAATCGGGGTAATGAGTTTGGATATTATGGTAGCATGTATTTTACTAGCTTTTCGGTGATAATTAGATGAAATCGGAATAGTTTAGTATCGTATTAAAATGATATTTATAACATAAAAAGTTGATAATGGGAAAAATGGCGGCGAACATATAAAATGGCTGCAAATTAGTACAAACAAGTCACGCAAAAGTCACGTTTATGCTGTTGATTGGGCTAATGTTGCGCATTGGTCAGAACCTGAACCGATAAGAAAATTGTCTGAGTCTTGAAAATGTTGCCGGCATGTTTTTGGAGTATTTTTATTCAAAGTTGAGGAGGCTTTGTGGATAACATGGTCTAGTTGAAAGTATCTGATACAGGTTGAAAGTGATGTTTTTGGACACTACTTTTACGGGTCGGTGCCTCGAGTACATGATTGAGATAGTGAAGAAGAATAATTCTGGCTATAAAACAAGAATTTAGTTTGATGGATCAAGTAAATGATTGTAACTTGGACGTTATCTAGAAATATTTGATAAATTTACCATTCAAAGATAGTTCAAAACGTCAAGGTTGGATTCGTGCATGGCTCACTTCATTCGTTGGCAGGTGTCTTGACAATTAATGAAAAGATACACTTGGTAAAAAACTCATTTGCAAACCTGGAAACTAACTTTTTGATAAATATATTTTCATCATATTAAGGAATTTAAAAACGTAAAACCAGGTCTAGATTGTGATTGGTTTGGCAACGCCAAATGTCACCGACATTGACATTTAGTCAAGCATTGCGACTCATTATTGAAAATATTCAATTGTGCTTGATTTTCCAAAATTAATGAACGACATCAATTGTAGGTTTGCTTATATCACTCTTATTCTGTTGCGGACTTATTATAAAAATGTTTGTTTTTCAATATAGATTTGAACAATTTCTACTTGATCTCTAACCTTTTAAACCAAATACTTCAATAGTTTTTTTCTCTTTTCAAAACGTCATCATCGATTCCATTTGTCATTCTTTGTTTTATACGTAACAATGAGCAGCATCATTTCCAAAACCAATGCTTCTACTTTTGATATTGTACGATCATTTACATATTGACACTTTTTCCAGATTTAGCAATGTACTAACCGCTATTGGCCACTGTTTAGAAATCGCCAGACCAAATGCGTCGCCGCAAGATTGTAAAAAAGGGCTTTCGTCTGACTTTGATGGTTTGCGGCCATTCCGGTATGGGCAAGTCCACTTTTATCAACACGCTTTGTGAAGGTGATGTCTATCCTGAAAACTCACCAACCGTTCCTACTCCTACTATGGAAATCGGTACTAGAACTGTGGATTTGAACGAACCAGATGGAACAATCATTACCCTATCTGTAGTTGACACTCCTGGATTTGGCGACAATATTGATAACTCTAACTGTTGTTCCAAGATTATCGAGTATCTTAAGAAGCAGTTTGACGAAATTCTTGAAGAAGAGTCGCGAGTTAAACGTAACCCTCGCTTCATTGATAACAGAGTACATGTGGCTTTATACTTTATTGCACCTACTGGTCATGGTTTGCGTGAACTCGATATCGATGTCATGACTGCCCTTTCATCTTTGGTCAATGTCATTCCAGTTATTTCGAAAGCCGACACTTTGACATCTGCAGAACTCTCTTTTAACAAAAAGCTCATTATGCAGGATATCAAGGACTACAATATTCCCATTTACTATTTCCCCTGTGATCCCAATGATGACGAAGGTCTTGAAGAGTGCATGGTTTTGAGGAATTTGGTTCCTTTTGCTATTGTAGGATCAAATGAGATAGACAAGGATGGCCCGGAGTTTGTTCGTGTTCGTAGCTATCCTTGGGGAACTGTGAGAGTTGAAGATACTGATCATTCTGATTTCATTGCTCTCCGGTCTGTTTTATTTGGATCTCATTTGCAAGAATTGCGGGATATCACTCACGAAGTTTTGTACGAAAAGTATCGTACCGAAAAGCTTTCTGAGTCTAACATTATTAATAATACAGATGGCGGTTTTGATGAGTATGTTTTCTTTTTCTTTGTTTTTCTTTTCATTATTCATGCTAATATCAAACTTTAGGATCCGTGGTAAAAACGGAAAACAAACGTTGTATCTTGATCGCATGATGATTCGGGATGTCGAAGACAAGTCTCAGCGCGAGCTCGAGCGCCAGCGCGAAGCCGAAAAGATCCATGACCAGCGTCGCGAGTATAGTATGAGCATTGCCAATGAAGTATTTAATGGTGACGATTAAGGTGATTTTCCAAATGAATCGTCATCTAGACTTGCTATTTAGAGTATGTAATTGAATCGATTGAATTGCAAATTTTAACGGTTGTATTTACATTAGTGCAATGTGTTTAAAGGAACAATTACGTTGCTTTGAGTAGATTATATTGATATTTATAACTGTTGCTATATTTTCAACAAGTTTACAACCTTTATTTAATGGTGACCATATCTCGCTTTTCACTTGACGATTATCTGGTGCCTCAGCATACAAATTCAATTAAGACATAACAGTTGAAATCGGCCCTTTGTTTCACTTCTAAACTAATAAATAATTTATCGATATCGACATCGAACCTACAAAACACTCTGATATTTGCCTTGTGTTGCATTTCTCCCGAAAGCCATTTTGGTTTCATGTTTAACAAATGTAAACTGTTTCTATTCTCAGCCATTAATCCCCAGACCACAATATACTGCGACCATTCCACAAAGTTTGCGCCATCGCCAATTTCCAAAGCCACAGTGGCGGGTCGCTTTTTATTATTTCCAAACTGTTCTTTTTAACAACTCAGACATTGCTAGACCTATTCTTTCTTTTTCTTCATCAGTTTTGTTTCTTTTATTTTTAAATGAGTGGCAGATACTTTGATCAACCAAGTTCATCACCTTCTCGTTCGGCATCGTCTTCTGGGGGCTCGTATACCGACAGGTATCGTGTCGATAACGAATACCCTTCGGACTTTGTGACAGCCTCCGGGTTTGGGGACTTTGAAAGCTCCGGATCTGGGTCGCTTGCATTGGGCAGCGGAGCTGTGCGTAGCTCTAGAAAAAACGTTCCTGCTGCAAAACTGTTGGAAAGTTTGATTGGTGAGTTTGTGATTATACAAGCATCGGCATATTGGCGGTCAATACGGTTACGGCAAAAGATAAAATAACAAATTGGCATCACCACGTTTGTCCTACGATACCCAAGAGATGGACCAATTGCTAGGATTTAATTCAAATATCAAATATTAACTGCGAATATCAATTATGTTTAGAACGTGCATGCAGTCCAGTTTTGCACGAGCCCAATTTGGCCCTGAATTTGGAAATCGCCGATATCATTAACCAAAAAAAGGGATCTTGGTAAGTTTTTTTTTTTTTTTTTTGACTGCGTTTCTTTTATCTCAACTTGACTGACACGTTTGCATATAGTCCACGCATTGCTGCCGGTTTGATTGTCAAACTCATCAACAGTAAAGACCCTCATGTCGCCATTTTGGCACTTTCGGTATGTAGACTGCTCTTTAAAAGCATTGGCATAATGGAGTTGTGTATTAACTTGGCTGTTTAGGTTCTTGACATTTGTGTCAAAAATTGTGGATACCCGTTCCATCTCCAAATCTCTCGAAAAGACTTTTTGAATGAACTTGTGCGTCGGTTCCCCGAAAAGCCTCCCATTGCATATACCCGTGTCCAGAGCTTGATTCTGCAAGCTATTCAAGAGTGGTGGGAAACTATTTGCTGCACTTCCAAATACAAGGACGATCTTGGGTACATCCGTGACATGCACCGTCTGCTGACTCGCAAAGGATACATTTTCCCAGAGATCTCGCCGTCTGAGGCCGCGGTTTTGAACCCGGCAGAGAACCTGCAGTCCGCGTCGGAGCTGGAGCAGGAAGAGCGCGATGCGCAAGAGGCCAAGCTCCAGGAACTCATTCGTCGAGGAACTCCTGCAGATTTACAAGAAGCGAATCGTCTCATGAAGGTCATGGCTGGCTTCCAGGGCGACAAAAAGAGCGACTACCGCGCCAAGGTTGCGGAAGAAGTTGACAAGCTACGCCGTAAGGCTGAGCTTCTTGACGAGATGCTCTCGAATACCACTCCGGGTGCCGACTTACCCGAAGACGACGTTTTTTCGGACATTGTGTCGTCTCTCAAGACTTCTGTACCCAAACTGAAGTCGCTTGCCCAAGAAGAAAGCGATGATGAAGAGGCTGTCGCCAAACTGCTTGCTTTGAATGATTATACCCACTCGTTGTTGGAAAAGTACCACTTTTTGAAGCAAAAAGATATCCAAAAGGCAAACAGTGTCCATATTGCAAGACCTTCCAACGTCCAGATCACCAAGGGCCCGTCCGCACCTCCCGAAAAGTCCATCTCTCTTATCGACTTTGACGACGAGCCTGCTCCACAAGGCACATCAGCTCCCGCAAACCTACAACCGGCTTCCAACTCTCTTGACCTGCTCTCCGAGCTCGGCGGTTTGAGCCTTGGCGGCAACACTTCGCCGAACCCTGCTGGTCCCAAATCGAATAAAGATATTTTGGCTGCATTCGGTTCACCCTCGACTTTGTCCGGCTCCCAACAGCAGCCCTCATCCGGCAACGGGTCGCTCGACCTGCTCCATGGGCTCTCTTCTCCGAAACCTGAAAGCCCTGCCTCGCCCTCCAATTCAGACTTGAACGAATGGAACTTTGCATCAGCCGCGCCGCCCTCCTCTGTACCGTCCTTCACGATGCTCGACGACAACGTGCTGGCAGCCGCCGGCACCGTCGCGCGTACTGCAGAGCGCCTCCACATTGTGCTGAACTTTTCCAACAAGACCGCGACGCCGATCAGTGGGCTCAACATCCAGCTGGCCGTAAAGCGCGACCTGCACATCCAGGTACATCCGCTCTCGGCGACGGTGCTGGATCCGCGCACGACTAACGGCGTGACGCAGACGACATATGTAGAGAACGTTGGGGCGTACCCGTACGCGCTGAAGTTGAGGTGGATCGTGACGTACGATCTTGGCGGCGAGACGGTTCGCAGAGACGGGGTCGCGAGTTTGCCAGAGGCGTGACGTGGAAAAATGTAGAGCTTTAGAATTTATATCAGTTGAAACATTTACTTCAATTTGAACGTTTGTCAATGTGAATTGGTCTCTATTTAAATATGCTTTAATTGGAGCATTTACGTTAGAGTAAACATACTCGAATGCAAATTAGAATTGACATTTACATAATTTAACCTAAATCAAGTCGGCGACTCCAAATTCATTCCCTGTTCCGGCGTTTGCCCCGTCTCGTGTTTCACGCCCTTGATCTGCGCCGAGGTGCCGCGGAGTGCCGCATTTCCCGCACTGCCTGCATCGGCCGGGCGGGCGTTCGCGAGTGCCTGTTTCTGGAGATCCTCCGAGCGCTTGTTCTTCTGGTTCTGGAGGTACTGCTGGATCTGGTGGTGGGCGGCTTTGGAGACCTGGTCTGGGGAGAGGTGCGGGTACTTGACCGAGATCTGTTGCATGAGAGACTGGATGTGGGGGTTGTGGGTGTTCATTGCAAAGGCGCGAGACACACTAGAAACATTGGACACGTTAGAGACGTTGGATACTGACGGCGAGGTGGACGGTTTGGAAGCAGGAATTTGGCGCTGGATCGGCATAGGGGTTGATTGCTGCGATTGAGACTGGTTCACCTTTTGTTGTGACATCAAGTACTGTTGCTGCTGCTGTTGTTGTTGTTGTTGCTGCTGTTGTTGTTGTTGTTGCTGTTGCTGCTGTTGCTGGAACGTCATCTGCTGCGCCCTTTGCTGCTGGATCTGTTGCGCCAATTGCGGCGATGTTTGGCCCATTGTCGAGATCTGAACCTGTTGTTGTTGTTGCTGCTGCTGCTGCGAAAGCTGGCTCATTTGGGGAACTTGGCGTGCTACATACGTTGCCGAGCTGGGTACCTGCTGGTTCCGCTGCTGGTTAAGTTGCAGCTGCTGTTGTCGTTGTTGTTCCTGCATCTGTTGCAATCTCTTTTGTTGCTGAAGATACAACTGCTGTTCCTGCGTCAGCCGGCCAGCAATTCTGGTCCCGTTGACGCCAGCAACAACCGACACGCTCTGTGCAGTTGTGGCGCGGATAGCATGGCCCGCACTGGGCGCGCTTGTTGTCGCGTTACCGTTTTGCGAAACAACGCTAGCAGTGACGCCATTCGTGCTGGCAATAATAGGCGTCTGCACAGCGACAGGAACACCGTTCCTGTTAATTACGTGTCTAATCTGCTGGCTGTTGGTTCCGTAGACTGCTGCTGCAGCTGCCGCCGCCGCCGCGGTCGGTTGTGTTGCTTGGCCACTTGTGGTCGTGGGGACCGTGGAACCGGTGTTTGTGGTAGTCCCGCCGTTGACAGTGACTGGGATTCGTTGCGTCAACGCCAAGTTCTGTCGTTGGAGCGTCGAGTCGCTCGCCGCCTTGTCGAGCTGGTACTTCATCTCGGCTAGCGCCTCGGGTGTCGGGATCGGGGTATTATCGTCGTGTCCTTGCGTTGTGTTGGGCTTGCGCGCGACCTGAGAAGGTGGTCGGACAGCGGCCTCGCGGTTGCGCATGCTCTTGCGCATGGCCTCAAACATGCTGGCCCAGCGCAGCCGGGAGTGGCCGCGCTGAAGAGATTCAATTCCGACACCGAGCGGCGAAATTCTGCGCTTGGTGGCGGCCTGCAGTTTGACGCATTCTGTGATCCAGTGGATTGCGGCGGTCGCGTATGGCCCTTTGATTTCAGAAAGCGCGTAGGACGGGTTCAGTTGGAGCCACCGCTCAAAACACTGCCACGACGTCCGGCGTTCAACAATTGCACGATACCCAAACGTAGTGCGCTGAGCAAGGAGCGACGAGACAACGTTCCAGTTAAACTGGTAATCCTTTGCAAACCGCAGCAGGTTGTTGTCCTCATCCGGTAACCAAATCGTTGGCGACCGGCCCTCGAGGTACTTGAGACTGGGTGGCGGCGGTGCTCGCACCACAAACGGCCGCCGCTTGCCCTCCGAATTAAACAGGGGTTCCTTCTTGAGTTTGGACTTTTCATTCGAGGTGCTGGCCAGCGATTCCATTTCGTCATCTTCGACATCGATTAGCAGTTTTTGCCAAGTAAGACCCAGGTCGGGTGCAGACAAAAACTTGGTGACAGAGTTGATGGACAGCGTCTCAAACTCGCTAATGTATGGGGTATTTGTTTTTTCAATCGGTTTCAGGATTGGCAGGTTTTTGAAAATTTCCTGTGAGGCATTGTCCAGCTTGTCAAAAGAGGCGTACATTTTCAAAGGAACGCGGACGTTGGGGTGAGAAGGTGTTGAAATGCTGCGCGGAACCAACGTGTCGTAATTAGTGTTGGCCAAGTCGTGCAAGTCGTGTGGGCAGACCGTCTCGGCAAAGAGTTCGGTGGAAGGATCAGCCATTGGATGGTCTGTATCAGCCGTCGAATCGTCTACTTGTTCCTTGGATTCAGTAGGCTCGCTCTCGACCTTTGGCTCACCTTCCAATTTAACCGCATCTGTCATCTCGACATCCTTGTCAGTCGGCTTCAACAGCTTCAGTCGTCGCGACTCAACCAGCTCGACCGGCGGCTTGTCGTCCAAATGCACGACCCGCTGTGTTTTGACGCACACCAGGTGCCTGTCCTTTTTCTCTAGCCGTACATACTCCATCGCGGCCTGCGCGAGCTCGAAGCACACAGCAATCTTGAGCTTGCGCTCAGCTACAAAGTCCTCTTGCAGCCACTTCATCTCGTCAATGAGCTTATCCCAGTGCAGCTTGAGACGTAGCGGGCCGCGGAACTTTGTGTGCTGCCGCAAGCTCCACTTCTCGGACCGCTTGAGCTCTTCGATGCGACCGTGCACGACGGCCAGCTTGCCTTCGAGCAGCGAGAGCTGGTACGTTTCCGTGTTGAGCGTCTTGTGTGCCGCTGGCAACAGTTTGATCAGCGGCAGTGTCTGTGTCGTGTAGTAAAGCTCTGCGAGAGTGTACTGCCGCCTGTTCTGAACGGGCTCCGGCAAACGCTCTGGGACCACCACGAGCTTGACGGTGCTGTCCGTGTCGCTGACCGTCTTGGGGTTGACGTACCAGGGCACCTGGATGTCGGACTGCGACGCCTTGTGCGACTCGTGAATTGACGGCTTGCGCGCAAAGTACTCGTCGCGGTTGAGGTAGGTCGGCGCGGGCAGCTTGGCGTACGCAGCCTGGGCGGCAATGATCTGCGACTGGATCTGGGCCTGACGCTGTGCCTGGAGCGCGAGATGCGTTCGTGCTTTGACTGCAGCCTCGACCTCAGCTTGTGCGACGACGCTTTGGGCTGAAGGAGGCTGCGTCTTTTCGGTCTTGATTTCTGCGCTGGGAACAAGAGGATTTTGTGACTGGTCGGGTATTTCAGCGGGTTCTGTTTGATCGGGTATTTTAGCGGGTTCTGTTTGATCGGGTATTTCAGCAGGTTCTGGTTCTGGTATTTCTGGGAGTTCAGATTGGTCGGGTATTTCTGTGGGTTCTGACTCGTCTGGTATTTCTGTAGGTTCTGCCTCGTCTCGGATGTCTGTAGATTCAGCCCGATCAACTTGCAAAGACTTTTCCTTTTGAGCCTTTGGTTGCTCTAGTATGGAGGCTGGCTGATCCATTTGACTAGATTTTGCACCTTGTTCAGGCCCAAAACCCGAATCGTGGGCTTGGGGTAACTGCTGATCAAGAACTTTTGATTCTTTTGCAGGCGCATCCTTTTGCATACTGTCGGTTAATGGCACAGTGACTGAATGATTTGTTTCAACTGTTTGTGTGTCGCCTTGGTCAGCCGGTAACGTGGCAACAGGCTGCGCTAGCGGTTCGGTCGAGGCTTTGGGAGCCGTTGGTGGTTCTGTATGTGGTATGGTTTTGGAAACTATGGCAGGTTCCGTTGGTGTCGAGGCTTTAGAAACTGTGACAGGTTCTGTTGGCGCCAAAGCTTTGGGGGCTGTGACAGGTTCCGTTTCTTTTGTCAAACTGGGCTCAGCTTTCTCAGTGATTTTTGGCTGCTCCTCTTTTTTGTTAATAGTGACTAAATCTTCAGACCCGCTATTTAATTCTAAACCGGATGAAGACGTAGTTACAGAAGCTTGGGCTGGCGACGCTGTTTTGAGCTGTGTGCTAGTTGCTAGTCCTGCGCTAGATGTCTCGGTAGCAGGCTTGACGGGCGGGCTTTGCGAATGCTGGGTTTGTGGTGGAGGCTGGGGCTTAGCCTGACTAGCAACTGGGTGGTCATTAGAAGCTGCAGCTGGCGGCTTGGTCGAGGTTCCGGCATCGTTGTGTGCACCTTTGCTAGAAACAGGAGACGGAGCACCTGCTTCGGGTGCAGAATCGTTAGATTTTGTAGAAACTGCGGGAGATGGCGTAGAAATTGGCGACTTTTGCGGAACAGCTCTTTGGGTATTATGAGTGGGTTGTGACGGAAAGCTGTGAGGTGGCTTTGGTTGAGCATTTTGTGGAGACGGTTCGGTGCCCAAAGGCTTGTTTGGGATACTTGGCGAGGGCTGTGGTTTTATTACAGGCTTCAAGACAGGCTGGAAAGAGGGTTGAGCACCGCTTTCTTGTTTAATAGGCTGGACTGGAGTGTGTTGCTTCGGTGCCAAAACTGGAGAAGGTTCTGTTTTTAAGGCTGTCGATTGGGGTGGGGTATTTTGGAAAGCTGGACCAGGTTTCGCCAAAGGCGGGCTGCTGGAGGGCGTAACACTTGGTTTTGTAATGAGAGGAGGCGACGCCGTCAGTTTTGTAGCCAAAGACGTGTCTGGTAAAGCAGTTTCTACAGACTTTTTAAACGGTTCCGAAACGGGTTCTGCATGCTTGTTAAATGGTTCTAGAACGGGTTCTGCTTGCTTCTTGAGCGGTTCTAAACTGTGTGCATCAGGCTTTGGTTGAATTGGGCCAATGGGAATGGAAATATTTGGCTTGGAGTCGTTGCTGACGCCTGGTTTTGGGACTGGGTGTAGAGAGGGTGTAGAGGATTTGGATGTGTGAACTGGCGAAACCTTTTGCAAAGAGTCGGATTTAATATTTACAGGAGAAAGCGGGGACTTTGCAGGGACGACTTTTGGTAGGGCTGGGCCGACGGCTGCTGGATCCAGTGGGCAGAACGATGTTGTGGGTGTATTTTGTTTTGATTGTGTAGTTTGTTTTATCGCTGGAGGTTGTGCGGAGACGTCTAGAGGTTTTGGCAAAGCTGGAAGAGTGTGTTGAAGAGCCACTTTTGGAGTTGCAGGAGCAGATATGGACGTGGTGGCGGAATTAAGAACCAAAGGCTTCTTTTGGATATTCTGCTGTGTGAGAATTGGCGTGTGAACTGCCGAGCTCGGTGCAGAGACAGACGACACGTTTCCAGGCTGGTGATCTGGGTTCAGTTTCTGTAAAATTACATGTTTGTTTTCACTTGCGTTTACGACGGCGCCCGGAGGTGCTACATTTGAGGAAGAGGCCGCGTCGGGTTTTGGTGTCGTAGTTTTTGCGCGCTTGTATGGAAAGAGCGGCAGCTCCTTATCGGGGACGATAGCTTTTGATGGTAGTGAAGATTCGTCGTCAAAGGTGTGTCCGCTCTCGAGGTCATTCTTTTCGAGAAATGCCATGAGCGAGTCTTCGTCGGTCGCCACACCTGCCTTGTCGATTGGGTATGTAGGGTAGCGCGTTAGGTAGTACAAATCAGATAGTTTTCGTTTACGTGATTTGACAATGTCGCTGGAGAAGGTCAGTAAAAAAGAGGGAGAAAAAAATGGAAAAGTGACGTACCTGCATTGTTGCCTTCGTTTTTCAATTGCCTCCAACCGAATTCTGTCCATGTTCTAGTCAAGGGTTAGTTGAGTAAATAATAAAGGATAAAGCAAATAAAAACCCACCGCTGACATTGTAGATAGGATACACCGAGATGATCAGACACACTAGTCGATTACAATTCAACAGTCCGAAAAAAATGTACTGGACGCGTAGTTGATGTCGATACGAAAGAATCGTGGTCGGGTCGAGAATGATTTTTCTTGTAAATTGTCAATTGCAGGAAAAGTAAAGGATGGAAAAATAAAGCAAAATAAAATGGCGGCAGTGTTTTTGTGTCATGTGATAGTCATGTGAGTATGATAATCACGTGAGTATAATGTGATGGGTACGTTTTCTTCATGACTCACAATTAATTTGCCCAATTAGGACATTTCCTTCTCCCACAAAAACCAATTGAACCAGCAAAGATGGCTTCGACGAACCTTGCACCATACTTAAAGCGCCTGATTGAGCATCCTCCGACATTTGAACCGGAACATCTGGTCGAGGTGTTTGATGTGATTTTGGATACCACTGCGCCGGCCAACCCGCTGCAAATTGCTGCCTTTTTTGCGTTGTTGCGTGGCTCTGGCGTTGACCAGCTGCCAGCGTTTATTGCTGCGGCCGCACAGCGAATGATGAAGGCGGCCAGCAAGCTGGATATGAAGGAATTGCCATTGGGGCCAGATGGTGGAGATCGCCGCGGGTACATTGATATTGTTGGTACTGGCGGGGATGGCCAAAACACGTTCAACGTGAGCACGACCGCGTCAATTGTGGCTAGCGGCATTCCGGGTGTGGATGTGTGCAAGCATGGCGGCAAGGCAGCGACCTCTTCGTCAGGGGCAGGTGACTTGCTGACGTGTTTGGGCATTAACTTGTCCAAGGTGACGAACGAGAGAGCGCCCAAGATTCTTGAGCAGTCCAAGTACTGTTTTCTGTTTGCGCCAGTGTTCCATCCGGCAATGGCTAAGATTGCGGTGCTGCGCAAGGACCTTGGGATCCCGACGATTTTCAATGTGTTGGGGCCGTTGCTGAACCCTGCGCCGCTACGGGCACGCATCATTGGGGTGTATTCAGAAGCGCTTGGGGACGTGTTTGCGAGGGCAATACATTCTGTCAACAAGGCGGCAGGCAACGTGAACTCGCGGGCCATGATTGTGTGGGGCACAGAAGGACTTGACGAGATCAGTCCGGCTGGAACTACCAAGGTGTGGAGTGTAGATGCTGTGAGCGGCGAGGTGATTGTGTCGTACTTGCATCCAAACGACTTTGGACTGGCGGTGCATTCGCTGGACACTGTGCGTTCAGGCACGCCGGAGGAAAATGCAGAGGTGGTGCGACGACTGTTGAATGGAGAGCTGGAAGACGGAAACCCCGTATTGGATTACGTGCTGATGAATGTTTCTGCGATCGCGGTGCTTGACGGAAAGGCCAAGGATTATAAGGAAGGTGTTGAGCTTGCGCGCGAGAGTATACGGTCTGGCAGTGCCAAACGGTCGTTGGAGAAGTTTGTAGAGTTGTCGAATCAATGAATGAAATTAAATATAAATACTAGAAATACACGAAAGAAAAATAAATGAGATAAATAAATAAAAATACAATCAATTAATGATGATAAAAAAAATGCAACTCAACCGACTCTATCGATGTCGATAGTGATTTCCCAGCGGACGGGATCTACGGGAGTATTTTGGGCAGGCTTTGCATTTGATACTGGGTCATGAGCAAAAGCTGGGTGTGTTTTAGAGGGGTTTCTAGAAGGTGCAACATTAAATGAAGAATTGTTGGAAGATGCAGCATTAAATGAAGAATTGTTAGAAGATGCAACATTGAATAAGGGGTTGGATGGAGGTGCAATAGAAGAAGAATGGTCAGAAGATGCAACATCTGACTGGGGCATAATCTCCTTAACGAGCCTTGCTGCATCCTCCCTGACGGTATTTTCGTCCTGACGAGATCCAATCATTTTAATCTTCATACAGGCCAGCCACAGGCTGTGGTGGACTTTCCAGATGGAGATGTTTTCGACGGAGGTGACATGGCTGAGTTTTGCGACTTGAGTTGCAATATCGTCCGTGCAGTCCTCTCCGGGATATGACATGACAAGCATACCAGCCAGGCTCTTTGCAAGAGTCCAGCCAATGTAGCACATGCTGGCGGAGATGAGGAGGGTCAGCAAAGTGTCGATGAGTTGGAGTATGGGCTGGGCGATGATTGGGTATAAAAGTATGGCGATTGAGAAACAGGTGGAAAGAATGTGTGATGTGTTTTTGAATTTGTTGCAAAAGGTACTGTCAATCTGTTTATTAACGGAATTAGAGGTGACGAAGGCGGCAAGAAGAGTCGGTGTATGAGAGAGGGAGTATAAGTTGGTATGTGAGTGGTGAGAATGGAAATGGGTATATGTATGAGTATAAATGTTGAAAAGGCCTTCTACGCATAGGGCTTGGACGGCGTCCTGGACCAAATGGCTCAATATATCAGCACCCATAAAGATCGATGATACTGATAGAGCATATCCGGCCAGGACCTCAGCTCGTTGTAAGCCAAACGGAAGATGAACCGACGACCTGTTCCAGACATCGAAATTGGAGAGAATTCCGACGACAGAACAGATCAATGCTGCTACGGCATCGTGGAACAGGAGCCGGGCTAGTGCTGGGACGGCATTGAATGGCGAATCAACTATCAAGAGAGGGATCACGGCAAACAAATAAGCCAGACTACAAAGCACTGCGATAAATTGATCACGTGACATACTGTGGTAGGATTCCATTACAGATGGAACCGGCAAAGACGCAGGAACGGATAGCGGTTGTCGATTGGCATGTTTGAAGAGGTTTAAACTGATGCTTGAGTGTTGATACTTATGGCCTTTGCGTTTGTTTGTGTTGGAATGCCAGGTGTGCTTTAGAGAAGCAGATCGGTGTGGGGCGGGGCCAGGAGCTGAGTTGGAATTGGCTGGCAGGGTATCTGAAGATAATTTACAAGGAATCAGAAGATTTGGCGGCATGTCATTGTGAGTGAAACCAGCTAAAGGTCGGGTCGAGTTGCAAGTTTGCATCGTGGGTAACTGTCAAGTAAAGGTATTTTGTAAGAGATGGATGAAAATGAAGGAGAAAGTATAGATCAGTCATGTGTTGCCCATGTGATGTGTATACCGAAAAATCAGCCCATCGGATTCGGCACGTATACAAATATCACGTGAAGAGTCGAAGAAGTATATTCTAAAGCCGCAAATAAACGGTTTTCAGCCGTATAAAACGCCGTACGGTCCGTTCTCGGTAGGAAAAAAAAAATAATATAATTGGGAAAAACAAACGGTTTTTCAATGACGTAGTTGATGTGCCGATTCGTTTTGGATTCTAGAAAAATCAATCGATTAAAAAACAGATGAAAAAATTTTACCGAAAAAAAAAAATACACCTAAATCAATGAAAATAAATAAAAAAAATAATGGGCATTATCGTGAAAATTTTTCGGCCAATCAAATATCAGAATTGAATGGAGGTAAAGTCGATTAACAAAATATGATAATAAAGCACGATTTGTGTATTAATCTACGAGAGTAAATTAACAGATTCCGATATTTCCTAATTGGGAAACCAGCCACGCCAAATCGAGTAACGGGAATTTTTAACGCAGCAGCTAAAAAACGCAACGGAACCGCGTTGCGCTGGCTAAAAAATATTCAAGCTGCAGCCGAAAATGACGCTAATCAAAAATCAAATCAAATCATTGCAAAACTAATTTCCGGCGCATGAATCGGTTTTTAAAAAATTCAAAATAAAAAACGGTGCTCGGCTTGAGTGATTTTTTGACAAGATATTAAAAAGACCGCACTTGGCTCGGCAACCAATCATATCGCTTTAGACGGCCTGCGACCCACCTTTTTCTCGACTATATAAAGATTCAAATCCCCAATTTTGCATATTTTTCTTTTTTCCTTTTTTTTTTTTTTTTTCCCTAAGTTAATTGTTTTTAATTCGCTTCCCTAATCTTACTATCCTCATCGTAGATCAAAGAATCTATTTCATTTTTCACTTCCTTTTTTAATCTCCTCTCCAATTATAGAGTCATATCTCTGATAAAATTATGGCCTCTCTCGATCCTAAAGAGCCCGTCAACGAAAAGCGTCCCGTCGCTGATGACGAAGGCGATGACGATATCGATGCTTTCATCGATGAACTTCAGTCTGATAACGGCGATGCCGACTACTTTGAGGAAGAAGCCGCCTCTGGCCACTCTGCTCGCCCCGTTCCTGAAGAACTCCTCCAAACAAACCCTGCCACTGGTTTAACTTCTGACGAAGTTCTCCAGCGTAGAAAGAAATACGGCTGGAACAAGATGTCTGAAGAACAAGAATCCATGATTCTCAAGTTCCTCATGTTCTTTGTCGGTCCCATTCAGTTCGTTATGGAAGCCGCCGCTGTTCTCGCCGCCGGTCTCGAAGACTGGGTCGATTTCGGTGTCATTCTCGGTCTCCTCGGTCTTAACGCTATGGTCGGTTTCGTTCAAGAATTCCAGGCCGGTTCCATTGTCGAAGAATTAAAGAAAACTCTCGCCCTCGGCGCCCTCGTCATCCGTGACGGTCGTGCCCAGGAAATTGAAGCTCCTGAAGTCGTTCCCGGTGATATTCTCCAACTCGAAGAAGGTACTATTATGCCCGCTGACGGTCGTATCATTACTGAAGGCTGCTTCCTCCAAGTCGATCAATCTGCTATTACTGGTGAATCTCTTGCTGTCGATAAACACTGTGGTGATAACACCTACGCTTCTTCTACTGTTAAGCGTGGTGAAGGTTTCATGGTCGTCACCGCTACCGGTGACAACACTTTTGTCGGTCGTGCTGCTGCTCTTGTTAACAAGGCTTCCGGCGGTCAGGGTCATTTCACAGAGGTCTTGAACGGTATTGGTACTATTCTCCTTGTCTTGGTTATTGTTACCCTTCTCGTTGTCTGGACCTCATCCTTCTACAGATCTAACCCTATCGTCGAAATCCTTCGTTACACTCTTGCCATCACTATCGTCGGTGTCCCCGTCGGTCTCCCCGCCGTCGTCACCACTACCATGGCTGTCGGTGCTGCCTACCTCGCCAAGAAGCAAGCTATCGTTCAAAAGCTCTCTGCTATTGAGTCTCTTGCCGGTGTCGAAATTCTCTGTTCCGATAAGACTGGTACTTTGACCAAGAACAAGCTTACTCTCTCTGAACCCTACACTGTCGATGGTGTTGAACCCGATGACCTCATGCTTACTGCTTGTCTCGCTGCCTCCCGTAAGAAGAAGGGTCTCGATGCCATTGACAAGTCTTTCTTGAAGGCTCTCAAGTTCTACCCCCGTGCCAAGTCTACTCTTACCAAGTACAAGGTTATTGACTTCCATCCTTTCGATCCCGTCTCCAAGAAGGTTGTTGCTGTTGTTGAATCCCCTGCCGGTGAACGTATTATCTGTGTTAAGGGCGCTCCTCTTTTCGTCCTCAAGACTGTCGAAGAAGACCACCCCATCCCTGAAGATGTTCTTAATGATTACAAGTCCAAGGTCGCTGAATTTGCTACTCGTGGTTACAGATCCCTTGGTGTTGCCCGCAAGCGTGGCGAGGGTCATTGGGAAATTCTCGGTATTATGCCTTGTTATGATCCTCCTCGTCACGATACTGCTCGTACTGTCCACGAAGCTAAGGGCCTTGGTCTTTCCATTAAGATGCTTACTGGTGATGCCGTCGGTATCGCTCGTGAAACTTCTCGTCAACTCGGTCTCGGTACTAACATTTACAACGCTGAACGTCTTGGTCTCGGTGGTGGTGGTGACATGCCTGGTTCTGAAGTTTATGATTTCGTTGAGGCTGCCGATGGTTTCGCCGAAGTTTTCCCCCAGCATAAGTACAATGTCGTTGAGATTCTCCAAAACCGTGGTTACCTTGTTGCCATGACTGGTGATGGTGTTAACGATGCTCCCTCTTTGAAGAAGGCTGATACTGGTATTGCTGTCGAAGGTGCCTCTGATGCCGCCCGTTCTGCTGCTGATATTGTTTTCCTTGCCCCTGGTCTTTCTGCTATCATTGATGCCCTCAAGACTTCCCGTCAGATTTTCCACCGTATGTACTCTTACGTTGTCTACCGTATCGCTCTTTCTCTCCATTTGGAAATCTTCCTTGGTCTCTGGATTGCTATTCTCAACGAATCCCTCAACATTGAACTCATTGTCTTCATTGCCATTTTCGCTGATGTTGCTACTCTTGCCATTGCCTACGATAACGCTCCCTACTCTCCCAAGCCTGTCAAGTGGAACCTTCCTAAGCTTTGGGGTATGTCTGTTGTCCTCGGTATTATTCTTGCTATCGGTACCTGGATTGTTCTCACCACTACCTTTACCCGTGGCGGTGGTATCATCCAGAACTTTGGTCACCGCGACGGTATTCTCTTCCTCCAGATCTCTCTTACTGAGAACTGGTTGATTTTCGTCACCCGTGCCAACGGTCCTTTCTGGTCTTCCATGCCCTCTTGGGAACTTTCTGGTGCCGTCGCCATTGTCGATATCATTGCCACCATTTTCTGTGTCTTTGGTTGGTGGTCCGAGGATACCTCCATGGTTACTGTCGTTCGTGTCTGGATCTACTCTTTCGGTGTCTTCTGCGTCCTCGGTGGTCTTTACTACATGATGCAAGACTCTGTTGCTTTTGACCGCGTCATGCATGGTAAGCCACTCAAGGAAAAGCCTACCGGCAGATCCCTTGAAGACTTTGTTGTTGCCATGCAGCGTGTCTCTACTCAACACGAAAAGACTACTTAATCTCTTTGTGTTTAGAGTTTGTTTTATGTATTCTAGTAGTGCTGGAGCCATGGCTCGCACTACCTCTAATTCTCAAGCATTTTGAATATAATTGTTTTGTTTTTGTTTTTTGTTTTTGTTTACATTTAGGAAAACATTGTATTGTAATATTTAATAAAAATTAATTTCTTTTTGGAATGTTGGGTGCAAGACATTGGAATGGATCGATGGGCTTGTTTTACATAAACCTCGATTGTTTATCATTTTACATTTGAAATTATTTTACATCGCATTTGATTAATATTTATTTTACATTTTATTAAATTAAATCATTTACTGGCCTGCCCTCTCAAATCCTGTATTCTTGCCCGTACCTTTTCCACCTTGTTTTCTGCCTTTTCCCGCTGCTTCTGCTGCCACCGTTCCAGCTTTGCATACTCGTGCACCTGGAACCCGTATATCTTTGGACTGTACTTGAGCACCCGCCGCTGCGGCAGCACCTGCGGATACATCTGGAAGAGCATTCCCGGGAACGACGTCCCGAAGTAGGCGCCGTCAATTGTGGCCAGCTTGGCCGTGCGCGGAACGTACAGGTCTTCGCACCGCGGACAGTACAACCGCACACACGACTGCTGCGGCGTGTCGTGCAGCCCGATCGGCAGCAGCGGCTGTGTCTCGCACAGTACCCGCGGACACGTCCCGAACTCGCCGTGCCGAAACTTGTCGAGCATGCGCTGCAGGCCGCGCGCCGTCAGAATGAACCGCGCGTGGATCATGCCGTACAGGTGTGTCGCGGAACGGTTAAGGACCTGTCGGTCCTTGTCGGTCAAGGGGCCGGGAGCCGAGCCCGAACGTACCGGGTCGTCGTAGTTGAAGTTGTCCGTAATGACGTCGATGATGTCGCTCATCCGATCCACCTCGGTGTTGAGGCCGGTCAAGTTGAACTTGTCGAGAATAAAGTCGGTGTCCACTTCGCAAAAGAACTCGTGGCCATCTGCTTCGAGAAAAAGGTCGATCCAGTAAAAGTCGGCTAAGGCTCGTTAGTCCTGTTCATACTCGTATCACTTATAATAACTCACATTCTTGCGAATAGTCAGAATCGTGTGCTGCTTCAAAACTCATTTCTGTATTAAATGTCGAAACAACTCAATCTCGCTTCACAAGTATTGTTGTTTTGGTGGTGAGAAAAATTTAGTTTTGTAGAACGGCAGGGTAACTCCTCATGTTGGTTTTTGCGATAGATAATTGAAAAGTGTATTTACTTTATTGTATTTTTTCCAAAAACCTTCATCTATTTTGGTTCAACGAGATGAAACTTTTGAAACCTTCATGGCTTGTCCATTCCGGTACGTAACTTGTATTTTTGCTATTGACTGCTCTTCTGCTGACATGTCCCAGATGAACACCGATCATATGAAGTATACAGCATCCACGTATCGCCCGACGGAAAACGGTTGGCGTCTGGCGGCCTTGATGGAAAGGTCCGCATCTGGTCTACCCAGTCCATCCTCAACTGCCTGAAATCCCAGTCTTTGCCTGATAAACGCCAGCTCTGCTCTATGTCTACCCATACCGGTGCCGTCACCGTTGTCCGCTTTTCGCCGTGCGGCCGATACCTCGCGTCCGGGTCTGATGACCGCGTCGTGCTCATTTGGGAACTCGATGAGACCCGTGTTCCGCGACAGGAGTTTGGTTCTGCGGCAGGGCCCGCCATGGCTGGTCCGCTATCAATTGGGTCGGTTTCTGAGCAGCAGAGCTCTGCAAACAACACTGAACAAAACTCCGAAACGTGGGTCGCGCGCAAACGGTTAGTTGGTCACGACAATGACGTGCAGGATCTCGCGTGGGCACCCGACTCTTCTATTCTAGTGACCGTCGGCTTGGATTCGAGCATCATCATTTGGTCCGGTGCCACTTTTGAAAAAATAAAACGGTTTGATATCCATCAGTCCCATGTCAAGGGCGTGTCGTTCGATCCAGCCAACAAGTACTTTGCGACAGCTTCTGACGACAGAACTGTAAAAATTATAAGATACCATCACACGTCTTCCAACGAGGTTTCCTTTTCCGTGGAGGCAACTATTTCGGCGCCATTTAAAGGCTCGCCGCTGTCTACTTACTACCGGCGCTGCTCTTGGTCCCCAGACGGTAACCACATTGCCGCAGCCAACGCTACAAACCTGCCTTTGGCTACAGTCACAATCATCAACCGCGGCACTTGGGAAAGTGACATTAGTTTGGTTGGCCACGATGCGCCTTGCGAGGTTGCCTCCTTTTGTCCTCGCATCTTTTGCCTCGACCAGTCCGCGCCCGTGGACAAGGCACAGGACCCAAACGATTATAAAAGCCTAATCTCTGTCATTGCGACGGCCGGACAGGACAAGACTTTAGCCATTTGGAATACGTCCAGCCCGCGGCCGCTGCTCGTCGCCACTAACGTGGCCGAAAAGTCTATCACAGACATTTCCTGGTCCGGTGACGGGCTCACGCTCTACGCGTCGTCGCTGGACGGCACGATCCTTGTCGCAGTCTTTAAGCCAGGCGAGCTAGGTTGGGTCGTGCCCATCGAGGCAAACGAGTTGCAGCTTATCCGATACGGCGGCGGCAAGGAGGCGCTGCAGATACCCGCGAGCACCGGCATCCTCGAGCTCGAGGAAGCAACGGAACTTCACGAAAAGGAATTGGAAAAGGCACACCGAGCTAAGATGGCAGAAAAGGAACGGATATTGGATAACATTATGGGGTCGAACCCATCAAATACCACTAGCACATTTGATAAAAAGACAAAGGAAGAAAAGAGTAAGACTAAGACTGAGCCCAAGGCAAAGAGCGAAAGTAAAGTCAAGGAAACAGATACCCCGACGAACCCATTCAAGCCTCTTGAACCCGTTCAGCCGGCTCGTCCAAAGCCAGCCACAGTAACACACAAGATTACGATCACAAAAGACGGCAAAAAGCGGATTGCGCCGACCCTGATCTCTGTGTCCTCGACGGTGACCTCCCGCGCGTCCAAACCTGCTTCCCAACTGGCGACACCGATACCCAATGCGACCGCCACTGCCGTCGCGCAGCCGTCCGCAGCCGGGTTCGTGATTGAGTACGCACCGGCCGCAAACATTCTGCCAAAAGGAGGGGTCGCAGCGCTGTTGATTGGGTCTAAGCGTCGTGCCGATACTGCAGAGAACGGAGCCGATACCACCAAAGAGGCGAACGCGAGCACGGAAAAGGTAGCACCTAGTGGCCACGGACCCAAAAAACAAAAGTCGCAATACCCGGAGCTCCAGTTTACCCAGCCACCGATGGTCATGCCATCCGTCGGGGTTGCCCAGCTTAGAATCAACGTTCCCAAAGTCAAGGGCACCATTTCCAGATACGGCGCCGTAACAGCACCAGGAACAGCCCCTGGTACTGACATCCTCAACGGATCCAGTTCATCTAGCTCAGACTCAAAACCGGGCGATAGTCCCAATATTATTGGCCCCAACGACGGGCCCACCAGCTACGAGCCCACCGCACCACTCACCATGCTCCAGATCCGCAACTCTGCGAAAGACAAAGATCCCACTCGCGTAATTGTGACGCGTGCTGGCTCTGTGCTCTTCATGGACTACCTCCCACGCTACGCGACGCTCGCTGCAGGCTCGTGTACGGCCTTCTGGGCGGTCGCAACGGAAGATGGATCCATCTATGTGTATTCACCGTCGGGACGGCGGCTTTTTCCACCCATCGTCATTGGTGCACCGCTTGCATTCTTGGAAAGCACAGGGGATATCCTGATTGCCATTTCTGTAGTCGGGATTGTGTATGTCTGGGACGTGGTGGGGTCAAGACCAGGACCCGGGTTGGAAGAACACGAACCGCGCGCGCTGCAAGCTCCTGTCTCGCTAGCAGCGGTGTTTGACGGCAGCTCTACGTACGAAGAAGAAGAAGGGCTTGTCAAGACACCCAACCTGACCCACGCTGCCGTCACGCCGTGCGGTCAACCCTTTGTGACTCTCTCCAATGGCTCCTCATTCATATATTCGTCGCAAATGAAGGTCTGGACACGCGTCACGGAGACGTGGTGGGCCGAGGCGTCGCAGTATTGGGATACCACTACATTTCTTCAGCCAGTACCTAACAGCATATACGCGGGTACTAATCTCGTTTCGTTGCTCGAGCAGCGAACGACATGCGACACAATTCTCTTTGAGTCGTCCCGTGGAAAGTTCCTGCAACAGCTGACGCGGCAACGCTTGCTCAAGGACGGCTACGAGGGGTTCGAGGCACAGGTCTCTCTTGCACATCTTGAAAACCGGATGGCGGCAGCACGGGTCGCCGGCTCGCAGCGCGAGTACAGCGCCTTTGCAAAGATGTATACAGAAAGGGTGGCAGAGCTTGGGTTTAGCGAGAAGCTGGACGAGCTTTTTGGGCAAGTGCTGGGCAGTGCTCATGCCGACGCAAGTTGTGACGAAAGAATTGGGGTCAAGAAAGAAAAGGACGCAGATTTGCATAATCTTTTGGATTTTCAGCCCGCTACAAAGTTTTCACTTTCTTACTATCCTTCCGCTCCATCACATCTTTCTCTTTTGAAAGAAATGTTGGTCATAGCTGCAAAGTACCCCAAAGTGCAGACCGTGGTCGACAAGTATACCGAAGCCGTAGAAACTGGCGTGTAAATTTTAGAAAAAGATAATTTATTGCATTGAATCGAGTTTTTGAGTATAGTTTAACGGACCTGGTGTTGAATTTATGGAGGTTAGAATGAACAAAAAATGATTCGACCCAGGATCGAACTGGGGACGTTCTGCGTGTTAAGCAGATGCCATAACCGACTAGACCATCGAACCTTGTTGAAAAATGACAATTGTATGTGTAAAAGAACTATGAAATATAATTGATCCTATTCTTTTTTTTTGATTGAACGTTTTTGAAATCAAATCATTTTTTTTATTTATTTCCATTCCAAAATATTTCCAACTGATTTCAAACTGGTTATTTCACTCAATTTACGTCTCGGCTCGACTATCCACAATTAGACACACTATCTTTTCAAATCAACCCTCCCAATCCATTCTATTTCACTACAAACCCCACTACTGATGACCACAAAAACTTTCAAATACACCCCAATTGCATTCCGTATCCTGACGGCTTCTCATGATATCCCAGTAAACACCAAGCTTGACGTCGATTACGAATCAAGTTCGTCTGTGGGCGAGACGCATTCCGCGTCTGGAATCTTGATTGTTGAGTTGAACACATTTTCATGCGTTGCATTGACAAGTTCCCCAGCTTTGGGCACATTCTACCAAACCAACAAAAAACAGTTCCGTGACGCAATCATCTCGGTTCTTGGAACGTTCAGGTCGGCGTTCACGACAGAGCGCGTGGAGTGGCTCCCGTTTCGAGTCAAAGCGACAGTTGCGCTGCCCGAAGTGAACAGGACCTTGTTTCCCTTTTTGTCAAGAAAAGAGTACGGGCTAGGGCCAAAGAATTTGAACGGGATCCAGAACTGGGACGTGTGTCTGTCGGTGCTGGAGCTTGAATCCGGTCAGTCCTCGCTGCAATCTCTATTTGGCGAATGGAACGTTCAGACATGGCCCGACTTTTTGGTCCAGGAAGAGGTGGAGGAGTGCCTAAACAGTCAAGTACAGGTCCAATCGTCACCGTTTGTTTTGGTGAACCCAGTGGTATTCACTGGTCATGTTTCAAGAGTCACTCTTGCATATGTGGCCCCGAACCCACAAGTGTCGCCGCTCGAAAGGTACAACAGAATTGGGTTTTTCTTGACAGACGGCCGGTATTTGGACGGAATGGAAGGTGGAGCCATCTTGTTGCAAGACAAGTGTATAGGCATAATGGTCGGCCAGCTGATCAAACAGTCTGGCGAGGGCGAAATGCAGGTATCCGCACCTTGGTCTGTAATTAGAAACGCTTTAGAAAAGATTGACGGCTTCGATATGAGTATGATCCCACCCAGAGCTGTTGATGAAACGGTGATCACCAAAGGTTCCAATGTTTTGGATTGGGTCAGATTTAATGGTGTCGTTTTGATTGAAGTTGAACATGAAGGTGGTCGAGAATCTTGGGGATCAGGCATTGTCTTGAATAAAGAAACCGGTACCAAAGTCATCGTCACCAACAAGCATCTATTCAATACTGCTCATCGTAAGGTTTCGATTTGGTACTCGCAACAGCAGACACAAGCAGAACAGGTAGAAATCTTGTTGGAGCCATTAATAGGCTTTGATTTGATCCTGTTGTCATGTCCCCAGTCTGCACGAGCAGCAAAGCTGTCTAAAGATCTGATCCGACAAGATCAGCACGTATACTCAATGGGATATGGACTGATCTACCCGCACTGGGGTCCCTGGCACCGGCTCCTCCAACCAATCTTATCGCATGGTCATGTTGCCAGCGTCACTGAAATGCCACTTTTCCCAAATACAGCCGACTTTGAGCCAAAACAAGTGATGGCCGTCTGTACTTCGGGCTGCTGGAACGGGTCATCTGGCGGCGCTGTTTTCGATGCAGAAACAGGTGCTGTCGTATCGTTGATGACTAGCAACGGGCGTGTTTCTGCGACCGACCGGGTTGTTCCTGAACTGGCATTCACGCTTCCTGCCTCCGTTATCGCGATAGCATTAGACACGACAGAGCCTCGCACAGTCGATTCTCGGTTAACCCAGCTATGGCAATTGAAGGAAACTCATCGAAACTACGAAACAAAGTTGTGATATAGATTTTAGATAATTACATGGATTATTATTCAAGACTGAAACCAATGTGAACTACAGCCCCCGATTCTTAATGAACAGGATCCGATCTAATCAACAGACCCGATCGGAACCCGGGTTTGTCGTCAAACATAACGTTCCAACTGTTCCGGATGTTGGTCATGGTTTATAAAAAAAAATATTAATAAAAACATACTTTTGTCTACAAACACCTTTTTTCTCCCTCCACCACCAACTTTCACCACCACCTTTAATCACCACTTTTAACCACCACTTTCAATTTCTCCATTAACCGCTCTCCATCTTCTTCACGACGATGCCGACCTCCTCGTTTCCTACGCCGCAGCAGCGCGTCAAGGTGTACGAAATGTGTCGGGACGAGTGGACCGACAAGGGCACTGGCTTCTGTTATGGCGACGTGGTTGACAACGGGTCTGGCACCTTATGTGCCTGGATAACTGTCCGATGTGAAGTGAACCGGGCTTTGCTTCTACTCAGGGCCCCAGTCCGTGGCTCGATCCGCTTCCAAAAGCAGCAGGATACGCTCTTGGTCTGGTCAGAGCCCCGTCGAAACGATATGGCGCTCAGTTTTCAAGACGCTGATGGGTGTGCATGCCTCTGCTCGTTCCTTGTGCAGGTACAAAAGTCTGTAGCAAGAGATATCTCAGTAGTAGTCGTAACAAGCACCGACGAAGGCGAGACCTCTGAAGTCATTGCTGGGCCCGTGGCATTCCCGCCAGAACCAACCATCGATAACCTTCCAGAAGTCTTGGAACTGCTCGCAACCCTGGCTGTCTTTCAATTCTCGAGAGAGTCCTTGTGTGCATTCCTTGTTGGAACTGACTTTATTCCAAAACTGGCTGCCGTGTTCACCCAAGCCGAAAACGACCATCTCATTGCCCAACTTTATAACCTCTGCCGAATAGTCAAACTACTGTTTGGTCTCAATGAATCAAAAGTCATTGAACGCCTTATCGCAGACGAATCTGTCCACGGAATCATTGGTTCGCTTGAGTATGACCCAGCATTCCCTGGATACAAGGCAAACCTGCGAGCCCATTTCCATTTTGACAACAAGTTCAAACAAGTGTTGCCAATCAACGACCCCGAAATACTGACGAAAATCCGAATCACATCTCGTCTACAACTGCTTAAAGACGTCCTGGCTAGACTGCTGGACGAAACAACTTTTGGCGTCATGTCCTCAATGATATATATCAATCAATGGACCATTGTAATGGCACTACAATCAACAGACTACTTTTCGCATATTTTTAAGCTCTACACCATCCCATACCCCCGACATTCCACCCTTCAACGACGACGCGATGGCGTCCGTTTCATTCATAGCATATCGCTCTCTACAAAAGGATTTCAGTTACCCCAAAAGAAAACAACATTCACTACCCTCGCCGAAAAAGGCTTATTTGCCATGCTCCAGTTTGCGATTGCCGATTCAGACGTTAGGATCAAAATGCTTGGTATAGAACTGCTGGCTGGTTTAATAGAACTTGACCCTCAATTAGTTCGTGACTTTGTCAAAGCGCAAATTGAGTTTGTTGTCAATGCAACTTTAAAATCACGCGCCGAAACGCTGGCCAGCTCCAATGGCCTAACTCCCAGAACCGAGCTTATCAACCAATTACAAAAGCGTGCGAAAGGTCACGATCCCAAAAAAGAGCTGGCAAAAAAGACTAGCCCAAAATCTGCATTGTCTGAAAAACCGGCACTGGCTCCCGAAATCAAGGATAACAGTCTGATCCAGATCCTTGTCACGCTATTCATGTCAAAGACCGACATTGGCCTACGTCTTCAGGTTTTGGAGTCCCTCAAATTCATGCTGGACAACACGGATACTGACAATGGCGCCTCCAATATTCTTGGCTTTTCAGCCGCAAACGGTTCGGAGCGTGTTTTGGAAAGAAGCGATGATTTATTTATTAAACGTTTTTATGAACGGTATGCTGACAGCATTTTCGATATTATTCGTCAAGCGTCAACAGAGTATCAGGATATAAAGACTGGAGGAATACCGACCCAAACCGCGGTAAACCCTGCGAGCCACTTTCCCAAACTTTCTTCGCGTCTCACCCCCCAAAACAGATCATTGTATGAGCAAGTTTGCGACCTTCTTACATTTTGCATCAGAATCCATGGAGTCAAATGTCAAGACTTTATTGCTGGAAATATACGGCCTAGCAGCACGACTGCTAAAGAAGGAAACCTCAAACTTGTTTCCAAACCCAATAATGCCATTCCATTTGATAAGTCATTAAACATATCTGGACTTGAAAATGGAATTTCTACAAGAGAAGGAAACGAACAAATACCAGAAACCCAATCGAATCACAAGCTGCGTCCAAATTTATGGCGTGGTATTGCTGCATTATTATTATCTCCGCATCAAACAATCCAGCTTGCTGCGTTAAGATGTGTACGACAAGCAATCAATCTTCTAGACGAATCCGATTTGGATTTCGAGTGCGAAAATTACCAAGTTTTTTTTGAAGCAATCAACAATAAGAGCATAAATGAAAACGAGCCAGAAAATATTAGCGACAAGAAAGAGCTGGTATTGTCTAGAGAGTCAAATCCAAATTCTCCACTAACGGTTTCGATTGATTCTTCAGACGACTCACATTACGCGATACAGCTGATTTCATCTGGATGTCTAGACGCATTAGTAGACGTTTTGTGTCGGACAAGTCATAAAACGAACCTCGTGAACTCTGCATGCTTAGAGGTTATTGCCATTGTATTCCAGCGTGCAAAAGGCATCATTGATACGGTTGGCCTGGACGGTCCCGCAGTTTGGAGGATCAGCACCATTATAAACTCTGAAAACAGTCCGAACCAGTCTAGAGACGAGAAAAAAGCTTTCTCCCCGCACAGGCCAGCAATATCGTTGGAAAGCTTGGCTAAATTGCCAGGAAATATTGCTTTAGCATGTTGGTTAGTGATTACGCGTGGGACGGATTTAAAAAGGTTGGCAATGGTCCACAGTAATTCGAGCTATTTAGAATCAACAGAAGCAGAGGATCATGGCGTCAAGCGAGTCGTGGTTGGCAGAATGGGAGTTCTTGAAGAGCTGATCAGTTTGGTTGAGCTGGTTTTGATGCAACACGAGAATAGAGTATTTTCGGAGCGATATCAATCGCAAATGAACCAACAGTTTAATGAAGAATACCAAGCCAGCGAGCCAATCAGCCGGATTGGGACCGTCGAGTCGAGCGCAGCCGCCGCCGCAGTTGCTGTTGCAGTAGGCCGACAACAGCTGGACGACAATCTGGTTGGACAAGTTCAAGACGACGATTCTGCTGAAGAGACGACAGAGGAACCTGTTGAATTACAAGAAAACCAAAGCTACGGCACCCAAGAGACAACCGAACCCCGTGACGTGAAAACCAAGCTTGAGGATCAAGCAAGTACGAGTGGTTCTATTTCATTTGACAAGGTTTTAGTTTTGGCGTCACAGCCTAGCGCAGCGTCCAGTTCTGGTGAGTTGAGCTTTGTCCCGGCAGCTACTTCTACGGAAGGTTCTACAAATACATGGATACCTGCTTTAGAAAATGCCAAAGACACCAGTTCCGGGTCTCCAATCAGTGCTAGACAATCGCCGAGCGGGGTTACGAACAAGGATGGGGCAACCAAATCCACCCAGCACCAAGCGCTGGAGCTCAAGCCAACCGGCCAGCCAGATGCGTTGGTGTATCCTACCCATACCCAAGGCTTGACACCATACGACCTTTGTAGTTATCCAAACTTTAATTCACAAGGGGGACAGGATCTGCAGAATTCGCCGACACAAAGGAACCAAAGACCAGAGGAAGAGAAGAACACGAAAGTAGGAGTTTCGTGTGCTGGAGCTAGTTCTGAACATTCTGCAGGTACTGAAAAAGTCGTGAGAGATGACTCTGGGGTAGTTGATAAGATGAGTTCTAGTGGAGAGACAAATGGATCATGTGTTGGTACAAATATTGATTTAGAGACCTTACAGACGCAGCTCCAGCCAGGACACAAGAGGTCTGGCAGCCGAGTGTGCGATGTAGCTGGATCTTTACCGCATGTGCGAGAACTCACTGCAACCACGCACAGTGAGCCCAGCACTGAAGACACAGTGCTGGCGAAGGAGCCTTCAGTCACCGAGCCAGTGCCCTGGCCATATGTAAATACAGACGAAGCCACCAAGAAGCGGCTGTTTTCAGAAAAGGAGTTGGCGTCGCCCACTACTCCGACGTTTGCAGGTGTGTACAAGGCACAGAAACGGAAGTGATGTAATTTATTTATTTTTGAAAATGTCTAAATGATTTTTTTTAATGAGAACTGTACGCGAGATGAATATGAACAGTAGCAATTATGCTTGCCTTTGGGTCCTTACCAAGATTATTATTTCAAAAGTTGAAAATTTTACTCATGAGTGTGAATATATAAATATATGGGATTAAATAAAGACGGCAAAGATGGCAAAGATGCTAGCAATTGTAGAGCCGGCAACGAAAAGAGGAGCTTCATTGTGAGAAGAAGCGGCCGAAGAAGCGGCCGAAGCAGCAGAGGAAGCAGCAGAGGAAGCAGAGGAAGCAGCAGAGGAAGCAGCAGAGGAGGCAGAAGCAGCAGCTTTAGAAGCAGCAGAAATGACCGAAGAGGCAGCAGAAGCAGCAGAAGCAGCAGCTTTAGAAGCAGCGGAGGCAGCAGAAGCGCCTTCGTTAGATGCGATTGAGGCAGCGGAGGCAGCCAACTCAGAGGCGTAGGATTTGGCAGACTCGGCGGCAGTAATAATAGCGTTTACACCAGACTCGGTGACGCTGGCAACAGATTTTGCGCCAGAAATGCCTTCCTGGACACCAGAAGAGGCGACGGCAGCAGCCAGACTCATTTCACTGTTAACACCGGACACACCAGCAGAAAGAATAGACTTGACTTGGTCCAAAACAGAAGACTCGATGGAGGTTCTAGTTCCAACGACGGAGGACGCGTGAGCAGCAGCCGACGCTATTTCAGCCTGGGCCTTGGAAACGTAGTTGGAGAATTGGGTCTTGGCGTCAGAGTTCCAAGAAACGGCTTGAGACTCGCCTTGGTTAATGATGGACTGGACAGAAACAACGGCGCCCTGAGCAGCGCTTTGGGCATCGCCGAAAGCATCACCGGCAGCACCGGCGCCGGCAGACACGAGACCGCCGACAGCAGAGCTAACGGCGTTACCGGCTTGAGAAAGAAGACCACCTAAGATCTGACCAGGATCTTGAGCAGCAGCGATAGTGGTGAATGCAGAAACAGCAGCGATTTTGTTGATGGCAACCATTGTGAGTGAAGAAAATAATGATGATAAAAATGAAATAAATAAAAAAAGAGGAAAATGGCTGGGTTTTTATATTGCCAGAACGTGACGTAGGAAACAAAAAAAAAAAATACAATGTGAATTTCAATTTCAAGGCTGAGTTTTTGTTGAACGGTGCAGATTTAATGGCTGAAGCTCGAAAAATAAAAAATAAAAATAAAGACATAAATAAAGTTGTCAAGTTGGTGACTGGCTGCTAAATTTGGACTGGTTAGGTGCTCAACTTATAATAGTTACCCAACCTACCACTCAAAAATCCCCTTTGGTCGCGATGCCTGTGTCGGTCCCAGCTCCTTCACAGTGAACCGAGACCCGTCGTCACGCTCTTCGTACTCACCTTCTGCAATTATCTCGTCGCCGTTATCCATTTCATTCTCTTCCGAGTCCCACACCTCGTCTTTCGACCACCGTTTATCGGCCTCCATCAACTCCAATTCCAAATCACGGTCAGTGTCGTTCATTTGCCGGTCATTATTACGTGCTCGTGTTCTTGTCGCCGGTCCACGTCGTGCTTCTCGCTGGCCTCGTCTTTGTAAAAACCCGCCGTTGGGCACGACCCCTCCAAAAGCTGCTGTTCTTGAAACTGTTGATTTAGCAACTACCAATTTAGACCCGTCGTGTCGTCTAGCAGGTTGCTTCGCTTTTGTTCGTCGTTTTTCAACATCATCATTGCTATCATCGTGCCGCATTCTTCCATTTGACCCGCTAACTAATCTCTTGGCCCTTTCATTGCTATTCACGTTCTCAGCTATCATTGCTCTTTGGTATTCTTCCTCTTGATCATTGTCATCTTTGTCACTTCTTCTTCTTCCGTCATACTGCTTTCGTCTCACTTCCTGTGACATACCAAATCCACTCTCATCCCATCTCATTTCGTCAACCTTCTCAATTCTTCGTCGTTTGCCTTGTAGTTCTCCCCTCTTGATACTCTCCAACTCAGGATCATCGTATCCAAACACTTGGTAATCTTTGCTGGTTTCCTGTTCTCCTTTTTCAACCGTCACTCCCTCTTCTTCCCAAATATTATCTTGTGATTCTTCGTTCAAATATTCCCATCCTTGTCGTTTCTTGATCGTGCCAATCGCACGTTCTGCAGCTTTTTCCGTTTTTTTCACCTCATTACCTTCTCCCTCTTCTAAATCAGCCATCCATTCAACCCTCGGCTGTCTTTCAATTCCCTTTGAATTACCTTCCGCTCTTTCTTCTTCCTCTTCTCCATCTACAATCTCGTCTATCTCCCTTGTATCATTCGCTTCATCGTCCAGCTTGTTTTCATCTTGATTCATTATTGGTATCAAATCTTGGAACCGTGCCCGCACATTATAACTTTCTCCAACTTCATTTAGTAACCCTTCACTTTCGCCTCTAAACCTTTGTAAAATATAGTTACTCTTTTGGTTGTTATCAATCCCGCTTCTACTTGTAAATCCATCTTTCCCCAATTCTCTCAATGCTTCCTTTGGTTCAAAGTGTTGAAACGATTCATCGTCACTTTTCGTTTTGAAATGTACGTTCCGCGGGCCATTGACCAAATTCGCCATCTCAGTAGTCTTGTGAGCTTTTGCCATCTTATTACCCTCTGTCGTCACAAGTTTGGCATTGTGTATATACGTGTTGGAATACGTCAAACCGTCTCTTGTCTCATCTTCCAGGCCTGACTCTTCGTTGTGATCCACCTCATACTCATCATTAGAGCTCAATTCTGTCGGCATTCCCGTCGGTGTTCTCTGTGCCAGTTTCGGCCGCACACTATCTTCCTCTAACACGCTCTCGCCTTCAATCCAAGCAGCCTTTTCTTGACCCCCCATATCCACACTATACTCGATATCCATATTATGGCCAAATGATACCCCTCGCTCACTAGCCGCAAACTGCTGGGTCATTTGTGTGTGCACCAATCCTGGCCCCGTCTGTTTTGCAAATTGTGATGACTCAAACCCGTCGATTTTCACATTTGCCTGCGTCGGAACCACTTGCGATGCCTGCGACAAGACCCGCGTCCCGTCACTAGTCTGCCCTGACCTGTAGCGCGAAAGATGGTCGGCTACCTTGTTCGACGTCGTTCGCATGTCCATGGCAAACCGGAACCGTGGACGCTTGCCTTCGGGCCCGTTCTCGTAAACGTCTTCTGAAACGATTTCGAATCTTGTACTCTGACCTGATGCCGAAAACTGGATAAAGCTTACGTCCATGTACTCTCCATCTCCATCTTCCACTACCCGTTGCCGGCCATAGTGGTCAAGCAAAGTCTTTTTTTTCCTAAAGTAGTTGCGTGTGTAGTTTTTCAACTCGACAAGCGAGTTGGCAAGCGTAATAAACCGGTTTACCGACTTTAATGACATTTTCAAACGAAGGTATCGAAGAATGTTCCATGACAAAAACGTACTTTTTTCTAATTCAAGCTCCAGCTTATTGTTGATTGCTCGTGTAATGATTTGGTGATTATCATCTTCCCGAAATACTGTAGACCCTTCCAACGTAATTTTGTGCCGTGACCGGGACATGAGAATTATAAAGTCCTCGGCTTTGGATCCAAGCCCTTCTGAAACGGCTTCAAACAGCTGTTGTGACATTATCTGGAACCCCATAAGCCACGAATACTCTTTTGGAGCGCTTTGGAATGGCATGTCGTATGTGTTTTGGTTGTACGGAAGCTCAACACGCCGCCTTCGTCGTCTGGCTATCTGGTTTTGGGTATCTGAAACGGGCTGCGCCGCAATCTCGACATCTGTCTCTGAATCATCATGTGGTTCATCATTTTCTCTGTCTCCTTCGTCTGTATTGGTATCACTTGCGTCATCATCCTCTGCCTCACCAGCAGGTATCCATCTTTTTTGCATATTTAAAGCGTCCGTATTTAATTGCTTTGCGTCTTGGTCCGAAATACACGGTAGTTTATATGACATGGTGATTCCGGTTTCTAATCGAATCCACAAAACAAAGTACATGGTGTATCCTGAACCGTTATCAGTATCTTCGCTATCACTATCGCTGTCTTGAAAATCTCTTTGTGGTTGAGGCGCTTCTTTTTGTTCGGAAATTTTGGGTTGCACAACCAAGTCGTGCGAGCTTTTGTCAATAGCTTCTACAGATCTGAGCGTCACCATGCATCTACTGACAGAGTTTTCTGGTCGGTCCGCTGCTGTTGATCCTTTCCATTTCAGCGGCCCAAGCACCGCCAACAAAGCCTTGCTTCTCAAACTGAAAGTCGACATGAGTTTCGATACGTTGAGTACCATTGGCGGAGCTCGTCGCATCGCTTGCGTGTTGTCAAGTGTTTTCCGTCGCACCTCTGCTTGCTCGAAAATGTCGTATGGCCCGCTGCCCAGCCGGTACTTGTAAGCCTCTTCTCGCGCCCTGGAGCTGAAAAATGTGGAATTGAAAGTGGCCAAACCTTCTGAGTCTCGCTGGAAGGTCTCAGCGATAACGGAAAAGCTGTCAGAGCACACGACAAAGTGCACATTCTCTCCAAACTTTGCTAAAGAAAAAAGAGATTCGGCAAAGAGTTTGGCGTCGCAAGGGTTGTCAATGATTGCGTGGAAGTCCATCTTTATTTCCAAAAAGGTGGACTATTGCTTGCTGAACTTTAATTCTTTTTTTGTAATTGCAGCAAACGAATCGATTCGTAATCAACAAAAAATGGTTCAATCTTAACTTGAAATCAAAGTCAAAATCAAAATCAAAAAAAAATACAAATACATCTTACATACAAAAACCACGTCGTTTTTTGTTTTCAAAATTTAAAACTTTCCAATTTTGATTTAAAAAAAAAAAAAAAAAAAATTAAAATAAATATAACCTATAGCACAGTAACAATTTGTGAAACAGCATTTTCAGTTTGTAGCATATCGTCTTCTGTATCCACTTCGGTCTCCACTTGATCGCCACTACTGCCATCTTTCTGGCACCCTGTTCTTGCACTAAAAAAAGAGGCCTCGTCAGTGTAAATGTCAAGAAGTTCTTGGCCAGGAATAAACAGTTGGTGCGTTTCATCAAATCCGGCAAAGTACTTTCCGACAGCAAGACCAAAGAAAGTCGGTTCTACTGATATCAGTTTTGAAAAGTTTTCTGGTTGAGGATCAGCGTCATACGTGCACAGCGACGGGAAGTCTGTATCTTGAGGTGACGGCGGGAGCAAGGATTCCGAAAACGAGGATGCAGAAGAGGTTGGCGTTAACGCTAATGAGGAAGAGGGATTAGGAATAGATGAAAAGTTTAGTGGACTGATTGAACTTTCTAAGATTCGTGTAGTCGCATAAGATGATTGAAACACACTGTACTGGACCTGCCAAGATGAATGAACGTCGGGTTTGGTTCTAATATTGGCACAGTTGTGTGCGGTGGTTGAGCTCACATCATGACGATTCCTCAAACTCGAATTATCGCTGACTGCACGCCGGGGACGCATTCTTGAGACATAAGACCAGCCAATTACCACGCCAAATTTCCATGAACGCTCATTATAAACAACTTGTCCTAAATGGTATTTTGGTTTTGGCTTGGACGAAATGCCTGAAATATCGGTTGATTCGAGCCCAGCATTTTTCAACAGTATGCAAACCTTTTTGAGAGTAGCCTTCTTTTCCAACGTCGAAACCAAATCGTCTGAAATCAAAAACAAAAAGTCGTAGACAAGATTCAAGTCGCATGGTATCTGGTTGGTCAGCGACGTTATTGCCATGGTGTATAGTTGTGCCATTTCTTCGCTATACTCGAACTCGCCATTGTTTGTTGTGCCTCCTTGTTTCAAAAAAATGTTGGGTATCGAAGAAAGGTCTATGTGACGAGTAACTTGGTCAAGTATCCGTAAGGTATTTGACTCGCGAGGCGCAATTAGGGGCACCTTTTCTTTATTCTGTTCAGCAAACATGGAGACAAACGATAAAATCATGACGCCGGAAAACATCAAGGCAGACGTACGACTGGCATCTTGATGGAGCGGGTAGCGGTCAGTTAGGTGTCGCATGAAAACATCTACAATAGCACGAGGTGACGAAGGTTTTAAAGATGTATGTCGGCCTCTGCCTAGCTGTATTATCGCTTGCATCTCTTCAACTGTGCGGATCTTTCCTGCCCGATTGACATCGACAAAAAAGCAGTGTTCTTCGACCAAGTCATTCCCCGGTGCACGCGAGCTACAAATGTCTTCTATGCGTATATAAACATCAAAATCCAAAACAACGATGCTGGCAGGTAAACCCATCCATTTGGCAAAGAAGTAGTAAATGATGGCAGCCACTAAACTTATGGAGGGTTGTTGACGGTTTTCAAAAACGCCATAAAGAAATAGGCCCGCGACATTTCCAGGGTTCATATCACGGACTGAGATATCGTTTAAAAGGCCGAAATGGTGCAGTGTGTGGCCAAATTTTTGGGTAGCAACCAAGTATTGTTCACGAAATGTTTCGCGTTCAGCGGCTGATATCTGGTTTCCGAGATCAATAATTTTTTGGCTTAAGGAAGAAATGGTTGTTTTTAGTGGCTTGAGCGCCGTTTGGACTATATCAATAAAGCTGTGGTAGGACTCTTCAGATGAGGGGCCAGCTGTACATGGTCTGACCAAGTAGAAGGCGTCAAAGGCCAAGAGGAACTTGAATGGATCAAAACGGTCACAAGAAAACATGTAGAGAGTCTCCAAAACAGCATGACGTTGGTTTATTGCATAAATAAGTTCTCGTGCGTAGTATTTTTCACGTAGGCTAAATGAGGACCGGTGCAAAGTCCGCAACAGCTGTAACCGGGCCCTTAGACCGATACGAGGAACGGCCACGACGGCAGACGCCCGACTTGCTGGATCAGAGACAATATCTGCTAAAAGCTTTTTGACAGTCCAGTCGACATGGCTCTGATAGCAAAATTCCTCCCAATAGTCATCGGCTGGGCTAAGGTTGTAGGATGGGTAGCCGATGGGGACATAATGACGTTGGCGGCATCGTGGTAGCCATAACAAAGAGTCTCGAGCCACGGTACTTAGACGCCGACATGTGAGCGCTACAGAAAGAAGCGAAGAGTCGTCAAGACGCCCAAAGATGGAAAAAAGTAGCTCGCGCGGGAGATCCGCAAGCATCTCGACATGAATAAAATATTGAAAAGTAGTGGTTGTGCACTAAAAAAAAAAAAAAAAAAAAATGAAACAAATAGAAAAAAGAAAATTCTTTGAATTGGATATGTATCACGTGATTTGCGCATGTTTAGGTAAAGATGTTTGAATAAATACAATCGGGTATATGATGGTCGTACAACGACGGATTATCGTAAAGATCAATGGAGTTTGTATTAGCAACTGGAACAGATAGGGAAGACTGCTTTGATGATTTAGTATGATGATCTTGTTGACTTTGCTGCCTTGTGGGCTGTTTTGGCTGCTGTTGCTGCTGTTTTTGTTCCTTAATTCCAAACCGTTTGCATAATAATGGACTAGGTATCCAATCTTTAACGGTTCTGGTGGTGGTATTTTCTTTGGATTCAGCATCGTTTCCTTCATTGGTTTCACTATCGCTTTCCTTCTTGATGTTGTCGGAAGTAAAAACAATTGACTTTGGCAACAAATCTGTCGATTGGGTCGCGCGATCAGCAAACAACTGGAGCTCTTGTTCAATTTCGGCGGGAGTCATGACTGATTGTCGAACACACATTTGGCTATAATAATCGGAAATGACTCCAGCATTTAATTGAAGAAAGGCTTGGTACCGTTGCTCACGTTGGTTTGGACCTGGTGAAACTGATTGCAGCGCTTTTTGTGCGTGAAACAATGAAATCCGGGGTACTTGCGGTAATGAGAATCCAGACGTGAGCTGTGAAAGAAATGCTTCGGCTTCGGAATTCATCTCAAATAAAGGCTCTTGTTTTATTTTAATCTCAGAGTCTTGTTCAGTCTTTATTGCCGAATCTTCTATTTTTATCCCAACATTCCATTTAGAACTAGTGTCTTCTTCTTTAATGTTGGCACCTACCCCAGCACGAGTGAACCTTGGTACATAATCATCAATACTATCATTGTTTTGAATAAAAGAGCCCCCAAAAAGCTTCTCGACCTTTTTTTTTGTTGCTTTTAATGTTTTTTGTTGCTTAAGAATTACTAGCGATGGACCCGATTCCTCGTCATCATAACTTGTCGGCACAGAGAGTTTAAAATTGATTCGCTGTTTTTTTGTTTTTTGCAGCGAAATTGCCAGTTTCTTTGGTGCGCCATATCCGACCCCCTGCTTTTCGTTTATATCCTGTAACTTTGGTATCACATTTGACTTTCCGACCTGGGCCACCAGTGACCAAGGTTTTATCGACAGCTGCTCAGCCAAAATCAACAAATGTTTATCGAAAAGAGAAGATAGAGATCGACCCTTGGAAAGAAAAGTGATTGGAATTAAAACAGCAGTTTTCTCGTGGTTCAAACGGTCTTCAACGTCCATATATTTGGATCGGTTTTGTTTAAACCCCTGAAATCTTTTGGTCCTAGTCGAAACAAACGATTTTGGAGTCCATTCATCATCATCAACATTTAACGAATCAATGGCAGCAGATCGGTATAAGGTATTCAGATAACTTTGATCATTGGTATTTGGACCCGACGACTGGTTTAATTGTGTTCCAAATGGAGTTTTGAATGTCGATTTCATGGTTAATGTAAGCTTTTCTCTTGAAGAAAATAGTTTCAAATTTAAAAAATTAATCAAAACTACACTCATTATCGTCATGTGCATAACATGTGATACATAACTATGCAATTTTAAATCCGATTTTTTCCATCTTGCCACCACCCATTGTCGATTCTCCAACTACTCATGTCCCGCCAGCAAGGCCCGCCCGGTGCTGTCCCACCTCAAATGATATTTTCTCAGCAGCAAATGCTGGCTTTTGCTCAAGCTCAAGGTAATGCTGTTCCCCTTCAAATGGCTCATCCCGGTCAAGCTCATCAACTACCTTTACACACCCTTAACGGTACGGCAGGTCCCGCCGGAACCCAGTTGGTTCCTGCCGGTCCCGCCGGAGCACGAACTATCGGTATGTCTTATCCAATGGTGCCGGCTAATCAAATGCGCAGTAATTGGGCTACCGCTGGTCAAAATGGTATTCCAATGTTTTTTCAACGCGTCCCACCTGGTCTCCAACCTCAACCTCCAACACAACAACCCCAGCCGTTACAAGCTCAGCAGCCTCCGCAACAAGCTCAACAGCAGCAGCAACCTCAACAACAACAGCAAATACATGGTCAGCCTCCTGGATCGGCTGCTGCGGCGGCGGCCGCCGCCGCTGCTGCCGCTGCCGCTGCACAATCGCCTGTTGGCCAACAGCCAGGAGGAGCCCATGTAATGTCTCCCTTTCAGTTTCAACAGTTCCAACAGCGTCAATATTTGGCTCAAATGCAAGCTGCAAAATCACAACAGCAGGGACTCTCACCGGCTCCGATTCAACAGCAGCTGCCAACCCAGCAGCAGCAGCAACAACAACAACAACAGTCACAGATCCAACAATCTCAACAACAGCATCAACAACAATTGGTCCAGCAACAGTCTCGGGGATCTCCCATGGTACATAATCAAATGGTTCCTCAACATCTCAAAATGACCCCTAAACCATCTCCTAGTCCTGCGACTCAGGTTTTACCTCAGCAACAATCTCCAGTTCTTGCCATGCAGCTACAGCAAGTTCCCATGTCCCAAACTGGTAGTCCGCACCTTCAGCAACTTCATAAACCTGGTCAAACTCCAGTTTTGACGCGTCCTCAGGGATCGCCTTATCCTAATCAACATCATACCCCTCAGCCATCGCCTCCAGTTCAATCAAAGGATTCCAATCTAAATACACCAACATCAGGTCCGCCCATTGTCACCCCATCATCTACAACCACCACTGGCGTCACGATGCAAATGATACCTACCTCAATGAACCAAACTACTAAGCAGCCCGTTCAAGGACAAGCTCCTACTCCAAAACAGCAACAACAACAACAACCCAAACGGGCTGTAAATCAGATATTTCACCCTTCCATGGTATATAATGCCCAGCTCATTCCTCAGTTCAACAAGCAAATGGCTGTATTAAGACTAATGACATTTTTCGACTCAATAAACAACTCCTTAGCAGAAAACCGAACAAACTTGGCGTTTTGGCGAACGAAAATTTCAGAATTTTTTTCGGAAAATGCAATACTCAAATACACAGTTTCCGACGGAAAAACGACAAAATCGTTTGACCTTCCTGCAGCGCTTCTTCCACGGTTCTATCTCGCATTTTCTTCGTCCGGAATCAAAAAAATTCAGACCCATTTCGAAGGCTATAGCTCAATTGAAGGTCCAAATTGCTGGACAGTTGAGTTTGCAAAAGCCTATATTACATATCATCATTCAGATGGATCGCTGGTTACATCGAATGGATATGTCAACGCCAAACTGGACGCGCTTATGAGGATTGAGTTTATGGAACAGAATACCCAAGACCACGACGAGTTTGTTCAGCGAGCCACGTTCGCTTCACTTTTTAATGACCATGACAAAACGGATTCCAAAGATCCAAAAATCAAAACCGATGATCCGGATACAAAGACCATTGTTTTAAAATCGTCGGATTTGACGACCAAGCCCAAGCTTTATCCTTACGGAGTCACTGAAGAAATCATGACCTTTTTACAAATTTCGGAAACACTATCACGGATGCAAGATATCATGTCTCAGTCAAAGAATCCAAATTCAGGTGGCCCGTACAAGTCGTTTCAAACTTTGGCAACAGCCCAGCCAGGTCAACAACAACGGCAACCTCTAAATGACCAAGGAATTAGACGGTCGGTAGTCATTAATCCTAATCAACTGCAGTTCCAACTTCAGGTAGACGGTCAACCCGTTCAACAAAGCCAGCCAGGGATGATGGCCCAACCTTCTCTGTTCCAGATACCACGATCCAAGTCTATTCAAGATATTAAAATGGAAGACACGAAAGATACCAACGCGTCTGTTCCTTCGCCCGTCGCGAGCCATGTGTCTAATGGCTCGGCCGGCGGTATGGGCGCGACGCTCCAATTCCAAAAGTCAGAAGCCAATTTTACAAATAGAAACAACGGACTGACTGTAAATACTAGCCTTAAAAATATGCCCAGCAATGGTAGCTCCCAACTCAACAGCGCCAACCCTGCCAATGTAATTGCAACGGGCGTGCCCGTTGGCGTAACCAACGGTATCGCTGGCAATCCCAACAATACCGTCAACGTGAACAATCCACAAAACAATAACGCAAACAACTCTATTGACTTGACGTCGCCCAAAAACATGACGTCTAAATCAAACACCCTCATGCATAACGGAACCTTGGCTGGCCAAAAAAGACGAAGGCCAAGTACCAAATCCGACTTGCCCAATGACTTATCGCCAAAAATGCGAAACACTCCAAAAATGGCTAAAAAAAGTTGATTTTTTGACCAAACATATTTATACTCCTGTTTAATTTCACGTTCTTCATATTTATTTCTTATAAAGTCTCGTTATTTGATGTTTTTGGTGTAATTAAGGGACTTTTAGTCTTGCCAATTTTTATAATTTTTATACTTGAATTGAATTACTGTGGATATAGCCATGGCGTGACACTCACGTGCAATCACTTTTTGTTTTCCTGGTGACATTCGTATCTAAATGGCTTACTTTAGCGCTAAACTATTTGTCTTGTTTATAACTAATCAGCCACACTTTTGAGCCCAAGATACGATACATTTAATAACCAGGGCTCGGAGATACTATCGCATACATACCCTTGATATTTTGCTGCGATTATGAGCGACGATTCCGAAACCAACGCTGTGGCAAAACCAGGGACTGACCAAGAAACCAGTTTCGATTCCAAAAACGACGACAATGGTCCACAAACCGAATTATCAGACGGCAATGGGTCGGCACAGGAGTTCCAGGCAGTGGAAATTAAAGGAAAAGGAATACCAAAGTTTTCAGATTTGTCTATCAAAGACACGGCTCCTCGTGCCAATGTTGCTAAAGAAGACGGCAAGAAGAAAAGCAGGACGCGAGGGTCTGATGCACTGCTCCCAATCACGGAAAATTACATTGCGACGCATACCTACGACGAAGTTTCTGGAACAGAAGAATCTGACCAGGACGAAGATCAAGATGGAGACTCAAAAAGTCAATTGACGACTCAGGGCGGGCGTTTGGTGATACCCCGTTCCAACGACTGTGTCGGCGGACAAGACGGAGAGGCATCTTGTAACGATAGCGACAACTTTATGGAATACAACTATTCCCATGTAGATACGGACTCCATAGAACACTCAGGATCGCTGACCGCCAAGTCCTCGACAGATCCAGATTTAGACCACCTACGACAATCCCTACACAACTCTTTACGATCAAAGTCTTCCTCAAGCTCGCTTTCTTCAGCCGCTTCCTTTTCCGGCAAGCTCTCGAGAACAGAATCGCTGAGATCCAATATGTCTAGCAAAATGTCTCCTGCTGCCGCAAAACTGCGATCGAACCAGGTCGCTGCGGCACTAAGCCAGTCTTCGCAAAAGAAGAGGTCGTCTAGCGGGCTTTCAGGGTTGTCGTCGAACCTGACAAGTAGTGCATCATCGCTAGGGACGGGTCTGAGCTCAGTTTTGAAAAATAATTTGGGTAATTTCAACAACCTCAACATGAATGCGATATCAGGACTGGGAGGAAGATACTTTAAGCTTGGCCATAGCGGGTCCAAAAATAAAGACGGTGCAGCCAATGATACCGATAGCGCAACCTCTGGTGACGGCAATAACGATTACCAAAATAATGATGTTGACGACACCCCGTCCCGAACCAAAAAGAAATCGCGCGCGTCTATAGCCTTTCCATTTTCATTTTCGACAGACCCAGAGACGCCTGCTTCTGGTTTACGGACGGTATCCTCGGCTGGACGACTACAGACCCTAGCCACCTCTCCGACCGGAAAAACGCCAACACTTATTACGAGCCACGCTAACGCAGCGTCGCCAACCACTGCTGTTTCGTTCGACACTGGGTTCGGAAGCGACATTGCTGGGTTCGACGAGATGATGATGATGAGTGGCGGCACCCCAATGATGGACTACCAAAACGATGACAATGACGCAGAAGAAACAGAGGAAGAGGAAGCAAGAATGCGCGAGCGCTTGTCGCCGAGCATACTGAGCAACAGCAGTTTACAAAATTTCGAGTCCTCACCTCAATTGCCGCCAGTAACCACGTCGCCGTCTATAATCGCGACCATTACCGATACCCAATCATCCTCACCCTTAGACAGACCGAGGTCAGCCACTAGCCCAGTGCCCACTCTTGCAATGGAACACGGATCGGACGTTGCTACATTATTGTCAGAAGTCTTGGATAGCGATTTAGAAGTTTCGCGGTTTCCACTTGCGACCGATGGAACATACCAACAAGTCCTAGCCAGCGACTCAACAAATTTAGAACAGTTCCAGTCTGTTGGAACGCACACGGATGCTGGTCTAGATTACCCCATTCTGTCTGATTCTGACGAAAGCAGAGAAACCGATAGTGAGGACGACTACGATTTTGACATACATGCTACCCAACAATATGACCAACAAAACGAGCGCAATGAGTCACTTGACTCGGAAGACTCGGAAGACTCAGACACTCGTGCGGCACGCGAGGAAAAGGAACTGGCGCAGTTTCTTGCACGCAAAAAGCAATATTTTGTCTTGTCGACAGCCGGCAAGCCCATTTATTCAATGTACGGGTCGGATGGCCTGATCACTGGGTACATGGGTGTGTTCCAAGCAATTGTGTCTTATTTCGAAGACGAGACTCAAGAGCAGGCGGCACCGTTGGCAAACAAAAACAAGGGCCAGGTGGCCTCGCAGCGGGAAGGGCTACGCTTTCTGCGGGCCGGAAATACCATCTTTGTGTTTGCGTTGGAGGATCCGCTGATCCTGATTGCTGTCGACAAGCTGGGCCAGACAGAATCCCAGCTGCGTGCCCAGCTGGACTTGTTGTATGCGCAGATTCTCTCCACGTTGACCAAGTCGCAGCTGGCCAAAGTCTTTCGGGGCCGCACTAATTTTGATCTGCGGCCGATGCTGGCTGGCACAGAGATATTCCTAAATGCGCTGACGTCTGAAATGAGTTTCGGCTCACCTGGCATTTTGCTGGGCGCGTTGGAGTGTCTGCGGTTGCGCAAGTCTGTGCGCGCAAAGATGCACACAGTCCTGTCAGAACGTCGTACCAAGTCGTTGCTCTATGGAATGCTTGTTGCTGACTCGCGGCTAGTCGCAGTCATTCGACCGCGCCGCCACTCGTTGCATCCTCCGGACTTGCATCTGGTGTTTTCAATGATTTTCAATACCCACTCGTTTTCAAAGGGAAGCGGCGAGCACTGGGTGCCAATATGTTTGCCAAAATTCAACTCGACTGGCTTTTTGTATGCGTACATCCACTTTATTGCGCCGCCGCAGGTCGCCTTGGTCCTGATTTCGGCAGACAAGAATGCCTTTTTTGAGCTCCAGACGGCCAAGGAAAACATTGTTTCCGACTTGGAAACACACAATCTCATTTCCCCCATTCTCAACTCGCTCAAGAGAGGCCGGTACCGCACCATTGAGATTCTCGGTACCCCGCATCTTTCTACAAACCTGGCAGCCGCTGTCGCAGAGACCTCTGGCGGCACCATCACTGGCGTCGGCCGCGGCCGCGTCTCGGTCAGCGCGCCGCTGGCCGCACAGCAGCAGCAGCCCTCCATTCCCGCGTCGCTGCTGCTTGCGCCGTTCACGATCCGGCACTTTTTGTACAAATCCAAGCAGAACGTGCAGTACGTGATGCCCTCGTTCGATCCCCATTACGTCGACGCGCGCGCGCGGCACAAGCTCATGGTGCTGTACCACCAGCTCCACGGCGCGATCCACGCGACAGGAACGGGCGTGGCTGGGTCGGGCGGTGTTTCGGGGCTCCGCGTGTACCACGTCGCGTGCGGGAGGCAGGGCGTGAAGGGGTCGGCGCTGGCGTGGGTCACGCCGACATTTGAACTCTATTGTGTGACTGGGAGTGCGCACGAAGGTGTCCAAGTACAGGACAGCGAGACCAAGAAACAGACCAAGGCGGCGGCCAGTCTGGTGGCCGCGAACGTGAACAACAAGGACGCGATGCTCAATGCCGTCAAGGCTATAGTCAGCTGGATCAAGTCTCACGAAGAACGGTTATTTATTTTTGGGGGAGCCGTGTTTTAGAAAATGCTACAGTCACTTTAAAACTAATGTAAATCGTATACTAAGCTAGGATAAACACTTTTATCAATTATAGATTACGTCCAAGTCATTATAAACATTTGTAGAAAAAATAAAAATCAAACCGGCTGCTCAATGTCGACCCATTCCTTTTCAAAGCTCAATGTGAATGAGTCTTTAGAGCTTTTCCACGACAGGAGCGCTGGGTGTTTGACCATGACGTTTCGGTGCACCGGAACAGCTGTCTCGTCCACCGCGCTATTTGCAAACCCGTTTGCGCTAGCGCTTGCGTTACCCTGGTTCTCGGCACCGCTGCTGGGCGCACTTTCCTCTGTCGCCGCGATAATTTTGCGCGAGCGCGAGGCCCTCTTTTTCAGCAGCTTGTCAAGCGTTTCTTGTTTTTCTTCCTCGAGCCGTTTGATGGACATGTTTTTGCGGCGGCGCGCCATTTCTGCGCGCTTGAGGGCCTGCTCTTCCTCAGTGAGATGTATCTTGCGGCGGGACGCGGCGCTGGTGGCCTGCTCAAGGGCGTCGAGGGCTTCATAGCCGAGTCCCTCATGGACGCGCGAGCCGTCTTCCTCGAGCTTTGCGCGCTGACGCGCGGTGAGCTTGGAAGTGTCGGGGGTGCCCAGCCGCGACATCATGCGGTCGTCGTCGTCCTCAAGTAACATCACGTCCTCGTCCATGTCTTCCACATCAATAACATCCTCTTCTTCTTCTTCCTCATCTTCGTCGTCATAAGACCGCGACGAGGTGATGGTGGCTGCACGTCTGGGCCGGGATTTGGAAAGCATTTGTTTCATTCCAGGTTCCTCGTCGTCCTCGTTTTCTTCATAGTACTTGCGACTCCTTTTGACGTTACGGCTGGGCCGGGATTTAGACGAGCTCGCTTGCTTGGTATCGTACCCTTCATAATCTTCTTCCGCCGAATGGCCAGCCAGCTCGTCCAGCTGCGCATCCAGGTCGCCATCCTCTTGTCCAAACTCGTCTTCCAGCTCGTTGAAGCCGACGTCTTGGGTATCGTACTCGTCTTCCTCATCCGAGTCCTCGTACGTCCGTTTATTCGTCTTCTTTTGCGCACCCTTTGCTCCCGCCTTGTTCGGCGTCCCCTTGGTTTTGGGCGGTTTTAGCGTCACCTTGATAGTGGGCCGGGTATCTTTGCTGCTGGCTTTCTGTCTACCGCTGTTGACGGTGGCCCAGCCGCCGGGTTTAGACACAGGAGTGTCGGCACCTGACGAGTAAGGGCTTTCGGAGGGCGATTCGACGATACGGCTTCGTGGGTTGCGGCTCGGCATGGTGTGGTTGATGGATGAATCATTAGATTTCCAACTTGTCAAGTAAACCCCACACGTGACTTCCAAAGAGAAAAACGGCTGTTCCCCACACACACACACACTTTTCCTCTATTTCCAACAATTACGGCAATGAATCAAATCACGCGTTCCATCATATTTCCAGAATCCTCTGCACTACTGGTGAAGCGGTCATCGAGCAAGCGCGTGACGTTCAAGTACCTTGTTGTTGTGCTGTACCTCTACGGCGGGCTGCACGGGCTCGTCTGGCTGCTTTCCAAGACGGTGCTGATGCCCATGTTTCGGCAACTGGTGCAGGACCGGATCGAGTACCACCAAACGTTTTTGGACCAGTTGCAAAAGTTCACGGCACGGGTGTCGGGGATGGTTTCGTACATGCCGGCGGCGGCGGTGCTGACGTGGGAGAACGCGCAGGGGTCGCGGTACAGCGATGCGCAGACCCAGACGGAAGAATCCGACGAGAGCAAGGACGCGGGATCGGACCGGTACTTTTATAACACAGTGACTTCTACGGTCCGGCCGCACAAGGGCCAGCGCGGGTCGCAGGTGCGGTTTAACCGTTCTGAAAAAGAGGAGGAGGACGCGGAGAGCTTGCCAGACGTCCGCACGCTTGCGGAAAAGGCAGACGAGCGGGCGGGTGTGTTTACAGAGTCGGTGAAGCAGCTTGCGAGCACGGTGACTATGCTGGAGAACGGCACGATTATGGGGTACGCGGACCCGTTCAAGTACCAGCTGGACAACATGGCGACGTACATTAGCAACATACCAACGGCGCGGAGCCCGCAATACGTTGGGATGCAGCCGGTTGGCGGCGACAAGCCCAATGCGGTGGAACAAGTGAAGAAAGAGATTAGAAGTTTTAAGGGCTCGTTTTTGAGTGCAAGAAACTTTGCGCCTATACGGAGATGATTGATTGAGTAGGATTTAGATAGTGAATATAAACTAGATCAAGGTACACAGGGTTACAGATGTATATATACGATTTGCGTGGCTACATGTGCGTTTGGTTACGCAGTGCGGTTTGAGAGCAGCAGAGTTCTGCAGACGAATCTTTTAGAGAGATTAACGAGAATGACGAGGTTGACTGCGGCCGGGAGATAGAGAAGAAGGCCGAGGACAATGACGATGGCCTTTGCGAGGGTGCTTGCGGTGGAGCCGTCGAGTTTTGTGACGAGCAGAGAGACGTAGATACCGGGAAAGACGAGCAGGCCTGTGACGAGGGTGACGAGGAGGAAGTCGAGCAGTAGGTCGTTGCTGGGGTTGATTAGTTCGGAGAAGAGGGTTTGGAAGAAGGACATGGTGGAGGTGTGTGTGGTATATGGTTGTAGGTTGGGTAGTTTCAGTGGTTGGTTGTCTTGATGTTGAGTCTTGGTTTTGATATCGGGTTTAGCCTTGATAATAAGTCATAGTCTTGATACTAAGTTTTAGTCTTGATATAGGCTTTGGTCTTGATATTGAGGTTTAGTATTGATATTGGGTTTAATCATAATATTGAGCGTTCATCTTGATATTGAAGTTTAGTATTGAAATTGAGCTTTCATCTTGATATTGAAGTTTACTCTCCATACCGTATTAATATTCATATTGGCATTACTCTCCATATCAGGTTTAATCTTCATACTGGGTTCAATCTCCATATCGACAACTTTAGCACTTGCCTACAACCAACCAAAACACACTAGTCCCAACTAATTTCCCCCATCCATCACCCCGTAAACTGCTTTTTAAACTCTTCCACAAACAGCTTGCGGAACGCCACGAGCTTATTACGACGGACCGACAGCCTGCTCCGTAGAAACTCTGGTGGCGGCGGCGGCGGCGCCTCGCCACGCAGCCTGGCGGATGTGTACCGCACGAACCGGTGGAAGGAGGGCATTTCCAGAAGCTGTGACGGTTAGTATAAAGTAGCGCGACTCAAACGGCAGCAACTCACCTTTTTGACGAGATATTCGTGGATCGCGCGCTGCCACATTGTGGTTGGTTGGAAAACAAAACAGTATTTTAAATCATAGAGGTTGGAAATACACTCAAAGTCATGTGATTCTGTGTGTTACGAAACGTGACTAAAAAGAATAGTTTTCTGAATTATGATTGGTTGAAAATCGAGTGGATACCAGGGGAATAGAAAAAGAAAAGAACCAGGAGAGTTTTTGGTGCTCCTGAAAAAATGAGTGCATGCCAACAAAAACTAGAATTGAGAAATGTGACATTTGTGCTAGATCGGCAACAACGAAGCGAGTCATGCGATGGTCACTGATTTGATGTTGGAAAAAAAAAAAAAACTAAGTCAAGAGCGGAGTCAGCTGATTTTCCCCAGAAACGAAAACCGAAATGACGTAGCGGGAATTTGGAATTACAGAGCAAATCGAGTTAAGCAAAGTTGATTTGAGCAATTAAGCATCAGGGAGATAATTAAGAAACAAGCAGTGAAATATAGCTTAACCACAATTCTTAATCCTCTCCCCACTTTGCCCAACAATTAGAATATGGACCGTACTGAGAAACACGTTTCACAGAAAAAAAATTTTTTTATAACCTGACAAAGCAAACTGGAATGAGCAATGAGATGATTCTAAGAAATAAATAAGATTATATAAATATATATATATAAATAAATACAATGATACAAGAAATATCAAATATAGGTCATGTTAATGTGGATTGCACAGTTTTATAAAGTCTATGATGAAAATGCAGATGATGTTTTTTGTTATTGTTGTTGATTTATGCTGTAATTCATGCTGCAGATAACCATCGACGATAATTGTTAGAAGTGCTAGTAAACTCAGTTTGTTCCTTCTTTGTAGAGTTAAAGTATCCTGAAGGAATCATGAGAGGAGAAGGTGGTGGAGATAGCATAGTTTTTGAAGAAGGCATGCCAGAGTGGAACTTGTCTGAACGGATAGAGATTGGAGACGAAGACGCTGTCAAAGCCGGACTAAGTTCTGGGGTAGACGGATAAGAGTCAAACATGTCGGCAGCTGCGAGGTCGCAAACACAGTGGGTGTTTGAGCACTGGGGGTTCTCGCAAGCAGGCAGCGGAGAAGTGATGCTGTGGTGCCGGCAAGTCGTGTAGAGGGTTGAGTAGACGTTTGTGGTAGAAGAAGAGACTTCCTGGGACATGACGAGTTCCGATGCCCGGCAGGCGTCGGAGCAGTACATTGATCCCGGAGCGCATTGCTTATCGCAGACGGTGCAGTAATCGTGAGCCCACATTATGATTAAGAATTGGAAAAAAACGAGCTGAAAGATGCAGGAATAAATAAGAAGAAACCAAAGTTTGAAGTTTGGATGCGAATATAAATAGTTTTGTAAATAAATAAATTAATTAATTAAAAAAAAAAAAACGAAGAAATGGCTGATTTATAAATAAATGAATTCGATCCTTAACCCACAACTATGACTCTATGACTGAATTTCTACATTGTCTTGCGTGCTCGTGTTCTACTTTTAACCTTGCGTGCTTTTTCTGCTAGATTTCTAAATATGGCCAGGCGTAATCACACGTGATTTTGACTCACCATCAATGATACACTATGAGCAATTACAGTGGAGAGTCACGTTTTGATGGCGTGTTTGGCACGTGAATTAAATAATTCGCTGTGAAATTTTACATATCACGTGTCGTGGTGTGGAGAAAAACGTGAAATGAAGAATGATTTGCACTGTTTATATAAAGTCATGTGACTTTGTGTGTAAATAAACGTGATAATAGCAATAATTTTACATGTTTTAAGAGTCATTGAACTACAAAAACGTGATTCGTCAAAGAGTCAATGGATATCAATGAGTCTTGTTTACTTTTGCATTCAGACTTTCAATGAGCGCTTTGAATTGCTGAATCTTGTTTGCTAAAAATACGAAAAACGCTTATCGTCATTTTCCCGGGTTTCACCAAAGTTTGTACGCATTCTCTGTTTGTTTTTCCAACACACGCAAAGTGGATTAAATGTTGGGTCATCAAACTGGGCATGAACAAGTCTTGTTGAACTAAACTCAATGATTCATTGAGTTCTCCGCTTTCGCAAACGTGATTCTGAGGTCTTGATCTTGCTTGCGCTACTAAAAAAACAAAAACACAATACTGCTGTCACTCATTCCGTCACACGTGGCTTTTTTCTTTATAATAGCAATCGTTGCGTAAGCACGGCTGGACTGCCTTCACCATTGATACAACATTGCAAGAGCTGATCTCCGCCAGTGGTTTTTTGTTACGACTCTAATTCTGTGCACAAGAACCTTATTTTGTTCATTTCGCAGGTTATTTATATCTCTCGTATAAAACAACGCACGACAGAAAATCCAACGCAGTATCCACTTGTTGCAACAAAAAAACGTGTCAAAAAGGGAATTTATTTGCCTCGAGCCGGATTCGAACCGACGATCTCGTCATTACTAGTGACGCGCCTTACCAACTTGGCCATCAAGGCTTTTTGTAGAAAAACGGAATATTGGCTTTTATGTAATATACAAATATATTTATGTACAAAATTATGGGTGCTAATTAGTTGGTTCACATATATTCACCATTGATATTCCCGGTTTGTTACATCTATATATGAAACTTTTTTTATATATTATAAAAAGCGACATGACACTGCGTCTGCGTTAAATACCGCGATGTCGATGGCTTTCAATATGACATTTATTTGGACCCAATGTCTACCAACATGACCTTGGATTAAACCCAATCACGGTAGTTTGAGAAAAAAAAAAAAAAACAATTCATACGCTGTGATAGTCAACCTTAAGAAGTAGAACATTTTTTAAATCTCTTATTTGTCGTAATGACTGAGTCTGAATCCAACTATAGAATCATCTGGAAATTAAATCTAAATCAGTAAATAACCATTCCGATTCAATGAAATCCGTCAAAAAATCCAAATAACCATTCCGATTCAATGAAATCAATGAAATAACCAAATAACCTCCATGGTCGTTTCTACTTTTTATTTTATTTTTTTTCTCCAACAACCTCAATGGTAAACCATCAAAAAGACCCAGTCACGTTTAGCTACAGCTGGTCATACATGCGTCCGTTCCTGAACCAGAGAATTTTTCACCAAAACAAAACGTGGCTTATATCTGAAAATCATAAATCCACAATCCACAACATGGCAACATTCAAAAATATATACCGAACCCATCGTCACATCAGTAGAAACCAATCCTAGAACTGCCAAATACCAATAAAAAACAAAAAAAAAACAGCTCATACAACGGTTTTCCACCATGAAAATTTTTTCACAATGTACAAAAACGTGAAAGACATGTTGATGACCAGACTTTTTTGATAGGCACGCTGCCAAATTCAACCAAACACACGTTTCGGAACAAACGTTTATAACAAGCAAATGCCGAACTCTTTTTTCACTCAAAAAATGTACTAGCCGTGCGCCAGCCGTATCCCGTTTATTCAGACAAAAATTTAAGCCCTACGGGGGGCTCGAACCCCCAACCTTGAGATAACTTTCAAGTTCTTACAGAACGGAAACTAAGAGTCTCACGCTCTACCGATTGAGCTAGCAAGGCTTTGCTGAAAATGGTACTTTTTAGTTTCATCAATACTGCATTTATTATTCAATCACGTGACACATCACGCAGCGGAAACAAAAGGTACAGCTTGGGTTTGGCAAGACGTTATGCGGCAGTGCATGACAGGATCAAGCCAAATGAAATTTCATTCTCACCCATACAAACCCAGTCTCTCTCTTGCTCAATTGTACAACTACGTTCCACCGCCCGATATTTTATGCATCGCGGTTTTGGACTCAGCATTGGACTAACTTTAATACCACCAGCTGTTCTTTCTCTTGAAACGTTGCATTACTTCTGGAAACTGGTTCTTTGGATTTGCGTTTGTCCAGGCGGCATACCTGTAACAAAATAAATAATCCGTGCAGCTTTATTAAAAAGTCAACCAACGAATTCCAGCTCTAATTTCTGTTTGGCAAGTATCCATTAAACCATCTACACTAAAACTACAAACCTTTATAAATTGGACCTCCACGTTGCGGGAAATAAAAAACTAGTCGTTAAACATGTAATCAAAACGAAAAAACCCTGGGGTAGTGTTATGGCGTGAGAAACTTTCTGCGCACAAAAACCCGGGGAATTAAAACAAAACCTTTTCGAGAGAATAAATGGCTCTGCAAAAAGTAGAACACTGTTCTAAAACTTCTACTAGTTCCAGTCAATAACGCAAAGTGTCGGTGGATCCTGTTGTCACAGCGTTTCCGAAATGGAGTCTTGGTTCATGAAGCACACAATACAGTTCTAATGGTATAGTCTTTACGGACCAAAACATGTTGGCTACCGGGTTTTTTTTACCAACGCAAGATCTGTAGCCTGTTTTTGATGGAAATCGGTGTCTTTAGATTTTGGACGTCTGGGATATTTCTTTCATATTTAGAATTCAGTCTTTGTCTTTCGTGAAACATTTTTAAAGTCTTTAATGAAACGCTGTCCATGGACATATTCCAAATCTTACTTGTTTTCCGTCAAACACCGGTCATGGACATATACCAAACCTTCACACCCTAAAAAAGTGAATCCATTTTAGGTCAATGGCCAATATGAATGACAATTCGCTCGGTTGAAAACAAAACATTCTTCAACAAGTGCTATTCTCTCCGTCTTTTGTCGTTCTTCAACGAGTGCTATTCTCTCCGTCTTTTGTCGTTCTTCAACGAGTGTTATTCTCTCCGTCTTTTGTCGTTCTTCAACGTTATTCTCTCCACCTTTTGTCGTTCTTCAACGAGTGCTATTCTCTCCACCTTTTGTCGTTCTTCAACGAGTGCTATTCTCTCCACCTTTTATCGTCCCGCAAGTAGAACTTTTGTGGAACTCCAAGCTTTAACGGCCCAAGAAATCCTGGCTCTATTTTGCAACACCACGGTCGAACCGGAGAAACGGAAACACTCACATGACCAGTCGGCGGAGCATATGGATGGCCGGAACAAGAGCTGAGGAGAGGGTATTTTTATTCTTATTTTTCTAGAAATGGAAGCATTTGTCAATTATAACCCACCAAATTCCGTCGACAAAGACTAACAACCTCCAGTGACGTCACGGCAAGGTAGAGTCTGCGGTTCCGGGTCCGATTCCGATACTGCAAACAACGATTTCAAAGCTCCATCACCAATGTTTCTCAATTAGACAATGTCCTGACAAAAAGTCCCGACCCACTAATTCATCCAAACATTTCATATTAACCCTGTAAAATATACAAAGCCATACTTAAAAAATACAAAAAAACACTCCCCGCCCAAAACTCTAGCCAATTCTCCACACCTCGACACCGATAATATCAAAATTGGTGCCGAGACTGCTGAGTGGGTCGTTACCAAACGTGAGGGAATGGCTCGAGACGCCGTGGGCCAACGAGTCGTCGATCCACAGCCCGTAGTGGCCGTCGCCGCCGCCCAGCGAGAGAAACTGGCTCGTGCAGTAAATCACAAAATCATTCACACCGGTGTATGGGAATCCCTGGAACTGGATATCATTTGAATCCTTCTTGCTGCCCTGCCGAGACGTCCACAAAAAACAGTCGCCGTTCCCATAGAACCGGCGCGAGGCTTGGACCGTGCTCGGATGAAAGTGCTCGTTGACGTACGCGCCAAACAGATTGTCTGCCGTGTCACAGACAACAAGCACGTACCCGTGCTTGCTCGCAGTGCGCTCCTCTGATCCTGTGTGCCGCGCGTGCGGCGCAGAGTTGTTGTACAGGGTCATGAGCGACGCGCCGTGCTGCTCCAGCGAGTACACAAGCGTCCAGGAGTCGTAGAGCTGGTTGCGTGCGGGCAGCAGGCCGCGGACCCGCTCAGCAAGCCCCGGCGCCAGCAGCCGTGCCTTGGTCTTGGGCGAGTACCCGTCCAGCACAAGCGGCGACAGCGGCGGTGGCTCCAGCACACTGTCTGGCTGCAGCTCCGGCTTCGTTTCGTCGGCAGTGTGGCTGAGCCGGCGAAGGTGGCCGAGAAACGCCGACGCCAGGGCAAACGTGCCGAGTGACGTAGGCGGTTTGGTATCTTTGGGGGGATCGGAAGCGTTGGGCATTACGGGATTTGCTCGATGAGGAATTCGTTCAATTATTAATGGAAATGGAACGGTTCAGAAACGGTTCAGGTTGAATCTAGCCGTCAGAATAATGTGACATGCACATGATGTAGAGTTGGTTGCTAATTTGGAAATACAAGTCGTTGAGATGAAGGTTGCCGATGGAACAAGTGTCGATACGGTTGCAGAAATGATGACTGGTGTGGTCGCTCAAGTAATAACCAAAAATACAAGAAGGATACTAAATAAATAAATATTACCGAACCTACCACTACTACCAAACTTATAATAAGTACCAAATCTGCAACAAGTACCAGACCTACAACAACAACCAACCCTACCACCTGACTCAACCGTTCCTGAGCTGTCAGTTATAGAGTTGACATCCCATGCATGTCACCGACTCAGCCTCACGTCGCATTTAAAAAGGCCACCAACGTATCTTTGTCTTTTTTTTTTTTTTTTTTTTTTTTTTTTCTCGCTTATATTTTTCACGACAATTTCCGACAAACGCAAATTGTCACAACCATTTTTCCAACAATGATCATATCAAACCACCTCCTACTGGCCATTTCGGTGCTCGCCACATCGGCGACGGCAACGGCACCGACAGCAACAACTCCTCTACCACATCCATTAGCGTCAACGCTACTAAACCCAGGGTTTTGTGCTGTGCCAAATGGAAGCATTGACGACGCATGTGGCGCCACCTACGAGGCTGTCGAACTAACTAACCATCGCGTGCGCCCAATTATCAAGAACCTCGTCCAAACTGACTTTTTCCGATTCTACTACCTCGATCTCTACGGCGACTCCTGTCCGCTCGGCGACGACTCCGGAACCTGCGGCAACCGAGCCTGCGCCGTCGACACTGTCGAAGACGAAAAGGACCTCCCAGAGATTTGGCGCGCATCAAACCTCGGAAAATTGAGCAAAGACACCGTCTCCACCCAAATCGACGACGACGAGTCCGACATTGAGCTCTCCTGTGTCGAAAACGCAGACAACTCCTTGGCACAGGGCGGCCGGCTACAAAAACATGCCGCGGCCGCGTTGGCAAAGTCCTGTAAAGACAAAAACTACTGTATTCCCGAGGACGACCGTACCGGCCCCAACGGCGTCTATGTCTCGCTCCTCGACAACCCAGAGCGTTATACTGGCTACAGCGGCCCCCATGCCCATATGATTTGGCGAAACGCATATCAGCAAAACTGCTTTGGATACACAGGGCCCTCGCTCTCAAAATCCTTTATGGAGGGCGAGGAAGAGCCTTCGTCTGCTACCGACTCGAGCCTCGACTACTTGACCAAAGACAACACCGACACTGAAAAAGACCAGGACATGTGCATCGAGCAGCGCTTATTTTACAGGCTGATTTCAGGTATGCATGCTAGTGTGTCCACCCATCTATGCTACTCATATCTTGACAAAAACACCGGCCAGTGGGGCCCCAATCTCTCGTGCTTCCTTTCCCGCGTCGGCAACCACCCAGAGCGTCTCTCAAACCTCTACTTCAACTACGCCGTCGTCTCCCGCGCCATTGCAAAGCTTTTCCGGTACGTCGATGACCTCCAGTTCTGTCCAAACTCGCAGCACTACGACCAGGCCACCCGCAGACAGATCCTCTTGCTCTCCCGTAGTGCCTCCACCTCGCCGGAAATCTTTGACGAGTCCAAAATCTTTTCCACCCCAGAAGCAAAGGTCCTCAAGGAAGAGTTCCGCCAGCGCTTCCTCAAGGTCTCCGCGCTCATGGACTGCGTCGGCTGCGACCGTTGCAGGCTGTGGGGTAAGCTCCAGGCTGCTGGTTACGGCACCGCGCTCAAGGTTGTCTTTGAGTTGAATGAGACTGAAGACGAGCAGTCCCGCAAACTGATTGCCTCGTTGCGTCGTTCAGAACTCGTCTCCCTGGTGAATACGTTTGACAGGCTCTCGAAATCCATCGAAGCCGTCGAATACTTTAGAACTTCTGTTCAGGAAAAACTCCAAGCCGATGGCGTCGACATTAGTTCATTACGTAAGAAGGACACAAAGGTCTCTAAACCGGTTGAATACGTTCGTAATGAAGAAGATGACGATGAGGATTATGACTACGACGACGACGAAGATGAGGACTACTACGACGAGGACTATGACCAAACGATGTTTACCAAACAAAAGTCGTCAGAACGTACATCCATTTGGGACGACCCAGAATGGCAGCTCTGGGCAGACGCATTCAAATTTCTCTTTAGAAGCTACGTTGAATTCCCTAAAAACATGTACCGGTTGGGCCTGCACTACTCAAATTACTACTGGAACGTCCTGATTGGCAGGAACGGCATCGAAACCCGCGACAGCGTCCTTCGCAGGGGAAACCTTGAAACCCTAAATGCCGACCTGTAATGCTTGCTCCAGTGCGCAGTGCTACAAAGGGGAAATTACAGTTGCTTGTTTAATGTAACAGCATGATTATGGTTTGGGAAATGCAACTGTGTGTATTTTATATAGACGTGTTTATTTGTATTTAACAAATGACTATCCATAAACCAAACCGACGTGAATGCTCGATTTTGTAAAAATGTGAAAAAAAAAATCCTTCATGGCGATCTAATCACGTGACGATAAATATATACTTTGGAAAAAAAACAACAAAAATTATTCCGACAGGACTAGGCCAGCATTTTCCAACCAGTTTTTAACCACAATGGTAACTATCCCTTCTACTGCTCTTCCGCAAACCAGTTCTAATCAGCACACACGATTCTAGGACCCTCTGCACGCGCCAGCAGTCGATCTGGACGACCAGGAGATTTGGGACGACGAGCTCTTGATCCACTCGTGGGAGGACTCGTACAAAGACTACAAGGTATGTTTGTGTGCTTGCCGGCGCAGAGGCTTTGGTTAACGAATGGAAGTAGAAGTATCATGGTGTAGGGATGCAGGAGCAGGAGGCGGGTCAGTCGAGTGAGCCAGTTCAAAATGAGGCAAACGAACCGGATCAAACTGAAGCAAATGTCCCGGACCAAACTGAAGCAAGTGAGTCAATTGAAAATGAAGCAAACGACCCAAATCAACCTGAAGCAAGTGAGTCAATTGAAAATGAAGCAAACGACCCAAATCAAACTGAAGCAAGTGGACTAGGTGAAAACAACACAACATCCGTCCTGGACCATCCTCCTGCAACCGCCAACCTCCCCGAGCCTCCGCTCCCGCTAAACGACCTTGATGACGACATGAAACAGCTTCTCATGTCCTGGTACTGGGCTGGCTACTACCACGGCCTGCACATTGGCAAGTCCCAATCTAAAAAATAACTGTATTTCTGCTCTATGTAATAAATATATACACACACAATCACTCCTTTCTGCTCTTTTTATGCTTCTTCTTATCCTTCTTTGGGATAACCATGTCTCGTCGCATCTTTTCGTCGCGGTTCCGCTTCTTTGAACCAAACCCAACTCGCTCCATATCCATTTTCGATTCGGCCATCGCCTTCTTCACCGGGTTCGCGACATTGTTGGAAACCTCCTCGCTCGTCACCTTCTTGTACTCAGACATTTCTTTGCCGACCCGCTCCTCAATCTTCTTGAGCAGCTCGACATCGCGCTCATTCACCAACGAAACAGACTCGCCGCGGCGTCCGGCACGCGCTGTACGACCGACACGATGCACATACACATCCGGGTCCGCCGGAATGTCCATATTGATAACCATCTCGACCTTGGGAATGTGCAGACCACGCGACGCAACGTCCGTGGCCACCAGGACCCGCGCCGTGTCGGCACTGAACTTGGCAACGGCATTGATACGGTCTGCCTGCGACATCTCCGCGTGCAGCGATACCACGCTCACCTTTAGCTTTTCCAGCGCCCGGCGCAGCTGCTCGCACTTGTCTTTGCGGTTCACAAACACAATCACGTTCTTGTTGATATTGTCCTCGTGCGTCAATATACCATACACATATGGCTCAAGCATCGTCGACGGAATGTGGATATACTTCTGCTCCAGCGTGTCTGGAATGGCAATCGCGTCCGAGCTCAGTTCCTCAACAAACACTGGCTTTTTGCCCGGCGTCTGCGGCCTGTTTTGCAGCTCTCGCACAGCGTCCGTCACCGTCGCAGTAAACAGCAACGTCTGTCTCTTTTCCCGCGGCGCAAGCGCGCTGATACACGTCTCCAAGTCCTTGGCCATTGTAGGGTTCAACAACCGGTCCGCCTCGTCCATCACCAAAAACTTGGCTCTTCTCAGCCCGGGTATCACCTCCTCACTATTGCTCATGATCTCGTCCGCCAACCGACCCGGCGTCGCAATCACAAAATGAGGCTTCTCCTTCAGGTCCCGGCTCTGCTTGGTCATCTCCATGCCGCCAATAATCACACACGTCTTGATCCCAACACCCGCGCCCAGCGCAGCAAACTGGTCTGCTATCTGGATCGCCAGCTCGCGTGTCGGCGTCAGCACGATCCCGCAGACACCATAGGGATCCTCCGCCCACCGCGTAATCATCGGCGCCGCAAACGCAATCGTCTTACCGGAACCCGTTCGGGCGCCGCCAATACAGTCGCGGCCATCTAAAATTGGGGGAATACAGGCCTCCTGGATATCTGTAGGTGTAGTGATTGCAAGATTCTTTAAACTCTCCACCATCCATGGCGGAACACCGATTTCACTAAATGACTTCATGGCTTTGATCTTGAAAAAAAATAATTTTGAAATTTGTGCAACTGAAATTTTTTTTTTTTTTTTTTGAGGAAATAATCATACGGCTAAAATGTATGTAAAAGATACAGACACCCTAACCCCATTCACATGACACTTTATTTCCAATATTTTTTTCAACATTGAATTCCGATTTTTGCAAACCATTCTTTTTTTAAATCATCGTACCAATGTCTTCAATTCTAGAATCCCAGCGTTCCGCTTTAGAAGAGCTCGATCGGATAGAGGAAGCCTTGAGCGAACGCATAAAGTTCAATCCCTCCATTTTACCAGACGGCTGCGCCATCTCCAGCGAGTCCGAGCTCCATGGCGTCAAAAAACGATCGTACCGCGAAACAGTTTTGCAGGAGCAGGAGGTCGGCCGTTTCTTGAAACGCTACCGCGAGCAGTGCCAGTTTCTCGACAGCTCCTTCACAAAGGTTTCGGCACTAAAGGGCGGCCATAGCATTGACGGTAGCGACGTGGCGGAGCTGTCGGACGAGCTGATTGCGTCCCATCCAGCAACGCAAAGACAGCAAGAGCTGACGGCGATCGCCACGACTAATGACGCGCGGTACTCTGTTTTGGACCGATTCTATCAGCAAGTGGACAATATCAAGAGCTACCACCGGCAATACCCGAATCAAGAGACAGAAGACTTGAAAGTCCAATACCAAATGGGGATCATTGGCCTCCAAGAAAAAAAGCAAATGCTGGAAAGTGGCGCATATTTCGCGTCAAGCACAGGTGCCCCTTCCTACGACGACCAAGGAAACTTTATACCCCAAGAAAACCCAGCCCAGCAAGCCGCTGTGAACGCGTTAATGGAAGCACAAAACAAGGGCGTCAGTGTCTTGTTAAGTTCAATGGCTGGCGACCTCGATCTTGATACCGTGTTTTCTGGTGAAGAATTTTACGGAAAGTACCTAGACTTGGTTGCGTTTCATGAGCGGTTTGTCAACCTTCCGTACTTCAAGTTTGACAAACCAAATGCCAAAAACATCGAGCACAACACACTGGAGTCCTTTTCAAATGGTCAGCGAGTCCGGCCAGAGCAGCTGACATACTTGAGCTATTTGGGAATCTTTTCCAGCTTTTCAAATAACTTGTTTTTCCCCACAGCCAGACTTCGCAGCGACCAGTACATTTCGTATATAGCCGAACTCCACCAGTATTTACAACAGTTTTTCCAAAAGACTAGACTTTTGGAAAACTCTGACAAAGTCATTACAAAGATTGAAAAAGATTTTGAACAAACCTGGGACCGCAAGCTGCCGTTTCCCGGCTGGTTCAATTCACGAAACAACGAAAGCAAACAAGCCGCAAAGATTGAGGACGGCGTCGAGACTTCACAAGGGTTTTACTGCTCTGCGTGCACCAGATATTTCGCAAAGGAATCTGTTTACAAGAGCCACTTGACTGGAAAAAAGCACATCAAAAACGAAAAGCTACTACAAACCACATCTTCAGAACAAACTGCACAAAAACCGCAAGGCGACGCTACAGAGCCTCCTCAAGACAAGCTCAAGTTGCTTGCCCTCCACGAATACTGCATCACCAACATTGTCGAGTTGCTTAAAAAGCAAGTCACAGCCACATTAAACAACATTGAACGCCGCCGAGCACTCACTGACCGTGAACGGCACTTGGAGCTCGAGAGCTTAGACACCCAAGACCAGTTCTTGCTAGAAGATGCGCTAAACTCCCTCAACGACCCCACCAAATCAAAGTCGGCAGATGGCGAGGACGACGAGGACGAGGACGGTCTAGTGTACAACCCGCTCAAGCTGCCGCTGGGCTGGGACGGCAAGCCCATTCCCTTCTGGCTGTGGAAGCTTCACGGCCTCGGCGTCCAGTATCCCTGTGAGATATGTGGCAACCACGTCTACATGGGCCGCAAGATTTTCGAAAAACATTTTTCAGAGGCCCGACACGTGCACGGACTCCGTTGTCTGGGCGTCGTTCCGGGTGTGCTGTTCAACGGCATCACAAAAATCAAGGATGCGTTGGCGCTGTGGGAAAAGGTACGCCGCGACAATAGGCTGGAAGAAGGACGCAAAGAAAACGTTGTTGAGATGGAGGACGAGGAAGGAAATGTAATGACCGAAAAGGTTTATAACGATTTGAAGAAGCAGGGATTGTTGTAAATGTAAATAGAAATGTACAAATACAAATCTGTTTTAAAGTTGAATTGGGTTGGTTTTGTAAGATATGTGAACCGCAAGTCAGTGATTGCTGACCAGACATTTAGAGTCAACAGACACCATTGATGGACCAAACAAAAAACGCCAGAATAAATGTATTTGTAAATTCAAAAGGTATAAAAAGTCATGACATGAAAAGCATTTTGTTTGGAAATGACTGGATTGTTTAGGTATTCGTGAGAAAAGAGTGTACATCGTCAACAGGTCGTTTGAGTTCAAGACATACTTTTGAATTGGATTATTAGAGCAATGCAGACTAGATTCATGTTAGAACTGTACAACTTTTGATATCCCAAGTGGTCCATAGCCAGTAGTTTCAAAGTCTATACCAATGTTTAATTTCTGACATCTTTTCCTGAGGACGCAAAACCAATTTAGTATCGAAACCCAGAAAATTTCGTCTACATCATGAGTTCGTTAAAGTTACACCCAAACTAGGAGACGAAACACTCAGTAAAGAGAACCATTTGGTCGTAGTTTTCTAATCCATCCAAGTTTTTTTTTTTTTTAAATTGACATCAAATGTTACAAACTAAAAAAAATACTTCATTTATAACAATTCAAGACATGAGAGAAGATGAAAATAATAATAAAAATAAAATTCCGTTCAACAATGTATCGAGAAACTCAACACGCGAGTGCTGCACCATATTGATTAGCAATAAGAATGGTTAAAAGTTGATTACAGCCTGGCTAGCACATACCACTAGGTCGGAAAAAAAAAATGCGACTTTGCCTTTTATAAAAGATTTCAAACGCTTGAAAAATGGTTCCAGAAACAAAATCTCTTCAATTGAAGTGTGTATTTACCTGGTCTCATGGAGTTTTGCGTTTTAACGTAATTATTTTTCTATTAGCTAAATCATCTACCTAGTATTTAGCTAGCATAAATATAACTTTTCAAAGAGCTGGAAAAGTTTTTACATGGAAAATACTCGTTAGTTGGAATAATTTCAAATCTTAAAGTTAGTAAAAATTTAAATATATTTGTTGTTTTTGGATTTAATTATTATCCAATTATTTAGTTTTTTCTTTTATTTATATCATCCAATTACACAGCCGTATTATTTCCAAACAAGGCCAGCCGTGCGGTACCAATTAAAATGAATTTGTTAGTTGCAACTAACAATTTGATATAACTTCCCAGAAATGACTTGTATGTGCCAAGTCACGATAATTCACCTGATGTTGTGTCATTTAGAGATGGTTGAAAAAAAAAAATTTCAGGTGCATCTGTTTGATACTAAAACTCGGGACTGAAGCCAACCAATAACGACACTCAAGTACCAATGGCATCCAGCTCAAATTTATATAAAAAGGAGCCCATTTCCGCCAGGAAATCTCCTGGTTCCCGTCAATTTACTAAACACTCACGTCGTATTCAAAATTCAGACCTTGGTTTGAAATACCGACTTTTTGCCTTTTTTCCCATTCTTATCGTGTTGGTTATCGCTTTGAAATATAAACAATCCTTAAAACCGGAATCCGATTCTTTGCTGAATAATTCACAATCGACAATGTCTACTCCCGACGTTTTAACTGCTTCCCAGCCAACCGCTGAAATTCACGAAAAAAGAGATTCGGCCACTGGATCCGATCCAAAAGTCTGTATCCAAGTTGACGAAAACGGAAATATCACTGATCCTGAGTCTGTCAAATCATCTCTTGGTTATCTTCCTGGTCCGCTTTCTCATTCCTTAAAGGTTCCTGAGGGGTCTGAAGTAGCAACTTTTGCTGCGGGATGTTTCTGGGGTGTCGAGCATATTTTCCGCTTACATTTCGGTTCTACGTCCAAAAAGCCATCTAACAATTTGGACTCCGATCCAAACACACAAGTCACTTCACAAGGAGGCCTCATTGATGCCAAAGTCGGGTATTCTGGAGGCTATGACATATCAACACTCCCCACTTATAAACAAGTCTGTACCAATACCACTAACCACGCTGAAGTCCTTCAATTATCATATAACCCTGCTTTGGTCTCATATTCCGAGTTGGTTGACTTTTTCTTTCGTATCCATGACCCAACGACTTTAGACCAACAAGGCCCTGACGATTTTGGAACTCAATACCGCAGCGCCATCTTTACCCACAGCGAGGAGCAAGCAAAGATTGCACAACAAATTAAAGAAAAGTACCAAAAGGAATGGTACGATCCAGTTGACAAAACCGTTGTCACAGTCGTTGAGCCTATAAAAATCTTTTGGGATGCAGAAGACTACCACCAACTGTACCTGGAAAATAACCAAGACGGTTATAAATGTCCTTCTCATTATGTCCGAACCAAACCTCCTAAAAAGAAGTAAAAATGAAGCCCTTCATCTGGTTTTTTCAAGATGGTGTCAGTAATAACGCCAAGTGTCTAGAAAACATTAAAAACAATCTTATAATTTATGTATTTTCCAAGTTGTTGTTGATCGGCAACCGATAACTAAAAACCTTATTTTTATTTCATTAATTTCAAATCAAAAAAAGTAAACATCGCATAATAAATAAAGACTATATCGTTGATATATATACACATGAACGAAATGAACAAACAATCTAGTAATACAAAAAAGAAAAAGGAGAAATATAATAATAATAATCATAATAATAACAATATAAATAAATAAAATAGTTTACAAAATCAATTCCATTCTAACTGGGAAAAGCAGTATACATCATCGATTATAATTTGTACATCAATTAGTTCCATCATTCTGCGAATGGGGAATAATGTTGGGAATTACATTAGGGATATTTTCTCCATTGGTGTTTCCATTGCCGGTTTCATTAGTGCCATTATTAACGGTATTGTGTGCCATTCCTTTGCTAGTATTGGCACTATTGCTATTGCTGTGATTATTAGCTGTTGCAGCAAGATTAGCATTGTGAGCGCATGCTTCACTACCATTAACTGAAACATTAGACGAGGCTGCTTCGTTGAGCGAAGATAACCATTCAGGTGTTTGATGATGGTGTGTCGTCTGGAACTCAATGCCATTCATATGCTGTTGCAATTCGGAAGACATCTCACCGGATATTTGCATGTCAGACGAAAAGTGTGTATGCATTTGTTCAAGCTGAGATTGCAAATGTTGAAGGTTTTGTTGCAAAAGAGAACCCAAGGGTTGGTTTTGATCAACTTGCTGTACTTGTTGTGTTTGTGCTTCTTGTAACTCCTGATGTGCCTGTTGGATTTGGGCTGGTGTCAATTGATTGAACGCAAATTCACCATCTGACGGAATACTTTGGTAATCATGCGATGACTGTGGCTGCTGAATCATACTATTTTGTTGCAGTTGTTGTTGTTGTTGAGATTGCTGTTGCTGCTGTTGAGGTTGTTGCTGCTGCGACTGTTGAGTCTGAGCCACTACAGAGGGAACAATGTTTGGAAAAGGTACAGAGTAATTATCAAACATTCCTTGCGAATCCGTCATCGCCGAATTATTCGAAATAGAAGCTTCGTTACCTCTAGAAACACTTTCCATTTCGGTAACTTCACTCGTCAAATTGGCAGATATTCCATTATTTACATTATTATCAGCAGTCATTCCAGCGGACGAAACAGGATTTCCCAATACATCAGCCACATTAGCAGATCCACTGGAAACCGTGTGGCCATAAGTCATGGCAGGAACAGTTCCAGTCAACGGAGTCCCAGTACTCGAGTCAACAAGTGTAGGCGTGTTATTACTGGATGAATTGTGAAGAATTTGTTGCTGACCAGACGTATTTTGGATTTGAACTTGAATTGGTTGGGTCTGGAGTGGTTGTGTTTGCAACTGGATTCCGTTAAACAATGAGTTATGGTCATAGTATAACATATATTGAGAGGAATGCTCCGCATCATTTGTTTGGTGTTCGACAGCTTGTTGCTGTTGCTGTTGCTGTTGGGCTTGAGAGTTGAGTTGTTGTTGCTGTTGTTGCTGGGCTTGAGAACACAACTGCTGCTGTTGCTGTTGAGCTGCTTGTGTTTGGACATCTGAGGACTGAGTACCAGAAGGCGACAAAATGTTATTTCCATCAGAAGTAGCAGATGAATCGTGTATTTGGGTGCCAGCGGAAGTCATAATGCTTGATGCTGCTGATAGCGTTTGTGCTATACTTGGAACAACAACAGGCGCATTTGGGTTAACGCTGGTAGGCTGCAGAGTCATTGTGGATGTGGAATCAATCGTGGTGTTTGAACCCACCGAAGTGGTTTGTTGAAAATTCAACGCATGTGCTTGTTGCAGCGGGTCATGATCAAACATCTCGACATCAATATCTGACACAGACCCAACAGAATGGATTGGTTGTATTGGCTGTGAAGATTGTGGAGAAACAACTGGTTGCAAAGATTGTGGAGAAACAACTGACTGCAAAGATTGAGTAGACTGAACTGGCTGTAATTGTTGTGTCATTTGAACGGAGTCGTTTTGATTTTGAACCGTTTGGTTATTTATAGGTGTTTGGGACGTAGTGTTTTGCAATGGTGGCGAAGTTACATTGCCCTGTCCCTGTTGTTGAATTTGTTGTAGAAATTGGTTTTGGTGATGCGACTGCATCGCCATAAGGGACAAATTATGTAAAACTTGCGAAGAATTGGTGTCGTTAAGTGTTTGGTTGGTAGTTCCATTAAGCTGCTGGTTGTGTGTTTGGGTAGTCACCTGAGGTGTAGATTGAGCCATGGTTTGAGATAACGATTGTTGTAGCGGTTGAGTAAAGTCTGCAGGGATTACTGAGTGCATACTAGGCGAAAAAAGCTGAGGTGGTTGAGAGGAATTTTGTTGCATCTGTTGACCTGTTGAGGATTGTTGTCCTGTCGATGACAATGAAGATGATTGTGTGAGAACTTGCAAATTTTGAGAGGTGGGAGACGACACGGAAGAAACAGAAGATACAGAAGAAATTCCTGAATGACTTAAACCATTCATTCCATTTGACAAAGGTGTGAGACCTAGAACATTCGAAAACCCAGGGTAGTTGTTCAAATTGGCCATATTCAAGTTCATATTTTGCTGGCTACCAGGTGTGGAAACATTGATTGCTTGTGAAGTAGATGCCGAGGATGCTGGTTCTGTTATCGATTCAATATGATCATTACCGAATGGTACAACAGGCGATTGAACGTTGGCTGCAATCATATTGCTTGGTGGCTGATTCAAGTTAGAAGGAGATTGAATAGTAGATGCAGAAATGTAGGAAGGATTTGTGGAAGAAACAGAATGGTTTACGGAAGTTACCGATCCAGATGGAGTGCTAGAAGACGAAAACAAAGATTGATTCGAAATAGACGAGTTTGTACCAGCCCCCGTTAAAAATGGACCAACAGGTGGCGGAAAATTGGAAAGAACAAGAGGAGGACGAGATCGACGTCGCTTTGAAGTTAAATCAGTACTAGAAACTGAGTTGGCCGACGCAGCACCAACCAAGTTTACTACTGAGCTAGAGTTGGAGCTGCTGTGATCTGAACTAGAGCTTTTGGAAACACCACCAAAGCTCGTCATGCTTAGGCCTTCAGGAATTTTCTTGTCAGACTTTGACTTTTTGGTCAAACGTTTTCCAGAGATTTTCTTTCCATCATTCTTGGTATCGTTATCTTTACCCTTTTCTTTATCAGTGTCAACATTTGTATCAGTATCTCTGTCATCCATGTCAACATCAGTATGTTCACTTTCCTCCTTTGTGTTTTTAAACATATTTATGTCAAACTTGGACTTATCTTTTCCAAAGCCGCCAATGCTTTCAAAAAGGCTATCAGGTTGACCAGAAACATTGGTTAACCATTTAGAAGCCTTTTCAACTACATCATATGCATCCTTAACATAGTCTAAGAGCTTTTCGGCTGCCTTTTCTTTATCAGTAAGATCCTTTGCAATCATGTGGGAATCCTCAAAGGGAAGTTTAGATTTTCCAATCAAAGTATAGACCATATTTCGATATCGAGTATCATAGGAAACCACTTCCGACACATTCTCTTTCAATGTTGACAAGATTTCCACTAATTTGGGACCTAGCTGTGACAAAGATGCTTTGAGATGCTGTGGTGACGGGTTCAAAGGTAAGGAAAGGTCGCGCGGGATTTCATTCATAGTCGAGCTGGTTGAATTGGAAGAATCCGGATCGTTGAAAAAATAAATGTAAGGGATATCTAAATATAGACGATTGTTGAATGCTTCATATTCACAGGCTTTCGTCACAACCAAACCGATATCAGCAAAATAAACGGTTTCAGCTGGAGACAAATTTTCGCCTTTGGAAGTAGTATTACTGCTGCTATTGTTTATAGTAGCATTAGGATTACTTGATCCGGGACTTTCAACCTGTGAAATAGAAGTAAGTTTGAGATTAGCTATATTCGCATAAGGTAAACGATGATTATCAGAAGAGTTTGCAACGGTTCCAGAACTGCTACGACTTCGAGATTTTTCACCACCTAAGACAGCTTGGATTTCAGCCGGATTAGGTCCAAACCCAAAAACGGTGCTAGTAAATCCCGAACCAGCGGATGAATTTGGGATGATATTATTGCGGCCAAAGACCTTTGTGTGGTCAAGCATATGACGTTGAACAATTGTTCGGTCAATAGGCGCCAAACCAACCGTTTTCCAAGAGGTCAATATTGCGGAAGAACTATATGTAGCATCGCGAGCGGATGTAATAGTTTGGATAAGAGCCGTAATTTTGAGCGCGTTTTGATGAAGCGTGTGTAAATTATCGTTAAATCCCTTATCTTCAGGGTTTGGTTTAACATTTGATTGGGTTGAAGAAGAATTGTTGACTTCTGAATTTGAGTTTGCACTAAAGCTCATTTCATGGTCGCCATCACCTCCATGCGAAAATTTCTTTAGAGAATTAGGGCCATCAAAATAAGTGATGGGTTCAGATTGTTGGGCATTGATTGTCGTATTAATGGGACTCGTAAATATACCCTTGTTAAGCATTGCCTTGACTTGATTTGTTAGATTTTTCAAAAGCGCGCCGTAAGATGCTTGTGTAGAAAGTGGCTGGAGTATACGTGAAGTTTCTGCCGGTAAAAAAAACAAAACCACATTGTTTTGGTAAGCCAAGTCTAAGAATCGCTGCGAAAAATGGCTAATGTGTGTATCAAGAACCAGTGCACGAGTTGCTTTAACATGGTTAGAGGTAGTCTCCTTTTGCAGGTTATCATTCGATTCAATTTTAACATCGGCATCGTCATCAACTGCAGTTCGCTGAGCAGGATCAGTTAAGGGCAGGAAGTGGTTGAGAAACCAGTCTTCAATAGATTTATCAGTAGGCCAACCGGATGAAGTTGGGAAATGTCTGGTTTTTTTGTCTAGAGTATGGGTAGTACTTACCGAGGCTAAAACTGAGTTTTGTTGGCAAATCACAACATTGAGATCCAGGCCATCATGTGGCACAAGAGATTTTTGATAAGTGTAATAAGGTGGTAATGCTACACCGTCCATAGACACAGTGTCGACTAAAGTAACAAACGCACTATTTCCTTCAATCGGTTTGATAGGGGTGATGTGAGCCTGGGAATTGGGTTCGTAAGGGTCTTTTATAGCCAACTCATCCATAGCATAAACATTTTTTGGATCTAAGTTTAAAGAATTCATATAGTATTCAACGGTACTAAACCACGATTCAAAGGATTGTGGAGAGTAGGAATCGCAAAAGCGTTGGAAGATATGGGCGGCAGTTCCAGAGAGACCGAATGCAAAAGCAGACGAGGATGATAATGATTCAGCCGAAAGGGAAATGTCGACAGGCGCTGCTGAAGAGCCAGAACCTTTGCGTTTCGGGCGTTTGATATCACATCTTTTGGAAAATGATTGAACCCAAGCAGCGTCGACACTTCTTTTCTCAACTTTTTTTGCACGAAGAAACGCGTTGATCCAGTCGGCATGAAGACGAGCCGGGATCCGAATATCCAAAAGTTCGTGGGAAAAAAATAAACGAGCAAGTAGGGCCTCTTCATACTCAGTAGTTTTAGAAGAGCGTGAGCTACCACCAAGGGTCCCAGAAGCAGGACCCAGGCTTGGATTTACAAACGAGTCGTCGGCACCGGACTGACTAGCCATATTTGCGCGAAACTTCCGTCTTTTGCGAAGAGTGGATTCGGGAACAGAATAAAGTCTTCCGGCACCGCGGATAGACATATTATTATATTCAATGTCATAAAGGGCTTTGGAAATGGCAGCTTCTACTTCAACAGAGTTGGAATAAGCTGAAGAAGAAGAAGTTCCCGTAGTTGAGTTAGCAGAGTATGAATCTTTGTGTGGTTTTGTAGTAGAGGGTGTAGAAATATTAGACGTAGTTGCCAATTGTTGCAGCTGCAGTTGTGGCTGTGGTTGCGATTGGGGTTGAGACTGAGCGGTTTGTAAGGAAGGCGATAAAAACTGCCTTGGTGGCTGAAGCACTGACGATTGTTGAACAGAAGCAGCATTATCATAGTTTTGAATAATTGGGAATGATATTGTTGACAGGTCGATAAAGCTCTGATTCTGGAGTTGTTGATTTTGCTGCTGCTGATTTTGCTGTTGCAAATTCTGTTGTTGCTGTTGCTGTTGTTGTTGTCCAAGAAGTTGCTGGTATTGCTGATGATATTGGATGGAGTTATCATCCGGAGGTTTTTGCGGTAAAAAAGACATGACAACTGGTACCGGCTTTGATGTTGAGTGCGGTTTAGTTGATGGTTGTAGAGTTGGTAGTCAAGTTTTTTTTTTTTTTTTGGGGTTGGAAAGAAAAAGAAGAAAAGTAAATAAATGAAAATGTAAGAAAACTCATCAGTTTTTACAAAAAAAATAAATAAATCTGGGGATTAACAAATATTACAAACCATGTGTCATTGATTATTCATGATTAGTGATGATTAACAATACTGAATAATCATTACAAATATATAACATTTGTATTACACATATTGTCATATTTTTCAATCACATGAAAATCACGTTGTTTAAACTCTCATTTACCGTAAAACGCAACCACACCACCACCGACACCTCCAAAAAATATGCATCCCTTTCAGTCTTCTTCGATCAAACCCTCCATCCACGCCTTGGTCTAATCCTTCCAACCTTTTCCGGTCCAATGGAAGGCCACCACTCTCATTTTAGCGTTTCATCTCAACCGGGCTCCGGGGGAAACCTCCAACAACATTTTGTTCCTAATTCTATGCCTCCATATCAACCCGACATCAATGCCCTTGATCCTAACCACCATGTTGCACTACCCGTCATGGACTCGGTCGATGTGGCTCAACAATATTATCAACTTCAACAGCAGACCCAGTTGCAACAACAGCAACAGCAACAACAACAACAACCGCAGCTTCAACCGCAGCAGCAACAACAACAGATTCCGTTTCAACTTGATCCAGCTACCGAATATTACTATAATCCTCAGACTGGCCAAACGTTTTCCATAGCGAGACCTCAACAATTACAATTCCAACAAGCTCAACTCCAATCCCAGGGTCCAGCTTTAATGTTTATGCAACCCCAACGTGTCGCATACCAAACCAGCCAACAACCAGTTACCATGCAAATGCAACCTCAGATCCAACAAGGTCAACCCATTGAACAACAACATCACCAAATTTCATCTCAACATGCCATGGTAAATCAACATTCCCTTTCTGCTTCGCAAGTAATGACCCAGAATGTTCAGGACGACCTCTATTCATTGGCTCAGCCAAATGTCCAAGTATCCTTACCGCAATCCAACTCCGAATATCAAGACGGCACCAATAATTCTAAACGGCTGAAACTAGACCCTTTGCTTGCTGACACAAATCCATCAGTTTCGGACGTTGATATGTCGCCCAACTCCACCGAGCCTCTTGTTGTTCCGGAAGCATCTTTGGTTAAATTAAACCAGCCAGTCACTGGTATTTCTAATAATGGTATGAACGACTCGGCATCAATGATCCGCGACTTTCAGCATCCTTTCAGCCATTCGCAGGGTCATATGCATTATCATGAACCTACTTCCCGGGCCGACTCGGCTCCCTCCATCCGATTCGAATATGAAGATCCTCATTCATTTGCACCGCCTAATTCCGAGGAACTTTTTAAAAATGCTGGCCAAATGCTTATGGTTGGTATTGGATGTGGCGACGACGGTGATACGCCCATTGAGCAAATCAAAGAACTCATTACGAAATACGGAGCTGGCAATATTATTCTTGCATCGCGGCATATGAAAGGTATTGTTTTGTTTTGTTTTTTTTCCCATTTTTTGGAGTATTTTTCACTTTTTTTTTTGGTTTTAAGGTTTGAATTTTTCGCTAATTTTTTCTGTATTTCTAGATGCACCATCTACGCGTGAGCTTATTCTAGAACTCCAACAGTGCGCCAAAGATGCAGGCCACGAACTTCCACTTAATATCGCAATCGACCAGGAAAACGGTATGCTCAATAATCTTAACGACGACGACTACATCACCCAGTTTCCTGGCGCAATGGCAATGGTCGCTACTCAATCTCAAGACATGGCTCGCGACGTTGCCAAAGCTACTGGTTTGGAACTCAAAGCACTGGGTATTAATTGGACCCTCGGTCCTGTCGTCGACGTTCTTTCCAACTCCACAAATAAACTGCTGGGAGTTCGTACAATGGGCGACGATCCTAAAGAAGTAACTCAATATGCCCTCGCATATCTCGAGGGTTATGCCGACGCCAACATTGCCACCTGCGCAAAACACTTTCCAGGCTACGGCAACGCTAACGTTGATGAAACTCTAGCCTTGCCAATTGTTTATGATACTATTGAGCAGCTCGAGACCGCCTCTCTCATACCATATCGTCAAATCATTAAGAAAGATGTCGACGCTATTATGGTAGGTTCTTGTGCCCTTCCGAAAATTACCAGATCGGTTCTGCATGCATGTCTTTCAGAAAAAGTCGTTCGCGGAATTCTCCGTGATGATATGAAGTATAACGGTGTTATCGTAAGTGAGTGTCTGGACATGAAGAGTCTATATGAAGATGTCGGTGTTCGTCAAGGTGCTGTTCTTGCTGTTTTGGCCGGCTGTGACGTAATCATTGTCTGTTCGAGCTACAGACTACAGCTTGAGGCTTTGTCTGGTATCCTAGGTGCTGTCAGTGATGGCATCATCACGGTTGACGATGTCCGTCAATCGGCGGAAAGAATTTTAAACATGAAACGTAAGCATCTTTCCTGGGAAGAAACGTTAAATCCACCACCTTTAGAGTCTCTGAAAAAACTTCATATTTCCAATCAAGAGCTTGCAAAAGATGCTTATGAACGATCCATCACCATACTCAGAGACCACAGTAATTACATACCGTTAACCAATACTATCGAGCCCGACGCTGATATTTTGTTGTTGACGCCTTTAGTTATTGGAACTATTTCCAGAAAACATTCAATGGACGGTAATGCGCATCAACACCAAAACCTGTTGGCAGGTGAAGATGTTTTTCATGATTTCGGTAAATATCTTTCGCGTTGCCACACAGGGAAAATCACACATACTTCTTATACTGATAAGGGTATGTCTCCTCTTCATGAAAATCTTATTGAAAAGGCAAAAACAGTCATTGTGGTCACCACTGATGCCAGTCGAAACACTTACCAGGTCCAGTTCTGCAAAACCATTGGTATAATGTGCACTCAGCAGCGTAAGCCGATGATTGCCATTGCTGCATCTTCTCCGTATGATTTGGCTTTAGACCGTGGTGTGGGCACGTATATTTGTTTGTACGAATTCACACCACAGTCGTTAGAAACTGCCGCCCGTGTATTGTTTGGAAAGCTCCAGGCTAAAGGTAGGTTCCCAGGCTCTGGATCTTACCAGTCTGTTGGATGGTCTGACCGTGGAGCTCCACACCATCAAGTTAATCCTAAACGACGTTGGCTAGTTGAGAAATTTTCGGGAGACCCGGCTGATTTCAGAAGATTAAAGATACTTTGGGAGAGTTGTTTTCCAGACAGACTGGGAATTTTTGAGGGAGATTATATTCGCGCGCTGAGATTATCGCAATCTTCGTCGCAAGATAGTTTTACTGATTCTGGTTTAGAAAGTCAGACGCATTTCATTGTGCGAAATTCATCTACTCACCAACTCTATGGCTTTTGTGCAACATGGGTCCACGATGAGCCGGATGTTAATTCTCCAAACGGAAAAAATCTTGTAGGATGTATCTTGATGTTATTTGTCGACCCTTTTCGGCGTTCTCGTTCTATTGGTCAATCACTCCATGAACGTGCAATGAGGTATCTAATTTCCGAGCGTCAAGTATCTTCAGTCCGTCTTGGTTCTCGAGTTCCGTCCTATTTTGAAGGTATCCCACTCTCCTTACGGTTTGAAGATGTCCGTGCATCTGCTTCAGGAGTAGCTAGCAACGACCATATTTCGCCAATGCTTTCGCATAAATCAAGGGCCTCTATTTCCACGCCATTGTCCACATCTTTGGGAGCTACATCTTCTCCGCATAACTCGCTGCAAGGTCCGGTTGGGTCATTTTCTGGAAATTACAACCCTATTGACTTGGTTGAATGGTTCCGCCATGTTGGATGGAACATTCCTCGTGCCGCTGGTGTTAGCGCTACTGACACTGTTCACACACTTGAGATCGATGGTCTTAAAAATTGGACTCCGCATTCGGTAGACTTGCGCCGACTTACGAAAGCTGGTATCAAGTTACGGCTGGCTGGTAAAGAGGATGCAGAAAAGGTTTTGGATTTGGTCAAGAGATCCATGAACGACAATGGAAATTTCAGCCAAGTTAAACAATCTAAAATGGCGGGTCTTTGGAGGCTTTATAAAGAAGTGATGGAAAAGCGAGAGGCAAATATTATTTTGGCTGTTTCTGAGGAGCCTGTTGTTCCGGCGTTCAAGTCTGAGCCAGATAGTGGTTCACAGAGCACTGCCATGGATATTGATACTGAAAATGAAGTTCAAGAGTGTATTCATGGTTCTGCAATCATTTTCAGTCGCTCTTCGTCAGTTGCGTATTCGATGCCCTGGCTTTTAGAATTCGATAGTGCTCGTGTTGGTGGAATGAGTGGAATCATTAGTGAACCTTCTCCCGAGCTTGTGGAACGACTCACACGGTCGACGCACTCCGATTCAAAGGACGGCAGTGAAGATGCTGGTTTATCCAAATCTCATAGACGAGACACTTCAGTTTCTTCGCAGTCCTTTTCTTCACAAAAAGACGCACTTTTAACTATCCGTCGCTTGCGTTCTACTATTGTTTGGGGTGTAGTAGGCTGTGGTTTGCAAGCGTTTAAAGACGCAGTGTGGCAAACGTTTCGCGGACGAGAGTTTGATCGTTGCTGTATTGACGGAATCGACGGGCCATATGTGGAAACACTTCGTCGTATGGGATTCCAAGAACTGAAGCGGTTTTTGGAGGTGTGCGAATATGGACCACTTGACAAGATGAAGAAGAACAAAAGTGTTTCTAATGAAACGAATGGTAAAAGTTTAGAAGGCTCCAATAGTAACGAAAGTGCTAATTTGGGCTCATCGCCCAACACATTTGGCACCAAAGGGCTGTTTTCAGCTAGCAGCAAGTCTAAACCTGGAAGCGGAGAAAAAGAAGGAAAGACATTGGCAAATTTACCAGAAAATGAATCTGATGTTGAAATCAAACTTGAAACGAGTAAATGATATCCAGAAGAATAAGGACTTTTTGATTGCATAAAGTACAAACCGTTTTTTAGTTTGTAATTTTTTTTTGTTTTTAGACATTTTTAGAATTTTTTTTTTTTAATATTTTTTAACTTTTTCTATTCCATTGCTTATTTTTTTACATTTATTAATATTTTATTTCTTTTGTTTCCTTTCTGTCGATTGATAATTATCATATAAAAATATCATATATAAATATGCAAGTTGGATATATCTTCATTCTTTTGATAAAATACTTGTTTCTTTTGACTTTTATATTTCTAGAGATGACATGAGCTGAAATATTCTAATAAGTTTACAAATAGACCATGATTCCAAGCAACAAACGGTTCGATAAAATCGGATGTTTCAGTTGTAAATAGTTGTCGTATTTGTTAATGAATTTCTTTGTGTCTATATTTACAAATACATGTAAAAGCATGTTTGATCCGTGTTTTTGTTTGTTTTATTGAAACAAAAATACTCCTGACGAGCCCGATCGTCGTGTTTGTCCATGGTGGATTTCGCAAACTCTAATTAGGATGGCCAGATACTTGGTAGGGTGCTGGAATAATTGAAAACAGAAACATGTCTGGACACGGCATTGGATTAGGACGTCTGGGTGCATGAAGAGTGATGATTATTTTATTGAGCTAGTATCGATAAACCAGCCAGTCTATTAGAATGAGAATGTATTAAACTTATTTTCAAATCGTGCAAAATATTCATCTTTAAGTGGGTTAAATGGGTCTTGATATGGTTTGGGCAATTATGATTTCAATCCGAATTTGGAAAAATCAGAAATAATAAATTTTAAACAAACTGAATATCAAAAACAAAAGACTGTTTATATTTGATTGATTATGACTTCAAACTGAAACCAAAGAGAATGAATCCTATCCGACTATTGTCCTTCCTGGTCCAGCATTAAATGTCAAGTTCTTATTAGGTCATTTCAGGTCAAGAAACCAGCCAATTGATTATTTCTGGATGAGATGAGATGCAATGTTTCATTGGTTTACTATTGATTAACAAGACATACATGTTATTTTATTTTATTCAATTGTTTTATTTGATCCGGTAACCCAATAACTAGACATTGTTCCAGTTGGTGAAGTATGTTGATCCAGGAATAAATGTTTTGGGTTTCTAATATACCAGCCAAACGACCTCGTTAACGCTTGTTTGTACATATCAGCACCTGCCAGTTTGGGATAAATGTATGGGTTAAATATTCCACCTTTATATTCAAAATATTATTATCAAAGTAAATATTTTTCAGTTTGCTGATAATCTCTAAAGATTTGTAAATACAGTAAATAAATAAAATACAGCAATATCAGAACAAGGACATTTACAAAGACTTGTCTCAAATTCTATAGGCGTTAATATTATGCTGCCTCCGTAATTTCTTCTGCAATCCGGTTTAAAAAAACTACTGTACCAGTTTGCATAATATGACAAACTGCGAAATACCAATATTCCAATGGTTAAACCTAGTATTAAAAATGTCATAATGATGCTTATATGCGAATCAATTCTTAGCCAAAACCAGCTCATCTTTCTGAAATCCGGTAAAATCATCAATGGATCTATTTGATCTAAACGTTCCAACAGTTTGGACCTCTGAAACCTTTTAAAAACAAGATATTTTATGTATGGTGTACCATTAAAATTACTCAACATATCATCATTACTAAACAAAGAAATCGATTCAATTCTGAGTATTTGTAAAAATATAATATTTCTAGAGCTTCAATTGCAGAATAATGCAAAGTGTAACCAATGCGAAAAAGTTTAGAGATATGTACATCCAATGCTCATAATCGTATAAAACATTGGTGACTAGGACCATCCGTTTAAAACCAAAAGTAGATATATATATATATATATATATATATAATGAAATGAGCTGTTTTCGAGACTTGTTTGTAGAATCTCTGGTAGCCCGAGTCGCCAGATATTTTCCCTTTGCGTCCAAAATAATACCTCGCCAATCCATATATACGTAAACATATTGCGTTCCATTATGATCGGCAAACTGCTGCAGCAGTGACTGAATTTTACAAAAGCCTTAGCTTTGCAATTGTCTAGTCTTGAAGAGTTGTGATTTCTGAATGACCTTTCCGTAAACAAAAGGGCTGTATTGCTTTCAATGAGACGATGAAGCCAGTTCTAATCTTGTATAATGAGACCTTCAAGTCTTTCTAGTCACTACAGGTGTCATTTCATAAGGAAACCAAACTAACAGTGTTTTACCACGATTTCAATGAACCGAATACCGTATTTTCACTCCAATACCTAGTATCAATGATTTATTCGATTATTGGATTCATATAAGATGTGTACAAAAACCTTACAGAAGATACGCTCATGATCAGCTTGGTCTTCTCTAGTCTTTGTCCCATATCATCTGCTTTTCTTGCATGTTTAATTTTGAAATCAAACGTTTTAAAAATATTTTAGTTGACAAAATTCCTTCCATCGGAGAAGAAATATTTTTTAGGTGCGTTATTACTGTTTTAATTTATTTACAGGTTATAGAAATATACAACATCCGTGAGTTAGGGTATCCATTGTAGCCAACTATGAAATATGTTACGATTATTCTTTGATTTACAAAAATATATTAAAAAAATATCAAAATTCAAAAAATACGTCTGATACATTGTTTGAATCTTAATTTTCAGCAAAGCCTTGCTAGCTCAATCGGTAGAGCGTGAGACTCTTAGTTTCCGTTCTGTAAGAACTTGAAAGTTATCTCAAGGTTGGGGGTTCGAGCCCCCCGTAGGGCTTTACTTTTTACTTTTTTAATCATTGTGCGTGACCGATTATTGATAAGAAACGGTTTTGGAGAGTGGAAGCGAATCAAATACAGAGCAAAAAGATAAAATATTCGGGATCTGTGTTTGTTGGACCAATCTCTTTTCATCTCTGTATTTTTTTTTTTTTGCTTTCATCTTGTTTATATAGTTTCTGGACCAAACGTACTTTTATATCCTTCTGATTTCCACGTCCTGATATATTATAACCTGTTTACAAAAGTTCCAAACAGTTAAAATGATCAATATCGCTATTCTTGATTCCGAAAAGGTCAGTCCCAAGTTTGATCAGGCTCATGGATCGTTTTCGCAGATATTCCGTCGGCTTTTGCAAGTTGGCGGTTTGGATATTTCATCTAGCAAAAACACCGTCACAACCTACCAAGTCCTGGATAATCCAGAAAATTTCCCCAGTTTAGACATCGACTCGCCCATTCGACCCGACGTCGTGTTAATCACTGGATCTACCAGAAACTCATACGATGACGAGCCATGGATTTTGGAAATGGTTGAGTTTATCCAAAAGTGTTTAGGCATCCATCCCACTGTTGATTTGCAGCTGGAAAAGCCAATCAAAGTGATTGGCGTTTGTTTTGGTCATCAAGTTCTGGGACGTGCCCTCGGCGCCAAAGTCGGACCCAACCCTTTGGATTGGGAGCTTGGAATCCATCCAGTCCAGTTGACAAAGGCCGGAGTAGAAGTTTTTGGAGAGTTTAAAGACTCTGGAGCTTTCAATCTAATGGAGTTTCATAGAGATATTGTTTTTGAACTTCCAAAAGGCCTTGAAAATATTGAGGTAATTGGAAAAACTAAAGTTTGTGACTTTCAAGGGTTTTATAAAAAAGACTATCTTTGGACAATTCAAGGACATCCAGAGTTTGATCAAGCGATAGAAATGGAGCTTTTATCCTATTTGAATCGTAAGAACATGATTACAAATGAACTCTATGAGAATGCCATCACACGAGTTGACCTACGTAATGACGGAGCCGTATTGGCAAAGTCAATGGTTAGATTCATTAATGAATAAATGCCTCAAAATTTCAGCCAGTTGTAATTTTATTATTCACATATAGACTTTGATTATGTTGATAGAATAGAAAATGTCTATATTGAAAAACGTCAACTACTTGGTTAATTTTATTTTCATTTTTCAATGAATATTCCTTGGGTTTAGGTACATAAATAATGTCTGAATCATAAACCAATTTCTTTCAAAATTGAAAAAAAAAAAAAAAAAAGACAACCGAAATCCCTTGTAGCTGTATTCACAAATTTTGATTCACTTGGTTATTACAATTTCGGATCATCAAGGAGATTATCTAACCTCCATCTAGCATTAATTTCATGCACTCTATCTTCATGCTTCAATTTAGTCAAATGCTGAGTGACACCTCTGGCAGCAGCCAAGTGAAGAGACTGTGGATAATCTTTATAAATGACTGTCACTATTTCTGGAACAGACAAGGTATGTTCCAGTCCGTTGACGCGGTGATGTGAATCAAGCATGTTTAAAATATCGTTTTCCCTTGCAGTCCGGTGTCCGATGTATTCTTCAAGTTTGGCTAATCCACTGTTGACAACATTGCCATGTGCAGGGTATATTCGGATACTTTGGGGATCCAATGATGAAGACCTTATAATACTTTTCATTCTATTCAAAGAGTCCATATAATCCTTTAGATTTTCAAAAGTCGTTGTTCCTTCTCCCAAAATGTTATCACCACTAAACAAGGCTTGTTCCGATTCGCTTTGTAGCCAGTAGACAATATGGTCGGTGGCGTGGCCTGGAGTATGAAATCCCGTCAAATTAAACCCATCAAACTGTAGCGACTCGCCATCTTCGACAGAGGTAAACTCCCAAGCATACCGACTATCAATCAACTGGCCCTTTTTGTTAAGAGATGGATGAGTCCAGTATTTGTTTGGTCCAAAATTTTCTTCTTGGTTTTCAAAACACTCCTCTTCTAGACGGTGCTTGTATATCTGAGGGTTTCCCAGCCGAGGCTGCGAAATGATTTGCTGAACCCCGCCAATATGATCAGCATGCCAATGCGTCAACATGATTGCGGATATTTCGATACCGACAAGTTTGACATAATCGGCCAAAAGTTTGAGGTATTCTGGCTTTCCTTCGCCGGTATCGATCAAGACTCGGGACCTGCCACTGCCAATCAAATATGTATTGGTACCTTGCAGCGTAAACTTACCGGGGTTAAGACCCAGAACTCGAGTTACCAGCGGGGATAAAACGGAAATAGGTGCGATTTCAGCAACTTTGGATATTGTTGACGCCATTTGAAATGATATGTTGTTGGTAATAAAATGACGAAAGTATGACTTGCGATTTATAATAAAACTCTACGGAAATCCAATCTGGTTTTGAAAACTCCTATTAAAGATTCAAAACAAAAAATGAGCAAGGAAATTCGATCCAGATATACCGGAATAATAAACTCTGTGAATCTGAGGGGTTTTATGGTATCTTGATCCAGGCCTTAATTTTTGGGCGTTGGAATTAAACTTGGTAATGGTTTGTAGGAACCAAAAATTGGTCTTGAGTCCAGAAATGCACTACTTTTTATACAGACGCGGATATTAGTGGGGTCCGAAACTCACACAAAGCTATTTTGTAGTATATTTTTAAAAAGAAGGAAACAAGAGAAATCGAAACGCTTTTTAGATTTGAAATCATTAGTTTATTTTATTTTATTTTTATTTTTTAGGCTTCGAAGCACTGCTCAAGGGTTAGGTACCACTGATCAGGTACACAGATTGCAAAACCTCGATTTTACGCCGACAAACCGACGTATTCAAAGTACATGATTGATTTTCTCCAAATACTCGAGTCTTGAATGTTCCGATCGATATTGAAACCTCGGACGTCATTATAGTGTATAGACAGGTGTGTTTAACAAGTCCCTAACCCTTTGACGTCAGTACCTTACATGAAACTACAGACCGTTTGAAAAAATTGCATATCAAGCCCTTTTTTTTTTTTTTTCCAACACAAATCAACAAACCATTCATGGCGGCTGTATCTAGTTGATACTCCAATCAATACTCATCATGGCGGTCAATCATCAAGTCGTCGGGTTTGCACCCAAATATTACAAGTCTGCCCCTTCTACACATTCAGGGCCAATCCAAACACCAGTTGATACCAGTCACAAATCAACTGATATTGGAAATATTGTTCATGAAAAAGCAGACTACGATGACAGCCATCCTATTCTTAAGAGTCTTGACAATGATCAAAGGATAGCTGCTACTGTTTCTAATGATTCAGTTTTACAGATCCTTGCTGGCCCCGGAACAGGAAAAACAACGGCACTAGTTCATCGAACCGCTTGGCTAATCGAGCACTACCACCTTGATCCTAAAAGAATTATTTTAATGACATTCACTAACCAGGCTGCTAAAGAACTAAACGAACGAATTAATTCACTTTTAGCCAATTCTTTGCCAAAGCCTGCAACGTCAGTAGTCGGAGTGAAAACGGGTACGTTTCATTCCATCTGTTTGAGATACCTTGCGCAACACGGGAAACTCGTAAATATCGAACCAAACTTTACAATCATCGATAGCGATGCGCAAAAGAGCATTCTTCACAAGATTTTTAAATCTCCACCAGCCCTGAAATTGGCTGCTGAAAATAAATATTATTTAGACACAAAACAACAATACTTTACAAATCTTGATAGAATCAAAGTCAATGCATATACCCTACTATCTCTCTCGGGCTCAATTAGATCAAACTGTTTGGAAATCTCCGATTTTGCAAATACCGTGAAAGGAAAGGACCAACGCTTTTCTATTTCCATTTTAAATTTATATGAAGAGACCAAAAGAAATGGTAACTTTTTGGATTTTGATGATCTTCTTTGGTACGGTACAAAGCTACTACAAAAGTTCCCAAACGTTGTAGATGATATTCAACATGTGCTGGTTGATGAGTTCCAAGATACCGATGAGTTGCAGTACCTTTTAACCAAGCTTTTTGCTCAAAAGAGAAACAACATTACTGTTGTTGGTGATCCAGATCAATCCATTTATTCTTTCCGTAATGCTACCACGAAAAACTTTGGTACAATGCGGAAAGATTATCCCCATTACCAACGAGTATACCTGACTTGCAATTACCGATCTACAAATGATATTGTCAAACTATCTCAAGAGGTCATTAAATTAGACACTACACGGATCGACAAAAACAGAACCATCCATGCAAACTATTCTGGTCCTAAAACATTTGGAGTTCATCTTATTCAATTTCGCCGTAAAGACAGTGAAATGAAGGCAATTGCGACTCACATCAAAGCCCTTACATCCTTACAAAACAACTCGTTTCAATATTCAGATTTTGCCATTTTGTTTCGATATCGATACCAAGTTAGCGATTTAGAGTTTGCGCTGAACCAAGCCCTTGTTCCTTATAAGATTGTTGGCGCTAGGTCTTTTTGGAATTTAAAAGAAATTAAAATTCTCATGTGGTTTTTTCTCACAATAAAGTCGGATTTGCACGAGGATGCTGTACTCGAAACAATCAAGTATCTGAAAATTGGTATCGGTGAGAAGACCGTTTTGTCTATTTCAAACGAAAATGATGAGAGCCATCCTTCATTTTTTAGTAAACTTGAGGGTATAGTTGATGGCTCATTTCATTCAAGCCGCAGGATTTTCGCCAAAACCGTCAAAAATGTTGCATCTTTTGTTAGCCTTATTCACAAATGTCGTCAGATTTTGGACACCACTCGATCTGCAGCTGGACTTGAAGAGGTTTTTGATTTGGTATGCGAGTTTTCAAATGTTGCCGACACTGTTGCCGACGAGTCTCCCGAACGAACACAGTCGGTTGAACGCAATTTAAATCTAGTTCGCGACAAGATCAAAAGTCTTGGAACCAGTTCTGAAAATGAATGGGACCAAGTAATTGTTCATGACACTGAAAATAAGCCAGATTATCTCACAACATTTTTACAATCATCATCGTTAGGATATACCGATCTGGAAGAAAAGTCGCCAGATTTGTACTCCAAAAACAAGGTCACAATCTCCACCATGCACGGATCAAAAGGACTGGAATGGCCCATTGTATTTGTTCCTGATTTGTCATGTACTATGATCAAAGAAAGTGATAAGGAAGCTGAAGAACGGCGTATTTTTTATGTTTCAATTACTCGCGGAAAGTCTGCATGTTACCTGACTTATTCCGAAGATTCATATACAAACCAGTACTCAAGTGGAATCAGTTACGAAAGCTTTTTGCCAACCGATATTTCAGAAAAACTCTTGCCGAAATCGGAAAACTCGATTCCTCGCATTACAGAAACAGATATACAAAGTACGAGGGCATTTCTGAGAGGAGAAAAGTTGACTTTTGAAAATGAGACAGGTCGTAAGTCTGGGGGTTCATTTCAATTAGCATCAACTTTATACCCTACACCTTTAAACAACATGTTGCCACAAAACACGAGTGCCGATACAGGATCTAAGTCTGCGATATCAGCAGATATGCCTGTTTTTGGATCTGGATTCGCTTCAGTTTCTACAATGTTGAGCGAGTCAGATATTATCAAAGCGTCTGCGATGCTAGCACAAGACACAAAACGCCTGGCACCAGGGTCTCGAAACAAGATATCCCTCCGCAATGATGCCAACAATAAAGTGACTAACAATCACGGAAAACCCGTGTCCAAAAGACAAAAAAGTGCTGGAGGTTTATCATCATGGATTCCCAAAAAGTAAGGTATGCTTGCTATTGCCATTTATATATACATGTAGGCGATGAGTTGCTTTTAATTCATTTGCCATCTTGATACAAAATACTCAACACTTGGGTCCCTGTATACATTGGCTGCCTTTTTTGTCATGTATTTTTTTTTTTTTTGTTTGCTTTCTTTATTTCTTTTCCAAAACAGTTAATCAATTAATCAGTATGAATAACAACAATCAGACACTTGATGAATACAGATCTAGAACAGAAACGCGTAAATACGTGTGCTGAATTCTAAACGACGCCTATAAATCCAAAAGAAAAAGGATATAGACACAACCAGATCAAATATTTAAATGGTCAAAGGTATCAAATTGATTGGTATATTTATGAACGACTCAGTGCTCAATTCATAAAACTAGTTTCACGTGTATTATGTTTATTTTATCAGCAGTGTTAATATTATTATTATGATTGTTATTAATATGGTTATGTTTTGTTTCTTCTCGTTTTTTGTTTTTTTTTCCATTCTTTTTATACTTTTCTAAAGTTTTTCGTATTATGCTTTTGGACGTCTAAAGATTAACAAAAAAGGGGGAGGAAACAGGTGAAAGTAAACAAAGGTTAATATGATTTGAATAAAATAAGAATAACCAACTGAAAACAACATACTTGAATAACAAAATGTGAGGTTCAGGAGCATGATTTTCGTAATGCTCCCAACCCAAAGATTGGGTTATTCCCAATCCTCGCCATTCGGAGTCGTGCAGGATTCGTAAAGTGCCTGTTTCGTGGTTGAAGTAGTCTCTAGGGATCGCCTTGAGCATGGCTTTTGGTAGAATGACGTGTCGGTATTCAAAGTTATCGTCGGAATAACGAGTAGAATAGTGTATCATTTCTTGGAACTCTAGGATCCGGGCCTTTTCTGCTTGTGTCAGCATGCGTGGCTCCGCCGGAGCATGTGTAGGATTGGCGTGGCGATACGGATCGGACATTGATTTGATAGTTTGTAGAAGATAGTTTGGATGTTGATGCTTGAAGAGAAGCAGATGTGGTTTTGTTCCAAAAATTAGACATTACATTTAATGACATGACATTGAATGACATGACACATTGTGTCATGCCATTTTTTATTACATAATTTGTCATTCATTTAAATTCCAGACATAATTTCAACCCGTTGTTCAACTTCGTCGTTATCCCCTTCTACCACCAGTTTCGATTGTTTTCAATGCCGTTTTCGTCGTCAACACCGACTTACGATGTGATCAACAAGACTTCGGCCGGCTCAGCTTCTAGTTTGCTGTCGCCAGTCAGTCGTCGACGTTCGCATTCTCAATCTGGATCTCATCGTCCCCCTTCTCGATCACAAACAAGATCAGACTCCCCAAACAATAACAACAACACTTCTGGTAATAATACTACCCGTTCTAATAGCTTTCCAAACAGTTTCAGTTCTAATGGATATAACAGCTCATTGTTTGTCGGTATCAATCTTCCTGCCGACAAGCCCAATATCGCACATCCATATACCGACCGAGCATTAGTCAATTCGGCCCTTTCTAGTGACTACAACATGATCACATCCAGAATCTCGTCCCCAGCTTATAGAAGACGTATTGAAGAACTGTATTCCAAGTCCGAAGAGGCCTGGGGACTAGCTATCGCTACTAGCCGCGACTCGAATTCCAATCAACGGAACTCATATCAACAAGGACCTTATTCTCATCAACGTGTATCATCATCAGCACATTCTGTTGCATCTCGTACATCCTCAGTGGCTTCGTGGCATCATATTCGCTCTGTTTCAGGTGCTTCAAATGCCTCCCGTCGCACCAGAGTTTGGCCTAATGCGGCCCGGTCTCAGGATCTGCATCCCTTTGATTCATTGTCGGTACCTCCACTTGAATTAGACGACATATTGCTATTACCAGGCCCTCATCTCCAAAAGGTTATTGCGTTAGCAGCTCCATGGGCTGAACTTGATTCTAAAAATCCATCTGTTGCCGCGCTTTCCGTACAAGCCCTTATTCAAGAAGTTGTGTACGCTGTATATTGTGGTGTTGTTTACATTGTTTTGCCTGGCCCTAAACGTCGAACAAACGTTGAACAATATGCCTCTGCGGTAGCCCAAATTCTTGCTACCGCTCCACCCCGAGTCCAGCTGATGGTTAATTTACCTTTTGCCGAAGATGATTATGTATCTTCTCGGACTGGAATCCACGTCCCTCCAGCAGATCACTTGTCAATTTGGGATGTATGGAATACTATACGAACAATTACTAATTACCCGCCAAACCTTTCTGTAGCCTTACAAATTCCTCCAAAATGCTCAGGACTCCCTCCAGCTGTTGCAAACAGATGGTATGCTGAGCCCGTCAAAATGCTCACCTTGTCCGCCTCTATTTTCATGCCTAACGCAAAGAAATATCCGGTTTTGCCAAAGGCTACACAAAATCTGCTATTTCGTTTTTTCTCTAAATCACCATTCATTATGCTTGCTGATGTTTATGATTTTCATGATTTTGCTGGCGGGCATCAGTCTTACCTTCTCTATCTCCGACATTTACTCAGAATACGTCCAAAACCAGGCCTTATCGACTCTTATGCTGCACCCTATGCCGATATGCTTCAACTTCCTCTCCAACCTCTTGCCGATAACTTGGAGAACGCTACCTACGAAGTTTTCGAACGTGATGCCACGAAATATAATATCTACGAAAAAGCCATAGCTGCGGCCCTTATGGATATCCCGTATTCGTATATTGAAGTCGCTATTGCAGGTGCTGGTCGTGGTCCCTTAGTCGAAAAAGCTTTGAATGCGGCCGCGACCGTTGGTAAAACTGTACATATTTATGCAATTGAAAAGAATGCAAGCGCTTGTATTCATTTGACTCGTCGCAAGGAATTTGAATGGACACCTGAAAATTTAGCCTCATCGCCGAACAACATCTCTTCAGTCGATGTTGTTCACAGTGATCTCCGATCCTGGAGGCCGTCAGCAGGCCCGTCTTCTCGAGTACAGCTTATTGTGAGTGAGCTTTTGGGATCCTTTGGCGACAATGAGCTTTCTCCTGAATGTATTGACGCTTTGGATAATCCAGAAGTCCTTGACCCAAAACATGGCATCATCATCCCCCAAGAGTATGCTGCATGGTTCACCCCTGTTATGTCTCCAGAATTATACAAAGCTGCTTCCAACTTTCAATTTCCGAATTCATCGAGTTCCACATTTCCAAATTCAACTACCGATGCTGCAGTAAACTCTTCGGCTGGCTCTTATAATGCTGGTTTCAAAACAGGACCAAATGCTAATCCCCTCAACACGTCATCTGTTTTTCATGCCCCTTATGTCGTTCATTTCAACTCCATCGATTATATTGCACCTTCACAATATGCCAAAGCGTGGACATTTAGCCATCCTTCTCCCACAGGTGCTTACCTTGCTTTTGCCGAAACCTCTTCTGAAACCAACTCTAGTACTAACGGTGTTGACAACGATTCCGCTACATATTCACCTGCAGCTGGGCGTGGTACCTCGCTCTATCAGGAAGTTCACAGAAACAATTCTCGCGTGAGTAGCAGTTCTGGTGCATCTGCGTTCCGTCCAAGCTCTTTGATTGGTTCAAATGTCAACGCCAACTCAGGCTTTAACGTTTCGGCACCTGGCGATTCCGATTCACATTCATTATCTTTTGTCTCGTCATCCCCCAGAGCCGCTGCCAATAACGTTTCCAGCACGCCAGGCCTCTCGCCAGCGGCTGCCACAGCTCTTGCAGAAACCAATGCGGCTGTCAAAACCTTGTTATCCGCGGCGTCTAAAAACTTGACAAATACGAGAAAAATTAAACACACTTTCCAGATACCCAATCAATGTGTGATCCATGGCCTTGCAGGTTTTTTTGAGTGCCGGCTTTATGGAAACATTGGTTTTTCGACCAGACCCGACCTGGCAGAGGATCCTGCAACTCCCACCTCTTCGACGACATCGGTAAATGGTGGAAGATCAGATACACCACTGTCTTATGTTCCAGATTCAGGAGAATTGTCAGAAAGTGACTTTGGCACTCCAAAAACCGTCAAAAACAGTTTGAATAATGTGACTGCACCGTCTTCCCGGGGAACCGCGTTTGGCATACCGCAAACTAAAGATATGCTTTCCTGGTTCCCTATTTGGTTTCCATTCAGTCGGCCGATGTATATAAATGAACAAAGCGAGGTAGATATATCAATGTGGCGCCGAACTGATGGATCCCGAGTTTGGTACGAATGGGCAATGGAAAGCTTTTTAAGCACGGGCAAGCTGGCGTCTCAAAAACTTTCACCGGATATTCTAGAAGATTTGGCCAAGGCAAGTGCTATGCCTCCAAACTTTAATGGAAATGGTATGAACAACAATATGAGCAGTATTGAGTATGATGTTGACATGTCTGAGGAAGGACATCGGCGACGAATCAAACAGGTTGCTGATAAGTATGCTGAACTACAGTCCAAACGGCGAATCCGAACTGGATCGTCCGAGTTGCATAACCCAGGCGGAGTCCATTATTCAATGTTGTTGTAGTTTTTTTATAGACATTTTAGTTACAGACTTTTTTTTTTTTGTTGATTTACTTTTTATTTTTTTTTCTCGGTTTATTTATTCATATAATCATTACCATGGCTGGTATTGCATCACTATTTGACAATTTGTTTTATTTTGCTATAGATTTAATTTTTAATTTCAATACTTGCATATTTTCATTCTCGATTTTCGATTTGTTTACAAGTATATTTGCTTTATTTAATATACGTCATTTGGTCTTTTTAAATGTCCTGGATTAAGTGTATTGCATTTTTCCATGTATTTTTTGATTATTGATACTTGCCGAGTTTGATGTACATGAATAAATATTAAACAGACTTGTAATTGCAAATACCAAATAAATTAGTGATTACAAACAAATATAGGGTTTTGACGCTAGAGATAAAAAAACCAACTACATATCTCAAATCGAGAACGTACAACAATAAATTTGGTTCACAAGTTTATTAATCATAAAATATACAAGGCCTTACGAATTAGAAATATATTGAATAGCACGAAGTAATTTAACTAAAAATAATTGAGACTTACTGGGCCGAACATCAGGTCAAAGTGCAATACACATTGAGTACTCGAATGATATATTACAAGAAATATAGAGTAGATGGTGGCTGTCATGCAAGACTATTCCACGAGGTTGTTAACGGAACCAACCAATAAATAAATACTTGTGATACTAGTATTTACAATTAAAGTCTGTGATATTTTGTTTAAAAGAGTTTGGTTTTACATTTGAAATCGATGAACCTAATTGCTTGTAAAAATGTGTTTGAAGAAATCTGTATTCTCCGCTTTCAAACCTGGACCATTTCAATCCGAAAATGTAAACATTGCTTTTTGGTACAGCTCAAAACTAAATTGCTTCCAAGGCCTAGAATAATCAAGTATTTAAAACTGGATTGTTCTTCAAGTCGAGATTTCATAAAATTATTGTTTTTCAGCTCAAATTTAGTTTGAAAAAATCGTGCAAAAACACAAAATGATTCAAACCCGCACATTTAAAAGTACTAGTTTACTATTGAAAAATTAAAGCGGTGGCTTACCTCGTCTACTTGAAAATTTTTTGATCTAAATTCCAAATACGAACTTAAAAGGCTTTATTTTTCTGGAACTTGAGTTATTGTAACTTGCCTTCTGTGAATGACAGTGTGATCCAACTGCTTTTAATAGCTGAATATTTGTTGACGCCATGTAAATGTATATATCTTGTTCAGGAGATTTTCTGATCAAATATAAATGCATGCCTTTGAGTATTACTGAAAAATTTACCAATTCAACGTATATTTGAGTTATCAATAATTATTATAATAACAATACTTAGTATCAGATGACTTGAACAGTTGATTCAAAAGTGACGAAATTTCTTGACTTTATATGTATTTGAGTTTCGATACATGGCAGTAAAAGTAATAGACCATTGGTTACTTTATTTTGCTGTATTAGATATGATTTGATGCTTTTTTTGGTCTGAACCAAGAGTTTTTGTCGATGAAATATCATTCTCATCACAAACATTTTAATGTAAATATTTCAGAATCCGAAACGAGAAAAAATTGATCTTGAAAATATAAATTAATGATCAAGGACTAAATCAAAATAACCAAACAGTAAAAGCAGAATGCACCAAACTGTATTTGAACCAATCATGGTCGATATTTTTAACTTATTTTTCATTGAATCAAATGACTTGATATTTGTATTTTCACCTGCAAATTGATTTCCATAATATCCAAATTTTTGTTTTATTAATAATCATTCTTCACAAGTGGATATTGGATAACTCTGCTCCTTGTCTATTACAAATAACCAATTCACGAGATTTACAAATGTTGAATATGGTTTCCGAGCCTTGAAGATTTTTATCTCATTTCTTGTTCATTTGACCTCCACGACCGTTTGAAAAACACAAAACCAAAAAAATTTGTATGGCCTTTCCAAATATTAAATACGGCTGATTCATCAACTAGTTAAAATTCCTATTTGAGAAATTTTGAAATACATGGGCATAATTGTTGTAGTATATGTTTTTCAATATAATGCTATTGTGAGATATATATACATTACACCAACGGAATTTCTTCAAAAGTCGCCAATCTAGCAACAGTGCTTCCTATGTTTCTTACAATACAGTACTGAGGGTTTGAAGATTTATTTCCGACAATCTTGAGTGGGTGTTGCACTGCAGTCGCCAAAACCGCACCAACGCCAGTACCTTTTGCATTTTTAAGATTGAATGATCCGGTAGTTAAATATCCAATCAAATACTTTTCTGCTGGGCATGAAGGATAATTTGTATTTTCGGAATCATTGTTTATCGAATGAACAACCGTTTTGTTAGCGTTCATAGAAAGTCCATTGTTTGATGGATATGGTGTTCCCCCAAAGACAGAATTTGAATGATTACCATGGGCAAGGTTCATCCATTCTTTATAGCTGGCTGGAGGTATTCTGTAAATACGAGCACCCTTTTCTGGTGCTCCTTTAGAAACACATTTCAAGCTAATGGGTTTCAAAACCAGTGGCTTTAAGGTACTATCTGGCTGGTTGTCATTTGAATTCATTGATACATCGCCATTGCTAAATGTGACGTAACGGTGGGGAACAAGTGAGTCTTGTTCATTCATGAGTTTGGAAATATAAGTCTTTGATTGTTCCGTATTGGGGACAGCACCAAGCGACGATGATTTGGAAATGGAATCTTCAGCTGTATCGTTATCCATTTCAGTGTCCTCATCGTTTTCTATTGTGTCTTGAATTTCGTCAACAGTCTCTGATTCTTGCGCAGAGTCTTTTGTCAACTCATCAATCTTTATCTTCTTGACATATTTCTCACCACTGGATTTAACGTTAGTCTTATTGGAACCACATGCTTCTTTATCCTGAGGATCTTCGAATCCGCCCAGCTTTTTAGCCTTTTCAAATTTGACAAGCTCTTCTTCTTTAAATGATTTGGCATGAAGCATCCACAAGTATTTCCAATCACAACGAAAAGGGCTTCCAATTTCTCCCCGCGGATTTCCGTGTCCGTGCACATGAATTCGATCATACGCTAGTCGCTTGCTGGCCGGTTTTCCCAACCACTTTTTTTGGGCATCAGCCGCTTCTTCGCTTGCAGCAATGTCGCCTGGAACGGTTCCAGGAAAATCGTCGGGAAAATAAAGCCTTGAAAACTCAAAATCAAGTTGATGTCTTTGGTCAAGACCTCCTACTCGAACGTTGCTATGATGTTGGAGCGAGTACCAAACTGGAAGAACCCAGCCCCATGGCAAAATGACTGTCCAAGAGTTGGTCTGGCGTTTCAAAATCAAGACAGGGAATGTCGGGTCCGTTTCTTTGTAGGGTAATTTGTTATGATTGACCCCGACATTGGTTTCACGAGCACGTCGTTTGTCTATCGATTTTTGCGTGGGTTGGTTAACATATGACCTATTGATTTCGCTTTCGTCAAAGACAGTTCCATACTTTGCCATAATTTCTGTGTTTACAAGTGTATCATGTGGCCAATTGACTACCATATCCGAAAAGTCGTATTTACAAGCATCACGCATGTATTCTGGAGGATAGCTTAATCGGGGATCAGCACAATTGAGTGCTAAAACAACATTCCTGGGTAATGCCGCAATATTTGATACGTTTCCTAATCGGTTCCAATGTTTTCCAAGATCAGCCAACGGTTGCTGAGTCGGTGATGCGTTTTGTTCAGGTTTTATTTTAAGCACACTAGTCAAGGCTTCAGTACTTTCAGGGCCAACAATTTCAATGGAACCCAGCAAGAAACGATAGTCAAAAAAGTCAAATTTATCGGTACCATTTTGCTGAAGATTGATAAAAGCATTGACAAGTCTGATCGATCCAGCCGGATGACATCTCACCAAAATGCGTCTATCCTGAGCAAGGGAATCTTTTTTCCAAACCACAACAAGGGGTGCCAACATAGCGCCGTTGTTTTCGTACGACATACCCTCCCATGAAATGTTTCCTGTAATGACTTGTTCGTAATTAAAATACTTTGTGTCCAAAACCTGGTGTCGAGAAAATTCATTGTTTGTTAGCTTGTGCAGAACATTTTCCAACATTTGTTGAGAACTTGAAAGCACAAATGTCGCGTAGTATGAGGTATCCCAAGCCACTGCACCAGTTCGCGTACTCGACCTGTGCGTAGCACGATATGATTTCAACGATGGTTCAGTAACAATACTAAACCCCCATTTTTCAGCCAAATGAGCACGCTTTGCGTGCCAAACATGGGTGGGAAGCCATGTTTTTTTGCGCTGTCGGTGTTGGTATTTGGCTTTTCCCAGAGGTGGAGGCGCCAATGCATTTTTGTTTGCTTTGTTGAATCTTGCAGTCGGTGCAATATGTTGGTTCAAATCAAAAGGCTTCGATTCTTCTTGTGTTGATTCGGCACTCAACTCTTTTTGTAAATTTTCTTTTGACTTGGCTAAAGATTGATGAAGCGCACGCTCTTTCACGCGCAAGTAGTTTCTTAGCTTCTTTTTGGGAGGAACCAACGGGGTATTATCATTAGCCATTTCTTTTGCAGCTCTAGCACGACGGTTTCCGGGAACTCTGTTGATGTTATGGGACGCAGTTCTGCGACGAAGTTCTCGAGGTAACTTTTGGAATTGACGCTGTTTTCCGACTGCCCTAGACTTATTAATAGCCATGTCCATGTTTCTAATCTCTTGTTCGCGAGCATGCAAGAAACTAGGCATATCTACCTTGCCTTCACTTACAGAAAGATCAGCCTGCTGTGTAAGAATTGTACGAGCATTGCGGACGCGTGATCTTTTCCAGTCCGCAGAGGACATTTCGGTGCCTGCACGTTTAGGAGGCATTTATATTACTGTCAAGTGGGTTTTTTTATAATTTCAATCAATAGTAAGAAATACAAAATTTACGATTGTGATTTTTTTTCTTTTCTTCGCGGTTGGAATTTCAAATTTTCATGTCATGTGAATGCACGGCTGAATACGTAATATGTTTACCACTACTGAAACTATAGTTATTAATTTGAAAATAGAATACACAGATATATATATTAAAATTCTTTCCACCAAGCTATAGCAGATCCATTTTTAGAGATTCTGCTAGGAACTGTATGTGCTCGTTTGGGTGCTGACGGTAATTTGAGTACTTGTATCTGTCCAGACTTGATATCCAAGTCCCCAAAGCCCAGTTTAGGTGATTCCAAAGCTTCAATAACGTCATTCACTTTTGTGCTAGACATACTGCTACTGCTAGTACTGTTGTTGCTACTGAATTCAAAGTCGTTGCTTGTAGAAAACGAGGATACTTGGAATGCATTGTTTGTTGGTAGTTCTACCAAACTAGGTTGGTTCTCATAGGCTGGCATGGAACCGTCATGCTTTACGTGACTGGAAATATCTTCAACTGTGACAGGCTGATGAATGTCATCTTCTTCAAACAATGTGTCATTTTGAATACCTAAATCGCCTGAATCGTCAAACCCGTAAATATCATCAGATGCAGATCCTTCACTATTATAATAATAATCTGTATCAACCAAGTCCACTGAGCAGTTATAATGGGTGTGGTTAAAATGGTCTGATAGTGAAGATAGAATCGACAAGCTTTCTCGATAGCTAAGTGAATTAATACGTTCGTTAAAATATGGTGAACGAAAATCATGATGCGAATGAAACGGCATTCGAGAGTACAGGTTTAAAGCTTTTTTGCTCATAAGAAGCTCTCTGTTTTTTATCTCTTGTGATAGCAATCTCAATGTAGGAAATTGACTATACCAATGTGTATCGGCATACCCCAAAAACACATCAACTGAAAAATGCGGCATGTTTATTGTCAGCTCCGGGCATCCTTTTTTGACTCTTGTCTTCTCATCCACAAAAGCCAAGACAAAAGACTGAGGGTATGGAGTGTTGAAGGCTTTAATTTTGCTTTTTAAAGCACAGTCTAGTTCTTTGATGTGATCTGCAGAAACTGACGAAATTAAAAAGTTCCAAAGTGCGGGATCGATGAATACAAACCTGGAGAGCCGGGAAGAGACTCCGTTGTGTTTCGGCGGATCTGCAGTACTATTGTCAATATATGGAACAAGAAATAAAGATCCTTCCGTGAACGATAAGCCTTTTTCTAGTTCTGCAATTGTGAGAAAAGAACAATCAGAATTTGGAGGTGATTTATTTTTGGATTTTTTGTTTTTATCAAAGTTCCGAGCACTTTGAATTACTCGGTTCCCAGCTAGATAACTAACAAATGTACCAGCAAAAAATATCATTCTGTAGGGTAGTCCTAGCCAACAGCACCTTAATCAGACCACGGATATACTATACCAATATCAATTATAATACTAGCAAAATGAAAATAATCGGGGGAAAACATTCAACAAGAATTAAGTAGTTCCCACGAGTATATATAAAGTCATTTAATTCTTGAAATTTTTGTTTTTACTTTGTTGACAGCATTAATAAATCAGGGCGTAGATTTGAAAGAAATCCATATTGTATTTTTGGTCTTTCAAGTTGTTTCTATATTTGCATGATACCATTTTTATGTTTTTGAAATCAACGACTAGTTTTTAAAAGATCTTTATATTTCCAAGAGGTCGAAAAAATATATTCTTATTCGTTTTGATAACACATTAGAAAACTACGTTTAGGATAAGATTCAATCGTAAATGATTTAATGAAAACCATGGATCAAGGACATCATTTTCAAATCTCATATTTTTTTTTTTTGAGTATTTTATTCTGAGTGCTATTTTTCGTAATTGGCTATTTAATGAAAATGAAGATGTAACTGTAATCCAACTGAAAACACCATACATATATTATTGATCCGATTGTATTTTTATGAGTCTATGTTACATAGTTTAATAGTAATAGAATCAACATGCCTTTTTTGACATGATTTGAATACAGACAGCTTAATATTTTGGCAATTTTAATCCTGTAGAAAAGAAACTAGCATTGATAGGCCTAGTTATGACATTACATTTAGAAATTCGCTAGTGCCTTTTAGCGTATGTAACTAAGCTTTTTATGTAAATAAAACGTTCCAATGAATTAACAAATATATTTTTATTGAACACACAATGGCCAATCGCCGTGAATATACGTGCTAAAAAAACCCAGCGTTTTGTGATCATTTATATTTAAGCACAAATGATGAATTGAGTGCTAATGTATGTATTAAATAAAGAAAAACAATTCATCTGGATTTCATTAAGACTATGGAACGCATACATATATAGTGATCAATTGAGTTTTTCTTCTTTATAATATTAATATCAAACATGTTGGAATGGTTAAATGATCCAAGTCACCATATTATGAGGACTGTGTATATTTTAAAATACTATTTACGATTTAGAATAAGCAATCCGCCAAAGTGTACCCAGACTTTGGTCCACAACCGTTCACTGGTTTATTTCCAAAACAATGAAAAAAACATGTGCCGTGATATTTTTCAGTTGGCATCGACTGACCAAGTTACCCAGTCCAAGAGTCTATAACTGAATGAGTACCATTTTTTTTGTTTGGACGCCAGGAGCTTGAGTAATCAAATAATGGCTGTGTTTGATCCAGCCTTGTGCATCACAGCAGGGATTTGCTCTGTAATTACAATTGGATAGATTTGCCTTGATATGTCGGTCTTTGGTTTGTATCAAGGGTAATCATCAACCAACGGTTCGTGTACGACATTTGGAAGAAACATATAGCAGAAAATTAAACTAGGTATGCTAAAGAATGAGATCATTGATATCTACCATGACGAAAACGGTAGAAATGACTGTCTGTGAGTAATTAATAATCCATAAATATCTTTAGTGGCTCATAATAAATAACTGTACAGTGTGTCAAGCCGGTGGTGGAGCACCTGGAAAAAAAAAAAAAAAAGAAACTTGGTACAAATCTCAATATGGGCCTTTGTGTATTGGATATACTCCAATACATTAAGACAAATTATAAATGATTAAGATAATTTGTATCTTCAAATTGAGCCAATACAATTTTATCAAGACGAAATGAATTAAGTTGACAACCATAATTAGCTTAATTATTTAGATATTGTAAGTGAAAAGACAGAGAATTGTATTGCTATTCCATGACAAATAAAGTATTATCATCCAAGTAGCCTAACTAAGTAAAGAAGTTTCGTCAACTTTACGGGTTATGACACTATCTTGTATGCAGTTTATCGCATATTTTGACATCATTTCTGAAAAATAACCATATCAACCTTTACAAGAAACCTTAAAAGACTAAATTATATCTTGCATTCTTGACTGGACGCTTAATGGAAAAAAGGATATTGGAGTTGAAATAGTCAAAGTATCACATGTTTACTTGACTTGATTTAGATTAAAGAATTGTTCCATGAAAAGTTGGATCGTTAATTGATAATTTACAAGCATCAGGTAAACTTTCTGCGTTACCTGTAATATCAAGTTCTTATATCAAATCAAGAAAGAGACTGGATAAGAATAGAATTCATAAATAGTGATGGTAAAGTCCTACATGCTGTGGAATTAATTCAAGTTCAAATTAAGACAAATATTCATGAATGTGTGAAACATTTGAAAATACAGAATTATGTTAAAACATGCTTCTATAAGTAGAATCGTCAAAGATACGGGCATTGAACCATTTCAAAGTAGAAATCAGCATATAATTGATTTAATAAACATTGTTGCTAAAACTGTTTATTGAATAAAGGCAGATAACAAATTCAACAAGCTTAATCATATTATCCTTGTTGAATAACCAAAAATCTCTACATGAGAAATATAGTTACTTTATGGCACAATATTTTTAACCAATCACATGATAGCACTTAAAAATACAATTTTCTATTGTTTATTTCCATTCAATTTATTGAATTTCAAGCTGATTTTTCTTATGGTATCGAAGACAATTAAAATGGTTAAAGATGGACTTAAAAAAAATAAAAAGAAAAAAAGAGACAACAAAAAAGCAACAGTAATGGACTATTAGCCACAAACGCCACAAATACTGACTCCTTTTTTTAAAGTAGAAATTTCATAGAAATCAAACTGAATATTGCAAATTGAATAAAAAATCAGTCTAAACTTATTTTAATTGACTAAAATTTTCACATGAGAACAATTCCAAAATTTAACCTTGGAACTGTAGAAATATATACATATACACACTTCTCAATTTTTAGGATGTGAAGCCAGGTTATTCTGAAAATAGCCCAATTGATTGTTGTTTAAATCATTAGTGGCTTCGTTTACCAAGTTAGAAAGCGCTTCTTCATTAAGCTCTTTTATGTTTATGTTCATGTTGTTGATTGTTGGGTTGTTATCTTTTTGTCCGTGCTGGTTGAGAGCTTCGACGCTATTAATAGTATTAATATTGCTTTCGACTTCGGCTAAAGTCACTTCATTGTAGTTACTTAGCCCATTCATGTACAAGTTATTGGGAAGCAATGCTAAAGAGGTTTGTTGGTCGTTACTAGATGCTGAATTGGTATTGAAGAAATTTGGCTGTGCCAAAACATTATTGAACCCTGTGTCGAAAGAACTGGGCTGAGCAAGTTCATTACGATGTTTCTTCTTGTTGAAGTAATTATCGGATTCTGTGGTTAGCTGTGAATTCTTTTTGTTATTGTTTGTATTCTGACTTGCACCGTTATTTAGTACTGAATTGGGTATGCTATTGGTCGACTCAACAGTGTCATTATATGCATCCAATAGCTGTTCAACCAATTCATGTGAGCCATCTCCCGGTAGTGACAGATATTTTAAGATTTGAGAATGGGACTTTCGTTTTTGGGCAAGTCTAGATATGAGAAACTCTAGATTCGACACCAATTGACGAGTTTCAGGATCTTCATTGGGTCCAGGACTTGCATAGCGTGGTTGATTTTTGGTTCTCTGGTCCCGCTGGAGTTGTTCTTGTTGCTGATTTTGAAGCTGTTTTCGAATCCTTTGGCTTTGCTGTCTTTCTTGGAGCATATGTTTCTGAAGATTTGAATGTCTTGAATTTTGGTGTTCCTTTTCTAGTTTAGCTCTATCAATCAATGATGCAATATAACTCGAAATCCTTTCATTACTAAGGATTCCGCTGTTTAATAGCCTGTCATCATCTATTTCCAAACCAGAGCTCGAATTCGAATTCAGTCCAGGATTAAAAACAGATAAATTTGCAGCTGATTCATAATTAGAAACCGGTAATTCTGCGGAAACAAAAGGAGCTGGTGCAGGCAAGTAGCTTGACATATTTGATACAATAGTATGGTTGGAATCCAGAGGATTGGGGACAAAAGGCAAATCGCCAGCACCACCACCATTGTTTGAATCATATTCACCGTCTTCAATATTAATTTGATCATCAGCACTGCTTGCACGTCTTTCATGAGTTTTAATCTTTTGATTGTTTGACGTTTTACTCATTTTACAAGCATTTGACGTCACATGACGGCGTAGAGCGTCTTTACGATTGAACCCTTTTGAACACAATTCACAGACGTATGGCCTAACAGGCAAATGTATTTTGACATGGCGTTTCAAATCATGGTTACGGCGAAATGCCAAAAAACATTGAGTACACTGAAATATTTTGTCGTCGGTGAGTTTTGAATTTACTGGTGAATTGCTGAGGTTGGTTTGCTGACGCAGAGCCGAGGGAGAGGACGAAGACGGTACTATTGGAGGAGGTGGCTGCGGTGCTAGTGGAGAAGATACTAATGGCGATGGTATTGTGGGTGTAGATAATGATGTTGGTGACAAAAGATCATCTAACGATTTCTTTTTTTTCAATAATACTGGCTTTTTTTTCATGACTTTTCCTTTACCTTTATCCTTCAAGTTGGTATCAAACTCAATTGTTTGTGCTTGGTTCAACCTTACTGTGTCAGCGAGTGAGGGTCTCCGAGTGGACGAGCTTGAAGTATAATAAATGGGGGATTCTGAAGATTCTGAGGAGTAATTGGGAGAACCAGAGGATTGTTTGAGAGCTGGGGGGCAAGATTTAGGAGAAATTGGTGAAGTATAATCTTCAGGTGAAGTGCCACCGACAGCAGCCATAAACCTATCATAATTAAAATTCTTGATATTCAAATCTTTATTTAATAAAGTATCGTATTTTTATTAATTTTATAGGTTAGTAATAGAGTAATAGACACAACTAGTCTTTATGGCATACCATCAATTGTTCCAATACCTCTTCGATTGAAAACACCGGATCTTTTACTTTGGTTTATATTTTTTGGTTTGGCCAAAACGTTCGGGATTTGCTTTGGATCATGAGTGTTGGTATTTGAATCATTTTGATCATGAGGAGAAGAATCGTCAATTCCAAGACTCAAGACCTGTTGGCGAAAAGAATTGAGTTCATCTTCAGTCAAACCTCCAACTTTGCCAAACTCATTGATGATATCCAAAATCTTGTTCAGTCCTAAAGGGGTGGATGAGGATAGTAATGAAGAGAGATCTAGAAATGGACTTGATTCTTGATTCAATGATATTTCGGTATTGTCAAATTGGTTAAGAGTGTTGTGTTTATGGTTCTGCATTGTCATATTCTAACCATTTGCTAGTAACAATATGAAGAAAACTACTTAAAAGCATATTACTGAGGAAGGAAGAAAAAAAAAAAAAAAAAAAAAAAAAAAACCGTGAATTTTGAAAAAAAAAAAAAAAAAAAAAACAGTAGTTGTAAGAAGAAAGATAACTATACAACGACAACGATAACACCCAGAAATTTCGACACTAATTTGAAGCAACCTTAACAAACAACATTGCACAAACACAACATGAACTGACGTGCTATTCAAAGTTAAAGTCGCGACATCATAGTTTTCAATGATGCAATCTCTTGTGTTTTTGTGAAAATACAGAAAATGCATCAATTTTTCTCTTGGAACTTGCTACGTTGTCTACAAGGATTCTTTATTGGTCCAAAATGAACATTTGTTACTAGTCACGCCGGTTTTTCGGAACCGACTTCTATATACACCCGGTTCTTTTTTATTTGGCTTTTTACCCAATGAAATAGAATTATCATACCGATTTATATCAAATCTGGGCTATTTTTTAAATCTATATCTGGAAATTCAATGTGATTGAATGCTAATCACATTTTTCGTCCATTCAGTTTCAATTCTTGTTTATTGTTTACTGGATGTTTTAAACCCGAGGCTCAAAAATATGTTTAAGTTTGGACGGTTTATTTTTAAAAGCAAAGTACTTTATACTTTTAAAAAAACCAACCATAATCCCATCAAATGACGTCATTTCATACTGACTAACACATGTTTCGTCGAGTATTCTTGTAGAATCTTTCTTAATGTCAACACGTTCTTGGTTTTATTTTCCAATTCAAAGGCGGATACTTGATTTCAATTTCATATCGGCATTGACATGTGTGATTTCATCTAGCTCGAGTCCATTGATTTGTATCTAAATTTGGTATTTGAAGACTGATACTTGTTTCAGATCAACCTTATATGACGATCGTTCTTCTAGATCTCGTTTGTCTTCCGTCTCGTTTTATTATTTTGCCATTATTAATAAAATTCAGAAACGTATAAACTTTGCTGGAATTAAATGCTGTAGTGCACGACAAGAATGATACAACGTATCCAAACTGGAAAACAGTTTCAATGATCAAGCATTATCAATACAGCTATTTTTTTACCTAAATGTTCAGAAAATCGTCTTTGAGATCAGATAATTAGATTCCCAGCTCAATTGCTGGCTTTGGTTTTGTTCTTTTGATTTATTTTGAAAGACTTTAATACTTGCACAAACCTATTTTTCAGAACTTAGTTTGTGACCAACTACATAGTAACCAACTCACATAAACGCTCAAAGCAGCCATTTGCAAAACATATAAATGCAACTCACTGTTTTACTTGATTTTTACGCGTAAATGATAAGTTTATAACTTATGTTTCGTGCAATCTCAGATTTTATATCTGTGATACAAAACTGAAATTTAAACAAGTTTATAAACATTCTTCTATTACGTATATCGAATTTTATTTCATCAATCTTAACTATGACCCAACTTGTTTTTAACGTGGTATCGGCTTCCGCTACCTAAAATGTCTGACAAATATTTTTTTCAACAATTTAACTTTATGTAAACCATTTGTTTTTATTTCTAAGCCTCTGAATATTGAAAATGTTCATAGCAGTTGATATATAATACAAACTATTCAGATAATACCTGGGTTACTGGTACAAAATTTCCCCAAACAAATTACTGTCGGCTGTTTGGATTCAAAGGCCATAAACGTTAGATGTGTATTGAGTGCTAACAGTTTAGCATGATAAACTTAAACTTAAACGTCGCGCCACACCTTATTCTGGGAAGAAGAAAAAAAAAAAAGTTGAATGTTAGCTTAGTATAAAACCCGTAAATTCTATTTGCCTACATTTGAGTGTTCAAAATTGATTTCATCAAATGTTTACTTTATTACTTTCAAACAATCATTACAATTTTGAAAGATTATTGTTAAAATTGTCATTCTCCAGGGTCCCTTTGCGTCTCGGTTGATGTTTAATGTTGACAAAAACATATTGTTCTCTCTTGATTCAAGTCGGATTAAGCAAGTCAAAGGTATTATATTCCATCATAAAACAAATAGCCTGTAGTTTGGAAATTGAAAAAAGCGATCCTTTTTCTGTGTTTAGTTGTTTTAAGTGTATTTATCCATGCCAAAAGATATTCTTTTCAACCGATATTAACTTTACTACTGCTTATAAGCAATTGCTGCTATTCAAAAAAGTTTGCATCTCCATTTCAGATGATAAGGGCTCAAGTCTGTTACTATAAGTTTTCATTCTAGGATGGACAATTGGAATGTCCTCTAGTGTCTTTGGCTTTTCATATTTGCTCCCGTAGCTTTCTTTTAGTATTCCGACTTTTTGGAACCATGCACCAAAACTGGTCAAGACTTGTACGAAACTGGGGGATTCTACTCATAACCTGTAATTATATCGCTCTTGAACAACAACGATTCCCAGACGTGTCGTTATATCTGTGTAATGTATATTCTTTGCTGTTCGTTAGGACCGATTGACTCTCAGATTGTATTCCACCCTTCCATTTATGTTTTTCTATTTCTTTCGAAAAAATGTAATTTCTTATTTGCCCATACAAGTCTTTGCATCTTGCATTTCCTTTATATAGCTAGAAATCAGACAGCTGAGCGTACAATGTTTTTGTCTGAAAAAGACTAAACGTGGAAATAATCCTAGACATAACACAGAGCCAGCCGCATATATAGCCAGCCGCGCGAGGCAAAGCTATCATTATGGAATATTATCCTCGTTAAATAATAGTTGGGAATAGACTTGGGAACTTTCAAAGGAAATATTCAACAAATGAATTATACCTTTCCTACAACTTTATCAGTTTTCATTTCCTTGATTCATATTTTCAGAGTCTCTTGTCTCGAGGTCTGTAAGGATCTTGTCTGGTTTTCACATCTGATACTTGATATTTTGTTTCTTCAAGTCTACTTTCCCAGTTATTGTTTTGGATATTCCGCTTTTTGGTTTTGTGATTTAAAGAATTTGCAAATATCTTTATTCGTTTTTAGTTAAACCATATTTTGTCGTCATCTGAATCATAACGCATTGCACCTCATTGCTTCCTGGTCTTGATACGTAAAACACTTTGTTTCTCAACTCCTCTATGTTTCGACTAATTATCTAAAGCTTATCTTAATAAATTATGTTTAAAACGCCAATCTACTATATGAAAGTTGAAAGTTTTTGAGTTCAGGAAGTCACAAGGATATTAGATTAATCCTTGAATCGTCACGAGCCCGACCATTATCATAGTTATAGACTGGAACTACGTGGTGCAAACTTCAAATAGCAAAAGTTCCTATGACTTTAATGATGAATAGAAAATGACAATTTTTAATTGATTTATATTAGGATTTGTTTGTAACTCCAACCTGAATCCAAACAAGAAATATTTTAATCACGTATTAGTGAAACTATCAGTATACGGTTAGTTTACTATATATTAAATATATTTATGGGTTTGATGACTAAAGAATATGTGTAATAGTTTTTGGAGTATACAGTTCAAATATTGCCTAAATTATTTTATTTACGAGCTATATAAATATAAATCAGCTACGTTTCAGGCCAGCCTTTTAATAAACTTTGTTCAATATGCTTAATCATGTCATTTCTGTATCCAGTTCAATTTGCGCTCCAGTTACGTCAATATATCCTCAAATTCTTTTAATTTATATCTTTCAAAAAATGCCATATAAAATAATCTAGAAACGTCAATTTTTCTGTAAGCGGCAGCGCAGTAAGTAAGATGATTGTATTGCAATCCTGAACTTCAATAGACACAGAGTTCAACTTCAGTTCAGGGAGTTAAGTAAGAGTTTAACTGTCGTTCTATTGGATACAAACTGAGTACATATATATAGTTGTAAGATTACCTAGTGCTTAGTCCTTGATTACAGAACATACGTTCTGCCTCTGCGAACTACGAGACGTCTCCTATTGTTCGCTAACATTTTTGTAAGGATTCGGACCCGAATTGAGATCTTTGCCTTATGCGGAGGGAGTTTGAATACTACGCACCTAATAATTAGTATGGTTCTTATCTGTTTAGAGGAAGGGGATGTAATAGAATGGATTCAAGAGTTGTAACAAGGTGGATAAATATATCTAAAGTATAGATTCTGATGATAGATCAGTAGTAGTGTGTAAAGGGCTGAGTCTCGTGTGTTAAGGATGTTCCTCCTTCAGTGTGAATTCCATCTCTATTTATATCCGTCAAAATGATAATTAATCCTCATCAGGAAACCATCGAGTATATTGTTATTTTCCTAAGTCTCCGACTTATTGAGTTTTATCTTATCTCCGTTGTTTCATCAGTTTCATCTCGAATCTGAATTTCCCTTTTGTCTTGGTCATTGGTTGCTTAAGTAATATCTTCGAGGTTGGGTTTCACTGGTCGACACCTAGGACTGATTTTTTACAATTTTCAAGAAGCGTTAGTGGTTTAGCGGTAAAATTCGACGTTGCCATCGTCGAGCCCCCGGTTCGACTCCGGGCTGACGCATCTTTTTTTGTCTGCGCACTAATGTGTAAAATTTTCAACGTGAATACCGTAGTGATTTGTCAAACAATAACCTATAAAAGTTGAGCATGGGTAAACAAAAAAGGTTTGGAATTTGCTGAAAATCAGAATCGTTTGGACTGTTTTTTACTTGATATAGTTAGATTATTTCGTTTATATAAAACCTGCATTCAACTATAAATATTTGGAAATAGGTTTGAATATTCTGGTTATGCATTATTTTGTTTCTTCCTGTTCATGATCCTGATCATTATCAGTACTAGTTGTATCCGTTTTTTCTTCATCATTTTCACCATCATCATCGTTATTGCTATCATTGACTTGATCTTTTTTTAAAGTCACACCTTTTGGGGTATTTGGTTCTGAGTCTTGGGAAACAGTACGATAGGTCCTCCGTGGCTGAGTGGATGCTGTTGCTGTCGCAGGAATGGGGCTCACGTTTTGAGATAGCGACCTCACATTTCTCCAGCCTGAATAGCCAAGCATTGAGTCTTCTGAATCTGATCCGACTGGATTGAACGAATTTGTAGTGTTTCTATCAGTGGTTTTATTTTCATTGTCATTGCCGTTATCGTCACGAGCAGTGGCTATACTAGGTGTGTTTGATCCAGATTTTGGGTCCTTGAGGTATGATTCGTTTCCAGAGGATGACACTTGACTTAGGGTTTTCGAATCGTTATCTTTTGAATTATCTTCTTCTTTTTCTTTGTTGTTCTTTTTGATATATAGCTGGTCGCTCTGACTTGATGATGTGTGTGCTTCATCAAAACGGTCGTCTTTATTTTCAACACTGTGGTCATTATGGTCGGTATTTTTTTCGTCGGCTTCGTCATTTGAGTAATCTATCAAACTGTTGTCTATACTGCTCAAACTAGCTTTTCTTTTAAAATCCATGCTCAAAGTTCGTCGCCTGTTTCCGGTTGCATCTCCTTCATCGTCTTCGTCACTTGGTTCCAATCCAGCTGGACCATGTCTGGGCAATATCGATGTGGGAGGTAATAAGCTAAATATTCCTTTTCCACTCGACTGTTTCACATGGCTGGATTTTATCACGGATGAGATTGAGCCCGAAAGACTAGAGGAAGACATTCCATTAGCGAAACCCAAAATTTTCGACACGTCTGGTGATTTGGGCTGGTTTAGATTCAAGGCATGAAGTGTCGCATCAAAAGCACTACCATAACTGGAATCTCCGGAGCTAGAGTTGGGATGATGAGTGGTAGCTTGGTGTGGGTTGTTGTTTGATCCGGAAGACATTCCAGTAACATTCGTATCGTCTAATCCCGTGGTACTAGCACTGTACCATGGGGAATTATAGGTGGGTATGTTGGGTGGTTGATTTGAACTTGCAAAAGTAAAAGTTGACGGAGAGGCTGGTGATAACGATGAATAATCATTGGTATTTGAATTTGAGAAACTAGAACTTGATATAGTGTCGTTTTTGCTGGTAACATCAAGTTTTTTATTGGCATTTGATTCAGGTTCGGCTTCTTCTGGTTGTGTCTCTTGTTTGACTTCATGTTCTTTTTTACCTTTATCTTTAAATGGTGTGAAAGATGCAACATTTTGAAATGCAGATGAAATTTTTCTAGTGACATCAAAATCTTTTTTAGGTTTTGGATGAGTGGTTTGTTGGGGACTGGAATTATTACTGGTATTGCCAAATTGAGAAACAGTAGAAAAAAAGCCTTGTTTTGGCGAAGGGTACAAATCCACTTCTTGCTCATCATCTTCATCTTCAGAAAGAGCAAAAGGGTCTATACAATTGGAGATCAAATCATCTAATCCTCCACCAGACCAACCTTTTCTCGCGATGCCTTCATAAATTTCGACTTCGGCCCGAACAACTGCAGCGGCATACGATAAGATATTAAAAGATGTAGATTGAGCAAGATCAAACTGTTGGACAAAGTGGTTGTATTTTAATCGATCGATATCATCGATTTGAGAAGTGAGTTCTAAAAGCGATGAGCGATAAACAGCCAAATTCCTGACACGTTTTTTGGAAAGCTTTATATTATCGGCCTCGTGAACACGCAAGGCTTTAGTTTTCGCTTTCAAAGCGGCACGAAATTCTTCTTCGTTTTTAGCGGTCGCTTTGCGAAGTTGGTGTACTTGTTTACGTACTGGCTGCTCAAAGCTTCGTTGTATTGTGTTGGCCAAAATCTGCTGGTGATTTGAAACCAAATAATGAAGACCACCAGCATTGAGTAAGGCCTCGGCAGAAGATCCAGCACCTTTGCAGCGTGCAGAGTCTTCTAAAGCTCCGCCAAAGTCGGCTGCAGCTTCGGAAACTTGTAGCAAAGCTTGTCGGTATTTTTGAGCAGCACTAAGAAGATTATTATATGAATTTACAGTCTCATTCACTTCTCTTGTGGTAATAAGGGCAGGTAGATCGGGATGCTTCGCTGCTACACCCGAGGTAATATTAGAGGTTCCGATTGTGGATGTGACAGTTCCCATTGTATCGACGGAAGACTGTGAAGGACGACGGTGAAATCCAAGTAAAGAAGGACTAGCAACTGTAGTCGGGGTAGTATTATAATAAGACTGTATGCTTGGGTATGAAGTGTATGACATGGATCCTGAAAATGGAGCAGTAGATGCCCGAGTAATAGGGGTAGTACCTGAATTGCTGTAAGGCGGAATGGTATTATGCGACAAACCCTCTAAAGAAGCTTGAGAGTTTTTTAGGACGTTAGATGACGATGGATTAAAAGGCACCTGGTAGTCCAAATCCGGCGACGCCTGTGGTGATGATTTATATGGCGAATTTGACATTTTAGACTCTACGGAAGGTGAAAAACCATGAAATTAACCGGCGTTGTAAAAAAAAAAAATGAATAAAAAAATGCAGCTCGAGAAAGGAAAAAAACCAAAAGGTTGCAGTGTAGACTCGGGATTTGTGTGACGTTGTTACAGAAGCTACTTGAATTGCATATTCATAATTAGATGACGTAATCACAATCAAAAACTTGTCATAATGAGTAATAATTACTAAGGAATTACGTGTAAACTACATCAACACACCGTCGAAAATTATACCCAAACTCATTACCACCATGATTACCAATCATTACATCATCAAAACTTAACTAGTCATGATTATTAACATACATACAATTAGGACGAGCCGTGTGGAGTCATTAAAAAATCGCTGCTCCTTTAAATTTTTACTTCTTTTCCACCTGCACCACACCCAAAAAGCCCTCTTCTGGATACTTTTCCCAATCCATCTTTTAACCAACCCGATATATATTGACATATTGTATATTGATATATATTTCGATCTTTTTTTTAATTCACTTAGATTATTTTCAGTAAAAAACCAATTATCAACGTCGGAAATACAGCAATGGTCAGCAACGTCCTTGTTGTCCTTTAGATTAACCGAACGAGTTTCCGAATCATAGCGAAGCTTCCCCCAGCAGCATTCAAATCAGCAGCTTAGGAAGCTCCAACAAGTACCGATTATATATTTATCACGTCCATCACCTCAATTATTCGATCACACTGGTCAATCTACACCCTGTTATCTTTATATTCAACATATACCCCTCCGTCTTTATCTGCAAGTCTTTTTAAATCATTTCTTCCGTTTTCCCGGTATCAACATTTTGCCCTTCAAGACTCTATTGTTCATTAGAAAGAACTCGAGCCTGTTGCCACTGTTTGTTGCCGTGACTCACAGTTTATTTTTTCAACTGAGTGACTCACTTTCTGTACACGTGACTATTGTCATCAACAATCACTTTTAGTAATAACGTTCCAAGCTTTGGAATTTTGCCCATATTTAACGCAAATCATTCTCAAATATCTTATTTATTGTTTTTGTTTTTAATGTTTCAAAATGTCGTTATCTTCTTCCGATATTGATTCTTCTTCTCCTTCTTGCTTTTCTTCTAGCTCGTCTATTTCGTCTTTATCATCCTCTCCTGTCTCAACCCCCAAAAATATCCCCTCTGATACCACTAATAAATCAACTGCTAGCACCCATAATATCGATAACCCTACTACCCTTCAAAACCTTTCTGAATGTAAATCATTTTTTGTCGAAGCCTTAGTTGATGCTGCCGCATATCTTGTCGAGGCCATGTGGGCGTTTTCAACTGAAGACGCTTGCTTTGTCCACCAATCTCTCCCTTTGAAAAGATTTATACAAGAAATCTTGCGTCGCTCTCGCACTTCTTATTCAACTCTTCAACTTGCTTTGTACTACTTGGTTTTGATCAAACCTTACGTCTATAAAACTCGCCAAGAAAATAGACGTCTTGGTAATAATACTATTCCCAAAGGTCTGTCTCCGGCTTTGCGATGTGGCAGAAGAACCTTTTTAGCTGCTCTCATGCTTGCTTCTAAGTATTCTCAAGATAGAAACTATTCTGTCGCTGCTTGGTCCAAGATCTCAGGTCTCGGCACCTCTGAACTTCGTACTAATGAAGTCAAATTTCTTGATGCTGTGGAATGGAATCTTTTTGTTGCTTATGATATCTATGAAAGATGGAGTCAGGTTCTTTTTGAATGTGCCTGTGAACCAGTCACTGCTTTCGATCTTCCAGTTTCCACCGAAGCTGATTCTTGTGGACATGTCCACAACTTAGCCCAGGATCAAAAGAGACTTGTTTGGCTTGAAAGATTTACTTTAATTAATACCAACATTACAAATTGCGATTGGCTCAAACAAGAGTCTCTCTTTGTACAATCATTGTCTTTGTTACCATCTTCTTCTTGTCCCACGGCCCAGTCATCTTTAGACCTGAATGCCAATTCTAGCAAGATCCAGAACAGTGGTTCCCGACAGCGATGCAAACAGCTTGTAACTATTCCATCCAACGTTCTTCGCCCAATCACTAGCAATAACAGAATTGACAAGCCTTCATCTTCTTCCAATTTATGTACTTCTAGACGCCAGCTTGGCACACTTCCGCAAATGCCCAACACACACGCTCCTAACCATCCTTCAAAGCTTGATACACGCAAGCTTTCTGTCCATCTCTTATCGGACACTGATTCTGACTCACAGCAAGTCATCATAAATGACAGTTACCTCGTCAAGTCCTTTTAAATGTTACGTCTAATGAGTTTGTAATTGTCACAAAGGTTATATTTAGAAGCATTTAATTGTTTAAGTTCACCTGATCCTTTGATTATATTATGATCAAAGGTTTATCCAAAATGTTTTTAAAACATTTTTGAACAGTTGCTTTCGTGATGGTTTTCTCATGTAACATTTTTATACTTGTGTGGTTTTTTGGTTTATAATCGGGTCCAAATGTTTTTGACGCTTGAGATACGTGTTAGTTTTTAATCAAGATACTGTTTTTGGAATTAATATAATGGTAATTGAAATATTTTTACACAAACAATAATGCAAACTGTAGACAAATACGATACAAATATTTCTGTATATCGTTTTGTTTTATATCCTTTTTTGACGTGTTTTAGTTAAGTATACGGTATTCAATTGATGAATATAAAACTATAATCGAATTATTCACACAAGCATTTTTTAATTGTCCCAAATACAAAATCCTGGCCAAAACTTGCAACCAAGTCGAATGATGGAAATTGTATTTTTCTAAAACGAATTTAGTTATCCAGGATGGTGGGTTTTATGCAAAAAACATCAGAAACGAAATTTTCATTTGTTCATCAGCTGAATTAGCAAATAGTATAACTACTTGTTTTATTTACAGATTATAAAAATGCATAACATCAGCTACTTAGGCCATCCATTTTAACAGTCTTGGTTCAATACACATAATCTTTTCAAATGAGTTTCGAGTAACGTTTGCAATCAGTACGAGTAAAAGTCCTAATCCTAGCTCACACGGAGCAGCAAAAACCTTCTCAACTTAAACCCACTTGATCATCACCAATACATGAATCTTTTATCGTTGAATTTTTTTAATTTATTTCTTAACCCCTTTTGATAGTGATAAAACTCATAATCTTGCAAACCAGTGACGCTATTCAAAAGGTTCGGCGAGTCCATCTCTGACGATACCCGTTCAAGCCATTGTCGTTGTAAATCCAGTAAAGGTCAATCAACCAAGATTTGACAAACTGTTCCTGACTCTCCATATCTGTACTTATAACTGTTCTTTTCAATTCCCATTTTTTGATTCCATGTCCAAAAACAGCAATTATTTGTTTGTATTTGAGTTATTAGGCTAATACTCCGGCCATTATGGTGTTTTAGTATTTTGTGCGTAACTAGATGATTCATCTGATCCATACATTCGGTTCCAAGTGTTGAGTGTCGGTACCATTGACCTTTCTTTTTAAATATGTAATTATAGTTGCACTGTATCGCTGCTTTTGTCTCAAATTCTAAGATAAAGCCAATTCAATTCAATTCATTTACGGGTGATATAAACATATGACATCAACTACTTGGACGATCCATTTAACAGGTAAAGCTTTATTTATTTATGATTTTTTTCATTTTCAAATTATTGATAACATGTAAAGCCAAGTATTTACTTATTTATTAGAGATTAACAAATAGTATAAATTGATTCACACGGCCGAAATTTTACGAATTAGCCATTCCTCGTGGCCCAATGGCAAGGCGTTCGCCTACGATTTGGTCTGCAAGCGAAAGATTCCAGGTTCGACCCCTGGCGGGGAAGCTTAATTTTTATACTGGCGAATAAATATTTTTTTGTTTCCTTCAAAAACATGCTGATGGATTCATAGATTAACAAGATTGCAAGTGGAATTGGTCTTGTTTAGTTAGATACTCGCAAATTTTGAAATGGTATTATTTTCTTTTCATTCCTATAATCAGTATATACTTGTTACATCAAAAAGTCATCCAACTCTTGTCTATACTTTGCAATGTTTCTCTTAATCTTGCTTTCATCAACCCAAGTCAGATAATCCTCCATTTTCCGCGTCACCAAAAATGCCGGATCCGTGATGATTTGCGGCCCGACACGGACGTGTCCTTGTTCCACAAACATGGTGGCATCTCGAATAGTAGGAGCCATTTTAAGACGCCACATCACGACAGGAATGCGGCGACGGCAAAAGTTTGAAACGGTGATTTGGTGTTCCAAGTCAGAGACTTTTGGCTTCTTGCCGACTGGGAAAATGCCCATCGAGTCAAGCTTTTCTATTAGCTTTTGTTCATGGTCAATGCGGACCGGGTCTCGTGGATCCAAAGTCGCGAGTTTTAATGCGACACGGCGGATTTCACCACATAGTTTATGATATTTGCTATAGTCGTTTCTGTTTTGAAGATGGAATCTTTGCATTATTAAAGTCTCTGTGTGATTGTTGTCTTGCTCCCAGTCGTAAAAATCGACCTTTTTCAGAAGCTTCTGCTCATGATGTTTTAACTTTCGGACCATTTTTAATTAAGGTAAGGTATTCTTTAAAAAACACGATATTTGTGTAATGAATAATAAGTTATATAGGTATTTGTGTGCCTCTGGTCAAGAAATGGTATTAATGTAATAAAAGCACGAGAAATAAGAATCTAAATGATAAATTTTTTTTAGGGTTTAAAAATTTCTGTCAGCCGCACACAATAGTTATAGATGTGGTTCGCGAACCTAGAATGACTGATAGCACCAATCAAAACGATTTTCGACCAAGGGAAATTTTGGAATTGGTAAAACAGATACCAAAAACACATTTAAACGGGTTGATTTTATAGCCTTTTGGGGAAATGGACTTTGGATTTAGTGTGTATATATCTCAATTTTCGCTAAAAATCTTCTAGATTGAAACAATGGCTTTTGTGTTGCATTTTCCAAATCTGTTTTCCGTTTCTCTCACCAATATCTAGAGAGTACACCAATTGAATACAAGCTTTATCAAGTCTAGCTTTTTCGTCATCCAAAGTATTCAACACTTGTTCATAATGTTATTCATAAACTTGTCCAGCTACTGTTCCATTACCTAATAAAGTTTCCGTGAGCAAGAAAAATATCAATTCAATTGTATGACTACGGGTAGAATTGAATTCCAAGCGAGACGGAAAGTAGCCCGCCAACATCACCGAGGAGGTGAAGATCAGTTATCCTTGAGATGAGCTGGGTATTAAGGTTACTGAACTTGTTAGCTAGGACATTTTGGAAAAAAGCCAATGCGGAGGCTTGCAAAGTTTTAGTTCGTGTTGACAAACCATAAAGGTTCAACGCTCCATGAGAGGAAACCACGCAAGCTTCACTTAATAATACTGTTGGCATCGCCAAAAACCATATTTCCATTTTCAAGTTTCTTGGTGCTGGTTTCTGTATCTAGTTAGAAAAGGATATTTTGCTTCGTGTTGGGTACTGTGTCTCAGTATAATTGAATATTTCCAAATGTACAAAAGTGCGACTGTCTCTTCCTCATTGAACGGTTATTGAAGGTAATGATAAACAACAAGCTACACTTTTTACTGCCAATATTAGAAAGTATATGAAGCCCAAACCATATAAAGGTAAAGACACTTGGGTTGATTGGGAAACTATCAAGTTTAAAAATGATTAGATCGGCAATTTTGTTTCCTTCCGTCTCTTTACCTAGTTTTGTTAAAACACGCTTTTGTACGTAAGTTTGGGTTGAGTTCATTAATTATGTAATTTTATATCGGTTAAATATAATATGTCATATTTACAAATCTATTTATTATCGGCTTTTCGAGGTCATCTAATAGTTTTCGGATCGATGTCTGGATGTAGCTTCTTCATTTTTCAGAGGAATAAATGGCACGTATTCTTCATCCAACAGTGACAAAATTTGAGAAGAATCTCCAAAAGGCGTAACTGACCACTCAGTTACAACAAATCTACTTGTTTTGGTAGACTTTTCGGCTTTAAATTTAACGATACACTTATCAACTTTGGATCCTTTGGCAACGTACGAGAAGTCCACATTTCCGTTGATGGTAGAGATGCCACCAGAAACCCAGGGAAATAATGAATAAAAGGAAATATTATCGCCGAGAAGATCGCGAGCCCGCTGGGACCGACGCAAGGTATATAAAGTAGAGGTCACGACTGGACTATTTGCGTCCTCGTATTTGACAATACCCAACAAAGTAACCGTCATCAAGGCACCGAAGCAGTAAAAGTAACGACGATGCGACCGTTTTTCGGCAAGCGGATCTGGAAGCTCTTCCGTGTGAACAGTGATACGTCGGGCTCCATTTTTGTCGTAAAAATAATCATGATTTGATGGGTTATCGATGGGATTGGCATACTCGGTCGAGTTTACTTGTTCATGGAGGTTTTTGGTGCTTTCATTTGAATAATGGGCGAGTGTTTGGCGATTGAAAATAGGTCGAACCAATGGGAAAGCAATTGGACGGATACATGTACTTGCCAATGACGGCAATGTAGACTTGATACAAGAACGGAAAAGACTCATGTCGTTTCTCAATGATTATTCCGGTGAAAGCAAAATGGGTTAAGAGGAAGAAGAAAAAAAAATCAGACCAACAATCTAAATCACTGATTCAAGTCATGTGATATTCCATTCTATGTCTTGAATTTTTTTTACAAAAGTCGAATTGTTACTTTGAAATTTCACAGATGAATCTTGGTCAGTTGTTGGAAACGTATTTTTGAAAACTTTTGAAAAGAATCTCCTGGTTTACTTCAAATATCTTATTACAACTTTTTTCAAGTCTTTTGGTGTTCGTATGTGGTTTTTGTCAAATTGACATTGTTTTGTAGCCCAAACACCGACTTTTTTGCATTCCCCGGAAAATCTTGACTCTTTCAAGTCATCACTCTCCAGCATTGGGATTTAAGTTGATTGGGTTAAAAGTTGTGGTTAAAGAATCAATTCTACTCGTCAGCTCAAGTTCCCGTTACTACAGATGAAAATTCAGTTCTGTATTTGATATTGACGATTATCAAGCTAAACCAAAGTCTATTAATACTGTTCAACCTCCAATCACCAGTATATAATTTTGAATTTTGTTAAAATTTTTGAAAATAGATGTGGAATAGAACTTAGCAAAACATCAATCATTTTGCAATTGTCTGTTTTACAGACTGTGCCTTTTTTTGATACCAAAAACGCGTGTTTTCGGATGGTTGCTGATGATACTAATAGTCGTTATGAATCTTGGTATTTCTAATGCTTCTAATATTCATTGAAGAAGAATATCAAAAGATTTTCAAGTGTACAGACAATTCAAATCAAACCAAAATGATCAATATAAAGAGAATAACATAGTGGATATTAACCGAATACTGCAAACAGTGTTTTCAGCAAAATATTTGAGTATCGAAAAGCTAAACAATGCTTCAAAACCCTGTCAAGTTGTTGGCAATTAAAAAAATGCTTCATTCATTTGGAGGTTAAGCATGAAATGCATCCAGTGTTTGAACATTTAGGTAATGGTGTTGTATACCATATCATAGACGCCAAAAAGCAACTTGTGAGTAAGTCCATGCCACCAAATAGCATCTGTATTATGAAAGAAGCGAATGGGTAAACACAATATGAGGAAACTGGATAGTAAGTATAAAATCTATTGCAAATGATTAAACATGTTCTCATTACGTTTTATGATGTAGTCACCTTCAAGCTGAAATAAAACATGAATTCATTTTTCATATCTTTGGTGATTTTATCAAGACTAGTCCAATTGGAAAAAGATGGATATCGATATCTTTTACATCCTACCTGAATCATTCGTTTGGGTTTCCAAATTGCAACTTGATATTAGTTTACAGTCATTATTGTTTAACTATGTAACGAATCAAAAACCGATTATGTCTATCCTTTTTATGAAATAATTGGTTCATATTCGATATCAAACAACGGTTTAATCTTTTTCAATAGCAAGTACATTGTCAAAAAAAAACCTTAATCAGGAATATGCAAGTACTTGAAGCATTTTGACCAAAGCAACTATACGAAATAAAGGTACTTAAGCTAAACAGATGAGTGGCTATTGCTTAAACAATGTCCAAAACCATTTTTTTGAATACCTGACCAGATTTCGAATTGAGAATATCCTAGCTGCTATAGATGTATCAAATATTTGGAAACAAAACGTCAATATTTCATACTTTAATAAATGATTTTACAATGATAAAATAAAGTCTACTCTCTAGGCCTTTTTGCAAATGTATCTGAATGTCTTAAAATATTTGAAAAGAATTTCATGAATAATGAAAAATACAGTCTATTTATGGTAAATAAAATCGTCAAAAAATGAATGTACAGAATTTCCATTTCAATAAAACTACTTTTTCTGAAATGTACATTGTCACAATTTTGATGACTTGTATTAAAGGTTTTATTCTGTTGATCCAAGAAGGTCATTTCCTAAAAACCGACTTTTCACCTGATGGAGACCAGGTTTTTTCAATTGAAAGTATGTCTGGTACAAGCACCAAGATCAAAACACTCAAGTGATATAATCTGCTCTATATGAAATAATTTAAATGGTTTGAATATTTGTTTAAAGTATTAAAACATCAAAATTCATTCACTGATATAATATTTTTTTAAACTCAACAGTAACTACACTACTAATCAATTACTAGCCATCAAAAATTTTTCACATGTGTATAAAGATATTAAAGAATCACTAGCAAACTAGTGGTTCATAATCTCATACAAAAAGATTTAACTCTTAGCCGCAATTACTGTGAATCATTTTATTTCAAAATTTATGGCGAAAATTTAGTTAGTCAAAGTGTTGATACTTGTAATCCTTCTTTGAGGCACAGAAAACCAAACACACGTGACTAGTTTACAACTATTTAAACCTCATTGAGACCAAAACGTTTAGTTTTACCACACGCTTGAACAGACTCAATTAAAGGACTGGATAATCAAAAATGAATGCATTTCAAGTGATTGAAAAGAACAATTCGGTTCCGACAAAATACAATGTTATAGTTTTCGTCAGGTCTATATCATCAACTGACTCAACTCCGTCCTCAGTTTTAAACCATCGGTTCGTCAACAAGCTTAAACAAATCGCAATTGAAGAAGACCAGCAAAACAACACTGAATCTATCACTCGTATTTTGTTATGCTTACTTATTTCGATTGTTCCCGATACGAAGGACTTTGAACCCCGAAATTCGATTCGTGAATTGGCACTTTTAAGTCAATTGTAAATCTTTGTTAAAATGCTAATCATGGTGTGGTTCATAGTATTGAAGGCTAACGTCTTTTATTTTTACTTTAGAGCTTATCAAGCGAACCCGGTAGGACTTTCATATGTTGTAATGTCAAGTCCTTCAATATCTCAAATGAAGGCATCATTGGTTAATCATTTTCCTCCATTTGAGCCACCTTTTCCTGAAAGCGTAAGAACTAGAATAAAAACAATTATGATAATCATTTGATTCATATTAACTAGATGATGATTTTGTTTTCATCGCTACATGTTGATAGTCTTTGATCAATTTAAAATCTTTAGTTCGTTTGCTTCCAATTCCCTCTGGAACTAACAATACCAGTTCCTCATTAGCTTCCCAAAGTTTGATAGACGAGTACATAAACTCGTCCCCTTCACTTTTTCAGATTGCCAAGAAAATTAAAGAAATGAATACCAAAGCTGAGGCACAAAAAAACAAGCCTGATATTCCTACCGAGTTCCAGTCATTTGGCCGGTCTGTACAAACCAATAGTCAACCTAGACATCAACTAGCAGATTCTCAACATGCTGTAGCCGTTGACCGGCTTAAATCACAATTAGCACAAAAGTTAACCAATCGATTAGGGGCGCATTTCATGCCCAACCATGCAGTTTTTAATGTGGAAAAAAGTGTAGGCTCATTTGGTACTAATGAGACTATTCCAAATCAAATGGTGTCGTCGACGAATCAGGAACAAATACCAACAAATCGCGATAATCTCAAAACTGGCAGAAATGAGATTAAAGCTAATCAAACTCACACATCCCAAGTGCAAAGTCAAAGTAAATTTAATAATAGAGGCTCAAGCATCTCCAAACCATCAAACAGGGGATACAGAGGATCTTTTAGGGGAAGATACCGCGGAAAAGATCGAGGCAATAGTCGAGGTCGCTGGTATAAAAAATGATATTTAATGTTACTTTATCGTTTCATTAATTGGTTTACAAATATGTAAGTACGAAATCTTGATACCAAAATAATAAAGTGGAAAAGAACCAAATAATAATACAAAAAGTATCTGAAAAAAACAAAAACAAAAAACAAAACAACGATAATAATACAAGTCTAAAGAATGTTTATAAAAAAACCTAAGTAAAGCGGAAAAATCTAGTTGGAAGAGATACCTCCAGTATTGGAAAAAAAAAGAAAAAGAAAAATAATATACATGAAAGCCATTTCATTTCGTTATCGCATTTCCATTGTTGGTCTTAGTTTGTCAAATTGTGATTTCGTATCAGGAACCAATTCGGAAGGAGGTCTTAAGCGAGAAGCAATACCAATCATAGCACGTGCAGGAGTGCTTGGTCTATTGTCGCTGGTTGCGTTTAACGACGGCGACGACGACGGGGAAGAAGAAGAAGATGACGACGGATTTAAAGAGTTTGAGTAGTCAAGGTTGTACTTCTTGGGTCGTTGGAATTCCAAGTTTGTCATATAGGAAACGCTTTGTCGAAGCTGAGAAGGTGTTGGAAGAGCTATATTGGATGCGGCTTTATCGTTTTCAGGGTACATTAGATTGTTGTCTAGAGGATTGTACACTGGAATGACGGATGCTGCTGCCGGCCCATTCGTCGACGAATTGCCAGGTGTATGAGATTCAGGATGTAAAGACGACTTATCTGTTCCAAAGGCTCTACGTGCCTTGCTGTATTCGATTACTGAAACGTTATCTGAAACGTTGTGGGCGCCAGGTAAATCGGTAAGTTCGAATTTGTTGACGTAGTTATGGACGACATGGCCTGTGGATCGATTTGATGCTTCAGAATTGAGAGCTCTTGGAGCAGTGTTGGAGGGCAAGGATAAATTGGTATTGATGGAAGGTAGGCTCGGTTTTGAAAAAGATGGAGCAAATGGTTGCTCAGGATGTGATGGTTGCTCCTGTTTATGCTTTGGAGACGAAGCGGCTGGAGGATTTAATGAGTTCTCAGGAGTTGCATGGGCTACATGTTGATGTCCATAATGAGCATCTAATTCTTCTTGGGGAGCATGGTGAGTGTTTTGGTTGTTTTCCAAACTATGCCCGGGAATGTTGCCGAAATCTTCTTGGGGTTTATGTTCAGGAGAGTGCATTTCAGAAGGAAAGTATTCTTTATATACCGATTTTACGCGGTCAAAATTTTTAGTGTCGGAACGCGTTGAATTTTCTTCATTTTCGCCGGATTCTTGTTTTTCATTGGCGTCTTTCTGATTAGATTGAACATCTTTTCGAGGAACTGAAGGGTTAGGTATTGGGACAGCCTCTGAATTATTATTTTTTTGAATAGCATTGGGTGCATAGTTATTAGAATGATTAGCCACAGGTGATGATGGAGGCGATTCAAAGTCATCTGTCTCACCGTGAACGTTTGCGGACTCGGGAGCAGGAAATACGGGAGCAGTTGCGGTTGTAGGAGTATGGGAGGAAACTACAGATAAGGTGGAAGAGCCTTCGTAAGAAGCTCTGCGATGGAAAGGAGGGTCAGGTGAGTTTTGATGATCAAATTCGCGTTGTTCGGTGACCTGATCAAGGCCGTTTTTATTAGCATTGAATGTGCTTGAATATGAAGTATCTTTAGTGGAATTCACAGACAAGGTACTTGCAGAAGCAGCATTTAATTCCTGGGTACTGGAGACATATTTTGCTGAATTCACGTTGCCGTAAGGATTGTTGGAATGAAGACTTTGGTTTGGACGACGAACAGCCGGCGAAGTAGATTGATAAATTTCTCCGGATGGAGGATAGCGAGCTTGATCAAAAGGATCGCAGTTATTTAGAGATACTTGAGATGAACTGAGTTCAGGGATTTGGTATGGTGAGCCTGGAGTAGTAAAAGGGTTGTCGCCGATGGCTGTAAGTGCGAGTTTAGAAGCAGTTGGAAGAGGAGGATGAGGTCCATTAATGGTATCAAAATGATCTTTTTCATATGGAGTTTTTGGGCCGTTTGGATCATTATTGTTCTTATAAAAGGCCAAGTCAGGTTTAAGTGATATCTGAGAAAGAGCATCGTCGTTCTCAGTATCAATCTTGGAAGCTTCTTCGTCTTCTTTTTTGACCAAACGTCGATGACGAATAGCCAATAGCGTAAACATGATGAAAGCAATAACGCAGGGAATGGCTACACCAAGGCCTATTGCTAAACCGCTATTTGATTTTGCGGGAAGTTCACATTGAGGGCTGTTATTTCCAGATGTGCATGAAGATGAGCCGCTGTTGCTGGACGATTGGCGGACAAAAAGGTTGATGGGACCCGACTGAAGATGGTGAAAGAACGGGAGCATAATATTCAATCGGGTTGACGAGAATTCTGGTATTGAAAAAATAAAATAAAAAACAAGCCAAAAAAAAAAAAAAAAAAAAAAAAAAAAAAAAAGGTTTGGCTGTACGAGTATTTTAATTTAGGTTAATTTTTTTATTTTTAGAAGGTTGAATATTTTCAAGAAAGGGGCCGAAGTCAAAATGATTAAAGCAAAACTTCAAGACAATAATATTTGTTTGAAAGGCGACAATCAAAAACATCGCTGCAGCTACTAAATTAGGAAATGATCTTCCAAAATGGTAATCTGGGGTTCGAATCTGTGACTCGACAATCAGTTTCCAATGTGAAAAATTTGTCGATTTTTAATGAAAAATCCTTGAATTTAGAATTTAAAGTGATTTATTAATTATAAACATTAATTATATTTATTTATATATGAATTTTGGTTTCAATATAATATAAAAGTTCTAATAACTCAGTTATTCAAATAGAGTCGATGCTTTACACGTGTTACATGTATATCTCCACATGTTTGCGAATCATTGTGGTTGAGTTCATTCTTTGGAAATCAACGGTTGATCAGGAATAAACAAATCTACTTTGATACAACCATATTCATGAGCTGGACGGACATCCGGAGCCGATGACCAGTAAATGTGATAAACTCCAGATTTGTCATTGGGACATGACCACGCATTGTTGGAGTTTCCTAGTGTCAGGAATTGGCCTTTGGGCTTGTCATTGTTTTTATTACCAACATCGAAATCCCAGGGTCCTACTGGATTTCCATTAACTAGATTTAATCCCCTGGCAGCAATGTCTTTGTTTGAACCAGAAGATCCCTTCGTTCCTGGAAGTGGCACGATGGCTGAATATCCCAGTTTTAGTGCTCCATCTGGAAACACAGCCACAGATGCATTCAGCTGATTCCGTTCACTGACGGAAATTAAGGTATTAGCTTCAGAAAGAAAACCAACAAATATTTTATCATCTCCATCGCCATTAACCACGAGTTCGTTTTGTAAAGTCAACAAAAGAGGCCGCATATGAAGATACGGCACTCCTTCATGATGTGTCATAACATTGAAAATCCTGTCTCCAGCACTGATTTCAGGGGTTTTGACTTGAGATGGAATCTCAGCATTAGTGGGCATTGAAGCAGGCTGGTTATTTGCAAGGGGTTTAGGATTAGCTGACTGGACTGCAGGAGCCGGTGTCGGACCTGATGATTGGTGCCTGTAAACAGTTACGATTTTGACGGCTCGATGCGGAGTTGGTTTACTAGTCGCAACGCTAACATGTGTTTCGGTTTCAGATTCCAAGTTCAAAACGATTTCAGAAAATCCAACTTCACGAGCTTTGAGATCAGAATTGTCCATGTTGGCTAGTGGAAAACCTTCGCGGAACGAATCAAAAAATGCAGATGCTTCGGCTTTGGCCTGGTTCAACAATTCAGGATCAATTGACTTGGTAGCTGGCTGAGAAGATTTAACTTTTCCAGCAACCTCTTGGACTTGATCCAATACTGGAGCTGCGTTTACTGAAAGCGCAATAGTGAGTAAATAGAAAAGAGCGTACATTGATATCACAATAATTGAAATAAATAAGCAGATATAATAAGAAAATTCATTTGATCAATGGTGTAGATGATTAAAAAACTTTTTTAAAACGGAGTTGACTCAATATAAATACTTGACACCTTGGGTTCAAAGAGAGCTACAATTGGTCTTAATGCCATAAAAACCATTCGCCATAAGGCTTCAAAGCAGAAAAAAAAGCAATTCTATAATTAATCTCGATAATCACCGAATCTCGACGATTCTCGATGGCATTGAACTATTAATCAAAAACAATTCATGCGTGCCATCAGTTCTGAGGCGCAACCGTTTGCTTCAAAAATCACAGTGATTTCGCATTTTTAATGTGCCTGAACATGTATTTTTCTTCATTTATTAGTTTAATGCCTTTTGATCAATGCGAAACATGTTTCTATCGACTGGAACAGTCGTTTTACATTTGTAAAGAATAAAAAGCGTCACCAAAGCAACAACCTAAACAGTTGCTGTTTTAGCAACCGTCACGTGCGTTTACAATTGTTAAAAATCAAATCGAACCTATTAAAAGCAGCCAAAGTCGATTCTTCCAAAAACAGAAACGTTCATTTGAAACCTGGTTTTGTCAATTTTCTAATCATTAATATTGATTTCTTTTTCTTCTTCTTTCTTTTTCCTACCTTTATGTCGAAACTCAAATCCTCTAAATAATCATCAAGATTTTCAATTCTATTGACCGATTGCATGAATATTTACTAGTCCATTTGTTTAAATTTGTTTCCGTTTCCTATTCTGTATCTAAAAATACTACAGTTTTAAAAATGGCTCAAGCAGTGCGTCCAAAAGTTCAAACAGAAAAAACACAAATACGACAAACAAGTTTTGTGACAGAAAAAGTCACCCAGCGACGTCTAGAAGGAAAAGTATCTCAAAATGTAAAATTTCATCCCGTCACTGAATCTGAATCTATTGCTCTTGTCAAAAATGTTGTGTCTGCCGTTGTGGGCAGTTTGGCTTATTTGCGTGGATTGTTTGACCTTGATAACTTTGTGGACGACTCATTTGATCCACCAGATGACAGCTCGAAAAAGAAAACAAAAGGAAAAAAACTGTCGATAAAGAGATTAAAAACCAATTTATCACCTGAAGCAGATATTTTGAGCTCTTGGATAGTATGCAATTCATTATTTTCATATTGTACATGCTGGTTATTAACAAATATTTTTTACAGGATACTGGAATCGACGATGCATTAAACAAACGCTATCTACAAAATATAATATTTTCTATTTTTGCTGATCCTGAGAATCCTACCGAAAACTTTGAAATGTACATTTTTTCTTTTTCTTATTCGAAAAACAAAGTGGTAATGGGTTTTGGATCTAATTGTCCAGATTATATGGATTCAACTTCCGAGTCTTCAAACTATCAAGGTAAATTCTGAAAATCTACTCAGTCTGTTGAAAAATACCATTGTCATACTGACTTGCAAACTATAGATGCGGCCTCTAATTTGTTTTCTCTTATCCATAAATTTCTTTTAACAACTCAGCGATTTGGTAAACTTGGTGGTACGTTTTGAGTTTTTTATCCAATACACAATATCAGTTCAATTGAAATCTAACATACTGTGATATGAAGCAACCCGTTATGTATCAATGAGATTACTATACACTCCAGAAACACCAGATCATTACCAACCGCCTAATTTCCAAGATTGTACCGGCTCCCCAGTGGCCTCAAGTATCCTTTCCAGTACAGATGACGACGTAGATATTCAATCAATAACACAAAATGCTGCTTTAGGAAGTTTGAAGTAAGTGTTTTATTTTCCCCACGAAAGATTAACGTTATTCTTTAAAGGGTTTTATTTTTTTATTCTCAAATAATATCGTTGGTACATTGTATTTTTCCGGCAAATGTATTGACAGTTGGGTAATTACAGATCTAACCACTATTTTTAGGGTTTCGCTTAAAATTGCTTCGAAAGGTACCAAGATAGATGATTCGAAAAGAAGGTATTCTGGTAGGAAACAATCCACCACTAATAACAAAAGTGATAAGGGCACCTTGGGAGGCACGTTCATCAACCATTTGAATGTCGACAACTTGACTGGTACAAATAAAAACTTTTCAACTGATTCACCAGCCAATGAAAACCCAACGGCTTACGATAAAAATATTTTCAATGTCAAGTCTATAGCCAATGCACAAAGGCCATATTCTGACCTCAACAAATCAAAGAGCTTGCAAAATACCATCCCAGCTCCATCTTTGGTAGATAAAACTAAAAAGGGAATTAAGAAAACCACAAGGGAACACATGATATTTAAGTTACCAAACGTGAATGATAAGCATGCAGAAAGAGAGCCGACAGTTCGATATTCTTCTCAATCAGAGAATTTGGAATTAAACTCAGGAAAATCAAATGAAAATAATTTAGATTTCAATACCGGTTATACCCAAACAGAAAGTCAAATGCATTTAAACAGTGAACTTTTGAATTTAGTACGTTTTTATACATTTTGGAAACAATTGCATTTTTTCCTCAAGTATATTTATGCGAGGTAAAGGCTAACTGTAAATATAGATTGAACATGAAAACAGCGACGATGAAATCCCGCCTACACAAGTATCAGATCCGATCCACGAACCAATCAAGGATTTTGAACAAATTGAAGAATACGAAAACTTTCAAGAGAATGAAGCTTCCGAGTTGAAATCAAATTCAAACAATACAAAACCCAATGCAAAAAGAAAACCTGGAAAGGCTTCAGAAAAGAGAAAAGCGCCTGCTAAAAAGAAGAGAAAATATTGAAAGTGGCTGGAAGTGACTGGTGGAAAGAATGTTGAATGAATGAGTTGCATGACGGGCTGATTGCTGGAGTATGGTAGATTAATATCTACTGTGAAGTGCAATATTTTCATTAATGTATGGTGAGCTGGGTATTTGACTACAAAGCAAGATGAACTGGAAAGAAAAGCACTGGCCTAACCTTTTTTTTAAATGTTTATATATTTTGAATATAGTTGACAAAAGTAACCAAAATTTGATTGGTTTCATTTCGTAATGTTACTACAATTTAGCTCCAATCTTGTTCATATCAAAGTATTGGAAGCTGTTCAGAGTGTACATACCAACTCAAAATCCCAGTGACTCCAAATCATAGTGACAAAAAATTTTCAATTTTGTACATTTCAGTTTCTGTGAGAATAATTGCAAACTGCCAATCTTGAAAATCTGGACTTGAAATATAGTTGATCACAGTATCTATGCAAGCTTCAACTTGTTTTTGAATTTTTTTCTTTTCCAAATGAAAACTTTACAATTCTGTTTTTCAATCCATTTAGACAAACCAGTTATATTTGGTGTTGTTGGCACCGTCAACTACCTACACAACCAGGCAAACGCCCGTACAAAATCAATTAGTTTTAAAGTCATGCACGTTTGACCAAGCCGCCTCGACTTATGTTGAATGTCTTTGGACCCATTTATGATGCAAAAATGTATGTTTGAAACAAGTTCAAGTCGTTGAGATTCTAAACGAAATTGGTACTTCATTCCCACACAAATTTGCGTCTGTTAAAGTTTTTGTAATGTTTGTAAAACTGTTGGTTTTCATTTATATACTACATCCATGTTACAACGTACCGTCATGGCTACAGCAATGTGAAAATAAACTTGAATAAACTGTTTGGCGACTAGTTAAGATCATTCTCTTTTCAATTTATATGGTTTTCATGACCCTATTCAGTTCAAATAGCCTTGCCAGTTCCAAAATTAGTTTTGGATCATCGTTGGGTTTGTTTTACATTTAAATGTATTTTTCAATGACCATGTGTATATTCAGGAATAATTTAAGCCATTAATCTGAAAATTTCAAAGAGAGAATTTTGTTTGATAAGCAGTCAAATCTACTGAAAACCAAGCTGATTATAGCATTGATCAAAGTTATACTGTACCTTGGGTTGTACAATGATGACGAAATACTATTTGTAAAATTAAACTAGTTCTCAAATATCTAAATATTTGACAAATTCATATCAAGTCATATACTTTGGGTTAAAAACTGCAATTGTCATCTTTAGGACGTTTTAATCCGAACTTCAATGTGTTTATACCCTATCCATCATTGCAGTATCAATTAATAGATTAATAAGAACAAAAGCAAGTAGATTACTGACATTTTTAAAGCAGTTCAAGTCCAACTGAATTCGAATTGAGAAAAAAAATAAATTCAGTCTTGAATTCAACACTGCAATTGTAAATGGATTGGTTTTAGTATCACTAATGAGATTTTGGAACTATCACCACTTATTCGGTTTAAAAATTCATATTCTAAACTTTTGATATATGATTATTTGGTTTATTCATCTCAAATGTGTCGCACAAAACGTTGATCTGGGAGTGACAATGTCAAAAAATCCAACGTCGCCAACTACAAGATTGTTTTCTTTCAATTCATCGGTCTCGGATTGAGTGTAATATTGGTATACTTGTTTCAAAATTAATGAAATACCGTTCACAATATAACGCAAATTATTTCACTTTTAATTTTTGTCCATGAATAATATGATTTTCAGTCAATTGCCAAAGGTTTCGTTTGTGTAAATTTACTAATCAGTCAAAAGATGGTATTCTACCAATACTGTTTACTACCAAAGCATATTATAGATCTAAAAGATATGCTAAATCTCAAAATGAATCAATATTTTGGATTGCAAATGGCTTTTACTATAATCTTGAGCTCAACTGTGTTTACTCAATTGTATATATTTTTGAGCTTTAGAAATGTAGATCTCCACATAAAAAATCAGCCGCATATCACGTGATTTGACGATAAAAATCTAAACCTTGAAAAGTAAACAATCCTTCAATCACACCTATCTTACACGCCAAAACAGTTTATACAAACCACCGAAATGAGCCAGAAAGAGGTATTAAGCAATTGTTTTGTAACGATATATTTGTTGGAGGCACATTTAAAATGTTTGGTCCAGCTAACAACCAAACTTTGAGTATCTAGACGACATTAGTACTTGTTGATTTGAATCATTCCATGGGAAACCTCTACAATGGTCGCAAAATCAGCGATTTAGATTGGGCAATGGAGTATCCATATAATAAAATCGCAGAGAAAATCATGAGTAACAGAAAAACGGAATATATTAGTGTGGCTGTCTGCAATACAAAAGGTATGTTTTTTTTAAATCAAGTTTGCAAATTGTATTTATATGTCAATACATTTCATGATCTTAACCGCGAGATGTATAGATCAATCAATTGAACAGTTGAATGAATTCAAACAATTCTTTTTGTCCGATCTCCATGCACTGAAAAGTAATGTGAAAACAAGACTGGCTTTCCACAACTCTTCCAATAACCTTCTTGAAGCAATATCACAATGTGTCAGCTGGATGGATGCTTACTGCCAACATCGTAAATACATTAAAACCATATTAGTTGCAACAAACAATCGCGGCCTTTTCCTCGATTCCCAGTCCGAAAGTGCCCAAAATGACATTGATCACATCAGACTCCAAGTCGAAAAACAAGGTATAAGGCTGTCTATAATTGGTGTCGATTACAATGATTCAGAGTCAGATGTTAAACACTCACCAGTGGACGGTGAGAAGTTGAAAGATTTCGAAACTAGAGAAATTAACGAAAGAATTTTGCAAAATCTTGTCGACAATCTGCCTTCATCTGCTCTTGTTTCAGCTGATTACGCAAACAAAATGGCGCATAGCATTGAATCCAAAAAGGTTTCATCGACCCGAAAGTTTTGGGGACGACTAACACTAGGCAATGTTGGAGTTTATGAAGATGTTTTGGATTTAGAAATTGAGGCATACCACTGTGCAGTACACACAGGAGCTCCCACTGCTTCTAGTGTGTGTGTGAATGATACCGAAAAAAAAGCCATCGAAAAGGAAGTGCAGGTAGAGGAAGAAATTTGGGAAAAAACAGGACAAATAAATGCAACAGTTCCCAAACTATTGGAAAATTCTCAGATTGACGAAAAGCAACTTCCAAGTCAAAAATATTTGTGTTCAGTTGAACGTTCCTTTGACCAGTTTATAAAAGACGAAGAGTCAGGAAAAGAAACATTGGTATCTTTTGAAAGTTCAGCAACAGATGAAGAGCCACTAGTGTTGAAACCAGAGCAAACGTCTTTTTCGCTTCCAGACTCAAATGGGCTCAAAAGCCAAATAACAACCATTACAACATTCACCCAACAGAGGAGTATTGGTTATAAGTTGGGAAAAGAAGTAAGAACAATTCCCCAACCGGATGCTGAAGTTTTGCTGAAAATCCAAAATGGCCCTGACCCTCACTCTCGTCTTAATATCATCAACAACGATGGCACGTCTAAAGAAAATAGCTATGGAAAAAATCGTTTCCTTGAAATTATTGGGTTTGTTCCTGCCGAAATGGTTCCGAGATGGTTTGCGATTTCTCCTGCACTATATATTGTAGCAAACAAGAACGTGCCACAGTCTGTTTATGGAATTAGCGCTTTAGCTCGAGCTCTTTTGCTTGAAGGAAAATATGCGGTTGCGAGACTTAATGCCACTAGCGGTGGTAATCCCGGAACCGGAGGTTCTAAACCCGCTTCTCGACCTAAAGACGTTAATGGCATGGAACCGCCGGCACATATCCTTAAAGGGAATCCAGAAATGAGATTGTTGGTACCACATATAGATGAGAATTTTGAGTGCCTAGTCAGCGTGCAATTACCTTATGAAGACGATGTCAATTATTTGCAGCTCCCCCATCTTGGGTTTTTGGTGGAAAAGAAAGAAAATGAACAAAACAACAGCATAAATTCAATGATGTCTATTCGCCAAGAATCTTTTAAAAGAAACCATGGAGAACCGTTATATCCCAAAAAGAAGCCCAAGCTTGTTTTTTCTCATGATACCCTACTGCCAACTGATAAGCAACAAGAGGCCATGGACAGCTTGGTTGATTCAATGGATTTAATGGAAGCTGGTGAAATATTTGAAGACAAGGCAACCGAATGGGGTGTTTCTGAAGATATTCGAAATCCCGTAATTTGGCGTATCAAGGAAGTAATAAAGTCATGTGGTATAGGAGAGCCAGGTCAAACTGTCCGTGACTATTTTTTCCACGAAGAAGCTGCTATCAAGAATATCTTGAAAGAAAAGCTTTTGGATGAAAAACACAAAAATCCAAAGCTTAAAAATGAATACGAGAAAGATGACGGTATTCAAGCGAGTCCAAAACCAAAAGACAAATCAAAACGAAGGTTCGTCATTATGGATGACCGAAAAAATATTACTCCTATTACACAAGATATTTTAAAGTTTTCAGTACCTCCTGTTGATGCTTTGGACAAATCTGCGACTGTAGAAATGCTCTTTGGAACTGAAAAAGGTGAAACCAAAGAAGAAAGACGAGAAAGATTAACCAAGTTGAAAGAAGATGCAAAGGAAGTTAACCGAGTTTCAAAAGAGCCTCTTGATGTCGAGGAATTATTAAATGGAGGACAACAAAGAAATACAACAACGGAACAGAGTGGTATCATAAAGCTAGAAAACAACACAGTAGATTCAAATATGGAAACCAAAGAAGCTGAAGCAAACGAGCCAGAGATAATACCTGAAAAATCAGTCTCAACTTCAACAAAAGAAATATCAACTGTCGAAAGCACGGTGACTGAAAAAGTTTGCCAGATTCTTGAAACCGCGTTCAAGCAAGTCAACCCCAAACTAACGTTTAAAACCCCCACAGTTGCTAATGATATCTATCTTACCAAACAAGATGTGGAAGATTTACTTTCCGCTTTAGATCAAGGCTGTGGTTACATTTCTTCATTTTGCGATATGGTCAATAGTTCCCAAAACAGCACCAACACTACACTGGTGAATCAAATCAAGGCTGGATTGAGCTTGTTGACCCAAGGGGCTTCGTTTTTACAAGATGCTTTTCAGGCCACATTTGAAAAGCAACACAGTTTGTATTCCTTAGCCGAAGCCAGTGGTAAAGACGGACAACAAGAGGTGACCAAAAAGTTTGGAGATTTTTTTCAGTCAAATGATCACGACAATATCAACCAGTATACCGCTCAACTTTTTGATTGGGTCAAAAAAAATATGAAAGATCTTTGAATGTTTTTGTTGCCCATGAAAATTTTAGGCCAGTTAAAACAGCTTAGTTATTTCACCACTTGGTGCATTGGATAGTTTTGTGTGTGTGTGTGTTTTAAAGTAATTTGCCTATTATTCAAATTTTTCTATAAATACATGCATAAAAAATTAAGGGTATAGTAAAAGTGTTCTTTTTGATTTGTTTTATCATCATCGTCATTTATTTTTTATCAATTAGTAGCAATTGCTGCATTTTTCTTTTCATCTTAAAACAACACATCAACAAACTTTTCCCACTTGGTCATTTCTTTTTCTTCTTCAAGGTCAATTCCGGGACCCGTTGAGTCTGAAAAGATATCAATATCTTCAATTGGTTTGTACAGCTGTCCTCTGTAAAAGACGAATTGGAAAAAGAGCCAAAGGAAAATCCAAATGAAGAGAGAAATGTATGCAGTCAAAAACTTGGATGCGGTAAATTCCCAGAACGATGTAAAACCCTGAACAATGGTAATGAAAATCAAACAAACAAGGGCGTACCAAACATACGCTCTTCCACCTTTAGCCTTGAATGGTAGATCGTTTCGATCAAGACCGTGGTAGTCTAAAGCATCCATGAAACGAAGATGGGAAACGGATATTCCGATCCAGGCCAAGAGTCCAGCAACTGTCGAAAGATTGACGAGCCATTCGAATACAACCATTGCGCTACTGGATACTGAAAGGAAGCCCAAAAGACCGAAAAGAGAAGTGAAAATAACACCAACGTATGGAACACCGAAAGAAGAAGTTCTAGTGAAAATCTTTGGAGCGGTGCCAGATGATCCAAGAGCGTAAAGAAGACGAGAGCCAACATAGATGTTCGCGTTGCCAGTACTCAAAATGGTGGTAAGAATGACGGCGTTGAAGATATGAGCAAGAATTGGAGTACCGGAGTTTAGAATGGCAATAACAAACGGAGAAGAAGAGATATAAGAGGCGGTGGAATTCAAAGCAGGGTCATCGTAAGGAACAAGCAAGCCTATGAAGAAAATGGAACCAATATAGAAGATGAGAATTCGGAAAAAGACTCTGTTGATAGCTCTGGGTACTGATTTTCGAGGATTTGCAGATTCTCCTGCTGTCACGCCAACCAACTCAGTTCCCTCGTACGTGAAAGCGGCATTGATCAATGCGGATAACCAACCTAAAAATCTAGCAGTGTTCATGTTTTGAACAAGAATGCCAGGTCCCCAAGGACCAGGATTATTCCAGTATCTAAAACCAACAGCACCACGATCGTTATTCACACCGCACACCATACACAAGGCGTAAATCAGCCAACCAACTGCAGCAACAATTTTAATTGAGGCAGACCAAAACTCTAATTCGCCGTAAACTTTGACGGGGAAAAAATTCAAGGTGGTCAAGAGTACAAAGGAAATGGCGATCCAGGCAGCGTTAGGTACAGCGTGAGTCCAAAACATGATAACACGACCAACAATTGAAAGTTCGACAGCGCCTGCAATGGCCCAACAAAACCAGTACATCCATCCAATTGAAGCACCAAAGGCAGGTGATACGAAACGAGTACAGAAGACGGAAAAAGAACCGGTGATGGGAATATAAGCGGCCATTTCGCCAACAGACAAGGCTAAACTGTAAACCACGCTTGCCATGAAAATATAACTAATGGAATCATGTTAGAAAACAAGTAAAAAGTAACCTTATTTTTAGAAATGGTATCTTTGAAGAAATATCAACCATCAATCTTTGAAAAATGAAATAAAAGACATACCCAATTAAGGCACCGGCGGGACCAGCGTTTTGAATGGCACTACCAGTACCAATAAACAGACCAGTACCAATAGTTCCTCCAAGGGCGATCATGGAGATCTGGCGCTGTTTCAAGCCTCTACGGACTTTATTTTCGTGCACTTCTCCTTGTGGAATTTCATCGGAGCTATTTGAGATGAGAGAAGCAACTTTACGTTGTTTTAATTCACGTTTTTCCATTATTTGATTTCAGGGTACTAATGCATTAAACGATTTGGATGACTTAAAAAACAATAAATAAATAAAAAAATGCCGAAAACAATGTAAAAAAAAAAAAAAAAGGAATCAGGAAAAAAAGGTCCAAAGCTGACGACTACCATTGTATTTATAATTCTAATTCAACGGTTCCATTATGACTATTAATTGATCAAAACAAAAATATGATTTTTGTCCGAGAAAAACTCGACATTGGACACTTTTTTTTATTCAAATTAAAATTTATCATTTTACGCAAAGCCAAGTAAAGTTTCGGAAAAATGTTTATTGTCAAATGTTTTTTTACGATTCTCGAAGAAATTTTTTTTTTTTTACATCTTGATTCGAAATTTTTAAACCAGTTCAGCCGTATTTTACGCCAATGGTAATCAAGAAGCAAGTGCGGCTAAAGAACGTTATTTGGAACGTGTAGCGGTAAAAATTTTTTTTGCTGATTCAATATATTGACAGTTTACGGAAAAAACATTTGAACATGGCTTGCAAAATGCTGAGCCCTAAAAAGCATGAAAAGGATTGGCATTTTTGATCAATCAATACGCTGTATTGTATTGCCAATAACTATTCAATGCTGGAAATAGGTTGGAAATGAGTCCTTTGCATGTATTGACGTCATCAATATCCAATTATGGTTTATGTTTTGTCACAACAGAATGAAAAAGCACCTGATCGACAATCAATATCAAGTATGATTTGATAGACCATGGCCTGAAGTAGTAGACTGGGACAAATGAATGATTATTACATATCCATAGCAAATTTTTCATATATCTTTTTTTTTTTTTTAATAAACGTTTGTGATTTACAACTTTTTGTCACATGTTGAAATCGTGGGATTTCGTGATATTCTAAACTAATAAACTTTATCGTTTTTGTCAGTTTAGAACTAAATACCAAAAATATCCCATTTTCATGGGAGTTTAATGCATGCTGGACTCGTTGGATTTGATATATACATGCTAGGATTTCCGGTGCAATCGATATGGAATTGATAATAATCGTTACTATCAATCGACTTTATCTCATCAAGATAATTGAACTTGGTTGAATTCAATTCATTGCTTTCCAGCAATAGATTACTGATGCTACTTTAGCTTGAACAATTTTTTAGATACAAACTTCAAACTACAGATTATTGTATTTGTGTCGAATTTTAATAAATTTCATTTTCTTATGAATACCCTTGGAAATAACTTTTATATATCAACATCATTATTTGAGTATACTCGATCAGCGCGTAACTTTAAATGACCCGTACCTGCCAATACCATAAATAATTAAGGACTCGGAAACATAGAATACAAAGAGACATTGAGTAAAACAATGGAGTCACTTGCGTCGAGCTTCCAAAAAAAAAAAAAAAACTGCAAAAACATGACATAATACTTCTAGAAGGTAAATATGGAATGGTATGGTATAGACTTTGAAATCTTTATTAAAGTTGCTGGAACAAATAATAAACATTGAAATGTGTTTTCAACTAGTAGAACTTTGGACATTTACAGTGCAGCCGTTGCCTATAGATTTTGCACCAGTTGACTGAGCAGACAAAAGCAGGTTGCGAGTAATCTGGTTGTTGGAATATTATGAGTCTCTGACGAGTTCAAAGTTTTTTTGTCACGTATCCTTCATGCTACAGTCCATTGGATCATTTTGTCAAACCCTTTTTCTTTATTACCAAGAGGTTTTTGATTCTGGCGATGGGTTTAGGCGTACAAATATAGATAATCTTGACTTTCTGATGAAAATTATTTTTTTGTGCTGACAACCATTATACCTGGTTTTTGTGGGCCTTTTCTTTTTACAGTCAAATTGGTTTTCATTTACAATTATTTGAGTTTCACTGCTACTACTGGTCCAGATCTCAGTGTCACTATTGTATTTGGGGTATTTACTACCCAAATTATTGATATTACCACGATTTGATATCTAACCCGTTGTAGTGATATTGAAATGTTTTTTTTGTTTCAACTTGACGGAAACTATTTTAAAGAATTGTTGCAGAGACGATTGTTCTGACGATCTGAGCTTTTGTGAATGTCTGGACATTTTATCAGATATCACGACTTTCAACTTTTATACTCACTTTTGGTTGGCGATTGACGCATGTTAAAACCATGTGGAAGACAATTTTTATTTGTATGATTATTTGGGATGGTTCGAGTGATATACAACGTGTATATCCTTTGGCGTTGTTGGATAGAGGTATCATACACCATACCATTGACGGCGAAATGGTTTATGAATTATTCATCGCGGGAAAAAGTACTCAAGGGTTTTATTAGTATAACTCAGTGAATTTTCGACAGTTTGTTTATCTGGGTGTTTTTCTTTTTGTATTTATAAATTTTTGAATACCCCTTTGAGTATAGAACCTATGTATATGATGACTGTAGTGTTTTCAATACCCATGAACTGCAAAGAATTGATTTTATTCAAAGGTGAGTTTATGGCTTTGGTAGCCCTTGATACATACAAACTTCAGTATCACATGATTTGATTAAGAGGCGTATCGCCTTTGTGTTTTGCATAGCCCAGTGAGTCTTGATGGCAGCTTAGAAGGACCAAGAACGTCCATGTAAAACAAAAGATACCAGTGAATTCATCGATTTGTTCAATGGCTACAGTTGCCAATTCATAGCCACTGACTAGTCATAGATACATTAAGAAGGAAAGACTTGCCGAAATCGAGTGCTTGATCTTCAACACAACGTTTTGGCTGCTGGAAAACGGGGAATATTTTTGTTTTGCACAAATCGAATTAACGACCGCCAATTTAAAGTTGAATTTAAGGTCACGTTCATGTTGGATTTATGCTTGGCGTCAATTTTGAAATTTTCAATGGACAGCTGTTTGTGAAGCCTCTTACTGGAAAGATACTGAAGTTAAATCCAGCCTCGACATGTGAACAGTTTGGAAGTGGCTGATTTCAATCTGGCGGTTGTTGCTGAGTACCGTCTAGATATTTCGGTCAATTCTTCTCAAGGTTTTTTTTTATTAGTTCTTTCATTATTTATTTAAATCACTTTTAATATTTGTAAATCGAATCAAAATTTCAAAAACAATGTTTCATTCTATGAAAAGCTCAGTCAACGATCACTTATCGGTTGAGATTAAAGTCAAAAAAGGTATGACAGATCTTTTGATGAATTTTTCTAAACATTGACGACAAACGCTCAGGTTTGACTTCAATTCAATGACTATGATCTGCACCCAATGATTTGATACGAATGTTTCAGGTTATCTAACAGTCAATTATTTTTGTTTCAGCTACCAACAATAATCGTCAAGAACCTACTCCCGAAGAACTAAGGGATTTAAGTTGTTCATCATGGAATGAGTAAGTATATTGAACAATTTTCAACTAATCCTTTGCACTAAGCTGTCTTAAACTCTATGATACATGTACTCATTCTCGTCAACAAAGTGCTAACTCTTTTATCTACTGATTTTCTTTTCCTATAGTGACGATTGCAAGACTATCATTCATATTATTACTCAACGATTGAAGGATAAAGGAAAAGACTGGAGACATGTAATGAAAGCTCTTATTGTTGTTGACTATCTTTCGTTGAATGGCTCTGATGATTTTGCCAACTGGGCTAAATCTCATGTCTACATATTCGAGCCATTATATAGGTTTGAATATATCGGCCACTCTCAACTTGACCGAGGCAAAGAAGTTCGGACTCGAGCAAAAGCCCTTACAAGCCTTCTCGAAGATAAGAAACGGTTACAAAGTGAGCGCGATAAAATACACAACTACAGCCGCGGTTTGAGTATGTTTGAGAGATGGGAAAGCGATCAAGAGTACTATAATAGTCTTGGACGCTAACAAAGATAATTGAATACATATGTAATATTCTCAATTCCAATAATATGTAAGGTCTATATCAGTGGAATGACAAATTATGGTTCCGTATTAATGAAAATAAACGAAAACAACACTATGCTTCTTTTTGATATATATATACTTTTTGTGGAAAATATTTCAAATGTACCAAACTGTTGCAAGTAGTTGAAAATACAAAAGCATTGGATTTCACGGTTAAAATTGACTGCTAAAATGTGTTTAAGAACATCAATAGCTGGATCATTACGTATACAATGAAGCATGTGAGTTTACCAAAAAGCCATGACGAGGCAGAGAAAAAGTTCACATGCCGGTGAGTTGATGTCAAGGGTCACTGAAGTGTACCTTCACTGATAATCCGTACGATTCAAAGATTTACCTTCATCTGCTATGATCAAGATATTTCTATAAAACGACTAAACCGTAAGATTCTACGCCTTTTGATTTTGTATGTGGTTTAAAAGAAAGCTGGTCTAGTACCGTGTCGGTTTGAAGAATCAATTATCTGGTAGCAAGGCAGTAAGATCATATTACAAACTCAGTTCAACAAGGTACTTGGCTTTGGATAGTGGTTCGGAAAGATGATAGTGGTATAGCGTTACTCAGCGAATCTAAATGTCCAATTAATTTGATATCCAAGTAAAACCCGTTCCGAGTCCAGAGTCCCGACTATAAAAGCCACCAATAATATACAGTGATTATTATGTACATTCTCGTAGAAAATGGACTGAACCACACAAGGCGCAACCGATCTTTATAGTTTGGCAGTTTTGTAGTATTAAAAGCCTCTTTTTAATTAACTGTTTACTCAATTACCCCATCAACTCACATATATTTCACATTAATTTGTTTTTTCTTACTCTATTTCTGCTTTAACCAGTTTTATTCAATTTAAGGCCATCTATAATGTTGAAATCCATAGTTTAGACTATCAAAAATGTTGCAAGCAGTTGCACGCCCATTCAAGTCAAGGTCCTAAATGGTATGTCTGTTCTTCCAAACTACTGACAGTTATCGTAAAAACCAACAACGAATGCTCAAATTTGATTTCAGGTTAGATAATTTGACGCCGTCACCCATATTAATCGATTTTACAGAGGCAATAACATAATTACTGATGGTCATGGAATGACTAGTGTACGGAATTCAAAGGTCAAGAACCGTTGCAATCAATAAAAGAAATTGTCGTACTGCCAGCAGATTCTAGACAACCGTCGAATTCGATTTGAGATTTGGCAGATGTTGCAAATCAATGGAGTTCGCATCAAGTAACCCGTATCATCAATGAATCCAAATGGATTTCCACCCCATTCCTTGATTGCCTTATACAATGGCGTGGTGTAAAACAAGAAAAGTAGCGACGATATATGTCATCCTTGTAGAATACCGGTACTGATGTCACTAACTTGCCCTTTTCTTTGATCCATTAGCATGCTTGCTTTTCTGCCCCTAATAAATTCGTAGGTCCAGCTAATCATGCTTTTGGGTAAATTAATTTTCTCCATGGTTTCTGTCAAGATAGTACTGTTAACATTATCAAACACACCTTGTATATCGATTAATATTGCTGAAGTAGTATCTTTTGTTTCAATTCTTTGAACTATGTCGAGTACAGCATTCGTGGCGCTATAACTCTGTCTTCCTCCAAATTGTTCCGGTGGTTGTAGGCTATTTGTTAGTGTCGTCATCCTGATTTGGACTATTGTTTCCAAGATCTTTGATGTAACTTTGAGTAATGAAATGGGTATGTAGGCTCTGGGTTTGGTGTATTCTGGCTTGTTAGGCTTGTGTATCAGCATTATACTTGCTTCTTTTCAAATCTTTGGGTGGTATCCTAGTTTCATGCAAAAAAGTAGTAGCTTGAAAAGTCTTGTTTTGAAATGTCGGTTTTTCCATGCCGTTTTCAGCACCGTTCCATTAATACAGTTCTCACCGGGTGTTTTATTACTTGGAGTATTTTTCAATGCATAGTCCACCTCTTCAATTGTCAGCAAATGTTACTGTGAGTCGTTTTCTGGTTCAATAACCTTGGTCGGTTCATAGATTATCTTTGGCAACAAGGCTTTCAAAAGTTTCAGTCATTTTTCTGCAACTGTCGTTGTTGATGTGTCATCTTTCTTTTGGATTTGAGGAATGATTGATTGTTTACTTTTCGGTTTGATATATTTGAGGACCAAATAAGGATAAGCTTTAGAACAGAAATATATACGTTATTGTGAAAGTTATGTAAGAAGGTAATATGTTTTATTCGCACCAACACCCATGCCAATATGACTACCCCCAATATATTATGTTACAATAGTTAATATCAGTTGTAACTTATGATATAACAACTGGTATACATATTGTGTCATCATATTAATTCCGAGATAACTTTCATAAAAACGTATTAATTGGTGTTTCAAAGCTTTTACTCTGTTGTTTGTCCTGGGTCTTGTGAACTGTCATCAGGGTTCATAATCGGACTGTCTGATATACATGTTAAAAGGTCTCATAAATGTCGTCATTAGATAACTATCAGGTGTAATTAGAAAAAAACGAAAAATATGACTAACATTGCCAATGTTGTAGATTTCTATAATACTTCAACAACAATGAAACTGTCTGAAAATGTATTAATCTGAACTTTTTGTTACATGATTTGTATAGACACATCTCGGCACACAACTATATAAATCAAATGTACAATTCAAACTCCATCTTTCAATGCCAAAATTCATCTTTATTTCTATGATTACTCTAGATCGCGCGACCAATGGTTATCCAAATGTTATTTCAATACTATAACATTCTTTCATATCACTCTTTGATGCACAATTTTAGTATCATCAGTGAATATTCCTACACACCTTTATCATCATTTGAGCTTGATTGAATAGAAGCCTATTTAAATCTCTAGAACACTATTTTAGGATTGTCCATTCTATCGGAACCATTATTACACGTTCAGTAACTGTCATCACAATCATTACAGTCGGCGACAGATATACAACGATCTTACCAAAAAACTCGAATTACGCGTTCCAAACTACAATACATCAAACTACATCGATAGCTGGTTATCACAAACTGCCAAGGACATCAAATATTCACATTTCAAATATAAACGGGCGACAGCTACGCACTATATCATTGACTAGACATTGTGTCAATGCCTGTTCCACAATTGACGTATCAGTATTTCAGTAGTAAATCACTAATTGCTTCACTTGGATTCTGATACTCCTTCATCTACACAATAGAACGGGATCCAAATAGTACTATTGACACGAAAGTTTCGAAACGTTCACTTCATTGGTCAAAAATCATGGCCAATCAGAATGACCAATAATTCACAAATACATTTACATCAACGGTCATCATCATCATCATTACCAAGAATTATTATTACTACCTAGGTTTATTATTTGATTTATACGCACCTCATTATTATTATTACAAAAAATATGAAAAAAGAGAGAAAAAGAGAATAGAAAAGAGGTTTTATTATTGGGTTTTTTTATTATGCATTGGTATTTGATTTTAATCCTGTTTGGTTTACAACGTTTTCACTACATCTTCCATCAATCACTACACTTATTACACTTATTACAACTATCATTATCATCATTATCAACATTACCCAGAGTTATTATTTGTTTTTTATGCACCTCATTATTATTATAAAAAAAAAATGAAAAAAAAGAGAAAAGAGAGAAAAAGAGAATAGAAAAGAGGTTTTATTATTTGGGTTTTTACATTATTCATTCCTATTTGATTCATTTGCATTTTTTTTACAGCGGTTTCGCTACATTTTCCATCAATCACTACACATATTACAATTATTACCACTATCATTATCTTCATTATCATTATTTTCATTTCCCAGATTTATTATTTGAATTTTATGCACCTCATTATTATTATAAAAAAAAAATGAAAAAAAAGAGAAAAGAGAGAAAAAGAGAATAGAAAAGAGGTTTTATTATTTGGGTTTTTACATTATTCATTCCTATTTGATTCTGTTACATTTTTTTACAGTGTTTTCGCTACATCTTCCATCAATCTACACATATTACAATTATTACCACTATCATCCTTATCATTATTATTATTATTATTATTATTATTATTATCATCATCATCATCATCACCATTGCCATTCAAACTATTGTTATTATTACCAAGAGTTATTATTATTACCCAGATTTGCAGCAACGAATCAACTAACGTAATGGCTGCGCCATATAACGACAGACAACAGATCTCATATACCAACCTTCTTCACTAGAGGTATCAGAGATTCAATCACAGAAGGATGGCAGCATAGACTAGGAGGAAGGTCTAGGGCTGCCTGGCTCAAAAGTGCGAACCACTGATTCATGCTGAGGACCGGATCACATCTTCAGCTAACTGCAGGATCAGGGTCGTAGTGTTGCGAGCACGAGATAATCATGTGCCGCTGTACATGATGTATCTGTTGGCGTGGGACCATCGGGTCGCCACGAACGAACTTAAAGCTTTTGTTTCCGGGTCATTTCACAATCGCTTTTTGCTTCTATCTGCGTACTGGGGAGAGTGCCACCTCGCTACGTGCCGTGATTACCGGTGTCGCATAGGGCGAACCACAACCTGATGGTTGGGATTCCCGCAAGGCGGGACACAAACGGGTCACGGACATTTGGGGGCTTAGTAACCGCGCCGTTCTAAGTGCTCCATGACGATGCTAGTTGGCAACCTAGTGCAAACCACGAAGTACTCATGAGAGGAGTTGGCTGGTTTAGCCGTAGAGGTGCAACCCTGCACGTCAGAAAAGGTGTCTCATTCAAAACCATCAGCCAGCGTTAGCCAGCAGATCAGCGGATCTCTAGCACGCAAGAGGGCCTGGGTGTTTTTGAATGAATCGACGGAAGGACAAGGCTGAGCGCACCTCAGTCCTTCGTGGCTCCATTGTACTTTCCAAGCGCACGATGAAATGAGCGGAGTTTCAAAGTGTCCGGTTAGATACATGGAGTCACTTGCCGGTGTGGGATTCAGTCCTTCATCGGCAGGCTCAAAAGTGCGACTGCTGATTCATGCTGAGGACCGGATCACATCTTCAGCTAGTACAGGATCAGTAGCGTAGCGTTGCGAGCACGAGATAATCATGTACCGCTGTTCATGATGTATCTGTTGGCGTGGGACCATCGGGTCGCCACGAACGAACTTCAAGCTTTTGTTTCCGGGTCATTTCACAATCGCTTTTTGCTTCTATCTGCGTACTGGGGAGAGTGCCACCTCGCTACGTGCCGTGATTACCAGTGTCTCATTGCGCCTGCCACAAACGGGTCACGGACTTTTGGGTGCTTAGTAACCGCGCCGTTCTAAGTGTTCCATGATGATGCTAGTTGGCAACCTAGAGCAAACCACGAAGAACTCATGAGAGGAGTTGGCTGGTTTAGCCGTAGAGGTGCAACTCTGCAAGTCAGAAACGGTGTCTCATTCAAAACCACCAGCCAGCGTTAGCCAGAAGATCAGCGGGTCTCTCGCACGCAAGAGCAGGTGGTTTCTGAATGAATCTACTGGAGGCTGAGGCTGAGCGCCCCTCAGTCCTTCGTGGCTCCACTTGTACTTACCAGGCGCACGATGAAATGAGCGGAATTTCAAAGTGTCCGGTTAGATACATGGATTCACTTTCCGGTGTTGGATCTCAAGTCCTTCATCGGCGGTGAGGGTCGACTCCTTGATAGTTTGAGGATGCCTGGTATTAGGGGCGGTTCATACCGTTTCAAATATCAGACTTTCTTTTGCTATCAAGTGTGTTGGAAGTTTAATTGCTTGCAAAGGTGTTGAATTCGATTGATGAATGCGGAGGCAATCTTATTGCTGAAGCACGAGATTGATAACAATACTGGAACAAGCAATCGAATAACCAATGCAAGGCGCTGGTTAAGCATTCTATGGTTTTGCAAAAGTGCTGGATTTGATTGATGACTGTAAAGGCAATTTCATATTACTGATACACGAGATTGAAAACAATACCGGAGCAAGTCATGGAATATCTAACTGGGCGTCGGTTGCATATTCAATGACTTGTGAAAGTGTTGAGTTTGGTTGATGACCGTGAAGCAATTAGTTTTGCTGATGCATGAGATTAATCACAACAATGGAATTAGTAATTGGAGACGCAACGCATGGTGACGGACAAGAAATATTCTATGGCTCATTTGCAATGTATTTTCTCATTCAAAAGTATTGTCATGACCAAGGTCACTACTTTACCTGGAACATATGATTACGCATTGCAGAGCTTTGGATATTGGCAGTCAATTGTTGACAAAAGAGATATCCTATTCTAGAAGGTGAGGCATTGTTATGTTTCTAGCAGGTGAGCGATTGGTATTAAACTAACTGGTGACAATTGTGTTTTCATTATTTTTTGAAAACACATTCTCTCTCTTTTTTTCATTTTTTTTTTCGCTTTTTTCCTATTTTTTTTTCATTTTTTTTTCATTTTACTTCATGACCATCTATTCAAATCTGGTTGTGTTGGTGCAATCTGATATTATTCTACTTTTCTCTTCTTACTATCGATCTCATTCTGTTGTTTTTATCTCTGGTTTTTTCTTCTTTGGTCATCGTTTTCATTTGTTCTTTACTTCCTTCTGTTTTTTTTCCTTTTTGTTCTTTTTTTTATCGTTATCAGATTATCTTTCTGGGTTTTCTGACGCTTTTTTCAGTATTTTTCGACTTTTTGGGTTATCAAGCAATCGATCTTTGGTGTACCAATAGCCCAATGATAATATCGTTTGGAAAATCCCGTCGATGCTCTTGTGGTTATGCTGACTGCACTGGTTCATTACTTTTCTTCGACTCATTCGTTGATTTTAATGGTTTCCACAGCTTGTCATTATTCTCTCAGTTTTCTTCCTTCTAAACTGGATTCGGTATGTGACTTGCTTGTTTTTTTAAAAAAAATCATATTCACTCTTTGACTAACGACAGAATATCTCCATTTCATATGGCTCAGGCGATTGATACGCGTTGCTTGATGCATAGTCCGTTGATTTGCAACATCTACCAAATCTCAAATCGAATTCGACGGTTGTCGTGTTTGTTGTCCAGAGTCTGCTGGCAGTACGACAATTGGTGTTGGTATTGAGGCCGCCGTTGCTGATGTTATTGCTGGTGTTGAGATTATCGTCGTTGATATTGTTGCTGGTGCTGGTGCTGGTACCGGTGTTGAGGTTGCCGTCGCTGATATTGCTGCTGATGATGTTGCCATTGCTGTTCCTACTCTATTCAACCTTACTGATACCCCATGTTGGAATAATTATAACGCACTGGGATGACGCTGGCCAACTTCAATCAACATCCAGAACTGTTCGTTTTGAAATAATGCATTGACGGTTATAGTATAACTATCCATTGCGTTTTATACCACCCCGTCAGAACTTTTCTCGGTATTCTAATCAAGAGCGTTTCAAGGATTTTTGATTAAAATGGTAAGTAAGAACTATCCATTTTGCATGATACAAGGCACTACTGTTTGCATATTAGAGCCAATTCACTGACAATCATATACTAGCTACCAATATTTTCAAAATATCCAACCCACCTGAATTGTTTGAATACCACAATATCTTTGGAATATATGACAGTTGCTTCTAGCATCGTACTGACAACTGGGACCTATCATTTTATTTGCAGTACATGGGTATTGAACTGGACAGATAAGTCATTGATTGAATATGATCCAAGTATGAACAACAAAAATCTTTGTTGCAGATTGCTAAAGAGGTTGTATAGGATCAGTAGTGAACGGGTAGTTGATGGTGGGGTTGGAAAGATGGGGTCTTTTTTTTGAGGGTTTGGGTATCTGGTTGGAGGTTTGGAGACTGTGTGTTGAGGTTAACTAATGATGACGTCATACATTAAGTAACCAAATCAAGTGTGGTTGATCTATTTGCGACTGTTTTTTTTTCTTCCCCCTTCTTCTTCTACCCATCTTCAGTTTTTATTCCTATTAGTCGACATAACAACTTCCATTCTGTTTATAATTGGCGGTACCACCATCACAAAATTTGCAAGAGTTGTCACGCTTTTGTTTTCACCATAATATCTTGTCGTCTATGAACATTTTGCTTTGGTCATCAGCTGTGATCTTTTCTAATCAGTTGTGTTTTCCAATCCGCTTTCATCAGTCTATTTGAAGTACACCAAGACACCCTATTTTGATTTATGCTTGGTCTATTGGAATGCATTATATTTTATTGCCATGGCTATTGATTGTATGTTTGGTCAGCAATTGAGGTTTACTTGAATGATTACCAGAAAATGTTACTCAAGTCAATACTCGCCTTCAGACCAGGTGCAATATGCTTACGAAATTCGATGATTGTTGACTGAATGATTTTTGTGAGAATATGCTTATACTGTCCCAGCCATTTAGAAATTTTTTTTCCATCAAATCTACAAGTACACAGTATTGGTCAAGAGTGGTTATGATTGAAAAGTTGGACTTTCCTTGCTACTGTGTCATTACTATGGGATGTGACCTTTTTGTTATTTGGGAGTACAAGAGAACCTTCGATTGGTCATACATTTGGATAGTGATGTCATTAATCACAGAAATAGCTTGAATGAGATGGAGATGGATCTAGATATGTTGACATCTTGATAAACGATCAGCTCACATGTTGTCATGATATTTCTTGTGACTGTCCAGTTTACACAGCTGCTGCAATTATTTCGGTGTGATTTCCCATTCTATTGTGATATATGGGAAGCATTCAGTTGGAGTCGAAGTTAGAGTTGGGGTCAGAGCTGCAGTTGAAGTTCCAGCGAAGTCATGACATTACCCGTATTCTTTGACTGAATGAAATTCAACCTGTTTCGGTATAATCCACAAGATGGCTTTTTGCAATAGCCGAGTGTCGATGACAATCATCTTAATCTGTTCATACCAAGCGGTACACAGTGCATTCCAGTTCATTGCAGCCTTCAGCCACTGTGTATACCCCGGAATATCGACATTAACGACCGTGCCGTTCGTTAAGACTATTTGATGTCCCAATTGAATTATATTTTTACGGATTTTCGTACTACAATTGTGTTGCAAAGGACATGCTGGAGCGAATGATTTTGGAGGGCGGTTGTCATTCGGAATTGGGTCCGTTCAAGTCGATGCTGATGAAATTATATTTTAAAGGGTCGGTTTTGGTAGTGATAGCTTTGATGGTAATGGCTACTACGGATGTGCCATCAAATTGAATTGGAGCGTTATTGGGGTTGTGCTACGACGGATATTGTGCTTTGAACGATTAAAACTTTGGACATCTACTGTGCAGCCGTTCCCTATAGAATTTGGACCAGTCAACTGAGCAGTTGTTTGATAAGAGCAGGTTGAAAGTAATCCGGTTCGTACTCTCTGGCTAGTTCATACTTTCTGGCTAGTTCTTACTCACAAGTTAGTTCATACCCGCTAACTGGTTCATCTCTCCCTCTGATTCATACACACCGGCTAGTTCATACCCTCTTCCGGTTCATATGCCCGGCTGGTTGTTACTCTTTGGCTAGTTCATTCTCCCTTATGGTTTATATGCCTTGGCCGGCTCACATACACTGCTGGTTCATATCAAATGGCTAAATAATATCCACGGGATGGTTCATACTCGATCATTCAAGCCGAAGACCATTGTATGACGACATTGCAACAAGAAGGGCTACAAATATTATTAATGTCTAATTCCCGCCAATGGGTTGGGCCGCGTTTAGGTATGTCTAACAAGACTTGGCCAATGTACTAGAACAGAGAAACTGACAAACAAGTGTGGTTTGTTGAGAGTGTTGACAATGAATTCAATAAGGATTTCTATGCCAGTCTAACAGCTAAAGGTACTCCCAAAATAGAACTCCTCACTTTCAACAGGTATCTGAATACCTCTGCCTTGGATTTTACTGTCCCATAAAGAGATGCATTAATGTATTCTGAAGCGTTGTGTGATATTTTCCTTGATAAGGCATTCGTTTGCTTCATTTCTAGTTACAGTATTGACATTGGTGGTATTGGCGGTGGAACTGCTACTGCAAAACGAACTGTCTGACTTGTTGTTAAAACTGCAGAGGGAAATCCAGTTATTATGACGCTTAACGGCACGTTGTATATCCTGGATATCAAGAGATCTCTAATCCCACTAAGTTTCATCTCAAACGGAGACGCGAAGTTTGCTTTCGGTAAAGACATTGCTATTATGATATTCTCTTGTGGTAGATAGGTAAACATTACCCACTTTACCGATGGCCTTTATCCTCATGATTCAGCCATGCCGCACCTACCTGAGCAGCCATTTTGCTTTTATTTATTGGTTTCTGATCAGACTCAGACTGCAATGTGACACAGTTGTCTCGACCACCCTTCAAAGGACCAATTTTTTCATATAGCGCCGGACGCTGCCATTACTCCAAAACCGATGATAGAGTTCTATGAAAAACACGACTACGAGGCTTGTACCAAGGCGAAAGTTACATTATTGCTATTCTGCAAGTCGAAGTTTGAACCGACCAGATCTCATTAGTGCGTGGATGTCGATCTCATGAGTCCCTTTCTGGAATCTACCCACGGTTTTCGTTATATGTTGGTCACTGCCGATTTGTTTTCACACTATGTATATGTGTGTCTGTTGACTGCTGAAAGTGGCGCACTCATGGCCCTAATGAACTTTGTTTTGTAGGCAAAAATGCACTTCATCTCTAAAAGCTTTCGCCTTGTCAAATGCTTTCATTCTGATAATGGTGGAGAGGTTATGCCTGGCATCCTTATGTCATGGTAGACTGAATGATACCCAAAAGCTCTTGAAATGGTTGCACCGTTTGAAAAGTAATCCGGCTTGGTAGGCTTGTGATCAATGATCGTTTCAAAAAATAGTGGCGGTATGCTTATGACCACTGATCGTTCCAAGAACCGGTGGCAGATATCTTGTTCAACTGGCATATTCCATGCTATATCTCTCAAACTATCTCCAGTGCTTGTATTACCTCCCGCATTGCTATGATGTTGTTTTCATCATCTTTTTTGTCATCTACAGACATTTTGATTTTGCCGTCAGCTTTGATATTTTTTAATCAGCTGTGTGTTCCCATCAGTCTTCATGCTTCTAGTTGCAGTACTCAGCGACATTTTATCATTATCTGTGCTTGGTAGATTGGAACCCAGTACTTTTTATTGATATTGCCATTGATTCTATGTTTGGTTTCCAATTGGCGTTCACTTGAATGACCACCTGACAATGTTATTCAAGTCAATCCTCGCTTTCAGACATGGTGCAATAGGCCTAAAAAATTGGATCTCTCTTGGCTGGACAATAACTTTGAGAATTCGGGCACATTATTCCAGGCCATTTAGCAACTTTTTGAGCAAATCTACAAACACACAGTATGGATCAAAAATGGTTACGATTGAAAAGCTGAACTTTTCATGCTACTGGGTCATTAATATGTGATACGATCATGTTTGAGCGTGCAAATTTTTTTTGAATGGTCGCCAGTTTGGATTGTGATGTCATTAATCACTACATTGACTCCAATACGCTGAAAATGGATTTGGATCTTTTCACATTTCGATATACAATCAACTCATAGGTTGTCATGATATTTCCTCTGATTGCTTAATTTAAACAGCGGCTGCAATTGTTTCGGTATGATATCCTATTCTATTATGCTTCATGAGAAGCATTTAGTTGGAGTCGGAGTTCCAATAACGTCAAGACATTACCTATATTTTTTGGCTGAATGAAATTCAAACTGTCTCAGTATAATCAGCTGGATGGGGATTTATGATAGCTCAGTAACGATGGCAATCATCTTGATCTTTTCATACCAAGCTGTGCATAGTACCTTTCAGTTCATTGCACGTTTCAGTCACCGTGTATACCCCAGACTATCGAGTTTAGCGATTCGGTCATCTGTTAAGAATATTTGAGATCACAACTGCATTATAATTTTACCGATTTACAAACGACAATTGTATCAATAAGGGTCTACTGTACCGATTGATCTTGGCAGGAAGTTATTATCTAGAATTGGATCAGTTCGAATTGGTACTGACGAAGTTTTTTTCGAAAGGAGCAGTTTTAGTGATGACTACTACACCGATCATACCAAACTGAATCTTGACATTCTCGCAGCTGTGCTACGAAGGATAATGTTTCAATGTAATAATGATTATAAAATTGTTGCAAGAAAATTTTTGGACACTTTCATGTTGATACGATAAACCAGAATCCGAAGAGATTAACAAACTGTGTGATAGCAATGGCAATGTGCAACTACGTTATGATATACTTGGTTAAAAAGTAACCTAGTCATGGAATACATGTTAATAATGCCTACAACAATTCAATGTTTTTTATTGTCAGAGTTTGTTTTCGAAATTGGACAGAGCTATATTGCATTCACGACTTTTGTTTTTTGAAGTTTTCTCGGATTTTTCTCACCACCATATAAATTGTCCAAACTACAAACTCACTAAGATTAATCAGTCTTTCGATTTTTATTCTCACAACTGGAAAAGTACCGACATAGACACCTCTAGCCCAGATTCTTGGTTTCCTTTTTTTTTCTGCCAAGCAATCTCCATTTTTGTTGGTTGTTGGTTCAAAATCTGATGCTGTTGTCAAACTTTTTACCTTTCCTGACATACTTAGATCAACCTTGTCCCTTTTGAAATTACCAATACTTATATCTTTATGATTGAAAGGTTTGTACTCAGAAATATGAAAACCAAGCAAATCGACTATTTGACTGTTTCTAGACCTGTCTTTTAAACAAATTGCTCGCACTGGAGCATTGCAACATGATTTTTCGGCCAGCAAACCGTTTCAAAACGCGGAAATTATAGAAAAATGAAATAACCGAAAAAAATAAAGCTTATTTCTAAAATTATCTATTAAAGGCTGCTATATCTTTACTATTTATTAGTTTTACAGGGTTGGGTCTGTAATTTGAGGATAACCAGTCTGACGATGAGATGGAATGTTGACAGACATTTTAGTTGTCGAAAAGATTATACAAAGTGTAAAACTGAACCGCTAGATATCGATAATGTAATTTTACTTTTGGAATTTCGAAAACGGATTTACTCGTTTTCATTCGAGCTTTTTTTCTGGTATTTCTAGATTTGATAGATTCATGACATGTCTAAGAATTTGTTTTTTTATGATGCACATCTTCTGACAAAAAGCATTTATATCAATAAAAAGACATCTTTCTTGAGCTATTTGTACTTGGAAATGTTCATAGTTTTTCAGAACTTGTCTAGTCTAGAGATTCCAAGTATATAAATACCAAGATCAAATACAGAGGCAGCCTCCAAACGTTCTCGGCCGCACTAAAATACGCCACAATCGAAAAAATGTAAAGAAGGAGAAAGCAGTATTTACACATACAAATTACTCTGAAGCTATTCCTGGCCTTCCTTATCTTCATTTCCTCCCTCTAGGCCGATGATTTTTTTGGACATGGGCAGGGATTCTTTCGATTTACGCCTGGGTTTTCTCTTGTGCAAGTTAGCAGTCTTAAGAACCCTCCCGACTGAAGTAGCTGAGAGTTTTATTCCTTCTGAGCTGAGCTCGCGGGCAATACCAGCACATGTTTTTTCCTTTTTGTATCGGTCGTGGCTTACCTTTGCAATCACTGCTTCTTTCAGCTCTTCTGTACACTTGGTTGGGCGACCGCTGCGGGGGGCATCTTCAAAGTAGCAATTTCGCATAATAAGAGGTTTTTTGTTAGGGTCGAACCCTCGGGCAATCGCTCGGGCGTAGATATCGTTGATTGTGCTCTTTGAGAGGCCTGTGATAGCAGTCACCTGAGCAGTGGTCTTCCCGCTACAGGGAGCCTTGAGGGAAACCACAAAGGCACGGGTTGCAATATCGGTATTCTGCGGCATAGTTGAGTATGCCAGAAATTGAACAGAAAATTGAAAACCCTCTCGCTGATTTGCGTGTGTGGGGTTTCAAACCTGGTTTCCTTGCTTGTTTGTGGTTGCTACTTGCGCTGTGGTGGCCAAGAACTTTTGCAGGTTTCCTCCGTAACCATTCTAGCTTTGAGACTCATGTGACATACGACTGGAGTAAATATCACATGGTTATTAATGGATATGTAGTCACTCAAAAGTCACGCACTACCCTAGCCCTATTAATAGTATTTTTTTTCGTGTTGGTTGCCTTTAAAATTTAAAATCCGCGAATATACAGATACAATCAGCAGTAACAAGCTAGCAAGAATGGATTTGATCAAAGGCAAAGTTTCCAAACTCCGCATGATGATGCATCGGTGGCAGTCATTACGGAGTGTCCCGTTCCGTCGCCGCTTTTTTATTGGATATGATCTTGACGGAAACTCATACTGGGAATTTTATGTTGACGGGTACGGAGGCAAGAATGGAGCAAAGCCACGACGTATTGTCGATTATTTAGAAACTCGTCCCAATTGGGTGGACTATAAGATGCCTCGTAAGTGAAGAAATGAATCCGTGGATAATGTTTTTAAAGAGTTTTTAAAAGCTAACGTGGGTGAACATGGTATATTGATAAATTTATTTAGCTCAATGGGTTCAATGGCTTCGATTTGCTCGACCTACACATCCAACTTTGGCGGAATTGCATGCCGACAAAGTTCGACAGGAGGTGTTAAAGATCCGAGTGAAACAAGCAGAAGAGCGTTGGAAAAGCATTCCTTTGAAGACCGAGGCCAGCGCAGCAGAACTAAACGCAGCTAACGGAAATGCTGGATTGGAACAGCTTCTTAAAAAGCACCGTGAACAAGAACAGAACAATGATACCAATGCGGTTAAACCTGAAGAAATCGAACAAGTTCGTGCTGAGAGGACAGAGGAAAAACAAGAAACGTACAAACAGGGCGCCGACAAGATTCTTAAGCAACAGCAGAATCCTTCTGATGAATTCAAGCCTACTGAATGGAGTCCTATTGCTAAAAGATGATATCCTGAACCAAGAATCTATTTTTGCATACCTTAAAACCATATAATAATTGTGTAAATATTAATATTGTATTTGTTCCAGAATAACTCATATTCTTAATATACGATACCTTTAATTTATGCTTCAACTAAAAATCAGTTTAACTGTTTTGGTGGGTTTTTTTTGTCATTACAGCGTACGGCTGTAATCGATAAGACCAATAGAGATTCCATAAAAATCACCGAGGTTGAAAACAGGCGTTGTATTTTTGAGAGTGATCTTTGGTCGATAAGTAAAGATATAAGTCAATATGAAATAAAAAAAATCCTCTCTATTTATTTATATATAATACAATGATAGTGTTTGATGGAGTAAACGGGTATTTAGCAACTATGGGTTTGCATGTTCTGCTTCGGCTTCAAGAGATTTTTGTTCAATTTTTTTGGTTTGGGTCTTGATATAAATAAGGAAAGGCGCACCAATCATCACAGTAACTGCGACGAGACACATGTTAACTGGAGTTGGATTTCCATCAAAGATATTGTGTGTAGCTTTATCCAGCTGTGCCTGCAAAACGTTCAAGACACCAGCAATGCAAATGATGACACCGTAGACACGGCCAAAGGTTTCAAAACCAAAGACTTTGGCGGCATAGTCTGAAACAGATGTGTAGTAAAAGGGACGGTAAACGACAAGCAGAGAAATATTGATGACGCCGGCCAAAAAAGAATTGGAGATCATACCCAGAACGCCAAAAGTGGTGGAAACACCGAGAAGAACAGATAAGACGCCAAAAGTCGAAAGGTTGTCGAGAGCAAGACCAATAAAAGGAATTGAAATTAAACCACCAAGAGGTAATGCGACATCAAAGAATTTGTTAAGTTCGGTGGATTTGTCAAAGCCACCTAAAAGATATGTGTACTGTGACAAAACGGTAGCGACAAAGTAATTAATACGAAGCATCTGAATAGTAGTGAACAAAGCCATAAACCAGAACCAGTAGCTCATAAGTTGTTGCTTGACAGACTGACCATGCAAAACACCCCACACACCAGCTTTTTTTCCAATTCCTCCCTTGTTGTGGGAAATTTCATTGCTATCAATCTTATTGGCAACAACGGCCTCTTCAATGGTTTCAGAATGAGTCAACAAGTTGGTGTTTTCGTTAACGATAGTGGAACTTTCGTCGTCCTCGATGGCTGAATCAGCGCCGAGAATGGCAGAAGAAATGCCCGCCATTCCAGCACCATCGACAAAGGAAGCGTGACGGGAACGGAAGGAATCAGGTTGAGTGACTGAGTCTGTGACAGCAGCGTAAGACATTCTTCGGACCTTTTGGGGAGTAGGAGCCGAAGGTGAGGCATAAGATTCAGACGGCATAATAGTCAACTGAATAATCAAGATAAAAGCAGGAACAATCAAAAACAAGGTGAAAAACTTGTTTAATGAAAAGGAGCCGTCCGAGCTTTGATAAGCTAATCTGTAAAACAAAAAGACTGCTGATGAAGAGTCGAAGGCACCGGTCAAAAGAGCCAAAATGAGACCCGAAGCTGCTGGAAAAGCATTTGATAAATGGAACGAAGAAATGAAGGTGAATGGACCAGCCAAGGCAAGCATGGCATAGCCTACAACGTATCCATCAACAAGGGTGATGGTAGCAGCACTTCTTAAAATAAAGCATGCTGTAGCCACTAGAACTGATCCAACCACTCCGCAGAATTTAGGTCCATAAGTATCTAGACAAGTACCGACAATAAGAGCAGAAATATTGGTAACGACAGCGGCAATAGTAAACATCATGTTGAGCGACAGTTCCTGGTCCCGACAAATGTGAACGCCATGTTCGATTTCTTTGGCTGTACACTTTTCACGATACACCCCTTCGGAGACCAAAACTGGTTTTAAAGCAGCAAATCCAAATGATGTACCAGCAACAAAAAGACACCATACGATTGCGCAGGCCACTTGAGCGATACGGAGAGGTTTTGAGACTGAATTGCGATCAATCATGTTGAAATGTAGTTGATATTAAAAATAGTCAAGGGTCAAAAATAGCAACCGAAACTAAATATTGGAAAAGAAAAGCAGGTCCTTGGGTATTTATAGTATTTTTTTTTAATAGAGTTGTGTATACATTGGCTGCATGATAAAAAAAATTAGGGTATCGAATTCTCATCTCGATAGTGTCACTGATAACAAAACAAACTTCGATTGGTGCGGAGCTGCCCGAGTCGGCACCCATATTCCACCCAGCCAGTCACATGATTTGACTATTCGAGTTTGTGCATTATGATTGGTTCTAAATCCAGCCATCTATTCAATCATTTGGGAGTTTTGATTCTCTCGAGAAAGAAAAATACTATTATTTAAATAAATTGACTAGATTTGGATGAAAATAGTACTAATCCTTCTTGAAATCCTTTTTTTTGTGGGCAATTAACTCTAATTGTTTACAAGATCTTTAATCTTTGTTTCCATGTATAACATCAATTCAAGGAAAGGCTGATCCAGAATCAAACGTAAACTTTGATATCTACAGTGCTGCTACATCAGGGTTAAATAATATCAAATAACTTAAACAGGATAAAAAACATGAAATTCAATAAATGCAAAAGTAAACAATAAACAAAAAAAAAGAAATAGAAAAGAAAAGATACATAACGACAAAAATAGAAAAAGATAAGAAATAAATCACATAGCTTGCCCGTAAAACTTTTTGAATATAAAATGAAGCGTCAAATTCGTGTTGAGGGTAATCATGTTATCAAACAATGAGATATACTGTCGATTGTTGTACTGGAATGATAAAAGATAATCAAGCGATACTTCTGTCGTGGCACCTGGTAAAGTAACATTGCCAAAAGCAACCTGGATTTTAAACACACCCACCTTATCTGAAGACCAGGTAAGTGACACTTTATCAAGATGAGGAGAGCCGGTACCGCCAGAAAGTACATTAAGTCCAGTAGCTGGCGATGTTCGAAATAGGTCACCGTGTGTGACAGATGGCATTAGTCGATTGCCATTGGATCTGGAGCCTCCAGATGCAAATCCTGATGATAACCCACCGCCGACAGACATTGAAGATGTCAGTGCCGGAGTCGACCTTACGTTCAACTCTACAAGAATTCCACGGTCCATCATTTCGGCTGCAGAATACTTGAATGATCCAAACTTGGGAAGATTTCCTGCCTTTTGCAGCTCTTTGCGATGAAAATACTGCTTGGAAAATGGCAAAATTGGTCGTTTAGAGGCACTTTCCGCCTTTTTAGTTTGCAATGTAGCCATGGCGTGTTCAATGTACGAATTGTACGTTTGAAGCTTCTGTTCAAGATAACTTTCTTTATTCTTGAGAGAAACAAGCGTCGAATGAACCGATCCCATTTCACGAGCTCGTTCAATACGGCGATCACGTTTACCCCGGATGTCAAAAGCAATGCTGTTCAATAAATCCTGATAAAAATTATCACGAGAAACCTTTCCAAATGATTCAAGCTGTAAAACTTTTTCCAAAGTTAACCGTTTCAGATCTCGATATGATAATGAACGTAAATCACCCAACCCCTCATTTGATCCAGTAAGGTGATGTTCAGCACCGCCGAATTTACCATTGACCATGTTGTCTTCTTTGCTATTATCAGCAAACTCTTCTTCCTCTTCCTCTTCTATCTTTTCAACTTCCTTCACATGGATATCAATTTGCGCCTCAATCTCTTTAATCTTGGTCGCAAGCTTTTCCGGTGAAATATTGGTATCAGATCCAGAAGAAGACGCTTTATGATTTCCACTTTTAAGTGCATCAAGCTGCTGATGCTTAGCGTCTATCATTTCATACAACTTGGCAACGCGCTCTTCCTTTTTCTCAGTTTTGACTTTATGTTTACGTTCCCGGGAAGCCTCTTCTTCGTCAAGAAGCTGCTTGAACTTGTGTTCGTGGTAGTCTTCTACCGGAGAAACTAAAATTTCAAGAAGATTGCTGCCAGACTGAACACGAAGAACGTAAATCAAACATCTTTTTGTGGCTACCATCAATGCATTCACATCAGAGTCTGGTTCGGTGATAGGGCAAAAAGACGCATTGAGTTCAAGTTTAACCTCACTAAACTTGGCAATGTTGAGTAGCTCAGAAGCATCTTCCGGAAGAGTACCTAATTCGCTAATCACATTTTGAAGAGGATCACTCGAAACTCCGTCGCTGGAAATCATAGGATTGGTGAGAGAAGAAGGAGACATAGTTTCTAACTCAGCAGATACAAGAGAGTGAACTGCAAAGATATCTGCAGTCTTGATCGCTAGGACTGGCTTTTGGTGATTAGTTAAATCATCGTAAATTGTCATCTGAAATTGCTGGTTAACATCAGGAATGTTGATGATTTTTTGAAACACATCTTTCACTCTGCTAATAGATGTCTTGATGTACTCATTCAACGGCTGAAGATAAACGTCGTCGCGAGAAAATGGCTTCAACAAAGCAATCTGAGAAAGCATTTTTGTGACTTCAATCAAGTTACGAGTTTGTTGAGGAGTCAATGCACTGGTGAGGATTCCATAGTTGTCTGCAGCGATAATTGCCGGATTCAAATACAAATTAAACATAACATGGCCAACAAGGGATAAAAGCCTGTCTTCACTGAACATGGCGGATTGTGAAATTGAGGCTGAAGCCTGTAAGCTTTCTTTCTTGTTTTTCGACAAAGCTTTACCAGTGGTGTACAATTCACGGGCAGCAAACCGGATATGATATGGAATAAGCTCCACGTTTTCAGTGATTGTGTTTAAAAATTCAGTGGTGAGTTCGCGGAGACGCTGCATGTTGGAAATGTAAGTGGCACGAGTATCGGGATCTTTGATAGCATCACCCACGGAAATATTTGGATTTCTTTGGGAAAGTTGGCCAGTGCTAGTTTCTTCATCGGTGATGGATTTACGATAAATAACCAACGGATCACTTTCAAGATCCAGATCGGGACGTGTGACCACAGTGGTAACTGGCGAGTGCAAGAGTGACTTTAGGGTTTCGCGTTCCCGGGAAGACCGGTTCATTGCGGCAATCAGTTTCCACCACATAAAGTTTCCACGGAGAATGGATTTGATATTCTGGCCAGTGGCACTAGACTCTTCTGAAATACTAGTTCCAATGAGTTTTAAAAAGAAATATTCGTCACGGCGTTTTTTCGGAAGCGGGCCATCAAAAATGCAAGTTGTCAAACGTTCGATTTCTTTGGCCTCTTTTTCGGAAACAACAGAACGTTGAAGTTTTTTGAAAAGTCTGGCAAAGTAATTTGGTTGGGTTTGCAAAATATAAAAGAGCCCTTGGTACAATTCAAGTCGTCGGCGAGAAGTTTTATTCAAAGCCTTTAAGTCAAACATGTCGGCTGGAGTTGAGATTGCAAGATTAGAAGCATTGTTGTAATTGCTTGAGTTGATAAAAGCTTTATTACGATGACGAACGACTTCATCAATCGTGATTTTATTTTTCAACAATAAAGCGATTTTGACATCCAACTGAGAAATAAATTGTTCCAGTTGTTCGTTATGCTGAATCTCGTGCACTACCTGTTTTCGGCTTTGTTCCAAGTGGACTTCTTGCTCAAAATCCAAATCAGAATCGTTGAGCAAATGAACAAAGGTTTTGACGGTTTCAAGTGGAGGATTAGGAGAGGATATCAGTGATTTGTAAGAATCGCCTTGTTTTTTCGCACGAACAAAACTCTGGATCTTGATAATTTTATCAAGGTTTGATTTAAAATGATTCATACGAGCTATATGAGACTTGCGGACCATAAAACCTCGTACAATAGCTTGCAGCATCACTATTGAAGACTCAGCTTCGTCAAATTCCTCCAAAAACAAATAGTAGTGAAACCGGGTAGAAACACCGCGAAAAGCGGATTGTAATCTTATGACAGCTGGTGAGTGGATATCAAGCTGTCTCATAAACATAGAGTAATCTTTCCTAGTAAAGTTTCCACGAATAGCACTTTGTAAAGTAAGAACATTATTTTCTTCTTCAGCCAAAACGGTATGGATATTTGAAACAGGTCGTCGGATAAAATTTCCTCGAATAAGAGATTGAAGTTCCAAAGTTTCGGGGATCGCTTCGTAGGTATCCAGAAGAATGTCTTGGAAATGGTTTCTGACAACCCCACCGCGAATTGCCGACTGAAGTTCGACTAAATCAGGACTAGAATTTCCAAGGATGTTCAAATCTCGATTGAAGGCTTTCCTAAACAGGGATCCACGACATAAAGCTTGAACTTTATGAATTAAATCAACCTCACCATATGCTGAAGAGACAAAACAATGGATACGAGCGCGCTCGAGCATGCCTCGGATCACTGCTTGGTTTTCAATGATATCTTTACGATTGAGAATGAGCGCAATCTTCTTGTCACTTATTTCTTTACGTGTTACATTGGCTCGGATTAGACTTTGAATGGAAATTGTAACTTTTTCGGTTGAGGAAGAGTTGAAGAAACCAGCTTGCTGAGATATGACTTTTCGAAAAAGCGCACCACGGATGCAGCTTTGTAAAATAATATGATTCGGAACCGTCTCGAAAAGGCTTTGACGAAGGACTAGTAAGTCATTTCTAAAGAAAGCACCACGTATTTTTGACTGTAACTGGACTGCACGAGGAATAAAAGAACGCAGTGCCATTTTGTGGGCAATAAAGGCATGACGAAAATCTTTGCCACGAATGATGGACTGGAGGGTGATTATTGCGTCGCTATTTGAAACAGCCAGTTTGTTTGTGGTCTCGTTGAGATAATTACGGAGTTGTTTAGATTTGATAACGGATTGGAGAGTGACGAGAGGTGAGATTACTGTAGAATGAGTGGAAGGGGAATGTAATTTGGCCTTGGTCTCAGCAATAGTATTTCTAATGCGTTTGGCGCGAATTGCAGACTGAAGTGAAATTACTGTTGGATCCTTGTTGTGTGATATAACAGCAGTTTTAAAACGAGCCAGGTTTCTGCGACCAATTTTGCCGCGAATAAGAGCTTGTAAATACGAAACTTCAGGCGCTGATGTAGAGATATCACTAGTAAAAGAGTCAAAATATAATCGAGCCTGGTCTCCTCGAATTTTTGCTTGAAGAGTAGCTAGTTCCCTTTTGGCACTGTTTAGGATGTATCGATCTGTATAAAGAGCCCCTCTCACAGCCTTTCCACGTATAACTGACTGGAAACTAGTAAAAAGTGGAGCAACTTTGTTGTTTCTGTGCAGGCGACGATGAACGACTTTACGAGTAATATTTCCTCGAAGAATTTTCTGGAGACCAACGATTTCTGGAACTGAAAAAGAAATAACTTCCTTTTTGGATATCAGCTTATTTCGATTGATATTTCCACGAACGATATTTTGAAGCTGAATAATTTCTGGAGAAAATGAGGAAATTACTTGTTTTTCAAACTGGAAACCGTCACGAACATAATTTGCTCGTAAAGCACTTTGAAGACTGACTAATTCAGGGATAAAAGCTGATAATGATTTTGTTTCAAAGCCAACTTGGCTTCTGGCTGCTTTTCCTCGAATAAGACTTTGGAGTTCCACGACTTCAGGAATATGAGACATAAAAACACGTTCTTCAGATGCAAGGCAATTTCTTGCAATTACACCACGAATGGCAGCCTGAAAAGGGGTGATGATAGGCGCTACTTTCTGGTATCTTTTTGCGTGTCGTTTTACAATTTTTCTTGTTTTACGACCACGAATGAGGGCTTGGAGATTGATAATTTGTTCTGTCGATTTAGATAAAAGAAGGTGGTTTCGGTGTATCAATAGTCTGACCAAGTATCCACGAGATGCTGATTGCAAGTCAATTATTGAGGGTTCATATTGAAGGACTGTGAGTAAAGGATCTTCTTCTTCAGGTTCAGGCTCCGGTTCGGATTCGAGGCCGAAATGGTCGCCCATGGAGCTGAAATTAGGTAGTTTCAATCCCTGTGCGTCCAAACCTCTTTGTGTATCATGAATTTCGGCATCGGTGAACTCCAATTTACCGACCAAGTTTCCTATTGGAGGAGCAAGGCCTTCATTGGACAAGATATAACCCAAAGCATGAACGCAGTAAATGACTTTTGGGATATTTTTTTTATCGTATAGATCAGTGAGTTCAAAGGAGAATAACTAAACCAAAGAATTAGAAAATGTCGCCCATGATGAGGAATAAAAAAAAAAAAAAGCAATAATACATACACTGGGCATTCCAACCTTGTCTAGAAATTTGAAAAAGTAATTAATGTTATCAGTGTGTCTAAACTGAAGCTTTGGAGCTTCAATCAACTTCTTGACTAATTCTGGAGCAAATTGTCTGGTCAACTTGGCCAAAATGACGCCATTTCGTAAAGCCTCCTCGAGTTGAATTACTGACGGGATTTCTTCGTCAATACACTCTTCGATCCATTCTTTAGCTTCACCGATATGACATAAATATTCGTAGGCCTGTAGATATTTACGTTGGTTATCCATCCAGTTTCGGCTAGCCAAGTGGGACTTTGAGTCTTCTGTTTTTTGTAGGCGCAAACGTCCTGACATACCAGTAACATCCTCCCTGTCTTCTGTAACACCGGGTAAATGTAAATGCGCGTCTTTTGAAGATTCTACATTGAGAGCCAAGTTGCGAAAATGAGACGTAGCAGATTTACGAAGAAACTGAACATCTTGAGCATCGACCACTAATGTTTGCGGGGAAAAGGACTGGCCACTGCGAGTCGGAGACCGCGACCTACTATACGGAGAGGTAGGAGAAGATGGAGATCGGGGAGATATTTGGCCACTAGATGACGATGGCGGTGATAGGATGGGGATTGTTTCAGAAAAAAGCATTTTATGACTTGTAGACTTGGTCATCGGGTCGTTTGATATAAACGAAGGCTGTAAAGTGTTTCTTTGTGTATTTAATGAATCCGTAGAAGGTTTGGAAAGTTTGGTATCAGTTTTTAGTAAAGGGGATTTGTTTCCGAGATCAACTGCGGATTTGAGGTTGCTTGGTTTATCATGAGAATTGGCCTGCTGAGGCGGCCGGGTAGTCATTTGCAGACGAAAAGAAGATACTTTTCAATCTTTGTAAAAGTAAAATAACCAAAAAAGTTAAATTCAAACAAAAGAAATGGTATAAAAAAATAAAAGATGAAGAAAAGTGTTTATGCAACAAGAGTGAAAACAATAACAAACCAAGTTTAAAAGTCAAACAATGAAATGATGTTTGTTTACTTTTTGCGACCTATTTTGGTGAACATCACCAAATGTGTCTACAAATACCTGAGCCGTACCCAGCCACCCAATCGGGATTTTAACTCAACTATTTTATCGAATAGTAACGTACCATCGACATGAATATTGAATCTAAAAAGTAGGCAGTAAGTGCTGTTTTTTGAAGCGTGCGTCTTATTATCGTTAAGGCGATTCGATCTTGGTAAGAAGGGCACAAGATTGAGTTCAATATGGGTTTTGAAATTCAATACATTTCAACATTCAAGTTAAGCCGACGTTGACAATTTCCAGAGTAGGTGATGTTAATGAAGAAACATGTATTTAGAACTCGTTATTTTTAATTGCAATTAGGAATATAACTGATCAATCAAATCTCATTCATATGCTTTGATCCAAAAATGATAACGATTGGACATGACATTACAAGAAACAACAGGTAGTCGGATTACCAGTGCTACCACAAACTATATAAACAATAATCTCAATATTCTATGACTACAAAATCAAGCCAAATTCCAGAAAAGAAATTTTATCAACTTTAAGTAACTTTGAATCAAAGACATGTTTCGGTTCACAAAACAGATGGAAGAATTTCAACTGAGAATTTAACTAATTCAGTTAAGTCACATGACTCTTACTAACTTATCACGTTTATAGTTTTATTTTTCAATATTAATTACCACCATTGCATAAACATCCCAGAAATCAAGTATTCATCTAATAAACCTACTACCCCAAATGCCTCGCTCAAGGTCGCCCTCAAGAGGCTCCCGTTACTACAAAGATGAACATCGTTCTGGTCTAAGATCCTATCGCGACCGAGACTACGATTACCGCGATTATCGTGACCGAGACCGAGACCGAGACCACCGTGAATATCGAAGCCATGGCTATCGCGATAAATATAGAGATTCACATAGCCATGAGCACCACAGTCGAAAATCTTCAACTGATTACCATTCAGGATCTAGTCGAAACAGTAGAAGTCAAAGTCCTGCTGCAGTCTCTGCTCTTTCCGCAACTGCTTCTATCAACGCCGCCAAATCAGCATCTAATTTGCCGCCAACCTCGGCCTCTTTAGCTAATGTTAACTGCACACCCAAAAATACATCCATAGCTTCCGAAAAACCAGCATCAGTGTCCGATAGCAAACAGAATGATTCAGTCGCCCCTAGTAAACCCGTAGCTTCGACTGCTACAACTTCGGAAGCAGCACCGTCTTCCACAGAAGCATCCAAACCTCTTTCGGCAGAAGAAAAGCGTCGTCAGCGTATGGAACGTTTGGCTAAATGGAAAGCCCAAAAGGCCCAAGAGCAAAAATTAAAGGAAAGTATAGACTCTTCAGATAGTGCTTCACCTTCGTCTCACAGTTCTGCCCCGAGTGGTGTTCCTAATAATTCTGGTTCTAACCCACAGGTCAATTCTCTTTCTACCGTAAAATCACCTTCAGCTGCTCCTATTCGAATCCAAAAGGAAAGTATATCTACTGTTTCTTCTACAGTTGCTTCAACTAAAAGTGTTTCTAAAATGTTCAATTTTGCTGACAATATCAAATCCTCTAAAACTAGTGGAGTAAACCCGTTATCTTGTAAGTTTATTTTCGTTTTTATTTCTCTATATATTTTTTTTATTATTTTTCCGAGTTACTAACTTCAACTGGATATTTCTAGTGCTAACGAAAAAGTTCAAACCTACCAAAAAGTTTTTTGAATTTGGAAACGATTCTACATTTAAAAACAATCTGGAAAAAATTCCATTTGGTAATTCTTCTACAAATACAGATATTTCTAATGTAGAACATGTCGGAAATCCATCTTCCAACACGAAAGAAAATATCAGCAGTAATAAAATTGACGTCGATGACGATGAGGAGGATCCACTTGATGCCTTTATGAGTTCAATCAATGAACAGAAAGACAAGGACGATAAGACTATGGGTCAAATAGAATCACTTCCATCGTTAGTAATGAATGAGGAAGGTCCTAAAAATGTTCATAACTCAAATATTGACGATGAGGAAAATTTCGTGAATGCTGATGCTTACATGGCTGAACTTGAAAAGAAGAAGCGTAAAGATATCCCTGTTGTTAACCATTCAAAAATTAACTACGAGCCGTTCAGAAAACAATTTTATTTCCAACCCCCCGAAATGTCTAATTTATCGTCTGAGGAAGTGGACATGATGAGGCTCGAATTGGATGGCATCAAAGTTCGCGGCTCTAACTGTCCAGCCCCTGTTTTGAAATGGTCTCAGTTTGGTTTGCCCGTCCCAGTTATGGAGGTCATCAACGGCTTAGGCTTTGATAAACCCACATCTATCCAGTCTCAAGCATTGCCTGCAATCATGTCTGGTCGCGATGTTATAGGTGTTGCCAAAACCGGTAGTGGAAAAACCATGGCTTTTTTGCTTCCTCTTTTCCGCCACATTAAAGACCAAAGACCTTTAGGTAAATTGGAAGGACCAATGGCCCTTGTTATGACGCCTACTCGCGAACTTGCCGTGCAAATCTTTCGGGAATGTACTCCTTTTTTGAAAGCGTTGAATCTCCGTGCTGTCTGCGCTTATGGTGGTTCGCCTATTAAGGACCAAATCGCCGAACTGAAGCGAGGCGCCGAAATTGTTGTATGCACACCAGGACGGATGATCGATTTGCTTGCTGCAAATTCTGGACGTGTAACCAACCTTCAAAGAGTCACATATTTGGTTTTAGACGAAGCTGATCGAATGTTTGATATGGGATTCGAACCTCAAATTATGAAGATCATAAACAATATTAGACCCGATCGTCAAACTGTTTTGTTCAGTGCAACATTCCCTCGCCAAATGGAAAACTTGGCCCGTAAGACTCTTAAACGGGCCATTGAAATTATTGTCGGTGCTAGAAGCGTTGTTGCACCAGAAATTACCCAGATTGTTGAAGTTAGACCCGAGCAGTCAAAGTTTTCGAGATTATTAGAGCTTCTTGGTGACTTTTACAACTCCTCGTCTGAAGATGCACGTGCTATCATTTTTGTTGACAGACAAGAAGCGACCGATATTTTATGGAAAAACCTAATGAGTCGCGGATATGTCAGTTTGTCAATTCATGGCGGTAAAGAACAGATCGACCGTGATTCTGCACTTTCAGATTTTCGAAGGGGTGTTGTCAACCTACTGATTGCAACCTCTGTTGCAGCTCGTGGCTTGGATGTCAAACAACTCAATCTGGTTATCAATTACGATGCCCCAAATCATATGGAGGATTATGTTCACAGAGTCGGTCGTACTGGTCGTGCCGGTAATAAAGGTATGGCGGTGACTTTTATCTCGCCTGATCAAGATCGGGCGGCTGCCAATCTTGCTAAAGCCCTTAGACTTTCTAATGTTGATGTACCTGCTGATGTTCAAGCCCTTGCAACCAAATTCCTCGACAAAGTGAAGGCTGGTGAAGCCAAATTTGGTTCAGGATTCCATGGTAAAGGTTTAGAAAAACTTGAAGAAGCTCGTGACTCTGCAAGAAGCCGTGAACGGAAGGCTTATGGTGAAGAAGAAACTACTGGAAATAATGAGGAAAACGAAAACGACGACGAGGCTTTGGCTTTGCCACCAGTACCTAAATCTGCTGCTACAAACGGTAGCAGTGCTGCCGATAAATACAATTTTGGACCAGCAGTTGTTAGCAAAGGTCATGGTGCAGGCGGTGAAGAAAAAACAAAGCGTCAACAAATCTTGCGAGTTGGCGCAGCGCCAGACAACCACGGTCCTGACACTAGTGCCTACCATTCTACACTTGAAATCAATGATTATCCTCAACGGGCTCGTTGGGCTGTCACTAATAACATGAATATTAGCAAAATTATTGAGGCCAATTCGACATCCATTACAACTAAAGGCCAGTTCTACCCTCCTGGAAAGCAACCCGGTGAAGGTGATGAACGCAAGCTGTACATTCTTATTGAAGGACAATCGGAAACAGCTGTTTCGAACGCGTACAAGGACCTCGTTGAGCTGTTAAAGACTGGTATTAATCAAGCAATCAATTCCGACAATAGAGGAGGAAGGTACACTGTGTAGAAATTGTTTATAATTCTATTTTGTAAATTTATTAATAATCTTGAAAGATTTCCGTTGAAATCCCGGTTCTGCTCGGTTTTTCACTCTTAGCTATATTCGTCTTATTTAGCACAGGTTGAAATGTATATTTCACATTATATGAAAAATATGTATTTGAAATACTTTTACATAAAACTGACTAAATTGAAAAGCTGGGCATCACTATGGAATTCATTTAGCAAAAACATGAAACAAAATGGCAACAAGAGATAACATAAAGTTGGCTCCGAATAATCTGCTACAGTGCTTTTTTAAATACCAACAATTTTGTATTTAAACCAAAGTAGCAACGGTCATGACTGAGATTTGGCAAAAATATTGCTTGAAAGCCAAACCTTTTTAAGTGAAAATTCAATGTATAAAAATCCAGCTGCAAGTCTCATATTACCTTGTCAGATCAGCTGTAAATGTTGGAACTGAACCTTCATATTGCTATCGAAGAAAGCAAGGCCCGGATTTTTGGATTTTTGTTTTGTAGTCAGTAAAAGTTTTTTTTACCTAGAATTTCGTTTACAATAGTTGGTTAGAATAAAAAATAACCAAAGAATATAAATATATTTTAACTGATGAAGCATATACCATTATCTAAAATCCAAAGTGCTCAATACGTACCGGAAAACAATTAAAATAAATGTGATTGCTTTGTATGTTACTGAGTTACTTAACCAGGCTGATAACTGTCAAAAAGTTTGACAGTAAGCCCGTGTAAGGTAGTAGTTACCATAACTAGGGTGCTCAACTTTATCTGACACTCGACTTAACACTGGCACGTGCAAGACGCTATTATGGTAACCAAGTGTTTGCCCAATTTCGAAAATATTTTGCAAGATTTAAACCAACCTGGAAAGATTGTATTAAAATATCATAGTTCCACCCGTTCTTTTTCGCATTCCAGCGACATGATTGTAATATAAAACATACAGGTGTTAGTCTAAGAATGGATAAAAGCATTTATGGTATATACATTTAAATACATAATTATAACAATTATTAATTCTATTTGTCTAGGTTTAGTTTTCTATGTAACTCACTTTCGAGTTTTTCAGTTACTAGTCCGATTAGTCTATCTCCAATCTGCTCAATAATCATATCCATCTGAGTACCATGTACTAACTCAGGTTTGTCTTCCACCGTTGTCGATGAGGGTAACATTGCAGATGGCTTGGTTAATCCATTTAAGTCACCCTTCCTAGGATTCACCTCCCTGTCAAACGGTTCTTGACTAATTTTAGCAACATTGGAATCAAATCCAAGGCTTGCGTCTTTGCTTTGTGAATATGGTTGAGAATCGGTAACAGCTTCCGAATAATTTTCTTCGTTGCTTACCCTTCGCTCGGTCAAGTTGCTTTTTTGGTTCCACTTTAAATCATCGGTTAGAGACGAATTGCTTAATTTTTGGAACCCAAATGCTTTGTATTCAGCATGATGCGTGCTCGTAACACTGTTTCTTCTTGATAAATTTGAAAATGGGGAGCTTCTGCTGACAGTTTTCAAAGACACGCTCTGTTCATTTCCAACTGAATTAAAAAGTGTTGGTTTGTTCAAAGCCTGTAAAGTTTTTGACAATTCGGTAACCAACATTTGAATACCATGCTTTTCAGTAATAAATTCATTCTGTACGCTTGGGTCTGATAGTGCAAGCTGAATTCGAAATTGGCGCAAGTCTTCACATAGCTTTTCCACGTGGGGATTGGTATTTTGAGGACTGGATGAAACTAAATTAGGTATTCTTGTTGGTGATTGCGAAGCTCGCTCTATCAAGGATTTGGAGTAATTATCGCTGATGGAAAAAGGGGAAGATGTTGTCGAATGGGAACTTGGAAATGCGCTCAAAGTTCTACGATGAGTATCGGATGCTTTTTGTCTCAATGGTGGAGTTTGCGTTGGTGTCACCGGTGAAAAGTCTGGAGTTGGTAAGAGTGAAAGTGAAAGAACATCTACATTAGTGGCAGGCTTTTGTTGACCCAAATCATAAAGACTGTCACTTTTCGTATGCCCTTTTCTGGCGGGTGTGGGTGAGGAATTTGTTGGAAAACCTGGAATTTTTGACCTTCGGTTAGTTGGAGAAATAAATGCATTGGCCAATTTCTTTTGGTGTGAAACTTTTGGTGAATTTGGTGAGGGTAAAGACGGTGATTTTGCATCATTACTTGCTTTCTTCAGAACCATTTTACTAGATCTATCTCCCTTATCAACATCTGGACTAATAGATTCTGTCTTTTCAGAATGAACAGTCTGTTGTGGATTCCCCTTCGGAGTTTTGTTTTTATTGTTTGGTTTAGATGCTGTATGAATTGGAGGAGCCACCGAACATTTCTTTGTGAAAGTTCCTCCAACTGATGCGTTTTCGAATTCCTCTACTTTAGAAGATATTTTATTTAATCCGTATGGTTTTGATTTGGTAACCTTTTTCGTGATTTCGTTGTTGACACAAGATCCCATAATAGATTTTTGATCCAAAGAAACATGACCACCAGGCTTTTCAATATTTTTTGACAATGAATCAACCGATGCTTGAGAAGAAGAAAAATTACTAGCAGCTACTGGCCTAGGATGTTCTTGCGACTTTTGCAGATTCTGAGATTGAGAGCCAACACATGGACTACTTCTATTCATCCCTGTCAAAGAATGATTTGTTTCAGGTGGTGATGAGTTATTATTGGAATCCGTGGTCTGCAAAGAATCAGATAGTTTATTAGTCGAAACTGGCGAGTCATCTCTAAAGCTTTTGCGAAGCGTACCGGGTTTTACACCATTTCTAACAGAAGAAAGGCTACTAGGAGATTGAGAAGTTCCGCAAGTGCTATTAGTCGGAGACACGAGTTTTGCTGACACATCTGCTGGTTTAGTAGGAGAAGTAGTAGAGCTTTTGCGAGATAGCGAAGAGTGGGAAGATGAATGTGATAATCTTTTAGTCTCCCTCTGATAAGCACATTCGTCGTTACTTCGTTCGCCTTCGCCATCACGTTGTATAAGTCTAGTTATTTCTGTCTTTGAAAATACTCGCCGCACTGGGGTTTGAACGTTATGCAAGGATGTAGGAGAATGATTTGATGAATAACTTCCAGTTCGGTTCCCAGTTCTCAAAGACATTACATTCTTTGCAACATTTAGTTCGTAATCAGATTTAAGAAAGCTGGCATCTATGAGCGAGCTATTTCCTTGTATAGTTAATGGCCGATTGGGATTGGAGCTAGCTCTGCGTTTGATGTTCATACCGTGCTCAAATCCAATTGGCGGCATATGTGACATTTCATTTGGTAATAACAATGAAGAGATAGATGACGGAGTATAATAATTAATGTGAAAAACCTCCAGGCCATTAACGGACCATAAAAACACGCAGCCATCATTAGCGCAACTTACTAGATTGATTGATATCTCAGGCAATGGTGACTTTGGTGAAGGAATAGGAGAGCCAAGCGCACCATAAGACTTTTGAGGCCGTTTTGGAGGAGATGACGCGGGGGTTGGAGGTATAGAATAGCAATAGTCAATGATATCCAAATCTGTGATAGACTCTGCATGACCCCATTCAGTGCTCAAAAGTTGCAAACTAGTTCTGTTACTGAAATCATACAGCCGAATACTCTTGTCTGCTGCCATAGCCACGAGATAATATGATGGGGAAAAAGCAGTCATAGGAAGAGTTGACAATACCGAAGATACTTGAGGCAAATCATAAATGATTGGAAGAGAAAGTTTGACCACATTGATTCGTTTCAGAATTATTGAATCGCCGCGCTGATCTACTGATTTAAATTGCCTAACGAGTTCACCAGTCGGAAACTTGAATATATAAACCTGTTTATCATTGCAAGAAACAACAAGCTCTGTTTGGGTTGCAGAAGCTTTAGTTAAAAAGCCAACTTTTGAATCAGAAGAACGTTTAGGGCTACTAAAGCGTGCCAAACCAGCAAGGGTGTTGGAGGATGGTTTGTTTAATAAAGAAAGTGGTGCAGCGGTGGACTCATTTTCGCCAACAATAAACATATCACAAGGCGTAGCTTTTAAAGAAATTGTTTTTTCGGGGACGTATCCAATAAGCCTTTTGAATCGAACTAGTAAATTGGATGTCCCAGTTTCAATTGAAGCATCTTCATAAATGGCTTTATGAATGCTAATCGTTCTATCATTGGAACAAGCAACAATTCTATTACAGTTTTCCTGTACCAACACTCTATTTATGACACTTTTGTGATTGTCCAGTGTTTGAAGTAGTATCCAATCTTCAGCATTCTTTGTTTTTTCTAGGATAGTTTGCTTATAAAACACTTGGATAATTTTGTCACGACCATAAGTGAACAACACCTCAAAGTCGCATTGCGTGCCCTTTAAATTGAAATGCTTATTGTATTCAATACCTACTACTTCTGAGCTGTGTGCCTTGAAAAACTGGGTAATTTCAGGTGGAGTATTGGTATCAGTTAACTCTAACGGTGGTTTATAAATTTTAGGATATTCCAAAAATCGAATGACGCCATGCTTATCTCCCAAGACAAAAAGTTTTTTCGCATCATCTTTGGCAGCACCATCCAAATTACTGTGTAAACTATAATCGACACAATTAACAGTAGTTAGGCAATTCGGTAGGTCCAGTCTTGTCGACTCAGCTGTAGTTGTGATATCAATCCAATCATTCATTTCAATTTTAAAATTATCGATGCACATTGTGTCTTGTAAGCCTTTTGGTATTGTGCTTGATTTTCTGTTTTCGTTGGTTGACCATAGACGTATTAATCCACCAGCTGACCAAGTAACAAATTCCCCAATATTTTGTTGTAAATTAGACGTTGAAGATCTACAACCATCAGAAACTCTTTTGAAACCTTTTATACCTTCTTCATTTCCAAGCCGAATAACGTTTTCTTCAGTATGCCAATTTGTTTCATTTGTAGTTTTATCAGTCTTTTTAGTAAACTTGGTAACAACAAGTTCATTTGAGTTGGTAAAACGAATAATGTAATCTTTTTTAGGAACAGACATGGCAATTACCTGTCCAGCTTTTTTATCCTTTCCCAAATTGTCAACTACTTCTTCGTTTTTATTTTTGAAGTAATAGGTTGGATAAATGAGTGATAAAGTGGAGGACTGCTTTTCGGAAAATATAGAGAGCGGAATGGTACATAATTCAGATAAGGTCCCAGTGATCCATAGAACTTCACTATCTTGATTCAAATCATCGGCTTTTTCTTCATTAGGATCATCACTGCTATATGATGAGGCATGGGTTTGTGTATGCCTAAAACTCGCACATGCCATCGCTGATGGTTTAAAGTTGATAAAGGAGACAACATCAAAAGCACCAGTTACCGAGCCACATATAGTTCTTTCGAGAGAAGGATTTCCATTGGGCACACTTTGACTATTGAACGAATTTACGGTTTCTGTATCGTCTTTGTCGGTGGAATCACTCACTTCTTGTTGAGTAGTTGTAGAATGTTGATCCAAGGGAGTATGGCAAGACGATAGTGGTTGATTGTAATTAAGAGAAATACGGCCAATATCACCCTTTTCAGATACTACGGCAATAATTCGATGGTTTATTGGTTGTATAGATACAAACGTTGAACTGCTGTGTGGGCCAAGAATGACATTTCGATTTGCAAGAACTTCTTTAAAAGCAGAGTTCAAATTTGAAGTAGAGGAAGAAGGGGAACTGGAAGAAGAAGAAGAAAATAGTCTCCAGATACGTAAGTGACGGATTCCAGCAGTGATAAGAATATGGCCTAATGGTGTTGATGAATCTGAAGAAAAAGGGACCCATTTCATATCAAAAACAGTTGATAGACACTTGTTACTTGCAATCAGATCTGCGAAAAAGGATCCGTTTTCCTTTTGTTTAATATGCCATATGTGCAAGAAGCCGTCGTTGGAGGTTCCTAGTGAAGCCAAGTAAGATCCACATGTTGACCAAGCCAAATGGGTGACACCAAAGCGATGCTCATGAAGCGACAATAAAGGGGTGTTGGGTGCGTTGGGTGCCGTTGAAAAAACAAGAATTGCCGGAGAATGACCAATTTCACCTGTTGCCAGTAAGTTCCTACAAGGAGACAAAGCAACGCAAGATGCAGGCTTGATTTTAGGAGCTGGATATGAAGGAGTTGAACAAAAAAATTGATCAGCTGTGTGTGATAGTGATTTTTCATCAATTGAGATGACAATTGAGCCGGCACCAGCAGTAATAGCCAATCGAGTAGCTGAAAAAGAGGCACCAGCATTATCACTATGTACCGAAGAACCAATGACTTTCGTCAAAGCCAATGATGGACTTAAAGTCCTATGAGAAGACGGTGGTAGATTCTGATCCATGAAGACAAGTGCATTAGAACTAAGAATGGGTTTTTTGGCTGTGAAGGTGAAAAAATATATTATTTTTTTGGTGGTGGATCCAAACATAATTATTTGTATACATACACAATCTATCTTGAACATCGTCACCATTTCTGTTATCATTTTCTATAATCACTATCAATTTTAGAGTGACGCCAGACGTTAATGCTACTAATGGCTGTTCACTTACCTCCATTCATATTTTATTTAGCTACGGCTTGTGCTTTCTCTAGCATTTTGTTGTCTTCAGCACTTATATATTTACATCTCAAAAACTATCGTAAGCCTTTGGAGCAACGTTTAATTGTTCGAATCTTGCTATTACTACCCTTTTATGCATTAACAAGTTGGATCGGTCTGATCGAAGCTACTGAAACAAAGTACTCTACGTTTGTTCATTTGATATCCAGTTTAATTGATCCCTTAGAAGAAGCATATGAAGCTCTTGTTATTTATACCTTTTTTTCTCTTCTTACCCAACTACTTGGGGGCGAGCGCAATCTAGTGCTCAATGCCCTTGGGAGAGCTCCCAAACCACATCCTGGAATACTAGGCCATTACTTACCTTTTATTGATATTTCAGATCCTCGTACCTTTCTTTCTATCAAACGTGGCATTCTCCAGTACGTCTGGATCAAACCTTTACTTTCAGTTGTGATGCTTATTACAAAACTGACGCATACCTATCGAGACGGTTACATATCATGGTCATCAGGCTACGCGTGGATAGGTGCAGTTTATAATATTTCCATCTCAGTATCACTGTACTCTCTTGCCCTTTTTTGGTACACGCTCAACGAAGATTTGAAACCTTTTAAGCCCATGCCTAAATTTATGTGTATCAAAATTGTCATTTTTTTCTCGTATTGGCAAGGTGTTTTACTAGCCATTGCAGGATGGTTTGGATGGATACCTGATAACTCTTCTGACGAAAGTAAAGGAGGCGGCAGCTATTCTGCTGCCATTCAAAATACCTTGATGTGTATCGAGATGATTGGATTTTCGATTGGTCACTGGTACGCGTTTAATTACAATGAATTTGACGAGAAAAAATTGGTTCAAGAAATTCGCGAAAAGCAGGCCAAAATACCATTATTGAACGGCCAAGATAATGAAAATGAAGATTGTAGTTTTGGCGAACCAAGAAATGGCAAAGCCAATGAGAATTGGAAAATCGCAAGGTTTCCGCTTCCATACGCGTTGCGTGATGTTTTTGGATGTTTGGATTTGCTGTTGGACTTCAAAGCAACATTCACAGGCAAAGACTACACATACCGTCAGTTTGATGCAAGCGCTTCTACAAGACTGGATCATCCTTTGGCAGCACGGTCTAGGGAGAAAAAGATTAGACAAGGACTGCGATATGCCCAAGGTGGAAAGGCAAAGTATTGGTTACCAGACGCAAATGAGGTTCGAGCTGTTGCTAGTTCTCCATCATCGAGCTCAGGGATTAAAGGATATGGAGCTGTGGAGTCTTTTAATCCAAACTTGAAAAATCAGGAACCTTCAAGTTCACAAATTTTACGAGACAGCTCTTCCACCGACAATTCTGAATCAGAAGCATCTGATCATGTCTTTATTTCTGCCGAAGAATTTATCAACGATGATCGGTTATATGAGAGTGCAAGAAAGCTGTCATATGGCGATTATAATGTAAGTTTCACCTCTCCAAACTCCAAAAGTTTTGCTAACTTTTACTATTGTTTCCATTTTAGTGTCCCGTCATCACGCCTGAACCTATTCCAGAATATGAACCTATACAAAAACCCTACATCTCGACGCGCGATCCATATATTCGTCAACAGTTGGACGCTGAGTATCAATCTTTTTTAGTAGACGAGGAAGACAGCGACGGTTCTTTTGTGTAAACTACCTATTGTATTTTTTATTTTTACTATTATGACTATCATTACATCTATTACTTCAAGTACATACATATGAAAACATGTTTGTTGGTCGTGTTTTGTGCTTATCAAATTCCTGAAGCCATTACCGACTTTGACTGAACTAATACATGAAAATCTTTAGATTTGAATGAAGACTGTATTTCAGAATCATTACTTTTTTTTTTTTGATTGAGTCTATCGCGTTTACGACGATGCTTTTGCATCAGTACCTATATTTGCTAAGCCTTTGGGCATGCAGTTGCAAAACGTGTTAAATGTCCTTATCTTACACTCTATAGAATATCATTCACGAATACCTTAATTTATAAAATTCAGTCCCTCTGTTCTACACAAGGGTACATTATGTGATGAGCGGGCGGTGGATTCGGGACGTCAAAAAAAGAAGAATAACTCTTTTTAATTAATAGGAATTTGTTTTAAATGTGCAGAATAAAGTTATAAGATATGTTAAAATAACTCCAGAAAAAATTGGTTCACTAGCCCGAGTATCCACCGTTGTTTTTGATTACTTCCTTGCAACGCTGGGGCATGCTATCCATACAGTCCAGTATTTCTTTAAAATCAATCTTATTTCACTCCTGGAAAACAACCTGCTCAAGCTGCTGGTATGTGTGAGTAGAGCCCATGCGCTTGTCAATCCTCAAGTTCAATAAGTGCCACACATTCTCTATAGGATTTAAATCAGGAGACTGTGCAGGCCACACCATGACCTCTACTCCTTGCTCTTCAAGGAAAGATAAAACTGACTTAGCAGTATGATGTCTAGCCTAATCCTGTTGGAAAATAACACGGCCAGGAAGGCTTCTATAGTAGGGAATAATAAGCTGCTCCATGATCTCCTTGTATGCGGCTGCCTTCATAGTTGTTCCATGAGGGACAATTTTGATAGGACCGAGTCTCTGACCAGATATAACGCCCCATTAACCAACATAGGCGCTCTCGGGGGTACCATTCGCTTGTGTCATCTCTGGGGCCAATACTTCATCGTCTCGGCACCAGACCATGTTCTTCCCTGACATCCAGCGGAGAGATCGGTCCGACTCTGCGGATCAGACGACTCGGTGCCAATCTTCGGGAGTCCAGTCAACATGGACCCTGGCCCACTCCAGTCGGACTCGACATTGTTTTGGGTCAAGTGAAGGCACCCCCACAGTAGTGTGTCGGTGAATCCCGGCTCCCTTCAATACTCGGCGCACGGTACCTTTGCAAAGAGGCTGGACCCCACAACCATACTTAACTAGCTCTTTGAGTGTTTGGCGGAGATTCTTCCGGACGTTTCGGATGATACCTGACTTTTCCTTTCTAGTCAATCCATTCATTATTCCTCGTCAGCTTGGGACGCCTAGCGTTGCACCCTCATCAGCTGCATGTTGTTGAATCAAACGTCTGACTGTAGTTCGGCTCATATTTTGCTTTTTGGCAATTTTAGAGTAGCTCAATCCTTCGTTCCTGAGAACGTGAACAGGTGAAATTTCATGTAGTTTAAACTCCTGTCTTGTCATATTAAAGAATATAATTTGGCCGGCTTCTCTGAATAAAAGTGCCGGGTTACACGTTCGTGGAAAATGTCAAAAAAAACAAATTTATATTCAGCATCTCCAGCTCGTCACATGTCGTATTCTTGTGTAGTGTCTGCGTTCAGACTTGGGTATGTCAAGCTATCTTTATGTTTGTTGAATTTCTATGGCCAATTAAAACATATATACAACATGTGTAATGCTTTGATTTATTTATGTATTACTTAGACACCAACAGCTTCAATATATGTTTGTCATTTTACGAATAACACCAATTTACATTCCGTTTTCAAATTTCGTCGGTTTCTGTTTTGGATTGTTCTTTGCTAAAATGTGTTCTATATTGTCTTCAAATTGACTCGTTAGTGCTTAGGGTTGCGATAACTGATTAGTCAGCTCATTATAACAGTTTCAACGCCCAGGTCTAGGCAATCAAAAGGTTGTACTGGGCACAGATTTTGATTTCGGTTAGCTGTTCAACCATGTTTGTTCCAGTTTAATTAAACTTGTTAATCAATGAAGCCCACTGCTTTAGGAAATTTACATCTTTCTAAAACCCTGGAATCTACCTGTTGATTGAAATACATAACTAAAAATGAAAATGTAAACTGTATTTTGGTAAACATAAAAAGCAGTTGTATTGAATAACCCGAAAACAAAAGTAAATATTAAAACATAAATAATAAAAAAATGCAAAATATAAATAATTATGTATAATAGTAACAAAAAAGAAATCTTGGTTAAGCCATATCATCTGTTTCGCGCTGTCTTCGTTCTAAAATTTCCTCTATTTCCCGTTCGTCTTCTATTGTAGTTGGCTGTGGTGCAAACCTCAGCTTTTGCTTGATTTTTTCACGTTTGCTTGTTGGCTGAGCCTTTTGTTCAAGATTTCGTAACGTTTGCATATTATAGGTATCGTTTGCCGACCTAGATGTGCCTGATAAACCATTAACACCAGTGCGATGGGTATCCTGAGTGTTGGTTTGGTGAAGCTGCGAATCTACAGTTGACCACCTTGAAATTCCAGATGCTCTTGCTGGACCTTCTGTGTCCAAGTCATCTTCTCCAGACAAAAACCTGAGAGCATCTGGTCTATCTTTAAACTTGCCAACAGTCCATCCTTGGACCAATTCGCTATATGCCTCACGCTGTAGTCGTCTATGCACGGGCAAATAGTGCTCAAGTTCTTGGAAAGTATCAGTGTCAGTGGGCCGTACCATAATACGAATAGTTTGAATGATGATTTCAAGCAAAACACAAATGACAATCATCACCAACAGTACCGCCCACCATGAAAGTTCTTGGCCGTAGTGTTTAAAAATTGCTTTAGAAACAAAGTAAATCTTGGAAGGCGACTTGGTATAAACATATGACATGAACAAGTTCCAACAGAACCAACCACCCACGCAAATCATCCATACAGCCCAGTTGACGATTGTTTTGGAATGCATTTCAAGCAGCTGTAACTTGGTGGTACACATTACAACTACTGTTGTAAACAAAAGCACACCGAGGGGATAAATACTGTTTTCTTTCATCATGTTGTAGCCATAAATATAATATACCACAAAGGAAGAAATAACAGACTCAGCAGCAGCAATTGCAACCCAGCCTGCAAACAAGTAAAAATCAAACCCTTCATTATTTCTGCCCCGGCCATATAGCTCAGGAACTGCAATAAGTGTCGAAGGTTTCAAATCTTTTTCCAAGATTCCAATACAAAGGACTGGCAACGATGTAAAAAGAGTATTAAACATAGACAACGACCATTGCTCATAAAGCGATGTACCTGTAAACATAACGTTTCGTTGATAAATGACTTGAGTCAAATAGAAAAAGACCTCCTTGTGGAAAGTACCAAGGATGTACTTGCAAGTTCGAACGTAGTTCCAGCGACCATGAACAAGCAGTAGTTTTAAAAGAAACCGGAATTGTGCAATTGCATAATCGGAAGAACGTGCAGCCTGAAGACCTTCGCGACCTGTGATACCAATACCGACATCGGCACTCTGAATCATGGCAATGTCGTTGGCACCATCACCAATTGCAAGCGTGATTGCTTTCTTTACCTTGTTGCGAATCGCAGAAACCATGGCTGCTTTTTGGGATGGACTGGCGCGACAGCAAATAACGGAATCGGCTTTAACTCCCAGTTCAATAAACAGGGTCATTAAAGTCATATCACTTTCAATATCACTAAGAGTAGCACCATCGACAACCACCACACAGTGGGCTACACCTTCGAGGCCAGACATGACACTAGTCATTTGAGCACTGACATCGCCTTCGTCAGAACGTAAAACAATAACTGTAGAGTAATCTTTGATGAGGCGGCATGAGTAGCCAATGTTAATTGCTGTTTCACGCTTATCACCAGTTAACATCCACATTTTGATACCAGCTCGACGAAGTTTGTCAATGGCTTCAGGGACACCTTCTTGGAGTTTGTCTTCAATAGCAGTCGCACCACAAAGTTCTAAGTTGTGTTCAATTTGTTCACCAATCTTTTCTACCTTTTGCTGGCGGTCGACCAAACTGGTTTTGGCTTCGCTGTACTCGCGGTCCCACTCAGCGTACTCATCTGCCGACATGAAACGATATGAATATAGCAATGTTCTTAAACCTTCAGTAGAAAATTCTTCAATATGTTGGAGTGTTTGCTCAATGACAAAATTATCATTAAGAACAAGGCGGTCCTCAATATTGATGCCATTATTAGCATTTAAAGATGATTCAGCAGGAGCAGTTTCGGTTTCGTATTTACGTTGTACGTTTAGTTGCATGGATTTACGAGCGACGTGCTGAATCTCTTCAACGTCTTCGTCAGGATTTGCGCGTAACTGCAAGTAATCATCTAAAGAGCCCAAAACATCACGAGGATTGATGACGATAGAGCGTCTATCATTGGTGGTAGACGTGCGACCTTGGCCAGAGCCAGATGGATTCATGGATAGAGAGGCTCGAGCGACAACGGCTTCGGCTTCAGCATGTTTTCTTATGCTAGACTCACGATGGATAGAAACGGCTTTTTCAGTAGCAATATTGGACAGGCGTAGCCGTTCCAAAATAATATTGTCAGCACCTTTACAAAAAACGCATATACGGTTGTCGGGAAACTTAATAATGATAGACATCCGCTTTCTGGCACTTGAAAATTCAATGACGCTCAATACTTGGTATTTTTCGTCAACGAAATCACGACTGAAGCCATTAGGGTATGTGCGAATAGTGACGGCTTGTTGCTCACGGTCAACCATGATATAACCCAAATCTCTAGCAGCTTCGATTAAAGCCAGTTCATCAGGCGAAGCAGCTTGGTAATCAAGATTTTCAATCTGTGTAGCTCCATTGGAGTCGTGGCTTTCCCCGATATCAGGAACGCAAGTATGACACAAAGCCATTGATAAAATAAAAAACTTGACTTTCTGAGAATATACAGAGTTTGGATGCGCTAAAATGTACTGAAGTAACTCAAGAGTTGATTTGGAGGTTTGTGGTTTCGAAGGAGCAGCGTTTGAACGCCATTGACTTCGAACACTAGAGTTGCGATGGATTGAGACCCCACTTGGTCTGAGGTTAGAGGGGCGACCGGTGACAGCGTTAGAAGTGGAGCGACGTGGAAGAGCAGCAACCTGACGAAGAATTTCATCGGTTTCAACATGGTTCCCATCGCTATCGCCACTTATGTTGTCATTTTTTATGGGTATATGAGGAACTTCAACGTGTTTTACATGATGAAATAGACGATCAGACTGAGCCTCCATTTGGAGATCAAGATCATGGATCCAAGAATAACCTCCAACAGATAATTTTCTAAAAACCATTTCATTTTCAGTCAAAGTGCCTGTTTTATCAGAGAAAATGTAACTAACTTGTCCCAATTCTTCATTGATGGTAGATGTGTGAGCTTCAAAGGGGGTGTCTGTTGCTTCGTGATACATGTCAATATCTGATTGCATCATGAGCATTTGGCAAACCTTAACAATCTCCATCGATACATAAAGTGATAGTGGAATGAGGGTATTGAACATGATGATAAAACCCATGAGATTTGGAACAACGCCGACCTCTAAACCAGTAAGGAACCACATTTTTTTGCCTTTAGTGTGATACGAAATACTCGCAGCCACGGTGGAAAAAACAGCAAGGAAGAGGACGACGCCGACCATGAAAATGATGATTTTGTTGCACATTTGCTGAAGTCTAGGTGCCTTTGTACGAGGGTTTTGAATAGCGTTCATTCTAATTTTTGTCTCTTCACCGGTAAAAACCACAAGTCCAATTGCCCAGGCAGTATTTCGAAGAATGGACCCTCTGTAGACAATATGAGATGAGTTTAGAGGATAAGATTGGTCATCGATAGTAACCTTTCCCTCAAAGTTGTAAAGGTCAATGTTTGGATCTTCCGTGGTAACTTTACAATTGAATGAAGCAAGTTTATCAGGGATGGAACAGTTTTCAGATAACTGATGCATAGGTTCGCGACTCTTGAGATTGGTTTCTCCGTCTAGAGCCATTGTTTCTATATAAGCAATACCACCTGCAGGACCGGACGAAGCCAGCAATATCATATCAGCAGGGACCCAGTCATTTTGAGAAAGCTTAACGATGTCGCCAACTTGAAGCTTACGCCAGGGTATTTCTTGATAAGCAATGAGTGATTGCTGATTGAATGAATCATTTTCAGATGGTAACTGAAGGTTTGTTGTCGATGAGGCGTATAAAGGGTTGGCAAAGCTGGGATCTAAGCGCGCTACTTTCGCTATACGATTATTTTCCTCCTTATCTTGGCGGTGACGATGCCAATCATCGTAGGCTTCACGAAGCATTGAAATGGAGATGAATACGATCAAAGGAATGATTGTTGTGTATGAACCGGTTGTGGACCATGATGGGATCATCTGCATAGTTGATACTGCCAGAAAATAAACATTTGCTAGTTTGGAAAATTGCGCAACTAGTTGACGAGGCAAAAAGTTGTAAATGTTGTATATGGAAGAAGTGATTTGGTTGCTGATGTAGTGTTTATTTGTACGAGGGTCTATGAGATCTGGAGCTGTTTCGAGCACTGCTAAAGGTAGTACCCGGCCACCCGAAGATGCCAGCGGACCTTTTACACGAAGAATAAAATTTTTGGTGGTAACAAAGGCATGTTTGACTTTACCGCGAAACCCGACTTGGTTAAGGTTTCGAGACGTCCAAGTTTGGTGAAGATCAGGCAATTGATTTTGTGACGATTTCGAATTCGATGATGGCGGGTTTAATGGAGTAGGTGGAACAGCATTTCGATTAGTCGAGTCGAGAGTTCTAAGTGAAAGAGGCGACGATGGTCTTGATGGGAGACCTTGGTTTGACGACGAGTTCATGGTGACGACAAAGAAACGAGTCCTTGATTTCGGTCGTGTCGATTCGTCAAATTCGAATGATTGTTCAAGAGTTGAAATATATTGAAGAAGAAATTGGTTGAAACAAATTCAAAAGTTGAAAAGTCCAAACAAAAATAAAATAAAAATGAGGGAGGTTTTAAAAAACAAGGATATTTATACTTTTGTAGTCTTATTTTTTTTATTTTATTTTATTATATATATATTTTTTTTTTTCAACAATGCCAAAATGCCAAAAACCGTGTGGGTCGACCCGCCAATCTCGTCGGTCATATGCTTGCGGTCCGTGCAAACAACACAAGGTCCGATGTGATCATAACTTGCCGTGCGGGTCTTGTATTCGATACGGTCGTCAAGATACCTGCCGAATCAGCCCTCCAAAGGTTTCTGCTGGCCCGGCCACAGCATCTATTCTGCTCATTCAACCAAAACCGTTTGAGTCGGTACCTTCAGGAATCGTTTTGGATTATGTCGGTACTCGAGCATCACCATTGACTGACACGACATATTTGCATTTGGGACTTTCATCGACACCTTCTCTGACCCACATCACATTACTTCTTAAGCTATTGCCTTCAAAACAACAATGCGAAACCTACCTTGACTACTATTTCAAACATGTCGATTATATGTACCATCCTCTTCATAACGCTTCATTTTTGACTGAGTTTGAGCTGTTTTGGTCGATGGATGTCGCCGACATTGATCCTGACTGGCTGGCAATCCTGTTTATGGTTTTGGCGTTAGCTGTACTTCATTTGCCGAAGCCTTTATCTTTGAATGATAACCATTCTAAAAATACACAATTCAATCGTTCCTCATTATGGTTCAAGGCATCTCGTCGAGCTTTAGAGATTTCAAAATCCGGCAACTTATTTGTGTATGATCAATCCAAAAAGCCGAGCTTGGCTGCTTTGCAAGTTTTTTGCATGGCTCAGTTATACATGTATGCAACTAACCAGATTGACTTGCTCAATTCTTGGCTTATGACAGCCATTCACCAAGCAAGAGTGTTGGGACTTCATACAGGTGTGCATGGATCGTCAGTAATTGACACTGAGCTTCGCCGACGGCTGTGGTGGGATATCTGTGGATGCGATACCTATCAGGCATTTTGTCTTGGTCACCCTTGTACAATAAGGTCTGCTGATTCTACGGTCCCATTTCCCAAAAACTGCCATGAGCAGGACATGATAACTGATAACGATACCATTTTAGATCGGCCTCCAGATGAACCGACAATCATGTCTTTTCAAGTTGCCCGTCATCAATGCATGAAAATCCTCAACAAACTATGTTCTGATATAAATAATACTTCTCCAACCTACCAACAAGTCTTGGAGGTTGATCGTGTATTATGTGAATACATTCGTGGTCTGCCATGGTTTTTCAAACCTCGCTCATTAACAACTTCTAATAAAGTGTCCAATTCATCATCTACAATCCAGCTCCATGGCTTGCCTGACCCAATTGTGCCTATTGTGTTTCCTGAGGAAGAAAACATCAAGTACGCAAACCTTTTGCATGAAATGCCTTTCATAGGATTCCAACACCATGTACTACATACCTGTAACTGTATGCACCGGGTTCGGATACACCAACAGTTTTTACATCCACCCCAACCCCTTTCTTGGAACGCCTGCTTTGCATCAATAAAGTCCATGTTTCTAGTTTACAGAAACTTGAAGAAGGTGCTTGGAGGAGTTTCCAACCATTATGGCTTTATTCCGCAGATCCATCAGAATTACTCTGCTGCAGTGACACAAGGCATGTTTTTACTAGTTGAAAAGCCCAATTTGTTGAAACCAACCCACAACAATGAAATACCCTATCCGGAAGATTATTACCTGATATGTGCTGATATCAATGATTTTATCCATGATCTCTCTTTAATTTTATCCAATTTACAAGTTGATGTCCCTATTTTAAATACAGGTATGGACACGCTGAATGAAATGATACAAACGACCCGACATCAATTATCCAAATGGTCATCAAAACCAAGCCCAGTTTTGTTGGATGCAGAACAAACTGATAATCCAGCACCCAATATTGTAAACAATGTTTATTCCGTATTTGGAGGCCGCAAAAACACGGAAAATTATATGTCTCGCTGCTCAATTGATTTTTTGGTAAACGATTCCGAAAGTTGAATCCCAGATACCCTACTACACATTTAAACTACTACATGATGATTGTTTCAGGTATTGATAGGTTGAACGTGTTTGGTATTAATTGAGTCATTGACGGCTCATATTTTATCTATCTTTTGGTTCATGTTTGGAGTGTTTTTTTTTTTTTTGTTAATTTCAAACAATTAACAAAAACTTCAATCTTTGATTCCTGGAGATTTGACAAAAACGACTTGATCAGTTTCAATTTTTTGTTCGCTTAAATCCTGAACTACAAAGTTCAAGTTAATTGTAAAGACATTAGGTTTGAAAGGTACAGAAAACTACGACTTTTGTTTGGAAAACCTTGTAATACACTTTCAAGGACAAAAGAAATGAATCTTCTTTGATCATCCTTCATCAAACATACAGAAAATGAATCATATTTAGTCATTGGATTTTGTCAAGGTTGAAAACGATGTCGACCTCTTGTTTAGGAAATCGACGCCTCAGGTTGACAAAAACTGATTGTATTTTCTCAACCTATCGGTTTTTTTTAAATACTCATTTTGGCCAAAAATCATAAACAGTCGACAACATTGATTCTAGTTAAAAATGTATTTTTTTTTATAATTTTTTTTATTAAAAAACTATGAAATCAAAAACCAGGCAAAAAATACCATGTGTACTGAGAAATAAGAAATTTTTATAAATTTCCCAAAATTAAGAGTGAATCCAAACATGGAAAAAAGTCCATCCTGAATACAATATGTGAACGGTATTTGTTTTTTTTTTTTTTGTTCAACAGAGATCAAAAATATTTAATCAAAAAATACGCCTAAGGACTCGTCGTTTTTTGAGTCAATGTATTGGGTGATGCAATATTGTTGGTTGGGGTAGTTGACGAGCTGCAAGACTCTAAGACTGGTTCCTTTTGAGCACTTGGTTTAAGAGTATTAGTGTCCGCACTTTCCTTTTCAGTGTTTACGTTGTGGCTATTGGTATCATGGTGTCCCTTCTTATCCTTTTCTTTCTGCGCATTGCGTTCCAATGCCAATTTGATAAAATCTCCCAACTTTACTTTATCCTTCTCTTCTTGTTTGGCATACTTTTTGAGCCATGGGTGATTCAACAATTTAGCATAGGTGGGACGCAGAGTGGGGCTTTTGTTTAAGCAGTTTGCAACAAATGAACGAGCTTCTGGAGAAAAGCGGTCAGCAGGAAGAGCTGGAGTGTCACCATATATGATGGCAGACAATTGACTAAAGAGATTGCGATACGTGTCTGGAGGGTATGGATAGCAGCCTTTGGCAACTTCAAGAACAGAAAGTCCCAAAGACCAAATATCTGATTGGACATTATAAGTGAGAACGTCGTCAGGATTTGCTACTTTGATGCGTTCAGGAGCCATGTATGATTGACAGCCAATATTAGTTTTAGCGATGGAAGCGACCAAGTTACCGGAAACGCCAAAATCACAAAGCTTGACTTTACCAGATGTGGAAACAAGAATGTTTGTGGGCTTAACATCGCGGTGGATGATGTTGTGTTCGTCTTTTAGTTGTTTTAAACCTCGAACAACGGAATCGGTGATAACTGCGAGATAAGGTTCGTCGACGCCTCCATCGTAGATTTTATCTAGGGAACCACCATCCATATATTCCATGCACAAATAGACGGCTCCTTCAACAAAAAAGGCACCGTAAAAATCGACAATGTAAGGAGAATGGCATTTGTGGAGAACTTCGAGTTCCATTATTATCTGTAAAAACTTTGCTTCCTCGAGTTCTAAACGGATTTCCTTCATTGCCATAATGATATCAGTTGGTTTATGGCGGACTTTAGTGACAGTGCCGTAATTTCCGCGTCCTAGCTCGCCAAGAGGCTCTAGTTCGTCTAAAGAGATACGGAATTTGGATCCGGAAGAAAAGTCAATACCTTTCGAGTGAAGAGAAGCCTTGCCAGCAAAATTCAAGTGGCCTGAGTTGATGTCAATGTATTTAGAGTGACCAGAAAAAACATTTTCAGGTTTTGAGCTAATATCGAGAGACAAGTCTCCCGGGAGACCACGAGGATTTGGTTTACGAGAAAAAGAGGCTTGGGAACTGGAAGAGATTGGCGGGTTGTTGTTGCTATTGGCGATTGAAGTGTTTGCATTTGAGACGAGTTGAGCAGACGCAGCACGTGATGCGTCAGTGGAGTTGATAGCTCCGATGTCGAGTTTGAAACCAGGCTTTCGAGATGATGGGTTTGAAGTAGTTGATGGAAGGGCTGGAGAGGAAGCTGATGCAGTTGATGAACCAGACAAAGAAGGAATACCCGGTGTTGGAGGAAGAGATAGAGGCGATGAAGACAGCATGTCGGCACCGTTAAGTTTCAGGCCTCGACGAGCAGATAACGAGGGTGTGTTTGATGAAGGCGATGACCCTTGCTGTTTGTACATGGGCATAGAAGAATGGAGTTTTGAGTAATCGGGGATGGTTGCTTTGTAGTCGATGTGAGCATGTTGAAAAGGAGGAGCTGATTTAGTGATTTGATCGGAAGAGATACCATTGGTATTAGAGCTGTCGACAGAAGATTTGTCTGTGTTTTCATTGTCGGAAGACTTTCTAGGAACTGAGGACCGAGATTTTGGGTTACGTTTGTTTTGAAAAGCTTCGATTCGAGCGTAAACTTCTGGAGAAATGTTTGATAACAAACTAACGACTTCCGCTGATGACGGGTTTGTTCGGGGATGTTTATCTAATGAGATGCCAGCAGTGGCAGCAGTGACGTCGTCAACAGGATCCGACATGATGAATTTTCAAAAAAAAGTGAAATTCGATTCTTAACGTTGAGTTTAGAAAAAAAAAAAAAAAAAAAAAAAAAAAAACAAAATTTAAACCTTTCGAACTTTTTGTTTGCTGGTTCGCTTTGTAATTCGCAATGTGCTGGCAAACAGTGAAGCACGTGAGTTATCGCTGGTGGGTCTCGTGACTATTCGCTTTTTGTCTTTAAACGCAGCTTTGGCGATGGCAGCATCGACATCGTCGAGAGAAGTTGTAACTTTGGTATCTGAAGCTTGATTTTGTAGTTGTTGATGTTGCTTTTGATCAAGTCGCTTACTACGCAAGTACAGCTCTTCCAACTCTTGATGAGTCTCCATTTCAGCTTTAGTGGCTTCCATCTGGGCTTCCAAAGCTTGCAACGCATCGTTATCATCACCAGGACCTCGTTTCTGTTTATTTTCCAAAGTTAGATCGGACTTTTGTTGTCGAAGCTTTTCTTCTTCTTCTTCTTGTTCTAAGCGATCCAATCTTTCTTCCATGGTTTCTTCCGCCTTTGGTTTCGAGTTTTCAATAATGACAACATTACCATCTTGATCAACTTCTTCAGTTTCTAGGGTATCAACAGTCCGTTCATAGTTTTTAAGTGCTCCAGACTCAATCACATAGTCCTCATTTTTAGGATCCGTTTTAAACTTGATCTCGCTCGAGCAACGGGGGCATCGGATATGAAACAAAATGATTTTGACTCCCAGATACGACTCGTTGGTCGACTCTTTACGCGCATTGAACTTTCGATTTTTTGCTATATATTCGCCACACGTCTTGCATCTCATTGAAAAGGGTGTCGTCAAACGAACTGTTGGAAGCGTTTTCGGCGCGTTCTTGTCGCGTTTTGTTCGACCGATTTTCGACGGATCAAAATCGGGTGGGTAGTACTTGTTGATGGTTTTTCTGTCAGCCATTTGTAACCAATTATAAAATAAGATAAATTTTCAAGTCTTTCCGAATCTCTTAAAGTTGGAAATAGAATAAGAGAAAATAAAATAAAAAATAAAAATGTTATAGGTGGTGGTAGAAAAAATAAATTTTATACACGAAAATCTTTTTTTTTTTTTTTTTTTTTTTTCGATTTTCTATTTGATTTATCTATATTTTCAAATCAAACTCCACAATCGTACGCATTGAAAATGAAACTTGAAGCCGTTTTTATTTCAGTTCTCGAGCTTCACGATGTTATTCAAGCTGCTTTCCGACTATCGAAACGAAATGCTCAAATCGAGTTTGGTCCAAATTATCTCGTATTTCATAGTCAGCATATGTTGACGTAAGTTTGAAATCCTTGTACATTAATCTTACCTGCTAACGTTTGTAGATATCTTCCAATTTCTCAATACTTTTCTCATTATGTATTAGAATCGCAATCACAAAGATCGTCCTTGTTACTTGATTTCGATGTCGATACTTTTCTTCACGAACTCAAACTATGCGGAAATGATCAAGACGTCAAGTTAGTGCTGAGGTCAACTGTTCGTAAAGTCCTTGTAGGTGCAAACAACCAGTATTACGCTTCATCTGGTCCGCCACAGTACACAAACGAACAATTACTGTTTTTAAAAATCACTTCGCTCAAATATATCGGTCAGAACCTTTCGAATGTAACAAAAGAAATCAATGTTGTCTTATCGTTGGAATACTCGAGTTTCAGAATTCCTCTACATCAAACCAAAGAACGATGTTATGACATGAGCCAAACACTGGAATCAACACAAAACCCAACTCAAAATCAAACACCAGCTCCAACTCAAGCTCAGATGCGGGCCCCTGATCTATATGTAGAAAACCAGCAAAGAGAATATGATCTTAGTCTAGATTTGACCCTGAATTCTCAAGGGTCTGAACTTGAAGAGTCCGATTCCCAACTTGATAACACATGTATCGAAAAGCTCTATAAAACTCATGTCGCCGACATTTATTCAATATTGCCAGGCGTCGGTGGCGCCAGTGAACGTCTGCGTTACCTCAACAAGTACATATCCATTGAGCTTATGCTCAACATTCCGACAAACCAATCTAACCAAACACAAGTCAATATGTCGTTAGCCGACAAGTTTATCAAACCTGTTGAAGGTCAAGTTCTTTCCTCGAGATTTAGACTCTTTTTGCGGGACGACTTTGTCAGTTACTCGTCGCAGTGGAAGGACGTCAGCTGTCATTTGATTTCAATGGATATTTACAATTGTAATGACTATGTTCCTGATACTGGACAAGAAGTGGAACCAACTTCTCAGCATCCAGTTAGGATACGGAAATTTGATAATATTTCAAGCCAAGAACAAAGCCAAAGCCAATCAAATGATGAAGAAGAAGAAGATAACTATGACGACGGTGAGAATTATAATGATTACAACGACGAGGAACAAGATGAAAACATGGTAGAGGATGAGGATTTAGAAGATGTTGAATTGACCAGAGTCATTTCTAGAGTCAGAGTGGGATCTGCCAACTGGTATGATATACTGCAAACACAGTCTATCGCCCAAATGATGGGAATCCATGTACAACACAAGAATCATATTGGAGTTTGGTTTTTCCTAAAGAGAAAAGTGTTTGCTGCTGTTGATGCCGATAGCGAAACAAATAGAGTTGGTCAGTTTGGGTGGATTTACTATTATCTACAGCATAAAGACGACGAATAATTAAAATGTTTGTATTTTCTAAATTTTTTCTTCTAATTAGTGTTTTTTTTATTCATTCATGTCCAGTAAATTTTAATTCTGCTTCTTAGCAAACTCAGTCATATAATCAACAAGGATATTGGTGCTGTTTACACTGACAGCATTATAATTTGAAACACGAATACCGCCGACAGATCTGTGACCCTTAAGACCATTCAATCCCTTTTCGGTAGCACCTTGAAGGAACTCTTTTTCAATTTCTGATGAAGGGAGGGTGAAAACAATATTCATTTTGCTGCGACAAGCCTTGTCAATAGGGCAGTGGTAGAGCTTTGGATAGCTGTCAACGACATTATATACTTTAGCGGCCTTGCTATCGCTTTCGTGTTCTTGAGCAATAAGACCACCCTTGTTTAAAACATCACGAACACACAAGTCCAAGGCGCGGACGCAGAAAATGGGAAGGGTATTATACAAGGAATTGTTTTTGTAAATAATAGGCAAATCCAAAATAATTGGAGCAACAGGAAGACCAAGCTTGCGCTCATCATCAGGGGAAAGACGCTTAGAGGCGTCCAAAATGTCTTTACGGACAATATAAAAAGTGACACCAGCAATTCCGACGTTCTTTTGGGCACCGCCAAAAGCGATTGCAAACTTGGAAACATCAAAACGACGAGAAAGAATGTTGGAAGACATGTCACCAACAAGATCGACGCCTTCAGGAACGTTGGGGACAGAAGGGAACTCGACACCGCCAACAGTTTCATTGTCACAGTAGTACACATAGGCAATGTCTTTGGGGTCTTTGGTCAAAGTCCATTGGGACTCCGGAGGAATTGAACCATACTTTCCGTTTTGGCTGGCGGCCTTTGCATCGCAGGCAATATTAACATCAAAGCCGATACGCTTAGCTTCGGCAGCAGCCTTTTCGGACCAGGCACCAGTGACAAGATAGTTTGCGACACCGGTCTTTCCATGCTTGTACGCATAGTAGGACATCATGTTGTAAGCAACCATGGCAAAACCACCAGTACCACCGGCTTGAGCGAAAATAACGTCATGAGTGTCGGGAATATCAAGAACCTTGACAAGATCGGCTTTGGCATCGTTGATGACAGCAACTGCGTCTGCTGAACGATGACTGATCTCGGTAATACCAATGCCATTGTTCAAATAAGAAACAATGTCCGAAGAGAGCTGTGCAATGGCATCAGTAGGAAGCATAGCTGGGCCAGCACCAAAGTAATGTTGTTCAGGACGGATTGGCATTATGTTGTTGATAGAAATTTTTTTCTCGAGGTTAAAAACGGGATTCTCGTCGGTTTTGTTGAATAGAATAAAAAGAAGAAAGGGTCGAGAAGGTTTACAAATTTATATTTTTTCCAAAACCCGGAAAATGACTGATTGCGTCACATGATATGTTATCAGCACGTGATTTAATCATGACTAAAGTGATTCAGACCCGGATTATCATATAGTATTTTGGAACGTGACTTGCTACCATATAACACGTGATGTTGAGATGATGATTAAAGCCTCTGTAGCCAATGAGCGACATGAAAATTGCAGCTTGTAAAAAGCACAAATTGTTTGGCAATGATGTCAACTAGTGAAGAAAAACGGGTTTTTGATAATTCAGTGCCAAAATGCTCGAGACTGATGGAATTTGAAATTAAGTAGAATAATTTTCAGATATATTGGTTGTTGTTTTTTTTTTTTTGATTGACGAGTATATATAGATTTAAAAGAATAGATTAAATTTGAAGTGATGTGACTTGATTTCCTTTCATTAAACAAACCAAGACATGGAATCAATAGGTTTGTTTCCTCTAAAACACAAAAAGAGTTGCTCGATATTTCAGTTGAATAATGCAATTGTAATTTGTAAATAAAAAAACACAACGAGTAAATTATAAGTCCTGGTATATTTATTTATTGGGGGTTTTTTTATCGATTATTGTTTTTATCGTTTGGTAAAGATGTTGCTTACTTTCTGTACCATAATCTAGTAATCTTTTGAAGTCTCATCTTCTTTTGAAGTTGGAAAATACCGTAAAGAAGTGCTTCAGTAGTAGGAGGACATCCTGGAACATAGACATCTACTGGAACAATTCTATCACAACCTCTGACAACTGAATAGGAATAGTGGTAATAACCACCACCATTAGCACATGAGCCCATAGAAATAACCCATCGGGGTTCAGGCATTTGATCATAAACTTGTCTGAGAGCTGGAGCCATCTTGTTGGTAAGGGTACCAGCAACAATCATGATATCTGATTGACGAGGAGAAGCACGGAAAATGATACCGAGACGATCCTGATCGTAACGGGGTGCTGAGGCGTGCATCATTTCGACGGCACAGCAAGCAAGACCGAAAGTGACAGGCCAGAAACTGCCTTGACGAGACCAATTGGCAATAGCATCCAAAGAGGTGAGAGCGTAGTCAATAGCGCTGTTTGGTTTTTGGTCATAAGGTAATGGGTAATCGCGAGGCATGGAGCTGCCTCCGTTGCTGACAGCAGTGCTGGCCTTGCTGTTCTCAGCCAAAATGGCAGAGGAGATTGGACGAACAGCAGTGACAGGCACAAGAGAAGGTCGTGCTGTCAAAGCGCGCTTAGAAAGATTGATCAAGTTTCTGTTCATGACGAAATTTCGACTTATTTCAAAATAAAGTGATGAAATAAAAATAAAACTAAAAACGATAAAAAAAAAAAATAAAGAGAAACCAGGATTTAAAAGTCACTTGTGGAAAATGCTGTAAGAGTGAGAAAAAAATAAAAAAACACTAGTCAGGAAAATCTCCGTCACACTGATTGGTCAATCAAAATATTTTGGATCATGTGAGAATAATGTGATATATCATGTGAATTGTGTGCTTCATATCATATGATCTGATTCACGTTTTTCCATTTATTCCAGAGGGAAAAAACTTGATTCAACACCATTTGACGCAAATACATTTGTTCAGAATGACGACTGAATCTGCTTTTGAGCGATGGCGACAGAAGTTGTTGTACATCACAAACACCGGTATGACACCTGAGGAACGGACTGCTTACGAAACCAAACAAGCAGCCGAGCAGGCGGTAGCTGAATGTAACCGGTGTGAAGAAATCAAACAGTGGATGATTTCATACAGCCCAAGCGTTCGGTTCATGATGGAACAAGTTGCACGGGTTGGCGGAAATATTTCACCGAATAATATCATATGCGACTCCTGCGATGAGTTCAAGTCTGGTGGTTTTCATCCAGAGCTCGGCATTTTGCTATGCCAAAACCGGATTTACTCAAAATGGCATTTGGAAGATACCCTTACTCACGAACTGGTGCATGCCTATGATCACTGCAAATTCAATGTGCGGTGGGACAATTTGCGGCATCACGCTTGTTCAGAAATTAGAGCCTCCTCGCTTTCGGGAGAATGCCGCATGATGAACCAAATTGTGAGAAACAAGATTTTCAAATTCTCAAAAGGGCACCAGGACTGTGTGCGACGCCGAGCGACTTTGTCAGTACGAAGCAATCCTAATTGCCAAAGTGATGAAGAAGCGGCAAAAGTTGTCAACCAAGTGTTTGAATCATGTTTTAATGATACCCGACCATTTGAAGAAATTTACAGATGATTTGTTCAAGTGTTGTACATAGTATAATTGTTTTCAAAGTATAAACCATCAATGAAGATAAAAAAAAGGTTCCAAATCGGATTAATATTGGCGGTCATTTAATTTTCATTCATATATTTGTATTACAGGGATAAACAAAAATAATTACAATAATAATAACAAGAACGAGAAAGAATAATATAAAACGAGAAAAATTTAAAATGTCAGATACAATGAACACATTAAAGAGGGACCAGTGATGATACCCATCCAGAAAACGACATTTCCTAAAACTTGTTTGTCTCTTAAATATTCTGTTCTAGAAAGAGCAACAAGAGGCAATTGCATCATTTGAAGGATTAAGAGATATCCTCGAATCTTTTTGAAAATAATATACATGACGAGTTCATGAACACAGGCAGACAAGACAAAGGTCAACAGAGTTGCTGTTTTTTTGGAAACGTTAAACACGGAAATCGTGGAATGGTATACATGTTGGAGCAGAAAGTAATGTACAGGGGTATTCCAGTCGCGAGCAAACTGATCCCATGTAACGCAATTCCACCAAGGCCCGTAGAAGCTTCTGTCGGCAAACCGGGTGAGTTCAGCAATGGCGTTCAGGATAGCGTCCCAAATGATGTAAAAGACCAGCAGAAACATGAGCAAAAAGGGCGGCACCAAGCGTGCAAGGATTATGGGAAACTCGACGGATTTATCATACCAAGAACTATGGTCTCTTAATTTTAGGACAGAGATAGCGATCGGATAAAAGTGGTTTTCGGCCAAAATAATCATAAGGAAAAGAACACCAAAGGTACCAATAGTTTTCTCGGCAACGTAGGCCCACCGAATTTTATTTGTACGGGGATATTGGTGACGATAGACTAGGGTTGGAAACATGGTAAACATGAAATAGGAATGAAAAGTGATATTATTTGGAAAAACGGTAGTTGGGGTATTGATAATAGTGGTAATTTCAGGTGTATGTTTATGATGAGAGCCCAAAGTACTAGATCTGCTGGGGGAATCTGTTGAGTCTGCCGAGTCCGAGGTATGTGTAGAGTCTGGCGCAGTTGTAGGGTCTGAAACATTTGGAAGATATTTGTGGTTTGCAGGATCTAAAGTGGTTGTAGAATCGGAAGGAACATCTGCTGGATGTTCGATACGGGTTTTAGAGTTTAATTTATCTTTGAAAACGACGTTATCAGGTTTATCCATGATAAGTTCGGTGGCCAAAAAGTCTCTGAAAGATTTGAGGCTGGATTTTTCAGTATCAGACAGAGAAGCAGCCAATTTGGAAACCTTGGAAATATTTTTGGAATCATTAGTAGAGTCTAGTACAGCATCAATAAATTCTACTTGGTGTTTGACACCCCAGAGGTATCCATTGAAAAAAGCAAAGGAGTGCTGTTTCATGAGGAGAACAAGGGAGTGCAAAAGCAAAAAAACTCTTGCAATCCATGGAAATTCAAAGTATCGAGGAATGATCAGGAAGAAAAAGAGGAAAAAGAACTGGTAGATGTTTTGAAGAATCCAGCCAGATCTAGCCCACGAAATATGGTTATTTTTAACAGCCAGTTGAAGAAAAAGACCGAAATACGTGGAAAAATACATGAGAAGATCAATGACACCGACCTTTATGAGATCCTGCTGAAGAAGTTTAATGATATTGAAACCAAAAAGAGTTTTAGTTTGAGCATAGGAATGGCAGAATGATTGGATACTGAGCAGAGCGACAATCATCCAAAATAAGGTGAAAAATCCAAAAAAAGGAGACGATTTGTTTGTTTCGACATCGAGCAGGGAAGGTCTTGGTTTGAAGTTGACAGCATGAAAGCGATGATAACGATTTGACGATTTATAAAGACGTTTAAAATAGGAGTTGACGAAGATTGAGCTGACGGGCGAATTATGGAATGACGACGACGAAGAAATGGGCTTTGGGCGAATATCTGGCATGATGAGGTGTTGTTAACGACAAGAAGAAGAAAATTGAAAAACTGAAAAAATCGCGCTTTTATATTTACGCCGGAGTCAACCAATCCGCCACAAATCCGGGGCCGATGCATGTGTTTGTTCGGCGACGGGTTTCGACGCAGTCCGAAACGGCTCGGCCAGTTTTGAGATCCGGAACGTTTTGACGTGTTTTCGTGTTTATGGCACGGCTAGAGCTGTCGGAAAAAGGTTGTTCCAAAGTCTCAAAGCTGGTTGCACATGACAAACACTGACATGGCCGACATTGATGTTACGGACAATGACAAGGTTGAAAGTGATGGCATGACTAAAGGTGGTTGCAAGTAATAGCATGATTGAAGGTAATTGCGAGCAATGACATGATCCAGCTAGTGCTTCAACCGAAGATTACAGCTGGTGTGCCTCATTATTGTATTACAAGTTTACACTGAATTGACGTGAGCGCTTCAGTTCGTCGAGTAATCGACATTTATAAACATATCCAGCATTTACATTAATACTAATACAAACAGTGATATCAGTTTCATGAAATATATAATCATCCTCTGCGTTTGCTGGCTTTTTCCCAAACAGAACTTGACTGGCCTTTTCTTTTCTTTGTACTTTCGTAAAGTCCATCTTTTTTCCCTGTTTTTGCCGACGTGCCAAAATCCCATTTCTCGCCAAAAAACTCGTCTTGTGGACCTCGGCGACGTCCTTTGTTGTTTCGGCCCATGTGTTTATCTTTGATTTTATCCGTAAGTCGCGTGTAATTTGATTCTTCGTAATCCCGGATCTCCCGCTCTTTTGCCTTATCTCGTTCCGACCGAACCCCTCGGCCTCCGTCAACAATCGTTGATCCGATAGACGATTCGAGCTGTGGTGCAGAGCTCGTTTCCGCTAAGTACTCTTCGAGAAGTGCGTTTCGTCTCATCCGTGAATTGTTTCTTGTTGATGGTCCATCTTCATCAAGACTTGCAGCTCCGGTAGGCAAGACTGACGTGATTTTAGGAGCAACATAATGTCTCGGCTTTCCTTCTTCGTCGCTGTCATCCTGTTCTTCTTCATCGTCGCTCTCTTCGTTTGTCTTGTCTTGTTTCTTGGTATTTGATTTAGTTCCCATCAATGCCATTGGATTGGGTTTGAATGCAAGCAAGTCATTGTCTTCTTCTTCTTCTTCTTCTTCACTCTCATCCTCACTGTCATCATCTTCTTCATTACTATCTTCTTTCTCTGCTTTATTCTTGGCCTTTTCTCTTTCATAATTTCTTAATGCCTTGTCAATTTCATAAGAGACTCGACTCTCTAAAGGCTTGACTCCCTTTTCCAACGCAACTCTAGAAGAAATGGCACTTTTAATGGCCTCTGTTCGAATCTCTTTGCCGGTTTGGCTTTTATTCTTGCCCTCTTTCAACACATTTCGAAGCTTCAGCTGGCCTCCAAGAACCATCATGCTGTTGTGCACATAGCTCAATAACTCTTCATTTTTGAGACCCAATAACGTCATGCCGTTGGACGTATCAAGCTCATTTAATCGGGTTTCAAGAGTTTCTAGTGCCTTTTGAGCGGCCAATGTTGCTGCCGATATTTCTTTGAGTACCGAATCCATTGTAAATACTGTATATTTTGTTGAAAAAAAAAATTGTCGACAAATATTTTTTGAACAAAAAAAAATTCTGCATACGGCTGATGTCATGTGATGGTCAGCCTTGCGTGGGTTAGGCTCTTTATCAGAGAAAAAAGTTTTTTTTTTTTTTTTTTTTTTTTTTCTCATTCATATATCTTTGCTTTATTTCAGCCCACTCAGGTTCACTTCATCGACGTCAATATGGTATGTTTAACTGTATTTTTCTTTTATTTTCTCCATATTAACACTGTTTGGCTTTAGCCTCAAAACGAATATATTGAACAACACCAAAAAAAGTATGGTGAGCGTTTAGACGCTGCTGAGCGACGCAGAAAGAAACAGGCCAGAGAAGGTCACCGTATTGCTAAAGATGCTCAAGGATTGACCGGCCACCGCGCCAAAATGTTTGCACAGGCTAGATACAAGACCAAGGTCGAGATGAAGAAGAAAATCAAGCAGCATGAACAAAGTAAGGTCAAGGGCCCATCCACTCCTATTGATAGAGACCCTGAAGAAGCTTTACCTGCCTACTTGCTTGATCGTAAAGATCAAAACTCTGCCAAAGCATTATCCACTTCAATCAAACAAAAACGTTTGGAAAAGGCCGAAAAGTTCCAGGTTCCTCTTCCCAAGGTTCGTGGTGTCAGCGAAGAAGAAATGTTCAAAGTTATCAAAACTGGTAAGCGCAAAATTAAGAGCTGGAAACGAATGATTACCAAACATACCTTTGTAGGCGAAGGATTCACTAGAAGACCCGTCAAACTTGAGCGCATCATCCGGCCTTCTGCACTTCGTGAAAAGAAGGCCAACGTTACACATCCAGAACTTGCAGTCACAGTTTGTCTTCCCATTCTCGGCGTTAAAAAGAATCCTCAAAGTCCAATGTATACCAACCTCGGTGTTCTCACCAAGGGTACTATTATCGAAGTCAATGTGTCTGAATTGGGTTTAGTCACTGCTGGTGGTAAAGTGGTTTGGGGTAAATATGCTCAAATCACCAACGAACCTGATAGAGACGGTTGTGTTAATGCCGTTTTATTAGTTTGATTCTGTCTTTTTGTTTTTCGTGTTTTCTTTTGTTGTTTTTTTAAAAGTATATTTATCAATTAATTTGTATTTGTTGTTTACTGTTTTACTAGTGGTTATAAACATAAACAAGATTCAGTAGTAAATGAATCTTCAAAACCAACAAACTATCTTATAATGCCGATAACCATTGCTTTAAAATAATAAATACCATTCTATTAAAAGTGAAATTATGTAATTTACACAGACGACTGACGTTCATGAAATTCTAATAATCCCCAAGATATTTGGTCTAAAGCTTTAGCAGTCAACGTCAGTGTAGAAGATGGCGGAACACTCAGTTTTTCAGAACTATCGTCGTCTTCAAGAATTCCATTTCCATCATATTGTTCCTGTTCTTCATTCTTTATGGGACTCGAGTCATTGCTTCCTACTCGCGTCAAATCATCATTATTTCCAATTTGTTTAAACCGTTTTGTGAGCCCTGCAATCTTTTGTCGGATGTCATTGTTTTTTTGCTTCAAATCCTTGACCTCATCTTTAGTTTTGTCAACCTGCTGCTGAAGCAGCGATAATAAAGACTCGCGAGATTGGTGCGGTCGGTATTCATTCATGAGATGGTGTGTATTGATTAAAATGATTCGGATCTCCTCAACAACTGCTGGAAACTGTTCAGGTGAAATACTCATAACTCCACAAAGCTCGACAAATTTAATCAGCAACGAATGAACCAGCTTTTTCAATTCCTGTGACCGCGTCTTGATGTCGTTGACTTTATTCTCATTTGTGTCTTCCCCTTTTATTTCGCTACCTGCTTCTTCTGTCTTTGGTTTTTCATCTAGATCCTCTCCCAGTTTATATAATTGAGGGATTCCAACGTCTTTCAACGACATGATGGTATTATCAAACTGCCACTGGTTTCCAAAACTGCGATACGCTTTCCCTTCTGGTTTCGTTGGAGGTATCAAAATGTTTAATGGAAACGATGGTTCTTGTCCTTCATTTTGTTCTTGAAACTCTTTTAACTTTTTGATACTCTCATCTGTGAAATACGTAAAGTATGACGGTGGAAATGGGTATGTCGACGATAAGTTATTGTCCATTGTTGATTATTGTAATTTTTTGTCTTGTTTGGATTGAATTTCAAGCTCGACTGTTGTACTTTTTTTCTAAATGTCATGCGTAGAGTTCATACTGCCTCAGTACGTTTCGGTCTGTGCTGTTTATATTCAAAACCACCTCTTTTTCTTTTTTTTCTTTTATTTGCAATTCTTCCAACACAACGTTTTTTCATCATCACAGTCTGAAGTTTTGTTTTATTTGGTCTCCAAAGATGCCTTCCAATCGTGCTCGTCCCACTTCTGAAATATTCTTTTCCAATCCATTGGCTGGCAACCCGTCATTTGCGTCTTCTTCAACTGTTACTCCTGCTGATGCCGAATCCGTACGTGTGGCTGAACAATGGTTAGCAGACTTGGAAATGTATAAAACGACTCTTGAAGACATGGCCTCTGCAAGTGTCGACAAGGAGTTCAAAGACGAATTGGCTGCTGTCCAGCAATGGTTTGATGTTTTGTCTGTCGGCGAGCGGACTGCCACACTCTATTCTTTGCTCCAACAAACGTCTTCGATCCAAGTTCGATTCTTTTTGACAGTTTTGCAAAAAATGGCAAAAAACGATGCTTTGGCTGGAATTCTGTCCCCAACAGTCGATCATGACATGGAATCTATGATTCCAAACCCTCCTTCGTTTCAGTATCCTCATCAAACCTCATTGACTACTGCAGGTTATTCTGATCTGCGCACTGGTACTCCTACAAGTTCGAGATTCAATATGGATCAGTTACTACCTTATCCTAACCAACAAGTCAACAACAACAACAATAACAATCATAATCATTCTCAGTCTCAATCAGCTTATGATATGAATGCCGCTGTTGCAGCTGCGGCAGCTGCAGCTGCGGTTGGACTGCAAGTTCCACCTCAATCAATCACTGGCATGTCTTCTATCAGTTCATTGGCTTCAAAACCCGTTACTCGAAAAGACTTTACTCCCTGGACCCACAGTGAAGAAATCAACCGCCCCAAAAGTGCTGATGTGGCTCTTTCTTCATCATCTTCAGCTACAAATCTTCATTCTCAATTCAAACTCAATACTCCGCAGTCTCAATCAAATGTCCCAAATCGTTTTAACACGTCATCTCCTTCTCAAAACCACACAATCCACAATACCACCAATGTAGGAAACGTTTCAATGGGCCCATTCTCTAACGTTCACACCGATGAACAGCAACCACAGCAACAGCAACAGATCCCTGTGTTTCCCACTTTTCTTCCTCCTATGGATTTTTCAGGAAGCTGGGCAAGTGCTGTCAATACCCCAGTATCTGCCACATTTCCTGGCGCCCAGCAACAATCTTCTGCAACCAATGAAATTGTCAACAACACTGCCATGAAATTGGCGGCCTTGTCTACTGTCAACAGCAGGGTCGTTCTTGATTCCGATGTCAAAAAATTCCGCCGGAATAATAAAAACGGGTCTAGCAATACTAATTCTTCTGCTGTAACTAATTCTAATAACTCTAATCCTCGTTCTGGCTCTAGTAATGATAATGAGGCCAATTTTGTTAGACCAGTCCCAATGCATGCAAACAATAACCATCAACAACAGCATCATAACAATAATAATATCAACGCCGGCAACAACAACACATATTCAAAGAACAACAATCATAATTTGAAACCCACCCCGCGTTCTCATTCTCGTAGTGGAAGTAGAGAAAACAATTCGTCGACGTCTGATAAATTTAAATTTCCCACTGCATCATCTTCAAACCCAAATGTTGTTAGTGCTAATATCCCACATCAGGCCAACAATGCACATGGTTCAGCCAGCTCCGCGAAAGAGCCCTTCATGGATCTTGCTCTTTTGGAAGACATTTCGGCATGGCTCAAGGTCTTGCGTCTTCACAAATATACCCCAGTGTTGGGCGACTTGTATTGGAAAGACTTGGTCATGTTGAACGACGCCCAACTAGAAGCTCGAGGCGTGAGTGCGCTGGGTGCACGTCGCAAAATGCTGAAAGTGTTTGACCAGGTCAAGCAAGCGATGGAGAATGGCGAATTAGAGTGATGGAATGATATTGGATCCAGTAGCAAATATTGTTATATTGTCATCTTGATATATGCATTTGTTATTTATTTCGTTGTACAAAAGTTAAAATGTCAAAGTTTAGATACAGAATGTATGATAAACTGTTTTTGTTTTATTTGGCTCTGGGCGACACTAGTATTATTGTCATTGTTTCTTTTTGCGACCCATCAGTTGGGTTGAGGTATATGTCCATGTAGGTTTTTTACTATTTCAACTATTTGAAACACTTTGAAAATTATTTGTACGGTCTTCTCTTAAAGTCATGTATACTATTGACGTGTAGAAGTAAATGCATAAATGGCAAACGGCGTCCGAATCAAATGGTTGTGAGAATCAAAACTGCAAACCAAAAACTGTAAATGAATGGCAAAAATACCAAATTGACATAAAATGTCGCACATCATTACACAAGTATGACACCATTGTCTTATACGCCTGTAAGGAATCGGTCCTGAATGGACCAGGTATCGGGTCCCTTTTAGAATCTTTGGTTTGATGAAGTTTGACCGAAACGAAAGTTGTGGATTTCTTGCTTAGTATTATCAATAGAATAAGTGATAAGTTTAGTTAATTCAGAAGAAGCTTTGAAGAATACAAAATACGATAATTCAAATAAAAGTTATATAAAGCAATGTCTTTCGCTACGATCTAGGCTGAATGTACAGACAGCTGCATTATAAAACGAATTCCTAATTGATACCATTTAGTATATTGTTGATTCAAATATTTCATGTTCATGGATTGAGTAAATTGGAGAAAGCTTTTCAATTACTTAAAATCAGTGTTTTCAAGGATCTCATCAAAGTTAAAAGTCTGTAATTGGTAATTCGTAAAAAGTGATACCAGGATAGTTGTTAGCTTTGTAAGGATAGGCAAAGGTTAGTTTTGAACCTTTACAATCTGTGGTATCGTAAAAAATAGAATGATGGATTATAATTATTGGTTTATTTGTGGGATATACAAATTTACAGCATCAGCTACTTTGGCTATACGTTTAATAATCTTGGTTCAATATAAAGAATCCTTTTGTATTTGGAATTTTTTTAAATTATTATTTATTGTCTTATTTTATGGATGATAATCATCATCAATATGAAAATGTTTTTTGGAATTCATTTCGTAATCCCTGCCAACAACCATGAAATTAACAATCTCATGAGAATCCATGAGATGATTCAAACAACTTGATAAAACTTCTTTGCCAGCGCTAGTTATTTTGTCTCGTATATGCCTATTCATTATAAATATATCTCTTTTACTGAAAATTCAACGAGCGGTTGTATAGTGTAGTGGTGATCACTCCAGATTTTGATTCTGGCGACCCCGGTTCGATCCCGGGTACGACCTATATATTTTTTTCATTGACATTAAACGGTTGCAGAAACCTATACTGTCTGCTAGCTACAAATTCACATGTAGCTTTATTGATGGACACTAAAGAACTGGTTGGGTTTACGGATCGTCGTCTCCAGGTTTCAGATAGTGTTTCAATGAAACCTAGAAATTTCATCTGCTTTTCTTTTTCGTGTTTATATCCAAAGACGGATAAACTATTTGTGTACATTTATTTAGACATGTTATTTACAAAGAGGTTTCAATTGACCAGACAATAGAGTCTATATTGTAGTCTCATAATATCGAGAGTTTGCTTGAAAGTGCAAATTTAGCAAGTAAGACAGTCGCGCGACTTTGTGCCATAGATGTGTTGATTTGCAAACTAGACACTCTGCTTTCTGCGGAACGATACTAGAAACTTGCCCGATTGACCAAGTTGCAGCTTTCAGCGCCATTTTAGCAAGCTCATGAAGATGGTAAGTTTCGCCGCAGGTCGGACATATCGCCATGTAGTCTGACAGGATGCAGATGGGGGTTTTGGAAATAAAACACTTTTTCTGCCTTATTTTTGTACACTGCAAACGGTTTAGGTCCGAGGCTTGTCGGTCATTCGTTTCCGGATTTTGCAGATTGTCTATGCTTATTTCTAATTTTGCTAGTCTCAATACGTTTTGTAAGGCCTGTGTTTCTACATCTTGTAGCTTTTCGAGGCGGTTCATCAAAAGCCGTTGAGATCCGCCTAGTATCGGCACTTTGGACTGTGTGCAGCTGGTTGCCGCTACACAATTGTCGTCTCGCGGACCAACACTAGCTTCATCATCGGAACCTATTGAAAATACATCGTCATTTCCTTCGTTGATTCTGCTTTTGTAATGTCGCTGGTTCCCAATATCAATATCTTCTGGAGTGTATGTTGCATAGTCAGTGATTGGCTTTTCGGGCTCAAAATCCAAATGTATTTTTGCATTAAAATTGGGTAGCAGATTAAAACTTTGTTCGCCGGGACCAGTTTTTGAAGCACAAGTTTTATTAACTAGCTTGTTCCAAGTATCATACGAGCCTTTTTCAAGAAAATATACCTCCAACGGCATTTTGGAAAAAAGCAAAGATTCCAGCAAAAATTTCATAGCTCTCAAATGTCCAGTCAGAGACTTGGAAACTGTCACTTTCTTTGGTTTATTTTCGAGTGATTGCATGCGGGTAAGGGAATCAGCATTTTGCATACCAACGCTCGTATCTGTATCAGCATTTATTAGTGTTGCCTGAGATGATGACGGATTTGTCGCAATATGGCGAGTTGTTGTTGGATGCTGCCACGCATGTTCAAACTGTAAGGCAGCTATTTTGCTTTGGAAGCCGCAAACTATGGTTGTTGCTCGCCAGATCCGTTTCTTGTCAGACTGTGTTCGGTATGCACCACCTCTTTTAAGCATTCCGTTGTGCTGCCGCAATCTTCTGACAGGATCGGGGGTTGATCCGATATAGAATGAACGTGTCTGTTTAGAGGACTGAAGTAAGTAACAGCAATAGAAGCTGGGCCATCGGTACTCAGTCGATCCCTTGGAAACCAAATGTACAGGTATCTCTAGATTATCAGACATTATCAACCCAAAGTGGACAAAGGTTAGTTATTTCCACGATACGAAATTACTCGGTTTTATAAAGAAAGGGGAAAGAAAAAAATTTAAAACATAAAACTAGTCATATTCTACTTTGTTCAAATTCAAAGCCTTTAAGATATTGGTCGAGTTTTCAATGCCATGATTGGAATTCCAAATTACTGAATCACCCAATGATCCAAGTTACCCTGACTTGTAATTTCATTTTCAAGCTTCTAATCGTTGGTATCATTACTCCAAGTGGTGAACCTTGAAAAAGACAGAATTGAAAACCAGAAATATTGGCTCAATCTTTGCAAAAGGTTTCTAAAACAGGACATCAAATTGGTATGTATGAAAACTGACCATAAAGTCATTCTGTCGCAATAGATTAGAACGTGCTTTGGCGGTGTACATGTTTTCAAAATGTTTGTAATCTACGTTACCAGATGTACGCCATCTATGGGCAAAGGTATTGAGAGTCTTACGTCTGTATATTAAAAGTACGTTTTAAGGTATACAGTCACAAACAGATGAATTCAATATTACCACGTAAGGCCCGTGAAAAACCACACCAAAATGCAATGAGCCTATGGGTATGCAATTATCATTGGTGTGTTAAATATTTCAATAATAGTAAGATGTAGAGAAATATATTCATATTCAAACTTAAATATAGATATGCAAAAGAGTAATCAGTAGTTTGCTAACCATGACAGATAAAGACGTGTCAGAAGCTGGATCAGATGGTATTAGTTGAGGTAACAAATATCAATGACTACAGCCACTACTACAACCCTATAAAAGCATGTCACATTTAAGTGAGCTTTTCAAGAGTCTCGCGACCAGCCTTGGTGTAAAGCCAGTGGTTATATTCGTTGGCAGAGGTCCAAATGTAGTAGTAGATGGTTATGGGGAATGCGACAAAAAAGATCTGGTTCTTAACACGACGGAAGGTGTTGAAAACAGCATTGTGAAGAGCACCAGCGAATGGGTTCTGAGCATAACCAGAGACAGAGTATCTGGCAATGCCCTTCTGAGCAGGAGAACCGAGGGTACCCCACCAGCCCATATAAGTCTTTCCGTGTGGTGGTGACATGCTGTAGATTTATAAAAGGTCTGAAAATAATGTAATGATAATTAGTATATGAAATATCGTATAGAAAAAAAAAAGTGAAAGGAATACGCACTGAAAAAGTATCCAGATATCACAAACAAATGTGCTTTGGAGGTGGAAGGATCAAATCTTGTGAGTTCCAAATGTGGCTACTCATGTATTTCCAAAACACAAACTATCATTGGCTAATTTACATCACGTGAATATGAGATCACATGATCAATCCAATTGACATTTTTTAATTGTAAACGGAATCAAAAGTATCAAGAGTAAACATAAACAAGCCACAAGACTAATCTTAAAAAAACGAAACCCGACATTGAATTACTACAAGGACCGTACTAAATTATATCCGAACCGGTATAATATTCAGAATGGATACCAATGGATATACCCAGAGATGGACTTGTCGACTCTTTTGAATAGTGTCAATGGGTTGCAAGATATCGTGAATTTTATCACTATCAAAAGGGGTTAAGATGAATTCAAAATTGTGTTAAAAAGATTCAAGTGATGATGATCAAGTGTGTTCAAGTTGGGAGGGTTTTTACTATTTATGGGTTTTCCCGTTCTTTGTTAAATGATATTAGGACTTTACTCGTACTGATTGGAAACGCCATTCGAAACTGAATTGAAAAGATTATATTGAACCAAGTTTGTTAAATGGATGGCCCAAGTAGCTGGTGTTTTATATTTTTTTATACCCCATAAATAAAATAATAATGAGTAAACAAGAATAAGTACAATAAATTAGAAATCCAAATAAATTTTTCAATGGTATACAGCGTAGTTTTGCAGAAATCTATCCTGTAATTCTTTCGGATAAAAGGTAAAAAAAACCATCCCAGTTTGTAACCATACTTTTATAACCTTTGAGAATCTGCTTCATGGCTTTGATCAGTTCAAGTGATTTTTTTCGGTAACTGGAAACCATATAAATGAATGAGTGTGTCGTACTGTTATCACTGGCCGCTGATATTTTTGTAGATATGGCATTGAATATACCAATAGAAGCACGTCCTTTTTAGTCGTTTTCTGGTATGTATTTAATCAAACAGGACCATTTGTGCATGAGCCAGATAACGTGAGAAACTATTTTTTCTAGTCAAGATTGGCCCAGTTTTCCAAGCGCGTATTCCGTGTTTTCTGAACTTTTTGGTAATGTCTTCAATGATTTCAAGTCACTTCCAAAGTTTTTTTTTTCCAAGACCAATCATGAACCCATCAATCAAACCCAAAGCAGCGACTTTAAAATTACAAATTTGAAGTTTGACAATAGGCCTGCACATGTGGTTTTGGTCAAGGATTACATTTTTGCTGATAGTCTTTATTGTCCGATTATAAAGACTGGGAGCCTGTTGAATAGTGTACGTACCAATTGAAGTTGTCACAGCAGAACCTAACACCTGGTTTTTTTGTTGACCATAAGAAAATTGTGAAATCCATGAGGTATATCTAGAAAGAGATCAGGATGTCGTTTTGCAACCAAAAAACTCATCATCAAGTCGTTTAATCAAAAGTGCTACGAGTTCAGGATGTTTAGAATCTATGATATCGATACGTACTTGCGAAATTAAACCAAATACCAAAATTGAAGCTTCACGAATGTACTATTCGTTTCAAGCAAATGCTTGAGTACGATATGGAAGCAGGGTTTCTAAAATTTGATATGGATATGAGTGAGACAAGGTTTCCAATGCTGCAGCAGAATATTTTCCAAGATTCCATTACACCATGATTTCACAAAAATATTCTTTGTAATCATCTTCATTTTAATGTTCATAATCCTCATCACCATCTTCCTCGTTATTTATACCATGATTACTTACGTCAAAAGACATGCCATCTGATACGGAAGCTGAGGCGTGTTCTTTAACTTTAGAAAATTGAAGTCTTTTATCTTCAGACCTATCTTTGACATCTTCAAGACCAGAAATGAGTATGCGGCCATTTTCTGACAAAACCATATAGGTAAGTAACACAGGCACGATTTTCAAAGCAATAGTGAGAAAAGTCATCTTCTTGATCAGTCCATCTCAAAAGAAACTCATAAGCTTCCTTATTAACAGTGTCATTATTGTCTGCCATGCAGTGAAGAATGTAGTCCACAATTTTATCCAGATGGGTCTCAAGCGTTTATGAAAGGGAACCAAGAAGAAGGGTAAATGAAATGCAACTGTTTATTTTTGTGTCTGAAAAATTTTCAAGTCAAAGTGAAATTATATTGAAAAAGGTATTAACGTATGGTATAAAAAAAGATTGCAATTCGACTTGGATAAACTCGTTAATATAGGCAACGCTACAAGCACGAATATTTTGATTATCCAAAGCCATATATTTAAGAAATTTAGGAATCATGTAGTCAAATAAACATTGTTCTTGGTATTTGAATAATCCAAAAGAGTCTTTACAAATTTTAGAGAGAGCACCCATGGTACTTTCTCTGGCTATGTCACTGTTATTGGACTCGACTATATTCAAAAGCTGAGACAAAATCTCAGGCCAGTCCGAAAGCTCGAGCTGAGAAAACAGTAAAGTTATTGCGGTATCAGTCATTCCTCAAACCAAACTATCTAGATCGGCTAGGCTGTTGATGATTTGAGATTGTATATACTTGACAGATTCGGGGTCAACGGAAGAAAACCAAGACACAAGAATGATTGTAAGTTTGACGCCACCAACAAACTGAATATCGGTAGAAGTTCCAATTGAATTATCTATGAGCACATACAATAGATAGATTTGGTTCAGAGAAGTTATATATTTGAGCAGGGCTTTGTGAAGCTTGTTGTCTTACAGCACATGTTTTTTTTCCCTTCCGTAACGGTCGCGGCGTACCTTTGCGATCACTGCTCTTTCGCCTCTTCTATAGGCTTGGTTGGGCTGCCGCTGCAGGGGGTCATCTTCAAGGTAGCAATCTTAATCATTCCTTCAATAATTCTATAATTTGTTACTTTTGACGACTATTCCGACCTTGACGATTCATAATTCAACTACAATTGATCCAGTTCTAAACTAAAAGCCGTGCCTGGTTTCAACTAACCGCGCCTACACGTGCCTGCTACCCATATTGAGTGCATGCGTCATTAGTTTTAATATTTTGTCAAATTGATTTCATTCAAGCCTTGTTTTGACTAGTTAAAACAACTTTGTTTGTTGGAAATACACAATGGCTTTATGTGTATGTATGTGGCATATTGGAACAATAGAAGCTTCAAAACCGTGAATCTTTTAAACAAATGTAGTTGGACTTTGTTTATATTCTAGTATTCATGAATGAGAGTCATAATGAGATGAAGATGATAGAAAAAAAGCATTCAAATCAGCTGATTTCAGAGTATACAGGCATACGTTATGCTAGATAAACATCCATTTATCAATAGTATAGTCTTAGTTTCGTTTCAATCCTCTTTATTTTCAATGAAACATTGATTTCAATAAGCTAAAACTGTTTTTTTTAATCAAAGAATCAAACTAAAACAAGATAATTAAATCAACAAGTCATTTATATTTGTATTTGTTGCTAGTTCAACTGTGGATTACTAGTATCAGTTTCAGATCGTCTTGGTTTACATCTGTGTATTAAAAAATACATACAAATCAAAAAATAAACCCTGCACATCAATACGATCTTGTCTGATCTCGTCATATAATCACTATTTTAGATTTGGCATGAATCTGAAACGTTTGGAAGAAAGTAATAATAGTAATAATAGCACTGGTGATGAAAGGGTTGGATTGTGAAACAAGGATATATAATCGCACGTGACAATTACGCGTTGTAGCTAATTTACAAATGCCGACAAAACTCTCAACGGTTTTTCATACGGCAAATAGTGTACAATATGTTCAATTATAAACCAGCGATTACAATTCCAATTCATTTCGAGATTCATATCTGATCAATTGTATATCTTTGTTGCTGGATTGTTTTCTTTTTAACGTTTCAACAAAATCAGGGGGTTTTAGACATTAAAATTTCATCTAAATCTTGATTTATTGGTAACTAATTATTTCATGAGCATGGCTGCGTCTCAGATATTGACTCACATAATTTAAAGTTGTATTTATATCTTGAATCAAGTGTCTAATGTAGTTTATGCCTGGTTTTGTTATTATTATCTTCATCATCAATATATCTATTATTATTTTCATCTTGACAAAAAGTTGACCTGTTCTTTTCACATCAAAAACTTTAGGTAAAACATAAATTTCGTGATAAACTCATTTCAAAGTTTCAGTCTCTAATTGCCTAAATACCCTTGAAGAATTGACCCTTGATCTTGTAAAATTCTTGAATAAACTCAAATAAACTAGGGACTTAAACATTATAATCAACATTTTAGTTTAATGTCTGGCAAGTTCTGTAATCAGTTAATGAATATACTCAAACAATGATGAATAAAAATTAAAATTATTAGGACAAGTAAACAAATATGAATAAAAATAAGAAAATAAAAATCATTAAAAACAAAAACTATCAAAGTTATGTGTATATCAATTTCACCTCATAACTTCCATCCTTTTCCTTCAATTGGCCACTTTTTCTTGGTCAATTACTTTTATAAAACATATATATATATATATTTAGAAATGAATACATCCAACCTCTTACCTTTTTTACCATTTCTCAACACGTCGGAACAACTGGTGCAGCTGGACAGTATTTTTGTAATATCGCGTCAATCCTAGAACTCATTCGTTCAAGTCGAACAACAGTGTCTTGGTAAATAGGTATAATATCGGGGTGGAGCTTTGGCATTGATGTCGTGGTCCATGAAGTATTAGTGCCGGATGCCGTAGTACCAACATCCTTACTATAATTGTTGACCACTTGTGGAAAATGTGAAACGTTGGGGGTAGGGTTAGATTCATGCCCGTCTGCTGTCAAACTACTGTTGTTTTTATTATCGGTTTTAACAACACCAGATGCTGCAGTAGCGGTTTGCATGGGTGAAATAATATCAGACGCATCCCCCTCGACATTTTTGAAACTTTTGGCACTCGAACCAGGAGTGTTCACACTGGGTTTGGATGGCGAAACCTGCAGTGGCAAAGTGACTGGAGGTGGGGATATACTGCCTGCAGTGGATTGTTTAATCAATCTATTATTGAAATTTTCGCCGTCTTCAACATTGTTATTCGCAGTGTTATTATTGGCGTTGATATCAGTGTACTCAAAAGACGAAACCATGTTTTTGGTAAAGCTTTTTTGAGGAGTGGTTACTTCTTTCTGATATAGTGGGTCTTTTCCACTCGGTGCATCGTCTCCGCTTTCATCAAAAGAAGGTGATGATGGTATTGTCGACATAGTGGCCGCAGATCCGCTGCGAGTATCTTTGTCAGACATATCTGAGGGTAATGAAGATGTCGATGTCATCGATGATGTTGACGATGGCTTATCCGAAGGAGCTGACGATAATATGTTGTTTATGCTGTTTGAATTATTATAATAACCATTGTTGTTGATAATAATGTTGGATACATTGTGGCTATTATTATGACCGTTCTCAGAAATTATTGCAGACGATCGAACATTCAGTGGGGCCGTCATTGAATAATCGGAATACTGCTGCTTCACACCGTGTTCGTGAACTTCTGGTGATGTGGCTAATGACGAAGTGACAGACATTGAAGACATTGAAGAAGTAGGCGAAGGTGAAGATTGGTTGTCTCTTCGAACTGCATGGGGAATCTGAGTGGTAACAGAGCCTTTACGAGACCTTTTGAAGAACCCGGATAAAGAATTGTTATTGTTATTAGCATTACTGTTGTTGTTCGTAAAGCTGTTGGTACTGTCTTCATTGATGGTGTGGATGGAGGAGTCCAGAGAACCGACAGAATTCTTTTTCAGGTGCTCTGTTGAAGACTTAACTTTAATTAAAGATCGCCGTCGAGCCTGGTTATTAAAATTATCTTCATTTTGATTGTTGGAAAATGCAGCCACGCCTGCAGCAACCGAACCATTTATAGCGTGAACATTTTTGTTGCGAGAATTGTTATTAGGGAATTTTTCACCTGACTCTGCAACAGGGGATGGAATGGCGGAATGCCTCCGATTTACGCCTCTAGACAAACGAGAAAATAGACTTGAGCTAGTGTTTGAAACGGCATTAGAGCTGTTTGATCTGTGGTGATTGGGGTTATTGATATTATTGGAAATGTGCATATTGTCGGTATTATTATTGTCACTCAAATCGGACATGGAGCGTTTCGATACAAATAAAGCATGGTTGCCGACTTCATCAGACTCTGCCAAATCTTCATCTGAGTTGGTATTGAACCCAGGTTGATTAGAATGAAGAGACAGATTCGAAGAGGGCTTACGAAGAGCCAAAGGTGCAGAATTCGAGTTGGTGGTAGTTGGATCATTAGATGAGGGGGCAGTCCCTACTGCTGATATTGAGGTTGTGGTTGCTGTCGTCGATACGTGAGCATTATTGCCATTCGAAACACCATTATGAATAAGATTATTGCTGTGGATCGAATTGTGGTTGCTGGCAGAATCCACATGATCGTCTTCATCATCATCGGAATCATAGTCACCAATGTCTTCGACGTCTGCTTCGTCGCCGTCTGAATATTCGTATTCAGAAGCAGAGACATAAGTAAGAGTTGGCGTAAATTTGACAGACTTGGAACCTGGTTTGCGAAGTTTTGTACTGTATGAAAAAGTTGCAGGGGAACAGAATTCACTGTTGCGATGTTTGTTCAGTCGCGCCAAACGTTCACTAGGTGTTTCGATGTGTTCAGCAGGTAAAAAACCGACGGTAGAGTCCTTAACTAGACGGACCAGCCACCAATATGAATTTGTGTCGTTGAGCAGAATCATGGCATCACCCTTGACAGCGTTTGCCTGGCCCTGTTCGGTGGCGGTAAAGGTGCGTAAAGCATAGACATATTGAAAGTCGATTTCATCTTCTTGAATAGAAGGAGACGATGACAAATACGGGTCGTTTTCAAGCATGAGCGCCTGGCTCAGTTCATCGTCGTCGGAAGAGGAATGGTCAGTCATGACGTCCAAAGATGAAAATGAAAAAAAAAAATATATAAAAAAAAAAAAAAAAAAAAAAAATAAAATCAAAGACAAAAAAAAAATTAAATAAAATAAAAATAAGTTGACAGCAGTAAGACAGGGGCAAAAAGAAAATGGCTTGTTACATGCACAGTTTCACATAAACACAAAAATTACCTAAAATATAAAATGGAAGAGGGACTGTTTAAAAATGCATGTATCAATAGCTTATTATTAATGATTATAACCATGTTATCTAATGATTGGTAATCTGATATTAGTAAGCGTTAGTCATCTTGAAATATACCTTGGGCAGTCATACCCGCACAGGTGTCCGACCATGACGGTCATTTATTATACCAGTTATAATTATTGACGGTTGTTTCTCACCTTTACGGTTTTATATATTTTGGTCAGCTTGTTGATCTAATCAACTCTAGACAATTACAGATAAAGTATTTGACAAATAAATGATATCAAGTAAGAGTGGATTGGACAGTTGATTGTATTATTACAAGTATGTATTTTTTTTTCAATTATAGTACATAAAGTATAATTATCTCAATCTAAAACCCTACAATTAATTTCTTCTAGAGTTTGCTATGGCGCCTTACTCACTTTCAATAACCTACTTCACCAGTTCAGACATGTATTAATGTTTGGTTTTGATTCAAAGGCCATTGTGTCGGGACAAGTAACATTTCCATTTTAAAGCACCATTGTGGCTCACATTATACCAGTTTGACGAAAGCCCCAACACCATATCCAAGAAACTGAAATTTAATTTGAAAAAAGCAATGCAGCCAAGCAGTCTAAAAGTCTATAGGAAGCACACCTTAGCTCTTCTGTTGTCCACTAGTGATATATTAATGGGTATCGTATATCGATGGACTTGTGGTATTGAACACGGGCTCGAGAGTCATCTCAGTGTCTCAGACATAAATTCAATATAGTCAGAATTCGCGGAAAGGTTAGTTAGTGCAATTTGGAAGGTAACACAAGCACTGGAGATAGTTTGAGCGATCTGGTATGGAAAATGCCAGTTGAACAAGAAATCTACCACAGGTTCTTGAAACAATCAGTGGTCACAAGCATACTGCCATTGTTTTTTTAAAACGATCAATGATCAAGCCGGATCACTTTTCAACCTGTGAAAATATTTCAAGATCTTTTGGATACTTTTCAGTCTACCATGACATAACCTCTCCACTATCATCAGAATGAAAGCATTTGACAAGGTGGTTGGCTGCTTTTAGAGATGAAGTACATCTCTGCCAACAAAACAAAGTCCATTAGGGCCATGAATGCGTCACTTTTAGCAGTCAACAGACACACATATACATAGTCTGAAAACAAATCGACAATGACCAACACATAACGAAAACCATAGACAGATTCCGGAAAGGGACTCCTGAGATCTGGTCGGTTCAAAATTTGACTCGCGGAAAGGCGATAATGCAGATTTCGCCTTGGTACAAGCCTGATAGTCCTGTTTTTCATAAAACCCCATCATCGGTTTTGGAGTAACGGCAGCGTCCAGCGCTATATGAAAAAATTGGTCTTTTGAAGGATGGCCAGGAAAGTTGTACCACATAGCAGTCTGAGTCTGATCAGAAACCGATAAATAAAAGCAAAATGTCAAATTGACCCTCCCTGCAACTGTCCTTTGAAGTATCTTTCGCCAAGTTATACAACCCCAATACAGTGCAATATCACTACGACGAGTGACATCAAATCGTGCCAATACCAATAACTTGTGCAGTAAACACCACAATAGAACAGTACCACTAAGACCTGGACCAGTACTAGCAGTAGAGCTCAAACAACCGTAAGTCAAAAACAACTCGGCTGTAAATAAAATAGGCCGGTAATAAATGGGTATAAAACGAATCGAATCACTAAAACCCCAAGATTATCAGGATTCACTCCAAACACATCACTACAATCAAAAAGGCTTATTAACAAGAGGTTTTGACATAATGATCCAATGGACTGCAGAATCAAGGATAAATGACAGGATGTTACAAAAATGAAAAAAAAAACCCTTTCAAACGCATCACGCATTTAAACCGTCCTGACAACAAGATTACCCTCAACCTGCATTTATCAAACAACTGCTCAGTCGACTAGTCCATACTCCATAGAAAACGACTGCATAGCAAACTTCCAAAGCTCTAATCGTTGGAAGCACAATATCCGTCGTAGCACAACCCCAATAATGGCCCGATTCAATTTGATAGCATACCCGTAGTAGTCATTACCATCAAAACTATCACCACCAAAACCGACCCTTAAAACATAACTTCATCAGCATCAATTTGAATGGATCCAACTCCAAATGACAACCACCGCCAAAATCATTGGCTCCGGCATGTCCTTCGTGACACAATTGTAATCCAAAAATCTGTAAAAATATAATGCAATTGCGACGTCAAATAATCATAACGAATGGCGTGATCGTTAATGTCGACATTTCGTGGTATACATGGTGGCTGAAAGCTGCAATGAACCGAAAAGAACTGTGCACCGCTTGGTATGAACAGATTAAGATGATTTATATCATCACTCGGCTATTGCACAGAGTCATCTTGTGGATTACACTAAGACAGTTTAAATTTCATTCTGTCAAAGAATATGGATAATGTCTTGAATTTACCGGAACAACAACTCCAGCTGTGACTCCAACTGAATGCTTTCCATAGAGCACGATAGAATGGGATATCATACTGAAACAATTGCGGCAGCTGTTTAAACTGGTCAATCACAAGAAATATCATTGCATGTGAGTTGATCGTGTATCGAGATGTGAAAATATCCAAATCCATTCCCACCTTATTCAAGTTATTCCTGTGATTAATGACATCACTATCCAAACTTTTGACCACTCAAAGGTTCTCCTGTACTCCCAAATAACAAAAAGGTCACATCCCATAGTAATGAACCAGTAGCATGGAAAACCCAACTTTTCAATCGTAACCATTCTTGATCAATAGTGCATGCTTGTAGATTTGATAAAAAATTTTTTCAAATGGCCTGGGACAGTATAAGCACATTCTCACAAAAATCTTCTGGTCAACAATCATCTAATCTCTTAGATATGTCGTGCCTGGTCTGAAAGCGAGTGTTGGCTTGAGTGAAATTGTCTGGTAATCATTGAAGTAAACTTCAATGGCTGATCAAACATACAATCAATGGGCATGGCAATGAAAAATACTGGATTCCAATATACCAAGCATTGACCGAAATAGGGTGTCTCTAGGTACTTCAAACAGACGTATGAAAACGGATTGGAAAACACAACTGATTAGAAAAGATCACAGCAGAGGACCAAAGCAAAATGTTCATAGACGACGAAATATAATGATGAAAACAAAAACATGACAACACTTGGTGATTTTGTGATGGTAGTACCGGCACTAATAAACAGAGTTGAAACTGTTATGTCGAATAATGGAAATAAATACTCAAGATGGGTAGAAGAAAAAAAAAAAAAAAAAGCAGTTGCAAATAGATGAACCGCACTTGAAGACTTGATATGTGTCACGTGCTAAGTTACGTCATAGTTAACAGTAACCCTCAGCACAGACAGTCTTCAAACCCTCAAAAAAAAAAGCAAAGACCCCATCTTTCCAACCCCACCATGAACTACCTGTTCACTGGTAGTTCTATACAACCTCTTTAGCAATCTGCAGCAAAGATTCTTGCTGCTCATACTTGGGTCATATTCAATCAATGACTTACATGTCCAGTTCAATACCCATGTACTGCAAATAAAATGATAAGTCCCAATCGTCAGTTCGATACAAGCAGCAACCGCCATAGATTCCAAAGATATTTTGGTATTCAAACAATTCAGGTGGGTTGGATATTTTGAAAATATTGGTAGCTAGTATATGATTGTTAGTGAATTGGTTCTAATATGCAACCAGTAGTGCCTTGTATCATGCAAAATGGACGGTGCTTACTTACCATTTGAGTCAAAAATTCCCAACATATACTTAAGTAGAATACCGAAAAAAGTCCAGACGGGGTGGAATAATATTCAATTGGTAGGTACACTGCAACTGTCAATGTGGTATTCAAAACCAGACTGTTCCAGCTGTTCATTGAAGTTAGCCAGCGTCATCTCAGTGCGTTATACTAATTACAACATGGGGCATCAATGAGGTTGAATAGGGTAGGAACAGCAATGGCAACTTCATCAGCAGCAATATCAGCGACAGCAACCTCAACACCAGTACCTGCACCAGCAACATTATCAGCAACGGCGGCCTCGACACCAGCAACAATATCGGCGACAGAAAATTCAACACCAGCACCAATTAATGGATTGCAGCTGCAGTGGCCAGCCAGGCAATAACATAGTTACTGATGGTCATGGCACTATTCCTGTACAGAAATCAAAGGTCAAGAGCCGTTGCAATCAATGTAAGGAATTGTCGTACTGCCAGCAGACTCTAGACAACAAACCCGACAACCGTCGAATTCGATTTGAGATTTGGCAGATGTTGCAAATCAACGGACTATGCATCAAGTAACCCGTATCAATCGCCTGAGCCATATGAAATGAAGATATTATGTGGTTAGTCAAAGAGTGAATAAGTTTTTTTTTTTAAAATAAAAGCAAAAGTCACATACAGAATCCAGTTTAAAAGGAAGAAAACTGGCAGATACCTGAGAAAATAGACAAGCAGAGGCAACCATTATTAAAATCAATGAATAAGTCGAAGAAAAGTAATGAATCAGTGCAGTCAGCATAACCGCAAGGATATCGACAGGATTCGTCAAACGGTATTATCATTGGACTATTGGTACACCAAAGATCAATCGCATGATAACACAAAAAACAGTCCAAGTACACCGAAAAAACGTTAGAAAATCTGATAACGAAAAAAAGAAGAAAAAAAAAAAAAAAAAAAAAAAGAAAAAAACAAATCAAACCCATGACCAAAGAAGAAAAACCAGTGATAAAAAAATGGAATGAGATTGATAGTAAGAAGGAAGGAAAATGATACCAGATTGCAACAACACAACTAGCTCTGAATAGTTGGTCATGAAGATAAAAAAAAAAAACGAGAGAATGTGTTTTCAAAAAATAATGAAAACACAATTGTCACCAGCTAGCTTAATATCAATCGCTCACCTGCTAGCTTAATATCAATCGCTCACCTGCTAGGAACTTAACCACACCTCACCTGCTAGAATAGGATATCTCTTTTGTCAACAATTGACTGCCGATATCCAAAGCTCTGCAATGCGTAATCATATGTTCCAGGTAAAGTCGTGACCTCGGTCATGACAATACTTTTGGATAAGAAAATTCATTGCAAATGAACCATAAAGTATCCCTCGTCCATCACCATGCGTTGCGTCTTCAATTACTAGTTCCATTGTTGTGCCTAATCTCATGCATCAGCAAAACTAATTGCTTCACAGTCACCAACCAAACTCAACACTTTCACAAGTCATTGAATGTGCAACCGACGCCCAGTTAGATATTCCATGGCTTGCTCCGGTATTGTTTTCAATCTCGTGTATCAGCAATATGAAATTAACTTTACAGTCATCAATCAAATCCAGCACTTTTGCAAAACCATTGAATGCTCAACCAGCGCCTTGTGTTGGTTATTTGATTGCTTGTTCCAGTATTTGTATCAACCTCGTGCTTCAGCAATCAGATTGCCTCCGCAGTCATCAATCGAATCCAACACCTTCGCAAGCAATTAAACACCCCACATTTGATAGCATGACAAAACCTGATATTTGAAACGGTATGAACCGCACCGAATAGCAGGAATCCTCAAACTACCAAGGCCCCGACCCTCACCGCCGATGAAGGACTTGCGATCCAACACCGGAAAGTGACTCCATGTATCTAACCGGGCACTTTGAAACTCCTCTCATTTCATCGTGCGCTTGGCAAGCACAGGGTGAGCCACGAAGGACTGAGGGGCGCTCCACCTCAGCCTCCAGTAGGTTCATTCAAAAAAACACATGCTCTATTGCGTGCTAGAGATCCGCTGATCTGTTGGCTAACGCTGGCCGATGGTTTTGAATGATAATCAGTTTCTGACTTGCCTAGCCGCACCTTTTTGGCAAAACCTAGCCAACTCCTCTCATGAATACTTCGTGGTTTGCTCTAGGTCGCTCACTGGCATCGTCATGGTACACTTAGAACGGCGCGGTTACTAAGCACCCAAAGGTCCGTGACCCGTTTGTGTCCCGCCATGGCGGGAACCTCCAGACCATCAGGCTGTGGCTCGCATCATGCGACACCGGTAATCACGGCACGTAGCGAGGTGGCACTCTCCCCAGTACGCAGAAAGAAGCAAAAAGCGATTGCGAAATGACCCGGAAACAAAAGCTTAAAGTTCGTTCGTGGCGACCCGATGGTCCCACGCCAACAGATACATCATGGACAGCGGTACATGATTATCTCGTGCTCGCAACACTACGACCCTGATCCTGCAGTTAGCTGAAGATGTGATCCGGTCTTCAGCATGAATCAGTGGTTCGCACTTTTGAGCCGGCAGCGCTAGACATGCCTTTCAGTCTATGCTGCCCTTCTTCGGTGATTGAATCTCTGGTATCTCTAGTGATGAAGGTTGATATGAGAGATCTGTTGCTTGTTTTTGTATGAAGCAACCATTAAGTTGATGGATTTGAAATAGGTTTGTAGGATTGAGATAGCTTTTGGATCACCATTGATCGCGCGATCCAAATTACTCATAGAAATAAAGATGTATCTTGACTTTGAAATGTGTGGTTAAATTTGAAAATTTGATGTATATAGTCGCGTGCCGAGATGTGTCTATATAAATGATTTAACCATAATTTCAGACATCCTCATTGTTGTCTTGTTTGTTGGTTTGATTCGCTGTACTTAACCATTATAGTAGTCTACAACATTGGCAACTTTAGCCATACTTGTGTTGCTGTTTAATTTTGGTTAATTGTTTCATCATCACATCATTCTTGAGGTCTTTCAATATCTATTTCTGATAACAATATTATGAGCCCTGGTGACAGCTTACAAGGACCATGAAAAACTATGAGGCATTGGAAATATCCCTCACTATTCACAACTACTAATTTTCATAAATACCTCTTCTTTGTTTTATCCAAATAACTGATGTATCCTGTGTCTCTCAGCAGAAATGGAATTTCAGGTAATATACTTTTGAGATCGACCATGTGTGCATCCATCAGAGGGAAGTCACTCAGAATGTGACCCTCGATTTCATGCTCCCCATATTCACACGCATGAATCCTCTCAGCTATATCATCCCTCTTAAATCAAGCTCCTAATTGGCCGTTGCCCGTACTATCTTGCATGATTCTGTTCATAGCACATTTGTGTCGTTTTTCAAACATGACATTCGTTATCAGGTACACTTTGCAATTGACGCATTTCGTAGTTGCTTTCACCTTTAGATATCAATTAGTCTTCGGGTCAAATTCGTAACCTTCGTTCCGTTGTACTAGGCATTTAACTTTTGTTTCTTTATGTGTATCTTTTGTTGTTTCAATTCTTTGAACTATGTCGAGTACAGCATCCGTGGCACTATAAACTTGTCTGCCTCCAAATTGTTCTGTTGGTAGTAGGTTATTTGTTAGTGCCGCCATCCTAATTAGAACTATTTTTTCCAAGACCTTTGATGTAACTTTAAGTAATGAAATGGGTCTGTAAGCTCTGGGTTTGGTATAGTCTGGCTTGTTAGGTTTGGGTATCACCATTATGATTGCTTCTTTCCAAATCTTTCGGTGGTATCCTAGTTTCACGCAAGACTGTAGTAGCGTGAAAAGTCTTTTTTGAAAAGCCGGTTTTTCCATGCCATTTTCAGCACCTTTCCAGTAATACCGTCCTCACCGGATGCTTTATTACTTGGAGTGTTTTTCAATGCATAGTCCACATCTTCAATTGCCAGCAAAGGCCACTGTGAGTCGTCCTCTGGTTCAATAATCTTGGTCGGTTCATGATTTATATCTGGCAACAGGGCTTTTCTAATTTCCTGTCGTTTTTCTGCAGCTGTCGTCGTAAGTGTACCATCTTCCTGTTGGATTTGGGGAATGATTGATTGTTTAATTTTCCGTTTGAAAATAAAGATTAGCTTTAGGACAGAAATAGATACGTTATTGTGAAAAGTATGTAAGGAGATGTTATTTGTTATTCGCACATACACCCGTGCTGGTATGACAGCCCATATAGCTTCCATCTGACGACTTCTTTCATCAATCACAGTGAATATTGTTACAATTATTGTTATTTTTATTAGTATTACTTAAATTGTTTTTTCCGTTTTAATTTATTTTGCCATTAGTATTTTTAAGCCCCAGATCCACCTCCAAATGAAAAGTTTTGTGATATAAAACTCATTGCAGACTTTTCTTTGTGGCTTCCAGATTTGTTCTTCACACTGTTGTGTATCGAAGAGAAAAAGTTGATATAACTACCAGTCTCTATTCCTGGGTCTTCTGTCAAAGCAAGTTGGAAATCAAAGTCAGTATCATCAAGACCCTGGCGAGCAATTGTGATTCCCATGAATGATAGACCGCTTCTATTGGAAAGATACTTCAGAAGCTTTCTAGCTTTTACTGAAACATCAGTATCTATTTCTGGAAGCTCGTTAAGATTAGGGTTTAACTTTTCAAGTGCATCAACATGGTCTCCAAACAAATCTATGAGCAGAGCTGGCGCAACTTGACGATGAATCCACATCAGAACGTTCAGGCCATTGTACACTAGGTAAACCCCACCTGCATCGATAGATTCAACAGTGTCATTAATGTTGACTGGAAGGTTAAATCCGCCGTTGGTATTGTATGTACAGTCTCCATCCTGAAGATTATGTAGTCCCATAATACGTGGATACAAAAACATAGCCAATTGGTCGACACTCATGCTGTTCATGACTCTCATAAAATGAACTCGGGTATCCGACGTCAACTTTTGATCCCTAAAGGATCGCGATTTTTGGAGTGACATCAAATAGGCTGGCAGTGATCTCAGAGTTGTTGGCATAAGCAGCTGTGAAGCTAATGTTGACTTGTTATTATATTGTCGGTATGCTGTGAAAACATCAATCACGCGATCTTCCAAACGAAGTCGCAACTCCTTGAGAGAAAATTCGCCCATACGCGAAATATTATCCCGTGTGACAATACTAACGATTGCATCGCTATCCGCAAAATTGATTGTTGCTTTTGAATTTGGTGCAATGGCAGCAACAACATTGTTAACACGAACACGACGTTGACCATTTGCAGCAGTATATAACATGGCACTTTGGAAATGGGCATCAACCTTTGGATCGAGTTTGCCATCATAACTGAACAAGACACCAAACGTGGAATTAGAATCGACTGTACCAATAGTTGGGTCTGCATGCCATTCCTCGTGGAAAAAATTGCCATAGTAAGTAGACACTTGAAGGCCGGTAGAACATCTGACCTTGAGACTGACTTGAGTACCAATCTCACCCTGGTTAGTCTTGCAAAAGTCAGCAATAAATGATCTCGCATCTCTTTCAGGAATATATTTGGGGTAAAGATGCTCATGGCCACCAGACATTTGACTGACATAGCCAATATTGGAAACCTCCAAAAGACCTTGGGGAAACAAAAACAGATCCAACCCAATGCCAGCCTGTGCATATTTCTTACCAAGGTCCTTGTAAAATTTGTTATCAGCAACAAACAAGTCTTTTTCATGTTCTCCAGTAAATCCTGTACGAGCGTCACGCAATGCAACAGCACCAGGGCCGTACGAAGGCAATGATCCAAGAACAACAGAGACCTTACCACCAGTCTTTTCCAAGGCTTGATATGCAACCTCAAGAACTGATCCGTAAACGGGATCATCGACTTGGTTTCCGTCAAACATAGTCTCTACACTAGCGAAAAGAGATTCGATAACATGTCTGGACTCTTCAGGATCAACAAACATACCCTTTTCCAAGGGAAGGAATGGCTCGTTGATATCGAAAACAGTGATTGCTTGGGCCTGTTCCAACTCAGGACTGAGATTGTAAAAGTTGATGACACGATCAAATGTGGCAATTGCAATTTGGGCACCTGCGGGAAACTTGATAGGTATAGAGGATGAAGGAATGGGATTACCATTTTCGTCAACATTAGCGCTTTGGGCTGCTTGGCGAGCATCATCGCCTGGGTCAAGACCTGATCCATAAATACACGTTCTTAAAGCTTCTATGGCAGTAGTATGAAGACCTCGCTTAACGGTTTCATGAGTGACATCAATCAAAAAGAGGTAACGCAAAGGTGTTGGCTCTTCATCAGGGAATTTTCGGTACTCATTAGGAACAACAATGTCGTAAGTTCCAAATGCCAGTTCTGGTCGAGTATGCCAATCAATTCGACGACGTTCAGAGTCAATTGGCTGGTAGTATTCGGCTGGAACTGGGTTAGGAAATTGGCACATGTTACAAATAAAACGAGATCCTCCCTCGGTAAACACCATAGAAGGATTCATGTAAGTTCTGCAACGACTACATCTAGGAGGGGATATTCCTTGACTGAAGTCAGCAACAGGAACACCACCGCTTTCATACTCTAAGTTGGAAAATGGAGCGAATGGCCGAAGAACTATACCAAGAGGGAGTTTGGTAGATGATCTGATCAGATCGGTGCTTGGAACATTGTACATGGTGAGACGGGTATATTGGGGGCCGGACAAGCCTTGATCTACGATTTTATAATCAGTACCGGCAGCAGGAGGACACGCATTCTCAAAAGTTTTAAAGTAAGGGTTGGCATTGACCTTTTGATCAGCAATGACACGTTCAGTACTGATGCGAGGAATACCTGCAGGCACAACATCAACGTTTGAAGCTGAATCTCCGGGATCTTGTTGGACAGGAGTGTTCCAGGATTGTCCAGGGTAAAATCCACCTTGTGAAGGGTTTCCATACATTTGATTCTGGCCCGAAAATTGTGGCTGCTGTGCTTGTCCTTGAAGACTGGGAATGAAGGAATGGCTGGCAGCGGCTGCAGGATTACCATACGGAGAAAATGCAGAAGAAGGACGCTGAAGGTTTGGTACCGAACTGTTTCGAGGAATTGGAGAAAATGGAGAACCTGTAGGAACAATTCCAGGACCACCGGCGAATGAAGGCTGCTGAGGATAAGCCAAAGGCTGCTGCTGCTGCTGCTGCTGTTGAGAGTAAAAGTTATGATAAGCACGAGTAGGACGTTTTTGTCTAGAGGAATGAGACTGCTGCTGCTGATCAGCCAAGCTAAGAGCTTCCATTGACTGAGCAGCGGCAGCCATAGGATTCATGTCGGGAGGGATATTCATTGTTCCTGGAGAATGAAATGAAGAAAAGTGGAATCAAGGAGTTTGGAAAATTAAATGGTGAAGTGGCCATTATGAAGCCGGGTAACATTCACATACCCGAAAACCAGGAAAGCGAGGTAAGCTTGTTGGATTTGGAGAGACTGATACCGATTAGCTGGATTTGAAACATATATTGTCGATTAGTAGGATTGAAAATAAAAAGATGGAAAGTTAAATCCTTCAAGTTTCTATTGATTCAATTCAATGGTTCTAGTTCAACATTGTCGACTAAATCAGGTGAATTTCAAGCATATTTCGGCTATAAAAAGTTTCGTCTTTGTAGCCTTTCAATCAATGCACTACAAGTGTTTGATTTTGCAAATATAAAGATGAATCAGTAACTTAGTTTTTCAATTGAATTAATAAAATTTTTAGACTTTTGATAAATTTATTTTAAATAAAAAAAAATATTACTGAAATTTGAACAATTGAAAAATTAAAACGTGATTTCCATGTGATTCATTTAATACACCAATAGCAGCCCTAACCCTTTGGTAATATTCTTGGAATGTTTTTTTTTTGTTCTTGCCATTTTGTCTTGTTCCACAAAGTTACAAAATCGTCAAATAACTGAAATATAAACTTTTCTTTTTTATATATATATTTTTTTCTTACACATACATTTCGGTTTTTATTTTGTTCAAAATCACTTTTTATTGATTTTTCAAATAATATTTTAGCTGTTATAATAAGTTGTCAATGCTTTTCTCCTACCATATTATCATTGCTTCGATACAAAGTAGCTACTCACATCAACTTTAAATTTGCAACTTATTCTGAATACCATGTTACATAAAGATTCAAATGAATTGCCAGGCGAATCTTTGCAAAAGAAATCGCCCATATCCGATGTCACTACAGGAGTGGAGACAGAATCTCCATCTGTCTTGACAGACACTGAGAACAGGGATTCTCCAGCTTTAAATCAAACTGAAGGTCTAAAAACAAAGGCGAAAAATAATATAAATGATGGCCATATACATGATTCAATGTCGGATATTGATAAACAAGGAAATGGATCTGTCGATATGCTGACTGACTCTGAAAATAAAAATAAAAACATGCCAAATTTTGAAAAAACTGGAAACGAGAATACTTCAAAACTGGACAATACACATACAGCCAACAACGAAAAAAACATAAGCAGTGACGAATCCGAAAAGAAACGCGATGAAAATGATCTCTTACCGGGTTTTGTCACACACCGCATCACTGATCGCAACAATCAACCAATGCCTGATAAAATGAAAAATTCGTCTTCAGATAATTTGGATCAGGACAATATTAGCCACCCGCAAGAGTCAGAAAATTCACATTCTAATTTGATTGATGAAAAACCAAAATCTAAATCAATTGTTTCAGAAGGTTCAAACCAACAAAAAGAACCACATGCTTCCTCATCTAGAAAACGGATAAATGAGAACGATGATGTTGATTCCCAAAATTCCAAATTGCCAAGTGGCCAATCATCTGACACACACAAGATTCGAAAGTTGGATAATAATGAAAAAGATACCAAACCTTTGTCAAAAAACACCATAAAGCAAGCACACTCAGAATCAAACAAACCCAAAAACAGTAAAAAATGGATGTTTTATGGATGCAGCAACGTTACTACTGAGTACAAAATTCTCGAAAAATTAGGCGAAGGAACCTTTGGCGAAGTTCATCTTGGTGAAAAAATCAGCAATAAATACAGAGTCGCATTGAAACGTATATTTTTGCATAACGAAAAGGAAGGATTCCCCATTACTGCACTACGTGAAATCCGTATTTTAAAAGCCCTAAATCATCCAAACGTCATACCAATCGTTGATATGGCGATTCAAAGACCAGACAGAGGTGATTCAGTAACAAAACCTCAAAGGAGGTCGGTTTATATGATCACACCATATATGGAGCACGATTTGGCTGGTTTGTTGGGAAATCCTGGAGTCAAGCTCGAACTTCCACACATTAAGTGTTATATGCACCAGCTTTTCCAAGGCATGAAGTACCTTCATGACCAGCATTACCTGCATCGCGACATTAAAAGTGCCAACATTCTAATTGACAACTGGGGTCGTTTGCGTATTGCCGATTTTGGTTTAGCTAGGCATTATGAAGAACCACCTCCACGACCGGGAACAGGTGCAGGCAAACCCGGGCGTGAGTACACAAGCATGGTAGTTACTCGCTGGTATCGTGCACCCGAACTGGTACTTGGAGAAAACAGGTATACGACCGCGGTGGACATGTGGGGTGTAGGCTGTGTTTTTAGTGAAATGTTTAGAAGACACCCCATTCTTCAAGGCGTTTCGGATCAAGACCAGGCCCATTGCATCTTTAAGTTATTGGGTGGTCCAACACCTGAGAGTATGCCTGGTTATGAGAAGCTTCCTGGAGGACATGTTAGCTTTCCATACATGCGAACACTTGAGGAACAGTTTAGAGATTTGGATAAAGCTTCATTATCGTTGTTATCGGACTTGTTGAAACTAGATCCCCAACGGCGATTGACAGCTGTAGATGCACTTTCACATCCTTTTTTCCGAATCGATCCCCGCGCTTGTAGACCAGAAAATCTACCAAAATACAAAGATTCACATGAGTTGGACGCTCGCAGGGCTCGTAAAGAACTTCAACCACCAATGCCGCCAACAAATGACCGCCAACCACCTCCTCCTCCTTCGCATCCTCCACCTCGCGCTCGGGGTACTGGTCCACCGCCTGGATTTTTGGACGATGCGGTGTTGCCGAGTGGAATTCCTTACGGTAATGGACACCACCCGCCGTTGCACCAACATTACAATGGAAACGGCGGCGGCAGAAATACTCATAGGTCCTATCACCATCAGCAAGCATATCACAAGAACGCAAAACACCGCCAAAACAACATGCATTCGCCCAATCGTGAGCGTGGATTTAGAAACGACCAACAGGTGCCAACATTGGCCTACGACGACGATTTAGGTGCTGTACATCCACGTCGCGGAAGGCCTAATCCCAGGGGAGGTGGTGGATACAGGGATGGGCGCACGAACCCTCGATATCACTCAAACAATAACAAGAACGGCGATAATCAATATGCAATGTCAGGTCCACAGACTTCTTCGTTTCATTCAGGCCCTTATTCATCAGATAAAAAGAGTGATTTGCCTAATAGCGATAATAATGGGTCCAGACGATTCAGTATTAAGGGAACGACAACCATATTACCGGCTGCAAACCTACCACCAAAACCCACTGTTAGTGTGGGACAAAATTCTAAAGATGGAGGTAATGGACATGGAAGAGGTGGAAACTCTATGAACGATTATCCAAAAAAAAGCCGAAATGGAAGTTTTAATCCTGATTCAAACAAGCCACGGCTCTTGCCTTCTGATGAAGACTGACAAAACAATTGGTCAACAAACGGCCTTAATATGTTATTGTGATTAATTGTATTTGTGTATGTACATTTGAGCTATAAACACTTGAAGCAAAATATTTGAATTTTAAATCAAATAAAATAAATTTTTATGTAGTACAGCGGTTGTGTTTGCAAAACTATGTTGATTATCGTTTTTTTAGAGTGTTGCTTAATTGGTTTTCGGCTTTTTTTTTTTTCTTCTTTTTTTTTTTTTCCTTTTTGACTTTCAACTTCTTTTTAGACAAGCACGGTTCAACAAAACTGCCTTAAACCAGTCTCTAGTTTCTTTAATACGTATTTTCATATTGAATCAAACTATTAGCCAGTCATGATTATCGGAATTTCAGGAACAATCTGTTCAGGTAAAAATGAAGTAGCCAATTATTTGGTGCTCAATGGGTTCACTTTACTTCAAGTCAAACCACCTGTACCAACTCTGCGAGTCCCAAGCATCCCTGGAGGAGTTCCAGGATATGATTTTGACCAATTTTACGACGACGGATACGACGATGCAACTTTTGATAGCAAATACGATGACGATAATGCTGACAAGGTTGTTGACCCCTTACAGTCTACAACTACTCAGCAAAATCATAGCAACAAAAACAAAAATACAGAAAATAAAGATGATGACGAAATTGAAAACAATGAGATATGTCAGAAACCTGTCGAAATTAAACATAAAAGTGATGCCAATAGGAAAAAAACTATTAAAGAATTGATGGACGAATATTCTGAAGAGGAAGATATTGAAGATTCTAAATATGAGCCACTTGAGATTTCCAAAACACGTTTAGGAAATTCGGAATTTGAAGACATTCAAAAAGAAGAAGATTCCGATGAAAACCAAAAGGAATCGAGTTTTGTTAATAATAAATTGAACAAAACACCCATATCTAGAAAAAGTGTTGATAAAAGCAGTAGTAAAGGTACTGATCAGGGAAGTCCGATTAAACCCTCAAAAAGCATCACGGATTTGATTCATGAAATGACTATGGATGAAGTTCATGGACAAGATAAAAGTCCTTATAATATGCCAGTAAACTACCAAACCCCATATTTACCTACGACGACGGCATTCAATGCCAATCCAGGTTTTGACTTTGGTCCTCATATTTCCTTTGCCGCCAACACTGCGGGAGCCACTCATCAACCCCATCAACAATTGAATCTACCTTATACAGAATACGTCTCCAAAGATGGATTGCGTCGTATGGTGTTTGACTTTTTGCCAGATCTTACCAAATATGTCGGAACCCAATGGCGTTCTGATTTTGTCATTATCTTGAACTCATCTGATCACGAAGTTCACAATACACTGGCAGAACTTTCGAAAATGCCCTACTTTTTGCATATCGCGGTAGATGCCTCTATTACAGTTCGCTGGAAACGCTATCTCCGAAAAATACATGACTATGAAGGAAATTCAATTAGGAGATTGAATATGGATATGATCGCATCTGTTTTGGACGCGAAGCTTGGTAAAGATGAGCCTAAGAAAAATCAAAATGACGAACTAATTTCAAAAGAAAACTCATCTAAAAAGGATCGTCGTGATAAAATCTTGGAGGCTGCTTTGAAGCCCAGCTTGACTCCTCCCGTTTCTTTGGAAGACTTTGTAGAAATGTGCGACCAACAGAAATACGGGTCCCAGTCGTTGGCGGCCATCCGCTCATCTTCTGAAGCCTTTGAAGTAAATCAACCCAGAATTACTATTGTCAACAACGACACTGGTCTGGGAAAATTGTACGTCAAACTGGGTCGGTTGAATCTTCGCGATACTGAACGATTGCGTCCTAGTTGGGATCTATACTTTATGCGGTTGGCAGGGCTAGCTGCATTACGATCCAACTGTATGAAACGCCGTGTTGGATGTGTCGTTGTTCGTGAAAACCGGGTGATTGCAACTGGGTATAACGGAACGCCTCGTGGCTTGACGAATTGTAATGAAGGTGGATGTGTGCGATGCAATGGAGGCGGAATCTCTGGAGCCAATCTTGATAGCTGTGTGTGTTTGCATGCCGAGGAGAATGCACTTCTCGAAGCAGGCCGGGACCGAGTTGGAGCTTCTGCAGTACTTTACTGTTCTACGGCGCCTTGTCTCACTTGTTCGATTAAGATTGTTCAATGTGGAATTAAAGAAGTCGTGTATCAACAAAAGTACTCTGCGGGCCACAATTCCGAAAAGTTGTTTATGGATGCAGGTATAAAGGTCCGTCAATATGTTCCTCCTGATGAAGGAGTTGTAATGTGATTTATAATAATCGTTACGACTACCAATTATATATATATAACAACTATACCATCTGTATTGCTTTTGCTTTCTATGACACAAATAAACCTAGTCGAATCAGCTTATTTCTTTTCGACAAATTGATAAGGACCGGGCTTTTGGGCGACATCGGCCACAATATTGCCTTCGGGAATCACATTACCTTCAGTGTCAGCAATGGAACATTCCACCTTGTCACCAGGAACAAGAGGGCCTACACCCTTGGGCGTACCGGTAAGGACAATGTCACCAGGCTCAAGGGTCATGACACAGGAAATTGAGTCCAAGATTTGAGGAATCTTGAAGATCATAAGAGAAGTGGGGTCGTGTTGTTTAACTTGACCATTGACCTTGAGTTCCAAAGTGACGTTCTCAGGATCAGAAATCTTTGATTTAGAAATGAAATCAGATAAAGGAAGAAAGGTATCAAAACCTTTGGCAATAGTCCAAGGCAAACCCTTTTTCTTAGCTTCACCCTGGACATTACGGGCAGTCAAGTCGATTGCCAATGCATAGCCTGCGATAGAGTCGAGATAGCTCTTGTCATTGGGATTGGATCCGAATTGAGAGTTTTTGACTGTTTTGTCCATAATCAATGCCAATTCGATCTCATGATGAACGGTTGCGCCTTGAGGAATGAGAATTGGGCCTTCGTTTTTGGTGAGAATTGACGAGGTTGGCTTCAAGAAATAAAAAGGTTGGGAAGGAGCTTGATTACCAAGTTCTTTGATATGGTCAACATAGTTTCGGCCAATGCAAATGACCTTACGAGCATTCTTGACAAATGACATGTTTATATTTTCGCTTTGGACCTTGAATGTTTTTAAATGTCTCACAAAAAAAATAAAAAAACGAAGAAAAGTTGGGAGCAGAAACTGAAAACTGAATTTTCGATACTATGTAAAATAACGTGTTTTGGTTGGTAGATACAGGATTTGTTGGTTAAAGACTCTTACAACTTTTGTAATTGTCACACAAAAACTAGCTTCATAACCCAGCATTCATCAAGTTCAAGCCTTTATATCAGTACGAATAAAAACAATGCGAATTAGGGGAATTCGGTCCAACTTCAATCTAATCTGAATTCAAGGAATTCATTGTTATCGATCTCAAATCAATCTTGAATCGTCAATCACTGATAATAAACGGTGCGTTAGTCACGTGTGTATGTTTTGATCAGGTTCTGAAATTTCAACGTCTGTTGTTGGCAATTCTTTGATTATTTCGATTGACTCTAAACAGTCTGATCTGTATCATTGAAGTACTGAAAAAACAAAGTCAATTTTATTTATACCAGTGACATCTGCTGACCAATGTAAACATTTAGTGCTTCAAGTTTAGATATTTTCAAGGAAAATTTACAAAAAAAGCAGAGTTTTCTTGTTACCAAAATGGCCAAAAATCTTTATTAAAAGAGTGCAATTACATTTTTTTTATTTATTTTCTTTTTGTTAGATGATATACAATCTCTTAGGAATACGAAATACCCGCCACAAGTATCCTTTGATCAGTCATTAAAAAATGCTTTTAGAGTTGTTGGGACTCAATCGTCCGACATTGTGGTGAAGTTCTGCAACCCGGTTTCCTAGACCCATGAAAAACAAATATTCTTCTTGTAAAGCAGAAATGATCTTTTGAGGATTTATGTATCCTTCAACTGCATCGCGCTGTGTACTTTCAATGGCTTGCTCGGCTTCAGTAATGATGGTTGCATATTCGTGCAAGTTCGCAGTCAGCTCTTCAATCTTACGGTCAAAGTAAGGTACAAGAGCATCATTGGAACTGGAAATAGGACCATTGGAATTTGCTACCAAACCGTTACTGTCAACTCCGGAGCCCAAAGAATTATCACCCAGCTTGCCTATACTATTTACCTTTGTAGAGTTGCCACCCAGAATAGAACGGCGAAGAGCTCCTCCGTTGCGGGAACGTACAAGAGAACCGTTGGCAACAACAGCAGCAGCAGCAGATGAATTGGGAAATCTCAAATGTCCAAAAAGGTTAAAACAAGTATCGGCATCATCTGTTGCTTCGTCACTAGAAGCGCGGAGCTGTTGGAGTTCAGCTTCATCATGTTTGAGTGCTTCAGTAGTAGTGGCTAATCGACGGACCAAAAGCTCACAGTCATCAGGAACAGAAGAAACAGCTTCAGACATAGCCGGTCGACGCGATTTGAATTCTTCACTGCTTCGGATTTCAGAAGCGATATAAAGCTCCATAGCCACAAGCTCTTTTTGTGCCTGTGCTGGAAGGTCAGATACACGTGTGGTTCCAGTAATTTGTGAAATTGGTGTAGAGTTGGTGGTTGCTGTGGTGTTAGTAGTAGTAGTAGTTGCTCCAGCACCAAAAAGTCCTCCAGAGCCAAATGTTGTGCTATTGTTATTGTTGGTGCTAGTCTGGTATCCACCTGGGTTTCCAAATAACACACCAGTGGGTCCAGTGGTGGTATTGGTAGTAGCAGGAGCAGAAGCAGCGCTATTGGGGTTACCAAAAAGACTGCCTCCCGTGTTGGTATTGTTGTTAGTAGTAGAGCCTCCAAACAATCCACCAGATGGTATCGCGTTTGTATTAGTTGATGTATTGCCAAATAAGCTGCCGCCAGTAGCACCGGTGGTGTTAGTAGTCGATGAAGCACCCCCAAACAATCCCCCAGAACCAGTGTTGTTTGTCGTAGCATTTATAGTTGGTTTGTTTCCAAACAATCCGGTATTAGTTGAGGTTGTATTGCTCGCAGCATTGTTACTACTGTTTCCAAAAAGGCTGCCCCCAGTAGAAGAATTGGTATTGGTATTGGTATTATTTCCAAATAAACTGGTTCCAGTAGAAGCGTTGGGGTTGTTATTACCAAACAATCCTCCACCACTTGACGTGTTGCCTGTATTAGAGTTGTTTCCAAACAATCCCCCACCAGTTGACGTATTGGTGCTAGGATTGTTATTGTTATTATTATTGTTGTTTCCAAAAAGAGATCCACCAGTATTGGTATTATTGTTATTGGTACCTGCTGAAGACCCAAATAAATTACCAGTCGGCTTATTAGCAGCATTAGCATTTCCAAACAAACTACCACCAGTGTTGTTTGCAGTATTGTTTCCAAAAAGATTGCCTCCAGTATTTCCAGAGTTATTCGAAGACCCGAACGAAAATCCACCACCCGAATTAGAACTAGAATTAGATGACCCAAACATGTTTAATTGTGCAAATTCAATGGTTTGTGTTGTTGTGTTGTTTATGGGAAAGTAATTCACGGTTCGAAAATTTCATCACCAAGAATTTCTCCACGACCATGAATATCTAAGCACATGTGCAAATTGTGGTCCGTACTACCTTGCCACCAAAAAATGTGTCCCCCAAACATCTTCCACACTCCAATCCTCCATCAACAATTCATATCCAAGGTGATTTCATTTTAATCATAAAAAGTTCGGTGCTAAGTTTGTTTCGAAAGCGAAGGAAGTGATATTTTCATTGTTTGTTTTTTGTTTTTTTGCTAGTTGCAGCTTTTTTTCTCTTTTCTTGTATTTATATCCTTGATTATATCGTAACTACAGTTGACGACACGTTGTAATGGGTATCCCCAAGTTTTTTCGCTACATCTCTGAAAGATGGCCTCTCATCTCTCAGCTGGTAAATAATAATACCATCCCTGAGTATGTTTGTTTTGTGTTTGTTGAAATAGTCATTTGATCTTAATACTAACGTTTATATAGGTTTGACAACTTATACCTTGATATGAACTCTATTATTCGTATGTATTGCCAGATAATGGTATATTGTTGAGGTCATAAAATCTTTTTGATTCAAACTAATTCATAAACCTTTTTTTCATTAGATAATTGCACCCATAAAAATGGAGATGTCACATTTCATCTCACTGAAGAACAAATGTTTGCCCAAATTTTCACCTACATTGAGCATCTTTTCACGTTGATCAAACCTAAGAAATTATTTTATATGGCAATTGACGGCGTTGCTCCTCGAGCAAAAATGAATCAGCAGCGTGCTCGTCGTTTTAGATCTGCAATGGACGCCGAAAAAGAACGAGAAAAGGCTTTGAAAAATGGACTTGAATTGCCCCAGGATCCTTTTGATTCGAATGCAATTACCCCTGGTACCGAGTTCATGGCAAAGTTATCTGTTCATTTGAAGTATTTTATTCATAAAAAGGTTTCCACTGATTCCTCATGGCAAAACATAGAAATCATTCTGTCTGGCCATGAGGTTCCAGGTGAAGGTGAACACAAAATCATGCATCATATTCGTGTTGCTAAAGCGCAACCAGGATATCACTCAAATACCCGGCATTGTCTTTACGGCCTGGATGCAGATTTGATTATGTTGGGTCTGTTAAGTCACGATCCTCATTTTGCAATTCTTCGTGAAGAAGTACTCTTTGGGCCATCACAAAAGATGTCAAAAGAATTGACGGAACAAAACTTTTTCCTTCTTCATTTGTCAATTGTCCGGGAGTATCTTGAAATGGAATTTGACGGAATTGAAGAAGAAATGACTTTCACTTATGATTTTGAACGCATTCTCGACGATTTTATCTTGCTGAATTTTTTCATCGGAAATGATTTTTTGCCTGAATTGCCTTCTCTTCTTATTAATGATGGTGCTTTGCCTTTTGTTATTGAATCTTACAAAAACTACCTACGTTCCTCAAAATCTTACATCACTAAAGGTGGTATTATTGACTTTGTCGCGTTGGCATCTTGGATTGAAAAGTTAGGTGAATTCGAATACAGATTATTTGAAAAAGGCGCTGTTGATTTGGAATGGATCAACGAAGATGTCAGTGCTGTTTCTATTACCGGAAAACAAAAAGATGCTAAAAATGTTGTTTTTAAAATCACTGAAAAACAGCTTCAACTAATTGATGATATCCAACAGTTTACCTTGACGGCAAATTGCACATTGAAACCAGATCCTGAAGAAGATCTCCCCAAATATACGTTCAGTCAAGAAGAATCGGACGAGCTTTCGGAAGAAGATGTGGAATTCTTAAGAGGCTTTTGTTCCAAGACTTATCTTCGAGTAGTTCTTGAGAAAACCACTCTTTCACTTGTGCTTGATATTGATGGAATACCTGATAATGAATCAGAGAGAGATCGAAATGCCCGGTACTTGGATGTCAATAAAACTATCCGTATTTACCTGAATGCCCAAGTTATTTCTTCTGAAGAAGAAAATGCGCACAAACAGGAAATCTACTCTGCCAAGTTCACGGAATGGAAAGACGATTACTATCGCCAGAAGTTTCACTTCACTTTGGAAAAAAACAAACCCGAAATTCAAGATATCTGCGAAAACTATCTTGAAGGTTTACAATGGGTTTTATTGTACTATATGAGAGGTATTGCTTCTTGGGGTTGGTATTTCAGATATCACTATGCTCCCAAAATTTCGGATATACATTTGGGCTTGGGCAAAAAGATTTCATTTGACCTCGGACATCCTTTTCATCCTTTTGAACAGCTCATGGCAGTTCTTCCTGAGCGAAGTAAGTCGTTAGTTCCACTCGCATTGCGGCCTCTCATGACCGAGGATACCTCTCCTATCAAAGATTTTTATCCTCATACCTTTGAACTTGATCAAAATGGCAAAAAGGCTTCCTGGGAAGCTGTTGTCAAGATTCCATTTGTTGATGAAAAGCGGTTGATTGAAGCCGTAAAGAGTCGTGAAAGCGAATTGACACCTGCTGAGAAGAAGAGAAATGGATACGGAACTGATTTGGACTTTGTTTTTAATCCACAATTGGACACTGTTTACCCATCATCTTTTCCTGGGTTTTTTGCTGATATTGCGCACGATCACACCATTGAACAGGTCTACGTTGAACCATCTCTGGATGGTCATGAATTTGTTTTTGGTTTGTGTGACGGTGCCAAACTTGGTGTCGACTCGTTGGCTGGATTCCCGAGTTTGAAAACTTTATCCTATACTTTCTCTATTGAAATGGGACAAGTCAAAGTCTTTGAGAGACCTGCTCGTCGTGAGTCTCTTATTCTGACTATTAACAACTCATATTCGGATAGCGACATTAATGTGATTTGCAATCGTCTCTTGGACATTTCGGTCTATGTCGGCTGGCCTTATCTTAGAGAAGCCAAAGTTATTGGTATTAGCGATAAGAATTTCTACTATGAAAAGATTAACGGCAGACTGAACACGACTGCTCATCAGGTATCTGATTGGGGCCTTCAAACCTCTTCGATTAATTCCAACTACCAGCTTTCTGGTGTAAAGGTTGGTGAAATCGACCTGCTTATTCATGTTGTAGTTTTGAAGGGTGTCAAGAAGACCAAATCTGGTGCTTATGTTAAGGACTATGAAACCAAAGAGAATCAGTTGCTTAAATTTCCACTTCAAACAGTTGTTGAGAATGTTCAAAATGAAGATCCCCGCTTCGTGGAAAAGCCAGCAGTTCCTGTCGAAGAAGAATTTCCCGTTGGTTCCCACGTTGTTTCGATGTTGTCCATTAGCTACGGTACTCCAGTTACTGTTGTCGGCCATTCCAACGGCACTGTGGATATTGAAGTGCGTAAACTTGAAGAAAAAGGAAACTTGAACTTTGGTCGTTTCATTGCTGAAAAAGACCGATCCAATCTATACTACCAGCCATCTTTTAAGATTGCTAAGATTCTTCACATTTCTACCTTGTTTTTGAGTAAAATCACTGCTAAGATGGTGGTTCTTGCTGATAACAAGAAGTTTGATATCGGTTTGAATATTAGAAACGAAGGTAAACGTTTAAAGGTTTTGGGCTATTCTCAGCGTAACCTGAAGGGCTGGAACTATAGTGAATTGGCTATCAAATTGATTCGCCAATACCTTAATAGTTTCCCACTCTTGGGCAAGTTGATGGCCTATCCTGGTAAAGAGATTCCTGACATGGCTAAAGTTCTTGGTGTTGGGCCTGCTGAAGCTGTATTCAAGATGGAGGCCATGAGAACCTGGCTCAAAGAAAATGCTGCTGCTAAACATGGAATTTCCTTTGTCAGTTTGGAAACTGAAGGTCTTTCGCGAACAGCTGTTCAAGTGCTTGAACGGACCGTTATTGAGCGAAGCAGTCAATCTTCTCAATTCAATGTATTAAAACTAAAGCATGTTCCTCGACAGGCGCTTTTCACCCCTGACTCCCCAGGCTATACACTTTCAAACCAGCGATTTGATGTTGGCGACCGTGTTGTCTCTATTCTAGACTACGGTAAAGTTCCTTTGTTTACTAGAGGTACTGTCATTTCTATTCATAGTTACGCTTCCCATGTTAAGTTGGATATTTTGTTTGATGTTGAACTCGACTCAGGCAATACCTTGGATGCTCGTCTTTCTACACCAAGAGGTCTTACAGTTGAGTCCAACTCTGTTCTTAACTTGAGCAACCCTCAACTTGCTGCTAACTTGAAAGAGAATGCGAAAGCCAAGGATAAGTCTAAAAAGAAGGAAACTTCCAAAAGAGAAGCCCCTGTTCGTACTGAAAATGTCTGGACAACTGGAGCTGCACCTGCAAAGATTCCAACTAAGCCTGTCAAAAAGGAAAAGCCTACTAAACCCAATGCCCCCAAGCCTTCTAAGGATGCTCTTAATACCTTTAATGAAGATATGAGCAAACAGCTACTTTCCATCTTGCACAATAAACAAGATGATGATACCTCTACTAAAGAAAAAGATCCCCTCGGTATCGATCAATCTACTGCTGAAAAGTCTAAAGAACTGAGTCAAAATAGACTTCATAACGCTGTTATGGGACAGTTTACAGGAAACCTTCCACCTGCTCCAATGGGTGCTCAAATTCCTAGTGGAAACATGCCACCAATGTTCCCTCCTCATCCCCATGGTGTTCCCGGAGCCAATGGCATGTATATGCCATCTCCGCCAGGTGGTCCTTTCCCACCAGGCCCTATGTTCTTTCCAGGCCCGCCTCCACCACCCGGTACCTTCCCACCCACTCATCCTGCCAATATGATGATGTACCCGCCACATCCTCCTCTTCCTTCAGGCCCTCAAATGATGATGCAAGGTAACCGTAACTTTAATAATGGGCCTCGTGGGGGACGTCAAAACCGCTCTTACAATAGCCATGGTGACTTGAAGGACGGACCTATCCCTCCTCAGCCTCGCGGCGGTGGTCAGTTCAGAGGACGTGGTGGCAATCGTGGAGGACGAAACCATCGCAACAACGATCACAAAAAGGGTAGCGGAAAACAAGGAAATAAGACTAATGAAGGTGAACCTGCTGATAAAGCCAAGGAGCCTGCTACTTCTTGAGTTGCCAGTATGTTTTATTTTTTTTATTATATGTACGTGTGGATTTTTGTCTTGAATATAATGACTTGATTGATTAATAAAAATTATTTGGAGTCTGTTTTAAAATGTAAATTTATTTAAACTTTTAAAGTTGTAAAGCTTTGTAACGTTTATAATTTCCATGTTGTATGTAACTCGTTTCTATCTACAGTTTTATAAACAAAACGGAAAAAACAGCACCAAACCTCCAACTTTTTCTCTCTCACAAACAAGCAACATGGATTTCATCTCCATTCCCAATTCAGCTAAACCTTCGAATGCTCCAACACCGAATCGAACGGAAGTAAGTCCAGCTCCATCTCAGGGTGTTACTCCTTCTTTCAGTGGCTCGATTGCCGGAGGCCCTAGTACCACATCATTTACAACTGCCAGTCTCCAAAGTATTCCAGCTGGAAGTTTCGCCAGTGCCGGAGGATCGTCGTTGGGTCTACATCCCGAAAACACAAGTGAAGCCAATAGTTTGGCAGAAATGAAGGAAAGTCTACAACGAAGTGGTGCAGCAGTAGAGGCGTTGCGACAGATGGACTTGTGGTCGCTGGTACTGGACCTGATTACCCGAATTCAGCATGGAACTGTGACGGCCAAGACGGTTGATAATGAGGCGGGTATAATACGAGCAAGGATTTCAAAGGCTAAACAGTCGCTAAAGCAGGTTTCTGGGCTTGATACGAGCATTGGAGAACAAGAGGAAGAGATCATGAGACTGCAAGAAGCAATTGAAAAGAAAAAGTGAGTACTTCTGTTTTTTTTAAATATCGATTTCGTATGAAACGGTTTGACTGACTTTCGAAACCAGAGATTTGCTGCTACGATTCCAAGCAGTTATGGGAGCTGGAACGTCTCCAGACCCAGTTATCAATACCAAAATAATAAAGTCAGAGGAATCTGAACAAGACCCCAAAGTTAAAGAAGAGTCGGTTGATCCTATTACCCACGAAACAAATGATAAGAGTAACGATGCCAAAATAGATGATAAAAATACCGATGAGAATAGTGAAGGAATAGCCAATAATAACAGCACCATTGATGTTTTCATGTCTGATTTCAATTTTCTTGATAACAAAACAGCACCATCAACAGAAGCAGAAAAGCAAAATACCGAAGATATCAATATGCCAGATTTGGATTTTGGGATGCCAGATCAACAGCAAAACAGCACTGACTTTTTCAACAACCTCTCACTCGAAAACTTTGACATGTAATCTGCTCGTAACTAAAAAAAAATCACCAAACCGTTTACCAATAATGTAAAAAGAAATCAAGTTATCGCTTTGGTACAATGCCAATCACATCCTATGATTGCACATGATATTCATGTGAGCATCATGTGATTTGAATGTGATTTTTCAAAACCTCCAAAAAAACTGAAAAACTCTCCAGCCACCAGCTGTGAATTTTTTTTTTTTTTTTTTTTTTTTTCAACTCATCACCAACGTTACCGATACCAACATGGCCACTCCCGTCCCATCTCTCGGCGACATTTCCAAGCTGCCTTTGGGTGCCATCCCAGGCGCTACCATTTCTGTGCCTGTCACACCTTCCGTTTGGGAGACTAATCCCGTATTGTCTCCATTCAACCAGGTTTACTCCACTGTTGCTGCCCGAAGGTCGGCACTTGGACTTAAGAACCCCGGAACCATGGAAAACTTGAGCAAAGAAGTCACCAAGGATGTTTTCCTCACTAATTACTTCTTTTCGGGTCTTCGCGCTGACTTATCCAAGTCATTTTCTATGAACCCTGCGTTCCAGGTTTCTCACTCATTTTCTTTGGGCTCGCCAATCATGCCTGCCTACTCGTTCGCAGCTTTCTATGCAACTGACAACGCTCTTTTGCAAGGTAACGTTGATAATGATGGTGCTGTGTCTGGTCGTCTCCACTACGGTTGGTCCACCAATAGCACTTCCAAGGCTAACATCCAAATGGCCAATGGTCAGCCACCAATGATGCAACTTGAACATGATTACCAAGGATCCGATTACTCCATCAACCTCAAAGCCCTCAATCCTTCTCTCCTCGACGGTACTTTCACCGGTATTGGTGTCGGATCTTATCTCCAGGCCATTACTTCCAAGCTTGCCCTCGGTTTGGAAACCGTCTACCAGGCCCAGTCTGTCGCCCATCCCCCAGATGCCGCCATTTCCTTCTCTGGTCGCTATGCTTCCAACGACTGGATTGCTACTGCCCAGCTCCAGGCCCAGGGTTCCTTCAATGCCACTTTTTACCGTAAGGTCACTGACAAGGTCGAGGCTGGTATTGAAACATCTATTGGCCTCCAATCTTCACAGGCTGCTATGATGGTTGGTCCTTCTCAAGGCCCCACCATCACTGGTACCACCACCATTGGTGCCAAATACGAATTCCGTCAGTCAGTTTTCCGTGGCCAGATTGACTCTAACGGTAAGGTCTCTTGTCTCCTTGAACGCCGTATCCTTCCCATTGTCTCTGTTGTCTTTGCTGGTGAAATCGATCACGCCAAATCTGCTGCCAGACTTGGTCTTGGTCTTCAGATGGAAGCTGGTGGTGAAGAAATGTACACTCAAGGTCCTCCGGATCCTTCTAACCAAGCTCATCCTCCCATGTAAATAATGTATATCCGCTCCACAAAAAAAAGTTTGTTGAAGTTTTCTTTTAATAAATATTGAATGAAATAAAATAAAATAAAATAAAATAAAATGATGTATTTTTTAGAAAATAAGAATCTAGCCTCTGTATTGCATTCATTTCAAAAGGTTTTTTTTTCAATTAAATATATATATCTGATCATCTTGTAAACCATTTAGCTGTTTCTACATTTAAATGAATCAACAAATCTGAAAAATTGGTGCGTGACCTTAGATGCAAATACTTATATTTGACTGGTCAAATACTCAAATGACGTTTGGGTTACGTAATGACATCAACAAACACAAGTTGCAACAAGCTTAAATTCTGTTTCGACTGCAATCGTGATTTGTTGGATTTGTTTACATTTGATTTGAAAAAATTTGCATTCGCTCAATTACATTTTATACAGGAAGCCTTGGTATAATTGGGTATATAAACACTCTGTAAACATCTCAATATTCCATTAATGTCACCGAAACACAAACACATCTGGTATGATAATAACCGTACATTTCATCGTTTAGGAAAGTGCTTTCGCGGGTTTACAAAAATGCTAGGATTTCTCTTTTTGAAAATCCTTTTAGGCGGTCCATGTGCTCTGCTGTCATTAACATCATTGTTGTTATTTGTACCCAATGGAGGATCTCTTTCTGCAGTCGCGTCATCGCCATTTCCATGATTATATCCATTACCATTATCATTGTTGCCCTGGTAGTATGAATTTCCTCGGTTATTCTTATTCGAGTCGTTAGTTTCGCGATAGTAGGGTTGTGTATGGTTCTTAAAGGTATGGTTGTAAGGAGGCCTATGTTCCTTAAAAGGACGGTCTCGTCTTCCACCATGCCCTTCGTAATGATCCGGACCTGAATACGGAACATTTTTATGATGATTATTATACGAGTGTGTATCATTGTTTCGTCCTCTTGGCCCTTCATAGTAATCCTTGTTTGCATATGATGGAGGCCTAGGAGGTTTATTATACCGCGGGTTCTCAGGTTGTCGCAATCCATTATCGTCGAAACGACCCCTATTCGCGGGATTCAATGGCGGTTTGTCATTCCTGTACTCTACCTTTGACTTTTTGTATTGTGGTACTGTGGTAGAGACTGGTGGTTTTTCTTTGGTGGATCCGGTGGACTGCGAACTCTCATTGCTGCTACTTCTTTGAAGGTGCGGCGAAGACAATACATTATTACTTTTTCTGTCGACTTCACTGGCCTGGTGGCTCCAAGTACTTTTGCGCTTCAAATTACTGCCTCCTTCTGAATATAATGGCATGTAGTCGCTGTCAGATGCTTCATCCGAAACATTATCAGGACCACTTTCAACTATTGGTTTAGACTGAATCGATGGTGGCAACAAGGCAGTTGCATTAGTGCTACTCATTTGAGTTCCCTTCTTCATATTTTCAGAAGCAGCTTGAGCTGCCTTTTCCAAATCTGTGAGAACTTGGGGTGAGCTGAAAAAGCGATTTGAAACGTGTGTAAACAAATTTCTGCTTTTTGCATCTTCCAACAGGCGTTTCCAAACTAGATTTCCAACCAATGACTTTTCATTACCGAGAATCCACAAAGAGCTCTTTGCACGGGTAATGGCAACATTCATACGACGAACGTCGCCCAAAAAGCCGACGCCCTTGTTGTCTGGCGAAGCACGTACACACGACATGATAATGATATCTTTTTCTTGACCTTGGAAACCATCAATGGTATTGAAATCAACAGCCCTAGTGATTCGTTCGCCAAACTTATGGACAAAAGATCGGCGAATCAAATTGACTTGCTCTTTATATGGCGAAATTATTCCAACTTTACCTGTAATAAAAGATTGGCCAAAACTATGTTCAAGCAGCTTGTACAAATCCATAGCAACACCAGCCTCTTGCTTATTGAAAAGAGATTTGGTGCGGTTTGACTGTTCTTGCTGGCCAGATACATCGAAAAATCGATAAGGACCAAAAATTTCAGACAAATGCCATTCACGTTTGGTATAGATGTGGTTGTGCGGGCCATCCTTGAGCTTGCTTTTATAAAACTCGTCGCTTGGAAACTTGGAGATCTCGGGATGCATACGAAATTGAACGTTAAGCATATGCACACGATCAGGAAAATTTGTAAACATTCTAACAAATAATGACTGCTCGTACTTGAAATTAGCTGCTTCTTGAGATAAAACAGTAGGTGGCAGCTGGTTAGGATCACCAACCATAATGCACTGCTTGCATCCATACTTCAATGGTATCAACGCTGACAACTCGACTGATTGAGCAGCCTCATCGATAATGACAGTTTCAAAGTACATCTTCGTTTGTAACAAAACATTATGAGCAGAACCTGATAGTGTAGCACACACAATGTTGGCTCCCTGAAGAATGGCGGCTTGAAACTTGCGTCTTTCAATATCTCTAGTACGAATGGAAACTTTTACGGACTCACGTTGCATATCCAACTTGTGGCCAGTTTCTTTAATCTTTTTGGTCAAAGCGCGAATTTTTTCTGCTGTCTCCTCTTGTTCGGCGGGAGAAGCAGATTTCTTGTTACGTAGTTCCTCACGTTGAGCCAACTGTTCATTTTGAACTTTTCGCAGATTTCCATCAAACGTTTCCTTATGTTGAGTTTCGATAGACTCAAGCTTCTTATCAACAAGCTCTTCCAAAGTAAATTCGCGAAGATTACTGTTGATTGCATCAGTACGGCCGAGACGCACAATGTTAGGTTTAAATATGCGACCATCGTGACCACGAATTCCGTCCTTGAAACGCAGAACAAGTTCATCTACAGCTGCGTTGGATGGAGCACATACCAATACACGGCGCTGGTTGGCACCAGGATCGTCATTTTCGGTATTTGATTTGTAAGACGCAATGATTTTGGGGTTTGCAGTTACTGGAGGCGGTCCGGAGCTTTTCGGCTTCGTCAAAAATGATCCAACAACCCCAAGAATGGTCTTGGTTTTACCAGTACCAGGAGGACTATATTTAAAATAATGAAATTTTAATGTCAATAAAAAAGAGAAAAAATAAAAGAAAAAGAAAAGTTTGCGGCATACCCTTGAATCAATGAAAAGCCAGAGGTGTTATTGGAACAAATAATAGCCCGAGCCTGAGATTCGTTAACATCAAATGATTTTTTAACATCATTGATATTTGCAGAACTCGGTTCTTCTACTTCAGCAGATTCACCAGACAAAATTTTGGTTTTAAGATCGTAATATGGCAGAGTTTTAAGTGAAGCATATTCACGTTCAATCGTAATCATACTAAGAAAAAGAAAAAGAAAAATAAGTTAGAAATCTCAGAAAAATAACTCGGTAATGAAAATCCCAAAATTCTAATTTGGTATTCTCGGGATTTAGCCAAACTATTCAAGTTTTCAAATGCTGAGAAGGCATTCTTTAAAAAAATTCACAACATACCTTCCGATCTTGAGAACATGCAATTCTGTTGACAAAACCAATACATTATGCAATTGAATGGGCGGGTCATCAACTCTGATTGACATTTCTGTTTGCTCTGAAGCACTACGTTTAACCTCTTTAACTTTTGCAAAACAGTATGGTACATCTTTAGAAGGCATTCGGGGCTCTAAAGCAGAACCAGGCTGATTAAAATACGACAACAGCAAGAGATCGGTATCGCCAATTTTGGATTGTGAGATGGAGGAGGTTGGTACAGAAACACGGATTTCATAAGATCCGTTTCCAACAAGTGTTTTGCTGGCAACAGTAATCTTAAAGGGTGCCTCTGTGCTTTCTGTCTTGTTTTTAACAATACCTTGCCAACATTCAAGCATCAATAAAGGCTCAAAGACTTTAACATAATCACCAACAGATTTGAAAGTCGCTGGCACTGGATAGTACTTTGAAAGATCTTCCCTTTCACTGGTGTGATTGGTGCCCGCAACACCCTTGAACAACTTTTTGGGGTAAGCTGAATCCGAATGGTAATCCCAAGACAGAACGTGTTTGTACAATGGATCTAGGTCAACTTGTAAACGAGCAGCCATGTATCGCTTTTCACGCTCCTTATCGCTAAGAGTAGGAGCTTTAAATCGCGAAGACGAAGATACACCAAAAGAAGATGTTTTCTTTTCAATGTTTCGAAGTTTTTGTTTACTCTGGAGAGATTCTTTTGTCATAAATAGACCATCCTCCCCTTCGCTTAAGCTGCTGTCATCATCGGAAGAGCTGTTATCGTGTGTTGCAGCCCCAGGGATTTTTGGCTTAGAAGCCGCCGCGACAACGGCTGCCCGACCAAACTTGGAACTGAATCCGGGAGGTCTAGCTGGGTGTATATCTTTAGGTAAGACCGACGTTCTGTTTCCTGTCAACTTTTGGGTTTTCAAATTAGCCCGTAACTCTTCCATCATACTCTGTTTGGGTGCAGAAATGCCTACTGTATTCTCCTTACCAAACTTGGCTTGTGTCATTCCGTACTTGTTAAGGGTAGCAATAGAAGAAGGCAGCTTGGGTCCGAAATCGGGTTTGGTAAAGTCAAACATGGAGGTTTGCTTGTACTTGCCGTTGTTACCAACTAATGAAGAAGGCTTTGATTGCTGGACACCAGTTTGATTAATATCGCCATCTTCTGAATTATCAGTTTTACTAGTGAGAACACGTTCAGCTTCTTCAGGTGTAAACGAACCTGATTCTACAAGCAATTTTATTTTCTGCTCGCTAGAAAGTTCGTTTTCAAAAGTAACTGCCCTACTAGCGAGTTTAAAAAAGATTCCAACTAAATCTCGGGATGGCTCGATGTTGAACTGTTTCATGAGACCCAAAACTGCTATAATAATGTTAAAGCAAGTAGTAATGAGAGATTCATCTTTGAGTCGTAACAATTCACACATTTGAACTAGACACAAAATTACTGGCTGCAAGAGCTGGTTACTGAGGTTATCCTTCGCTGCTTGGTCAGTACTATGTGGAATCAAAGCGTCAACTACCAAGAAAAAGTATTCGACAAGATCGCCGCTATAGTCAAGCAAATCGCGCAAAAACTCAAGCATAAAATCTGATTTGAAAGAGGCACTCCATTTTGGGGTCTTTCCGAAAGTTCGTTCTAAAAGGTTCCATATATTGATCCAATAATCCAGTAATTCACTGTCCGCCAGTCGAGAGAGATCATTTTTACGCTTTACCAATACACTATTGGATGCATTGAACAAGCACTGTGATACATCTTGCGCGACCTTGATAAGTTTAGGGCAAGGCGAAAAAATTCCAATTTCACGGACCATTTTAAAAGCCTTGGCCATGGTTTTGAGAGTGAGTTTCAAATCATGATTCAACATCTCTTGCAAAGCACTTAATCTATCATCTGCATCAAACGCCTGACAAAGAATATCAGCTGCAGATTGATTGACATCATTATCAGCAGAAAACATGTTTAAAAAGATAGAAAGTAAAGCCTGGCTATCATTAATAACGGGTTTTAAGATTTCGGAATCTAAAGAGCCTATCAATCGCATGGTTTGAGACGCTTCTTTAATTGCCAGTTCAGATAGCGGACCTTTTGGCACGATACTTGTTTCTTGAGGCCGCCTCGGGGGAGGCCTGGCAATAAAAGTAGTATAACATAAAGCACGCAATACATAGATCGTCGTTGTCGTGTCTGATGGGTAATGTTTAAGTAAATAAGCCCATAGACTCTCAAGCCCAGGAGAAGGGATTTCGCCATCATACGAATTTATGTTTTTTAATGCGTTTGATTCAGGTGTTCCTGCAATAACGTCAAGCGAAATAGAATGGTAAATAATTTCTTGAACCTTTTGACACACATTGATATCAATATCCCTATATCTGCTGCGAGCATCCAAAATTTTAGGCGCATACCGATAGCATAAAACTTTGATATCTTGCTTGACTAAACGCTCAACTTGAAAAATAAAGGGTATCTTTGGTCGTGGTTCGATTCTCAAGCACAGTAATATTACATCCAGAGCCTTGTTGAAAATGATTTCCTCTTGTTCCTTGCCCCAAAAAAATTCGACACGATTCATGAGTTTAGGCAAAATAATTTGAGCGGCCTTCTGCAGGTCGGTCTTGTCGCAGGACTGAAGCAATGGTAAAATCCAATCAATGACATATGTAGCTTTTTGGGTATATCCGGAAGGTTCAGAAACTCGGATCTCAGTCCAAACTTCTGTTCTATCTAAATTTTTATTAGCAACAATAGCTGTGACCAAGGTGGTTGCTTTTGTTGGCGAGAAGACCTCCCAAACATCTTTACCCAGTTTTATACAAACACTTGCTAAGACTTTTAATAGAGCCGGCAAAGATTCCGTTGGATTTTGGAGAATGGAAGTAACCAAGAGACGTAAAACATTGTGCGTCCTGTTGACCAAATGAACTTTCAAAACGTTTGCATCTAATCGGCTTAACAAAACATCAAAGCTATACCAGAACTTGGAAAGCTCCTGTTGTGAATGCTGCTGCGAAAAAAAGACATCTAAACTATCATCCATAGCAGTACAGAGCATTGGGTCAAACGTATCGACGTTTGCTATTTGATCATCGGTGATACGAGTTATTGAACTCCGAGCGTAAACTTGAAATTCCAAATCATTACCAAACAAAAAAGGTATAAATGTTGGTAATAAGCATGGGGCTCTAACGGTAGGATTAGTAGGTGTTTGAAAAGACAAAAAAAGGTCTTTGAAAAGTTTTAAAAACTCGTGGTTATCAGGATGCAATAGCATTCTAGGTGCACAGAGACACTCGAAAATGGAATTGAAAATATCTTCAAAATGGCGAGGTTTCAACTGTTCAACGCCCGCCACTTTTTCTTGAGAATCTTTGAAAAGGGTGCTCAAGCGTTCGATGTTCCAGTTGTTTATTAATGACATGAACTCGTTTTCGAGGTCTTCCTCATAAGCAAAGTTTTCGAGAATTAGTTTGCGGATGGCAAGAATCTGGATATGATATTCTCGAGCACAACGAAAACAGCTATGAAGGATATTTCCTAGTTGTTTCCGATGCTCTATCAAGATCGGCATATCAGGAGGAAACGAAAACGCCATAAGAGAAAACATGGAAACATAAGCTAAACGTTTTGATCCACAGAACCAATGATCCAATTTCGAATTAGGATCTACGAGAAAACATAAAATGGCGCGCAGAGTCTGCTCCTGGAGATCAACTTTATCGGGATTTTCGATTGCAGAGCGAACATTTTCGTATAATGCAATAAGTTCAGGTGAATCAGTGTTGGTATCAGCAACAACAGTTGGTTGCTCTTGGGCTTGAGCGGTTACAGGAGTTGAATATTTTGGCCTTTCCGCACCTGTCATGGTTTAATATAAGAATATATATAAATGTACTAATAGCTAATAGCTTTGTGATCGGTTTAAACAAATTAAAGGTATGATTCGTGATAATTAAATGTAGATAATGTTGAAATAGTCAAAGGGTATGTAGTGAAGAATTATAATACAAATTGGTCAACATTTCATTGTTTCCAAGTCAAGATGTTCTTTCCAAACGATGAAAGTATACAAATGCGAGACTTATCAAGGGTTTTGGGAATTACAACGATACCGTAAAAAAAATTATTTTTCTGGTTTGAACACTTGCGTGGTAGATAGTGTAGTTTGTAGAAGGAAAAAAATGCTATTGTTTGGTTGAAACGCGGGTATTAAGCCCTAACCCACTAGCAGGTTTTGTCTAGGTCGTGCTTGTTTCGTGTTTGTTTGTTTGTGTATTTTTTTCGCAACGCGTGAAAAGTATTTATGTATGTTAGTTGAAGTTGAATATATAGAGTATATTTGAGAATTGTTAAGGATATTATGGGCCAATACGTCATTTATTTCAGGTTAGAATTTGCATAAAACATGAAACAACTGTTTTTTGCAAATGGAATCGTGAAACTTGACAAGAATCCTGCATCCAAGCCCTGTTTTTGGGCTCATAAATGAGCATGAACTCTTCAATTTATATCCGTTATCAGCTTCAACAACTACTTGATTTTACAGTAAAACTACTTGGTGTGTAACTTTAACATTACGAGATAAAACAAGTTCCATTTGTTTCTTTACGCTGAATACAAGACAGGGTTTTGGAAAGTCTTCAAAAGATTGATTTAGTATAAAGTTCAAAAGTTTCCGTAAATTGGCTGAAAACTTCAGGATCAAGTCGTTATAGATTTCAATCAGATTCTTTAACCTGAAAAAACAATGGTTTATATTTGAGACCAAACTTTGTCTCAATAAAGAGTTTACCAGTTATTAAGTCATTACAAAAGATTTCAGTATTTAAAAGATTTTATTTTTATAATTACATATACTTCAACTAGAACTACTTAAAGATATTTCAATAATTAAAATCTATTCAAAAGTTAGCATGAAAACAGGTTTAATCATTCCAATGTATATGATTTGATCAGCATATTTTATCAATGTTTTATTTTGTATTAAGGTCAGAGTAGCGGTTCTTTTGTTTCGTCAATGTTATTCAGAAACAGCTTCTAGTTGAATTTTGTTTTAAGACGGTATCATCACTTTAATAGAAAATAAATATTGACAAATATTTATCAAAAAAGACTATTCACTTACATTTTCAAGCATTTAGTTGTCCCAAAGAATTTAGGTTGGTTAGAAAAAGTTGGAGACGGGAAAAGTTTTTCAGTTCAAGATCTTTTAAAATACTGTGGTTACCCATCAGTGTATATACAATATGAGTTACCCGGATTGGAATACTAATTTAGGGCTTTTGTTTGGGTTGTTTGGTTTTGATCGGTAGACCAAGTATGGTCAACCTAAAATAACTGTGGGTAAATGTAAATCGTTATCTTGGAAACTTATTATGGATTAAACTTTACAGTTTGCTTGTTCGTTTTCAAACATTATGTATTGGCCGATTGATTACTTGTAAATGGCTTTATTAATTGAAATTATCAAAATAAAATAAAATAAATAAATAACTGTAACATAAAAATCAAAACAAATTTATAATGAAAATCAAAAACCAATATCCTTCATCCATTTCAACTAATTTGGTCTTTTGAATGGATGCCCTTCAGTATTGAACACATATGTATCAAGTGAAGCAACATTTGTGTCTGCAAAAATCAGATATGCATATGTTAATGTCTCTGCGTACCAATATGATTCGCAATTGTCGAGAAATAGAGAAGAGGCTGTTGTACCTCTCACACCTTGCCGGCGATTATCTGTGACATCCGACACAGAAGAGTAGCCAATGATATTTCCGGACGAATCAGCAATTCCCGAAAGCTGTAAAATACTTGAAACCATGTTCCATCCCTTTTCTTGCCATTCACGCTCGCCAGTGATGCGATACATGTAAAAGACAGACTCGAGTGCTTCAGGACGCAACGCGTAACCTGGGGAAATACTCAAAAATGAATCGGGCTTGTTATACGCTCCGCTCGAAGAACTTCCACTGACAACTTGGGTACTTGCATCAGAATCTCCAGTCGAGATACCTTGAGCATGCAATTTGGCTAGTAGGTTTTGGTTTTCTCTTTGAGACACCTGGTCTGCCGTTGAGGAATCGAAATGACAACTTGGCGTGGATCCACCCGAAAGGGGAGCGCTAGGACAGCGACGGACAGAAAAATGTTCAGGCATGACACCGGTGGCTGTAATGTTGTATGCCCAAACACAACCGTTTGTCAATCTCCGAGCGTGATCCAAATCTCCAGGTCTATTAAACACTTTAGAACCAAGTGCATACATACCTCCAACAAAACAAGTCAAATGAGACATACTATTGTCGTATTTCCAAAAATTGTTGCCTTGGTATTGCAGTCCACCCATAAAAACAATATCTGGGTCTCCATTGACCAGAGGCTTGAACATGAAGTTTTGAGTCGCGGCATCAATAGTATTTTCATAAAGATCCTTGTATAGAGAACTGCCGCCGTTCAGAAGGGCATATTCCTTGACATAGTACTCATAAGTACTATCTGTGCCACCTCCAATACCAAGATGAGATCCAGTTGACGAATCGTCTGCATAGATGCCTCGCGATTGACAGCCAGTAATCAGACTCTGGCCACCACCAAAAATAGAAACAATATTTCGAACATTGCCAGAACTTTGGCGCTTCTCAAGGGTATCCAGATGATCTTCGTTATCAACAATTTTGTGAGCAAGGGTATCGTCTGTGTGCATTTCGTTTTCTTTGGGAGGCATTAAAATAGCGCGTTTGACCAAACCAATTTCTTCTTCCACAGCTTTATCCATCATGAAATCTTTTGGTTGGTAATCTGCGTGTCGAAGCTTGCCTATATTGGACTTTTCAAGATATTCTAACTTTTCAGCGTCTTGAACTTTATCAGAATCCAGGATGGCAGCTTGATCATGAGCAGCCACATTATCCCGGGGCTGGTTAACTATAACATTGCGGCCAGGCTGAATAACCACTGAGTTGAAATCACTTGAAGAAGTAGGGGAAGGTTTAGACTTTGGAGAATTGTAAACAACTGGTGTAGGCAATTGTTCTGCGGCACCGTTGTCATTGTTATTCTGCATAACAATGTACTGTGTTGTTCGAGGAATAAGTTTTGTGAATGTAGAACCTGATGTATGAGTAACCTCGACACCGTTTCTATCGGTGGAGATGGTAAAATACACAATAGAAGAAAGGTAGGTATCGTATATGACGACGGGTGAACTGGAAGGAGCTCCAAGTTTGATGGTGGTATAAAAAGAGGTAGATCCTGTACCTGTATTTTGAGAGTTCGGCGTAGGATTGGGTTGTGCAAAGGTCTGAGGTTCGGATGCTGGTGGAGTGTATGTAGTTGTAGAAATAGTTGGAGAAGGAACATAAGTTGTTGTAAATATAGGGTTAGAAGGACTGGGTGAAATTACAGAGTTGGAACCTGGAGATGAAGTTGCAGAACTAGCAGTTGATGAGGTGAAACTAGGAGACTCGGAAAAAGCCGTGTCTGTAGATACAGATGGAGCATTTCCAGAGTTGTTAGAAGAGAAAGAGGTGGGAGTTTGCGTTGCCGAGTCGGAAGCAGCAATAGAGGCAGAAGTTTCTGCGGCTTCTGCCTCGTTTTCATCTCCATAGTTTGTAGAAGGTAACTGCTCATTATTTATGGGAACAACCAAACAACCAGAGGAATCGACGGTACCAGGGAACAAGTACTGTTTTTTCAAAGTTGTAGCAGTTTGTGATAAAGCTACAGAAACTCTGTGAATGGCGTCAAAATAAGAACTGTTTCCTGTAAGTTGGGCCAACCGAGTGAATTCCAACGACATGGAACCAATTTCGGCAATGGAAGAAGTAGTTCCAGACAATTCGCGGTACTTCCAGTCAGAATCCTGCCATTTAAAATGGAGACGGGGCATTCTGTTTGCGGTGTCAAAAGCACCAATCAGGTTGTCGCCAAGTTGAATTGCTTTTGCAAGCAATACAGGTTCAGATTGACCAGACATATCATATCCTGCAATTAGGCCGCCCAAGTAACGAATGACTGTTTCAAACATGGGAATGCTGTTGCGAAATGTAGCATCGAAATCCACAGAGTCCACGTAATTGACTGCCTCACGGAACTGGGAGTTCAGGCCCATAATTTGGAGGGTATCTAAAGAGTCAACAATAGAAGCACCCCAAGCCGTGAATGGGTTGATTGCCAATTGTGATACTGGACGGATCTCGTCGGCACCCCAAGCATGGGCTTTGTACAAGTTCCAGGAAGTGAGGAATGCGTTTCTAATTGTCTGTAAACGCTGGGATCGTTCAGCTTCTTGGGCTCTAGTGGGAGTGTAGAAAGAAGCAGCTTGAATGGATGGGATGTTTGAATGGGACCCAGATGGCAGTTGGTAAGGATTGCTGACAGGAAACTTTTCTTTTCTTGGCAGATTGGAAGCTGGGGGTAGCCTGTTAACAGAGGCACCGACGTTCAATCGAGTTGTATCAGATCCTGAGCTCAATATGTCAATGTTTATAAAATCACTATAATCAGGAACTTGAGTGCCAGGCAGTGCTCGGGGAACCTTATGCATGTAGGGGTGAATTACAAATTTGTTTTTACTATTAGAATCCTGTTCATTGCTGTTGACTTTTGGAAGTGAAGGAAGTTTTGGGAGAAGTGGCTTAGTCTGCTCGTTCTGTTTCTGAAGGTACTGTGTTTGGTCTTGTTCTTGCCTTAAATGGTGATGGACCACTGGAGGAACTGGTAGAGGAATTTGGAAATCAGAGGGCTGGGAGAGCGGAAAGATTTTTGGTAAAAACAACAACAGAGCAGTGAAAAACAGACAAATATGAAGTCTGTATCGCCGGAAACGTAATCTCCAGGGTATAGGCATCTTTCAACGACAGAAACTGGATTGAAAAAAATGAAATAGTTGATATTTTTTCACGGTTTTAGTTGGTTGTTGACGTGAAAAAATCGATAAAAACGAAAATTAGAGTATGTAAAGGAAATGTCGAGGAAAAAGTCAATACTTGGGAAAACGCTGAAATTTTCATCAACGATAGAAATCAGCAAACCAGGATATGAAAATTGGTTTTACCAAAATAAAGATGATAAAAAGGGATTTAAAAGTGAAAATTTCGGTATATTTATATTTAATTCAGTAGTATTTCTTTTTTGTTCATTATGGTACGTAGAATATTTAGATAACTAGCAATAACTAGATATTATCATAAACTGAGACCTTTCAAGGCTGTATATTAAAATGTTTAATATTCAAAGATAAACAAAGTTAAAACAGGTTTTGGATTACTTTCTCTGAATAAATCATAATTATGATATTGGTGATTGTAAATGATAAGAGACTAAAGGTTTACAATTGATATATAAAGACATATCTCGGACATGATTACAATATTCTACTATGATGACTATCAATCAGTTTGATTTATGATTCTTCGATTGTAGATACCGAGAATCTAGAAATAATGACATTTTTTAAAGTTAATAATGATGAAAAAATATATATAAATGCCAGTGCTTTTAGAGCACCGAGTTTCTACATAAACCTTAACCTTTTTCCAATTATATTATTTCAACATCTACTTCAACTCCATTAATATTGGAATTAAATGGAGAAAAAGAAGAAAAAATTATGATAATCCAATACATCTGTATTTACAAAATAAAGAAACAAGTATTTTGAATCATTGAAACAACTGCCTTGATTTTATAGTTTCTGTAGTTTTTCAAAACTGCCAAGTAGATAGATTTGGAAATAGCAGCTAAGATTGTCTATCAATAAATGAATGACCTAGTACCAAATCAAGACAATAACTGTCCAACAGATTCTGGTGTATTTTGGTTTATATTGGTGATTAATGAATAATGCGTCATTGACTTTTCCAATATTTAGTTTCCGAGCATTAAAGACCCGAGATCAATAAAAAGAAAAAAAAGAAAAAATACTAAAAATAGACGTTATCTCGTGACGTAACACACACAAACTAAACAACGTACGTTAAAATCAGCATATTTATCGTGTTGTGATTGGTCAAAAAACATCATATTAAATAAAAGAAAGCTCAACCTAATGTAGAATATGGCGTTACAGAGAGTAATGGGAGTTTACAACACAAATCCTACAGAAACACTCTTGAAAGACTTGGTTATATTACTCTACGACATAAGAACCAGTTACAAGCAAAGCGATATGGCTATTCCATGGACTGATCGGTACAAAACTGGGAAAGATGTTTGTACGAAAAGCATGGCCCATAACGTCAATGTCATATATTTCTACACCCCATGAACAAATTAACAATAAAAGCTATTAAATCTCAATAAAAGCTATTAAATCCCAATAAAACCCATCAAATCTCAATAAAAACAGCGTATCGTAAAATTGTCAATGCCATAAACTTTCATTGCATTTTATCTTTACATACATTACGTTTTGTACAATCGAAATTGTGGGGATATAACATGACCTTTAATAGCCAAAACTACTGGTTTTAGGTCCTGATTCTGCATTTGGAACCAAAAACAACCGACGCATTTGCATGTAAGGTTTTCAAGGACTACTGATGCAATGACTTTGTAGTGAATGAACTGAATGATCAATGATAAATGCATGCATGTACATACACGTAGAATAATGGACTTGTCAGTCATTAATGACTCTAATGCTTGGAAAACACGCCAGTTACGCAACTAGTATTCCCGTAAAATCAAGTGATTTCCATCAACCTTTGACATCATCTGGTCTGGCTATAAATATTCCATCAATTGCTGTTTTTACTGAAATCTATTTCTTCTTATTTCGTTTAACTTTTTTTTTTATTTTGATATAAATTTGTCTTTCTCAATATGCCTTTCTTTTCTGCCTCGGGAAACTCCCAATCTGACAGCTCTTCTTTGTCGACTCAAACCTCTGTTGCTCCAATTCCAACTACTACCAGTAAAGCGTCTACTCACAATGCAAGTAATCCTTCCACTGCTTCATCATCTCCATCCTTTTTCACTTCTGCATTCGGTTCCTTCTTTGGTTCATCTCCTAATCCTAATGACTCTTTTCAATTATCACACCCTAATCACCCTATTCGACGAACAAAATCATTATCTCGATCACAATATACACCCCCAATCACTGCTGATGAAGCAATGAATTTGTCTCGTGCAATTCCTCACCCTCACGGTCACACAACGTCTCCATGCTCTTCTGGGCCTAGGGATTCTATTGATGAGAATGATGGTCTGGGTCATTACCAATATTCAAAGTACCATGATGGCGGCCCGCTTTCACCGGTATTATCTTCAGGATCAGACTCAATGCCTTTTGGTGATTCAAATCCTAAAGCTACAAATACAGTTCCATCCAACGATACTATTCAATCTTCTCTACCTAAAACCAGTTTTTTCCGCCGATTTTCTACTCCATCCACACACGAACAACTCAATCATGACGATGCATTGGTAAACGCATCTCAACTAAACCAAAAGTTCGAAACTGACTCCAGTTCTTTCGATACCATTTCCAAGTCTGATGTGGATCATTCCTTGCATTCTTCCTCTAAAACCACACCAAGACGCTTTTCCTTTTCCACTACAACGACTAGTAATCGGTTACGAAGACATTCCAATTCTGGTGCAAAATATCAAGGGATCGGTTTGGTTGCTGCGTATGATCAAGGCGGGATTTTTAATTGATGTTGTAAACATTACAAACTTTTTTCTTTCTTTCTGCATTTACATTTTATTATAGCTAATATTTTTATTCCTGCTTTTATTGGTGATTATTGATGATTAATGTGTATTACTTGTATTGTCCATTCTAATAAATGAAATCTTGATTAAAATCCGCAATAAACTATTAAACATCACATTCCATAGCAATATCAAAAGTTTGTCCATTATTCGGCTCGAAAAGACAATTTGCATACTCGGCAGTAAAGACAAACGGTCATTTGGTTGATTCCCCCATCCAAGTACCAAACATGACAATATCCTATTTATTTAGCACAGTAATCTTAGCTAGGCCCAAACATGCAAGTAGCCTTTAATTAGGTTGTAAATGAAATTAAAAAAAACCCCTCCATGAAATATGTTCGCCATGTGAAGAGTCGAATCACGTTTCTTATCAACTACATTGAATGCAATTTAGCTATATGGGCTTAGAAATAGCATGGATCACCGCCAGACGTAGACCATTTTTGAAATAAGGGATGAATTGGGTATTTGCCAGATAATAATCTTGATATCTAATAGTTCACTTGATAAAAAAAAGCAAAACATTAAAAAGAAAGAAAACGACTTAAATGGTAAATCCAAGAGCTGAAACCATTGACTTTTAGTCAATTGACTAAACCTATTGATTAACATTCACATTCACGTAGGCGATTAAAACAATCTGAGACCTTTTCTCCTCATATGGGTCTGATTGCCTTTAGAAGTAGTCTAGCAAACTAGACATTCATTATTCTTAACTGATAAAACCAATGTTAGTTGTACTGGGTCAATTGCGTTCAGAACATTTACGGTTTTTTTTTTTCTCAAGAAATCGTTGATTGCTCTCATTGAAATCAACTAAAAATGACATATATGCTCAAAAAGACCTCGGCTTGTCTTTCTTTTTGCGAAACATCATATTTGAGTCCATGTTGATACTTGAAATACTGTTGTGATAGAGGGGAATCTCTTGATATCTAAAGGACTGTGCCTTTTTTAGCCGTTCATTGTTGTATTGACTCAATTGATTTGACAAAATACAATTATTTCCATTATATAATTGAAAAATCAACCCTCCAAAATGAACTAAAAGAGTTTCTGAAATAAAAAACAGTATTTGCAAATTTCTGTAGTGGATATTACATTTATAGCGGGGATGAGCTAGTCTTTGCAACATGAAATTTTTCCATTGGTTGGTTTCGTTTTGAAGTGGATAATGTTCTGGTTATGTTTGACAATTCAAGTATTGCTTCAACTTTTGTTTATTATTATTATTATTTTGCTTCAAAAAGTGAATTTCAAATTCTCAATAACTAGCAATTCATTGCTCCATTTTTAATCAATTCCCTTTATATACAATTTTTTTTAAAAAAAAGTTAACCTCTCACTTGATTCTTTTCATGTTGGTATGCACAAAAGTCGACCCATTTGATCTCGCTATGTGTAATCTTTTCCAAAAACTTTGGAAGATACAGCAATCGAGCTAAACCTCTAGAAGCGCCCACATCAATCATTTTCGAGCAAAAAAGCTTTTTGTACTCGCGAGAATCTTCCTTTTTAGATTCTTTCGAAAAATCAATCTCCCCAGCTTCTGAATCAACTTGATATACGCTATCTACAACAAAATCACATTCATCCAATGACACAAGCTTTCCGGGGTCTGCAATATTCTTGTTGTTCATTCCAGCAGGTTTAGTCCAAATGCCCTGATATCTTGATTTAATCTTTTGGGTTATAGTCTTTTTCGTAATAGTTTCACTTTGTGAAAAAATATTGAAAGCATTGTCACGGTCATTGTTTTCCAAAAACTGCCCCGGTAGCAAACCATCAAATCCACTAGGAATGAATTTAAGACGGGCATTATTCGGAAGAAAGTATGATGAAGGAAATCTGTACCATTCACGGCCAATGCATACATTATATTGCTGATCGTCTGGGATGCCAGTATTGGTTTCGTTGAATTGTGAAATGATTGTAAAAACTTTTGTGGGTGCATTGTAGTAAGCATACAACGACAAACTCCTGGAAAGAGATATGCCCACAAAGATAATCGCAATTGTCAATGAAAGAATGATCCTGGTGGCTGCCTTTGGAACAAACTGAACCATTTTGTGAACAAGACAAGGTACTGCGATACAGAGGATAGAAACCGCCAATGCAGCGTTTAAACATAACGAGGAATATGCGACATACATAAACCGTTCTTCCTTATGCGGTTGTGCCGTAAAAATCAGAAACCATATGAAAAAAGGTGCAATAATCAAATGCCATAGTGGCTGGAACTTGGTCTTTTCTGCTGTAGATTTTTCGGGCTGTTTATGTGTAAAACTGGTTATGGTCTTGTACACAACTAACAAAACTGGGATCGAAAGAGCAAGTGGAAGCACAATATTAAAGTTGAGCAAAAGATTTTGAATATAGTAGTACCAAGGCTCAGTTCCAAAGATATCCGGTCCAGACTCACTATCAGCCAATAAGACGTTGTAAAGAACAATGTTTAATGGTACAATTGTAAATCTTCCATAAAGGTAAGAGTCAAATGCAACCATTGCTGCCAAAACCGGAGCAATAAATATCAAACATCGAAGGACAACGAACCGGACGTAGTTTAGATGGCGTTTTGACATAATCGCAGACGAGCCTCCGTGGGGAGAGCTGAACAAAACATGAAGACCCCAGTAAGGAACCAGTGCTAAGGCAAAAGGCCAACCGACCAGTCCACCAAGAGCAAGTATAGTAAGACCTTTATACGCAGCTGGAGCACGGACAGTCAGGTCTGAAGAAGAGGCATACTGGATCAGATAGCCTAAAGAAAATGTAAAACAGATCATTGCAAACGATGACGGCAGATACGAAACAGCCGCATGAAAATATCCAGTGGCAGTAACCGAAAATACTAAAAACAAGGTGCTTGGTTTGTAAATGACAGACCAAGGTATGCCATTTATGGACGACGGAGTCTGAGCAGTAGATGCCTTTTTAAGTGTGAATAAATCACTTTTGTCTAAATGGTTTCGAATCTGTTTGTATAAGAACGCATCAGCCAGCGCAGAAATGACAGCATAAAAGGCACGGAAGAAATAAAACACAGATGCTGACGAAGTTGAAGTCTTGGACTTGGTTAGTAACATTCCAGCATACGCCAGAATGGCATGAAGTCCTGCGTAAAACCAGCTGCGGATAGCATATTCAGGCGAGTATTCCCAGGTTTGAAGACCAAATCCATGTGTAAGGTAGTGTGTTGGTTCCCAGTAATTAAAAACTTCGTCACAGTCCATGATTGGAACCAAAGCCACCGCTATTTGTCGCGTCAACAGCAAGAGATTAAACACCCAATTGCCAAAAGCAATATTGAGTGTCGGTTTCTGTGCTTTTGTTGAAGAGGCCATTGATTGATATTTGTGAGATCAGATAGGTTTTGATTCAAAAAAAACATTACCAGGGGCATTAGTGGATTTGTCTAGATGAGCCCACTAAGCCGGGTAAGCTCGAGTGATGGGTTTACATTTAAAAGCCTGTGGATTCGGAGTTGGCAACCAAACTTGTTAATTTTTGAAATAAATTCTGGATATTTGATATCTGGACATTCTAATACTGATCCATATATTATGCCATTTACTAGGTGAGCCATTGCAGAATTTGGTCCCATTATACTCATAACCCATATCTTATACCATTTATTATGAGAGCCATCGCAGAATTTGGTCCCATTCTACTCATGATTATATACCCATTTAGAGTAGCTGTCACAACCTGATATCCATCTGAGTTATTAATCTATATGCATCAGACATGGCAATTCACAGTCCAACTTTCTTTAAATTCCAAATATTAAACAAATCAAGAAATATATTAAATTGTCTCAGATACCATACGTAATAGGACAAATTGTAGAGATTAATGAAGACAATGGTTCCACTGTTTTAGTACCCAGAAATCAAATGAATTGAAACATAATTTATGGTCATCTAGATACTAAAAGGCTGAAATCCTAAATGCTTAAAGTTCAGCAATTGTTCTGATTTGTATTATATTAAGTGATTTTTCCTTCTTTTGTCTTGACTTTTTTGATTTACAATTATTTTGTTTACCTTTTACCATTTATTTCTTCCAGCTCATATTAAATATCTAAATTCAATTCAAAGTAATTATTCGTGTTGGAATCCATTCTCATCAAAAACTTTGTAGAAACAATAGCGGATTTTCCTACTAAACCTAGAACCCATTATGAATTCGATTATATGCGTGTTTTGTATATATCAAAAGAGTCTGGTAACAGAAAAAAAAAAGTACTTGCCATCATTCAAAAAAAAAAGTGTCGCATCAAAATTTAGAATTTTTTCTCCAAATTCAATAAAAATTCACTATATTACCGATTCGTCTTGTATATCGTTTTCAAATCCAAAGCAATTACTGACTCTGAATTTTTTTAAAAAAACAAGAAAAGATTGATTCAATCCCTATTTAGAAACTTGCTACAAAATAAAACAAATAAGATAATTTAGAGTTCATATACTACGGCTCTATAATATACCTATCCATTCTTGTTTATTTTGGTATTTCTAGTTCTGTCTACATTATAATGTTCTGATAAACCGTTGGCAAATCTAGCGCCCATAGTTCCACGCGTAGGTGCTATTTTACATAGTCACGCGTAGGCGTGGTTATTATATAAGCCTTCAAACTTTCTGGCTACAACTCCGCAACTGCAGTTCTCAGGGACTGACACCAGCGGCTAATAGATTCATCGATTATGATTACCCAACCATCGATTGAAGCATTCATGCTCTTTCCGGAGGATTGCCTTCCGCCAGAAGGCACTTATGAATCGCGTGATGCCCTATTCGAGGCTATCAATGCATGGGCAGCACCCCGAGGATACGCGTTCACAACTGGGAGATCTTCGCGCTCAACTAGCGGCAGGCAGATTGTCACATACGGATGTGATAGATGGTGCCGCCCTCCTAGTACCTCAAGGGTTCGCCAGCGCAAGACTAGTACCCGAGGCACAAACTGTCCGTTTTCTATTCTCGCCAAGGAATCACTGAATAAGACTACTTGGTCCTTAAGGCATCGCCCGGATAGACGATTTGCCTCACATAACCACGGGCCAAGCCCGGATCCATGTGCTCATCCAGCACACCGGAAACTATCTAGCAAGGAGAAGTCTATAGTTTCTAGCCTTGTAAATATTGGATTACCTCCTAGGGATATAAGGACTTATTTCCTTCAGAACACTGATTCACTTGCAACTCGGCAAGACATCTACAATAGTATTGCTGAGAGCAGACGGGATCTCAGCGAAGGCCAGAGCACTATCGATGCCTTAGCTAACCAGCAAGCTGAGCAACCGTATAAAAAAGCTAAGCAGCAAATCCGAACACCAGTTGAGCTCTCCGGGTCACTATATAGTACTATATGTGGCTGGATATCCCACGAAGCTTTACAGAATGTCGAAGAACAGCGAAAGCGGCTCTTAGAAGGGGATCTACCTAGTTGTACCGGCTCTTTTTCTCGGCTTCGAGGGCTCCCTTGCGCTCATACACTCAGGGATCTACAAGAACAAGGTCAAGCCCTTCGCCTGGAGCATTTCCACACACAATGGCACCTGGACCGCAGTGGCACACATCATTTGCTGCCAGAGCCTTGTCACCGATCTGATCGGGTAACTACTGACTCAACTAGAACGCAATCAAGCACTCAGAGAGAGCCAAGTGCACTCGAGGTAGTTGAGGCAGCAACTAAGCCAAAGGCACAGTCGAAATGCAGCAGATGCCACCAATTGGGTCATATAATGACGTCGAAGGTATGCCCTCTGCGGCATGAAGCGCTCTTGCAATCATCAGCAGCACCAACAGCACCAGCAGCATCAACATCACCAACAGCACCAACAGCGCCGGCATTAAGATATGATAACCCACAGGCTATCTATCAGAGATATACTGCAGCAAGAGAAGCTTGGTATAGGGCGCAGCCTCGCGGCAGCATTAAGACTAACCAGCAGTATCGTAAGACGATGCATCTGCCTTCACGATATAGCAAAGCCGAGTACGACTGGTGCCTTGACTGGAAGCAAATGACCAAGCGCTGTATAACGCCAACTGGCTCTAGGGAATGGACCAAAGAAGAGATAATGGCCTATCTTGACTGGGATAGATTCAAGAACAACCGACCTGACACCCAAGCAGCCGATGAGATAGTATAGTGCGACCCTTTTCGAGCAGACGAGGGCTGGGAGAGATATGGAGAGCATTTGAGAAGGATATTGAGGAGCAGCAGACATTATATTCAGCCATGTAGCCATATCTCATTTGTAGTTGAGTTGCAATTTGTCATGTCTACATAGCCGACTGGGCACCGGCAAATCTATTACGATTACGTAATATTCACACAATGTCTTACAAATTTTTTCATCAAAATTTTTTATTCATTCTTTTATTTACAGATGGTTATCTGTTGATTGAACTAAAAGACAATATTGCTCGGCTTCGTTTAAAAAAAAACAACGGCAAATGGCATCAGTTGTTTCTTCATTAGTCCAGGCTTTGGACGCCGGAGCTCGGGCTTCCTTAGTTCATAGTCTGCAAGACAAAATCATAAATACAACGTACGACGGTTCTCAAACTCCAAAAGTGGTTGAAGCTTTGGCTGAGACAGTCGCGCACATGGCTTCGAAAGATTGGATTGTATGCATTTAAGTTTTGATTTCCTGGTAAAGCAGTATAGTTACACAAAAACCATGGGTAGACATTTTGTATTTATCCAGCCATCATACATTGAGATGGTGTCAAACTTTGCAGACTAAAAAAATGAACTTGATACTAATGATATACACTTGTTTCCTATTGATTCTTTTTAGGACACTTTTAATGCACTTTTAAAATATATTGACCAATCATTGGAAAAAAACGAAACCGAAGTTGTATCATTACTTCTTGAAAAAATTCCTTTGCTTCGTCAACAATTTGTTGGCGATACACTGGCTGTTTTTTCCACCTTTATTTCTTTAGACGACACTGGAATACTAAAAAATGTTGATGCTGGATTTATTGGCGACAATATAATTGCAAGTGAAGACAGAAACTCGAGCGAATTGACGACAGACAGTTATGCATTGATTACACAAACATATCTTCAAGTTTTATACCAAGTTGTCGTCCACATGGAAACTGCCGGACTTGATGATTTCAACAACAATCTTCAATTACAAAGCCGGCTTTTGCTTTTGCATTGTACTAAGTTCAATGAAGTTGCAGATCTTGCAACTAAAGCTTTGGGCGTTTTAGTAAAACGTCTCAACTCTCTGGACCCATCTCTTTTCGATTTATGGTGGCATGTAACCATGGTGTGCACCAAATCAAATGACAGTGATATTGAAACAGTAAACGGATACGTTCTTTGGTTGAGATGCATTAACGATCGAGTCTTGGAATTATCCCTTAAAAATCTTCAAATACTTTTTGATACCGAGATTTATTGGGAATTGTTGATCCAAGGTTTACTCAACAAGTCTTATGATATTCGTAAATATACCCTTCATATTTTGGCCCAATCCTTGCAAAAGATTGACCACAATATTAATAACCGTACCATGTTTTGGGATACCTCTAAAACAAAAAAACTGTTTTGGGAGTGGGAACGCTATGCTACCTTGATCAATATTGTTTCTATCGACACTTCAATTCACCAAGCGGGAGACTCGGCCGCAGATATTGTCAAACTTATTGGAAAGGGCTCATATATCCCTAAATCTTGGGCCCGATGCCTTTTGTCAACCGGTTTGAAATCCTCGACTGATTCCATTCGTACATTTGTTGGTACCGTGACACTTTCTCTAACTACAGAAGATATGGAAATCTTTTTGGATGGATTTGATTTCCTTACACATACGTTGCTCCCTCAACTCATGTTAGCCTCCCATTTTGCTGTCCGTCGTGAAAAAGTCGATGAAGAATACATGTGTGTATATGGCGATACGCTTTCTACCTTTATAGAGTCTATTCTTAAATACCTTGATGATACCACTGCTAGCGATATGTCCCAGGCTTTAATGAAATATTTGCACGAGGAGAGATACTCATTTGATCCTGCTAGACTCTATGTTGCTCGCGGTATTGAATGTGGATTACGGAACCGTAAAGTATTATCTGCCATCAACCTCGAGACTTTAGTTCATTTATTCCACACGTTTGCCGAGTCAGAGCTCCGCAGTCGTGTTTTTTATTTCTTATACTTTCGCCTCTTTTTTTCCGTTTCCGATTCGGTTTCCGCAAAAGAATGGTTTTCTGCCGTAGCCACTGCTTGCTCATTCCAGAATTTCCTTTTCCACGAAAACAAAGCCTCAGTTTTAGAATTTGTGCAATCTAGACCATCATTTGTCACTTTCTTTACCCAAGATGCTGCTACAGTATTTGAGGACTTAGATGTGAACCCGGCAATCCTTTATTTGGAAATAAATTATCTGATTGAAGGGAAAAAACTCTTGGACAGCGTTATTTCCCGAGACGTTAATTTTTATCTTTCGTTTATGTCTTGGCCCAAGTCTTTAATTTATTCGACTTCTGAGTATCAATCAGACTTTATTGAAAAGTTTACCTTAACAGCCGCAAAAATTCTGCAAGAAGAACCTCCCTCTCTTCTGTTTATTGAAAAAGTTTCACAGAATTGGGAATCCCTTGTTGCTGCTCCGTGGTTCCAGATTGATACCCTGAAATCAACTGATATTGTCAAAGCTTTTGAGAATGCACAATCAGTTATACTTTCTGAAGAAACTTTAGTTGAGGTGACAAGATACCTCACCTTAGTCAATATCGGAGTTAAATTTTCTATCAGAGATTTTTCTTCTTTCATTGATGTTTCTTTTGTTGTTGATTTTGCAACCAAAATTATCAAAACAAAAGTGCCTGACCGAAACAACATGCCGAATAAACATGCTGCTCTTCTTGAAACACACAAAGTGATTAATATTCTCCTAGACACCAAGGATATTATTTCATCACTTTCAAAATCTCAAATAGCCCAGTTATTTGACGTTTTGTCGTCCAATTTCGAGTTTGTCAACTTCCCTTGTCGTGTCGAAATATGCCAGTCCATACTGAAACTTGTCGACTTCTACGGAAATTCAGACAAGATATCAAATTACACTTTGAATTATTCGTTGGACTCGTTGTGGTCTGCCTTGGCTGTTGACCGATTGATTGCTACCGAGCGATCGCTTCATATCTTGTTTTTGGATTTTGCACTTCATACTACCATTATCCAAAAATCGATACACGATGAAGAACTTTCCTTTACTTTACAAACAGTACTTGGCCACGTTGTCGAGCTTTCTTATGCTCGCCGATGTCTGTTACCCTATTTAATCAAAAAGCTTTTGGAATATTTGATTTATTCGTCATCTAAAGAAAATGGTGGAGATGAAACACTTCCTCTCTGGATTGGGCAAATTCTTACCCGAATTTACACATTCAATCAAGTTGACGACAATATTTTCAGACTGGAAGTCGTTGTTTCCCATTTATTTGATAACCACCCTCTTTCTCTTGCAACTCAAGGTGGAGTTTCGTCCTATCTACGAGAATACGGATGCCACGAAATCGATGCTCGCATTTACTCAGCAATATTTTTCAGTGCTCTCAAAACAGAAAATGCTTGTCATAAAGAGTTTGCGCAAAGCTTGTACAGATACATTCTTCACGGCGAAAACACTCCATACAACGTTTTTGAGGTGCGTAAGAGAAATGATGGGTTAGAAGAAAGCGAACGTATCCGTGCTTTACAGATTTTGTTACTGTTGAGCAGATTTTTTGACACTAGAGATTTCGATAGTGATATGTACAAAGATTTGGAGTCCAATTTCCAAGAGTTGCTACCTCTTTTGGATACTGAACCTTCTCCTGTTGCGCGTGTTTATATTGAATGGTTAATGACCCGGTTCAATGTTTCCTTGATCGCCAGCCAAGTGGCATCCGGAAAACAAAATTCTGTTTCCAATAATAGAGTATTAACGGAACTGGACAAGTACAACGAATCCCCAAGAGTTATTGGGTCCCTTGAACGTGTTGGTCTTTTGACAGCAAGAAGTTTAATGGTTCAAGGTCACGATATTGCTGATTCTTACTATCGGGAGTACATCAGCAAGCTTGTTCCGTTCAGTTCTAGTAATAGGGCCACTGTTCGTCATTCGGCTGTTTCAATGCTGATTGCGCTCGAGGGTGAATTCAAATCCAACACAGACAAAAGGGTTACTGTGGATCCACAAGTGATGGATATTATCAATAGAATTTGCGATAACGCCCGGGCCTCTGATTCGTTCAAGCAATACAGAAGCGGCGAAAACAGTATTTGGAAGCCTGTCTTTGATTACAACCTTGTCGGCATTTGTGGAGGTGTAATTCGCAAGGTTTGTGACAGACACATTGGTGTTATCACGTTAGATCAGCTGAAAAAATGTTCATACTCTGTTCTTGGAACCGAAAAGTCAGGTCATCTCGAACTTGAGGTGCCAGCCGGGTTCGCCATTTCCTACAATACCTGGGAAACTCAAGAGGAGGACGACGCACAACAGGTAAATACCAGCTCCAATGCCAACACTACCAAGACAACCGAGCCTGCGCCACTACAAACCAAAAGCGGATTTTGGAACTCAGTTATTGATCTATCTCTTGGAGAAACGGGCCGCGACAGCGACAAGGTTGAGCGAGGTGAGCTCATTGTTGTAGCCAGTTTGGTTGATAAAGCTCCCAACTTGGGAGGTATTTGCCGTCTTTGTGACGTGCTTGGTGCAAAATTGTTGTGTCTTAATGACTTGACTGTGTCAAAAAACATTCAATTTAAGACTGTTGCGGTCACTGCTGATCGTTGGATGCCTATGACTGAGGTCCGTGAGGGTAGTGCGTTGATTGATTTCATGATGGAGAAAAAGAAAGAGGGATATACCCTAATTGGTCTTGAACAAACAGATAAGAGTGTGGAGCTGAATGCGGACTTGAAGTTCCCCAAGAAGTCATTGATTTTGTTGGGCAAAGAACGGGAGGGTATTCCTGGTGAGTATCTCGCAGAATTGGACACATGTGTGGAAATCAAGCAAGTTGGTGTTATTAGAAGTATGAATATTCAGACTGCTACAGCTGTAATTGTTCACGCGTATTCCATCCAACATTGTTAATCAAAAATTTGTAGATACTTTTTGTATTGAAAATCAAAGTGTGATAAAAAAAAAAAATTACAATTACTGATTTTATTTTCAATCTATTTGTTTAAAACATGGTCGCAGGTCCGGATATGGCTTCATCTTGTAAATCGAGTTTAGCAACCAAGTCTAAAGCTTCCGAAACATCGTTACCGGCGTCAAGAGCCAAAGCATATGCCTTTTTTAGGATTGATGGTGTAACACCACTAGCCTTGGAGCGTGGAGTTGTTATAGGATTAGGATTTTCGTCAGTTGTTAGGTTGGCAGTAGCTGCAGCGGCCGCAGACGAACGGAAGGTTTCAACGTAGCGTAGGGGAGCGATTACATGACCTTGCTGCCAGCCAATAGTCAAAATACCGTCAGCAACAGATTCTTCTTCAAGAGACGGGTCTACTAAAATGTTTTCGCCAATGACAGCGAAAACAAACACAAATGGGGGTTTCCATGGGGTAGTTTTATAATACAATGAGTACTTTTTATTTTCTTCGTCCAAGGATTTTGGTTGTGTGTTTTGTTTTGGAGCGAGGGCATTATTGATTTTGCTTTGTTTTTTGTTGGAAGAGAAGGATTCATCCAAGTCCATTTTGTCGTTGGCATCCAAAGTGGTGCCAATGCTACTAACGTTTCCAGTCAAAGGAATAGCGTTATCCCAATCATCGTCAAAGACTGGGATTTCTTCGGCAGCAGAGTCGTCTACCGAGGACAACAATCTAGGAAGTTTTGTGGTAAGTAAGGCCAAATAAACAGCCAAAGATACTAAAGTGAGAGGATTGCTGCCTTGATGCGACAACACTAAAGCGTCCACAAACAAGGTGAAGGAAAATCTTGAGGTTAAACGTAATTTTTCGGCAGTTAAAACTGGAGATTCTTGGAGCAGGCGTTGAATAGTGGAACTTATACTAGTTAATGCAGGATCATCATCGCGAACGCCAGCCATATCTACGTTGACTTTGATTAATTGGGGAAGGGGGACTGGCTTGGGAGCATGGTTAGGTTGCTGACTTGTCGATTCTTCTTGGTTGTAATCTTGACCATCAGGGGAAATGATTGAAGATGACGGAGAGGAAGTTCGAGTCACTTTTGCTTTAATTCCGACAATGCATTCGCCACCATCTGATGTTCTGATACGAGCTGAACCGTAACATGTTGGCATAAAGTTTGTAGCTGCTTGTAAAGGTCGGTATTGGGAATCTAGACGGGCATCGGGTCTGATTGAAGGGACAGATTCAAGAGATGTACGTAGATATGAGTATTCTGCTGGTGAAAGACCAACCATTTTTTTCTTCTAACAAAGTAACGGTAATTCAAGAAAGATAAAAATAAAATAGAAAAAAAGTTGTAATTGAATACGTGAATCGAAATTGAATGGAGGTTAGCAAAAAGAAAAGAAAAAAAAAAAAAAATTCAAAAGACCCTAACCTTGGAGTATTATAGGTTTTTTAATATTTGGCTAGTTCGGAAGCACACGGCTGGAAGAATGTTACTGGTTTGTGTTTTTTTTTTTTTTTGCGCTTTTCTTCAATTCTGATCTGATTTGAAGACCGAAATATGAAAACATCGTCAAGGTTTCTATAAGGATCAAGATAGATTTTAAAAACAGTTGATCATGACGAAGAAACGTAAAAAAGTTTATGCGGAAACGTTAAAGAAATGTATACATTGCAATACTCAACTGTAGGCTAATGACCTGTCAACTGTCAATTTCAAAGAATTATAGGTTTTATTAAAAAAAAACTACTAAATATATATATAAACATGAAAAATACAATGATTCAGTTTAGTTTTTAGTTATTTATTTATTTTTTTCCCCCAGACATTACAAAATCAAATACGGAATGGAATTCCAAGAATGGCTTTGTTGTTTGTATTACAAAATGTGCTTTGATCTGAAGTAGGATCTAAGATATACCACTTGCCATAATCCAAAACTGACAAGAGAAAGAATGACTCCAATAGAGAATAATTTGACTCTCCTGTTTGTAGATTCATTGGTATCTCTTAAACGAGTTTCTCTGATTTTAAGGTATTCCAATTCACGCTGAACTTCGTCAGTCAATTCTTCGACTCGTCTGAGTTCGAGTTCAGTGGGCTTCAACTTTTCGGCAGCCTGAACCTGGTTCCAATCTCTTGCTTGTGAGCCGATTTCGACATTAAGTTCGATTTCACGTTTAAGCTGGGAGTTTCCGTCAGGGCCAACATTTTCAAAGCACACATCAACGGAAGCATCATCATGGGCAGTAAAGGCAAGTCGGACCTCGCCAGCAACATCCTTCTTGCGACCGTACTCGTTGCCTTTGTTGTCTTGAACGTGAAGATTCAATGTCTGGCCATCACCTCTAGAACCGTCGGTATCAACTTTGACAACTACCATTTTGCCCTTTTGGACAAAATCTCTGATGCAACGAGGAGGGAATCCCTTTGGGCGGGCATCAACAGAAAATTTAACTGCGAATACGGCAGGGAAAAAAGTGAAAAGAGCAACAAAGCTGAAGGTGAAGAAAAGAATTGATTTCATTTTTTTTTTTTTTTTTTTTTTTTTTTTTTTTCGAAAACAGTTTCAGAAAAAACAAATCAAAGCAAATTGAATCAAAGGTTGAAAATTCGTGTCAATGAAAAAAAACAAGAAAGCCGTGTCTGGACACGTCTCGCAAAGATCACATGACATAGAAATTACTCACGTGATTTTTAAATGCTACTTAGTTAAGTTAACTAACTTAGTTAGTTAAATGTCGTTTTGTTATTTGGCGACATTCGAGCCATTTAAAGTGTTCTAGAAGCCGTGAACCGGCAGTTTGAGCTCGAAACTGTTCTTTTCATATTTTTTTTCACCGGTTCAATTCGTCACATATTTCACACTGTATTTTTGGCGTTGTACATATCGAAATATGACCATTTGATTGGCTCACCCACAATTCCCATATTTACGCGCCAATAAGTATATCACAGTCCTAATCACGTGTATCATTCTGCTGCCCAGAAAGAAAAATGGTTTTATTTTGATTGCTTTTTTCTCTGCTTTTAAACCATTTTTCCTTCCTTTTTTGAATTTAACAAATTCCCGACAGAGTTCCGGTCACTCGTCGTTTTCGTTGTTCAACGTCTCGTGTAATCGGTTCTTAAATTCCGACATTTTTCGGTTTCTGCTTTTCTTGAACTTGAGTCGTATCCAATGTCCGCCAACAATACTACCAGTATTAATAATCCTATCAAATCCTTTACTACCTCCGACAAGATAGATACCTCTATACCTCCATCCTCTTCTACTCATGTCGGATCCGGCTTTGCAAACGCAGGCGCGTCTCTTCATTCACACCACTCCAAAAAAGATAGCCATCACTTGCAATCTTCAAAGCTTCGACCAGATCTTGTAGCTGGATCGCCCAATCAGCCTTCATCGACCTCAATGCAGCCAATCCCGCCGCCTCATCGGTCCCCATACCCAAAGGCTCAAGAAGGCTCTGGGCTCGAATCTGCTAATCAAATGGTTTCAGGTTTAGACCTTTCTCCCACAAATACCACCTCCGCAATTTCCGTGCCCATAGTTCCACCAACCTCTGGATCATCACTATCAGCAGCACGCAGACCTTCACATGTTGACATTCAAAACGGTAGCTCACATTTGGCAACCGCCGCCGGTTTTGACAAAAAAACCACTGTTTCCTCTTCTTCAACCATCAATTTTGACTATTCACTCTCTTCTAGTCAAAAACAGCCTACTGCTACTCCTACTGCACCTGCCGCCCATTTAAAATCTTCCACACCCAATAAGCAGCCTACCCTACCGCCTTCCACGTATAAATCTGCAGCACTCTCTAAACTTCCTCCTGATTACAAAACTAATCAGGACGCCAGTGCTGGCAATCAAGATGACGATTCCTCCTCATCTGAAGATGAAAACACTTTGAACGAAGAAAGCGCAACAGATTACTGCAACGGCGGCTATCATCCAGTCGAAATTGGTGAAACTTTCAAAAACAGCCGTTACGTAATCGTTCGTAAACTCGGCTGGGGCCATTTCTCTACCGTGTGGTTGGCTAAAGATACACATAACGAGAATAGACACGTTGCTATGAAAGTAGTCCGTTCCGCCACTCACTACACAGAAGCCGCAATTGATGAAATCTATTTACTCAAGCGTGCTGTCAACGCCGACCCTACTCATCCAGGTAGAGCCCACGTGGTGTCCCTTCTTGACAGTTTCACCCATGAAGGTCCCAACGGCTCGCATGTTTGTATGGTGTTTGAAGTTCTTGGCGAAAACTTGCTTGGTCTCATCAAACGATACAAATATAAGGGAATTCCTAAAATCCTCGTTAAACAAATAACTAAACAGGTATTGCTTGCCTTGGACTATTTGCATCGGGAATGCGGAATCATCCACACTGACTTGAAACCCGAAAACGTCTTGATTGAGCTTGGTGATGTCGAGTTACTTTTACAGAGACTCGAAGAAGAGGAAGCCGCTAAAAAGCTTCAGGAACAAGAACTTCGCGCCAAACGACGGGCTAAAAGGCGAGCCAGCGAAGCCCATGGAAAGGCCACTAATGAAGAAGAAGAACGAAAAGGCCGCCGTGCTCGTCGCAAATCTGTAGTCACTGGGTCCCAGCCACTCCCAAGTCCTCTGAGATCTAATTCGTCTGTCTTGTTGCACGACTTTGCCATGTCGCCTGCTGTTCCACCGTCCTACCCTGATAGTATTGCTTCGTCAGCATTCCCATCAAAGGCTGCTTCCAAGGCTGCGTCCAAAACAAGAGAGATAGCACAGCAAGTGCAACAGCAGCAACTTAATAACATCCAACAGCATGTCCAAATGAAACTTGGGCAACTGGCAAACTCCATGTCTGCTGATGATTCTACAGCAAACAATAAAAATGCAACTGGCTCTGAAGCTGCAACCAAACTTTCTTCAAATCATATTGAAGGTCAAATGTCATCTATCTCGATTTCAAATGACCAGGATACCATCATGACTTCTGCACAGTCCGTGCCACAGTCTCCACGGCACAGCATATCGGTTAACCCATCTATAAACCCTTCGCGATCTCCGTCTAATGAGGCTTACTCGTCAACAAACACCCGCACTGCCCTTGAAGAAAACTTGATTTCCGTCAAAATTGCCGATTTAGGAAATGCATGCTGGGTGAACCAGCATTTTACAGACGATATCCAAACGCGCCAGTACCGATCGCCAGAGGTTTTGCTTGGGGCCAACTGGGGCGCCAGCACAGATGTGTGGAGCATGGGTTGCCTGGTATTTGAGCTTTTGACGGGTAACTACCTTTTCTACCCACATAACAGCAAGTCTTTCAGCAAAGACGACGACCATCTTGCGCAAATCATTGAATACCTCGGACGCATCTCCTCACAGCTGCTTTTAACTGGAAAATGGGCATCTGAATACTTTGACCGCCGCGGCGACCTGCGCAACATTAAAGAGCTGCATCCTCGTGCTCTGCTGGACGTGTTGAGAGATTACGAGTTTGAGCGTGAGGACTCGCAACAGATTACCGAGTTTTTGCTGCCCATGTTGGAAACAAACCCGCGAAAGCGGGCAGACGCTGGTGGCATGTCGAACCATGAATGGCTAAAGGATGCAGTCGGGTTTGAAGGAGTTGCCAAAATTAATAGAGTTGCTGGAGCGTCTGGCAAAGATATTGATGGGTGGACCAAGGAAGTTTCAAGAAAGCATAGGGAAGCTCGATAAATTGGTTACCACGGTGGGATTTAAACATAATGAGGATATATTGTGATATATATGTACACATCAGCAATGATACTTTCTATTCTAGTTAATTTTTTATTTTTGTATTTCTTATCAATTATTTCAACGAAAACAGATGGAGAAATAACACAAAACCAACCTATACCATGTTTCATTATAGATCTCTATTAATTAACTTTTCACTAACTTTGTAGCTGAATTTTTGTCAATCTTATAAATGACCCAATGCCTGGCCCACCTTGACTTTCTCGCCTTTGTGAACGACAAATTTAAAAGACTTTGGAGCCTCAAACACCAAAACTACAGTTGAACCGAGATTGAAACCACCCATCTGCTGACCCTTGAGTAGTGGATAACCATTCAACAAGGAGGACGCTTTGGTATAAGTGGCTTCGTAGCAAGTAGACTTTTGGACACGATTTTTACGCTTTTTGGAGGACTCGACGGAGCCGCCTGAATCGGTCGAGTTGATGGATGCAGTATCGGAAACAGGAATCTCATTTTCGTAAACAGTGTTTGTGGCCAATCCCTTATCGAAATGGATACGAATGGAGCCTACGTTTGTGGCACCTACGGGGGTCATGCTGAAGAAGCCATGCTTCCATCGACCTAAAAGGGCGACACGCTCGTTCAAAACAAACAGGTTGGATAGACGCGACTGAAAGTAGGGAGCAACGGAATAGAGCTCGCCAACAAAGTGGCGGCGCAGCTCAGTTACCCAATTGACGGGAGAATGAAAGCGGTGATAGTCGCCTGGAGAAAGGTATACAACACAGAAAAAAAGCTCTTTATCGCCTTTACCAGAAATCGGAACGTCACTAAAGGGTGACGACTTGATACTCTTGGCTACCTGTTTGGATACAAAAGACGAGGCTGACGACATGGTGGCATCTCCTTCTTCGATAGTTTTTGTATTGGACGAAGCAGACGGAGTGTCAGAACCAATCAGATCGTCCAAAGTGTAAGAAATGCCGTTGAGTTCCGCAAACTTCTTGTCTCTTTCCAAGACCTCTTCGGATTTAGATGAGCGGGACGACTCATCAAAGTCGATTGAGTGAGATGGTGCAGCGTGCTTTACAGTGGATGAAGAGCCTAGCAATGCCTCTAAAGAGTAGGTGATGCCTTTAACCTGTTCAACCTGGCCACCTTGAATGATACCCAAATGCAAGACTTCTCCGTCTGCAGGAGATACAACAGGAGCATTTTGGTCAATGGGACGGACACCGGGCTTGAGTTCTCGGTAGAAAAACTCGCCAAGGTTGGGGTAAGATTTGAGATCGTCGTTAGCAACTTCGTCGAGATTGACACCAAAAATATAGGAGTACAAGCGGTAGCCGGGGTCTCTCATCCACACGGGAAGATCAATATCATTGAAACGACCCCAGAGACGAGAAATTGCTTTCAATGGCAGGGTAGAATATGCAGCAACTTTCCAAGGCTGAGCGGGCTGTCCAACCTCTTCCTCTTTATTGGTTTGCGGGGAGGTATCCTGATTTCTACGAATAACAGACCAAATGACAACGGTAGTAAGAGCTGGAAGAGCCCAGAAACGAAGAAAGGCTTTTTTGGCACGGTTCTGTTGTTTTTTTTGCTGCTGACCGGAAGAAGAAGAGTTTGAAGAGTAGCCTCTACGACCAGTATATCTACGTAGGCGATCCGGAAACTGAAATCTGATTCCCCGGAGAGCCAAGGCCTTTGGTCGATTCAATTTCGGAACATGGCCAAGAGTCGAAATGCCTCTTTTCAATGAGGTAATTGGGGGTAAGGAAGCAGCAGGGATTTGCATACATGACGAGTTAGAAAACCCGAGGGCTGAAGCAGAAGTAAAACGAGGGTTGGAGTAGTAGCTGGAAGAAGCAGCTGAATAGTGTCGCAAAACAGCAGCAGAAGTGCGAGCCGACAGTTTGCGGATGTAGACATTTGAATTTCCGGAAGCCATTGACGAAACTTTCAAAGCAGAAGCCATTAAAAAAGAAAAAAAAAATGATTCTAAAAAAATGAACGCAAGGAAAAAAAGGAAAAGGTTCAAAGAAAAAAAAATCAAGTTGGCTTCACATGAAAAAAAATTGAAAACACGGAAATTGACATCATGTGATGCGCTAATGCAATTGATTTAGTTTGTTAACCAATTTAATTAGTTAACAATCCAATTAAATCAATTAACCTGTCCATGTCCGTCTTGTGCATTATAGCTCGTCAAGCACATGTTCAAATCTGCTTTTTTTTGTATTCCAAGGATCGCATTGGTGAATTCACAAACGTGCGGGTTTTGACCTTGTGTTGTTTGCTCATCATTGTCATTCGTTGAACTTTCCGCAGTCCGGAAAGACTCCACATTATCGTAGTTATTGCGACAACCGATGCTATTCCAGTAATCAATGCAAATCCCCAGTCGGTTTTCTCAATAAAGTTTTCCAGATTCATTCCATAAAAGCCAGACGCAAAGACACCTGCTCCGAGGCCTAGTGTTCCAATTTGAAACTTTAGACTCAAAAGCATCAGTGAGTTCCGATTTGAGTCTAGAATAATATTGATGATTTCTTCTGTAGATCTTACATTGGATACCAGGTTGTCGATAGTTTGCACTATTTCATCGCAGTGTATATAATAGCTTTCTAGCAGCATCTCTGCCTCGGAAGAGTTACTAAACGACTGATCTCTAGTTTTTTTTGCCGTCAAATACAACCCTTCCAAGTTTTCATCATGTTCCAAGAGCTCTTCAATGGCATCCCGAATCAAGGTTGCTTTTTGTAAAAATGCAGTTAATTTTTTCGATTGAACGAGCAAGTGACGAAGTTTATTACGATCAATATTTATTTCAAGGTCGTTCAAATTACCATTCACCACTGTCAATAGCACCTGCATCTCTGCCTCTAGCGCCGAAACTACAGATACGAAAATTGATTCTAACGCACGCAGTTCATATGGGAGATTGGTATTAGCTGATCCCAGCGAATTCAAATCGTCATTTCCGCGGAGTTTGTGAGAAAGATCGTTGATAAAGACCGACTGAGTTTGGGAATCTGTTGATCCGTATGCACTGAAAATCAAAACCAAGTCAGCTTGGATTAGTGCGCGAATGTGCATCAAGTTGACGAGAATGGAGTTTTTGCGAACTAATATTGATGGAACTATAGAAGTGACGCCAACGTCAAGTTTACGCAAATCCCGAGGGAGCAAGTCATGACGAGAGAGCAGCTCGCTTCGTCGGAACTCACCACTGACGACTTCAACAGTACCATGGGTATCCAAGACGGTACATCGCATAAGATTGTCCTGATTATGAGCTCGATGATGAGTGGAAAGAAGAGAGTGGTTTAGAATGAGAGCATCGATATGAGATTTGGTATCACCATGGGTGTTGGTATCGATATTGGATTTGGTATTAATACGAGAACTGCTGCCGGCATTTGACACTGGAGCAGCAATCCAAAGTGATCGAGACAAAAAACCAAAATGTGAAATCGCAACTCTTTTTATCGGAATTTTCAAGATTGAAGAATTCATTGATTTGAAATTTGAAATTTGAAATTTGAAATTTGAAAATTACATTTTGAAAAAAAAATACAAAAAAAAAAAAAAAAAAAAAAAAATCAATAAAAAATGAAAAAGAACAGCCGTGTCTCACGTGACATAACCAGCCTCACCGTTTTACTCTAAAAACTGAATTCGAAATCACAATAAATCACAATAAAACAAAACTTTGTTTCATTTTTCTTTATTTTTGTTTATATTTATTTTCCTTTTTTTTATTCTCATGTTCAACCATTTTTGTACCTTATGAAACAGTCGTTTTCGTTCCCCGACTGGATCTTTCCTCCACTGCCGACGCCCGTTAGAGGTGTCCCTTCGGCTCCGTTAGAAAAACTTGAAAAAATCAAAGATGGGTATCATAAACTGGTCAGCCAGGTATCCAGCGGCAAAGAAATCGACACGCTAATGGATCCTGAATTCGAATCTGTTCAGTCGTCCCTCGTTCATCGTTTGTCTCAAAACAGCCATCGCCAAGAATCTTTGCAGCCCTCGAAATCAAAAAAAATTAATGTTGACGTGATGTTCAAATGGGCAAGAGAAGCAATTGATTTTGCAGACAACCAGGCCGGTTTATCCGACGACATTTTATCGGCCGCTCGCGACATTGTTATTTTGGTAGCTCAGTCGACTCCTGGTCTCACAAAGTTCAAGGGTGCTGCTCAATACATTCTGGGTGTTTGGTATCTGTTTGGATTGAATGGTTACCCTAGGGACAACAAACTGGCCCTTGAGCACTTTTATACTGCTGCTCAAAGTGACTACCCCCGCGCTTTATACAGAATCGGGACCGAGTTTGAAAAGTCTGGCGATATCGCGAATGCCCTCCAGTGTTTTTCTCAAGGCATGTCCAAAAATGACAGTGCTTGCCTCTACCGTCTCGCAATGTGTCATCTGCGCGGCCACCTCGGGGTTGAGATCGATGTCGATTATGGTAGATCACTCCTTCGTAAAGCTTCTGAAACCTCCGACCCCGACAGCTCTCAAGCTTCCTACATGTTTGGCTTGATCCAGCTTGGAGAACTTCCTTCGATTGCGCCTCCATATCCCTCTCTACCTGCTTCTGCTGGAATCCAGGCCATTGAGCGGGCGGCATGGGTCGGCTTTGGACCTGCCTTGCTACGAATGGGCCTTGCATGGCAAGGCGGTGAAATGGGCTACGACAGTATCATTGCTTTACGCTATTTCCACATTGTCAGTCGCCAACAACAGTACCTGCGGTGGAAAGGCGACTTGACAGCTGGTCTTGGTGGCCATGCCGAAGCGGAAATCAGTAAATGGATGCTTTGTGGCAGTGTGGATATGTTTCCTCCAAACGAGGAGTATTCCTTTTATTTTGCAAAGCTAGCTAGCGAACAGAAAAACGGGCTTGCTGAATTTGCTGTAGGCTATTTTTACGAAGTTGGTATTTATGTCGAGAAAGACATCAAGGCTGCCTTGATTTGGTACGGAATTGCTGCTTCTCATGATAACCAAGAAGCTGCCGATAGAGTAAACAAATTGAGCTTGAACAGATCCAATACTATCACTCGGCAGCAACACCATCGCACTCTCACTATTAAAGGCCGTGGATCTATAAAATCATCCTTGAACAAAAAAGCAACATCCAACAAACAACCTGAATCAAACACACATTACAAACAGAATTCGAGTTTTCGCGACACAAGTCCAATCAATTTTGACGATTCAGCCTATACTAGTCGCCAAACTGAGACCCCCATATTGGCAAATCCTGTGCCTTTAGACGAACCAGTAGCGGACGATTCCTATCCAAATGAATATACCGAAAACTTTCACCAAAGCCAGCAATCCGGTGATTTCCGTGAAAACAAACAAACAAACAATTTTTATCAAAATCAAAATACTTCACACCGACCTAATGAGCAAACAGACTACTTTAGCAACTCCATTTCATCAAGTTGTCACCAATTTGAACAGCAGCCGAGACGTTCTAAATACTCATTGCCGTCAGATTCTTACACTGCCTGTGACGCTTTCGTAGACGATAGACATCCCTACACAAACTCTGACAATGTTCATTGCGCAGCAACGCCGAATTCCCAAGACCTTTTTCAGTGCTCCTCTCCTCCTTACGCTAATCAAACACCCAAATTTGGGGATTATACGCAATCCTTTTCTCATTCCAACGACGAGCTAGCTACCGTTAGTCCGCCGTCGAGTTTGCAGGAAACCGAAACCCATTCTAAATCTTTTTCTCAGTCTCCTAGCCAACATGATCGAGACTTTCCAAAGCTGCGGACAAAATCGCGCACCTTTGATAACCAAACCCACGGTTACGATATAAACAGTCATGCAACCAATAACGGAACCGACAAAGAGTACCCATACCATGACAGACGTCCTTTTGGCCGAGCGCAGACTTTTTCTGAAAATACCATCAAGTCTGCAGACAGCTTTCGCAAACCCGGTGCTGACCAGAAAACTAACGGGTACGGGGAGTCTATTGAGGACCTTGACCTTGTTTTGGCAGCAATTGATTTGAACCAAAACATTAGCCAGTCGGCGTTTGGGAGCAAGGGAAGCCAGGGTAAGGAGAGCAAAAAAGAGCCGAAGCAATGCAAGTCGAGTAGCGTACTTGTGGACGGCAAAGAAAACAGCCAAGGCTTAAAAATGGATGGTGTTGGTTTAGGTATACGGAAGGAAAACGATACGCCTTTAAAAAAGTCATTAGGTGCGCTGGGAAGCATATTTGGGCTCAACGGCGGAAGCAGTCCAAAGAGCCTGTCTAAAGATGTACGGAATGGTAGATTCAAGGAGGGTGCAATCAAGGACTCCAATGACAAAAATGGAACCCAAAAGTCGGGCAATTTGAAAAATAAAGGCGGTCTTGAAACCAACAGGGATAAGGATACTGAAATGTATAAGCACGTTGTTTCATCTGCTTCAAAAAATAGTCTACAGTCTTTACCAACAGGGCAACAGCACCGATCCACGGGCAGTCCATTGACTGAGTTTTCGCACTCGTTGCCTCCACCGAGAAGATCGACATTGAACAAGCACGAGAACGGAGGCAGCAGCAGTAGCTGCGCTAGCAGCCCGACTATGTCGAGTGGCGGGTCGCCGCCTAGCCAACCACCACAGAGGACAATGTCATCATTTAGTGGTGGTATCGGAAACTCTGGTGCTAACCATTCCGACACGAGCTACAAATCGCAGTTGGAAGCGAACCGGCACCGTGCCAACTCATGCGCGACGACGTTGGGTCCGTCGTTGGGTGAAGCCACGCCTGTTTTGTTGTATGCCAAAAGGGATGCAGTCGCTAGTAACGAAAGCGTGTTTGAGTCGTCTTCAATCAGTACGTCCTTTTCGTCGAGCTCGTCGCCGCACACGGGGCCAAGACGGGCGGTTAAACATCATCCTAGAAATCCCAACGTTGTTGTGATTGACGCGTTGCCTAGTCTCGGCAAGGGTCCAAAGACTTTTGAGGACATGGAGGTACCGGTGGTTAAGAGTAAGGAGGATTGTATTATGATGTGATTATTTAATATGGGAATTAATATTTATTCAATGTGGTTATAATGGTTTTCGGGTCATGTATAAATAATTTTAATTATTATTGGACTTTTAACCATAACGATATTGGTCTCATGATTGTACTTTTAATTTTATTAGAAACAGATTGAAATATTGAATCAGAGAACTATAGGACATGTCAGACCCGATTGTCCAAACCAATGGATAAACATCTCCATTGTCTATCAAAGCCCAGTCAGGTATTGATAGAATTATTATTTTGAATGCTTTAGCAGCTAGTTTATTACTGAAAAATACATTCTGGGCAAAGTAGCCGATCAAGAATAATTTAACCATTTGCAAGTTGCACAAAGTCCAACCCACTTTTCAAGCATTGTTTGACAATCCATAATAGAGTTTATACAAATATGGAATTTACAGTTTATCAATTCCAAAAATAACTAGATTTTTACACTCAGTACTGTTTTTATTTCTCGATGTATAAAAAATTGCTGCAAGCCTTGAACCTTGAAAAAGAATTTGGAATGTGTACAGATTCGGGAAAAAAAAAATATTGTAATTATCACAGTTTTGATGAAAGTTTACCACGATTTGATTGTCCAGAATAGGCGACACTGATAATACGTATTTTTGTCAAGGTTATATCAAGGATTATGGAAATAAAATAAAATAAAATAAAACAGGTTGAAACTTGATATGGACAGAAATATGCAATCAATCATAATTCATCAGTGAATCGACCCTGCATCCAGTAGATTTCTACGGTACCCAATTGGCAATAAAAACGAAATACATCCAAAACCATTGTCCAATTGGTATTCGATAGGTATCTAATAGAAATTAGATCGGTGTCTAGGCGTTTGGATATTTAACAGGACTCATTACAGGTATATGTTGAAACTCCGATTCCAAACAGACCCTTTTTTACATTTCAAAGCCTTGGGAAATACAAATCAAAAGTATATACAAGTACATGATGCTGTCGGGTTTACATCAAGTATAGACAATCGATGCAAGACAAACAATTGAACCAGCGCGCTGGAACGACAATGTCAAGTCACGTCAGCGGTTAAGCAATATTTAAGTCATTGTTAAGGTTTTTGGTCGTTTCTTTTTTATTTTTTATTATATTATTTTTTACTATTTATTATATTATTTTAGTTCAATGCCGACATCAGCTGAACGCTCTCATAAACCTTTACTCCCAAAGGGCGTCACCAAAAAACGGTTCATTGTCCATATAAACCATGTGGATTCTTAAAAGGTGTCTTGATGAGGTATGTCTCCTTGTTTTGTTCAGGGCCCTACGGTAATTCATGTTGACCGGTTCCTTTATTGAAAAATAATAATTATATCCGTTATTTTCTATTCTATATATCCCAATAATATGTCGTTTATTAATACACTTGTTCTTTGTTTTTAAAAAAATTTTCTTAAACCCCTTTAGAAATGAAAATAGTTATAGTCAAAAAAAAAAAAATTAAAAATTAAAAATCTTCATGCCGAAAACTTTCGTTTCAACGAAATACCAGAGCTGTTTGAAATCGAGCCCACTGCAAGGCCCTTACCTCCAATCAGTTGCTGGTGCTGGGCCTCGATTTGCTGGTCAAGCTGCTGCTGTGTCGGAAACATATGCTTCGTTGCATGTGGTCGGTACACCACTTCCACTGGAGGAGACCAGTACGCATGGTCAATGGCAATGTACTGGTAGGTATGATAATGGTCCAGCAACACGTCGTCCGGATCCATCAACGACTGTTCCTCGGAATGGTCTTGGTCTTCTGGCTCGGAAGCACTGCTGGGAGATGAGGGCGATGCCTCTAAAGGCGGCATCGAGTTGCTTTCTTGGTCATCATTGTTGTTACATGTCGTTGCGTCATATTCATCATTAGTCTTAGTTTTATCGTTATCATAAATTGAAAGGGTTGTTGTTTTGCTCTTTTTGAACCTCTTGTGTGGATTTGAAGTGGTTCCTGTATTGTGATTGCTTGGATTGGAAAGAACCAAGTTCTGTTTGACATCGGGGGACTGCGGTGTGCTTGAGCTGTTTGTAGTTATCGTCAAGGCGTTATTACTGACAACGTCTGGATCGATTGCATCATCTATTCCATTAATTTTGTAATCTTTGGTGGCAGCAGCGTTGGAATTTCGGGCGTTGGTTGTGGTAGCGCTATACGACTTGAATGGTTTTGTCCGGTTAATTAGCGGGTTTTCAGACAATGGAATATTTTCTCGCAACTGGTAAAACCTGGGGTTCCTGCCGCGTACAACAATGGGCCTTGAATGCGATTTGATCAGTTCTATCCGCTGTGTGTTTTCCAGCTCTGCATATAACGTCACTGTGATTGTGAAAAAGTTTTGCAGTCTCTTGCGGCCATTATGTGCTGTAGCCGAACTAAACTGTAGTCTTTTCCAGTCAATAACCTCATCGTACCCACTGTCATTTACAATGACTCGTTTTAAGTTGGGCTCGATTTCGGCGGGCGTATTGCTTGTGGGCGTGTTTGCGCCGTTATTAGAAGTGTTTTTCGGCGGGCTGTACAAAAGTTTGATTGGTTTGGTTTCGTCGGAGCCAGAAACACTGATACCTAATTTTAGAGATAGGATCCTCGAGTACTCATTGTTACTAGTTACGGCATAGTATGCATCACGGGCATTACGAATAGTACATGAAATTTGGAACAAATTTCGTCGATAAAAAGTGAGATCATAGTCTTTACTTTCCTGTGCCTCGTCGTCAGGTTTAGCACGGGAAATGAAAAAGTTTCCAGAAAGGGAGCCGTTTAGAAGAATGTTGACCTTGTTGAGCTTCTTATCAAAGATGTATGTGTTTTCGACGGAAGGAAGGAGTTCTAAATATTGAGAAGGGTGTGTGATTTCCAAAGGGTTGATTTTGTATGGAATAGATTGTGAAGGCATAGGAGCCGTAGGGTTGGCAAGAGATTTGTTTATTGATGTAGGTGGGAGGAAAGTAGTATTGATAACACTATTGCTATTCATGTTGGAATTTGATAGTTGATTTGAGTTTGTTGGAGCGGTAGCTGTGAGAATTGCAGAGGGTTGAACTGTTGTTGTTACAGAAGTGGAAGAAGGTATTTGAATGGAAGTTGGATTCGGAAGAGGATTAGCAGCTGTTGTGAGAGTAAGAACAGGAGCATTAGACGTGGTAGTTGATGGCACCAAAGACATTGGATTGGGCGAGTATTCATTGACGGAAAACATTTGAGGAATTAGAGGTACGAATGAGTGCTGAAGAGGGTCTTGAATAGAACCAGGATAATGGTTGATGAATCCAGGATGAAGAGAAGAAGCAGACTGAACCATGTCGTCGTCGAAACGAATGCCGCAGGACATGTTAGCCTCCATAATGGAGTTGTCGGGCAGCTGAAGAAGGTTCGGTGGACTGTTGTTATCGTCGGACATTGGAAAGTGGCATTAAAAGGTTTGGAAAGAGGAATAAAATAACAAGCAGGAAAAAAAAAATATATTGAAAAAAAGGGTCTTTGGGGGGATATATATATGAAAAAAAAAATAATAATAATCAATAATAAAATCAAGCCTGGTGAGAAAATTAACAGGGACCTATATTTGAATATGGTTGCTGACAAAGAAAATTGATTTAGTTTAGGATTTAATTGATTTAGTTAGGTCACGTGTAGAACAATAAAGTTGTAATTAAGACAAAAAGTTAAGATTTAACAGGGTTAAACAGAGCTAACTTAAATCAAGTTAAGAGACTCGATTCCAAACCAACCTTCCAAATAGTTCAAGTCTCGAGACCAAGCCCAGTTTGGTCATGATTTGCTTTTTTTTCTTTTATATTTTCATAATTTGTTTTTTTGTTTTTTGTTTTTATTCTTCACTGAGCCAATTGTGCACTAGCGAGATATTCAAACACATGTTTGCGATACATTAGTCTTTGTTGAAAGCATCGAGGCAATGAAATAAAACGATTTGAACTATGGTCGTAAGGACTCAATGACGACAGAAAGAACATTTCAAACCTGATTGTTTAGAATTGGAAGTATTCTAGGAGATGACCTTGATATAGTTAACCGTGATTGTTGGTTTTGATTGTCATTGTTCATTTTGGTATTATTCCCAGTCACCAAAGTCTGTGAATTGACCCACTTGGTTGTATTTTCATGGGGTATATGTACAGTTGTAAATATAACTCATTTGTACCAGCAACTTGACCGTTTTTTTATTATTATTATTATTTTTTTTTTTTTTTAAATAAATTAATTTTTATCTAGTGTATTTGTAAATCGCACAATATAATTTGTATGGCCAGGTTCAAGGATTCCTATGCATATCTAATCCACCTAGAAATGAAGAAATTATAAGTTGAATGTATTATAGCATTGTCATAATAAACAGCGTCAATCCCCCATTGACTTTAAAATTTAAGTCACCGCAATGTTACAGGATTGTTGGAACCAGTACGACATTCACCACTTTACTAGAATAAAATATAAACAAGACTATCAGTTTAGTGTCAGATGTGGTTAGTAGCATGTCATAATTTAACTTTTTGTTATCAAATAATATTATTATTTAGAGTCTTGTTGAGATTTGCCGTTTTTAAAATTCATAAAGACCGCATCTTTACCCAGGGTCTTAAACTGAAGCTGGTTGTGAAATGTACACTCTTCAAGACTCAAAAGCTTGATTAGTTAAACAGTTAAGACCAACCCACGCATCTGACTTGGTCGTGCACTATCTCGAAAACTTTAATAGACAAATCGCTTATTGCTGCCTGGAATTATGATTCAAATGCACCGTTAATCCTCTAAATCTTGTTCTTTTGGAAGCAAATGGCTTAGTACGAAATACGGTCATTGAAATGTGCATTCTCGTAACAGGAAATACTTTCAAACGGCATTTTGGCCATGAATACGTGTAATTGATGTTATTTGGTTCTCACTTGGTTGTTCTTACCCGATCATGATTCATCCTTCATTTGGAATGTATTCCGCGATCACCGACTTGTTCAGTCTTGATGACTCGTGCTCGTCAACAGACTTTGTCTTATGGTAAAATACAAACCATATCTTAATTGTTGGCGTTTGAGTCCTTAAACGGAATTAATTATTTTTATTTGGAGACTTAATTAAATAATATTCTCTTTTTTACTGTCAGGTGTGATTTTATCCGTTGGTTCTTTTCTTTCTTCTGCCAAAACCTTTTTTAGTTTATTTATTTAATTTATTCGTATTTAATTAAACCAAACTAACTTTTCATGCCGAAATCTAGAATTGCAAGGTCCTGCTAATATCTTGATTGGGTTATGTTTAAATCTACTTTAACGTCTGGTTCGTCAATTCACTTGTAATTTCTGATTCTCCTCCGCTTTGACAATATTTCCTGATTCAATGCAGCTTCTATATCGATCTTTTTTCTCGTTTGAATCTCCTGTAAATATACGTCTTTTCAACCAAATTTGCCTTGTAAATCGACCGACGGAATAATCAATATCCACTTGTTAATGTCGTCAAAAGTAGAAAAAATATGGTTTTAATATGAAAATGTATTTGCGTTTTACTTGTTTAGGCTACCCTAGATTAAAAGTTTTTGGTCCGACTTGGAATCCTTATATTGAAACTTGTTTCTATTCATCTTTTCTTTTACTTTATACAACCCGGAAATTAAAAACTAACCAAATATGTCGGCAATACGAAAACTAATGAAAAAAGAAAACTCACAGCTACAAATATTCTATATCCATTTAGGTACGTTCTGTTCAGTCGATTAGTGCTGATAATCCTAATCGTTTAATGGTTTGTTTGGCTACTCAAACTAATGTCAACATAAATCCATTATCAGATGTGATTCAAAATCAGCTGAGGTCTGCCATGTCGTAATCATTCTCGGCATTGCTCTTTTTCTTGAATTTTTAATTGGTTATTTTGGATTATGATTCGATAAAAAACAATTCCATTGTTTATTCTTGTATCTAGTTTTCTTTTTTTTCTTTTTTTTCTTCAATCGAGACTTGACTTGAACAAAACTGATACTCAGGAAATTTATACTTGTCAAATCGTTACGTTTCTAGAAACATTCTTGTCATAAATATATCCCTATATTCTAGTTTAAATACCCTACATTTCCGTAATCGTCTATATTAAACAGCCAGGGAGCTCTCCATGTGCCAACATGTATGGCGGAAAAGAGGTTATACTGGCCCTGGATGAAAAAAGATAATATACCAGCATATACACATGTCAATATTGACGACATGAAATGAAATACCAGATGGAATGGACCGGTTCTGTCATTTTACAGCAATTCCACTTTTGTTTTTTTGTTTTTTGTTTTTTTCAAGAGTAAATCAGTTGATGGTCGGTCCTTATACTTTGCATATTAGACTAGAGATTTGTTTGTTCATGTCAAAAAATGGTTGCTATTGCCGAGACGGTTTTATATCGGTCTTTGTCTTGCTGTATTCTTGTCTGAACGTTTATCTGTCACATAACTTTACGTCTTGGCTATTCAGCCTGTAATAATCGGCTTGTGAAAAAGATGTCAACCAATCTCGTCAAAGCATTGGAAAAGTTGAGTCACGACAAAGAAGCATTCATACTAACACAATATCGGTTTCGATATAAGTCAAAACCAAGTCACAATTATCGCTTGTCCACAATTCACTTTAATAATTTTACATATCAAATTAACCCCAGAAATTCAATTTTTATCAGTCGGCAATAGTTTAGTGGCTAGAATTTCCGCCTGTCAGCATTTCGCAGCACGCGGGGGACCGGGGTTCAATTCCCCGTTGCCGAGTATTTTTTTGCACATTATATTTGATATCCTTATCCTTGTTTGATTTTGAGCCATTGCAATATTTTGATTGCTGGGACGTTCCAAGTGATGTGTGCATATATATTTAATATTTATCTCGATTAACTTTGACTTTTCTTTTTTGGAATCCTTCTAGAAAAAATTTAATACATTTTCTTGGAGTACTCAATATCAACAGGATGCTCGTTGGACATTAGTAATTGATTGTCATTGATTCATCTTTGTTCAACAGCCTATCTTTATCTTGATGGATGTGTGATTACCATTGTGAAAATACAAAAGCCATACGTTTGGTTTATGCTATTAAAAATAATTGTAAAAATACCCTTCTTGAATTGATCTGCCTTATACCAGTTGCTTAACATGTTGAATATCCTACAGTTATGAATAAAAAGACAAAAGGTGCTGATCTCGTTTATTTCATATGAAAGCTTATTACAATTATATACATTTCGGGCTTGTGATAATCGCCTTCTTCGAGGTATAATTGATATATGAAAAACCCTTATACGTTTAATCATTACGAGTAACAATCTAATCCAGAATTACCAATATTTTATTACATGCGATTTTCATGTCCAATTAATTGTATTTTCGTACAAAATCTTAATTCTCTCACCGTCTTATTCACTGTATACTTGTATCCACGTTGACTGGTGAATAATCCTTTATTCCCTGGTGAGTGATTATACCGATCTGCCCAACTTATAATCTCCTCGCCTCCATTCTATGTGTTTGGACCATTCCGTTATCAACAGCCATTATTATATTCAGGTTAATGCAACAAAAATAAAAACTTCTTATTGACAATTCCAAAACCTGGGGAATGCATTTTCCAAAAGTCGAGTCACCGGGTTGGACTGTTGAAATAAATGCCAGTAACCAGGATTAAATATTTTTTACTCAACTCTCCGAAATAGGTTGTATACTATTGAATCTAAAATGGAGTAAAAAGATTGAGACTTTCTCCAATATTGGTATACGCTTTTGTCTTTCATCTCAAACACGTTTAAAGACAAAAAGGCGAATTCACATAAATATAAAGTAAACTGGTTACGGAAATATTTGTAGTAGGATATGTGTACCCCTATTGTCCCAATTTAATGTTATTAAACTTTGACTATTCTATCTCAAGCCGTAATAACCACCGTCTTGTAAATCGTAAACCTACAGTAACATTCTTTTTCGTGTAACTCAACCAGTCAGTGCACTTTTGGTTACAGGTTTGTCGCTGTTCATGTTGGTTTGGGTCTAGACAATAGGACATTGGCTACGGTTACGATTTATCGTCGAGTTTAATACAAAGTTAGATGGATTCTTTAAAATGTGTATAAACTATGAATCCAATAGAAAGAATCATCAAATTCTCCATGTATTTCTCCGAAATCTAATTATTGATCCTAAAAGGTATGATAATTTCTTTGCGTAAATTTTTCGTGTAAGAAATCAGCCCTAGGTCTGGACCAGTGAAACCCAACCTCGAAGATATTACCTAAGCAACCAATGACCAAGACAAAAAGGGGAATTAAGATTCGAGATGAAACTGATGAAACTGATGAAACAACAAAGATCAGACAAAACCCAATAAGTCGGAGACTTAGGAAAATAACAATATACTCGGTGGTTTCCTGATGAGGATTAATTATCATTTTGACGGATATAAATAGAGATGGAATTCCAGTTGAAGGATGGGATCCTCAACACACACAAGACTTAGTCCTTTACAGACTACTACTGATCTATTATCAGAATCTATACTTTAGATATATTTATCCACCTTGTTATAACTCTTGAATCCATTCTATTATATCTCCTTCCTATAAACAGATAAGAACCATACTAATTATGATGTGCGTAGTATTCCAGCTCCCTCCGCATAAGGCAAAGATCTCAACTCGGGTCCGAACCCTTACATTTCGTCTAGGCAATCTGGCCGAGTTGGTCTAAGGCGTAGGATTAAGGTTCCTATCTCTTCGGAGGCGAGGGTTCGAATCCCTCGGTTGTCATTATCTTTTTCAATTTGCAAATTTCTCTTCAAACCACGAGTTTAGCTATATTTACCAATTAATTTTGTTTCCGATTGAAAGTGTTCCTCGGCCTTACTGGATTATTCACTAGGTTTACATGTTTTGCGGGCTGCTCGGCATTTGCAACGCAGCTATCGCGTTAATGCCTGTAAGGCATCTATGTGAGTTACCAGTAGTTTAAATACGATATTTCATCCGTATTGTACAGGAATTGTAATCGTCTCGTGCATTTCTGACAAAAAAAAAAAAAAAAAAAAAAAAAAACAATTATACGGAGTCGTCACTGAAAATAGTAAACGGAATTTAAAGGGTTGTTTTTGAAAAGACCCGCCTGGCTTTTTCTTCTCGAGATTGTCAACGCGTTTGGAATCTTTTATTGGTCAAAAAAAGGTGCTTATTGCAAATATGATGCATTCTACAAAAACGGTGGTGAAAAAAACTGTACAACTATTTGACAAAGATCAAAAATGTATTCTTCATTAAATCGGCCCAAATTTTTATATGATTTTATCATCTATTTCGTCTTGATAAAGAAATATTATTTCAAATACCGGTTAAAAATATTTTGTTTCTTTTTATAGTTGCTTGGTTTTTAAATAATTATTTCCCAAGTTGTATTTACAAATGGATATCGACTTGTTTTCATAAACTGAAGCAAGGTGTAATTTGGATTTGGTATACCGATTATTATTTCAACTATTTTGGGTTTCAACAGAAGCTCATCGACTAGACTCTTTATGTAACAATAAATTACTTTTTGTCTGTTGATTAATTTTGTTTTTTTGAAAATTTTCAAGACTTTGTCGGATTCGGATCAAAAAAGTACGTAATCTGTTTTGCTCTTCTTTTCTTTTTTCAAACTTTTAAACCTTTTTGAATATGGAATTAATTATTATTTTCTCAAATACACTAGTGTGAAATAGTATCTTTATTTTTAATTCGTCGTAATACATGTACATACTGAAACTTTTTTGTATTCTATTGTATCCATTAAATTAAATAACGGTCGGTCGTCTCAACTCGATCCTACATGATTTCGTCTTTGTTGAACAAGGTTTCTTTTTCAACTCCATATATTGGTTTTAGAAATATTGGTATTGACACTTGTTGGGAGTTAAATGAAGAAAGATGCGATCGTAACAACGAGGAATTGGACATTTTATTAATTAATTTAAAAGCGCTGGATTGTTTGCGGTGATCACACTGGTGGTCCCAACTTGAGACAAGCTTGGTGTATTACCATTTGTACAAAGCATATTTAGATTATCTAAAGACTCGAAATGTATTTCAATCAAAAGAAAATTGTTTTAAAAAATGAAAAGATTATAGGTTGCCATGTCTAAAAACACTGCTTTTATAGCAGAGTATCATTAATATGCCTGAACCTGATTGCATTCTACAAACTTTGACAGACTCCATACCTCTGGTACCAATCATTGGGCAATGTCTAACAGTCGGTCTTGGGGTATCAACTACATGCCTGTTGATCCAGCTATAAAACTATCAACTTTGCCAATTATAAATTTTACTTTGGAAATAAACCCGAGGTATTCGCTAAACTGATTATCCTTTAATTGCCTGCTTTTGATTCAGTTTCTAAGTAAATTTTATAGGTTAAAGTGTAGCAGTATTGTATTGGAATATGCCTCGATAGTCAATTTTAAATATCGTTTGTAAACAACAAACATCTCAATTCTAAAAGTTCTCCTATCGAGCAGATACCTCAATTGTATATCTTTCCAGAATAAGAATCAAATAGATTTGCGCTTCTGTGAACGTCTTTATATACTGTTTACAGGACGTGATTGAACTGAATGCCAGTACGTTCGCTTGAGTTAGAAAGTGTGATACTATGGACCCTATTATTATTTTACAATCTCAATATTCTACCACATATACTTTTATTTACCGGTTTAAGAAATATAAATCTACCCGTTCAATAAAAATAATTGTAAATAAAAAATAAAGCCCTACGGGGGGCTCGAACCCCCAACCTTGAGATAACTTTCAAGTTCTTACAGAACGGAAACTAAGAGTCTCACGCTCTACCGATTGAGCTAGCAAGGCTTTGCTTGAAAATTTAAAAGAGTCTGACTTATTTAAAGACTTATTTTTATTTTTCCATTTAATGATTATTTTCAAAAGGCAACCATACTCGTACAGTCTTCCGGCTGTGACCGTCATTTATTAAATCAGATATAATTGTTGAAGATTGTTTTTGAAATTTACGGGTTTATTTATTTTGGTCAGCTTGATCTAATCAACTCTACACAAGTACAGATAAAGTATTGGACAAATAAATGATATAAGTAGGGGTGGATTGCGCAGTTGATTGTTTCATTGCATGGTTAACACATTCTTTTTCCAACTATAGTACATAAAGATTTAAATCTCAATCTAAAACGCGACCATCATTTGCATCTAGAGTTTGCAATCGCACCTTACTCGCTTTCAATAACTGACTTCAGTTCAGACGTATTAATGTTTGATTCTGATTCAAAGGCCATTTAGTCGGGACAAGTAACATCTCTATTTTAAGGCACCATTGTGGCTCATATTATACCAGTTTGACGAAAGCATCAACACCATATCCAAGAAACTGAAAATCAATTTGAAAAAAAGTAGTCAAACGGTATAAAATTCTATAAGAAGCACATATCCGCTCTTCTGTTGTTCACTAGTGATTGATTAATGGGTATTGTATATCGATGGACTTGTGTTATTGAAAGCGGGCTCGACAGTCATCTCAGTGTCTCAGACATAAATGCAATATAGCGAGTGCAATTTGGAAGGTAATACAAGCACTGGATATAGTTTGAACGAGATACCTGCCACCGGTTTTTGAAACCATCAGTGGTCACAAGCATACTGCCACTATTTTTTGAAAAAATCACAAGCCAGATCGCTTTTCAAACTGTGCAACCATTTCAAAATCTTTTTGGATACTCCTCAGTCTACCATGACATAAGGATTCCAGACATAACCTCTCCACCATTATCAGAATGAAAGCATTTGACAAGGTGACCGCTTTTAAAGAAGTGCATTTCTGCCAACAAAACAAAGTCCATTAAGGCCATGAATGCATCACTTTTGGCAGTCAGCCGACACAGTTATACATAGTCTGAAAACAAATCGACAATGACCAACATATAACGAAAACCGTGGGTAGATTCTGGAAAGGGACTCATTAGATCGGTATCCATGCACTGATGACATCGGTTCAAACTTTGACTCGCGGAAAGGCAATAATCCAGCTTTCGCCTCGGTACAAACGTGGCAGTCGTGTTTTTCATAAAACCCCATCATCGGTTTTGGAGTAACGGCAGCGTCCAGCGCTATATGAAAAAATTGGTCTTTTGAAGGATGGCCAGGACAGTTGTACCACATAGCAGTCTGAGTCTGATCAGAAACCGATAAATAAAAGCAAAATGTCAAATTGACCCTCCCTGCAACTGTCCTTTGAAGTATCTTTCGCCAAGTTATACAACCCCAATACATTGCAATATCACTATGACGAGTGACATCAAATCGTGCCAATGCCAATAACTTGTGCAGTAAACACCACAATAGAACAGTACCACTAAGACCTGGACCAGTACTAGCAGTAGAGCTCAAACAACCGTAAGTCAAAAACAATTCGGCTGTAAATAAAATAGGCCGGTAATAAATGGGTATAAAACGAATCGAATCACTAAAACCCCAAGATTATCAGGATTCACTCTAAACACATCACTACAATCAAAAAGGCTTATCAACAAGAGGTTTTGACATAATGATCCAATGGACTGCAGAATCAAGGATAAATGACAGGATGTTACAAAAATGAAAAAAAAAACCCTTTCAAACGCATCACGCATTTAAACCGTCCTGACAACAAGATTACCCTCAACCTGCATTTATCAAACAACTGCTCAGTCGACTAGTCCATACTCCATAGAAAACGACTGCATAGCAAACTTCCAAAGCTCTAATCGTTGGAAGCACAATATCCGTCGTAGCACAACCCCAATAATGGCCCGATTCAATTTGATAGCATACCCGTAGTAGTCATTACCATCAAAACTATCACCACCAAAACCGACCCTTAAAACATAACTTCATCAGCATCAATTTGAATGGATCCAACTCCAAATGACGCCCACCGCCAAAATCATTGGCTCCGGCATGTCCTTCGTGACACAATTGTAATCCAAAAATCTGTAAAAATATAATGCAATTGCGACGTCAAATAATCATAACGAATGGCGTGATCGTTAATGTCGACATTCCGTGGTATACATGGTGGCTGAAAGCTGCAATGAACTGAAAAGAACTGTGCACCGCTTGGTATGAACAGATTAAGATGATTTATATCATCACTCGACTATTGCACAGAGCCATCTTGTGGATTACACTGAGACAGTTTGAATTTCATTCTGTCAAAGAATATGGATAATGTCTTGAATTTACCTGAACAACAACTCCAGCTGTGACTCCAACTGAATGCTTTCCATAGAGCACGATAGAATGGGATATCATACTGAAACAATTGCGGCAGCTGTTTAAACTGGTCAATCACAAGAAATATCATGACAACATGTGGGTTGATCGTGTATCAAGATGTGAAAATATCCAAATCCATTCCCACCTTATTCCAGTTATTGCTGTGATTAATGACATCACTATCCAAACTTTTGACCACTCGAAGGTTCTCCTGTACTCCCAAATAACAAAAAGATCACATCCCATAGTAATGACCCAGTAGCATGGAAAACCCTACTTTTCAATCGTAACCATTCTTGATCAATAGTGCATGCTTGTAGATTTGATAAAAAAAATTTTCAAATGGCCTGGGACAGTATAAGCACATTCTCACAAAAATCTTCTGGTCAACAATCATCTAATCTCTTAGATATGTCGTGCCTGGTCTGAAAGCGAGTGTTGGCTTGAGTGAAATTGTCTGGTAATCATTGAAGTAAACTTCAATGGCTGATCAAACATAAAATCAATGGGCATGGCAATGAAAAATACTGGATTCCAATATACCAAGCATTGACCGAAATAGGGTGTCTCTAGGTACTTCAAACAGACGTATGAAAACGGATTGGAAAACACAACTGACTAGAAAAGATCACAGCAGATGACCAAAGCAAAATGTTCATAGACGACGAAATATAATGATGAAAACAAAAACATGACAACGCTTGGTGATTTTGTGATGGTAGTACCGGCGATAATAAACAGAGTTGAAGCTGTTATGTCGAATAATGGAAGTAAATACTGAAGATGGGTAGAAGAAAAAAAAAAAAAGCAGTTGCAAATAGATGAACCGCACCTGAAGACTTGATATGTGTCACGTGCTAAGTTACGTCATAGTTAACGATAACCCTCAGCACAGACAGTCTCCAAACCCTCAAAAAAAAAAAAGCAAAGACACCATCTTTCCAACCCCACCATGAACTACCTGTTCACTGGTAGTTCTATACAACCTCTTTAGCAATCTGCAACAAAGATTCTTGCTGTTCATACTTGGGTCATATTCAATCAATGACTTATATGTTCAGTTCAATACCCATGTGCTGCAAATAAAATGATAAGTCCCAATCGTCAGTTCGATACAAGCAGTAACCGCCATAGATTCCAAAGATATTTTGGTATTCAAACAATTCAGGTGGGTTGGATATTTTGAAAATATTGGTAGCTAGTATATGATTGTTAGTGAATTGGTTCTAATATGCAAACAGTAGTGCCTTGTATCATGCAAAATGGACGGTGCTTACTTACCATTTGAGTCAAAAATTCCCAACATATACTTAAGTAGAATACCGAAAAAAGTCCAGACGGGGTGGAATAATATTCAATTGGTAGGTACACTGCAACTGTCAATGTGGTATTCAAAACCAAACTGTTCCAGCTGTTCATTGAAGTTAGCCAGCGTCATCTCAGTGCGTTATACTAATTACAACATGGGGCATCAATGAGGTTGAATAGGGTAGGAACAGCAATGGCAACTTCATCAGCAGCAATATCAGCGACAGCAACCTCAACACCAGTACCTGCACCAGCAACATTATCAGCAACGGCGGCCTCGACACCAGCAACAATATCGGCGACAGAAACTTCAACACCAGCACCAATTGATGGATTGCAGCTGCAGTGGCCAGCCAGGCAATAACATAGTTACTGATGGTCATGGCACTATTCCTGTACAGAAATCAAAGGTCAAGAGCCGTTGCAATCAATGTAAGGAATTGTCGTACTGCCAGCAGACTCTAGACAACAAACACGACAACCGTCGAATTCGATTTGAGATTTGGCAGATGTTGCAAATCAACGGACTATGCATCAAGTAACCCGTATCAATCGCCTGAGCCATATGAAATGAAGATATTACGTGGTTAGTCAAAGAGTGAATAAGTTTTTTTTTTAAAATAAAAGCAAAAGTCACATACAGAATCCAGTTTAAAAGGAAGAAAACTGGCAGATACCTGAGAAAATAGACAAGCAGAGGCAACCATTATTAAAATCAATGAATAAGTCGAAGAAAAGTAATGAATCAGTGCAGTCAGCATAACCGCAAGGATATCGACAGGATTCGTCAAACGGTATTATCATTGGACTATTGGTACACCAAAGATCAATCGCATGATAACACAAAAAACAGTCCAAGTACACCGAAAAAACGTTAGAAAATCTGATAACGAAAAAAAGAAGAAAAAAAAAAAGAAAAAAAAGAAGGAAGTAAAAAACAAATCAAACCCATGACCAAAGAAGAAAAACCAGTGATAAAAAAATGGAATGAGATTGATAGTAAGAAGGAAGAAGGAAAATGATACCAGATTGCAACAACACAACTAGCTCTGAATAGTTGGTCATGAAGATAAAAAAAAAAAAAACGAGAGAATGTGTTTTCAAAAAATAATGAAAACACAATTGTCACCAGCTAGCTTAATACCAATCGCTCACCTGCTAGGAACATAACTACACCTCACCTGCTAGAATAGGATATCTCTTTTGTCAACAATTGACTGCCGATATCCAAAGCTCTGCGATGCGTAATCATATGTTCCAGGTAAAGTCGTGACCTCGGTCATTACAATACTTTTGGATAAGAAAATTCATTGCAAATGAACCATAAAGTATCCCTCGTCCGTCACCATGCGTTGCGTCTTCAATTACTAGTTCCATTGTTGTGCCTACTCTCATGCATCAGCAAAACTAATTGCTTCACAGTCATCAACCAAACTCAACACTTTCACAAGTCATTGAATGTGCAACCGACACCCAGGTAGATATTCCATGGCTTGCTCCGGTATTGTTTTCAATCTCGTTTATCAGCAATATGAAATTGCCTTTACAGTCATCAATCAAATCCAGCACTTTTGCAAAACCATAGAATGCTCAACCAGCGCCTTGTGTTGTTTATTTGATTGCTTGTTCCAGTATTTGTATCAACCTCGTGCTTCAGCAATCAGATTGCCTCCACACTCATCAATCGAATCTAACACCTTCGCCAGCAATCAAACTCCCAGCACACTTGATAGCAAGAGAAAGCCTGATCTTTGAAACGGTCTGAACCGCACCGAATACCAGGGATCCCCAAACTACCAAGGAGCCGACCCTCACCGCCGATGAAGGACTTGAGATCCAACACCGGAAAGTGACTCCCTGTATCTAACCGGACACTTTGAAACTCCTCTCATTTCATCGTGCGCTTGGTAAGTACAATGGAGCCACGAAGGCCTGAGGTGCGCTCAGCCTCAGCCTCCAGTAGGTTCATTCAGAAACCACCTGCTCTCTTGCGTGCTAGAGATCCGCTGATCTGCTGGCTAACGCTAGCTTCTGGTTTTGAATGATAATCAGTTTCTGACTTGCCTAGCCGCACCTTTTTGGCAAAACCTAGCCAACTCCTCTCATGAGTACTTCGTGGTTTGCTCTAGGTCGCTCACTGGCATTGTCATGGTACACTTAGAACGGCGCGGTTACTAAGCACCCAAAGGTCCGTGACCCGTTTGTGTCCCGCCTTGGCGGGAACCTCCAGACCATCAGGCTGTGGCTCGCATCATGCGACACCGGTAATCACGGCACGTAGCGAGGTGGCACTCTCCCCAGTACGCAGAAAGAAGCAAAAAGCGATTGCGAAATGACCCGGAAACAAAAGCTTAAAGTTCGTTCGTGGCGACCCGATGGTCCCACGCCAACAGATACATCATGGACAGCGGTACATGATTATCTCGTGCTCGCAACACTACGACCCTGATCCTGCAGTTAGCTGAAGATGTGATCCGGTCCTCAGCATAAATCAGTGGTTCGCACTTTTGAGCCGGCAGCGCTAGACATGCCTTTCAGTCTATGCTGCCCTTCTTCGGTGATTGAATCTCTGGTATCTCTAGTGATGAAGGTTGATATGAGAGATCTGTTGCTTGTTTTTGTATGAAGCAACCATTAAGTTGATGGATTTGAAATAGGTTTGTAGGATTGAGATAGCTTTTGGATCACCATTGATCGCGCGATCCAAATTACTCATAGAAATGAAGATGTATCTTGACTTTGAAATGTGTGGTTAAATTTGAAAATTTGATGTATATAGTCGCGTGCCGAGATGTGTCTATATAAATGATTTAACCATAATTTCAGACATTCTCATTGTTGTCTTGTTTGTTGGTTTGATTCGCTGTACTTAACCATTATAGAAATCTACAATATTGGCAACTTTAGCCATACTTGTGTTGCTGTTTAATTATGGTTAATTGTTTCATCATCACATCATTCTTGAGGTCTTTCAATATCTATCTCTGATAGCACGATTATGAGCCCTGGTGACAGCTTACAAGGACCATGAAAAACTATGAGGCATTGAAAATAGCCCTCACTATTCACAACTACTGATTTTCATAAATACCTCTTCTTTGTTTTATCCAAATAACTGATGTATCCTGTGTCTCTCAGCAGAAATGGAATTTCAGGTAATATACTTTTGAGATCGACCATGTGTGCATCCATCAGAGGGAAGTCACTCAGAATGTGACCCTCGGTTTCATGCTCCCCATATTCACACGCATGAATCCTCTCAGCTATATCATCCCTCTTAAATCAAGCTCCTAATTGGTCGTTGCCCGTACTATCTTGCATGATTCTGTTCATAGCACATTTGTGTCGTTTTTCAAACATGACATTCGTTATCAGGTACACTTTGCAATTGACGCATTTCGTAGTTGCTGTCACCTTTAGATATCAATTAGTCTTTGGGTCAAATTCGTAACCTTCGTTCCGTTGTACTAGGCATTTAACTTTTGTTTCTTTATGTGTATCTTTTGTTGTTTCAATTCTTTGAACTATGTCGAGTACACCATCCGTGGCACTATAACCCTGTCTGCCTCCAAATTGTTCTGTTGGTAGTAGGTTATTTGTTAGTGCCGTCAGCCTAATTTGAACTATTTTTTCAAAGACCTTTGAAGTAACTTTGAGTAATGAAATGGGTCTGTAAGCTCTGGGTTTGGTATAGTCTGGCTTGTTAGGTTTGGGTATCACCATTATGATTGCTTCTTTCCAAATCTTTCGGTGGTAGTCTAGTTTCACGCAAGACTGTAGTAGCGTGAAAAGTCTTTTTTGAAAAGCCGGTTTTTCAATGCCATTTTCAGCACCTTTCCAGTAATACCGTCCTCACCGGATGCTTTATTACTTGGAGTGTTTTTCAATGCATAGTCCACATCTTCAATTGCCAGCAAAGGCCACTGTGAGTCGTCCTCTGGTCCAATAACTTTGGTCGGTCCATGGTTTACATCTGGCAACAGGGCTTTCCTAATTTCCTGTCTTTTTGATGCAGCTGTCGTTGATGGTGCACCATCTTCCTTTTGGATTTGGGAACTGGTTGATTTTTTATTTTTCGGTTTGAAAGTAAAGATTAGTTTTAGGATAGAAATAAATACGAGATTGTGAAAGCTATGTAAGGAGGTGTTATTTGTTATTCGCACCTACACCTGTGCGGGTATGGCTTCCCTCTTATCACTTGTTGAATATGTAATATCTTTGAAGGTTGCTTTCAATGCTTCGGATCTGGGGTTGATTTCTTACAGAAAATAATTTTGTGATGATCAATATATTCTATTCCGTACATATACTTTTTCCTTGCAAAAATCGGTTTGGTTTTACAGTGCTCATGTTTTTGTAGCCCGTTAATGAAATAACTAAGCTTGGTTTTACGATAAACAATAAAAATATGTCTTTAACCAACAATTTGTCTATACTTTACACTTTTTCATTACATTTCAAAAATTAACCCTATTTAACTCACGTGATTAACAATGTTTGTCTTAGGGTTTTTTATAATAGTCATGTATGTATCTTTACTCATCATAAATACTCGTTTTTGCAAAATTTTCGTTTTTTCTTTTTCTTTTTCTTTTTTCAATCAAAATATAGGCTCACAATAGAGTAACGATTAGAAATTATTTTTCCGTTTTCTTGTCGTGCTCCGTGATCCTTAGATTAAGAAGCACAGAGGGGAGTAATATCTCGTTTGTTTGGACGTTTTACGGAGTTGCTCGGTTAAGTCAGATTGATGTAAAGCCCTATTGAGGCTTTTTGTTAGTCGAGGCCTGGAATGGACATTTTAAAAAAATTTAATGATAATCGTATGACACGGAACTTGGAAAAACGGGTGTGGAAGGTGTTCTGGTATGTCTTGTAAACAGACTCGGAAACTTGTCAGAAAATATTGTGGCACAACTCTTTATACAGCTTGGAGTCGCAAGTTACACCAGTGTAAACAAATTACTTTTGATGGAATTAAAAAAGGGTACAAAAGCAGGTAGAATAGTCGTGATTTCATAAAGCTTTGCTAGATCCCAAATATGGAAGGGAATCGCAAGTATAAGATGGGTTCAAGCCACTGAACATGCTGCCCAGTTCGGCATGTATAAATTTCTGGATGGACCACAATCATGGCATCCCGTAACAGGCCAGGCTCTGCCAAAAACTGGCTTTGAAAGGGTTGACCGGAATCTTGTTGACAACAGGATCATAGAGTCCATAGTCTCAAAGACACTTGGCAATGCCAACGTTTCGGATCCCATTAGTGGCTTTAAAAGGAAGAAAACATACACGATAAGGAAACATTTTTCTGAGTGTGCCTTCACATAGTCAGCATTTAATAATTGTAGCTCAAGTCGCCGTTTTGAAATGATGTCGGCTAGCGAGCTTGATACAAGGCCACGGAACTTGTAAATGAACCTCGTTGAGCCAACACTAGGGATATAACCATTGTGTTAATAGCCAATAATAAAAAAACATCATCACTAATAGAAATCAACCCGATCTGAACATTCATGTCGGCACCGAGTTTGATTTCCCAAGCCTGTTCAACACTAACTTTGAAAACGGCAACACCTTTCCTTGAAAGCTTCTTATTCTTGACCATAAATTTCCCGAGATCTACATTACTGTTTGAAAGACACGCGATTCCTTTATATTTTCCATAAGCACCAGAAACTAGACAATTGCCGTAAACAGAAATGAAAAACCAAGCAGATGTCGTGCTGGCCTTGGCCGGAACTGTTGAGATATTTACAATACGGAAACTGGTGTACTTGCATCGGGCGTCAGGATTTGGCAAGAGCAAAGTAACATCAAAACCAGCTATTTTCACCCAAACTTGCTTCGACTCAAGAAATGAGTGTGGTATAGCCTTGAGTATGGAGGAAAAAAAAATTTTTGGGCTGTTATCAAGTGACGGGCGCCATTCTAGAGGTAATAAACAAGTTTCATGATACAATATCCCAAGAAAATCATAAAACTAGCGAACCTTTTTTGGATTCCAAGTCGTGCATGTAATGAAAAGACTCAGGTTGGACATGTTTAAAACTTCAAAACCAGGGAGTTCCGGTTTATAAGCTACATCTTTTTGGCAATTAAAGACAAACATGCTATCAACTGAAGAAATTATTTGTTCGAGAGTTGAAGATAGTACCCAAGTCTTTTTCGAAAACTGCTTCAACAAGACAATTGACGAGTCAACCTTGGTCAGGTTGGTTTGGTATTCATGACCCTTGGAAAGAAAACCCAAAAAAAAGATATCGATGAGATTATCAAAGTGAAACTTGTTGACAAGTATATGAGACATTTAATCAATTCCAGTAGTAAAAATGTAAACACCGTCAACAAGATGCATAATGTTCTTTGAAACTATGATAAACAAGATATATCGCACCCATATTTCCCGAAATGGATTTTTCGTTAGCACTTTAATAAAGTCAATTATTGGTTTTTTCTTTTGCTGAAAACATGCTGTTCACGGGTTTAAAGAGTCAAAGAATTTTTTAGGCTTGTTTCCTAACTGACCTAGTATTTTTCCCATTCTAGTATCAGTATTTTGCAAAAAAAAAGATAGCGCAAAGTTAATTACAACCTAAAAAAACCTTTGAAAGATACTAAAAGATACCCAAACCAATGCTTATGCAAAAGAATGAATTTCTAAAACGACACCAAAAACCTATATCCAAAAGAGTGTTGGCAAAGAAATTTATTACAATTCTGATGTTCCAATAGAACCGTAAGCAACAGGGTATTGGATCATTACGTCAAAGACTTTATAATGTTTAAGATTTTTTCAGTAACAGGAGAATGCCAAAGATGGGACAGAAAAAACAGTGTTTGTAAACGAGTTTCGAGACCAGCAATGTCATTTGCTTGGGAAAGAAAAAGGTTATGAAAAAAACAGCTTCAGCAGCAGACTTGTTTCCGAGAAGAAAAAAAAAAGCGTTGAAAAACCAAATCACTGAAAAGAGTTTTGAAAATTAAAGAGATGCAAAAAAAAATTTTTTGGACAAAATGGGTATAACTGTCAATTTTTTTCTTACTTTTCAATAAACCTTTTGTTGAAAGGTAATGGTTTCAAGAGTTTGGATAACCAGACAGCCTGTGGTTGGCTCCGTATTCCTTTACAGAACGGATATCGCTGAGAATGGAGTCAGCCAATACACAAGTTAATGTTTGAGCATCCGATAATGGAGAATACTCTGTCAAAACTCAGAAGTGACATTATGGCGACGAATAAATGTGTCTTGGAAGTCAACACAACCCAACAGTCTTGAGACGTTTGCAATGTTGAAAAACAATAAATAGAATGAAATAATATTCACGCAGAAATAAAGATGAATAAAAGAGAAAAACAGGCTTTATACATTGCATACAGCATTGAAAAAAAAAAGAATTTCAGATAAATACCTGTGCAAACTAAAACTGTTAGATTCAATCACTGTGTTTGCCATTGTAAAACTCTGGTTTGGTTTATGTATGGGTTTTTTTTTTTTTTTTGCAAAAGTTTGAAAAGAATCTTGGTACTTTGATAAAAATATATTCATAAACACCTTTTCGGTATCATGGCAAAATGGTCAATTTTGTCTAGTAACTGTCCAGCATTCAGTAAAATCGAGAAAACCATCTGTAATCACGTACCAAGAGAAACTTGCCATTAATACAACTCTGAGTCAAGTACACAAAGTGTTGAAGAATTATATGTTGAAATAAACGATTTTTCGTGAAAATTTCGAAATTTTTCATTGCTCCAATAATTTGCTTGTAAAAATTAGTTGTTGCTATTCGCCAGTATTACTACATGTTGCATAGCTTTTGCCGACAGCTTTTTTGTTGACTAAAAGGGTTTTCTTGGTTGGCTTACCGATAAGCGAGCTGCACAGTTGAGATGTAATCGGTTAGGGCTTTTTCCTCATCGGTCAAACTGGTAACTTTAATGATGTATGCAGACACTTGTTTCCGTCAAGATGATTACAGCCGAGAAATAATGGTTTGATCTTTTCGAAATATAAAAACATTGTTGAGTTTTCAACCGTGTTGAATAGTAATTGTTAGTTGCGTTATTAGTATGAAAAAGGGGAGTGTGACATTATCTTGCACACTGGGTCTGATCCTTGGACCCGGATTTAAGATGGCGTTTAATAGGACGTCGACTTGTATAATACCCGCTGCTATGGCGCATATTATAATTCAGTCGTTTATATTCTTCTATTTCATTGTATTTTTTTTTTTTTTTTTTTTTTTAATTATTTGTTTCTATTTTTGCTACCGTTTTTTAGTGGCCGTGTTTTCCTGAGGAACAGATCCCCTTTTCAAACTAGGCGAGGATTTGGTTTGTCCTTCTTGTAAAACTACTTCTTGTTCTAAAGAAATTTTTCCCTTGTGTGCGGAACGGTGAACCGATCGATGGTGAGGATTAGTCTTGTTGTCTGTTGAATGCCTTGTAGGATTTTTAAAAGATGCATTTTTGGATAATATGGTATCACTTCGTTTTGGTTGAGAAGGGTTGAGATGCTTTGATGTCTGTTTATTTGTGTCATTAGACGTTTTGGTATTACTTGATTCGCCAGGAGCGGCGTTCTGCGGTAACAGTCGCGGAACCAAGTCTTGGAAAGTGTACTTGTTGCTCATTCGCTTGACCATACTTTCAAAGTACTGGTTCAAGCGGTCAGCTGGCGGAACTATGCGATAGTTGACACGAATCAAAAACTCGACCTCTAGCAAGTTGAGTTCAGCTCGCGGCAGACCCCCGACTTTAGCGTAGTATGTGTTTGTGCAAAAAGTGTCGCAAAGACCTTTAGAAGCGACCATAGCAGAAGTGATTAGAAATCGGTGGATAGTGAGCGAGTTGATATTAAACGTTTTATATGTCGTGCACAAAAGATCAATATAGTAAATCATTGCCAAAATAATGCTCTTTTCCAACGAGCAAAACTTTGCAATGCGTACCAGGTAATCAAGAATGGAGATTGGGGGTTGCGAACGAGAATGGAACCGTGTGAGGTTTTGAGAATCAAAAGGCAAGGCATCATTCAGCAAGACGAGTTCTTGTAACATGGAAGATACAAGCACAATGATGTCGCTAGTGGAACAGTCAAAAAAATTGCGAGGAAGAGGTTTTGGCACAGTACTGCCACTGCTAGGTTGAACCGGCATCTGTTACTAAATTAAAGATAGAAATCGCAGTTGCTGTAAGTACTAGACATTCTGCTGCAACTAGAGTTGTTGCTGGCCCCAAAATATGGTTATTATTAATTGGTATTATGACTATGGAATTTGTAGTTGTGGGTATAGGAATTGTATGAATATTATTGTCGCTGAAAAATTAAATGGCCATAGACTTTGATAAACATGACGAAAAGAATTACGCAAAGTAATCAAAGTATTTGTCCGTTTTTTTCTTTTCTTTTGTTAGATTTCAAGTCTTGCAAAGAAAAAATGTCAAGAATAGAAAAACAAAATGTGGCTACGTCGATTTATATTTCTGTGACTTTGGAGTCTGTGGCTGATTTGACATACATCTTGTCACGTGGATTAGAAGAAATCGTGATCTGTTTCCGCATATTTTGGCTGTCAAATGTAACAAAAAAAATAAATAAATAAAACCCCCCGAAAGCCCATGACACATTCAAGTCATCAAACATGTAGCAAGATTCGCAAAATGTGTAATTGCACCTCATGGAACATCTTTGGGTATACAATTCGCTCCTCGTACCGTATTATTGGCAAGGAAAAGAAGAAGAAAAAAAAAAAAAAAGTTTCAAAAACATCAAAACATCAAAATACGTTTAAAAAAAACTATCAATATATATATATATATATTCTTTTTTAACAAACCTTCATCAATTTGCTTAGAAGCACTTTCTGTGGACAATAGAAGGTCCAGACTCGTCGTACTCCTGCTTTGAGATCCACATCTGCTGGAAGGTAGAAAGGGAAGCAAGGATGGAACCACCAATCCAGACAGAGTACTTTCTCTCAGGGGGAGCAATGATCTTGACCTTCATGGAAGAAGGTGCAAGAGCAGTGATCTCCTTCTGCATACGCTCGGCAATGCCAGGATACATGGTGGTACCACCAGACATGACAATGTTACCGTAAAGATCCTTACGAACGTCAATATCACACTTCATAATAGAGTTGAAAGTGGTCTCATGAATGCCAGAAGCTTCAAGACCCAAGACAGAGGGGTGGAAAAGGGCCTCAGGGCAGCGGAATCGCTCGTTACCAATGGTAATGACTCTTCCGTCTGGAAGTTCGTAGCTCTTTTCGAGGGAAGAGCTTTGGGAGGCGGTTTGGAGTTCCTGTTCAAAGTCGAGGGCGACGTAACAGAGCTTCTCCTTGATTTCACGGACGATTTCTCGCTCGGCAGAAGTGGTGAAAGAGTAACCACGCTCAGAAAGGATCTTCATGAGGTAGTCAGTAAGATCTCTACCAGCCATATCAACACGCATAATGGCGTGAGGAAGGGAGAAACCAGCGTAAATGGGGACAACGTGGGTGACACCATCGCCAGAGTCGAGGACGATACCAGTGGTACGACCGGAAGCGTAAAGAGAAAGAACGGCTTGGATAGAGACGTAGAAGGCAGGGACGTTGAAAGTTTCAAAGACAATTTGGGTCATCTTTTCTCTGTTAGACTTGGGGTTGATAGGAGCCTCAGTAAGAAGGACGGGGTGTTCTTCAGGGGCAACTCTGAGCTCATTGTAGAAGGTGTGGTGCCAAATCTTCTCCATATCATCCCAGTTTGTGACAATACCATGTTCAATGGGGTATCTGAGAGTAAGAATACCACGCTTGGATTGAGCCTCATCACCGACATAGGAGTCCTTTTGGTTCATGCCGACCATGATACCTTGATGACGGGGACGGCCGATAATAGAAGGAAAGACGGCACGAGGAGCATCATCACCGGCGAAACCGGCCTTGCACATACCGGAACCGTTATCAATAACGAGGGCAGTAACTTCTTCTGTAGAAAAAATAATAATAATAAAAAGTTAGTATCAGGCGAATAAGAATAAAGTCCTAGACCAAGACTCAGATTATAGGGAGGCTGTGTGTGATAAATTTGAGGTGTTTTCGGCAAGATCATTGGCTGTATGCAATCAAAGAAAAAAAAAATCGCAACCCAACAATGACCATATTTAAGGATCAATACGATGAAATCAAAATTGAAAAGGTGGAATAAAATCAACAAGATTACAACAATTCAAAACTGCTCAAGAGCATTGAGAATGAATTGAATAAAAATGATATCAAACATTGAATAATAAAGGCATCACACACACAAATGTCTTATTCCAAACGACGGGAAAAAGCCTCCAAAAACAGGAATTGAACGCAGCCGAGGAGTTCAATTCAAAACAAACCAACAAAAAGACAAAACATACCTTCCATTGTGAATATGTGAGATGGGAATAAATAGGTAGATACAGAGGTTTTTCAAAAAAATGAATACCAAAGGTGTAGAAGGAAAGAAGAAAAAAAGGCAAAAAAAAAATAAAATAGGACAAACCCCCAAAAATATATAAGAAGCCAGATAACCACAAGTTAACACCACGTAACACAATGAAAAGGGATATTACAGGATGTATGACACATCCTGACACAGGCCTAAGCCTGGTTTCTTGGTGGCAATACATTTAGGGCAAGGGTTCACTTGTCTTTTATTGATGATAAATTATAACAAAGGAGATGACTAATCAATGTTATAACTAGTGTGTTTGTATGTAAGTGTTAGTCAGGGCGGAATTGCGGAAGCTAAATGTGCGTCACAAGCATGGCTGAGGCGAGGTCGATGCCCGAGACTCGGAGCTGGCGTTCGTAATTCTGACGTTGATGTCAAGGACATTGACATTGATGTAGTTTTTGTTTTTTCCCAAGTATTTAAAGCCAGAGACATCGCTTGGTTGATAGAGTAATAATTCTCAAACTACGTCATCAATCACTCGAAATGTCTAAAGACCAAACCACTCAACAAGTTATTTCAGGCACCGATTCAACGCAAAAGTCGTTTGAATCTACCGATTCCAACATCCGTTATGCTGCTTATGCCTCAAGATTTAGAGTATGTGCTTTTTATTGTCTTGGTTATCATCAATACTAACTGAAATTCCAGACTGTATGTACAATATGCCATGCCGGCATCCAACTCCTACTAACGTTTTTTTTTTTTAAAAAAAAAAATAGATTCTAGCTGCAACCCATAGATATGTTGCTTATACGTCAGATATCGGCGAATCTTTTCGTCCTGTGGCCCATCCTCGTCTAGTGACCGCCGCATATGGCGTTTCGTGGCTATACCTCATTGGAGACGTTTCGTACGAGGCTTGGAAAGCAAAACTACGCCAGCAAGGTGTAGCAGACACGTACAAGCCTTGGGACACTATTCCTTATCCTCCCGCAGATGTCCAGGCCAAATCCTTGTCAGAGTCTCCAGACTGGAAGCTCGTCGCCTTCAAGCGCGCAATCTTCCAGTCCATTGCCAGCATGGGTCTCCCAGCCTTTACCATCCATTCAACTGTAAAGTATGCCGGAATGGCTTTTCGGAACGTCAAGAACCCAGCAATCCGCATGTATGCACCAGTAGCTCTGGGCCTGGCTATTGTCCCGGCATTGCCATACCTCTTTGATGAGCCTGTCGAACGTGCTCTTGACTGGATTTTTGATAAAGGGCAAGATGCGTTTTCTAAAAAGAAATTTGAGTAATCAATTGGGTTCCTTGTACATAGTTTTATTCATGGGTTTTAATCCTTTATCCAATATACTTATAGACGATTTATACAACATAATCTGCGGCTGTTGGCTAGCGTTGAACAAGCTTTATCATTTTTCAAAAAGCATTGAAACCCTTTATCTACATTATTATTTTATTAACGGGTTCTAGAAATGTATGACATTAGCTACTTGGGCCAACCATCTTGGTTCAATCTACATAATCTTTTCAACCCACTCAATCATCATCAACACATGGATTTTTTCACTTCGTTTCTTAATCCCTTTTGGTAGTGATAAAATCCACAATTTCTTGTAACCCAGTGACACTATTCAAAAGAGTCGGGATGCCCATATCTGGTGATACCCGTTCAAGTCCTTGTTGTAATCAACCAAGATATGTCCAACTGTTTCCAACTATCCACATCTGCAGTTAGATCTGTCGTTTTCAAATACCCATTCCTTGATACCATTTCCCAAAATAGTCATGGTTTGTTCGTGGTTGAGTGATTCGGCAAATAGTCCATCGATTATGGCATTTTGATCGTAACTAAAAGGTTCATCTGATTCTCATAATCAGTTTCAAGTATCACCTATCGATACCAATGACTTTTTAATATACACGTTCTCATTGAATTATTGGATTATTCACCGAAAACCCATCAAAAACACATACAACTCTACTCTTCGTCACGAATTCCATCCCGAAGTATCTACACATCAAGGCACTATGGCCGAGCGGTTAAGGCGAAAGATTAGAAATCTTTTGGGATTTTCCCGCGCAGGTTCGAGTCCTGCTGGTGTCGATATCTTTTTTGCAACTGTTTTCAAGTTGGTCGGTGACTTGTAAATCCAATTAAACGTGTGTGTATGCAAATAGGGAGGTCAATTGATCATTTTTGTCGTTTGGGTTTTGACTATACAGGTTCACCGGTATCCGTTTTTTTTATATTAGACTACAACCTGACTACTCATCTGGATCCACGTTCTTGCTGACGAAATCCTTAAAGTCGTCCATAAACTCGTGGGGCTTTTCCGAAATGACCCAGTGACCGCAGTCGATATCGCGCATCGTGAACTTGGGAAACAGCTGGCCGATCAACGGAATGGCCTCGTCGGGGACGTAGTGAGACTGCGAGCCGCGGACAAAGAGAGCAGGGCCGTTGTACCTTGTTTCCATGGGGAGGTAGGGAAAGTCACCCATGTAGTCCAAAGCCTTGCCAATTACGTCGAGGGGAACACGGCAGTGAAGAACGTTTTTTGTTTCGTCATTGTGCAGCAGCCTTTCGATAGCGGCGTCGTCAACAACAGGATCCGCGTCTGGGCTGTTTGTGGCCTCGGCCTTGAGCATCTTTTCGGCCAAATCGCGTTTCGCAGACTCTGGCAAACTCGACACACGCTTGACGTTTGTCATTAAAAACTGCTGGATCACGACATTTGGTTCAACCTTTTTGAGCACCTCAAACGCTTCCGAGTTCTTTGTAAGCTTTGCCCTCTCAATCTGCTCCAGTGCCTTTACGTACTTTGGAAAGGTCGCGGACAGCAGCGTGCTCCACGGCGAGTTGTCGACAGCCACCAGTGCCGCACACACCTGCCTGGCACGCGGCCGCAAGGCCACTGCCATCGCCGTTTTGGCGCCCATGCTGTGGCCCACAATAATGGACGGGCCCAGCGCGTGCTGCGCAATAAAGGCCTCGACGTCTGCCGCAAGTGCAGGGTAGGTGTGCACAGGGCTGTGTGGCGAGTCGCCGTGGTTCCGCAGGTCCACGCAGTAGACATCACGGTCTGTGTCGCGTGCAAGGGCGCGCGAGACCGAGCGGGTATTTGTCTTGGATCCAAACAGGCCGTGGAGCACAAGGATCGGTTCTTTTGCGGCCTTTTGCAAGTCTGCTGGGACGGGTTTGTTGGCAGTCTCGAGTTTTGAAATCTCGTTGGAGGTTTTTCCAGGGTGCTTTTCAAACGACAATTCAACGGTTGGGATATCGAGACTGTACGGATCCGAAAAAGAAGGATCGCGGACATTGGTCAGCAATGGATAGCATCTCGTGAAAAAGGAACGAGAAGAGGTTTGGAAAGAAACCAGTCGGCGAGAGATTGCTAAGGAAATCATTGGTGGAAATGAAGAAATGTTTTAGTGAGAGGAATGATTTTTTAAAAACAATATAAAGGAAAAGGAAACAAAAAGATAATGACAACCGAGGGATTCGAACCCTCGCCTCCGAAGAGATAGGAACCTTAATCCTACGCCTTAGACCAACTCGGCCAGATTGCCTTGCTTAAAATTTCCGGGGCAAGTCGCACATCAAGTAGAAATGGAATATTTCAAAGGACATTTTGATTATGAAAATTTTAATAATCTGTTTTTGCTGAATTAATATCATTGTGTTTTTGTACCAATATATTAATATACTTGAGGTGAATTAAAAAGACTACGTATATTGAACTAAGTTTGTTAAAATGGATGGTTTAATCAACCAATGTTACCGATTTAACCCGTCAATACAATAATAATACGTTTGATCAAGACAAAACTCATGAGTCAGTCTCATACTCCCATCACTACAATGACCAATACATTTACTTACTTCAGAGGAATCTGTAAAATAAGATCGTTTGAACAAACGTCATATACCTATTAATTGTCAAGTTTTGAACATGTCCTTCACTGGGAATCAGGTTGTATTTATACATAACTGATAGTATAATCAAAGGCAGGCATCATTGAATATATTAATATCACTTTGATATCAGGATCGTGTTATATTTCTCTTGTTCCAAATTGTTCTTGCCATTCTGAGATAAGGTGGTATGGTATACCCGACAAGCTTTCAATAGGCTTGGACTGTAACGATGGTATCGTGACGCTTAGATTGAATAGTGGATCTAGCTATCTTGTTTGGATGGATGCTAACTCAATTCATAAAGTCACAGACAGTTTTAAAAGCCTTGATCTTTGACAAGTCGGGTTGATTCTTAGCATGAAAATATTTGATAAACCAGAATGAAGCTGGATCTGTTATTCGTGCCAACAGATATATTAATATCGCCATGTAACCTCGACAAAAACCCACAATCTCCAACACCAGACTAATAACAGAGTACATGGCTATATCTACACCCAAAACCATGGTATACAAAAACTTGAATAGGAAAACTGTTTCGGGTAGCGGCATTCAACCGTTTGTTTCCTATAAACTTTGTCCAAATATTGAAGAACATTAATTGACGACACAGCACCTTTTAGAAACTCAATTACAATGCTCTATTCACACAAAAAAACATGGTTTCAGGTTATATGATTTCGGTATAAAAAGACAGAGTGGACCCGATGATCTTTAAAAAATGGCAGTCTATTCTTTTGGATCACCATGTCTGTTTTCCAATTGTATTGTTTCTCTATCCAAATTTATAAATGTATACCTTTTTGAATATACACAGAAGCAAATAAATCCCTTGCTCCGGAACAATATGATATGTTGAAGAGCCGTGACAAGATCTAAAGAGTCGGCAAAAATCCAAATGATACAGCACTAGAATGAGGAAATTCAGAATTTTGGGTTTCGTGAATGTTTCTCCGGAAACTCCAAGTGGAAAATCTCGACAAAATTGACCCGATTGGAACTTGACCCAATTTCCTAAACACAGAAAACACATTTCCAGTCTTGGAATTGCACGACACAGCTCTAAAGAGCTACTTGAACCCATACCCACCATTTACAAAATTTACAATTTAACCACCACTCATACCTTAGCCATTGACCATGTTCCGTACAATAGTCCGGCGTTTCTCATGCACCCCGTTTCTCCCGAAATCCTTTCCGTCACGCCCAAGTGTCCCTGAATGCGAGCTTTCTGAAGCGTTTATCAAAGGCGGCGGCAAGGGCGGGCAAAAGGTGAGAGAGAGAGAGATTAATTCTTGTGTATGTACCAACATTACTAACGGTTATAGATCAACAAAACGTCTTCCAAAGTACAGCTCCGCCACGTTCCTACCAATACAATCGTATCTTGCCAGTTCTCGCGATCACGGGAGGCCAACAGAAAGCGCGCGCGGGAGCTGCTAGCAGCCAAGGTGGAGGAGCTGGAAAAAGGGAGCGAGTCACGGAGCGCGATTCTTGCGGCACGCAAGCAAAAGAAGGCGAGGAAAAAAAAATTGAGAGCAAAGAAAAAGTATGCAGAGAGAGAGGAGAAGCTTAGGATTGAGTTGGATAAAGAAGAAGAAAAGAGTCAACAGGGTAAAGAGTTGGATTGACAAATGAAAAGAATAATTGTAAAGAGTGTATTAAATACAAAACATTAAAAAACGACAACCAAAATCTATAAAAAGGCAACGAGTCCCGCCGATACAACGAAAAAGAGGGAGATTGTGGACAGCAAGAGTGGAGCGGGTCCAGCAGGGGTTCCGTTTTTATGGGTCGTAGTGGTTGATTGTGCGGTTGGTTCTGCAGTTGATCCTGCGGTGAAAGAGACCGATACATCAGTAGGTGCAGGTCCAAGAGAGTTTTGAGGCCGTTGGGTGTAGGAACCAGAGATGGTGCCAGAGACTGTAGATGAGTATAGAGGGGCTACAGTTGCGGAAGGAATGGAGGAAACGATTTTTTCGATATTGGAGTCGGTAGCATTTGGAAGGGCCTGTGCGAGGGCGATTTCATTGTTTTGGAGATCGTAAACAACGTAGGCGTTACGAAGGAATGTATCGCCGAGCAGGGCAAAGGACGATTCAAACGGAAGGATACCGATTGCGCAGATGGGCTGGTCCTTACTATTAGTGAGAGGTTGACCGTCTTTGCGTTGAAGAGGAAAGAGGAGGTTGGAGAATGGGACAGAGATTTTAGCGCCGGAAAAGTCATAGGTGAGGTTTCCTTGAAAGTCGCAGTTTTGGACGTAGTATCCGAGTTGAGAGACGTAAACGCCTTCAAACTGGTCGATAATGACTGAGCGGGCTAGGGATTGTGGGAGGTAAGTCATTGAAGTTCCAGAATCGAGGAGAGCATAGATTGACTGTGAGAGGGTTTCAGAGGACGAGACTTTAGAAGAAGAGGACTGGGAATTAAAGACGAGAGAGTTAAGAGCAACCATGAATGCGACTGGTGTTGAGGAATCTTTAGAGGTTGGAAGGATTGGGATTTTTGCGAGAGTGCCTTGATACTTTGCATGGTCAACGCCACCAAACAAAACGGAACCAGACTTGGCATATATATCATTAAGATAGAGGGAGTATGCGGGAATGGAGATTGCGCCTTGTTGGACGAGACGAAGAGGAAAGTTGAGGTATGTGTATGGGTTATCGTCGAGGGCGGCAGAGGCTTCATTGAGGGCGTAGCCGATTCCCAGGATGCTTGTGGAGGAGTTTGTAGAAGTACCCAGACCAAAGGACATGTTTTTGATAGTGACGCCGGAGATGGCGAGGGTGTCAGTGGCCCAATCACCTTCAGCGACGGTGCCGTCGCCGTATTTGATGAAAAAGTCTGAGTTGTTTTTGTGAAAGGTGGAGGAGGCGGAGTGGTCAAAGACGCCAGACCGGGAGCAGTCAATATAGTTTAGAGAACTGAGTTGAGACTGAGAAGAGGCACAGTACTTGTTATCCTTGTCAATGACCCACAAGTCGCTGGATCCGGTGTCGACGAGGACATTCATTTTCTGGGGAGGTGTTCCTACTTGGATAGAGACGTTGTAGTAGGTGAACATGTTGTCTAAAGCCAAAGAGACGGTTCCATCATTATCACGTTTAGCCAGGTTGCGTTTGAAGTGATTGTTGCGCGGAAGAAGGATCTCGGAGGAGCGATGGACGGAAAAGTCGAGTTGAAGCACGCCTTCTACAGGAGAGCCGAATGGAGCTTCAGATATATGTTTAGCTGCGGCGAGGACTGGCGCCAACGCTAAAAGAGGCAAAAAAAGCATAATGATGTGTTTGTGGAATGTTAGTGAAAAAGTTGGGAATGGAGGGCTTTTAAATGGAAAAAAATGGAACGGGCACGTGGTGAGAAGTGGGTGGATGGGTCTGTTTATATGGATAATCAGGAAGAAGCTACTGTTTTAGAGAAATCCACCAGGACGGAACTAGCGTGGAAGACACGGAACCAGGTGAAGCGGTGGGTTTGGATTGGAAATGGGCCGAGTTCCGGGTGTTTTTGGGCGATGAAAAATGTCGACTTTATACGTTGGATTCGATTCAATGTTGGAATTTTTAAGGTTGAATAGTGAAGCTCAAAAGCAGTTGCGATGATCAAAGTTCAGATCGAATTCAAAGCCGTTTAGATTAACCGGAACCGGCATCGAGACCGATCTTTGTAACGGTTAACTTGAGCCGATTCTCACATATTGTTGGTATTTGATTGTTGATCCGGGTATTTGGATATGGTTTATAGAATTGAATCGGTTAAAACAGATCCAACCGTTGGTTCAAAGCCTATTCCTGAGTGCGTTTTCAGTACACGACTAACCGGGTATTGATATCGCTCAACATTGGGTTTAAAGTTTTATCAAGTCGTTCAACCGTTTTGAACCTTGCTTAAAATACAAGAAAACAGGCTGTGTAGACCAAATTTACGGAATGTCGTTTGTGCCTTGATTTCATCACTGGTATTTTCAATCGTAACGATATAATCGTCAACTACACAGTTATATTGTTTGTTTACTGTAAGTCTCTTCTCTAGTGATTGGACGAGGAGTCGTGCTTAAAGTTGATATAATTTCAAATAAACAAAATCATACCGTTTGGATCGATTTGAGCAATCGGACGGGTTCGAAAAAGGTTGAGCCGCTTTGAGAAATTGGACGGGTCCGGTCAACTCAGCCGGGTATACTCAGTCGAAAGAGTCAAGGACCCATCCTATATCCCAAATCAAACACCAGTCGCATGCTTATTTTTGTCGACTTTGGTAGAAATAATCGTATTGTACCACTTGACAGTTTAGATGTACGTCGTGCCGGTCTATCCAGTCGTTTCCCGGCCTCCAGTTTCGATTTGATTGAGAGAGTATACCGTTGCCGTGTATTGTTGTCCACTTGTTGACACGTAAATTCATGGTGAGACGCGGTTGAACATCCGTTCTACCGATGCTCGGGTCACCAGAACCAGAGTGACGATATCATGTTCCATGGGAAAGTTACGAACCACTAAAGACGACAAAAGTCTAGTATCTACAAACAGCCTTTGTAGAAACAAGTCACCAAACCTATTGATTTCTTGAATATATTCTGCGAATGTTTTTTAAACGAAAAAGTGTGTAAACAAATGTGTATATCGGTTCAGTCCAAAAGGTTTAAAGTTTTTTTTTTTTTTTTTTGTCTTGGACAGGTCTGTCCAAGTCCTTTGTTAAAAGATCAAGTATTTTTTAAACATTGTTTATTTCAACATGGCGGACTCCTGATCTAAATACTCGACCTCTAATTAACGAGTGAAGCATTAAATCAGACTGACGATTGAAATCAGTCCATGATTCCTGTTATTGTGACCCGCAACAATGTCGTTTCTGGATTTAAACAAGGATCATCTTTTCATGGAAGCAGGCTCCAAATGTCTCAGATGAACTCTATTTAGATCTGTGTACAATTAAAGGGCCTGCTCTGTATAAAGCTCGATATATACGACTCGGATTTTCAAAAGTGAAATGAGACATCTCCATATGGGTTTTTGTAATTCCAATCATAAAACGCGTAAAAAAGAGTTCATGACAATTTTTCAAACGTGGTCAAACCTGTACGAGTTTAATGCTCTGTCTTAAATGCAAAGACATGACTTACGGATTATACCTGCATCATTCTGAGTTCAATGACAAAGGCCTGAAAGGTCTAATAAAGAATGATCCAAGGGCAAAGGAGCTTTACAGCTTGATTTCTTGTGACTCTAATTGACGAATCTGTTGGAGTCTGAAAGACAAATGCTATAACTCCAGACTTTTCAGCCGTTTTGAAAGATTCCAAACTTGTCACTGAAATTGCAAAGAAAATTCCGTCTTAAATCCAATTCAATCAATATCGGAATCAAATATTACGAAGCCCATTTCTACTTTGATCAGTCAAGGTTTGGAATATTGCATCTTATGAGAGTTTTGTTTAAATGCAATGCAAACAAGTCGGCTTTGTAACCCTAATATGTTGAAATAAAAACACAAACAAACCACCACAGACAATTCCAACACTGACCAACATAGATATCGACAATAGACCAACTAATCTCAAGTCTCAGCACATTGGCAACATGCCTACCAACTACGTAATCGTCATCGATGCCGGCTCTTCTGCCTCCCGTGTTCACATCTTCTCTTACGCTCCAGGACCGCCTTTCACCATCAAAACTCCCTTCTCTCCTAAAAAATCCAAACCTGGTCTTGCTACCTACGCCAAAAACCCAAAACGTCTCGGTAAATCTCACTTGAAAAAACTCCTCCGCTATGCTGCTCATTCCATCCCTAAAGACCTCCATAGCCATACTCCAATCCTCCTTCATGCCACTGCTGGACTCCGGCTTCTTCCTCAATCTCAAACTGATACCCTCCTAACGACTGCCTGCTCATACATTCGTGACCACTCATCCTTCTTTCTTCCCAACTGCACGTCCCAAATCTCCCTCATAGACGGACCCACGGAAGCAGCACTCGCTTGGATTGGCGCAAACTATGCCGGATCCCTTCATAATGCTCCGCTTCTTGCAATGGGCGGCGCCAGCGCACAAATCGCGTTTGATCCTACACCATTTTCTGAGAATCCATTGCTTTCAAAAAATGACTCTGTCTACACAACAAAGCTCCTTCTTGAAAATAATGCAGTTACCACTCTGCCACTCGTAGCAAAATCTTTTCTTCGATTCGGTGTTAACGAGATTCGTAAAAAGCTGGTTTTAGAATTAGGTGATTCAAATGAAAATCCTTGTGCTCCTCGTGGTGTTGATACGTTGCTGGATGATGGAGAGGTAAAGTACGAAACCCATGAAAAAACTAAAACCCATGAAAAAATTAAAACCAAAACCCACGACAAAATTAAAACCCGTGAAAAATCCAAAACCCACAAAACTACCCTTCCCGGCTCCAACAACTACTCCGCCTGCTACAACACAGTCAGACCTTTTGCAAACTCCCTTCCTTCATACCCATTCCTCTTTTCCCAAAACTCCTCAATCATCCCCGTCTCGAAATACGCCGATACCATCCAGAAACTCCTCCCAAACTCCTCCTCCATCTCCGTCCCGCTTCTCCGCAACTCAACCGAGCTTGTCTGCAACTCTCACAACTCCGATCCTGACCTCTGCTTCCGCGCAGTATGGACCCTCTCCTCCCTAGAAGCGCTCGGCCTACCTGACTCCCCCATCCCAATCGCCGCCCCAGCCTTCCATGCCGCCTGGCCCCTCGGCCGCGCCCTCCTCTACGCCGCCGCAGAACCGGCCGCCGCTCCACCCGACTCGGGAATCACCGCACCCGTTTCTCACACAGTCTTTGGCGCGCCTTCTACTCCGCGACCGCCATTGCCCTCTTCTCGGCACGCACCGCGGGTCGCTGGCGTCCTCGCGTTCGTGCTCATACTTCTCGTGGCTGTCTACCTTCTTTTGGGAACTGCGCGCAGGGCTCGTCTGTGGAAAGCGGTTTGGACAAATCGGTTTGCCAAAAATGGGTATAGTAGAGTCGAGTTGGGTAATGAGAATGATGTAGAATTGGGAGAATTGGATTTGAATCATGAAGATAGGTAAGTCTTTATAGTTGAAAAGTGTTTAGGAAATGTTTAAACTGTTGCTGCATTTCGTGGCTACACCCATTTCCTCATTACATGGGCCAATAAACCTAGATGTTTATAATGGATCAAATAAATATAATCTCGTAGATCCAAAAAATTCTTTTATACATGTATAATAAAAATGATAAACAGTCTAATATGTTTTTATTTACTTTTTTTTTTAACTATAAAACACGCAGTCAATACACTTGTAGGTAAACAGAGTTTGTAAAAATAGAAATTGATAGACTTTATAGCTGCTAACAATTTGAGTAGAACAACTATAAACGATTGACATTTAGTCTGATAACCCCATTCTTGAATTGGTAGTAAGTCTCTTTAGCCATTCCAACAATCTCACAACCATTTCATTGTCGTCAAGAGTAGAAATAAACACCGTACTCCTTCTCAACACGTTGCCAATTTACATCACCAAAAACATTCACAATCGAGCCAAGTGGTTTGTGATTGCGTATCTCGTAATCTCAAGTTGTTTCCAAAACCGGTTTGGAAAAGAAAAAGTCAATTGGTTATGTTAAACAGTTTTTGAAAAAAACAACAAAAGAGTAGGATAACCAATCCAGTCACAATCAAGAGTTGGCAGCACTAAATAGTGTATACACACCGTTGAACAGGGTCATATGGATTGTTTCCAAAAACTTGAAAAAAAGTACAAAGCCCAGCAAGAGTTTGTTAGATTCTGGAGCCACCAAAAAAAAACTTTACAGAAATGTGTATAATCCAAACTCACAGATTTAGAATCACAATTTCCAAAAGTGAACAATTGCCTATTCTGGAAACTTGAAATCATGTAGCTCGACAACCAATAAGCGAGGCGATAGCACGACGGTTGTCTAAAGATTTGGATTTATGTGGTTGTTTGGCTTTGTGTGTGTTTGGTTTTGAATTTTATCGTGACCCAAACCAAAGTTAATAAAACGCTTGGAGTTGGTTTTCTAAAAACTTGTCATCAGACGTGTGTTGGACTTGTTGGATACTTGCCGAAAAGAGGTCATAGTTTTTGACAAGTCATAACCATTCAATACGCTCAAACTTTACACACAAACTGCACAACGCTCTTCATCGAATTGACTGCGAAGCCTGTACAACCTTTTCAATTAGACCCTTTTATCAACAGATTCCAAACATGCCTTGAGCGGTCCACACACCACAACATCTCGTGTCACTGTTTCAAAAATTAACAAATTTATAATCCTGTTTAAGCCAGCAATTTTGGAATTACATGGCTATTAAATTCTAGTAAACAAAATGCGTTTGGCACGACCGATCCGGTTTAACCATGATGGATAAACCAGTTTCTACTAAATATATGTAAACTTGTGGAATTTAGAAAAAAAAAAAAAAGACTAGATTTCTGCATTCTAAAGACGAGGTTCATCTATTACACAAAAAGACTGAATATTTACTGATTTGTTGAAAACAACGTATTAGGGTTCTTTTCATGACCCATTTAAACTCAAAAGCATAAAGAGTCAACATAAACCCATAAGAATATTTGAAAAGTGAATCATGGCCAAACAGTAGATACAATTGGAGTTTGTCGATTTTTGAGACTGTGATATTATAATTGATATCTTGAATATCTCAGCAACTCAAATCTTTGTGTCGTTCAGAAAAAAATTATAATATCGTGCTCCAACTATTGATGTTTATAAACGGTTAGGCAACGTGTATCCGATACTGGACAAAAAAACTTTGCAGTTCAGTACACAAAAAAATGGAAACCCAAACACGGTTGTGGTTTGTGTTGGAGGAAACTACAGAGCGTCAAAACCCGATTGTATTTTTTGTTTGGAGTGATCGGGTCGCTGTTTCTGAAGTTGGTGTATTTATTGCTGATAGATATTTTCAGTATTTACGACCAAACACATTTCGAAAAATGTCTGGGCTAATCTATCCTTATTTCGTGACTAGTGATGGCTGATATCCACACACGAAATACAATGCTCATTATTGGAACTACCAGGATTTGAGCAGCAAACAGGGCTTCCAACTCTAGTCAACGTTTTTGATACTGTAATCTTTTTACATAAAATGCATGTTTAATAAACATATCGCAGATGAAAAGGAATAAAAAAACTAGCATTGTGGGTTTGGCCGACATATCGGATACCCAGAATACAAATAAATAACTACATTATAGGTCTTTTACAGAAAAGATAGTTGTTGAAATAACAAAAAATTGCAAAAATCCCAAATACCAAATCGCAGACACGCAAAATATTTTCACAATACTACAATTGAATAAAAGTGGCTTGATGACATAGAAAAGTATCGAAATACCCAACATCTTTTAAAAGACTTGCAACAAGAGACAAATTTAATAACTGTCAAAACACATTTATTGGTTTTGTGTATCCATTTTGTATACCAAAATGCTAATTACAAATACCACTTGATACTGAATACATCCAAAACAAATGATGAGTTTGCTGTACCGAAATAATCCAAACTGAAAATTCAGTGTTTTGGACTGAATACGAGTTGTCTCTGCGAGGTTCAAAAAAACCTTTGGATTGCACAAGAAAGATAAGACTTGCGGTCATTTATATATTTATATTTTTACATGATTGAAAGGGTCAAAGCAACATCTACAATCAAAATGCAAGATCTGGAATAAGGATAATGTTTTGGAAAAATCGATTACAAAAAGCAACCGGAAAGTTTTTTTTAAATATGTATTGAAAGAAATTGCAGTATGAATCAGATTCAATTCGATTTATATATAGGATTTAAAAGTATTTAACATCAGCTACTTGGGCCATCCGTTTAACAATCTTGGTTCAATCTAGATATAATATTTTCATTGTTGTAATATTTTCAATTCAAACTTGAGGGACGTTTCCAGTGATTACTATTAAATGGCTTAAGTTTAGCTTACGCAAAAACTTTAACCAAATTCGTATGTATACATGTTTTCATATATTCTATATGATAAGTGTATGCAGAAAGAATTTTTTTTAAGAATGGGCGTCTGGTGTAGTTGGTTATCACATTCGCTTAGCATGCGAGAGGTCCCCGGTTCGATTCCGGTGTCGTCCATCTTTTTGCCTTTTTGCTTTCAAACCAATCCTTGTCTTCTTTATTTCAACATGAGAAAACTTTAAATATATATATATATATATATATATATTAAAAAAACAACAATGAAATTTCTTTTCATTGCATTTACTTCCCTCATAAAAAATAGCAACTTTAAACGCTCCCTTTTTTTTTGTGCTGAATACTGCCTTAAAATTATTAATGAATAATCATTTTTAGCCTTGCATGACGACCAAAATCAAAATCAATTTGCAAGCCTTGGGTTTTTAATAATCCAAAATACAAATGTTTTTTTTTTTTTTTTTTTTTTTTTTTCTTCTTCTTCTTCATGTTCTTCATGTTTTTACCTATTTTCGACTTTTCATAAACCTTCGAGAATATAATCTTTAAATGCAGTTTACTTCATTACCTCTGGAGATCCATCTGGCTCTAACAGAATACCTCAGCCCATTAGATACCATTTCTGTCAGCCATACTGGATCTTTTCTCAGATCTGTTTATTCTCCTTTAGGATATCGAAAATGTCTACTGATTCCACGCGATAGGAATGCTCGGTTTCCTTCCAAACCCATTGATACCGAATATTCCACGATCCCTGCTAGAGTCTTGATGGAACCTGGCCGATACTCTTGGTTCCCAAACAAACATGTCCAAGTTTTGGTATGCATGGACTTCTGCGTGCTTCGGCTCTTGGATAACTATCAGTCGGACTATCTCCAGCAGTATCCGGCCCTAGACGCTTTACACGTGGTTACATCCAAAAAGCATCTCCGTGATGATTACGAACATTCATTATATTATACTCCGTTCACGGCCGATATGTGTGTCGATTTTGCACATCTTATACGGTCCGTGCCTCGCATGTATATGGAGATCTTTTCATCTGAGTTTGTTCATATCTTATCCGTACTAGAAAACCCGCAGAGTCTGCGGTCGCTTGATATATGTCGAGACGTAAAAGAGTTGGGAGATGAAGTGATTGAACAGATCGACAAGTTCAGTAATCTAGAAAAGTTGCGAATATTTCCAAATACGTCATGGGATGCAACCGACTTTGCCTTGCTTTTTTCAAAGTTATCAAGCCTTGAACGGCTACACACACTCACAACAGTCCATGGCGCCGACAAGAATTCACTAAAAACTATTACGTTGGTTCCAAGGACAGTTGAGTATCACAAAGTAGTGATATATAAACCAGTTGAGCAACAAGACTTTTTTGGATGGTGGAGCCAACGAAACGGAATGATTTCACAGTTAATAAACGTGCTGGGGGTCGATCTACGAAACCAGACATCCATCCAACACAATGCCAGCACTGGATTGAACCAACAAGAAGGTAATGACGATAATACAGATAATGAAGATAATACAGATAATGACGATAATGACAATAATGACGATAATGACAATAATGACGATAATGACAATAATGACGATAATGACAATAATGACGATAATACAGATAATGACAATAATGAAGATAATACCGATAATGAAGATAATACCGATAATAGTGCTTCCAGCATGCACACGACAGAATACCCCAATGTTACCAATTTATATATAGAATCGTCATGTCATTTACCAGAGCTTGATTCCTTTACATTTCCAGGCGTCAAGCAGCTTACGTTGCGTGGCATAGATAAAGACATGAATCTATCCACACTGATACCCAAAATCAATCTACTAACAATCACATCACTATCATTAAGTTTCAACGGGTTTTCAGGCGCAGTCGAAGCAATCCATCATCTACCTCAGTTTCAACAACTCAGACGGTTCGCATTAGAACCATGGTCACCAGACGTGGCAATCATCATGAAGTCTCGCATCATGTCATGTCCTGTGTATAACCAGCTTCTTCTTGCAGCTCGTATGGTGCTACATGTGACTGGAGACCATTTTGTGAGCTCTGTTATTGAACTTGATGCAGCATCAAGCAGTACAAACCAAGGTTCGGACAAACTGGTCAAGTATGAATTGAAAGGACCAGTATGTTTGCGGTTCATTGAGGCGTTGGTGGCGGTTGGGTATCGCAATGTAGCAGATCTGTGTGGACTGAGTCGTGACGAATCATTTTTGTTGGTCCACGACCTTATCAATAACCCAGAACAGTGCCTTGCCAAAAGTTCTTCGATATTCGATGTACAGTTATCTAGAGCTGAAGCACCGACAAAGGACGAGGTATTTACTTGTATGCGTGTACTACTTGCAATGATTGAAACCACGTTTAAGAACTTGATGCGAATTCCGACACTGGAATACGTTGACTTTTCAAATGTTGCAGACGTCATGAACTCGCCACGGTTACGAGTGATGGTTGAAACGCATCCCACAATCAAACAGTTATTACTACGCAAAACTACGGACATGATTCCGTATCCAGAATATACACAGTTGGTCAACGTTGTGCAGCCTACAGACTTGTCACGGCACGAGAAGGACTATGAACAAGAGATCAAAGCATGCTATGTCATAGACGCACGAGGAGTTAGAACAAAGCACGAAAACTTTACACGCAAAGGGGTATCATTGGATTACCAAGAGTTTAGTTTTCGGGCATTTAATCATTCGGACACACGCAGTAAATGGGTTGTGAATGATGGATGGGAGAATACGAATTTGGAGTTTGATGGATGGATATGATGCATAAGTGTACCATTTTGTAGTGTGCTAGTCAAGTTATAGATGACTGGTAAACAGGAATATAATTAGACGAATTGGAACAACAGTATTTATAGACTAATAGAAACAATAACAGATAGAGATGATAGACAAGAAAAGGATAGGTTGCAGGCAAAGAGAAAAAAAAGCAAGCGACCCCGGTGAGGATTGAACTCACGATCTCACGATTAACAGTCGTGCGCCTTAACCAGCTTGGCCACGGAGTCATTTCTGGGATGTGAGAATTCGGACCCGAATTGAGATCTTTGCCTTATGCGGAGGGAGCTTGAATACTACGCACCTAATAATTAGTATGGTTCTTATCTGTTTATAGGAAGGAGATGTAATAGAATGGATTCAAGAGTTATAACAATGTGGATAAATTTATCTAAAGTATAGATTCTGATAATAGATCAGTAGTAGTCTGTAAAGGGCTCAGTCTTGTGTCTTCATTCCCCTCCTTCAACTGGGAATTCCATCTCTATTTATATCCGTAAAAATAATAATTAATCCTCATCCGGAAACCATCGATTATATTGTTATTTCTCATAAGGCTCTGAACTGTTAGATTAATTAGTCGATTAAATTAGTACTTTCGATAGTTTGATTAATATTTCATGCACTAGTCATTAGTTATCTCTTTCTAACACATTATTAGTTATGCAATATCTTCGAGGTTGTTTTCATTGGTCCAGACCTAGGGCTGATTTCTTACAGGGAAAGAAATTATGTACGTATATAGATCGACTTTCAACATCGTGAAAAATAATAAAATCTTTTCAGTCATTTGATTGTATTTAAACGAGTATCACTAGAAACATAATCACCAACTATTTTCAATTGTGTTACCGGCATTCAAGAGTTTGTGAATTTTTCACTACCAAAATGCATTAAGAAATGAATATAATAACATTCATGATAATGATCGATTGGGTTTAGGTTGCGATGATTATAGCAGAAATCCCTTTTCCTGTTCTCTATGAGTTAGTATCACCGACATTTTTCGAAATTTCTCATTTAACTAACTTTTACATTTTTCTGAAAATATGTGTTAAACTTTTGTCACAATTTCAGTCAGCTGAAAATATGCCAATTTGTATAATCACGAAATCTCATAAACACTCGGTAATACAGGATTTTGAATCTTTGTGAGCCTTTTCAGAATGTTTGTTATTTCTATAAATACTTTCATATCAATTGACTTTTTTGTTTATAAAAATGCATATACTTGCATTTGGTATACATCAATGTGTTGTCGAAGATACCCTTCCTCAGTACTTTGTTGAATTTTTATTATTTTCCCTAGGAATTTCGTATTATAACTGTATCTGTGTTGAAGTACTTGGCCTAATGCTTTTTGAATGTTTTATATTGAACATTTTTTAGCTTAAGAGATATAGCTTGAATAACTATATTTTGGGAATTTCATTTTTCAATTGAACTGGAGATCACAATTCAGATTTAACTGTACCCGTCTATAATCTTTTCCATCATAGTTTTCAAATCTCCTCGTAACTTTTTTTGCATGCCTCGGGACCAGGCTTAAACAAGTCAAAATGACAGTGGTTCAAAACATTTTTCTTTTAATTATTTTTGGTACACATAGAGTGAGATTTCAACAATGCATTACTGTCTCATTTAAAGCCTGGATAGTTTCAAAAGCGTCTATTTCTTCAATATTAGTTTTAAAATAATCAATTCCTTGGGCTCCAAAATTGACACTCATTTTGATGATTCCACATGGCAAAGAAATCGTTTGGATTTCTAAATCTAGTATTTTTGCTACTAATGGGGTAAACCGTATGTTTAAACCTGGCCATTTTAATCCAAGTGTGTCCCATCAGACTATATGAATGTTTAAAACAGTAGTCAATATGTTCACAAAAGCATTTAAATATGGATATCGGCAAATTGCAAATGTTTATTGGAAATATCTTGGTTTCAGGACCAAGATACATCAGTTTGGTGCACACAAATTTGACGCATTTTTGTTTATGAGTGAACCTTCTGCGAAGCTTTTATTAGTGCTTATGTTGTACTATAGTCGAAAGCTCAAAAAAAAGGATTTATAACTGGAAGTTTGCAAATGTAAAATTCAAAGACCTGCGACAATAGTAGATAAAAATATTTCTCTAATGACAAAATTTCTGCGAATTATTTAATTTTGTTATTTACGGACTATAAAATGTAAAACACCATCTACTTAGGTTATCCATTTAACAAACTTGGTTCAATTTATACAATCTTTTCAATCAAGTTTTGAGTCGAGTATCCAATCAATACAAGTAAAATTCGTGATAGTGGCTACAGAAAACAGGAAAAGCCAATTCTGGTAAAGAATCCTCCCAACTTAAACTCAATTAATCATTACCATGAATATTTTTATATTCATTTCTAAATACATTTTGGTAGCATAAAATTCACAATATGATGCAAACCAGTAACACTATTCAAAAGAGTTAATGATCATGTCTCTAGTGATGCCGGTTCAAATAAAATCAAGTGGTGGATTTATTAATTTATTTTATTTACGGGTTATATATATATATATATAAAACATCAGCTGCTTAGGCCATCGGTTTAACAATCTTGGTTCAATCGATATATTATCTTTTTTACGGTTGAAATATTTTCAGTTCAGAGTGGGGTAGCGGCTTGAATAAGTACAACAAAAAGCTCTAATACCAACTCATGATGAACAAGAAAAACTCACAAAAAACAAAAAATATTAAGTCAATGAATCTCGACGATATTGAAAGTCTATCTATATGCGTACATAATTTCATTCCCAGAAATGACTCCGTGGCCAAGCTGGTTAAGGCGCACGACTGTTAATCGTGAGATCGTGAGTTCAATCCTCACCGGGGTCGCTTGCTTTTTTTTCTCTTTGCCTGCAACCTATCCTTTTCTTGTCTATCATCTCTATCTGTTATTGTTTCTATTAGTCTATAAATACTGTTGTTCCAATTCGTCTAATTATATTCCTGTTTACCAGTCATCTATAACTTGACTAGCACACTACAAAATGGTACACTTATGCATCATATCCATCCATCAAACTCCAAATTCGTATTCTCCCATCCATCATTCACAACCCATTTACTGCGTGTGTCCGAATGATTAAATGCCCGAAAACTAAACTCTTGGTAATCCAATGATACCCCTTTGCGTGTAAAGTTTTCGTGCTTTGTTCTAACTCCTCGTGCGTCTATGACATAGCATGCTTTGATCTCTTGTTCATAGTCCTTCTCGTGCCGTGACAAGTCTGTAGGCTGCACAACGTTGACCAACTGTGTATATTCTGGATACGGAATCATGTCCGTAGTTTTGCGTAGTAATAACTGTTTGATTGTGGGATGCGTTTCAACCATCACTCGTAACCGTGGCGAGTTCATGACGTCTGCAACATTTGAAAAGTCAACGTATTCCAGTGTCGGAATTCGCATCAAGTTCTTAAACGTGGTTTCAATCATTGCAAGTAGTACACGCATACAAGTAAATACCTCGTCCTTTGTCGGTGCTTCAGCTCTAGATAACTGTACATCGAATATCGAAGAACTTTTGGCAAGGCACTGTTCTGGGTTATTGATAAGGTCGTGGACCAACAAAAATGATTCGTCACGACTCAGTCCACACAGATCTGCTACATTGCGATACCCAACCGCCACCAACGCCTCAATGAACCGCAAACATACTGGTCCTTTCAATTCATACTTGACCAGTTTGTCCGAACCTTTGGTTTGTACTGCTTGATGCTGCATCAAGTTCAATAACAGAGCTCACAAAATGGTCTCCAGTCACATGTAGCACCATACGAGCTGCAAGAAGAAGCTGGTTATACACAGGACATGACATGATGCGAGACTTCATGATGATTGCCACGTCTGGTGACCATGGTTCTAATGCGAACCGTTTGAGTTGTTGAAACTGAGGTAGATGATGGATTGCTTCGACTGCGCCTGAAAACCCGTTGAAACTTAATGATAGTGATGTGATTGTTAGTGGATTGATTTTGGGTATCAGTGTGGATAGATTCATGTCTTTATCTATGCCACGCAACGTAAGCTGCTTGACGCCTGGAAATGTAAAGGAATCAAGCTCTGGTAAATGACATGACGATTCTATATATAAATTGGTAACATTGGGGTATTCTGTCGTGTGCATGCTGGAAGCACTATTATCGGTATTATCTTCATTATTGTCATTATCTTCATTATCGTCATTATTGTCATTATCTTCATTATCGTCATTATTGTCATTATCTGTATTATCGTCATTATCGTCATTATCTGTATTATCGTCATTACCTTCTTGTTGGTTCAATCCAGTGCTGGCATTGTGTTGGATGGATGTCTGGTTTCGTAGATCGACCCCCAACACGTTTATTAACTGTGAAATCATTCCGTTTCGTTGGCTCCACCATCCAAAAAAGTCTTGTTGCTCAACTGGTTTATATATCACTACTTTGTGATACTCAACTGTCTTTGGAACCAACGTAATAGTTTTTAGTGAATTCTTGTCGGCGCCATGGACTGTCGTGAGTGTGTGTAGCCGTTCAAGGCTTGATAACTTTGAAAAAAGCAAGGCAAAGTCGGTTGCATCCCATGATGTATTTGGAAATATTCGCAACCTTTCTAGATTACTGAACTTGTCGATCTGTTCAATCACTTCATCTCCCAACTCTTTTACGTCTCGACATATATCAAGCGACCGCAGACTTTGCGGATTTTCTAGTACAGATAAGATATGAACAAACTCAGATGAAAAGATCTCCATATACATGCGAGGCACGGACCGTATAAGATGTGCAAAATCGACACACATATCGGCCGTGAACGGAGTATAATATAATGAATGTTCGTAATCATCACGGAGATGCTTTTTGGATGTAACCACGTGTAAAGCGTCTAGGGCCGGATACTGCTGGAGATAGTCCGACTGATAGTTATCCAAGAGCCGAAGCACGCAGAAGTCCATGCATACCAAAACTTGGACATGTTTGTTTGGGAACCAAGAGTATCGGCCAGGTTCCATCAAGACTCTAGCAGGGATCGTGGAATATTCGGTATCAATGGGTTTGGAAGGAAACCGAGCATTCCTATCGCGTGGAATCAGTAGACATTTTCGATATCCTAAAGGAGAATAAACAGATCTGAGAAAAGATCCAGTATGGCTGACAGAAATGATATCTAATGGGCTGAGGTATTCTGTTAGAGCCAGATGGATCTCCAGAGGTAATGAAGTAAACTGCATTTAAAGATTATATTCTCGAAGGTTTATGAAAAGTCGAAAATAGGTAAAAACACGAAGAACATGAAGAAAAAAAAAAAAAAAAAAAAAAAAAAAAAAAAAAAAACATTTGTATTTTGGATTATTAAAAACCCAAGGCTTGCAAATTGATTTTGATTTTGGTCGTCATGCAAGGCTAAAATGATTATTCATTAATAATTTTAAGGCAGTATTCAGCACAAAAAAAAAAGGGAGCGTTTAAAGTTGCTATTTTTTATGAGGGAAGTAAATGCAATGAAAAGAAATTTCATTGTTGTTTTTTAATATATATATATATATATATATATATTTAAAGTTTTCTCATGTTGAAATAAAGAAGACAAGGATTGGTTTGAAAGCAAAAAGGCAAAAAGATGGACGACACCGGAATCGAACCGGGGACCTCTCGCATGCTAAGCGAATGTGATAACCAACTACACTAGACGCCCATTCTTACAAAAACTTTTTCTTCACAGTTAATGACTATACATTGCAATTAAGAATCGTAATTAATTGTTTTCATTTGTACCGCTTAACAATTATACATTTATTGATACTCAGATGATTTTTTTCTATACTTTCTTTTGGAGGGATGTTTATTTTGTTTCTCGTTAGCTAGTATTAGCGTTTTTACCCGTACTAGTTGGAAATGCTGCTGCAAAATGAATTGACAAGATTACAAAAATGCAAAGATTGTACATAATGAACAAAGTTTATTAAACGGACGGTATGAATAGCCAATATCACATACCACAATTTGTTATAGATACAATATCATGAGAACGTACTACTTGACTACTTTAATTGTAGCACAAAGATAAATCACTTGTGCAGTTTACAATTTTTGATAATCACAATCATCATTGTTTTAAATACTGTTTACAATCGTTTAAACTCTTAATATATTTGATTAAATTTTCAATAGGTTTATTATTTTATAGCTCTTGATTGAGATAATTTAACAAACCGGTGTAGGGTGAGGGTCCCGAATCGCTTCGTAGAAACGGCTTTTCCTCTTTCAAACCATCGAAAAATATCAATAATTAATGATCGCAAAGAAACAAACACAACTTAAAAATAAATTTCCAGGTTCAATAGCTTGAACAAGTACAAAATTGCATTTCAGTAGCATATTTTTTATAAAGACTAGTAAAAAGGTGACTGTAACAAGTAATCATTGGCACTGGCTTTCAACAACACTTGCCATAGCAAAGTTGTCCTGAGGTGAATTAGGATGCTCAGACCAAATCCTTTCGATATTGCTCACTGTCATAATGCCCTTTTGTTTATTTTATTTAATGATAGAAAACTTTTTAAGCTTTTCAGATATGTGTTTTTCAGTTCGTTTGTTAAAACTTTTACTTGTTACAATGGAGCTACCTCAGCTACTTTGGTTGAAAATTTCACACAAAATTATTTGTTTCTTTTAACATTTTTATGACCTGTATTTTTAAAAACTTTAACTTGAAAGCTTTTATTTAATCATCTCCAGCCGATTAAATTGCCAGAATGTTTTGGAGTCACCAAATTTCTTTCCTCTCCTGAATTGTTAAGAAATAGAGAAAAATAATGAACACTCAGGTCTTTTATTTTTTTTGTCTTAAATCCAGGCCATTTTTATTTAGCTTTACATGACTCGAATATAGCTTCATGTTATATTGAAAAGCCTTTTGCTTGTTTTAAGTCTTTCATAAGAATCCTGGGGATAAACGTACCTTTTCTGACCCCCATATAAGTACCGAAAAAGTCCTCTTAGACAGAACCAGATAATCAGCCAACCAGAACACGATGACACAACGGAAATGATGCCTTTTCGTTCCAAAAGCAGCACCGTCTAAATAATATAAAACAGTAGACATACCAAAAGAAATACAGAGTGGAATTACCTCTCGATGTATCGATGTATCGATGTATCGCTGCATTGATGAAATATACATTGATATTAAATTCTTTGTAAAATATTTCACATTAAGTTTACTATTGATGAAATAGGTGATACGATGACAACACAGTTATTTCTTCGACTTTCACTTATTTCGTTTTTCTTAACACTCGCAACTTTAAATATGATTGAATTCTTTTTAATTTTTACAGTTTTAGAGATAACTCCAAGCGTTGTAACCGACTCAGAAGTATAACCAGATATAAATGTAGAGTGGCCTAATGAAGTATCATAGTAATCACTCTGTGAAGCCTTATACAAGTATAAGTTTGTCTTATCAATACTTCAAACTCGTTCTGAGATGGTCTTACAACGCTTTTTAATACTATCACTACTGCCAAAATACCTTGATATGAGTCTTGTCAGATATGATTAATTAAGGAACTTTTATTTTATTTTATTTTTTTGGTTTTGAAAGATTGAAAAACTTTCAGATAAAGACATTTAATCAAGTCCCAGCTGGATTAAATGTAGGTATAGCTCCAAGTTTATTCTGCATTCTAATCATTCTATCTGAAATTTATTCAACTATTTCAAAACTTGAAAGTGCTTTAGACTAGCTCATATTAATTATTCTTCGCTTGGAAGTATACTCATGCTCTAGAGCCTGATATGATCTGGACTCACAGTGATAGAAACTAATAAAGATATCGGCCGTTATTAAATTTTAGAAATGTAAATTATATAAATGATAAAAATAGATACCGATGTATTTTTTTTTAAAGAAAAGAGTATCATTAAAATATTCAAAGTAGGCAAAAATGTAACCTCATATAGAGAATCTTTATTGGCAGAAATGGAACAAAACAATAAACAATTACTTATTTGGGAAACAATTGAAATCGTGAAGTTCACATGTCAATGATGGATGTTAAACGGCAATATCGTGACTGGCACGGTACTATTTTTACTTTTTTTGCAATTCGAGCACAATAACGCTTTTTTATTTTTTTGGTAGCCAGATTGCCATTAAAGAGACTAATAAACCATTCACACATAATGCTTTTCATCGACTTGCCAAACGAAATACATTACTCACTTGTCGATTATTTTTCAATCTATGACATTGTTGCATTATCACAGACATCTAATCGGTTTCGCAGCTTTTACGCACCAATTTCGTGGAAACGATGTGAGGTAACAAAGGATGTGGATTACAGAATGGAAGTATGCTGGTCCGACTTTAGTACTGAAATGCGACATCCTTCAACTGATGTTTTAAACAATCCCGAAAAGTATAGATGGTTTTTGAATGAACGTGTCGAAGTTTTGGTTTTCCATCCAACTACGGTGCATCATGATGAGCATATGAATTATTGGTTTGAAAAGTTCAGCACCACGTATAAAAATTTCTATCCCAAATTGAACAAAATTGAAATTATTGATGACAGATTATGGGATACTCACACGAGGTTTGATTTGATTCGATCTAGTGCTTTTTTTTCTTCACCCTTGTTTGAGATGACACGCATTGTAGGCTCTGCTGTTGAAAATTTGATCAAGGACGTTAGACCAATTCCTGGAATCGGTAACACATCATTAGACACAATGCCTGACTATACATCTCTGAAAAAAGAAGCACGAAATTTAACCATAAGCGCTTACGACTATGAATCTACAATTATACCAGATTCTCCAAATCTTGAGGATCATAGATTTCAGACCATTGAAGTTTCAGTTTATACCCCTGATCAGTTTTTAGCAACAATGGACCATTTGAAGAATTTGAAGTCCTGCGATAACCTTATTGTACTTGTGCCCGTTAGCTCTCGGTCTGGGGGTTTTCGAACCACTACAATTCTTAGCTGTTTGGATAAAGTCCCAAAAACTGTAAAAGAAATCGCATTAAAATTTGAAGTTATTCCTTTCAGTCTCGACGACAGTGGTGCATCCCCTACGTACTATTTCTTAGATGACCTTATTAATTTCCATGGAAAACTTGTTTTAGACCGCGTGACTTCTTTCCGAGGCTTTTGGTTTGGGATGAGTTCAATATTTGATTTGGCTTCGTTTCCCAATCTGTGCAAATTAGATCATCTCGACAATAGTAATGGTATTTTATCGATAAATATTAGCCCTAAGCGCAGCTTTTTAATTATGCATTGCACTGAGATTTTTGAGTCGATTACTTTCTTGGAGTGGGATATTGAAAAAGATACGCATCTGTACCAATTTATTTCACACTTTACAAAGTTGAAGCATTTTTCAATATCTACAAGACAAGTGGATTCAAGGAAATGGTCAAATTATAATGCGTTTTTGGAATATATTACTAATCCCCAAAAAAACAAGTTTCATACTAGCCAATATGTCTCCAAATACGTTAGGGAAATCGAGCCATCTCACATACAATGGGTTCAACAAGTCGCCCAAGAAGTGATTGACGATTTAGAATTTAAAGAAACACCGTTAGATGAATCGGAAAATCTTGGTTCTCAATACCCTGAACCGCAAAATATTGATTTTTTGGACTGCTTTAATACTCAATTGGTGTTTTTTGCCATGACCTCATTGCCATGTCTAGAATCAGTTAAAATCCTGTGTAACCAATCATTCCTGGTATACCCATTGTTGTATTCAGGATTGAGACTTTTAAGAAAGTCCAAATCTTTGAGGTATTTGTCAGTGTTATTAGGTTTTTCTGCTCTGCTTGGTGAGGGTAATAGCGGAATTCGTATAGGACCTAAGTATGGCGTTGATGATGAGTTTTTAAAGGTTCTAACCAATAGAACTATTGATGGACCGTGTAAATATGAAATGTTGGACTCGAAAAAAATTGTACATCGAATAATTCCACTCAATTTTAAAGAAAATGTTGCATTATTACATGAGTATTTTGCGAATCAAAAAGAGAATTGGTAGTTTTGAGATACACTATTCTTTAAAATAAAATACAGACAATTTTCGAATAAAGTGAATAGATACCACAAAACAACGACCTTACGAATAGGTCCCAATGCATATTCTCAAATCGAGATATCAACCCTATCTAATCAGCACGATTTCAACGTCGTATTTCAGCCAGAACAATACCAAATCTGGTACTTTAAGTACATACACCAAATTTGAATCTTATTTTTCAGGCTTTAAATATGAAATGGAAACCATGGACCTTTTCGGCAGTCCCTCCAAAGACTGATAAGTGGCATTGAAAGCTCAACACCACTGAACTTCTGGAGTCCATCAAAGCTTTAAAAATGGATCACTACTTATTATCAATTACTTCACGGATTATTTACAAGCAATAAGTAGTACGGCTGGGTACTTGTAAGACAAAATCGTTTAGATTTTGATCATAGCGAAGTACATCCAATGTTGAGAGTTATCGTCTTGAATTAACTGCACCTGTAACTTACAGTAAAAGATTCGTATACAGCAGCGGGAATAACATACGACCATGACTGAGCATCAACTATTTTTCCCCCCTACAGAATAAGCTAATTGGCCTTTTCATGTAAAAAAAATAGCCGGCACTATGAAGCTAAGCCTTTGTAGTTCACAAAGTCACAATAATAACTCAGCCACTAAAAAACACAAAACTTGGGGAAGTAGTCACTATCCTGACATCACATTGTATTTAACAAGTTTAAATTACTCTTAATTAATGATAAACTGTTGACTATAACCAAACCACGCAACTATCAAATCATTGAAATAGTACAACTGTTACTGATTTGACTTTTATTTTGAATTATTATTATTTTATGATATCATATTATACTAAAGCTCCTTTTAAATTAAAGAAACATATTACTTATTCTATTGATACCAATTTGCGAGTAATACATAAGTTCATTTTCGGTGAAAATTCACAAATAGATTTTAGAAAATACCCAATTCATTATATACAAGAAACAACAAATAAAAGGGCTTGACAAAAATATCACTGTTGATTTCGTAGTTATTAATTTTGAAGACTCACCGATCGAAATATATCACACACTTACTAATTATTTGTCAATACAAGATATCATTGCGTTATCACAAACTTCAAATGATTATCGCATTTTCTTTGCACCGCTGTCATGGAAAACATGTCAATTTGTTGATACTGACATTGACTCGAAGCTATTCCGATATTCTGTGGTTAACAAAATGGTCCGGAAAGTTTCAATTAGAATTCTGACAAATCCCGAAAAGTACAAATGGTTTTTGAGCCAAACTGTTGTGAAAATACATATCAAATTTACACCACACAATGTTAATTCGGATATTTTCGCATGGTTTGAAAAGTTCGGTACCTCATACAAAACAGTTTTCCCTAATTTGGAGAAGGTTGTATTGAAAGAGCAAACACTTGAGTGTACCGAATCATGGTTTCGGAAGATTCCTTCTTCACCACTACTGAATATAGTATCAGTTGTTGGAACTAATAGTGTGAATCTTGAAATGAACCCCCGAACTATTGATCAAGTCAGGTCTATTCCGTTGTATTCAGCTTAGAAAGACGTTACAATTCCACTGAGGTTCCGTGATTTAGATATTCGCTCTCATAAAAATAATCTTACAACTACACCATTATCACTACGAAACTTTGGCCACCATGGGCTTGATAATATTTTTCTCTCAGTTGTTAATCCATCCCTATTTTTGACTGTCCTCAGCCGAATCGATCAAGTGTCTTATTGCAAAACACTTTCGGTAACAATACCTGTTTTTTCTAAATTAAATCATCACCTCACCATTATCATTTTAAGATGTTTGGATCAAGTTCCAAAAATTGTGAAAGAAATTAGATTAGAATTCGAATCCACCATCCGCAAGCGTGTTGATGACTACTTTGACCTCTCCTCTCTTCCAAAACATGTTACTGATGTGACCCATAAACTGGTTCTGGATCGTGTGGTTTCTTTCGAAGGGTATTGGCTTGGTCTAAGTTCTATATTTGTAATACTTGAGTTCCCTAATCTTTTCAGTCTTACACTTTCCAGGAATCTGTATCGTGTACCAAAAGCAACTCTCTTGCCCCAACACGTCATTGCGATATCTGAGCCCATCACTAACTTGACATGGTATACCGAATCAAAAATAAACCTGTATCAATCCATTCCAAATTTTGTGAACTTGAGGCGCTTTTCAATATTCACAGATGTGTCTTGGTTCAGGAAATAGCCTAATTATGATGCATTTTTAAATTATATTCTCAACCTTGCTAGCAATGAAGAGATGGGAAAAAGTGAAAGAATCTCAAATTTTGTTCAAGCGACTGAGCCATGCCAATTGCAATGGATTCGACAAGTCATAATAACACTACTTGAGAAGTTGCCTCCGCAGAGAAAAAAAACTACTATTGAGAGTTTTTCAAGAGAATCAAAGAAAATGAAGAATGATTTTCTAATTTGTCTCAATTCACAGTTGGTGTTTTTTGCACTTGTTTTATTACCACGTCTTGAAACAGTCGAAATATTATGTACTAACTTATTTCTTATCGAATCACTATTGTATATGGGATTGCGACTATTAAGAAAGTCAAACTCAGTAAGACATGTGTCATTACTAACAGGCAAAAAATTTCGACCTAGAATAGACGATAGAGGAATCAGGGTTTATTTTGATTATGGAATTGATGATGGATATGAACATGTTTTGGTTAATAGAAAAATCAAAAAATATTCTCAGACTATGGAATATTCAGATTCAGATATTAATCTATCGCCTCGACATGAAGAGTTGGATTCGGGTAACATTGTTCACCGAATAGTCCCCCACCATTTTTCAACATTTTTATTATTATCTCGAGTTTTTTTCTTTAGAACATAAGTAAAAATAAACAGTTTTTTTAGACAAATGTGAGTTGCCCAGGCCCCTACAATGGTTTTACAGTATGAATCGGCGTTGTTGTAAATAATCCTTGATGTTTTGTGGTTCGATTCCATCGAGAAACAAGTATGGATGGGGCTGTATTTTGCTACGTGTTGAGTTATATCCGCCTTTTTTTTTTTTTTTTTTTTGACTTTTTGACTTTCAGTTTTTATACATTTTTCAATTCACAAATCACACAATAAGAAAAAGGACAGAAAAAAGAATAATGTCACTTGATAAAAGCATTGAAAGCATTAGATTTGATGCACATCTTGATAAGTTTCTTTTATTTGGAGACAGTATCACATCCCGATGCTACAGCTATGAAGAAGGCAAAAGTTTCCTGTTTGGAGCAGCACTGAACGATCTTTATAACCGGCGATTAAGCATTGTACATCGAGGATTCAGCGGTTATAACTCGGAAATGGGACGTTATATATTACCCAAGATCATTGAGGCTGAGCATTCTGAAAAAACAAAGATTCGAGTGGCTACAGTGTTTTTTGGATCTAACGATGCGGTCAAGGAAAATGACCATATACAGCATGTGAGCTTGGAACGATTTGAAGAAAACATTAGATTTTTGACCGAGGAGTTGCTGAAGATTGGAGCTAAAGTTATTTTGGTAAGTCCGGCAGTTCACGATGAGAATAAAAGGAACAAGATGTTTCCGGGTGACCCTAGTTTGAATCCAAGAAGCACCGCTCGTAATTTGGAGTATGGAAAGGTGGTTGCCAAAGTAGCAAAGGAATTGAATGTTGGATACATTGATCTTTGGCACCGGTTCCTTGAATCAGTCGGATGGAAAGAGGGTGAGCCAATTCCTGGAGCACTTGGAGTCGAGGGTGAAAAAAGTATAGACCATTTGTTGAACGATGGATTGCATTTCACAGGCGAAGGATACCGAGTTTTTTACGAGGCACTTTTAGAGGCAATCCAGACGAGATATCCCGAGTTAGTACCCAGTCAACTTCCGTTTTTATATCCTGAATGGGCCAATTTCAAGACTGGCGACTTCAATTAAAGTGGCTTCGACAATCAGAAATGTATGCTCGAGTCACGGATCAAAGAACAAAAATCACTTTTCTGTGGATTTATTTCCTATGATTCTCATAGTTGTTTTTGTCTTATAATTGTAACAAACCAACAGCTGAATAAATTTTGAGATCAAAGTTTTCAAAGCGTTATTTATTGTATTTCAGTTATTTCAAGTGCCTCTTGAAAGTATCCGACGACTGACCACCAACAAATAGTCACAATGAATCTATTTAATTCCATCAGAATTTGTGGTCTTTGGGGAAAATATGTTAATATCCTTTTTGCAGAAAGTCAACGAATTGATTCCAAAGGCCTAATTGTTACTTTTAAAGGTGAATGAATTGGTAAATTTCAGACTTTTTTGTCAATGACTTTTGGAACTGGTAAAATACCCAGATTAATAAGGCAGGTACGGTAATTCATCTGTAATTAGTGATGGCTTAATTGAGATCGTGGTTATTCTATTTAAGCCAATTTAACACACATTTACCGTTTATTTTGAATTGGTATTCTTATTTCAACCTAGCTCACTTTTTACGTCATTAATGCCATTCGCAAGGACCAATGCTACATCAAATCCTGAATTTACCAGCTAATTAAACAGACTCCTAACCATAAAATAAACGAATTGTTTGAATACACCAAAACGGATGGCCATTATCTTTCACAAAATTTCCTATGGTTTGGCATTACCTTCTAGGTATTTTATACCAATAGTAGTGACTCATTCAGGGTAATTTTGTTGACCTCATCCGATTAGACGAATCATCTTCCATTTCCTTATTTGGATTTTTCACGGTATCAATTAAGAAAAAAATTTCCTCGCATTTATTTGTTTTTTTCCTAAATCCTCGCGTTAACTTATTGTCGTCTTTTTTCAAACAAAAATCTCGATATTTAGGTATGACAAACGTTCTTTCTCGCTATAATATATATGACATTTCACCAATCTCGTGAAAATCTCGCCATATTTAGAAATCAAATTACAAGTAAACTAATAATTTGGATGTGGATCTTATAGACCGATTTTATTTCTCTTATACCTGTAACAAACTACCAATTAAATCGAAATTTGAAATCAACAATGTCGAAGCTTTTTACTTGCATCATTCCAGACCTTCCAGGGGCACTTTCAAAGCGTCTTGCAGTTAGAGACCAGCATATTGCAAATGCAAAGGCCCTAAACTCCGAGGGAATCTTGGTTTCTGGAGGAGGATATGCCGATAAGCATCCTGAAGAAGGTCAATCATTTGATTTCAAAGGCTCTATTATTACCTTCAAAGCAGAATCAATTGACCAGGTCAAGTCTATTTTGGAAAGTGATATTTATAACAAGAATGGCGTTTGGGATTTGAAAAATGTTAAAATTTACCCTGTGAGTATTTTGATTTGATTGTAGTCATGATTATGACGATGATTACTATGATTATTATTATTATTTGAATTATATATCGAACTAACATTGTTTTAGGCCATTGAAGCCATTCGCAAGGATTAAAATGCCTTTGGATTTAACATCTATATCGCCATTAATAAACTGTTGAATATTGTAAATAAATCTCGTAATTGGTTTCAAAATTTAATGTGTGGGGTACTCATATTCCGGTATCTCATTGGCCAAAATCATTCACCGTTGAATCAGTTGCAGCTTTAGCGGAAACTCCCACCTTCATTTCCAAGGTTGGATGTCGACGTACTGAATCCGATTGTTAATTCAGTAATTGATCTCGTTCCTTCCATTGCTTTTTGCCACTCGGTTCCAGTCACGGGACCTTTTATCCAGAATTGAACTCTCTGTCTTTAAGTTTCCCCACCATCTGTTTTTTTTTCTTTTCCTTTTCTTTTTTTCACACTGACTTTTTGTCAATTTCTGTCCTTTTTTAAAAATGTTGAGATCAGCTTCCCGATCATTACTAAGTCGACCTTCTCGTCGTCTTCAATCTTTGAATACTTCGTTGGCCGCTCATGTCCACCGTAAATTTTTTGCTGTATGTTTTAGTGTTGATTTTACACACTTTTTACACACCTTTTCTAACTTTTCATATATTTTCTAGACCGGTGCCGACGATGTTTTCATGTCCTCCGTCAACGCTAACTATATCGATGAAATGTATGACGCTTGGAAAAAAGATCCTTCCAGTGTTCACGTTTCGTGGCAGTCTTATTTCAAAAACTTGGATTCCGGCTCCTCAAGTTCTTCTTCTTTTGTTGCCCCTCCTTCTATAGTTCCTGGTAGCATTCCTCCAGGCACTGTTCCTGGTATCAGTACAGGCGCTTATGGTATCGCTGACCACATGAAAATTCAACTCATGGTCCGTGCCTACCAAGTTCGTGGTCATCAACGTGCTAAAACTGATCCTCTTGGAATTTCCTTTGGCCACAGCAAAAAACCCCCCGCCAAAGAACTCACCTACCAGTACTATGGTTTCACCGATGCCGATCTGAATAAAGAATACACCCTTGGTCCTGGTATTCTTCCTGGCTTTGCTAATGAAAAAACTACTCGCACTCTTGGTGAAATTATTGACATCTGTGAAAGAACTTACTGCGGTAGTTATGGTGTTGAGTATATGCACATCCCTTCCCGTGAACAGTGCGATTGGATCCGTGAAAGAATTGAGGTTCCCCAGCCCTACAAATTCCCTGCTGATGAAAAACGACGTATCCTTGATCGTTTGATTTGGGCAGTCAACTTTGAAGCTTTTCTTTCCACTAAATTCCCCAATGACAAGCGTTTCGGTCTTGAGGGTGGTGAGTCCACTATCCCCGCTATGAAGATTCTCATTGATCAATCTGTACAACATGGTGTTGAAGACGTAGTCATTGGTATGCCACATCGTGGTCGTCTCAATATGTTGTCCAACGTCATCAGAAAGCCCAATGAATCTATCTTTAAAGAGTTTTCTGCTTCTGCCTCTTTTGACACTGGTTCCGGTGATGTCAAGTACCATCTGGGTGCAAACTATCAAAGACCCACCCCCTCTGGCAAAAAGGTTAATCTTTCTCTTGTTGCTAACCCTTCGCATTTGGAAGCAGAAGATCCTGTTGTTCTCGGTAAAACTCGTGCAATCCAGTTTTACAAGAATGACGAAGAAGTCGGCGACAAAGCTATTTCAGTATTGCTTCATGGTGATGCTGCCTTTGCTGGCCAAGGTGTTGTTTATGAGACGTTTGGTTTTGCAAACTTACCAGGCTATTCCACCGGTGGCACTGTTCACATCATTGTTAACAATCAAATTGGTTTCACTACCGATCCTCGTTTCTCAAGATCTACTCCTTATCCTTCCGATCTTGCAAAGGCTGTTGATGCTCCTATTTTCCATGTCAATGCCGATGATGTCGAAGCCATGTACTTTATCTTCAAGCTTGCTGCTGACTGGCGTGCTAAGTTCAAGTCTGACGTAGTCATCGATGTTGTCTGCTATAGAAAGCACGGCCATAACGAAACCGATCAACCCTCATTTACCCAGCCTCTCATGTATAAAAAGATTCAGGGAAAGAAATCTGTTCTCGATATTTACACCGAAAAACTTGTCGAGGAAGGTACTTTCACTAAGGAAGACGTCGAGGAACACAAAAAGTGGGTCTGGAATCTCATGGAGGAAGCCTTCAGTCGATCAAAGGATTATGTTCCTAACCAAAGAGAATGGCTCGCCTCTGCTTGGGATGGTTTCAAAACTTCTAAGGAACTTGCTACTGAAATTCTTCCTCATCTTCCTACTGCCGTCGAACCTCCTATTCTTAAAAAGATTGGAGAAGTCATTTCCACTCCTCCAGAGGGATTCCATGTTCACCGTAACCTCAAGCGCATTCTTAACAACCGTTTGAAGACCGTTGATGAAGGTAAGAATATCGATTGGTCTACCGGTGAGGCTCTTGCTTTTGGCTCTCTTTTGAAGGAAGGCTACCATGTTCGTGTTTCCGGTGAAGACGTTGAGAGAGGTACCTTTTCTCAGCGCCACGCTGTTTTGCACGATCAGGAAACCGAAGCAGCATATACTCCTCTTCAGCATGCTTTCCCCGATCAAGCCGCATTCCACATTGTCAACTCTTCTCTTTCCGAGTATGGTGTCATGGGTTTCGAATATGGTTATACTTTAACCAACCCCGACGCTCTTGTTATATGGGAGGCCCAGTTTGGTGATTTCGCAAACACTGGTCAAGTCATTTCTGATTTGTTCATTGCTGCCGGCGAACAAAAATGGGCTCAAAGATCTGGTCTTGTTCTTTCACTCCCACATGGCTTTGATGGTCAAGGTCCTGATCACTCTTCTGCAAGACTCGAAAGATTCCTTGCTCTTTGTAATGAAGACCCTAGACACTTCCCTACTGTTGATGCCCTTAAGCGCCAGCACCAAGATTGTAACATGCAGGTAGTTTACCCCACTACCCCCGCAAATCTTTTCCATATTCTTAGAAGACAGATGCACAGACAGTTTAGAAAGCCGTTGATTCTCCTTTTCTCCAAATCTCTCCTTCGTCATCCTCTTGCTAGATCTTCTATTGAAGAATTTACTGGCGATTCTTCATTCAGATGGATTATTGAAGACCCTGCAAAGCTTCCCAAGGAAGAGGTTAAGCGTGTTATTTTCTGTTCTGGTCAGGTCTTTGCAGCCCTTTCCAAGTATCGTGATGACAACGATATCAAAGACACCGCCTTTGTTCGTGTTGAACAACTCCATCCCTTCCCATATGCTCAGGTTCGTGACTTGTTGAACACTTATCCCAACCTTTCAGATATCACTTGGTGTCAAGAAGAACCGTTGAATATGGGTGCATACGCCTATATTCTCCAAAGATTTATCACCACCTTTAAGGAAACTGAAAAGTACAAGGATGTTGAATTGAGATACTCTGGCCGTGATCCTAACCCTGGTGTTGCTGCTGGTTCTAAGACGCTTCACCATGAGGAAGAGGAAGCTTTTTTGAAGGAAGCTTTCCAAGCTTAAGTTTTAGCTTTGTGATTTGATTTTTTGGGTTCAAAACGCAAGCGCTTGTTTCAGTATCTCTTCCCTTTTGCTATATATATACTAAATATCGATATGTATTCTCACAAGCTCTTGTAAATTTTCAATTTGTGATTTTTTAATCTATATATATTTTTATTCCTCTATTCTATATTTGAAACTAAAATAATTTATTTTAATTAAAAATGTAAATGTTTATTAAAATATTAGTTATCAAATTAAGTATTTATCTTTTTGTTGAATTTTACTGTCTAGAAAAACCAAGACGATTAGTCCAGAGTTAGCAACACAATTCAAGTGTGACCAAAACCAAAATATTTATAGAAATATACAAATTTCTTGTTCTAATAGTTGTTTATTTTGTATCATCTTTAATTAATTATTTATTTATTTATCAAATACAAGGTGTTGGTTCTAAAAGCGTTGTAAACCGGGTTCCATAATTAAACAGGCTTTGATTTTGGACAGAATCAAAACAGCAGCACCCATAGACTTGAGTTAAAAGTAAACATATTGATCCATAGCAAAGTTTTGCATTACCTCAAACTAACCGTTTTTTCTCATTTACCGGTTTTTTTAGATTTTGTAAAATACGAAGCGATTGGATATGCCTATTCAATCAACATTATATATTGAAGATGGAAAATGCAAAAAACATGAAAACAACACCTCGTTCCAATATGCATACACTGGACGATTTTGAAGTTTTTCCAGAAGCCAATAATCAACCTAGGAAAAAAAACATACCAGATATCATAACCAGTAAACACAAAAGGATTTCAATTGTTCAAAACAGCCATATTGACAAAAATGATATGGCTGAATCACTAATAATCGACCCTAAATTCGAGGAAATCGACAGTACAGATAAACACAAAGTTCATGATATGAGCAAGCAGCGTCATTGCCAAATTGACCAATTTAATGATACTCCATTACCAAACCAATATAAGCATTCGCCAGAAGATCCGAAATACACACCCAACAATACTCCTTTATTGGATTCGCAAGACCGGACCAATTCTAATTTGAACAAAAGTCAAAATAGTCCAAAATGTTACTCATTTCCGCGGATGAATAATGCAGAAACTTCGATAACAAAATTTATAAAAACTCACAATAATAAATGCGATGTATCCTTATCGTCAGTTTTCAAACCAAAACTTGGGACTCCAACTTTTAACAGGTCAGTTCTTTATACAGGAGGGTCCAAAGTACAAGACAATAATTTAACAAAACTTCACATCGTCTTTACACCGCCCAGGATCACTAATACTATTGCTAGCAGTATGAATCAAGTGAACTCTGACCGGCAAGCCATAAATCTCACGGCATTAAAACCAAAAACAATGAACAATTCAGCAGTTACTAAAACTCCTAATATAAATAGAGGCAGATATATTGCGGACAATCTTATTACTAGTGATAGATACCAGGACGATAATACATGTGAATTAAATGGAACTGGCAGTATGGTTTCACACTCTCCTTGGAAATCACTGCACCGCCAGTATTTATTTGCTAATCTCAAAACCCAAAATCATTACAATAATAAAGAGATTTTTGCACAGAATGAACCAAAGCTTATTCCCGGTTCTGTTCAAAATGAAACGCGTTTAAGAAAAGTGAATTCAACTATTTCTACATCTGCAGTCAGCCATAAACCAGGTTTGTCAATGTTGCAATTTTCGAAAGCGTTGGATAGTAAAACAATGAAATCAGCTGTAGAAGTTGGTGCGATAAATAGTACAACTCCAACTGGCGTTGATGTCCCCAAGCCATCTGGCCAAAAAATAATAAACAACAGTACAGATCTCATAGATGGTGAATATGATAAGTCAAAAACCCAAAAAGATATATCCCCTTTAGTGCACTACCTAGAAAATGACTTGGAAGATCATAGAACGGTCAATGAGAGATACAGGTTTCGGAAATACCAAGTTCCTGCAATCCAGATAATTCAAAACCGGATCAAGGAAAAGTTTATCAAATACCAAGAACAAAACTTGCAGAATTCCAAACTAGAAGTTAATGAAGGTACAAGTGGAATTAGCCTCAATCCTACAACTTTTTCGCAATTAGAAACTGATAGTTCACTGTCTTTGAACACCGATAACAAATACGTGTTTTCCTCAAGCCCTAAAGTCAAAAAGCTTAATAATCAACTGAAGAAAGATGAATCAATAATTTCAGATGAAAATTCAAAAAATTCGTTCTTGAAAAAAAATATTGAGACGTCTTTTAGAAAAGAATCAGATCAAAATCCTAGTACTGAGTTGGATGACAAAACATATAAGCCGTTGAATATCGAGACCAGTTTTCAACAATTGGAGAGTATCTCATGTTTAGAAAATGAGGTGCTTCCGAGTCAAACAGTTAATTCATCTTTTGAAAAATATGTGCCACATCTTGCTTCTCCCGATTTGTTGAATGGCCCATACAAACCGTCTGATTGTATTCCCACGTTTCAAGTTGATGAGTTAAATATTGACGAAAAAATAAATTCTGGCTTGCTCCATTCTGTTTCTTCAACCAAAATAGCACCAAAAGAGACTGATTTGTCACCAGCACAGTCACTTAATAGCCAACTAAAGTTGGAGCTATGTTTAGATTTTACAAAGAGCTTGTGGGCTATAGACACCAAGCATTGTTCCAAAGCTCGGGTACTTTACAAAAAAATAAAGAATTGCGAAGAAAAAATGAAAATTTTTCAAACTTGGCAGAAAGTTATCAGAAAAGAGCGGAGCCAGCTTTCAAAAAAATTTACGGACAAGCTGGAAAGAAACAAATGTGTCGAGCGATCAGATATCGACAATTGGTTATCTAAAGCCGAATATAACAAAAAGATATTTCCACAAATTGAGCAAATGCTTAATTCATTGCAAACAAAAATTGATAATCTAGAGCTACAAAAGCACGATAATGAGGAAGATGCAAATGAAATCAAAAAATTGGAGATTGTGCAAAATATTAAATATTTACAAAAGTTGGAGGCCTTTGACAATGAAGTTCAATCATTATTTGATTTACGGTTTGCAGAAATGGACAGTCAATTAATTGAAAAATCTGACAAACTACTGGGAAATATGATTTCGAAATACAATGAAATTACACAACAAAAGGCTCAACAACATATATTAGAACAAGACGATTTACAACAAGGTGATGAAAAAAGCATACTGAACAATGCCCAAGTTGCAATGAACTGCAAAAACCAATTAAGTGATCCAGAAACAAAATTAAACGAAATTGAGAAAATGCTAATTCAAATGAAACGAGAGTGGATCAAAAGCCCCAAGAATCCAAATATTGATGAAATAGAATGCGAGAAGGTCACTGGTTCAGCTGATGAGCAAGTATGTAAATACAATTTCAAATCGGAAGAACAGCTATCAACAATAAACAATCAAGAAGTGAAAAAACTTAGAGGTTTGATTCATCATTTAGTTAATAAGCTAGAAGATCTGGAAACGTTGGTTGAAAAAAATTTGGTCCAACAATCCAAAACGACATTGTTTTTCGAAAGTAAAGAGTTAACATTAAAAGCCGATAAGCATAAAGAGACATCCTTGCAAAAAGAAAGTACATCTAGAAACCTCTCTGACTCAACCACATATCATCATCCAAGCCATTTCCAAGACACTAACCAGTCAGGCTGTTTGAATGATTTAAAGCCTTTGACTGGAAAAATTAGTGCAAATTCGGCTGGTAAAAGCATTAAACTGTGCACCGAAAACAATCAAGTCGAGGAAAGAAATATTGATCTAGAAAGTAATGTTGAAAACAAAACCTTTTCAAACTTGAACCTATCGAAAGTTGAGTGTACACCCAACAATACCGATACCAAATTGGCTTGGAGGGCATTAACTGAAAATCGCTTTAAAAGTAAACTCGATACAGAAACAATGGAACAGGATCCAGAACGCAGAATCTTTTCGCCATGTCAATATAGTGAAGTGGATTCATCTCGTGAGGATACAAATTATTTCGGCTACAAAAGTCAAAATTCGCAATTTGGGAAAGAAATCGGCCACCAAACAAATTATTTGAGTTTAGAAGATGCTTTTCAAGACCTTGAAAATAATAGTTCAAATATACCTGTTATTGATGGTTTGAGTGACGATGAAGAGAATGTAGGAAGCGTAATAACGGAATTCAAAAAAAAATTCCATAAAGGGCTTTTAAGCATTGTTCAAGCAGGAACTATTGATGAGGGTCTTTGGAAAAGAAAAAGTTCATCTTTGGATTACAGTGAACAAGAAAGTGACTACTTTTTTGATAACCAGCGCTTTGGAGATCGAGAAAGCAAATTTTATCAAGAACAATCAAGCAGCATTTCAAGCGACGATACGACCGTTCAAAAAAGTAAATTAAGTGAATTTTTAAAATCAAAAGAAAAACAAGTCCCTTTAGGCGACTCGAAACAATGCAACTTGTTACTGAAGAAAGAATATCAACCAATAAAAATTAGGCCGTTGGAAATTTCCAAGGAAAACAAAAACACAATACATGGTAAAAATATTGTTGCACCGTTTTCTAGTAATGCAGGGTCTAGTTCCAGTAACGTTTCAAAAGTATCAATCCGTACAACAATCGAAAATAATTCATTTTCGATAGCAAAATCGTCTCATTGTGATGGTGAATCAGTTTTTTACTTGAGTCCGACTACAGCCGGCTTTGGATCTTCAAAAATATCAGAAGGGATAGAGATGTGTAATGTTGTGGGTAATATGGATGGCTTAGAACCCGTACCTAGATTTGAGAAAATCACCGATTTTGTGACCCATTCTACGCCAATCGACAAATCTTTTTCAAACTCATGTGCTATATCTGATGAATCTGGTAGTTGTTTTCAAACCTTTTATTTGCGGAAAGCAAAGGAAGCAAGACAGAAATTAAACGTCCACAAAGATCAGTCAGTAACGGATGGTTCTAAACACAATATATTGTGGCAAGCTAACTTTGGGCCGAGTATGGATAACGGAAATCATGACGATTCTTATTCCAAAAATTTGCCACCGTACAAGTTTAGGTCTTTGTCTTTAAACAGTGATTGGTCTTTAAATAACAGACTTGATTTTGAAATGCAGACCCAAGATGAAAACTCATATGAAAAAAGTAGACGCAGCGTCGATGGTATCAGTGGATATAGTCTACATGGATTACCCTTGGCTTTTCAAGGCCAATTGGACAACAATCCAAAAAACATCGTGGTGACACCAACTCCAAGACCTAAATCAGCCACAATAAAAAAAAGACTTTTGTCTGATGCGTATTGTGAAAAATTAAAAAATCTTCGAGTCCCAGAATATGCTAAACGCAAATCTTTTGAAAATGTTTCTTTAAATTTTCGTACTGGATGTACAGTACAACCGGATACTATGACAACAAACAACACATTCGATAGTTACGTAACTGGTAGCACAGATAACCTTCTGCAAAAGTCTGGGTTGGAAAAAATGCAAAATTTGTCGAATGAATATCGGAAAAGAAACCAACAAAAGGCTAAAATACCAAATGAAGAATCCGATTCATGGTCCAATAAGTCAACCAGAATTTGGTCGAATCATGACAGAATTCAAAGAAGCAGACTGTTGCTACAGAATGACGAATGCAAGGATCCATATGGCGAGAATTTCAGACTACGAAAATGCTCAAATCCGAATTGGAATGGCAGTTTATGGACAAAACAGCAAGATTCTATTGAGTGTAGATCGTATGAAGAAAACACAAGAGAATTTTCAACAGAATCTTCCACATCAGTATCAGATTCTGAACGAAAAGAAAGGTTTGCTAGCATAAAGAGAAACACTCAGGTTGGATTTCGTAAACAAGGCATAGATTTGTGGGGTTACAGAATGAAAAGTAAGGGTGAAGAAACGGTGGAATTCCATATTGATTGTAAGCGACTGAGCAGTGATTCCAGTGACGAATATTATTACGGAGAGGACGACTGTCCATATGATGAAAGTTTAAATGAAATTGAGTCAGTGATTATTGAGGAAGAAACGGACAGGCTACCAAGTGCAGATAAGTTGGGCATGCAAAAAGTGCATGATGATTCTGATTTGGAAAGAATTGATTGCAATTGTAAAAATAACATGCAACCATTTCAGCTTTGATGCGGGAAGCCGAGGTTTACCTATTTTTGGAACCTTTAATCACAAATTTGGACAAGAGGTGAATCATGATCCGAGAACAAGAGTATATCAATCAATTAGCAGGCAGTTTCCGAAGTCATACAGTGAAACTTACAAACCAAACTTTTATAATTGAATATGGATGAATATGATTGTTTTATTTAGCATTTTAAAGAAACAGATAAAACCAAGGATAAACTGGAAAAGTATATATGACTTTAATTATGATATTTGTAACTTGAATAAGTTTGCGTGAACTACTCATTCGAGGTTACGGACAATTCAAATGCACATGCCTTTAGAGAAACGTGTAGTACTGAGAAATTCACGCTTTTGTTGGTTTTTTTTTTTAATTTACTGTCGCACAAAGACATGAAGTAAATATTAAGATATGTGAAAAACTACCTGTCGATTTACATATTTAGCAATTTATACAAATCTGCCGCCATTTCATTTGTAGCCAATTCAAACACAAATTCGTCCAAGTACACGATCCTAAACCTATTTTGGCTTAAAGAAGGCAGTTTAGCCAGCTGCGACCAGTTGTACGACAAGGAATGCCCAAACGAATACAGCTCGACGTTCCAGCCCAGACTAAGAGCTTTTTCAATAACTGAGTAGAAACCGAGACTGGACGAGGGCCAAGGCGCATCACCATCGTTATCACTGTCTTTGGAAAGAAGACTGGTGAGAGATGGTGAATGCTTTGAAAGAACGGAAAAAGAAAAGGGTTGTCCGTCGCCAGTTGCCAATACGATCGTTCCCGTTGGTATATGTGCTGACGGCGTTGATGGCACATTTTTTGACTTTGACAAAGGGGAATCAGTTAAAAGCGTAGGTTTCGGCTTTGGGGATTGTAAAGACTTTTGAAGGACTGTTTGGAGAATTTGGATGCAGAGGATTTCATCCACTCCATGCTCTTTAAATTTTTCAGATGTACTGTTATTATTTTCAGTATGAGAAGAACTTACACGTTTCATTATTGTCGCAGAGTACCCGTTTTTTCGAGCTTCATCAAACATGTGGTCATATATAGAAGCCATGGCATTTTGTTTAGACAATTTGGATCGGCCTGATGCTTGATATGATGGTGCTTGAAACAAGTTTGGATCTGGATCTGATTTGTATTTCTCAGGAATACTACCAGATAGTGATTTTGTGGCAACGGCCCGACCTTTTTGAAGAATAATATTGAGGGCCGCGAAATCTAAGCCGTGGATGTACCCAGAGTTTGGTCGATTCGCCAATTTTTGCTTAATTTTGTTGTATAAACAGTACCGATCATCATACTCTGCGCCATTTTTAAAAAGATTGTCGTATGTGGATAAAATGCTCTTTAATTGGTGTTCAATACACTGGTTGAAACCAATATAAATGTTGGACAAGTCGATGTAGATGTGGATTCCTGTTGTGGTATCATCAAACCTTTGCGCTGTCAAATCAACTGCGTTTGGGACCAAAAGTGTAGCGATATTCTTTTTAAATATTTGGCGGAGCTTGACGTAAAGTCGCGCATAGCGATCAATTTGACAAGCTGGAGGTTCCTGGTTGAAAAGTATGGAATCCATCACTTCTGTATGGTTGAATGATTCTTTGGAGTTGGTGGTCGCGGCTGAAACCAAGTTTTCCAATACTCAACGTTTTTTTTTTTGTTTTTTTTTTTTTGTATTTAAAGTCAATTGATTTTTCTTCCTTGTATTGTTTTTCATTTTTATTTACTTCAATTCCAATACTAATTGCATTTTTCACTATTATAACCACGACTTCAAATTTACACAATTATTCCAGCAAAATGCCTTCTTGTTCTTGTACTTGTTCTGATCACAACCTTCATATCCAAACGGTACTCCACAATTTGCAGGCAATGTCCACCTCGGTATTTAACTTGCCATCAAAAACAGGCAATGACCCTACACAATCGAAACCACATGGTCTTCATTCAAGTATTTCGGCTATATCACTTGTCACTAATGATATTGATACATTAAATGAAGGATCAGAGGCTACGACTTTCCACAACTTTGAAATGTCAGCACCTCCAATATCATCATTTAGCTGCCCGTCTCTGAGAAGTTTACTCGACACACTTGATCTATCATTACCTGACAATAAAGCAGCTTATGATACGCATAACGATCAAAACAACCACAGTACTGGCCAGGCCGACACTAAAGAAAATAACAACAAATCCAGCTTGTTAGATAAAGGGGAAACTTTTGATGAAAAAAAGAGCTGTGATACTAATAAAACAGACTACTCGCACTCAAACTCTAAATATATCTCCGTTTCGGAATCTGTAATGCCAAAGGCAAACGATTCGACTTGTCCAAGTTGTAACAATTTCTGTTGTCATCAACGGCTTTTTGCCCACGAACAAGAATTGGCTGCAATTACTTTAGATGGTCCTGATTCAATTTCTAAAGGTGTTACATCTTCGACACATAATATTGTTGGTCTAAATCAAGATAGCGCAAGTAACAAAAGCAAATTAAATACAGTCCTGAAAGAAGGATCCAATCCCAAGTTAGCTTTTGATGCATCAACAACTATGCTAAATTCGCCACTTACTCACATTACACCCATGACTTCGGTTGAGCTTGCTGAAGTGCTTGAATTTGCTGGAGCAGGGTCACCCGGTTCTGATTTAGCTGAAGAGAATGTCAAAACTAGGCGTGAGGAAATGGAGGCGGCCAAAAAGTTTTTGGCCAGTACTGCCACGTCTGGAAAAACCATAAACTCTGCCAACTATAGAGGGGTTAGTGCACAAATCCAGTACACCACTGAGATCCCGGAAATATTTTTACATCCTCGTAAGGTCTTGTCAAAAATTACAAAATCTATTTTGGTCAAGGAAAAACAGGACATAAAAAAGCAAACTCACTCTCATGTAGACCAAAGCGAAACTGCAACTGAGGACCGGAATGGTGGTGGATCCGTTTCGTATTCAAATAATGCCAAACTGGATAATCCTTTGCAACCTGATGGGTCTTTGACCGGCATCGACAAATCCCCAGATGCTGGGTCCAACGATAAAGACAGCAATGATAACTCTCAGCCAAATGCAGATCCAAGCCAAATTAACGCCAAAGAAGGTGTTGAGGTCGATATTCCAAATGACGCAGGAAAAAGTGCTTTGAAAAAAGAATTGTCTATTTCGAGCCAGATCAAGCATACTAAGCCACCGCAGTCGCCTCCTATTCTTCCTCCGCAACTCAGTCTGGCGTTTTTAAACGCTAGTAGTGGTCCAGGTCACGGATCCAATCTATTGCTAAATAGAAATGGGTCATGTCAAAAATCGACAACGACCTTGTATGAATTGAGCACCAACAACAATAGTGCTGGCGGTAGTAGTAGTACTACCAATAATTCTAAATCCATTGGGCAACCACCCGAAAGTAAAACATTAAACAGTGGCTCATCCATTCGACCTACAGCGATCCATTCCTCTGAAACAAAATCCACTAGGTTGCCATCGTTCGCGGACCAATCTACATTATCATCTTCAACTGTTGTGCATGGCTTGGATTCGTCAACAGCTTGTTTGCAAAACGGATCAACTACAGCCCCAGACACAATTCCTTTGGACCCAACTTCCGATCCAGCCAACCAGAAAAGTTCCGTAATTTCAGGACAGGTTGGGACGTGCGTATCTATGTCGTCAGGCCATGTTGGAACGATGTCAACCAGTAGTCCTGCTACATTTTCTGAATCAGCTACAAATTCCAGTAATGGACCATGTCGCAGCACAGACACAGCTATGTTCTCTACCTCCCCAGACCGCGCGTTGGAACAACAATATTTAAACAACCCTGAGCCCCCCAAGTACATGTTCACCAACTTGATTGATGACGAAGACCCTGATGTGCTTGATAACCAGCCCTCACACGTCACTTTGAACCACCTGGCAACAATGCATCTCAAAAATAACGTGTTGGCAGTGGCATGCACTAGCCGGTACGGGACAAAGTATATCACGCAAATACTGTACCGGCCAATGTGATTGTATTTATAAATGTAAAATATGATGAATAGAAAAACAAAAAAACAAAAAAAATAGATTGAAGAATGTGTAAGGTAAGAGGTACACTAGAAAACATGAATAGCAAAATAAATAAAATAAAACCAGAAACAGGTTGAATAAATAGGTGTGAATAACGTCCAAATCTTTTTTTCTTTTTATTTTTTTTTGGTCAGGATTAGACAGTACCAAGAGAAGTAATAGACAACTCCTTCATGTTCTGAAGAACTTCTTCGACTCTATTATCGAGATGACCTGTAGCATATTCCTCCCTTGTAGACGCATCAAGATACTGCTGGATCTGGGCCAAGCGGGTATAGCTTTCTGTACAAAAACGAAGCTGGATCTTGACAAGGGCCTCGAACGAAGGGTCAAGATAAGGAACCCGTAAATCAATAACTTTTGGAAGTTCTTCAGTGAGCAACCCGTTTAATTGTTCATACACTTCTTTTGATTGAACACATTCGCGCTCGACACGCGGAAGTTTTGTGACGTCATCTGAGGGTTTTTCTGTGAGCCGCTTTACTTTTGCGCGGAGGGCATCATAGTCCATAAGTTTGTGGTTTCGTTTTTTGATGGCTTCATTAATGTCGGCAAAGTAAGAACAGAACCGGGAGATGGGTTCTAAAACTGTTTCGCGGAAGGGGCCGTCTAAAGCCTTGACTGTTTCTGAGTCAAGTTCCTGAACGGAAGTAAGATAGTATTTGCTAACGCCATCTCTTGTTCCGGCATCACCGTAGAATGCATCGATAGTTTCAGCGATTCTAGTTTGTGAAGCGGTCATTGCACGTAGTGAATCAAGGTATCCCTTGGCTTCTTTTTGAAGCTTGTTGCAAGCAGTTTCCATTCTATGAAAAAAATAATAGGTATTAACATGATGAAAGCAAAAAATAATAAAATAAGATAAAATAAACATACGTTCTATATCGACGTTCTTCAATTTCAAAGTCTTTATCGATTGTTTTTTCGACATGACCAGTTTTCATCATGACCTAAAACCAGATGTTAGTTAATGGCCAAGAATATGAGGTAAATGATCATACTTACGGAAGTTCCGGCACGATTAATAGCTTTTTTAAATCCATTCCAGCTCATGTTGTAGGAGATATTATGATGATAAGTGTTGAAAAGTAGGGATATAAGAATTTGGGAATGTGTCAAAAAAATAATAAAATAACGACAGATTAAGGGGATATGTGATGTTTCATGTGGTCTAACAAAAAAAACGCTAAATATTAAATCACGGGAAAAAGTGCTTATGATCATGTGATTCAAAAATCTGCAATTACATATTGAAAAAAAATGCATCAAAGTTTGTCCCAAATGTAGTTTGAAACAAAATAAGGCTTATAGTCAGTCAAAGGCAAAGTATGAATATTGTTTGATTGGTGAGAATGAATGAGGACTTTTTTGTGAGAGTCTGGAGAATCTCCGTCAAAAGTGATTCCAAGAGACTTGTAAACATTGAGTTTCAAAACAGTTGAATCTTGGATATCAGCAGTAGAAGTTTGAAGGATGTCCAAGTCTAGAATGGCCTCAAGTTCCTGGTTTAGCTGAGCAAGTTTTGTAGAGTTGATGTTGTTTGATGATTCAAGAAGGTTGATTTGTTTGGCCAAGTTGAACTTTTGCTTTTCAAGATTAAGAAGATTATTATCTTGAGAAGCTGACAAGGTGAGATCCTGTTGCTGTTCTGATACTGACGACTTCAACGATTCGAGTCGACGCGAAAGTTCGCGTAGCAGGTTGATTTGAGAGTCTAAAGAATCCTTCCGACGGCGCTGAAGTGTTGCAAATGTCTCTGAGATTCGGGATAGGACTTCAATGTCGTGTTTTGGGTCGAATGCCTGTGTTGAATTTTTGAATATATCTGAATAAGTATTGGTTGAGTCCATTTGAAAGAGTTTTAATGCCGTCGTCGATGAAAAGAAATGTTTACAGCTGTTTTGGTGATAATAAAAAAAAGTGGTGCAGCACAAAAACTGATGATTTGTGGGTTTTTTGTTTTTTTTGGAGGTTGATTAGATTTTTGACGTGTTGTTTTATTTTCATTCGATCAGGTTGCAAGCTGCGACCGGGTAACAGTAGTGCAGAGATAACCGATTCAAGCCAATCAGTGGGAAAAAAAAAATTTTGGCATTAGAGTTTTTCTACTTTTTGGCTTTTTATCGATAGCAAATAATCCGTTTTGGTCCAACTTTCGAGAAACCTCGAAACTTATATAAAAGCACTGATTTCCGCGTTGTTGTTTTTTTTTTTTGGATTTTCCTTCTATACACACTTTTTTCTTCCTCAAACTTTTTTTTTGATATTGTTCATTGTTTCCTTGAAAATGCATCGTCCCAACCCGCTTTTACTGACTCGTGAAAACGAGTTTAGAGGTGAATGTAAGTTTTGAAATCTTATTTTGCTGTTTATCGTCCAACCATCCAAGCTCGATAAGCCGTGCCCTTTTTCCTAATCAGGTAACAGCAATTGGTCTAATCAGTTTTCTCTCTACTCTTTTTTTTTTTTTTTTTTTTTTTTTTTATGATACGGGTGATATCGGATACCTCGCCGTTTCAACATGTATGGTACTTTTTATGGTTCCAGGCCTTGGTTTCCTATATTCGGGTTTAGCCAGACGTAAATCCGCTCTTTCCCTTATCTGGGCCTGTTTCATGACCGCCATTGTCGCTCTTTTTGTCTGGTACTTTTGGGGCTATTCCCTGGCCTTTTCTAGAACGGCAACTAACGGTTACATCGGCAACCTCGACTCTTTCGGCCTGAAAAACGTCCTATGGGGTGACGAAGGCGACACCCATCCCGAACTCTTATTTTGTGCATATCAAGGCATGTTTGCGGCTGTCACAGCTGCAATCATTGCCGGTGGTATTGCCGAACGTGGTAGACTCTTTCCCCTCTGTGTCTTCACCGCCATCTGGATCACCATCGTTTACTGTCCCATCGCCTGCTGGGCTTGGAACGCTAATGGCTGGGCTGCCAAATGGGGTGTCCTCGATTACGCCGGCGGTGGCCCCGTCGAAATCGGCTCGGGTGTGGGCGGCTTTGCTTATGCTATAGCCCTCGGTAAACGTAAGGAAAAACTCCTCCTCAACTTTAGACCTCATAATGTCTCTTTGGTTACCCTCGGTACTGCAATCCTCTGGTTTGGCTGGCTCGGTTTCAACGGCGGCTCCGCTCTTGGTGCTAATCTCCGCGCTGTCTATGCAATCATGAATTCAAACCTCACCGCTTGTTTTGGTGCCATGACTTGGTGTCTTTTGGATTACCGTCTCGAACGTAAATGGTCCACAGTGGCTGTTTGTTCCGGCGTGATTTCCGGACTCGTCGCCGCTACTCCTGCTTCCGGTGTCATTCCTCTTTGGGCTTCGGTCATTCTCGGAGTCTGTGCTGGACTCGTTTGTAACTTTTCCACAAAAATTAAATACCTCGTCCGTGTCGACGATTCTTTTGATACCTTTGCCGAACATGGCATGGCCGGAATCATTGGCCTTATTTTCAACGCTTTATTCGGAGCAGACTGGGTTATTGGCCTCGACAACTCTACCGTCCACGAAGGAGGATGGTTATCCCATAACTACAAGCAGCTATATAAGCAAATCGCTTATACTGCCGCCTGTTTGGGCTATACCCTAGTCATGACTGTTCTTATTGGCTTTGCCGTCAATTATATTCCTGGATGTGAACTCCGTGCCTCTGAAGATGCTGAACTACGAGGTATGGACGACGATCAAATTGGCGAGTTTGCCTACGATTACGTCGAAGTAAGAAGAGATTTCCTTTCCTGGAGTCCTCCTACCCAAACCTTAGACGGCTCTTCTGCCGACAATTACCATCATGACAATGCTGCTTTAGAAAAGCAAGATTAGACTTGAAACTTTTGACATTTCTACGATTGAAGACGTTTTTTTTTAAAAAAAAAAAAAAAAAATCCTGCAAACCAAAAAAATCAATAATAATAACAAGACAATAATTGTATTTATATCCTTTTTCATACTTATTGTTGGCATTATTTTTTTTTTGTTTCCTTTTCGTTTTTTTTTTCTTCTTCTTTTGCATTTATTGTATTATGACTCATTTATACTTTTTTTTTCCATTTTGAATATGCATTTTCCGTTTACTTTTATTAATAATATTTTTACTTTGTTTTCTTTAAACTCAAAACTCGGCTTTATTTATTTCAAACACACCAAATCCGATTGGCCGTAACACCCTGCGACAATAGCCACTGTAGTTTCAATAAACATGCACATTTCAGGTCTAAGCCCTTTTTCCTGCTCTGTAACAGACTCTTTTCCGTTTTCCTTGGCTTGACTCTTGGCTTTGCTTCGTCTGCTTATTCTAATACACTTTTTTGCAATCTCACGCAACAACGCAACATGGTGGGCTTCCACCACTTCGGGGCATCTCGCCAACAATGCATACACCCACTTACTAAATGGCTCAGATACTGTACGCTGAGATAATAAACATCTGTCAACGTACGACAACAGATCGTATAACGTTTTAATGGTTAAAGAAGAAAGAAGAGAAGGTGTAGGAAGCGTTGTGGATGTTGGGACAAGGTATTTTTTCCATTCGGTAAATGTATTTTTGCTACTGTTATTATTATTATTATTGGAAACAGCACTTTGTTTCATTTTAATTGCAATACTCAGCTTGTGTTTAGTGGCTTTGAACGATGTAATGAAACTGGTGTACCACTGTTTGTCCAAATTAATGCTTTCCGTTTCAAATAGCTGTCGAAACCTGGTTGCCGAAGTTGATTGCTTTTTATTGTCTTCTTTGGACGTTTTGACGTTTGGTTTTTCTGCTGCATCTACAGATAGTTGTAAAGATGGATTTCTGATTGCATTGTCTCCCGTAATTTTATTCTGCTCTGGATCACCATCATCGTTCCGCACATCTTGATATGATTTCAATTTCCTCCCTCCAGCATCGTCGAAAGTTGTTTGGGCAACGCTCATCACCTTTTGTAATGTCTCTTTTTCATGCTTGGGGATTGCAACAAAGGAAGGACGTTGTTTCACTTCATGTTTGACGCGAGCTAGGTATTCGAGAACTTGGTAAGAGCAATCCATTTCGTTGCTACTATCATTAGATGTGGTTTCAGAGGCAATTTGGTTTTGTTGTAATAACTCTGCCAGTTTGGGAATAGGGAATGCAGGTCGTTGGCCTCGGTCCTTATCAAGAGGTCCTGATGTGTGGGCTCTGTTATCACAATCTTCGTCGTCTTCTTCATCCTCGTCTTCTCCATCCTCATCTTCATCTTCATCATCCTCCTCGTCTGAATATCCGTCTTGTAATCCAACCTTTTCCAACATTGTATTGACCTCATCTTTGCTATTGACTTGAGGCTCTATCTCTCCAGTCTTTAACTTTTTGTCAATATGCTCATTGTCTTCAATTTTCTGGATTTTGAACTTGTTCAAATCAGAGTATCCTGGTAATAATGGTTGATGATATAACACGTTCAAAACGCTTTGGTCCAAATCAGGTGGCAACTCTTGGACATTTTGATATTGCCCCGATTGTGTAAGATTCATTGGATTTTTATGTCCAAGATTCGCGCCATACACGTCGCCTTTTTGTTGAGCCACATAATTTCCGTTAGCAAACATTTGGTATCTTTTCAATTCATGACCGCTAGTATGGTTTCTGGGATTATTTAAAGGTTGATCATTGTTTGGATCTCGGGTATTGTCATCATAATTCAAATCCACAAAAGATCGGTCAGCGTGTTTTCGAGAAAATGCAGTAACTTGTCTGTTTTTTACTCTTTTTCTTTTGCTCATTCTGAATCAATTTCGAGAAAAAGTTCAACCCTGATTCAAAATTTCAACTAGTAAAAATGAAAACCATTGTTTTTTTTTTTTTTTTTTTTTTTTTTTTTTTTCCGCAGAAGGCCGCGGCTGACTCACATCTCACGTGTGCTTCAGCCGTGTGTTAACTTTATTTATAACGAGCAATAAGTCCTCAATTTTGTTCAAATCTCAAATCTCAAAATCAAAACGCTTTCAAGATTTCACAAATCCCGAAAATGCACTCAATTCAACAAATATTCAACAATTATTTTCATGTCGTAACACAATTTGTTCACGAAAACAAAGACTACATCTACTCTTTTTTCTTCTTTTTTTTCCTTCTTTTCCTCATCTTGAATTGCTGTTGCTGTTGCTGCACTTGTTTTGGTGGCGATATCTTTTTGGTCCTGATATCTTTTCTTTTCCCTCCACTACCGGTCTGGTTTCGTCGAGGAATCTGCAGCGCCGATGCCTTTATCAATCTGGCGCTTTGTTGCTTGGGGTACTTTCCAGGCCTGATACATTCATGGTACATTATCAGCCACTACCCTCAAGAAAGAATCATGGATGAAGAAATCTATCATGATACTAATAATATCGTGTTTACAGTTGGCCATACACATCGCCCTCTATACCAGCAAGTGGGACCTACTCACTTTCAAGATCCTTTTGATTCTAGAGGCGTGAATACTAGAGATGGTCCAAATAATACTCTTCATCATAATCACTCGAATTTTACACAAAATCAACATCCCTCTTATGGATCGACTTCAAACAGCAATACTTATTCAGATAATCGACACACGGATTCTTCCAGATCAGAAGTGAACCCGTCAGATGCTCCACCACCTTATCAGTATTAATCTTTAACAAAAAGAATGGGAAAAAACATTAATAAATAATTAACAACCGAAAGAACATCATTTGTCTAGGAGGCACTAATTTATTTATATTTATATATATATATATTGGAGGCATATCGTTATATACCATATCCATGTTCAGCCAGTCTTATCTATGCAAATAATTATTTAACCAAATAACCTAGTAAGGCAGCATCATTGTATTTCAGTTTATTGGCGTAAAAAACAAATGTCCCATGGTTGCAACTCATATTATCTAAGCACTATCAGCAACCGGCATTTGCCAGTTACAATTTCTTGCATTTTGATAACAATAATGATTTTTTTTTTTTTTAATTTCTAATTTTCAGGCACATTTTGTATTCATTACAAACAGAATAATATCTGCTATCAGATAACATCATTGTCAGATAGCTTATCTCAACGGTTCTACACTGAAATTTTACATTTTCGAAAAACTAGATCCGTATACATTATTTTTTAAGATATAGAATTTCCCCAGATCCCGGAAATAAAGTAAAAAATATTGAGCAGTAACTTGAAAGATATTTTTAATTCGCGGTTCTACTACTTATCTTAATACATAATTTTTAATTCTTTTTAGCCTTTTTCACAGGGGTCTCTTCTTCGCTAAAGTCCTCTTCGTCTTCTTCTCCACCATCGAATCCAGCAGGTCTTTTCTTTAAACCCTTCATTTTTCTAGACTGTAACTGGTCAAGATCCTGGCGATCAACATGGACTCTACCCAGCTTATCACCAAGAAGATCAGTTTCAATATTCTTTTGGGTCTTGGGTTCAAGTTGCTTGGGAACCTTGAATGCTTCCTTAGCCATATCAGCATCGGCTTCTTGTCTTCTTCCAACAACAAAATCGAACCGAGGTCCAATCTCGTCAAGTTCAACTCGGGGAAGTTTGGGGTTATCACTGCTTCGGTATGTCTTGAGCATATACACTCGCATGTAGACCTTGGGCAACGGCTTTTCTTCATCAACCTCGGCAGCAGAAATAGAAATAACGTGCTGAAGACCAGAAACGTCTAACCCATCTAAAATTTGTCCACGGAAAAAGTCCAAAAAGACCGACTTGATGTGTTGGTAGACTGGATGGGTATCGAAAGCTGGACCATTAAACGTAAACATCGGTTTCATTCCAACTTGGAATGCAGCCTTTTTGAAATCTTTTAAAAATTTGTAATTATCCAATCTCAGCTCAATCATGTCGTATAATTTGTAATTAAATGTTCGAATAAATGTCAAATTGTTTGGTCGCTTTTTGTTGTGGTTGGCTAAAACAACGAGAGAACAATCGTTCTTTTCAGAAAAAAACTCAACAGAAGAAGCGTCTTCAAAGGGTCGCACTTCGTTTCGTCGCTGAAACTTTTTCGAGTTGGGCTTTTTCAATGCATTCAAATCAACCATTGCTTCTTGAAGAACTTGGTTACAGTTGGAACCAGGAATGAATAGCGCTTGTTTGGTGTTTTCAATCAGTTTTGGCTCGCGTTTTGCCATAGCACGCTTGGCTCTCGCATTTTTGGGTTTAGTCTTCAACATTTTGGCGAATTGTTTTCAAATAAATTTTTTAGAAATTTTATTTAAAAAACAGTTTTAAAAATTGAAATTTTCAAAATATTTTTTTTTTTCAAAAAAAATTTAAAACTGACATAATCAGGCCGGGTAACTATGGATTTTTAGTTGTTGCAAATATTCATTAAATTACAATACTTTTCTTTACTTTTTGTAAAATCAACAAGATTTTCCAATCAAGATTGAAAACCAAGTGTCACACCAAGTAACAATAAAGCTAAACACTTATTATGTCGGCGAAATCTTTCTCGTTGAGGAATTTACGACATTCTCAAACTGACGACTCAGTCTCTTCTAATAGCCCCATTAACTTGACATTGGGGTCTAGCCATCTCGAGCTTTCCAATACCAAATTCTCTGGCCATTTCAATCAATCAACATCCACCCTTCCTTCTTCCTCATTTTCAAAGACTAATGGTTTGATTGAACTAACAAAAAACTCAAAATACGGCGTCTTGAGATTGCCTGCAGTGCCAGAGCTGTTGAAACATCCTTCACCCAACCAGCAATTTTTTGGATCAATTGATAAAACAACGCGTTACTCTTTAGTGGCATCGCCAAAGGGCGTATATGTTTGGAAATATGCATCATCTGAAGAATCACCGCAGGCCATTTTTTTTGAATCGAGCAATATCGCATCTAATACTATTCCGTTTAGTTTGCTGATTTCGCCAATTGCAGGAATCAAAGAGCCGGGCCTCATTACAATAATTCCAGACTCTGGAGTCATTACTTACTGGGAAAGTGTAGAAGGTGCATTAGCGAATGAGATGCTACAAAAGAAAAAAAGTATTGTTTACCAAATCAAACTATATGGTTCGGAGCATATCGAATATATCGAAAATATCGAACCAGCCGGAATTGTTGCTGCTACAAATGTTGGCCGCTTCATTTTAATCACATATCGTGACGGCACTGGTAAACCAGTTCTTCAATCGGAAACAATGAAAACATCTGGATACGGATTCTTTGCAACACTGAAAGAAGCTGTCACGCTTTCAGATTCTCGACGCGGTGTGATTTCCATCAAGCCTGGCAAATCTACTGGCCGCGATGAACGACACGCTGTAGCAATGACCAAGGAAGGAAATTTGATGATTTGGGATTGTTTCAGAACTGGGCAATCCCATTTGCTGTTAGAGGAAAATTTACGTGGTGTGATGCTTGATAGTATATCAGCGTTGTATTCAACCGCCAATACCACGTTTGCCGTTCACGACGTTGAATACCATAACATTTTAGATTACATTTATGTGCTAGGTTCAGTCGATAATACCCAGGCCGCTAAAGAAGTAGCATACTTTTTATTTACTTTTGCCATTAAACAAAACGTTTTGACTCTTATCACTACCAACCAATTCAAAACAATTACATCTTCCTCATCCTGTCGACCCAGATTGCTGCTACCTAAACCTTACACTACCCTCTTTGCCTCGTTTTCTAATGCAGTCATTCTAACTGATGCCGCCCCAGAATCTCTTAACGAATCAAACCATTCATTTCGGTGGGAAGATTCCATCAAGCTTTTGCCTGGAGTTGAAGCATTCGCCTTTGGCGCCGAAGATTTGACCGAAAACAACAAAAAAAGTATTGGATACCCTGGTGTTGTCGCAATCACAAAGCAAGCAGGTCTTTTGAGAATTGAAAGATATGCAGATAAAGATTCTGATGAACCAAATATTGAATCGACTGAAAGTTTAACTTTCCAAATCGCCAAAACAAAAATTGAACAGGCTGTTTTTTTCGGGTACAAAAATGAAACCAACAATCCAATCGATTTTGGAATTGACACTGAGCTGCGGCTAGATTCTACTGTTTTGGAAAAGGCGTTTTCACAAATTAGCGCCGAAATTGTTTGTAGCACTTCTCCCTATCTCCCTTCAACACTTCCTTCAGTTGAGGAACATTTAGATATAAGATGGAACATGTTATCTAATATGGCTGATTTCTTTCATCAAAACGAGTTTAACGAATTCGAACTGAACTCTAAGCTATCGCTACTTTGTGATCTCGAAAAGCTGTGTGCTGCAAAATCTCTTTGGCAAGAGTACAGTGTCAAATTGAATGAGCAAACCAACAAGGACACTTCCATTGATAATGTAATATCTGAAATTATTGTGGCAGTTGATCCCAATGCCAAAGGTGACAAGGTTCGTTCTTGGTTCACTCGAAATATTGAAAAATTTTCCCAGCTTTTATTCCAGGCATCACTGTACAGCGGCAAAAATGAAAAAAATTATCTAGCCTTACAAGAGGTTAACCATATTTTACTAACAGCAGTGCCATTTTCCGCTTACCGTATCCGAAACACGTTTGGACCAAAATACTTTGGAATTTCTGAAGGTGCCTGTGGATCTGCCGAACTTTGGACGAGATCAAGTCAAGTTCTTGTTGCTTTTTCGCATCAATATACGCAAACTGTCGAGACCCTGCACTTTGTTACAAAAATAGAAAATAATGAGCGCTACCTGAAACTGTCCCAGCAACTAGTTACTTTAGTCAGCACGCTTTGCCAAATCCACTGTGACCGAATTGCATGGCTACAGGAAAATAATGATTTTGGTAAAGCAAAAAATTTGAAACAAACATACGAAAAATCTCGCACAGAATGGGTTAATAATCTTGTTAAATTTGGTCACCAGCAAGAAGCTTTACAAATTGCTGAAAAGTATTCAATTTATCAATCCCTTGCCGAAATTATTGGCCAAGATTATCGGGCCGAAATCGATAATGCGGGCCATGATACTACGGTTTCATTTGGTCTTATTTCCAAACTTTATGAATATATAAGGACTTATGGCTATGAGTTTGCTACAGTTTTGTTTCAGTATTATGTTGATACCCAACAACTCAAATCACTCATCAAGCAGTTTTCTCAATTCAATGAGTATCTTGAACGCTTTTTGGCGTCCGGCGATTACGATCGCTTTTCATGGATTCACGATTTATTAGTAAATAAAAATGAGAGGGCGGCTTTTACCCTTTTCACTGTCGCAACTGAAAAAGAAAGCACCACAAACAACAAACTCTTACAATTAAGTATTGCTAAATTAAGTGCGTTAACAAGTGGTTACAAACCAAATACACCAACGACCGAGGTCTCAGCTCTCCAGAAACAAATTGATTCCCAACTCGAATTTCTAGATATACAAAAAGCTGTCAGCAGCCAGTTAGCATTCAACTTGGACAAAAATAAAAACAACGTGTCATTACATATTGACCACATTTCTCACTTTTTGAAAAAAAATAACCTCAACCAACTACAAGCTGTGCTCCGTCGAACAATTTTACGACTGGCTCACAAGCAAACGCTCACGATTAACGAATTAGTTGATGTTTTAACGCTTTCTGATATCGACACAAATGCTGAACCCATCATTCCGGCTCCATTTTTTTTGGCTTTTAAATTGATTCATTTATTTAAGCCCAACGGTTCTGCGGAAAAAACCGAGTTGAATGAACAAATATTTTGGCGACGTCTTTTTGTGCGCGATGACTGGGCTGAATTGGACCAAACAGAAATCAAAGGGGACAGGGGTGTCAAAGCCGACTTTTCTAAAACCGTTTTGTATAAAACGTTTGTTTACATTATTAAACAAAAACTTGATCAAGAAATTGACATGGAGTATGTAGAAAACCCAGAACGGGCTATTTGGGATATGACCGGCAGTACTGAAAATTGCATCAAGTTTGATGAGTCAGAGCTTTTGGAACGATACCCATCAGTCTTGGATACCCTTGAATCTACAAAGAAACAGAAAAATCCAAAAAACAAGTCCATTTTGGATGACATTAGAAGCGAAGGTTTGCTGTTGCAGGCCCAAATTGATAAACACAATTTGAAAAAATGGGTGCAAATGGTCTACAACCAAGCTGAAACTGATGTGGCTAGTAACAAGAGTGGGTGTCATAATAACCATCACAATATGGACAAGACATCAGCTTTAGGAACCGAAAATGGACAAGATGTCGAAATGTTAGATCATGAAGCTGGTAAGAGTGATGAATAAATTAAAATAAAATAGAATTTAGTTATGATGTTACAATGTTATTTGTTTGTTTTAAACATGTTGAATTTTATACATTTAGACGCTTGTTTTTTTGTTTTTTTTTCGTCATCATTTTTCAATCGTCAGATTATAAAGAGGATACATTTTCTGTATTCTGAACTAATTAAATAAAAAATATATACTTTATTTCGGACTCCCTCTTTTTTTTGTTAAAAATTAGTCAATAAAACGTGTGATTATTCGTAAGAATCCTACCTTGAGTTTTTTTTGTCGGGAAAGACATGGTTCATCGTTTTTGCATATTTACATTTACTCTAAAAATCAAGCATTTAACAAGAAACATGGTATAGTGGATATTTAGCATGTCGAATATCATTTAAATAAATAAATAAACTGACTGCAATACGGCTCCCAACAACACTTATCTTTATGGATTTAGTGAAATCTATTAGAGTCTTTCTTTCTACAATTAAATGTTGTACAAGTTCCTAGAAGCGCCATTTAATAATGATATTCCCGGTTGAGTAAGGAACCAGAAACCTATAAGAAAAGGTTCAAAATTTTATATCCTATTTTGTCAATATGCCAACATGCAACTGAAGAAGAGTTTGTCGCCATCTTGTTGACAATAACTTATTAATTTAATGATACAGGGCTTGAATCATCAAGGTACAAACATTGTACCAAACTCTAATCCTTTTAGAATATCTCACGGATTTGCGTATCCACCATTTTCATCAGAAGTTGGATTAAACAAGTACACACGAATACTGGACACTCTTTTTTTTTTTGTTGTTGTTACATAGCTACAACGAAAACAGGTTGGTCAATTACACAATTAAAAAATGGGCTACATTTATGCATGTTCCAGTATATGCATCAATGTTGTTACGTCTCGCTGAGCTTGCCATTTATTGGTTGGGAAATTTTACATGTATGGTATCCAGATTATACATAATATCATCTTTTGTCAACAAAACTTGCAAAATTTTTGGAAAAAAAACATTTATCAAAAGTTATGATACAAATGTGTTTTAGCAGTATAAATTAGCACTTGAAAATTTGTCTTTTGAAAAAACAAACGAACCTCGGCAATTGTGTCAAAACGGAATTTTGAACGTAAGGTATATTCATTACATACGTAATTTAGCACTTTTTCGTTTTGGTCGGTTAAATATATACATAAAGTGCTATTGAACAGAAGTTTTTTTTATTTATTACAAGTGTTGAATTGTCTATTGAAAACAATGAAGAACCTGAAATAATTGATAGGAAAATAGAGACTTTGTTTTGAAACTTTTCACTAAATCAAACTTGAAATATATAAGAAAAAAAGCTTTTAATTACCGGGTTTTTAATGTCTGTACTTTTGCTTTGTAGATGGTTTTACATTCATCATTCACAGTAATAATATCAAACGGTGTCTTCCATCAAAATAGATGAATAAATGTTTCATTTTAGAATAGTGGTTGACAAAAAATCCTTCTACCAGTTCCTACGTACCCTATTGGATAAAATGCTGGCTTTTTTTATGTCTGTAAAGATTCTTGTTTTACTCTTGAGGTGAAATAAATATATATAAATAAAATTATTGTAACTAAACTTTACAGGATTTTATGTTTCTTTGTTACAAAATAAATAAATAAAAATGCCAAGATCTTTCTTTTTACCACCTGGTAGGTCCAAATGGTTGATTATTTTCCAATTGAATTAACGGAGTTCCGTTCGAATCCGCATTACTTTGTGTAACAGCAGTGCCCCACCATTTGGGGGCACTAATTGTCGGAGACAAGGTCACTATGAAAATCAGCAACAGGGCCCAGGCCAAACCCAGATCCAAACCAACAGACAAAGTATAATTGTACTTTGCCCACCACCCAAAATACCGTCGCTTGATGATATACCCAAACACATAGCCGACTGCACAGTACGCGCCGTAGCTAAAAGCTGTTGCTGGAGGAATTAGTCCAGTACCTGTAAAAAATACGGGCCAGTGGATAAACCGGACTGGACTTTTGGGATACTTTTTAAGGAATAGCCATGTCAGGAGCGGAAGCATGGCACCAACCAAAAAAAAGTACAATGTTTTGTTGTAAAGTTGGCCAGGCGAAAGCTGTCGTTGAGGGCCAATGACGCCCCAAATAACTGACGCATTGAAAAAGACACGGCCGGTAGAACAGGTGAATGATGCACCTTGGGTTGGCAAACAAATATCGACAATATTGTTATCGGCCCAGTGTAAAGTTGCCAGTTGTACAATTCCGCCCCAAATGGTTGCAACTAATTGGGCTACAAATAATAAACGGGGCGAAATCTTCAAGTAGTGGCCAATTTTCATGCCCTCCAGAAACCTGATTGCGCGGTAATTGGTTATGTAGCCAAAAGTTTTAAAAAGCATCATGGCGATTGGCCGTCCAGGAACAAGGTATCCAACAATGAACTCAGTGAGGACATTGAGGCCAACAGAAATATTTGTCAGTGCATGGATCATACCGATAGGAACCAGCATGATTCCTGCAATAGCCAATGCGAAAAAAAGGGCCCATACCGGCATGCCAGTATCCCAAACCCGTACCAAAACAATTGACATTCCTAAAAAGATTACCAAACTTAGCCAATACCACCAGTCTGGAGCTTCCTTGTATTTTTTCATCAAATGCATATGGATATCGTCAGGGTCTTTTCGTGAATGTTTCCAAAAAAAGATGATCTCCTTGCCATGAAACAAGCATGTGTGGACAATGGTTGACGATATGGAAGCAAATGACATTCCGTAAGAAACTGCAAAAGTTGTTGGTAAAAAAAGAGGGGAGTAGTTTTGGTATCCTTCAATATCAAACACGTTGGTTTTGGTCAAAATTCTGCTCACGTTATACACTTGCTGAAACCTGTCATATGTATTTACACTAGAAATAGGCAGATATTTACCATACCAGACGTTACTGTAATGAATTATCGGTGTGAGGATCCAAAAAACAACGACTATAGACGCAAAAATGTTGCCGACAGCAAAAAAGGGAGGAATCAATGGTGATCCAGCATACCCTGCCACTTGATTCCAGTTAAATGTAATCGGAAGCATTCCCAATCCTGTCAGAGACCCGAATAATTGGTTAACAATTACATTTTTGGGGGCAATCCAAGTGAGGAAGCTGAATTCAGACAGAAAGGGTGCAAAAAAATTGGTGAGCCAACTCCAAGCAAAGCATCCAAGCACTACAATGAGAAACAGCTTTAGTCGAGTTATGTGCCATCCATTGGTGACATGGTTTACTTTCAAATGGATATTGGTAAGAAAAGTGGTGGTTACAAGGGTACTAGGCCAAATCATCGATGCAGGGTACACCAAAATTCGTCGCACGATTCCAGCAATTGAGTATCCAATTGCTTGTGTGCAAATGGCGCCAATTATATTGAATCCCCATCCGAAATCAATGTTGTAAAAATGGCGAAGAGTCAAAACAATGTCAGTCATATAAGATGGACCGTCACCGAACGACACGCTTGCCATGATAGTAATGAGCGCGTGCTCTTTTAAATTAAAGGCACATGGATTTAATTCGATTCCAAATACTTTCTTGTCTGGCACAATACGTTCCCACAGCCGTCCCAAGGGCCATGCAACCATAGAGGCGACAAAAGAAGAAATAACAAATAAAGGAGTGTGTAAAGAAAAAACCGTGTTTAATGCACATCCAACTGTTGTCAAAAACAAACCAATTATCCACATTCTGAGTGTATTTTGCGGTATATCCACGTTGTCGACATTTGGCACAGATGCCCGGACTTCTGGGTATCGGGAATCGCTAAAAATGGGAACGTAGTCTTCCTCGTGTTGTTTTGGTAATTCACGGTAGTTAAAAAAGTTAAATATACGAGTTGATAATGGTACAGTGGTAGTAGTTTGGGCATCTTGAAAACTATCAATGCTTGCAGCGTTGGTTTTGTCAAAAGTGTTTGATTGTTGCGAACTTTGGATACTACTGCTTGCAAAGGTATCGTCGCTATTGATATAGCTTGTTTTTAAATTGTCGTATTGTTTCTTATTTGGAACATTTGAAGCATTGACTTTGTTTAGCCAAAGTTTGTTCTTATTGATTTTGGATTTGAAACCAATCCTTCTGTTTCTAAGCCTGTCTTGAAGATTTTGAAACTTGTGTGGAAACCTGCCAGTATTATTTTCTTCATCATCTTCTTCTTCTTCTTCTTTAAGATTGATACTATTATCTGACTTGATTCGATTTGGAATAATTAGTTGGTCAGAAAAGGATAAAAATTTACCTTTCTTTTTTGCAGACTTGCTTGATTTGTTTGAATGGTGAGAAATCGCCGAAATACCGGAAAAGCGATTAAGGTTGATTGACAATTTTTCACTAATATTAGAGATTGTTGGTTTATGCTGGAAATTGCGAGGTTTATAAGAGTTTCTATTTTTCGATGAGGATGGCTGGTTAAGGTTGGTGCTGCTGTCGCTGTGAGCAAGTGAATGGGTTAGCTGTTGTACAGAGTCGGTGCATTCGAGAGAGTTGGAATCACTGATGGCACCCAAGGAATTTGACAAAGAAGGGTTCTTTGTAAAAGATTGATAAGCTGGGAATAACGAATGGTGATATAACTGGGTAGGAGAGATTTGTATGGTGTTGGTACTATTGATGTCATCTGTGATGATGTCATTATGGGAATTGTTTGAATTTGGATCGCTTCCAAAGTCGCTTAGTTCGTCAATGTCGTTAGTAGTATTTTTATGGATTTGGTTGTCAAAATCGTCTAAACCGTCTACACTATCAGACATAACTTGGATGCTATCGACTGAATCGACATCCAGAATGGAAAACTGGTTATCATCTAGAGTACGTCGAACAGGATCAGGATCATGGTTGCTAAAATCACTCATTTATAAATATTAACAATGAACGAAACTAGTGAATAGTTAACAATATATGGTAGTGCCGGTATTGACGATGATTTGTGTCCAGGGACAGAGAGCATCAGGACCCGCTGCTCCTTACCCAAAATGCACTAGTGCCAACAGTAGAATATTTCAGACCTAACCCTGAAGTATTTAAAAAGTAATAAACGAAACTCGTTGTTTTAACCGTTGCCAGAAATAAACGCAAATTTGGTTGGAATTTCATGACGTGTTTCAACTCAGTCATGGTAATGTATGTTTTTATCACGTGCTTTCAGCCGTATGTATTTGAATCATTATACCTCGGCATTTTACATTGTTACAGTTGTAGGAGAGTAAGAGTGGTATAGTAACGATGATGATGTCATTTACGGTCTCTCCTGCCTTGAAGGTGTTTATAGGTGTTATTGGCATGTGTATGTTTTAATTCGGCAATACCAATAGGTGAGTTACGTATCTAGTTGGGTATGCAGTTGGGTGTACTTAGTTACACACCAATATCAATTAATAGATAAACTGTGTAGTTTAATATGAATGACCAAGTTTGCCAATAAAGACAATTAACTTGGCTTGAAAAGCCAAAGCCCATCGGATCAACTTTTGCAACAGAGCCGTTATGTAGCGTAAACTAAGTTTTTTTTTTTTTTTACATTCAACTATTAGCTTGAGATATTTTTGATTTATAAACAAACAGGTATTAGAAATGAGGTTTACTTTGTTGGCTAAAGTGTATACATCTACCCCGCACGTACCACGGGAAGTAGTATTCTTTTTTTTTTTTACAAATCACTTGTTCTATTAAGACACACCGTTTATCGATGTTGCTTCGGTACATCAGATCGCAGTCCGATAGATACCTTTAAAAATACTATCGCCAAACTCCACACCGGCCTGAACTGTGCCTAGGGTTTTGATATGAGTGACATCTGTGACAAAAGGTTGAATGTTCCGGTGGCGATTTTCCGATCTCCGGTTTCAAGCCCCGCTTTTGGGACCAGAAGACGGAGATTCATCAATTTAGAACCGATGTAGTATACAATCACGGGAAGCGTCTTACAAAGTCTGTATTTCAAATGCACTAGAAATTACAACTTTTTTTGGTTATCAGTATCCTAGTTTAAATGGAGATAACATCATTTGGTTGGTTTGAAATGAGTAATGGTTTAATGGTTTCAACAGTGAAGTTTTTTTTGTTTTTATATATGGGAACAACACAATCTGTTTTTCTGATTTTAGCACTGATTTCTTTACCATATGAGAATCGGCCGATTATTTATAGAGATATTCGACAGATAACCATAGTAGACCGACCGACAAAAAGTCTCAGACACAAAGAAATTGTACAAGTGTTTGGACTAGAAACCCCCTAAACCCAAACGGAGCACACCCACACATAAGGCGTTCGGAAAAAGTCATTCAACGGTTCCGGATAAAACCGTAGTATGTAGGTAAACTTGTAAGTGCAATGACAATGTATGTAATGAAATCGGTACAGGAGTTTATATTGTCCGAGTATCATTACTCAGTACTACCAAGGACCAAATTCAAGATATTTAAATTTTAAAAGAGCTGTACAGATAAGAATACTAAAATGATGAAAACATAACGTTGAAAAATAAATAAAACAGTAAATTTTGAAATGACAAGTACATGTATGCTGAGGTTTTTTTTTTTTTTTTTTTTTTTATCGGTTGTGAACAGTTCCAGGCATGAAAATGACATGAGGAAGAATGTAAGAGTTTTCGTGATTGGCAATACCAGCGAATGCATTATACCAAGCAACAAACGCTGTTATAATACCCAAAACGCCGGCAGCTCTAATACAGCCAGTGCTTCCAATAAAGTTACCAATAGTGAGCATCAAAAATGTCAAATCCAAAAAGAAGAACAGAGCAAAAAACATGGCAGTAGACTTTAGTGTGAGGATTACAAGCATGAATGTAAATATAAACCAACCCAAACAAAAGAAGCCGACCATGTTTTCAAGTTCGCCTTTAGTTTTGTAGGAAGAAGCGATACCAAAAGCGTTTGATTCAATAGCGCCCCAAGCCATCCAGAAACCGCCATAAGATGCTAAAGCAGTAGCACCAAAAGTGTTTTCCAGAACTATCTCCCACATGCCAGCACAAAATTGAATGAAACCACCATAGAAAAAGGCGAGACCAACGACGCCTGCGGCATTGGTTACACCGCGAGCACGGACGTTAACAAGAGAAAGACAGAATGTAGTGAGGGCAAAAGCAGATAAACCAAGAGGACCAGGATTACCAAACTTTCTAGAGGGAGCTTCGGAGAGACCTACGTTAAGATTACCACCAAAGGCTTCCATGAGTTCATGTTTATAAACTTTGGTATCTCCAATATGAACAAACTCATCGTTGGCGCCTGATGTAGTTATACGAGCAACGGGAACACCATTATGATGTCTCTGAGTGAGGGAAGTTTGTTTTTCAAGATCGGATTCAGACATTGTTGTAAATATAAGCAGATTGAAAGGAAATAAAACCCAAATAGATGGAGAACGGAAAAACTTGTAATTCAAGGAATAACTAGTTATAAAAAAAAAAAAAAAGTAATGATAAATAATTATAAGGCCGCCAAGACAATTTGAACGATTTATATAAGAATTCAGATGCGTCTAAAGATCTAACCCAACGTTTTCCGTTTTATTTGTTGTATTCAATGTCGGATCGATAATGGACAATACTCCACCGCTAAAAAAAGTGACCGGTCTTTGGTGCAAAAAAAAAGCGTAAAAAGCGTAAATTCATAATCATGTATGTATATATCATGTGATATTCGGTGGAAGGGATCACTGTTTTTTAGTTTAAATCAAAATATTCCCCGCCTTGGCTGCATCATGTTTTTCCGTATCATGTGATTTATATAAGGCTGAGTGGCATGGGATTAAATATTTGTCATTTGATTACGTGATGAAGAGTCAATGCTTCAGTCGAATTACCCCATTTTTTAGACATTGTGTGATATTTTGTTGTAGGAGGGGTATTTGACTATTATTCCTTTATTTCCATGCGGAATCTACAAGGCCTCTGAGCAACCTGAAAAGTATATAAATATCGTGTTTCGTTCCTTAAAACTATTTATTACTGTTCATCATAATTACATTTCCATTTCTTTCTTAATACTGTTCATCATAATTACATTTCCATTTCTTTCTTAATACTCTTCATTCTTTTTATTATTACCAAAACAATGTCTGATCTCGATCTCGAAAAGCAACAACACAGCTCTCCAACACACAACCCCATTTCCCGAATCATGACTTCGGGTGCAAACAACGAAGTTGTTCACATTGGCGATACCAAAGTCTATAAACACGAGCTCATGGAAGCTTTCGGTGGTAACCTTAACGTAGGTCTCTCCGAAGCTCCCTCTAGAAAGTTTGGTAATCCTGGTCCTCTCGGTTTATCTGCCTTTGCTCTTACTACCTTTTGTCTTTCTCTTGTCAATATCCATGCTCGTGGAGTTTCTAATGCCTCTGGAGTCGTTGGTCTTGCCTTTTTCTATGGTGGTTTTATCCAGCTATGTGCTGGTATGTGGGAAATCGTGGTTGAAAACACCTTTGGTGCCACCGCTTTGTCCTCTTATGGCGGTTTCTGGATGGCTTGGGGTGCTATCGAATGCGATTTGTTTGGAATCGCATCTTCTTATACCAAGAAAGCCGATCTTGAAAACATGGTTGGCTTCTTTTTGTTGGGTTGGTTTTTCTTCACTTCCATGATGTGTTCATTGACTCTTCGTTCAACTTGGGCCTTCTTTTCCTTGTTTTTCTTCCTTTCGCTTACCTTTTTGTTTTTGACCATTGGTCATCTCGGACATACTGCTGTTGTCAACAAGGTTGGTGGCTACTTTGGACTCATCACTGCCATTATTGCCTGGTACAACGCATACGCTGGTATTGCCAACCACGAAAACTCTTACATTGTTCCCAGAGCTGCCTTTATGCCTGGAACTGTTCACGCCAAATAAACTTTCTTTTGAAAACCCCTTTTATGTTTTAATTTTTATTAATGTCTATATTTTAATGTCTTGTTTATTTTCCTGTTTTATATTTAATCTTAGAATTTGAAATACATTTTCAATTTTTATCATATTTAATCAATTAAGCCCCTCTAGTCCTATTCCATTTGCAACTTGGTCGCATCATGTCAAATAAGCCCAATATACTCAAGCCTTGGTTTAAGTCATAGCGGGATAGTCCCAAATTCAATTTAAAACTTGGCTTTTCACCCGTCAAGCCAATTTCCTGTCAGTTGGAAGCTTATTTTACCACAGTTGCTACATCGCATCGCGTAAGACAATATTTTTGTCTTTAGTTGTGCGGAGACTTGAAAAAATTTTCAGGAGTTGGAAATTTTCTATTACGATAATACATAAATTAGGTCAAACGGAGATATCCATATTCAATATAAATGACATTTGGTCCTTTTGTCCACTTATAAACATTGTTGTTTATATTGAGAACCAATCGTTGTAACAGCAAACATCGGCACCGACATCTTTTTATGGCTAGAAGGTATTCAGCATGAGACCCACTAAGATTTTAGCCTCGGTGAATAACCTTATATTTTAACCCTAATCAACAATTTGTCATCATACTTGCTTGTATTGCGTATTTACAAAGTAAATATATTGTCACATGACAAAAAGCCACCTTATATTATTGGTTGAAAAAAAAACAGTGAATAGATTTTCAAAACTACAACTTGATGAATAAAAGGGTTAGATAGTACTAAAAGATGACTGTAGATTCCATGTAAATAAAGAACATAACTAGAATTGTGGATAGTGAAGCAATAAGAATGATACACAGGATGGTCACTAACATGGTCATAAATCGAAGAACAGAACATGGAACCCTTGGTTCTTGGTTCCAAAAGTTAGGCATTGGAAATTTATAATTGTGAAAATGGTTCGTTGGCATTTGTTCTCTACTTGAAACAAAAATAGGATTCACCGGCTTTACTGAACATTGAAAATTACCAAGAGGCGTTTTTTTTCTTCACCGCTTGAAGAAATTATGAATAAAAATTATATATATACTTTGTCAAGGTCGAGTGATAATAATTCGGAAAGGTTTACACCCAACCCCTACAGACTCAATCAATAACAGTGTTTCCTGTTTCTCATAAGCTGGTATTAAACATAACATGTGAATGAAACGTATGAATGGTTCTCAAATTTTTTACATATAGTTTTGGCTAAATCTGAAGTTAACACACTCTGGTTACTTTCTTATCAACATTGGTCCAAAAGAAAATATTCTTCCCTATTAGAACCTTTACACAAAAGCATAGCCTAGTTATCTTAAATCCAATGTGTAGTCCATTTGATGTTTGTCATGATTTTTCAGTTCATTAACGTCAAAATAAAACAAAAATCTTTTGTATTACTAGTATTAAAATTGTAATTATGTTTTCGCACTTATCAAGTGTTTTTCCACCACCCCAAATCGTTATTTTTTCTTGAAATATTTTAGTGTCGTCACAGAATTGATCTCAATAATTCATTGTTTGTACAAAGGACTTGTATATACCCTTTTGTTTCTCAAAATATTTGCTAGCATTGTGTGTTAGACATTTTGATATTAAAACTATATTATTTTACGGAAAAAATGTTTTGGATTATCCAACCCAATGATTACGGGAAAATATAGACACAGATCTATTCAAGGGCTATAGAATGACTACGGTAAGAGAGTGATAAATGTCAATTTTTCAATACAAAAGCGGAAAATCAACAAATTCTTATATATATATATATATGTAAAGAATGCCGCAACCTTAATCTACCATAAGTTTTCAATATAGTCCTCGAGTTACATATTACAATCTCTCAGCTTTTTAAAACTACCATCTCGCCTCTCAATCATTTAAATACAAAATTCTAGCATTCAACAGTTACGGGTTCTGGGTTTACGTAAATCTTCAAACATGTATACATCTGACTATCAATAAATCCAATTATTTCAGCACTAGGAAAGGAGGCTGCTGAAACTCAACTTTTAAATTGTTTTAATTCAAATACTTGAGAATCTGTGAATCAGTTATTGAGACATTTTGTTTCTAATTGAAAGATCGTTTTTGGCATTTATGGTACATTTGTGCAGTATCATCGATGAAAGATTTTGAAATCAATACGTTGACAACTATTACTGTACATTCTTTATAAAATTGCCATATTCAAATACTAAAGAAAAACGTTCATTTAGTTTATAATACAATGCATTTCCAGTATGTATTTATTTGTTTATACTCAACTATTAAAGACGTCTTTTACAAAATGTAAATTGAATCATTGTTTACAATAGTTTGCACGTCGTCAATATATCTTGGTATTGCGACTGTGACACAACAGCTTTATGGCTAGATAACTGGAGGCTCCTAGAATTTTACTACCGGGAACTAACACTGTTATTTTCAAAGCGGAAGGAGGTTTACTAAAGTATTATTATTTCTCTGTACTGGGAAATGACAAATTTGCTCACAAGTTGACATACTTGAAAAAATTCCATGACACAATGTCTAGTTTTTTTAACAGTATCTATTGCCCCAATATAAATAAAATCTATCGATCAAGCCTTGAATAGTTTCCGATTTCTTCAAAACCATAGATTTTGGGGCAAGTGATTAGTACCTGTTTGATTGCTGCTGCCCCTATTTACTCCATGTCGATTCCTAGTCTTTGTCCAAAACCAGATGAGGTAGACGCAGGTACTAGCACGGCTGGTTATAAACATTAAAAATAAAGTAGACATTAGGTGCTTATTATATACAGTAGCAACAACAAGAAAATGTCTATGGATGGGTCATTAACATTGAGAGTTTATGTGACTACTTTTTGGGTTATTTTCGAGTTGTTCAATTGTTAAAGGCAAGTACAAAGATAATATTTAACCAGATTACCGATGAGTTATGTGACAAAAGTGACAAAAAATTTGACGTATTTCTATACTAGTCCCATGTAAATAGTTTTGACGCACTCTTTCGTGGTTAAGAAACATAAAACAAGAAGAAAATTTATTCTTTTGCACCTTCTCGTCTATTTTAACGGAACCAAAAGCATGGAAAATTGAGCTACATGAGTTTTCGGCTAGGTCAAATTTCTAATAATAAGTACTGTTTGCGTTATTCAAAAGATCATGGGCATGTCAGAAGCAAGTGAAAAAAACACATTTATATTTCATTGATTGTAGAAATTAGAGTTGTTGACTACAAGCTATTTCAAAATTTGCAATCTTTTGTATCTAGAATGAATTTCGTATATTGATGATTTATAAGTGGATTGTTTTCAATGATTGATAATATACAATGATTTCAAAGTAGTGTGCTTAGCCATGCAAAAAATAAATGCGATAATTGATGGACGATATGTTTATTTATTTAATTATTTTTTGAATATTACAACTGATAGTGTACTTGTGAAGTATTTACGAACTATTAATCAATTTCAAAAATCATGCAATTAACTCTAGCCTAGAAGTGAATATCGAAAAACCCAACCTAAATCAATTAAACCAAGCTTTTTTAAACCAGTTTAATTATAATTCAAAACATGTAACACGTATCCGGCAACCCAGTACCAACAAAGAACGTAGCAATTGAACTAAATCGTAGATAGCTCGTATTTGAAGCTTTTGCGATATGTTTGTTTGCTGTTTCAATTCTTTGATATGTACGATAAAGCACAAGAGATAATTAAGTTGAGCATGCATTGCCGACCAAGGTATAAGGATTATACAATTGACAGCTTTACTTTGGATACATCAGTATTATTTCAAGTACAGATGGACCGAGATGGAAGATATTTTTATTCGTTAGATGAAGAGCTTAGTTAGTAAATTCGTTTTTGAAACACTTTGAATTTCTGATGCTTTTTTTTACCAATGAAATTCAAGTATAAGCCACTTAGTTTTTTTTATTTTATTTTACGGCTTAAGCCACTTGGTTGGAATCAAGCACATTAAAATGAGCATATTTAAAATTACTAATGATCACTAATTAATGAGTAAGAATGACATAATATATATATAAGATAACTAGTTTTATTTTTAGTAGCGTTTTTTTTTTTTTTTTTTTTTTAGCTCAAGCAACGCGACCTCCTTGCTTTCTTTTTTCCTCACCAATTTTTTTTATTGTCAAAAACAAATATTGACACAAATAATCAAAAAAAAAAAATAAAACATAACCAACCTTCATTCGTTTCTTTTTTAATTTTACTTATTTATTATTATTATTATTATTTTTTGACTCTCCACTCTTTTTTTTTTTACGATTTTTCAAAATTCATTATTTTTGTTTTTAATTTGTTTTTTTGCTCATTCATCTTTAGATTCTTGAGTCAATTTCCAAGAATCGTCGACTACCAAACCTAAAACCATATTTGTCACCAACATGAGAAATCTCACATCTCCACAGTCTTCGCCTAATGGCATTGTTCAACAGCAGTCAGATAGTTCATCTAGTCAAAACCAAAATCCGTTTGAAAATGAAGGCTCTACAGGCTCGGATTCTTCTTCTTATGACGGCACTCCAGTTCAAGGCGCTTCCGCATCTTATCACCCAGTGTCGTCAGAAGACAGCGTTTACAATACTCATATTCCTCGTGCCTCTCCACCTCGAATCATCAATCCTTCTTCCGCCGGAAATTCGTTTTCTTCAGACTCGAATTCGGATGTAGCTTCTAATCCTCAATACCAATCATTCCGTACTGGTCCTACTAACGCCGCCTCATATTATAATTCATCCCCCACCAGAAATGACGACTTACTGGCAAATCCAACTCAACAGCTAGCACATAATCAACCCAATTACATAGAAAATCAAGACATTACCCCGTCAGATAACTCGATTACTGCCCATACTACTGTGGGAGCTGCTGCTGCTGCTGCTGGACACACAACAGTGTCTCGCCTTAACAACAACATTTACTCCACCGACAACAACCCTGGCAATAACACTGAAAATACCCTTCGGCTACCCTCTCCTGATCCTTCTCACAATGCTTCATTAACTGTACCCAAACAAAACTTCTCTTCTCAACAATATCCAGCTTACAGTGGAATTGTATCTTCCAGCGCCCTGTCAACTGCTGCTGCTGAACGTGCTGCTGCCATGGCTGCTGGAGTCGCTGGCTCTTTTTTAGCGCCTCCATCGTCCCGCCCATCAAACACCTCTTTAAACGGCATGTCTGCCGCAAATAATGGTGGTAGTGGTGTCGTGAACGCAATGTCTTCCGCAGAATTTGACAGATATCCAAACAGAATTTCATCCGCAGCACCGTCAATCGTCTCCGGTTCCGGTGCTCCTCTAATAGTACGAGATGGATACCATCATAATGGTAATGGAGTTCGCTCGTCTACTCTTTCTGATGCAAGTGCAGCATCCTCTTTCTCCGATACAGATTCAACAGCATATGCTGCCGGTACAGCCAGTCCTTTTGTTATCAATTCTGATTTCTCACCTTTTGGTGGATACCCCGCCTCGGTTTTTCCTTTACATATGGAAGAAAAAGAAGCTGACGATTTCCTTCATAATCCCGATCCAATTTTAGACGCAAAATACGACAAGCGCTGCCAAGGCTTGGATAAAAGAGGTATAGCTGCTCTAGTAGGCTTCATAGCACTCATTCTTGGATGCATTTGTGTATTTGTTGTTGTTCCTGCTCTTACTTTTACAGGTGCTACTGAAACGCGTCGTGTCATTACACAAACAGTCGAAGTTCTTAGTGTATTTGAATACAACATTCTTGGCGCCATTCGCACGTCGCTAGTCGACCCGGATACTCCTGCTTCTGCTAAAAGCTATACAGCAATGGATGGATCTTCATGGACATTGGTATTTTCCGACGAGTTCAGTAAAGAAGGCCGTACGTTTTACGAAGGCGAAGACCAGTTTTGGACGGCACCAGATATGCACTATGCTGCTACCCAAGATTTGGAGTGGTATTCTCCTGATGCTGTTATAACTGCAAATGGCACACTTACTCTCAGACTCGACGCATTTAAAAACCATAATTTGTATTACCGTTCCGGAATGGTACAAAGCTGGAATAAGATGTGTTTCACCCAGGGAAGGATTGACGTTTCCGCCCAGCTTGCAGGTAATGGTTCGGTTTTAGGTCTTTGGCCTGGTATTTGGACACTTGGTAATCTTGTTCGAGCAGGGTATCTTGCTAGTGCAGAGGGCGTTTGGCCATATTCATACAATACTTGTGATGCTGGTATTACACCCAACCAATCATCGACAGATGGCATTTCCTATCTTAAAGGGCAGCGATTAAACAAATGTACATGTCCTGGAGATGATCACCCCAATCCGGGGACAGGCCGTGGTGCACAAGAAATTGATGCGCTTGAAGGAACCGTGGATTCCACATTAAAGGTTGGTATTGCTTCTCAGTCGCTTCAGCTCGCGCCGTACGACATTTGGTATTATCCGGATTTAAATTTTATTGAAGTTTACAATACGTCTGTTTCAACACTCAATTCATGGAATGGAGGCCCATTGCAACAAGCAGTTTCAATGGCCAGTACCCTAAACACGACGTGGTATGAACTATCAGACACCCCACACTATCAAAGGTTTGGATTTGAGTATCTTAACGATGATACCGACGGATACATCAGATGGTTTATTGGTGAACGACCAGTTTTTACTGTTTTCGCACCAGCACTCGGACCGAACGGTAATGTTGGCCAGCGCCAAATTTCCAAAGAGCCCATGTCTATTATTCTAAACTTGGGTCTTTCTACAGCCTGGGTGTATATTGATTGGCCTTCGCTTGTTTGGCCATCGACGATGCGGATTGATTACGTTCGTATTTACCAACCGCCCCGTTCCATTAATCTTGGTTGTGATCCACCGGGCTATCCCACATATGACTACATTCAAACACATCTTGACCTTTATACCAATCCCAACCTGACCATCTGGGACCACACTGACTATGCATGGCCCGGAAACACTTTAGTTGGGTGCAACAAATAATAATGATGATAATAAATACAATAACTTTTTTTTTTAAAAAAAACTTATCTCACGGCACAAAAGGAAAACATTTGGGATTATTGATATATTGAAAGAATTTAATTAATATGGTTTTATAACATAGAACACAAAAACAATAGAGCAAAAAAAAAAAAGAGCCAATGACTAGCACAAAATGACGACTTTATGTTTTAATACTTGAATGATATTCTACTATATAACAATACCCAAAGTTAAATCCACTACTTTTTTTCGATAAATTATAGACAAAACGCAACACAAGAATTATCCCAATAAATGGTCTTGGATGTGTTTGCCAACACTTTGCCAACAGTCTTGGAACCATTTCTACATTTTTTTTGTTTAATTTCCTAAAAAAAAACCAAACTAGGTTTAGGTCTGTTTGCAATTATACTTCATTTTTTTGGAAAATTAGAGTTTTTTGTTTATACAAAAACAAACAAATACGTTGCAAAGAAACCTAGAAATGTGTTTACGTCACAACAAATGTTAACGACGAAAGATCGATCTACAATGCCGTGAATAAAGTCTTTGAAAAGTCGGGCAATGACGTAGTTTTTATTTCAATGAAAAACTAAAAAATGATGATCAACACGTGATAACAAAAAGAGTCAAGTGTAATTCACATGCAAGCTTTTGTGAATATCGTTTACTTTTAATTCCAGTTCCAATGACAGATGTTTCACATCAGTTGGTGAGATTGCTACAAAAGTGTTATCATGGAAGGACTCGGTCAGTATCCTGATAGCAAAAGTCCCGTATTATTAACATTGGGGGTTTTTTTTATAAGTGTTAGGAGGTTTATAAACGACATGTTTATTCAGGCTTCGCTTCGTGTGTTAAAAGATTTACATCAGAATATTCGTGTTGCTTATCGTCATGAAGGTTTAAACGCAACGGGAAAGGGCTTCGATCTCGGATGGGGCAGCCATACACGCACGGGTGTCCGGCCGTGACGGCAATTTATTATATCATTTATAATCATGGACGATTGCTTTTTACCTTTATGTTTTTATTTTTTTTTTTTTTTTTGGTCAGCTTCTTGATCTAATCAACTCTAGACAATTACAGAAAAAAGTATTTTGACAAATAAATTATATCAACAAACAAGTAAGAGTGGATTGGGCAATTATTAGTTGTTTTATTGCATGGTTAGTACAGATTCTTTTTTCGATTATACTAAACGATGTAACTATATAAATCTAAATCTAAAATCCTACTACAATTATTTTCTTTGCAATTCTAGAGTTTGCTATGACACATTACTCGATTTCAATAACCTATTTCACCAGTTCAGACATGTATTGATGTTTGGTTTTGATTCAAAGGCCATTTTGTCGGGACAAGTAACATCTCTATTTTAAAGCACCATTGTGGCTCATATTATACCAGTTTGACGAAAGCACAAACACCATATTCAAGAAACTTTGAAAGTTATGTTGAAAAAAACAAAAAACGACGCCAAACTTTTGGAGGCTGCCTCTGTAAGGATGCCAGACATAACCTCTCCACCATTATCAGAATGAAAGCAGCTGACAATGTGACTGCTTTTAGAGATGAAGTGCATTTCCGCCAACAAAACAAAGTTCATTAGGGTCATGAATATGTCACTTTTAGCAGTCAACAGACACAGGTATACATAGTGTGAAAAAAATCGATAATGACCAACATATAACGAAAACCGTGGGTAGATTCCGGAAAGGGACTCGTGAGATCGGCATCAGTGCGTTGATGAGATCTGGTCGGTTCAAAATTTGACTCGCGGCAAAGCAATAATGCAACTTTTGCGTTGGTACAAACGTGGTAGTCGTGTTTTTCATAGAACTCCATCGTCGGTTTCGGAGTAATAGCAGCGTCCGGAGTCATAAGAAATCGGTCCTTTGAAGGATGACCGAGACAATTATGTCACATTGCAGTCTGAGTCTGATCAGAAACCGATAAATAAAAGCAAAATGTCAAATTAACCCTCCCCGCAACTGTCCTCTGAAGTGTCTTTCGCCAAGTTATACAACCACAATACAGTGCAATGTCACTACGACGAGTGACATATCAAATCGTACCAATACCAATAGCTTGTGCAGTGAATACCACAATAGAACAGTACCACTAAGACCTAGATCAGTACTAGCAGTAGTACTCAAACAACCGTAAATCAAAAACAATTCGGCTGTAAATAAAATAGGCCCGGTAATAAATAGGTATGGAATGAATCTAATCATTAAAACCTCATGATTATCGAGATACACCCAATAAACACATCACTACAATCGAAAAGCTTTTTATTAATACAAAAAGGTTTTGACGTAATGATCCAATGGACTGCAGCATCAAGGATAAATGTCATGATAATACAAAAATGAAAGAAAGAAAAAAACCTTTCAAACTCGTCACGCATTTAAACTGTCCTGACAACCAGATTACCCTCAACCTGCTTTTTCAAACAACTGCTCAGTCAACTGGTCCAAACTCCATAAACAACGGCTACACAGCAAATGTCTAAAGTTCTAGACGTTGAAAGCACAATATCCGTCGTAGCTCAACCCCAATAATGACCCGATTCAATTTGATAGTATATCTGTAGTAGTCATTGCCATCAAAGCTGTCACCACCAAAACCGTCCCTTAAAAATATAATTTCATCACAATCAATTTGAACGGATCCAATTCGGAATAACAACCACCCGCCAAAATCATTGGCTCCGGCATACCCTTCTTGAAACAATTGTAGTCCGTAAATCCGTAAAAATATAATGCAATTGTGACTTCAAATAATCTTAATGAACGGCGTGAGCGTTAATTCTGGGGTATACATGGTAGCTGAAAGCTGCAATGAACTGAAAAGCACTATACACAGTTTGGTATGAACAGATTGATATGATTGTCATTGTCGCTCGGCTATTGCAGAGAACCATCTTGTGGATTACACTGAGAGAGTTTGAATGTCATTCAGTCAAAGAATATAGGGCATGTCTTGACTTCACCGAAACTCCAACTCCAACTGAATTCTTTCCATAAAGCACAATAGAATGGGATATCATACTGAAGCAATTGCAGCAGCTGTAAACTGGTCAATCACAAGAAATATCATGACAACATGTGAGTTGATCGTGTATCGAGATGTGAACATATCCAGATCCATTTCCATCTTATTTGAGTCATTGCTGTCATTGATGACAGCACTATCGAAACTTGTGACCACTCAAAGCTTCTCCTGTAATCCCAAATGATAAAAAGGTCGCATCCCATAGTTACGACCCAGTAGCATGGAAAGCTCAACTTTTCAATCGTAACCACTCTTGAACAATACTGTGTACTTGTATATTTGCTTAAAAAATTGCTAAATGGCTTGAAATAATGTAAGCACATTCTCGCAAAAATTATCCAGTCAACAATCGTCAAAGGTTTTAAACATATTGCACATGGTCTGAAAGCGAATATTGGCTTGAATGACATTTTCTGGTAATCATTCGAGTAAACCTCAATTGCTGACCAAACATACAATCAATGGAGTTTGCATCAAATAACCCGTATCAATCGCCTGAGCCATATGAAAAGAAGATATACTGCGGTTAGTCAAAGAGTGAATATGTTTTTTTTAGAAAAAAAAGCAAAAGTCACATACCGAATCCAGTTTAAAAAGAAGAAAAATGACATATAACTGAGAAAATAACGAGGAGCTGTGTCAACCTTTAAAATTAATGAATGAGTCGAAAAGAAGTAATCAATCAGTGCGGTCAGCATAACCGCAAGGATATCGGCAGGTTTCGCCGAACAGTATTATCCTTGGGTTATTGGTAAACCAAATATCAATTGCTTGATAACACAAACAAAAAGTCCAAGTACACCGAAAAAGCGACAGAAAAGCCACAAAGAAAATCTGATAACGAAAAAACCAAAAATAAAAGGAAGAAAAGAACAAATGAAAATGATGACCAGAGAAGAAAAACCAGTGATAAAAACAATGGAATGAGATCAATAGTAAGAAGAAATAAGGAAAATGATAACAGATTTCAACAATATACCCAGCTTTGAATAAATGGTCATGAAGTTGGAAAAAAAAGCGAGAATGTGTTTTCAAAGATTAATCAACACAAAATTGTCGCCAGCAAGCCTAATACCAATCGCTCACCTATTGGCAACATCACCATGCCTCACCTGCTAGAATAGCAATTACTCTATTCCAACAATTGACTGCCTGGCATCCAAAGCTCTGCAATGCACAATAGTATATTCCAAGTAATGTAACGACGTTAGCCGTGACACCAACTCTGAACCTGAAAGCATATCACACTTGAGCCATGAAATATCCAGCTGTAAAATGAAACATTCAAACATCGTCCGCAATTGACTACCTGGCATTTAAAACTTGGTAGCAACAATCGTTGATTTCGGATAAGGCAACAAAGTTAATTGTAACAATATCTATGAATCAGAGTCTGTTGCACACAAGCTGTAAATGGTTCAGATGTCCAAATGCAAACCTCGTTTCTCACCAAACATTGGGTACTCAATGTCCAAAGCTCTACAATGCAAAACCATTTATTCCAGGTGAATTCGTGACCTCGATCATGACAATACTTTTGAATAAGAAAATGCATTGCAAATGAACCATAAAATATTCATTGTCCGTCACCATGTGTCGCGTCTTCAATTACTAGTTCCATTGTTGTGTTCAACCTCATGTATCAGCAAAACTAATTGCTTCACAGTCATCAATAAAACTTAACCCTTTCACAGGCCATTGAATATGCAACCGACGCACAGTTAGATAATTCATGGCTTGCTCTGGTGTTGTTTTCAATCTCGTATATCAGCAATATGAAATTGCCTTTACAGTCATCAATCAAATCCAGCACTTTTGCAAAACCATTGAATGCTCAACCAGCGCCTTGTGTTGGATATTTGGCTGCTTATTCCAGTATTGTCATCAACCTTGTGCTTCAGCAATGAGATTGCCTCCGCAGTCATCAATTGAATCCAACAGCTTTGCAAGCAATTAAACTCCTAACACACTTGATAGCAAGAGAAACTCTGATATTTGAACCAGTATGAATCGCAACAAATACCAGGCATCCTCAAACTATCAAGGAGCCGACCCCTACGGCTGATGAAGGACTTGATATTTGACACCGACAAGTGACTCCATGTATCTAACCGGACACTCTGAAATTCCGCTCATTTCATCGTGCGCTTGGTAAGTACAAGTGGAGCCACGAAGGACTGAGGGGCGCTCAGCCTCAACCTCCAGTGGTTTAATTCAAAAACACACATGCTCTCTTGCGTGCTAGAGATCCGCTGATCTGCTGGCTAACACTGGCTCATGATTTTGAATGATAATCAGTTTCTGACGTGCATAGCCGCACCTTTTTGGCTAAACCTAGCTAACTCCTCTCATGAGTACTTCGTGGTTTGCTCTAGGTCGCTCACTGGCATCGTCATGGCACACTTAGAACGGCGCGGTCACTAAGCACCCGAATGTCCGTGACCCGTTTGTGGCTCGCGCAATGAGACACCGGTAATCACGGCACGTAGCGAGGTGGTACTCTCCCCAGTACGCAGAAAGAAGCAAAAGGCGATTGTGAAATGACCCGGAAACAAAAGCTTTAAGTTCGTTCGTGGCGACCTCCGGTCCCACGCCAACAGATACATCATGAACAGCGGTACATGATTATCTCGTGCTGGCAACACTACGCTACTGATCCTGTACTAGCTGGAGATGTGCTCCGGTCCTCAGCATGAATCAGCGCTCGCACTTTTGAGCCACGCAGCCCTAGACCTTCCTCCTAGTCTATGCTGCCATTCTTCTGTGATTGAATCTCTGGTACCTCTAGTGAAGAAGGTTGATATAAGAGATTTGTTGCCTGTTGTTGTATGGCACAACCATTAAGTTGGTTGATTTGTTGCTGCAAATCTGTGTAATAATAATAATTCTTGGTAACAATAACAATTGTTTGAATGGCAATGATGATGATAATAAGGATGATGATAATGATGATAATTATAGTTGTAATAATTGTATTATGTGTAGTGATTGATGGCAGATGGAGCAAAAACGCTGTAAAAAATGTAACTGAAATCAAATAGGAATGAATAATGTAAAAACCCAAATAATAAAACCTCTTTTCTATTCACTTTTTCTCTATTTTCTCTCTTTTTTCATTTTCTTTTTTTTTATAATAATAATGAGGTGCATAAAATTCAAATAATAAATCTGGGTCAAGATGATAAAGATGATATTGGTGATAATGATAATGATAGTGGTAAAAAGTGTACTGATTGATGAAGAATGTAGCGAAAACGCCGTAAAAAAGTGAAATTGAAATCAAATAATAATGTATAATAAAAAAACCCAATAATAAAACCTCTTTTCTATTCTCTTTTTCTCTTTTTTCTCTCTTTTTTCATTTTCTTTTTTTTCATAATAATAATGAGGTGCATAAAATTCAAATAATAAATCTGGGTAAAGATGATAATGATGATAATGATAGTTGGAATAATTGTAATATGTGTAGTGATTGATGGAAGATGTAGCGAAAACGCTGTAAACCAAACAGGATTGAAATCAAATACCAATGCATAATAGAAAACCCCAATAATAAAACCTCTTTTCTATTCTCTTTTTCTCTCTTTTCTCTCTCTTTTCATTTTTTTCATAATAATAATGAGGTGCATAAAAATCAAATAATAAATCTGGGTAATAATAGTAATTCTTGGTAGAAATAACAATATTGTGAATGGTATTGATGATGATCAGTAATGTAAATGTATTTGGGGATTATCGGTCATTCTGATTGGCCATGATTTTTGACCAATGAACTGGAAGTTTAGGACCGTTCATGTCAACAGCAGTATTTGGATCCTGTTCTATTGTGTAGATGAAGGTGTGTCATAATCTAACTGAAGCAATTAGTGATATACTACTGATGTGCTGACACGTCAATTGTGGAACGGGCACTGACTCAAAGTCAAGTCAATGATATAGTACGTGGCTGTCGCAAGTGTATATTTGAAATGTGAATATTTGATGTCCTTAGCAGTTTGTGATAACCAGCTTGCGATGGAGTGTGATGTATTGTAGTTTAGAGGGTGTAATTCAAGGTTCCTGATAACATTGTTGTATATCTGTCGCCAACTGTAACAATTGTGATGACAGTTGCTGAACGTGTGATAATGGTTCCGGTAGAATGGAAAATCCTAGAATAGTGCTTTAGAGATTGAAATAGGCTTGTATTCAATCAAGCTCAAATGATTATAAAGGTGTGTAGCAATATTCACTGATGATGCTAAACTTGTGCATCAAAGAGTGATATGAAGGAATGTCATAGTATTGAGATAACTTTTGGATCACCATTGGTCACGCGATCCAAATTTATCATAGAAATCAAGATGTATGCTGGCTTTGAAATATCTAGGTTAAATTGAAATTTTGATGTATATGGTCGTGTGTCGGGATGCGTCTATATAAATGGTTTACCAACAATTTCAGACAGTCTAATTATTGTCATGTTTGTTGATTTGATTTGCTGTCCTTAACCATTATAGAAATCTACAACATTGACAACTTTAGCCATACGTGTGTTGCTGTTTAATTATGGTTAATTTTTACACCATCACATCGTTTTTGAGATCTTTCAATATCTATCTCTAATAAGAAGATTATGAGCCCTGGTGACAGCTTACGAGTACCATGAAAAACTATGAGGCATTGAAAATAGCCCTCACTATTCGCATCCAATTATTTTTATAGATACTCCTTTTTCTTTTTACCCAAATAACTGATGTATCCTGTATCTTTCAGCAGAAATAGAATTTCAGATAATATACTTCTGAGATCGACCATGTGTGCATCCATCAGAGGGACGTCACTCAGAATGTGTTGCTCGGCTTCCAACTCCCCATGATCACCAGCATGAATCTTCTCAGCAATATCATCCCTCTCAAACCATGCTCCTAATTGGCTGTGGCCCGTACTATCTTGCATGATTCTGTCCATAGCACACTGGTTGTGTTTTTCAAACATCACACTCGTTATTAGGTACACTTTGCAATCGACGCATTTCATAGCTACTGTCACCTTTAGGGACCAACTAGTCATATGGTCAAATTCGTAACTTTCGTTCCGTTGCACTAGGTAAGTTCATTTCATTTAGCTGTAGTTGAGCTCCAGCCACAGTGTCATAGAGCACATTGAGCTTACGGGCTGGTAAACCTTTCATGTATGGTATTCAACTACATCCTTACCGGATCTGCATCGGCCAGTCCGTGAAATGGCCTTCTGGCTTTTCTTGTAACTGGCTGTTTAGTTGTTATATTGTAGGTTATTGGCCAAGAATAATATTTATTTATTTTATTTACGGGTTATAGAAATATATGTCCGCTACTTTGGTCATTCCGTTTAACAATCTTGGTTCAAGCTATATATAATATATTCATTGTTGTAATCTTCAATCCAGGTTCGAGTAGTGTTTCCAATCAGTACGAGTAAATCAATTTTTGTAGTTATTTCATGCTAGTTACAGGAATAAGGAAGCTATTAAATACTACTTAACCACTTAATCATAATACAGGGAAAGTAAAGCTATTAGACTTTATTATAATCCGTACTAAGTGAACTTTTCATACTCTTTCAAATAATATATAAATATATATATATATATATATCGTTATTATTAACTATCATAAACCTGATTTACTTAGTGGCTATCATGTTGTTACTGATGTAGTAGTAATAGTCCTTGTGTGTGTCTCTTTCTCAGTTACTGTGGCATGCAGAGAATTGTGGTTATGCCCTTGGCCCAAAGCTCTGCTCGTGATTATGTATATGATAACGAGGATCATTGCAATGTCTAACTGCCCATTGAGTCTTGTAATAACTCTCTACTACGTTGATTGAAAAGGGACAGTCCCTACGGTGTGATGAGGTCTTCCTCTTGTCTAACTGATCACACCTAGGACCACCTTCACGATCGCATACGTAAGTAACTTTAAGAGCTTGGCTGAGGGCCATCGCCTTTGAAGATCACCTTGCAATAGAGGCATAGGCTCAATCGCTTACTCACTCGTTAATTGCAGTAACCAACTCACTCCGCAAGCTGAATATAGCTTCAGGAGGGAGAGCATTGTCAGGGAAGACTTCAAGGGTTCGATACATTGCAAACAGGGCAAGTAGAGTATTAATTGGTCATCAATTAGGTTAATAAATGGAATGGGACTTAGAATGGGCAAAAAATAAAGTCATAAGCAGTCAATTGGCCTCCGTGACGCGTTTTTGGGCAATCTATATTGCTTACATAATAATTTATCACGTCCAGGCACCTGTGTGGGTATGACTGCCCTCTCGGGTGGATCACATGATGTGATAAGAACAGTAATTGTGGTCAGATGATTGGCGGAATCATATTTAAATCGTTTTTCTCGACTTTTTCGTTTCTCCAACACAGATATCAAACCAAAACTATTCAGTCTAGCCATGCATTCCCGAAACCTTTCGCCAATTATAGGAGCATTAAAGAATACGCGCCAACCGTCACGAAATGTGGCTGTTTATACGTACCTCAAGGGTCATACAGAAATCACCAAACGCTCATTTTCCATGTGTTTAAGATCTTCAACCCAGTCTAATTCAAGTCTTTTAAAGACAAACTCAGTCGGAATTACAAATACCAGGCATACAATCATCCCTACTATTAATACCCAACGACGATCATTTTCCATTCAAACATCTACAACTCCTAACCCCGATGCATTGAAATTTATTCCCAATCAGCGAATCTTGCCTGAATCCTATGGCACCAAGACCATAGAATTTCTTTCTGATCGCGACACACACTCTTCTCCCCTCGCCCAAAAGCTATTTGCTATCGATGGCGTCAAATCCATAATGCTTGGACCTGACTGGCTGACGGTTGAAAAAGTAAAATCTGACCAAGGATCAGTTGACGGAACTTCGCCCCCATGGTCTGTGCTCAAGTCCGAGGTTTTTGCAGTTTTGACAGAGTACCTGGCAGCCGGGCTGCCTGTCATTGTCGGCAACTCGCATGAAATCTCTCAACAGGATGTCGATGAAGACGAAGACGAAGTGGTCTCCATGATTAAAGAACTCATTGAAACAAGGATTAGACCAGCAATCCAAGAAGATGGTGGAGATATTGAATATAAAGGGTTCACTCCTGAAGGCATAGTACAGCTTAAACTGCAAGGTGCTTGCAGAAGCTGTGATTCGAGCTCAGTTACGTTGAAACATGGAATTGAAGGTATGCTGATGCACTACATCGAAGAGGTTACTGGAGTTGAACAAGTCCTCGATCCTGAAGAACAAATTGGATTAGATGAGTTTGCAAAGCTAGAGAAAAAACTACAACAAAAGGAAGATAATTAATTAACATGAACACTATGTGGTTGATATAATCCAGATATATACGAATAAAAAAGTTAAAAAAAGATACAATTATCCTAAAATCAAACCATTCACTTAGAGTCCTTTTCCAATGCCTGCTTAAACGTGTCTTCAGTATGATTCCAAACCTTTTCTTGCAACTCCTTTGAAAGATATCCTTTATCTTGCATTTTTTCTTTAACGGATTTAAGGCCGCCCATCAGCAAATCATAGCCAGTCCGGTAATCATTGTTGGTGGAAACGTAAAAAAATCGTTCAGCTGCATCCTCAGGCTTGGACGCAAAAAACATAATTGGGGTGGCAACACATCGAACATACCACGGCAATTCCCTCATGATACCAGTGTTGACAATGCCTGGGCCCGCGTGGATGAATCCAATAGAGGGATATTTCTCAGCAAATCGCGCAACCGCCAATGAAGTAAACTCGGTAATGTGACGGTTTGCGTTGGCCAAACTATAATGGTTTTCGAGACCCAGGTCATCTTCAATGATAGGTCCTTCGTTTCCTGGTGTCAACAACGAAACAACACGTGCATTTGGACGAGAATTGGTAGACCCCTCTTTAGCAGTATCTTGTTCAACCTCGTTGTTAGCCTTGACAACAAGCGGCAACAAGTTTTCAATAATTCTCCAACGTCCATAGTAATTTACAGCCAGTTTCGAGTCAATTCCTTCAACAGTCTCGGTTCTTCCTCTGGTGGTCAAGAAACCAGGCGACAGAAACAAGAGATTGATTTTCGATTCGTTAGCTGTGATAGTTTTTGATAGCTTATCTGCCTCAGAAATCAAGGTGACATCGTGTTGAAGGAAATGGTATTTAGCTTCGGGGTTTGGATTGAGCTCTTTAAGATGTTCCAGTACACGAGCTCCGGACTGCGCATTACGACCAACAATGTAAATAGTTGGTTGTTTGATATATTTGGCAAAAGCATAAGCAGTATGTTCGCCCAGACCTGAGGTGGCGCCAACAAACACGGCAACCTGCTCTTGGGCTGCAGGTGACTTGGAGTATTCTTTGTTACGTTCAACAATTGTCGAAAATGAGGGTGGTGTCATGGTTATCTTGATGGAAAGGATATTTAATAATTTATGAAATGTTGAATCAATATAAAGAAACAGGAAATTGAGTATTTGAGTACCTTTAATATTCAAAAAAAAAAAAAAAAAAAAAAAAAAAGCTGAGCTTGGATATTGTTTTACCCTGACTTGAAGAGAAGAAAAAACATTCAAACTCCAGAATTGGCTGCATTAACACTAAAAAAGACATGTTCACACATATGACATTATGAAATTGAAGACATTGTTTTCAAAGGGCTTGAAATTCCACTTCAATTTCGTGCTTTGGATATGCAATTGTTTTTGTCTTAAACCGAAAGGTCGTATCTCATGAAAACAAATGAAAGAGTGTATAGTTCTATTCTTTCTGTTATATTCAAAAATGGTTAAACCTAATGTCTAGAAAGCTGACAAAAACAAGTGTCTGAGCAAGCAAATTTTGTATTCCTACACACACCAACTTTGGACTACCAATCTCTAGAATAGTTGTCCAGACATATGACAACAAAGTTTTGCACCTTTCTGACCCGAGATTTAGAACCAAAATACAGACATAAGTCCATGACTGTTTTGTGTTTTTTGGACAGTGATTTTGTATCTTTTTCTTGAAATTTTTATTGGGTCTAACCTCTATCAATGGTAAAAGCCGAGATTATTTAAATCATTTGAATTCACGATAAGGGTATTTAGCTTGTACCTTTTTGGAAAAAATTCACAGTGGTAGAATGTAATTGCACTTAAAAACTAACGATCAAATGTCAAACAAAGAAATATAGAAAGAATGGAAATAAAAACTCAATAATTCACCAAAATACGTAAAATGCAAAACTCTCACAATTATTGGTGAAAAAAAATCGTGTCTTGTCGAATTGGGACTCTGCAAACAGTAGGGAAATTCAATGTCTATTGCTAATACGTGATAACTCATGTGTAGTGTCTATATTGGTATATTCAATATTTAAATAAAAGATTTGATATCCAACGATGAATCTTCTTAATTAGGTAATAATAACACAACTACGTGGTTTTGCGTATACTTAACGAATAATACTATCGGCTACTAGTTAAGTAAATACATATTAAAAGGAAAAAATGAGGGCTGAAAATTACAACGTTTTGTTTTTACACCAAAGCTGTGCTTTTAAAAAAAATCTTGGTTTGAACATCAGTTTGATGCCCGACTTTCATGAGTCAAAAATATTCCCAGTTTATTCTGGTACTAAGACAGGAAATCAAAACCATTGATAAAAACTATTTTATTTTCTGTTCTAGTAAACTTTATGGGTTTATTAAACAATAAAATCTTCATCAATCGAAATTATTAAAAAACTAAAAAAAAAAAAAAAAAGTTTCACACCGCAAAGATGGGAGATTTTCCAAGCATTTATAAGCTGTACTTTTCCACCCAGTTGTTGGCTTCATGGAAACTTCTTGCTGCCGAAGTAGTCAGCAAGCCCGAGTTTTCAGCATCAACAACAGCTTGGTAAACATGGTCCCAAAGCAAAAACGATTTATGAAGATCTCCAGAAACATCTGTCGATAGTCTAAACATTTGCTTCAAATCAAATACAACAGAATCTTTAGAAAACTTACCGGCAACACCAGATGAAGACTCTGGTTTGCTGGCAGTTTTGGAAACTGAAGAAGAAGAAGACGACGAAGAAGGTGTAGGTGTAGTGCTTGCGACAGTTGCAGTTGTGGTAGCTGATATGTCTGAGCTTGTAGCAGCTCGTTCCAAATACATCTTCATAGCAACACCTGTTCCACAATTGGGCGCTTGGGCAAAAGGAAGAAGTGGTGCGATATTATTCCAAATATCGGTCGATACAGGTTCATCATTCTCAGACTCATGTGAAGCAGCAGATAATGAAGGTGCTGATTTCAACAATTCTTTGTTTGTTAGTTTCAAATGGACACGATCAACTTCGCCTGTTGCCAAAAGTGCCACGACTGTAGCTTCAACCAACTGCCGATACGCCAAATATTGCCTAGAAATAATTGAACCAAAGGATAAAATAGTTCGAGAGAGTGGACCACTATACCCAGTTGATTTATGAGACAATGAAACGTAAGATGCAAGTCTACTGAGCAACAAAATATATGCAGAAATTGGTTCAGGTACTTTGGCTTCATTGGGTCCGCTAGGGTATCCTGGTTCCAATGGCGCAGTCGTCAAGAAGCCGTCACGAATCAAAAGCAAAGCAAGAAGTAAAGGTTCAGATAAAGCACCAACATTTTCGTCATTTTCTTTTGTTTCCAAATGATCAAAAGCCTTTGCAATAACTTTACCCCATGGTGTCAAGTGATGCTTACTATTGAGTAAGCCAATAGTTTGAAGATTTCTAAAGATAGCGTTATCAAGAAGCTCCTCAACCGAATGAAGAGATGGAGGAATGTAAGGAGGCGTGGATGTAGCTCCTGGAACACCGCTAGAAGAAACATTGGGTGTTCCCGAACCAGTAGAAGAACTAGCTAAATTGGCAGGAAGTGCTCCGGAAGTAGTAGCAGGAGCGGAAACCGAAGGGCTCCTAGTTGGTTTAGGAAATGTTGCAGAGGTAAATGTGTCAACGTCATTCGGGTTGTCATCCTTGGATTCATAGAAAAGACACAAAAGCTTTGCAAGGAGACTGTGGTATTTGGCAGACTTCTTGGAGGCATAAGGTCCTTCCAAAGTATCATAAGTTACCTTCCAGCTATCTTTTTTTAAAATGTTTTCAATAGAACCAGGTCTTCTAACTTGATCTCTTGATGGTTCAAACCAAGAAACCAAATGGACGGGCTTGCTTTGGAAGTATCTGTGCAAAGTCAAAGCGATAAAATTAAAAGACTTGCTTTGTATATCGTCTTGAACATGTCCAAGGTACCGACGATAAGAGGTTGGTCTACCACCGTCAAGAGGAGCTGGCTCAAATAAAAAGTTAGATGTCAGGCAGTTCAAAAGTTCAGGACCAATGAGGCCATGAGCTAAATAAAAGTAGATTTCATCGGGAAGTCTCTGACCAACGATTTCATGAATATCCTTGGGCCATTCTGATTCAGGGGCAGTGGGTTCAACTTTGCCATTTTCTTTAAGAATTGGAGTGAACATGATTGTAGCCCAGGTTTTTTGGTATTTGTCAACGTATTTTGTCAGTCCGCTTTCTTGTTGTTCGGAATACATGTGAACCATTTGATAAACAGAAGGAGCTGGGCTATTCAAAATAAGACCTACAGCTATTTTGAAAGGTAAGAAGGTAGCATATAAACCGGCGGCAACAGGGTTTCCAGCACCAGCAATTGCGGTTGATGCAGCAGCTGCACCACCAGCAACTCCGTGAAGGAGCTGGGGTGTAAGAGCAGGGTATAAAAGTTCAGAATAAGGAGAGAACCCTATTGAACCAGATAGAATACAGGCATCAACATAAAGCTCATGAGACAAATTGGTTTCATTAAGAACTTGTTGTTTAGATATCCAAGTAAAACTTCCATTTCCATCATGGCCACGTGCGTCAAAATTTGTGATTAATTTTTCAACGCTAGGCCACAAGAAAACATCGAAAGAGCCATAGATAGCATCAATGAAACCTTCGTTTAAGAAATAAACAAGCTGAGCAGAAGCAAGGTAAGGAGCAACCAAAAAATCAATTGAAGGAGAATGGTTTCTAAAGAAATTGATCAAATGGCGAATTCCATTTTGTTTTCTAGGATCATAGGAAGGGTTTTGGTTAAAAGTATGGACGGCTTGTTCGGGGCGACCTTTTTCATAATCATCCCAGGCCTGGGATCTTTTTTGAAGAATATAGGTGGTTTCTGAAAAGATATTTGAAGTGGTGGAATATATACCGGTTGGAGGTACAGCAGTTTCACGTTTAGTACCGTCGGTTGTGACGGGTTGTTGAGAAAGAATCGATAAACCGTCAAAGACAAAAAAGGGAATAATATCGTGGGCTTTGAAAGCAGCCAAATCAGATTTAATACGGTCAATCAAAGTTACAGGGAATCCTCCAAGTGCTTGAACTAAGGGTTCAGGATTAGTTCTAATGATGTTTTCAATATAGTTGTTAGCATCGATACCGATTTTGGAGCCTTTGAGAGCAGAGAGACCCAGATTTCGGAAGGACTTGCTGTTAACAAAGTTTGCTTCAACAGGACGAACTAGAAATAGATCAGAAGGTTAGTTATGAATGAATTGAAAAATTAGATTGCGTAAATGACATACTCATGATGTTTGTTTGTTGTGAATGGAAAAACTGAAAAATGGAAAGAAGGAAAATCGCTTGGAAACAAAAGTGTCTAAACAAATAAACAAACTCCAGCCCAATCACGTGTAATAGGCATTTATATCACAAGACATAATTACTTATGTGACTTGCACGTGTTATATTTTGGTACTTCATTTTGTGCCTCGTTAAATCGAGTGTATTGTCACTTGATTATGTGTATTTTCCAGATCATGTATCAAACATTGTCTGACTTGTCCTTTTGAATGCTTTGACGCCTCTTTTTTTCTTTTTCTCCAAGCCATACAACGTTTTTTTTTTTTTCACTTCATCACTAGTTTCTCTGAATTTTCTGTGTTGAAATTTGCATTGACTTTATTTAAATCTATTTGAATAAACTGCATTATCTGTGCTTTGTTTATTGTTGCTACTGACTACGTTTAAAATAATTTATTAACAGTTTCTCTTGGTTGAAGTTTATTATTCTTAAATCGACAACCTGCATTTTTTTTCGTTCAAATTTCCAGTGTTTTTGTACAAAAAAACTTTCAATATTATTTCATACATTGCTGCCTTCAGATATCCACTAAATATATTGTTGACATTTACGACAACTGACAAATATTTAGTATCAATAATATACTAAATCAACTGATTCAATACACCGATTGATTTGTTCGCATAGATACCCCTGAAATATATATATATATATATTCTTTCTAGATACTCGGAGCTCTAGCTTTAAAGAGCATCAACACAAGATTTCAATACCTAAAAAATAATGACAGTCTCGACTATATTTTTCACAGATTTGAAAGGTAATACCCTTCTTACAAGAAACTATCGTGGTGATATCCCCTCAACCGCAGCAATTGAAGCTTTCCCAATGCTCTTAGTTAATGCTCAGCAAAAATCTACCTCAGTTCCTCCTTGTTTACATCATAATGGTATCAGCTACATGTTCGTCACTCATAATGATGTTTATGTCTTGGGTTTATCCAAACAAAACTCCGATGCTGCTTCGGTGCTCTTTTTTCTACAAAAAATTGTTGATACTCTTACTGAATATTTCAAACAAGTGAGCGAAGAAACAATTCGTGATAATTTCGTGTTGATTTACGAACTCCTGGATGAAATGATGGATTTCGGTCATCCTCAAATTTCAGATTACAAAGTCCTCCAAGAGTATATTACCCAAGACTCACATCCTGCCACTGCTGAGGCTTCTTCGATTGTAACAAGCTCTGTTTCCTGGAGACCGGAAGGCATTTATTATAAAAAGAATGAATTGTTTTTAGATGTCATTGAATCGGTTGAATTTCTGCTTAATTCTACTGGAAACATCATTCGAAACGAAGTACACGGAAAAGTTCAAGTCAACGCTTATCTATCTGGAATGCCACGACTAAAATTGGGCCTCAATGATATTGACAAAAAGTTGATCGAACAGGAAAAACAATCAAATCCTGATGGCATAGATGTTGATCCCTTAGCTCCAAAATTCACAGATAAGGCTTTATCAGCTGCTCAAAAACGCCAACGTCGTAAAATTGGAGGAAAGCAGGTTCATTTACAAGACATTAAGTTCCACCAGTGTGTCGAGCTCGATCAGTTCGAAAACGACCGAACAATTACATTTATACCCCCTGACGGAAAGTTTGAATTGCTTACCTATAGAGTTGAAGATGTTTATTCTAAACCTTTGTTTTCTATCAATGCAACCGTGGATTTAAAAGGTCGCTCTAGGGTCATCATTAATGTCACTGCAAAGTCACAGTTTCGCCGAAGATCAACTGCCTCGTTAGTCGAAATTGCAATTCCTGTTCCCCCTGATGCAGATTCGCCGCGGTTCAAAACAACTGCCGGCTCTGTAATTTATGCCCCAGAGATGAATGCTGTTGTTTGGAAACTCAAAGATTTCCCTGGTGGCCAAGAATATTCCATGAAGGCCCAAGTACAACTTTCGTCTATTTCGAGTGAAATGGAAGAAGAACAAGATGATCTTGTCACCTCTGGTGCTACCACGGTGGATTCAACCACGGCATTTAGAAATGCAACAATCAATCGCATCAAAAATCAGCCGATCAGTGTCAAATTCGAAATCCCATACTTTGCATTATCAGGACTTCAAGTCAGATATTTAAAAGTTGACGAACCTAGATTACAGTATCAAGCTATGCCTTGGGTAAGATATATGACGAAGAGTGGCCAAGAATTTTCGATACGGATGCCTCCGAAAAATGTGTTTTAAAATAATTTTAATTATGTATATATATCTATCATTATTGAATTACCACATTTTTTAGGTATTTCCAATTCAAGAATAAACATATATTTTCTGTCATTTGAGAAAATTTGCATTAGAATTATTTTTTTTTGACACTGAATCACTTAGCTTTTTCTCTATCGCACTGGATTTCGTTTTTGTACTTGAATATTTCATCATTGATTTCATTAGTGGCATGTCTTGATTTGAAGTTTTATTTGTTATAATATTGTAAATTTCAAAAGCTGTCATTTTGTATTTGCATTAGTATCAATGTTTCTTGGAGCTTATATTTTTTTCAAGCTGTAGACTTGTATGCCAATAATTGCAAGCCGACAATTTCTAATACGTAAGATATGGTATAATCTAAATATTGTATTCGAAGGATCGCAATTGTTGATTGCTTTTTCATTTAGTTTGCCATCCAGCAATTCATTTGTTGAAATTAATACCTAAAGGTGTTGGAATCTGTTTTCGGTTTCATTTATTTCTTATGTTTGAACGTTTTATGGTTAAAAAAAATCATAGTTTTATTCAAAAAGATATTATAACAAGAAATGATCTGGACATTGAGAAGTCCAAGTTAAATAAAGATACACTAAATCAGATATTTTTACGACATTGGTAAAAATTAAGTTGATTGGAACATATTTTTCACTAATCAAGACCTATAGTATGGCGTAACTACAGGTTTTCTCAATTGAGTTAAATCAGACAAATGAATCATACTTTCATGCAAAAGCTTGGGCCAGATGAATATGTTGATGATAGGAATATATTTATTCAAGTGCTATAGAAGTATATGATACCGGCAACTTTGATAATTCACATCAAATCAAAAGAAAATATGTATAAGCAATTGAATACTCAGATACTATTTTGTTATCTGTAAATCTTTATCAAGAGAATTAAAGAAAGCGTATGATATCGACCTATACATACTCGTCTATTTTGCAAGTCTGTAATTCCGACATTTGCTGAATATTTGAGATTTAAATGATGGTCTACGACTCAATATATATTTGAAAAGTACTACAACAGTTTGAAATAACAAGAATTTCAGTGAATATTAGCCCATAACATGGTTTTAAACTTCAGCATAAACACTGTGGTTCATGAATATTCTCAATTCTCTTCCCCTTCATAAAGTTGAAAAATTCGACTACGCAATGAAAATAAAAATATCCAACTGCATTAAAAGTTTTGCCGAATACAATCACTCTTTTCTATTTTGTTTGAAATGTATTTTTAATTTATTTTCTATTTCAAATTAGTAAAATTTGGCTTGTATAAAAGAATCCGTCTCTATAAACCAAAGCGAACTTCATCACGAAAAAGTTTAAGACTTACAACTTTGAATTCGACGTTTAACTTCTATTTTTCTTCACCATTTATTTAAACACATGCCTTGTCGATATGGGGAGAGTTGTAAACGTACAAAAAGGATTAACATCCTGAAAATTGAAGATTTATAAATCCATAGACATTAAAGAATTGAAAATCCGTAATTGTGGCATTTTAAAGAAATATATTATCGTCAGAAATATGTTACTATTGTTATTTTGCTATTTACAGGTTATAGAAATATACAACATCAGCTACTCAGGCTATCCGTTTAACATTCCTGGTTCAATATACAGAATATTTTCAAGTCAGTAAGAAGTGGTATTTCCAACCAGTATGAGTGAAAGCCCTAATACTAGTACACAAAGAACGATAAAAGGCTACACAAAAAAATAAAACCTCTCAACATGAACCCACTTAAATATCATTAAAAATATTCCAGATTAGAATGAAATGATAAACTATTTTCACTTTTTAACTTATAGATCTTTAAAACAAAATTTTTATAAGGTTCGATGGTCTAGTCGGTTATGGCATCTGCTTAACACGCAGAACGTCCCCAGTTCGATCCTGGGTCGAATCATTTTTTAAAATAGTAACTTTTGTAAAACGCCATGCATTATTGAGGTGCTTCATATCGGAAATATTTGGGGGGGTTTTTTTTTTTCTCTGGTTTTTCCGAAGTTACTTACATTTTCCGAATCCTACAACCTCGAAAAACTTCAGTGTGAATAACCTGAGTTCAACTACAATTTGTTCTTCGGAGTGTCAACGACCGTCTGTTTGAGTCAGTAATTAACAGGGATATATAGTATCTTTGTTCTCTTGACGAAATCAGTTGATTAACATCCACCATTTATCTCTATTATCAAACACTCAAAACACACAACAGAATGGAATTTGACAAAAAATCACAACATCACGACCATGCTTCGGACTCGGACACAGATATATATGCCGATCTCGAGGTCTGGAAAAGTGCAGGTCGTGCTTTTTTAGAAAGACTGAACTCAGTCGAAACCTCAGCATCCGGTTCAGACGAATTCGAGCCCAAAGATTCAAGCCAACCACCACACCAAGACCATACTCAAAGCTATCAACAGCCCCAACACCCTAAATTTGATAATTTATTGACAAATGTCCTTAACAAAACCAATAATGAGGGTTGCGATCAAAAAGGCATGCAGTGTTGTTTGCCTACGAATAAAAAATACTGCACGAATAGCTTCAGCGAGTCGCCGCCGTCACCAAAACGTGCGTCAGAACATACTCCATCTTATCTATCACCGACTCCATCATTTGTATCATTACAAAACGCCAAATCGAAACCTTTTACTAAGAGTAATAGCTGCCACAGCAACAGCACCAGCTCGCTTTCATTAGGATTAACAGCCGCGTCTTTATCAGCATCGCCAGTGAAACTGATATCACCTTGCGATAGCGCCAATACAAGTACTACTAATATATTTAAAATTTGGAATAATACCGAAAAATTAAAAAACCAACATGCATCTTTGATGACAACTACTTCTATTGACGAAAAAAACATGAAGAAAATTGACACTGATATCAATAACCACCAAGCGACCGACAACGGGTCTATCAACGCCGACCAAACACATAAACATTTTGGTCACAACCAACGGAAATCACAGTCAATGATAGATATACGGTCCACGATTGCGCAATATACAACTAAATTTCGAGTCAAAGGGTATTCAGGAAACAACAATGAGTTTAAAACAAAAGATGGGAATGCCGATTCCAGAATGATAACCTTTAGTGCCAGACCCAATTTTAAGGTTAAAAGCAACACCACTAGGGCGGAATCTTCTGGAAATGGTTTCGAAATCAGTAAATTGTTGAATCCTCCGGTGGTTCAACACAGCTGCAAAGTTGAAAAAAATGGAAATAGTAAAAGAAGCGTAACATCCAAAGTGACGAAAAGTGATTTTACCGAAAGTATCACAAAATCCAGAGGTGATGATACAATCAACCCCGAAAGCCACGATACCGTAGATTCTGAAACCGATATTATAAGGACCGAAAACAACAGCGCAGTAACTTCCGAAACTAATCTTAAAACTGGAGAATCCAATAATTATGATGAAATGGGAGAAAAGCCACTAGAAATGATAATTTGTGCAAGTAAACTCGAAACTCTCAAATCCGCTAATAGCCAAATTACAAAATGGAAACCTATTTTAAAGGAAAACGTTGTTGACTTTTCAACAAGTTCGATTCCAATTCCGGAAAAAGAACACTATCGGAAACAATAGCAGCAGGACTGACAGTTTAAATAGTGACAAGATAGTAAATTTTAACATTGAATAATGATCTAAAAATGATAAAGGTAGTGACTACTACGTATTATAATTTCCAGATGTTTTGTCCAAAACGTCTTTCAACTCGCAAACTAACGTTCTTCTCCTCTTTGAGTTTTCTTGCGTTGTAACTCTAGCTTCCCATCGTTTGAATAGCTCTTGGTCGGCTTCGTCGATTGTCAACTGGACCAATTCTAACACCAACGACTTGAACTTTTCGGCAGCATGCAAGTAACCGAATTCAAATAATATGAATGCAATTCCTTTGCCAAAGTGCACTTTCCTGAAAACAAAAAGGGTCCATGGATAAGTGGACATAGCAAGGTTTGGATAAGATTTAGTAAAGTTGTCATTTCATTTCTTGTAATTAACCCTGCTAGGTTTACTTTTATTAGCGTGTTTTTGAAAAAACAAGGAGAAACACTCTTAATGAAAGATATGGAGAATAAAATGACGGAAAATTATTGTCATGTTGATACTCAATCAACTCACAGTATCACAGCTAAACAATGCCGGAATACCGGTCCATGAGAAACAAAACCATTGAAAATTGGTAATTGGTATTGGTTAACTATTTAACTAACTTCTTAACTGAATTACTAACCAAGTTTTCGGTTCTATTGTTTAAATTGCTACAAATCAAGACAATCAATTACGCGGCTGAGAATATTGATCTTACCACCAACATAAAAGTCCAGAGTCTGGTATTTTTGTCACTTTTGTTGCAACCATCGATTACTTATACACAACCAAAATGTTATCTGCATCGTCAAAACATGTGTTGTCTAATTTGAGCAACTACTGCACTACACAGATTCCTACTCTGTCGGCTTGGAAAGCTGTACCGTTTCAACGACGCGCTGCGGTACTTGTCATTTTATTTGAGACCTTTAATCTTCGAACCAAACAAGTGGAGTTGTCAACGGTACTTACGACCCGGTCCAAAAACTTGACGTCTTTTTCTGGGCAAGTCGCTTTGCCTGGAGGTAAAGCTGATTATGATACAGAGTCAAGTGTTACAGTTGCCCATCGTGAGGCAAACGAAGAAATCAATTTTCCAAAAGCGATTCCTAATCTTTTGTCATTGGATGGGTTGTTGTCTATGGAAGCAAAATCGTCACTAAAAGAACCATCCGTTCACTCAGCTCATGAAACTTTAATTGAGAACCCAAATACGCCAGAAACTAACGGAATTACGAATCTAGGTAGCTTTCCTGCTTATCTTTCGCGAAATTTGTTGGCCGTGGCACCAGTCATTACATATGTTCCCACTAAAGCATCATCTGTAGATATGGTACCCGAGTCATACCATGGACTTCCGCATGTTTTGGGTACAAATCAGGAACTGAGCACCATTTTGTCCGATAATGGCGAAGTCTCGGAAGTCTTTAGCGTTCCACTCCGGCATTTCCTTTATGAAAACCACCCACCGGATTCAAGCTGTTTCCAACGATATCCTGAGCCTCATAGTTCCAGTGAAAACGGATCTGGATTGAAACCTTGGTATGATGGAGTGTTTACTAATTGGAATGGATTACAATGGCAGCAGCACCATTATCACGTACTGAAGCGTACAAACAAGAAAGTTGGTGACTCACCGTACTTCAATGTGTGGGGTTTGACGGCTCGTATTTTATTAGACGTTGCCTCGGTTGCGTACAACCAAGTTCCAGAAATGAAGCATAGCAGTGTTATTGGAGATGAACGACTTCTTTTAGCACTCGAATCAGTTGGAGCTATGCGAAAAGAACGGTCTAAAAAGGATCTTAACTTTTCTTTCAAAAAAGCATTTGGTGAAGATTCCGACGTATTAAAAGCTAGACTTTAAACTTTTGCTATAATTTTTACTATTTTTATAATTTATAGACTATAATTTTAAGATATGATTTTCCATATAGAGCAAAAGTAATTTGAAAGAATGAGTGTTTTTTTGTTTAGTTTTTTGTTGACATAATTCGTAGAGAAGACCAAGGCAAATTGATACAATCAAGACAATAGTTTGATATATCAATTATATTTGGAGACATTCTTAAAGTCAAAGATACACTGTTGGAGGTTGTTAGGTACACGCAAGTACAATGTGCTTTTGTTCGTTTTCATGCTTTATTTTTGGAGACTGCTTGCGAAATATTTGTAACTAGCAAGAAACTAAAATTCAGCTTAGAGCCGGATGTTTGATCATCCAAAGACACAGAAAAACATGTAATAATCAACGGAATGCACGCCAAATTTGCTAATTTTTCGGAATAGAATCTAACCGTCGTCTTTCGAGTCCTAAAAATACGCTGATTTCGTAAACCTGGTCTGTTTTATTAAAGAGGAATTTCAAATGTCGATGCCCAAGGCCAAGAACACTGTTACAGTTTATTCTTGTGTAAATAAACTGTAACCATTTCATCATTTTGCTGGGATATCACTAGTAACCACGAACTCAAAGCAATACACGTGATCCTGTAATACACTTATATATGTTTACAATGTAATAAAAAGTAAATAAATATACCTTGACATTTCGAGACAAGACAAAATTGCCGTTTTGCCATTTAATTTTAACTTTATACATTTCTAAAAAAAACCCTGTCTTGTTTTTGAGTTTTTGCTTTTCATAATATCAATCATATCGGAAGCAAACTTCAACTGTACGACATTAATACGTTTCTAGGGATTTCTGAATATTTCCAAGACTTTCGAGAAAAATCATTTATCTTTACAAGGATTTCATGTAACGAGAAATGAAATATCAGGGGATATACTAATCCAAACACATGTGACAATCTAACTCATTTTATCCAAAGATATTGGTCACAAGACTAATTGAATACTTGAACCAAGCCTCAAATTACGACTACCGAATTGTGCAAAAAAAGCTCGGCAACGGGGAATTGAACCCCGGTCCCCCGCGTGCTGCTAGTAAAGCTGACAGGCGGAAATTCTAGCCACTAAACTATTGCCGATCGATACAAATTTTTGTTTTCGATTTTATTAGTATATTTCTTACAAATATACAAATATAGAAAGAATATATTTCATGGAAAACAGATGATTTATATAACCAGTAAATACAATAATAATATCTCACGGATAAATTGAATTTTTACATCTTTTGTTAACAATTTATTCATAATTTCACTTCGAATATGCAGTTTTATATGTCTCAAAAATGGTATAGTTTATTATACTCATGTCTATCTCTAAAAGGATGGCCTAGTTTGTCGATGTCGCATACTCTTCCAATCATTGGATATGTTTTTTTTGTATATCATTGTCAAGTAACTATTTTGAAAATTTCAACTAATTAAATATATTTTAATTTAATATGAATCTTTCATTTTATTCTGATAAATACATTCCATGTGCCAGTTTGGTGTGTTGAATTTCTACTCTACAAAACCTAAGCCTTTCTTCAAAATCGCATATTTTCAGGGTCCGTGAGATAAGCTTAATTTCAATATTCTGATCTCATCGCCTCAAAAATATACTATTGCATCTTGGCATCGGGCTCGGTTATTATACTTGTATAAATATTTTATCTATCTATAGATAATCCGAAAGATATCATGGTTTTGTACTATGCACTGGAATTACAGAAATGTCTACAATTCTGTACAACCTGGTTCTTAAATTAAAATTTTGGTATTAACGATTTTAATAATAAGGACAGTAAATTTCGTTCATATCAATCGAAAATGTAAACCAATCTGGGCTGAGAATTAAAAAAATAAAAAAACAATGCTATTTTCATTAATCATAAAGTACAAATATGTAACATAAAAAAAACAATAATAAAATCAGTATCAATTAAAAAACGATTGGAGTTTCCAGAAGATGCAGAAAAAATAATAAAAAACATCCAAATCTATGATAGAATTATTTTACTCAACATGAGTGAATAAATAAATAACAAGAGAAAATGTTCTACTTGCGATATCCGTAGTACAAATAAATACCACGCTCTTTGACAGCATCGTCAGTCATATTGCCGCCAATTCCAATGAAGCATGTATTCATCTTTCTACTGGCATTGCGCCAGGCGGGTGATCCCATATCCATGCCCAAAACCGTGACAGGTCGGGTTTCGGGTGAAGGCTGTGGGGAGGCGACAACTCCGCTGATTGCTCGAGCAGCCTCCTTTTGAGCCTCTTGTTCAGAGATTCTGTTTTTGGCATAAGCAGAAAAAGTAAAGCCGTTGGTGGGAAGTAACTGAGGAGAAGTTACAGTCAGTTCGTGGATTTTACCGGATAGAACCGAGGGACCATTATAAGTGTTGGAGTTAAGAGACTTGTTGGTAGGGACTCTGTCACCTCTGAAAATCCAGCCACGGCGGCCTTGACCAAGGGCAACTTTAAATCCAGGAATTACAATGCCATCAAGTTTTGCAAGCAAATCGCGATTGAACTCAAACATGCGGATATTGGTGTTGGAATTGAGAAGAGTAGTATCTTGAACAGTCCAAATGTTGATGTTTGGATTGCCAGTCAAATCAAGATATTCCAAATTTGGGAGGTGGGCAAGAAGTCTCTTGATGATATCGAGAGGAATATTTGCATAACCAAGAGAAAGGGATATCAAGTTCATGTTTATTAGCGGTTGGAGGTTTTCGACAGGCAATCCATGAAGATTGAGATATTCCAAAGGAGGTAATGAGTTGACAATCAAAGCAACGCTTTCACGAGAAAGTGGAGAAGGTCTTGTTCCTTCATACATCATATTGAGCCATTTCAAATGACGAACGGCGGGGTGAAACAAGAAAAACTGGGCAGTCTCGTTAGAAGAAAGAAGAGCGCATTTGGAGATAGAGAGATGAGAAAGAGACGCTGAGCTGGAAATTGAATGTAAGCAGCTTGAAGTGATCTGGGTATGTGTCAGGTCAAGTCGAGATAGATTTGGAAGACGTTGAATAAGAGCTGCAATAACATTTGCAGGAAGAGTAGAGCAACCATGAAGAGAAAGACGAGTAATATTTAAAATCGGACGAGAATAGTATTCAAGGGCCTGTGGATCTTGTGTACGAATGTATTCGCCATTTTCATTCTTGAAAAAACCACAGGACTGGGCAATAGCATCGACAAAAGAAGAATGAGTAGCACCGCAAAAGTCAAGAGCTTGAAGGTAGGGCAAAGAGTAGAGCTTCTCCAATACGTTGATGTCAATGTCTTGTTCAATATTTTCAGAGGCCAGGAATTCATTGAGGTTGGGACACAGCTCCAAACAACGGAGAATAGTACTAGATGTAAGCATTTGGATTTCTTGGTTCATTCTGTTAGAACGACCGAGACCAACAGAAGTAAACCCAGAGAAATCGATTGTTCTAGTATAAGTACCAAACCTCGTTTTTTCTATTGATTTGAGGAAACGATCAAATGCATGAGGATGAGCAAAAGCGACATGTCTGTATAAGATGGGAGTTCCGACATTGTAAAAAGATAAATTTGAGGCAACCAAATCGCTGAATCGAGAAACAGTAGAATAGTAGTTTGCAGGATTGCCGTCACATTCATCTAAGATGACGTTTTGGAGGATTTGATATAAGATTTCAAAAGGCATAGACTGAAGAGTAGGCTTGGAGTTCTTGGAGGAAGGAGACTGTTGAAGAACCATGGAATCCAAAGACATTACTGGTGGAACAGGTAATTCATTGGTAATATGTGTGAATTCGGAGGTTTTGTTAAGGGAATTTTCAAAAGCAGACTCAGAGACATCTGTCATTGAGACATCGTGGGAGTCATAAGAATCGTGAGAAAAGGGGATATTTCCTGAATTGGTCAGGAAAGAAGATGGGTTGTAGGAGTCAATTGGAAGCATTATTTTGAACGTTTTATGAATGAATATAATTAAGAAATAAATAAGAAAAAAGATATAAAATTAAATAAGTGATTGATTAGAATTGGTCTGAAAATCCGGGGAAGCAAATGATATTTATATTCGAATCGAAAATACTGGAGCAACAGCTAAATGTAAATAGGAAAAATACCATTACAATCCATTGCTTCCAGATTAGAGCTTGGTAAAATTAGATCATGTGATGACATTACAGTGTAATGATAGTTACAATACGGCTGATATGTCTCAACGGGTAGCTTTTGCTCTTGGTTTAGATGCCAAGTCATTCACAAGCCACGACGAGGTTGAATCTCCATTCACGGTTATGAGTTAGGACGACTGGAGAAACCTGGATCGGCTAAAGAAATATTCGGATTGTAGTTTCGATGACTATTTTATTTTGTTTTTATTTCGATTTGGTTTGTGGAGATTGACTTTTGTATTTATATGTAAAAAACAACAAAATACAAAAAACAACAAAAAAGCGTTGAGCTCGTATTTTTAAACTAGTCACGTGTTTACCCCACAAAATAGAATACATTGCTTTGAGTTTACAGGTGAAATGACACTAGCTGTAATGACACTTGATGACATGAGTATGGTTGATTTTATGGGTCTTATTTTTCACTTATATATGTTTGCTTTCAAATATATTACAACATTCATAGATTTTGTCTTGATGTATTTCCTCTCTATTTTCATTGGTCATTCAATTCGTATATTGTTACATTTCCTGTCTCAAACCCCAAATTGTAATTTTCCACTTGCATTTTCAATCAATCAACCACCACCTTTTTTCTAAAAATTTTCCTTCTTTTTCTTTTTTCTTTTTGACAAGCTACTTTCTTCAGAATCTTGTTGGTTTTTATCATAAAATTCCATCACTATATTTTCCTCTTTCCATCCGTGTTAAACCTTCAATTGTTCTCCTAAATCCTATTTGTTTTTGCTACGTTTCTGTTTGCTGTTTGAAATTAGCTCGGAAATTACCTTCTTTGACATCCAAAAATAATCCAAATCTGTTACTCAATTCAATTTGACAATATTTCTCAATTACCCATCATCTTGAACCCGAACTATCGTATAAGACATATATCACACCATATCGTATCGTATCATTATCATACCATATACAATACCATCTTTTTCTTATACCCCCAGCTCTTGTCTTCTCCCGTCTAATCATTCACAATGTCTCAATCTTCGTCTGCTTTAGAATCCCCTGTCTCTCCTATCATAGAGTCAAATAACCAAAAATCCCCCGACTCCTCTCAACAATCCCTTCCTAAAGACGCCTCTGTCTATGTCTCGGAACTGGATCAATCTGTCACCGAAGCTGACCTTTTCCCAATATTTTCTTCTTACGGTGATATTCTTTCCATTAGAGTCGTCAGGGACCCTACCTCTCGTAGATCTTTAGGTTATGCCTATGTTAATTTCAAGTCAACCGATGATGCTTCGGCTGCTCTCCAACATGATTTCAACTACATCAACAACAAACCTTGCCGCGTCTCTCCTTTTGAAAAAGACCCTTCTCTCAGGCACACCTCTCCCAAATCAACTGTCTTTGTAAGAAACCTTGATGTTGACATCTCATTAGATGAACTCAAGTCAGCTTTTGAGTCTTTTGGCACAATCGTTGGTGCAAAAATTGCTCCTCCTCTTGTTGGTGATCGCTCTAACGCAAAAACATCTTCTGCTTCGTCTCCATCCCCTAAAGATTCACAAGGATCTCCAACTCTGGACGAAAAGAGTGATGATTCAGAACAACTTGAAAAGAATGACGCTTCCTCTGGCGCTCACACTTTTGGATACGTCGAATTTGAAACTTCTGAACAGGCTGATTCAGCAATCCAAGAACTTAACGGTGCTACACTGGGAAAACGCACCATCTACACCAATCGTCATATCTCGAAAAGATCCAACGCTGAGCGTAACTTTGTCAAGATTCCGTCAGTTTCTGAAACAGAAGCTAATTTCACAAATCTTTTCGTCAAGAATATTGATCCTTCTGTCACCGCTGACGAATTTGAAAATCTCTTTGCCAAATATGGTCCAATCGTGGCCCACTCTTTACCCAAAGATGCGGACGGTAATGTCCGTGGTTTTGGCTTTGTCAACTTCCAAGAACACGCCGATGCACTTGAAGCCCTTAAAGCTCTAAACGATTCCCCATTTAAAGACAAAACTCTCATTGTCACTCGCGCTATGAAAAAACATGAGCGTGATGAAGAGCTCAGACAACAATATGAAGCATCCAGATTTAAGCGTATGGTTAAATTCTCTGGAAATAATCTGTACATAAAACATCTTGATCTCTCTATTGACGACGAAAAGCTTGAAGAACTCTTTGCTCCCTTTGGTGTAATCACTTCCGCTCGTGTCATGACCGACGACAACGGCAAGTCCCGAGGTTTTGGTTTTGTCTGTTATTCCACAATTGCAGAGGCTCAAATGGCTATCAGTGAAATGCACAACAAAGAGCATAGTGGTAATACTCTTTATGTTACCATTGCCAACAGAAAAGACACTAGGCCTTATTTCGTCCCCCCATTCCCATTTTTTAATGGTTCTGTTCCCCAAAACTTTGTTGAAGGTCAGAATGGTCCCGGTGGCCCTGCCCATAACCATCACAATAACTCCAATGGTCGCAATGGGCGCTCTCCACCTTACGGAAACCCACTTTTCAGTCCTTATTATCACCTGGCTGCTGCTGCTGCAGCTGGCGCCAACGGCATATCTCCAAATTATGGTGGTGCTCAACCATGGGGCCCACCACCTCATGTAGGCGGCGCTTCAAACGGCCCACCTGGAGCTCCTCCGCCAGTCATATTTGCACCCGGTCCGCCATACCCATACCCTGGCATGATTCCTGTGCCTAGTAATATGAACTTTCGTAAACATGGACCCAATGGGAATAATGGACGAAATCTTAATGGCCACGTCAAATCATACGGCTCTCATCAGCAAGGGCCTAGAGGATCCCGAAAACAAAACTCTAACAATGTTTCCAGCAGCCCCAACCGTAATTACCATGGTAACAGCCCTAACGGTCATCACGGAAACCACAGCAATCGTCATGGGGGACCCAGACAATCGAACAATGGTTTCAACAACCGTCATAATGGACAAACAAATACTTCTAACAATAACGTTTCATCCCCTAATCCAAATACTAATAGCAACAATGCTAATACTAACACTGATAATTCCAACAACAATTATTTCCCGTCGTCTACTTTGGGTGCTGCGCTTGCATCAGCTGCCAATCCTGCTGCTGAGCGCCAGGTTATTGGCGAAGCACTTTATCCCAAAGTCCAACGTCATCCTGCTGTCCGCAACAATGCAGAATTGACGGCCAAGTTGACTGGTATGATGTTGGATATCAATACCCAAGAGCTGTTGAAATGGATTGATAACGACGCTGTCTTAAATTCTCGTGTCCAACAAGCCTATGATCAATACATGGAATTCTTATCCAACAAGGATAAAGATATTGGTGAAGATGAATCAGACAAAAAAAATGAGGATGATATATAATATTACATTTTTGGTGAAAAAAAATTATATATTGGGCATATTTAGTCAAATATACTTTTGAAAAGATTTTACAATTGTGAAATTGTCTGTAGAAATCACTTTAGCCCAATTGAGTTATGGTCCCTGAAAATATGGTTAGGAATATGAATTTTAAACCAAAAAAATGTGTTTTTGGTTATTTTTTGTTGTTGCATATTACAACAAAATTTTCCAAAACAGATGGCCAGGGTTTGTGAATAATATATCAATGTCTAAATCATATTACCCATGTTGTATATTTAAAAGTGACCAGCTGTCTATTTTCAAGTTTTAAGACTTGCAAACTTTCCAACCCAAGCGCTCTTCACACGTGCCAATAACAATATTCTTTTTTCCTAGCCTGTAAGATAGAATCAGCGTTGCTGCAACACCGTTTCGCTGCAAAAGTCGGATCGACACCAACAATGGGCTTAACAGTGGACCCAGTAGGTTTTTGTAAAACAATAATTTGTTTGATCAAGTTTTTGCTGGCGTTCTTCTACTTTTGACCAATTTTAGTAAAATACTGGAGGTCAAATCGAATCAAAGAAACCGGGTGGGGGTGTTTATTGTTGAAAACATAAGAGGTGATTTTTTTTCCCACAGAAGTATAGGGATCATGACTATTTTGAAGATAAAGTGGGTTGAGCAATTATTTAGGTTGATATTTTAAACCTTTCACATTGAATATTTGAAACAAAATTATTGAGTATCGTCGATGGTTCTGTTTATTACATATTTGAATGATTCAGCTTAGAAATAATTACAAAGTAAATGACGAAGATAAAAAATTCTTAATAGGATTAAATGTTTCAGAGGATTTTCCAAATAAAAAACCAATAATTCATAAACAAGGCAAATTTATTAACATAAACCTGTTAAATCTATTTCATGGTATTTCAGACCATACTAATTATGTTTAATTCAAGGAACCAAACTCAGATCAAGACAAAATAAAAAGGTTCAGGTCAAGGCCTAGAATAGTAGTGTACTGCTAAAACTTTACGAGTTGGTACAAGGGTAGAATTGTTGAGGGTAAGTATACAGATTAGAACAATTTCATAGAGAGATCAAGCGCAAGAAGGAAGTGTCCAACTCAATAGTATATATGTTTGGCAAAAATCTTTTCCTTAAGTTTATCTTAATCTCAGCAACTCCTCGTTAAATATGGTGTTTGAAAAAAATTTCACAAGTCGATGTCTGGCCTTTACTCGCAAACGAAATAGCCCAAAAAAATGATATCTCGTTTCCAGAAAGCACGATGAAATCATTAAAGAAATAACACGAGGAATTTAAATTCCAATCCTACAATAAAAAGGTGGAAACGTTTTACTGTTCTGGTGTCGCATGTGCCAGATTCTACAGAGTTTGGTACATGACATTATCACATTTGAACTCGACAAGTGTTTAAAAGGCATACTGGATTATCATATTACTCTTGATACCAAAAAGACTCCTTCATGCCAATAGACATTATTCTCATTTCTTAAAGTTCAAAAATAAATTCTAATTGTGGAGGCTTGAACTGAAACACTTGTAAAAACCAACCAAAAATGGAACAAATCAGGCGATGTACACTGAACTATTACCAAAAAACAGATTACGTAATACAATACATACATGTTTTTTCAAGGTAGTTTGAAATTATCAATCGTTTTAATATCGAAAGGGGTATTTTTCTTGTAAAACTCCCTATAGAATTGTTTTTAGATTGGTATTTTGGGCATATCTTTGGTTTGTTCAGATTCGGATTCATTTTATTTTACTCAGTTTTTGTGAGTATTGCCGTTTTTGTATGTATACTGTTTGCTGGTTATCCCAATAACCCAAACGGCCAATTCTAGTACTATTTTTGATTTTTGACTAACGGACCAATTTCAGTTATAATCCAATCAATATAGAAAACCAATTCAACTTGCGCAAATGGATAAAGAAAGATCTCGCAAGGTTAGATCATTTTGGTCAGACCTAGAAAAGGGTAGTGGCAATTGGGCGTCACTGTCTGCTTCAGTAACATACCATAGTAGTTTTAGATCAATATCAAATTCTTCCAACACATCCAGCACTGTTTCGCGGTTCGGAATTCCTGCTCAGTCAATTGGTCAAAAAAAGTTTGTACAATCAGATCTCCATCTTCGACAAAAGCAGAAACATCAAACTGAACAACAGTCAAAGTACCAGCTACAAAGTTGTAATCTGCCTGATTCCTTACATTTCCAGCAAGACGCCAGTTCTTACAAAACTGACAATCACCCTAGGAAAAAATGCTCAAATAGCACTGAAAATTCGATGACCTCTTCCCAAAGACCCATCTCCGACCCTGAGCCGTATATCCAAACTCTTACTTGCCTGCATGATCATCAAACTCATTCTGGATATATTTCCACCAATTCCCAGGGCAGCTTTGGGTGTGACAGTGTGCCTCTGAATCAAAATTTTGGTCGTATGAACAATGATCTTGATCAATTCGATACAAGACAAAAAGCTCTTCACAGTAAGTATACTCATAATCTTCCGCAAAGACCCTCTTGTTCTCCGTCATTTGCTCAAAATATTTTGGTTAGTCCAAAACCTGAGGCTGCGTTTAACCACAACAAAAGCCCTATATCGTTCCATGTGGAAGCTTCTTCTTCAATACCTGCCACAAAAATTTCAAACCATCAGTCAATCTATGCCACTTCCAATAAATACGAAACGATTACCCCTGACACAACAAAGATTGTTGATGACACCCATAACACTTATCCGACTAAAAGTGCTCTCAAGAATTCAAGTCCAATACAAGAAGAAAGCGCCCAGAAAGCTTTTACTCACAAGAATAATACATCATTTTTTCGAAAAGGTTCGCTGAATCGTCTTTTGAACTCCAAGACAAACATGTTAACTTTGTTACCTACTTACGAGAAGCAATCCAAAAAAAAAGTTTCATTTGTAAGGGGTGCCCCGGATATCATAGAATATGAGACTACCACCTCAGAGACTCCGTTTGTAACCAGTTCTTTCAATGATACCGAAAAGTTTCATAGCGACCAAGGCTTGATTTTTGATAGCATAGATTCAGATGGGTATAATACTAAAGTTGACGAAAAACAATTAGAATTTCAGATGCTGCCTTTTTTACAAGTTAATGAAGACGACAGCACGTTGAATGCTCCAATCACTGAGCCACCTGAACGCATCGGTTCAACACTGTTATCAATAACCCAAGATTCAACAGCTCAGATTTTGTCCGATAATGATTTGAATAGAGACAGGTATTCCTGTCGAAAAAATACCCAAGCCAGGGTTCAAAGCGGGGCGACCTCTCTTGAATCTCATCCAAGACCTCTACCAAAAGCCCCAAAATCTTTGACACACCTTAGAAATCCCGATAAGCATTTGGATCGACAACAATTTAGCGACAAATCAATTGGTTTGTTATCGTCAACTGAGCCCAAAATCAAATCCGAGACTGCCGATGAAAATTTATTTACTGAGAAATTCCAGGAGAAGTTTCAAACACAAGAACAAATTAATAAAATACCCGAGTTGTCAAACAAAAATCTAGTAGAACCAAAAAATGAACATGAAGATATAATCAGAAACACCAGTTCAGTAAAGGTTAAAACAGATTCTAAAGATATTGTATTAACTAAGTCCAATTCCCAAGATGGTTCACTGTTCTTCATGATTTCCGATTCCCATAACGGAATTATTCAAAAGGATATAAAAAATGGCCAAAACGAAGGTACCAAGACCAACAAGAAGGTGGAACATTCGAAACAAGTATTGGGCCAACAAGAAGCAAATGTCAAGGACAATTGGATACCACAATTTTTTGACGGAATGTATTTGGAATCTCATGAAAAAGTAATGTATGAAAAAAAACAGAAAACACAGGACACAAATCAAAATTGTTTGAATTCTTCCAAGTCAAACCAAACCCAGTCCCCAAAAAACTTGCAAACAAAAGACTCCGAATCTGAAAACAACTTTCTAACTGATTCACAAATAAGCACAACAAAAACGGAAACAATAAAAATAGGTTATGAACATGTCGCCAAGAGAAAGCAAAATGATAGACACTTGGAAGATTTTCCAGTAAAGAAAGAGTCTGTCCAGACAACGTTTCAGCCTGAAGGTATATTTCAAGACCATCCATTACATTCTCTTGTTGAACAAAAACCGATTCTAGTTAATCAATCCCAAAGCCTAGCTGAAACGCCATTAAAAATTTCCACAGTCAAGTCGCAAAAGGTATTCGGTAACAGTCAACAGACCAGGTTCACTCAATGTGATCGAATGCTCCAAAAAGGGTCGAAAGGCAATTCTGAAAGCAACCAAATGGATTTGTCTTCAGTAAGCTTGCACAAGCCAAATATTAATAGTAACCAGATATCAGCTTCTAAGAAACATTCGGAAGCTGGTAATAATATTGAGCCTAAAACGCAACCTATAACAACACCCATTTTCAACAACAAAAATCAATATGCAACAAATAACAGAAACAGACTCAGTCTTCTAGAGAATCATGGAAATATTCCCACCAGTCGGACCATACCATTTGTTTCTATGAGTACCCCATTGCATGACAGGAACGAAGACATAACAACAGTCGTTAAATCTTTGACGGGAAAACAAACTTCGACACCCTTATGGAACATTCGTAGCACAGATAAGGACGTTAAAAGTTTACTTAAAACAACATCCAAAGAAAATGTGCATTATTCAATTCCCGAAAACACGCATAAGCTTACTCAGGTATCCAAGAAAAGTTTAAGAAATCGTAACAACAGCGATTTTAGCATTGGCAAGACTTGTAATAGTTTAGAACCAGGATTGTACGGTTCATGGTATAATGTACATGCGGAAGTCGAGTCTTCATCAACCCCAGCTTTGTATAGCGACCAATTTCGCCCTATTAGTTTTGAGGAGTTTCATTCCGTGGATTTTAGCCATCCTCGGGAACCCGATATTTCTAGCCCAACTGACGCGTTGAGTTCATTTTTGCCATCATTTGAACAGAGACCGCTTTCAGGATCGCTTCGAGTCTCGCCAAATATGTTAGGACCTGCACAATCTGCGAGTGATGGGCTTATTGGGTATCAAAAATTAGACAACGGTAGTACCAACCTTTGCCCTGTTTCGCAATTGCCAGAAGATGTGATTTTCGCTCATGAACGGCTTGAATGGGTTCCAAATCTCACAAGTACAACATACATGGACAGGTATGGTTTAAATGGCAACCAATTCATCAACAAAGGTAGTAATAAGAAACAAAATAATAATCGCGATTATGAGCATCATAATAAGTACGCCGATCAAAGTTTTGCAAACAAAAACGCACACATGCAGCCAAACAAAGCACAGGAGAAGGCTGATGACATTCCAAATGCACGAAATAAAAATAAACCAATGGTACAAACAACAAGAGCAACGAAAATAGGTCAAGACGTACCTGCGGTTGAACATGTCAATAATGGCCCTGTTTTTAAATTGTATTCTCGACCATGCTTTAAGTATGAACAATCAAGTTTGCATACCTACAACAACTCCGATTTTTTGAATATCGATTCTAATCAAGAGCATTTTCGAAACTCACTAACCCAACATCATCACAAGTCGGTTTCAATTCAGCCAGTTGATCCTTTAATTAAGCAAGAAGATCCCGAGGAACTTGTTAATCGAACCACCAATTCAAAGTCAATTGTTCCTTTAAAAGCTGCCGCCCACGCAACAACAAACATAGGTTCATTAAAGGCTTTCGTTCCAGCCACCATTCGAATCAAACAAGAGATGAACAGTACTATAAATACACCTCCAGAACGAACCATTCCTCGGTTTGAAACACATGCAGATGCATGTCTGTTTAAAGAGCGCCAACGTCAAACTTCTACCTCGGAGAACCAACGACGACCCAGTTCACTGGCTTTTGAAACGACGTTTACCAGAAACGAGGAAGAACCCACAAAAAACAGGGAACAAAAATATATTGATGGTGTTTGTATCCGACCAAGAGTTGTATCAAATATTTCTTCTCACCACAATTCTCAAATCTTGATGCATCGGACATCATTAAACGATTTGCTACCGAACGACTATTATTATCACACCGACAACAGCAATCCAATCACTGACCGAGACAGTCAGAAAACTGAAAAAGTTAATTCGTCTCCAGATCCATCTTCATCATCCACACAACATTCAAAAACTCCGTTTACTCAAGGAGGCATCACCAAACCAGTTCTTTTGTCATCTGCAGTGTTCCAAGAAGCTCAAGAACGATACCGACGTTCTCGTGATACGACGCCTAGAGACTTGAGAGATTATTCATCACCACTGCTTCAGCTTGCACCCGTTGTACCTTTAGATACCCCAAACCCATCAACATTGAATAAGGTGACAATGCTAGACGCGGATAGTCTTGGAATTTACCAGCAAGAGCCGCCCAGTCAGGAACTTAATCAAGAACAGCCAGTTTGTGAAGAGAGGGAAAAATATACACAAATAAAAAGAAATCAAGTTTTAGATGGTATTGATGACAGTCATACAAATCATGAACTGCTCTATCAAAACACAGCGGCACTAACACAAGATTTTAATACAAAAAAAGAACAAACAGTCAAGAACCCTACAGTCGATGGAGAACAAGTTGATATACAATTGACTAACCCCTCTCATCATATTGTACAAGAAAGTAACAAAAAAGACCCTAACCCACAACCACGGCCCAGGTTGTCTTCTCAGTCATCCGACTTTAATTCCAAAACTGATGACACACATGTTCATTACGAATACCCTCCGGTTTTCAAACGAGAAATATCCCCTGTTGGAGAGTTCGGTTTCAAAAATGCCGATGCTTATGATTACGAGCATGGGAATCAGGCAGAAGTTTGTGAAAACGATAACGGGAATAGCGACTCAGACGAGGAAGAAAACTATCTTGAGAATTTTGAGGTTAAGCGTGAATTTGAGGACAATGACAATGACGCCGGGAGCAACGCTGAAAATGATCGTGAGGAACAGTATGATACTATTTCTTCTACAATTGTCGCAAGAGGAACCAAAATGAAGGCTCGTCCCAGTTTGATTCCTCGCGATGTGTCAGTCTCCAGATTGATTGAACTCAATCATCAGACAGCACATACGTTGTCTTTGGCTCCGTCTCCAGATCCACATCCGGGCCTAGAGGTTTCGAGACATACCCCAGAACCATCAACGACAGACGACCATGACATTTATGAGCCGGTTTCTGTGCCTACTACAAATGGTCCAGGAAGAGGCAAACTACCTACTGATAATACCAATCCTAATAACATTTATGGACACTATAGTTTGACAAGCAAAAACGAGAATGTCGGTTTGTCTATAACTGATAGCACATATAAGTCTAATGAACCCAAACCAAACTCTTTGATGACGACCACTTATTCCCCATCAAGTACAAGTAATGTACAAGATCATAGCAAGGACGGTTTTTTGCCTTCGATCTCTCAACCCTTGTTAGATTTTGACGTTAGCAGTTCCGCTTCCGAATCTTTGCTCGATGATTTGGATAAGGAATTTGATAGAATGTTTCATGAATCGGTATGTTTATATTTACTCATTAATTTGGTTTACTATGGATAAACCAGTTTCTAACAATGATTTTATTCTAGTCTGGGAAAAAAGAAAAAGATCAAAATATTACTATCGACCGAAACCTGCCAAAAGAACCCAAGCGTCATGGGTACATGGTTCGAGAAAACCAAGATATTGTGGTTGCTACTGCGGAACAAAGACGCAGGTCTCAGTTACACAGTAATATTGTACATTCACATAGAGACACTTTTGGAAGTCATTCGCAAGACTTTAACAACGGACTGATCAGCGAGGAAATAAGTGATGAAACGCAAAGAAAAGTAAATGAGCCGTTACAGCGATTAATGGATTCGTTAGATGAGGATCCGGAAAGCCAAGATGGTGACTCGGTGACACCAGAGGAAGAAATTGCTACAACAGAAAACCCAAATGAACAACAGGAAAAAACGAAAGAGATCAAGGCCAGATTTCGTAAAAATTCAGAAATCTTTTCCAACGACCGTGGACGTTTGTTTGCAAAACTCGTTAGCCTTGAAAATATACAAAAACTTCCTGATATTGATACAAAGAATGCCAAGGTGTGTATGATTTTGGATAACGGTCTACATTCAATCACTACTCCATACAAACCAATGCACAAGTCGGCAACAGCGCTTGATCACGAGTTTGAGTTAGTCGTTGGTCAAACTTTGGAATTTATTTTGACGTTAAAAGTAAAATGGCCGAAACCCAAAGATATCCCTACAATGACCAATCAGCCAAGTCCTCACAGTACGCCATTGTTATCTTCTCCCCATCAAATTCGTCATGCGACAAACTCCGGGTCGCGAGTCATGTCTAACGCATCAAGCATTTCGCAGTTTTTGAAACCGACACCTTCATTTGCGTCGTCTGCCACGTCTACTACGTCGAATCGCAAACGACACGGACTTTCTAAACTTTTTAGTAGAAACAAGGGCGATAAAGAAAAAAAGGGCAATATTCCAGTATCTCAACACACACCGACACCACTTCAGTCTACAAGATTTGGTAATACCACCCATCCACAGCAAAACTATGGACCACCCAAACAGATACCGGACCCATGGGAAAAATATGTTGCACAGGACGGATCATTTGCCAGAGCATATGTTTCACTTTCTGAGTATGAGCCAGAGATATACGGAATAGCTAAAACGGTATCTATTGTTTGTTATAATGAATGGACTTCTTCTTCTGTGCCGTTACCAACTCCTGGGGAGACCAGGTATATGACCGAGGCAATTGATCCAATGACACAACGACAGACGCCGTATCCAATCGCCAAACTGGTTTGCGAGCTGATGTATATTCCACGAGGTCGAGCTGACGAAAGATTGCCGGGGTCCATACTCGAGGCTAAAAAGCAGCTAGATCAAGCGCGTTTGCAAACAGAAGAGGAAGCAGCGGAAGTCGCGGCTGAAGAGGCAGAGGCCAGAGAAATGCTTGAGTATGAGAGGCAAGAAAAAGAGGCGGCAAAGGAACGAAAAGAGCTCGAGGAAAAAAAGAAAAAAGAAGACGAATTGAATGGAGTGATTTGTGAGAGTAGTTTGTCGCAGTTAGGCGGAGATTGCCGATACTGGCGCCGAAGGTATTTTAAATTAAACAAAGCGACAGATACACTTACTGCATATAGCGAGACTTCTCACAAACCACGTGTTTCGATTAATTTGAAAAAGGCAGTTCGAGTGATTGAAGACAAAAATACATTGGTTGAGCCGACGGTGGATACCGTGAAGAGTAGCGAAAACAAGAAAGGCAAAGTCAGTAAGGGACGTCGAAAGTCTGCATTTGCCGAGCAAGAAGAAGGGTTTATGTTTGTGAATGAGGGTTTTAGAGTACGATTTTCGAATGGGGAGATTATTGATTTTTATGCCGATGATCAAGAACAAAAGCGCAAGTGGGTGAGTGGATTGAGACAGGTAATTGCAGGAGTACGAGTAAAAGAAGCCGAAGAAAGAGACCGGGAATTTGAAGAAGAAAGGCGTAAAAATGAGGGGGCAAATAGAGAAATAAAACAGTCCAAAAGAACTGACAAGAAAAAGGTTGAAATGAAGCCCTGGATAGAGCAAGTATTTGCACAAGAGGAAGAAAAAGCGAGACCGGAGATTCGTGAATGGCGAGAGTTGAAAAGACAAGAACGAGAAGCGAAAAAAAGACAGAAGGAAAAAGAAGAAGAAGAAGAAGGAGATACAATTGAAGAAAAAGAAGAAGGAGACGTCCAAGAAGATATTGTTGAATTTGGCTATGGAGAAGAAGACAGAACAGAAATGGAGAACGAAGAAGAAGAAGAAGAAATATATGATATGGTAGAAGATCAAGAGTATTCACGAATCCCGGTCGCTTCAGTGCGAGCGCCCCACGACAGAGACAGTACTGCTACGATCATGAATGATTTTATTGACGGAGACACATCACTGGTTTTGCCGAAACGAAATGGAAACACAAATACCATGTACATTTGAAGTGAAGACATGTATTTCAAACCAATTTAAAGAAAATACAAAGTGACGCTACATTCAGTAAATATACCTATCTGATCTACATTGGAATTGTAGGTACAGGTTCCAAATACAAACAATCCGAAAGGATACCAACCCTTTTGTAGTATTAACGTATATATATCTAGACATAAATGTCGTTGCTGGAAATCATTTATAGTTGTAAACTGAAAAATTTCAGCCAATTAAATGATCGGATTCAAATATAAAAATTACTCAAGACCAGAAATGGAATCGTATCCCAACATCACGAGCGGATGGATAAACAGTGATCCATACTGGACTCCGATTCTGTTTATTAATTGTTTAGTATTATCCATTTATTTGTATATAAAAAAAAATAACCGAAAGACGTAGATTCCCAGAAAGTCTCAGCCGCAGCAAGGCACTGTCGACGATAATTTTTACAGATCTCGCTGCCATGAATTTCCGGATACAGACATACCGATTTTTTTTCAGCGATCAATGTAACAGCACCGGCCAGATCGATTTGAGTTATTAAGTTGGTGCCAGACGAGTGAAAAATGGGCTGACAGAAAAAAGAGAATGTTGTTTTTTGCCAGTGGTTAATTATATTTTTTTGTACTTGTTGCTGGTCCACGAAAATTGCCGGTTAAACGAAAAGTCCCAAAGGGCCAAAGACTTCCACCTGTCAAACATCGGGTTACTATTCGTCATAATTGATGATTATATAATCATTATTAATTTACTTTATAATCACGTGAAGCATAATTATTTACGCGGCTGATAAGCAATTAGTATCACATGATTAACGGTTAATCACATACACAACCTTAATTACGGTAACATTTCCCCAGGATCAAATTACGTAATTTCTGGGCCACAGTGGCCCACTGTAGCCTCGACAGAACGAGGATTTTGGTCTTTGGAAATGAACGGTTCGGCAGACGGTGGCTGGGTTGGTAGTCGTGTCAGCAAAACTCGTCACTGAACCAGAATTTCTCCTTACTCGTTGAAACTGCAACATCTAAATAATAGTCTTTTCCAGTCACATTCGGTTCGGTCTGCGTATTCTCCTCGGTACCTTGACTTTCGGTACACGTGATGACCATTTTGGTTGACAAGTACTTAAACTGGACAATTCGCTCTCTTTTTGCGTTGCTTTTTCCAGGAATTTTCCTTTTTTTTTTTTTTTTTTCAGTTGTCATATTACTGAAAAATTCCCCAAACTCACCTATTTTTTTCACCATCTCCATATTAATACAAAATGTTTGCTGCTAGACGAAAAGTCATTGGTTTGTCTGCTTTGGCTTTGACCACTGGTGCCGTTGCCCTTTCATACCAGCGTGCTAAAGCAAACTCTCAACTCACTTATGCCCAGGTTCATCACCCTCCTACCACTCCGGCCCCATTGCCTCCTTCAAGAGCTCAGTTCATTGAAAACTTGAAGCAATCTTCAGCTTCTAAGGATAATGAGTTTGATCTTCTCATTATCGGTGGTGGTGCCACTGGTGCTGGTGTTGCTGTCGATGCCATTTCCAGAGGTCTTAAGGTTGCCCTTGTGGAACGTGATGATTTTTCCTCGGGAACTTCCTCTCGTTCAACAAAGCTTGTTCATGGTGGTGTCAGATACCTCGAGAAAGCTGTTTGGAATCTCGACTATAACCAGTACCAACTTGTCAAAGAGGCCCTCCATGAACGTAAAGTCTTTTTGGACATTGCTCCTCATCTTTCTTTTGCTTTGCCAATCATGATCCCTGTCTACAAGTGGTGGCAGCTTCCTTACTTCTGGGTTGGTACAAAGTGCTACGATATGCTTGCTGGTAAACAAAACCTCGAGTCTTCCTACCTTTTGACTCGCAACAGAGCCCTCGAAGCCTTTCCCCAACTCAACCCTGATACCATCAAGGGTGCTATCGTTTATTATGACGGTTCCCACAATGACGCCCGTATGAATGTTTCTCTTGCTGTCACTGCCGCCGAAATGGGTGCTACCGTTTTAAACCACGTAGAGGTTGTTGGAATTCAAAAGGACGAATCCGGAAAGGCTTCCGGCGTCTTTGCTCGTGATCTCGAATCCGACCTTTCTGGTTCTGGCGAACCAATCTCTATTAAAGCAAAGGCCATTGTCAATGCTACTGGTCCCTTCACCGATTCTATTAGAAAGTTCGATGAAGCCTCCGTAAAGGAAATTGTTGCTCCTTCTTCAGGTGTTCACATCATTCTTCCCGGATTTTACGCTCCAAAGAACATGGGTCTTTTGGATGCTAATACCTCTGATGGTAGAGTCATTTTCTTCCTCCCTTGGCAAGGATCTACCATTGCTGGTACAACTGATGCTCCTACAAAGATCTCCCCTAACCCTATTCCTACCGAAGAAGAAATTCAATTCATTTTGAATGAAATTTCTCATTACTTTGAAGGAAATCTTGATGTCCGTCGTGAAGATGTCTTGGCTGCTTGGTCAGGAATCAGACCTCTTGTTCGTGACCCCAAGGCTAAGAACACTGAGTCTCTCGTCCGTAACCACTTGATCACCGTCTCTGATTCTGGTCTTGTTACTATTGCCGGAGGTAAATGGACTACTTATCGCCAAATGGCTCAAGAAACTGTCGATGAGGCCATCAAAGTTGGTTCTCTCGTCCCACCTCGCCCAACCACTGCTACTGAATCATTGAAGCTTGTTGGTGCCGAAAACTGGTCTCCTCTCCAGTACATTCATCTTGTTCAAAAGTACTCTCTCGAACCTGAAATTGCTAAACACTTGAGTGACAACTACGGTTCTCGTGCTTATACCATTGCTGAAAGCTTGACTGCTCCTGCTCACCCTGCCTCTTCTACTCACTCTGTTGCAACTGCTACCCGTGGCACTCGTCTTGCTGCTCCCTATCCTTTCCTCGAGGAAGAAATCCGCTATGCCGTTAACTACGAGTATGCCACAACCTCTGTTGATTTCCTTGCCAGACGCTGCAGACTTGCTTTCCTTGACTGCAGAGCTGCTTATGAGTCTCTTCCCAAGGTCATTGATGTTATGGCCAAGCAACTCCACTGGAGCAGTGCTCGTAAACAAAAGGAATACACCGACGGTGTCGAATTCTTGAAGGGAATGGGTCTTCGCATCGATTAAATAAACAAAAATTCTGCTTGCTATTATCTTTATAACTATTGACCTTTTATATACACGACTATCGACCATTTTTGTATAAAATAATGAATAATGAATAAATCTCTTTGACAAATTTCTGACTGTATCAGGTATAATAAGGTTTGGTTCTATTTGAGTTTTGGTTTATTTTCTTTACTAATAACGCGCCGGGTCATTTGACAAAGAAATTAAATAATATCCACATTGAAACCGCAAGCTTCAATAAATTTGAAATATTACTACTAATGCTATTTAGATAATATATGGAGTGAAATAATTCGTATTGAAACATTAAATGTACGGCTATTTGAGTTGTATTTAAGGTACGGCTGGTTTTTCAAGACGATTTGACCGGTAGGTGATTTGTATCGATATGTACTCGTTGCAGATTCCGAAATAGAAACAATTGCTTACTTCCAGACAATGAATACAAAAACTAAATTGACAGGCACTAGTTGCCAAATTTGGGACAAGATTCTCATTAATATAGCTGTCTAAAACAATAAATGGTCGCAACTACCAATAAGAATAAAACCTTAGTTATTTAAATGTCAGATCAAGAGTTGCACTTATATGCTCAAAAAAAAATCAGCTTACAATAACCACAATGAAATTAACAAATACAAAGTCCAATATTACAACTTGGTATTCAAATATTCCTCCGGTATTTTATTTTCGAATAAATCTGAAAATGCTGGTCCTATAAAGTCGCTAATGTCGGATGTCACCAAAGCTCGGCCACGAGCCTCGTATGCAACATAAGAAGCACGACGAGTTATGGCTGAAGCACCGAATGCTGCCAACAAAAACAATGTCTCGTCGCTTACAGGGCTGTTGGTATCAAGCTTAATTGGTTCATGCTTCCACATGTCTTGTTGAAAGGCTAGTTTCCACGCGAGAAACGTGGCCAGAGTTCCAGATAATGTGTCACCCTGTCCAGACACTCTTTTTAGCCCACCAGGCAACGAGTTCACAAATGTTTGTGATCCGTTGGAAATATAGTCTGAACTACCCTTTTCGAGAATTGTTAACCCGTAAATTCCCGCAAGCTTTTGTAATGAAGCAACATGACTTTCCTCATCGCCTAAAGATTCACTATCTTCAAAGCCGACTGCTTTCTTCAATCGCTGGAATTCCACCACATTGGGTGTTAATACGGCTTTTGAATATCCCTTGATAAGATCAGGGTTTTGCTGAATCAGGAAAAAGCCATCAGCGTCAATTACAAGAGGCATTCCTCGTTTCTTCACCTCTTGAATGATTTCAGTCACAGTGTCCATCATGATTTTATCACGGCCAAGACCTGGACCAACAACCACAACGTGGACTCGATCAATTACCGATAGGACTTTATCCATGACAGTTTTGCGATCTGTTTCAACTCCATATGAGCTGTATTGTTTTTGAGATACAGTATCATATAAATACGGATGAACCATTATATTTGGCGAATATGATTTGATGGCCGTTCCAGCAACCCGCTCACAAATGACATGAGACATGTCAGCACCAAGTAATGTTGCTGCTAGCGCAGAAAAGAATGGCGCACCAGTATAATCCTCACAGCCACCAACAACAGCAATTCGGCCTGCTTGGCCTTTGTGAAATGAAGAAAGTAACGGTGGAACCAATTGCTTAACAAGATTGAGTAATGTTGATGGTGAATGTGTCATTTTAAAATTCAGTATATAAAATTGTCAGGAAAAAAAAACAAAAAACAAAAAAGTAACGAGGGAAAAAAAAAGTTACCTTAAAATATCCCAAATGATAAAAGAGAATCACGTTACCAATATTGAATCAAACCAGAAATGAGTTTAAATACCGACCCGGTCCAAAGATTCGGAACATTTGAACTCGTATACAAATTAAAAATCGATCCGATTATCATTCTTGGGTTTTCACATACCACCCTAACCCTATTACTCAATTATAAAAAATTATTTGAAATTCGCAACCTTTAACCAATTTCTTTTTCTTAACATTCACTTTTTTTTCATTTTCATAATGGTCTTCACTACTGCCACTCGTCGTTTCTTTGCCTCTGCTTCCAGAGCTTCTCCCTCCATTTCTGCCGCTCCTTCTACTCTCAAGTCCACTGCTTGGGGTCCTGCTGTTGTCGGTGCTTCTTTGTTGGCTGCCTCTTACTTTTACTATTCTTCTTCTGCCACTGTTGCCGCCGAAAGTGCTCTCAAGGGTGACAAGCAATGGGTTGACTTCAAGCTTGTTAAGGTCAACGAGCTCACTTCCGACACCAAGGCATTCATTTTTGAGCTTCCTGCTGGTCAGAATCTTGGTCTCACCGCCACCTCTGCTCTCCTTGCCAAGTACATTACCGCTAAGGGCAACAATGTCATTAGACCTTACACTCCTGTCAGCGATCTTGACCAAACCGGTTCTTTTGAACTTATCATCAAACGCTACGAGACTGGTAAGTTTGGTAACTACATCAACGGATTGAACCTTGGTGACACTGTCTCTTTCCAGGGTCCTATTCCTAAATACCCTTGGACTCCCAACAAACACAAGGCAATTTCCTTGATTGGCGGTGGCTCTGGTATCACACCTCTTTATCAGCTCCTCCACGTCATCGACAAGAACCCTGAGGACAAGACCAAGGTTACTCTTTTCTATGGTAACAAGTCTGAAGATGACATCATCCTCAGAAAGGAGATTGAGGCAATTGTTGCCAAGAAGCCCGATCAATTCAAGGCTTACTTCTTCCTTGACAAGACTCCCAAGAACTGGAAGGGTGAGACTGGTTACATCACCAAGGAGTTCCTTGAAAAGCACCAAGTCAAGGCTACCGACGATAACGTTAAGGTTTTCGTCTGCGGTCCTCCTCCTCTTTACAACTCCATCTCTGGACCTAAGGTTTCTCCTACTGACCAAGGTGAGCTTGTTGGTATTCTTAAGGATCTTGGTTTCTCTAAGGACCAAGTTTTCAAGTACTAAATTTTCCTTGTAGAAAGCAATATTTTTTTCCTGTTGAATTTAAGTAATTGTGTAATGTAACTATTTGAAAAATTATTATAACTATTACTAATCCTATTGAAAATCTCTGTCAGGTTTCAAAAATTTGATTGAGCAACTTTTCTTGCTAATTACGCGACCCCAAATCTCAATTGACGAATCCCAATTACTACAACTCCCGCAAATTGTTGGTTCCTGCAGACAGCTTCGTTTTATTGGCTGATCACTATTCTCATCACTACACGTGATCAATGCAAAATTTCACGTGTTTAATATACCACTTGAAAAATTGAATGCCAATGTTTGAGTAAGTTTGTGTCCATTTTTATGTCCCAGCAATGACCATTCTTCACCTTTATTTCGAAGGCTGCTGCCATGGCAAACTTGATGCTATTTACAATGAAGTACTAAAACAATCTCGGAACAATTCATCTCCAATTGACTTGCTGTTAATCGGTGGAGATTTCCAAGCACTTCGCAATATGGCTGACCTCGAATGTATTGCAATCCCCCCAAAATACAAGCAAGCTGCTGTTGATGGCGATTTCGTAAAGTATTTCACTGGTTCAAAAGTTGCTCCCATTCTCACGATTTTTGTTGGAGGAAACCATGAGGCATCGAATTATTTACAAGAACTGTACTATGGAGGATGGGTCGCGCCAAATATTTACTACCTAGGCAAATCGGGCGCTGTTGTGTATAAGGACATGCTACGGATTGCTGGCTTATCTGGTATATACAATAAAAGAGACTATACCGAGCCATACAGCGAAAAGGTCCCTTTTGAAAGTGATACCTTAAGATCAGTATACCATGTGCGGAACTATGAAGTTGCTAAATTGGAAATGCTGGGGTGTAGTTTAGGGATGGTAGATTCCGAGTATCAAAAAAACAATGATAAAATACCAAGCACTTTATTTAAATCGATGAGTGTAAAAGAACTGTTAGGCGGCAATAGTTCCATCCAAACATCTGACAGCGAATCTCAGTTTTATGCACCGCCCATTGATATATTTATGAGCCATGACTGGCCGGTCGGCATTGAACAGTTTGGCAATAAAGCTCGACTCCTCAAAAACAAACCTTTTTTCAAGCAAGATATTCAAAATGGTGAACTTGGATCTCCAGCAAACATGCGTTTGTTAAAACATTTAAAACCAAAAAACTGGTTAAGTGCGCATTTGCATGTTGGATTTAATGCCGAAGTCGACCATGAAAAGTTAGAAATTAAACAAAAACAGGATTTGAAAATGGAGAAAGTTGAGAATGAAGACGAAATTGAATTGGACTTGGAGTTGAATATAGATGAAGACGCACCAATCAAAGAAAATGATAGTCTGGATAATCATATTCGAGTCGAAGAAAAAGATGAGAATAAATTGGTGTTTCCTAAATCTACAAGTTTTGTGGCACTGGATCGTTGCCTTCCAAATCGCAAATTTGTTCATTACCTTCCCATCGAGTCAAACGTTTCGGCATCGTCATCTCCAAATAAACCAAAAGGATCCAAATCAGATAATACCTCAAAAACTGGAAAAAAAAAGAGAACAAGAAGCCCTAGCTTTTCATCACCTGAAAGGTTAATGGTAGATTCTGAAACGGATCAGTCTCTATTAAAGTATGATCCTGAGTGGTTGTCGATTGTGAAAACCATGAATGCTTATTTTCCAATCAAGTATGCACAAAGTACAAGCAAAACTGATGAAACTAATGATTCAGAACACATAAACCCCAGTGTTTGCGACACTGCTGACAATGTTGATAATAATACCAAACAATCTGACGAGAGTCTAAATATCAATAAAGATGATAAACCCAAAAATTTACCCGTGGATTCTAATGGTGATTTGATCACAACTTGTCTTACGACTCCCCAAAATGGAGCCGAGTTATCGACTCTGGACGAAAATCGAAGATGGGTTCAAGATAATGTGGTTGCAAAAGATCTTTTGACAATTCCACCCTACAGTTATTATTTTGGCAATGTCGCCAGCAATAGTGCGTCATCTTCAGTTGACACCGGAAATGGGTCGTCCAAAAAACAAAAGGCTTGTACAAACAATATCGAATCTGGTTTGAACAAACCCATAGACCAAGATAGCCAACTATCAACTGACGTTAATATACCAAATGCTTTAGACAATTCTTCTGTTAGCTCTACTGAAGTTTCACAACAATTTTCAGATCCCAACTCTGAAAAGCTTCAAAATGCCGATAAAATTGCAATTATTGATAATCCACAGACTGTCCGCTTTTGCAACATTTTGAAAATAGAAAATATGGTCAAGGTGCTGGGTGAAGCCGAACTTGAAAAAAGCAGATACAAGAACCAAGGCCAGTTTCGCAATGGCCACCGTGGTCACAAAACCACCAGTAGCGGGCATAATAGTCGTGGGTTTCACCATAACAATCGAGGAAGAGGATCGAATCGAGGAAACGGACGGGGAACTTGTAACAACCAAGGAAGAGGAGGGTATATTAATCATTTCAATAACAGCAGTTACAACAATCGAATGAATTCTTGGAATACTAATGAACCACAGTCATCATTTAGGCACCGAAATCAAACACAACACAGAGAAGCTGGGTCTAGGACTCAAATCCAATCCTTGCCGCAAATATCACCAGATCTTCCAGGTAAACCGTCTACAGACAATAAATCAAGCCAAACCCAGACCAGTTTTTCGTCAACTTCCAAACAAACTCCATTTTTGGACTCTGGTATTCCTCAATGGGTGGACTCGGATTCCGATTAAGTGGTAGAATCTAATGCTTGAAATACTGATAGCGTCCAAATAGTATTTATTTTTTATAATTTTATTAACGATACAGTGAATTGCTTGATTGTAAATTTTGTAGATGATTTCGGCTTTTGAAAAATTGTAACTTGTACTAATTGTTTTCCTGTTATATAATCGGAGAAAAAAAGATAAGAAAATGAGACAAACAAAAAATATATAAACAAATACAATATTGAAATGGAATAACACTCATCCAATTATTTAATTTGTACCATTATAAATGACACTCGTTTGTACGGAAATACATAATAGTTAACAATTGTTGACAAACCAAAAACATAAATCAGTTGGAATATCTTTTGTATCAGGCGTTGATCTTGTGATTCAACGACTATCTGTTGTTAAAATTGGTTTTTCTGTGATGAGTCTGCTTTTATAGCGAACCTTCTTTTATTGGTATTAGTTTCGAGATTTCGTAGCCTTAAAATAAAATAATACTTAATCCTAGTTTGATATTTTTTCACCTGAAAGATTTAGATTTAGATTATTTAGTTACCCATAAATGATAACATAATAAGTTTGTCATCATTTATAATCATGCAGCCATTGTGTCTTCAAATACTTTGACACACATACTTTCTACTATACCTGCTTCACTCTTCTCTGTGCAGCACTTGTTCCAATACTTGACCAGCCTTTTTTTCTTTCACGTCCATTTGTTTACACGAATTGTACTTTACTTTCTTTTTTTCAAGGAAGTATAGGATAGAACAATCGATTGAGTGAACACGGCCTGTTTTATTAATATATCCACGTCGAATTGGGTCAAAAGTCTTTTACATCTATACTTTACCTTGGTTTGACTGTTGCTATTTAACGTGTTGAATTACATTTTCTTCTTCTTGGAATAAGTTTGAATATCAATTACAAAATTATTTTCCTTTTTTTTGTAAATCGGAAACTCCTGTTTTTCTATAATTAATTTCTTTTCTGAATTAGATACCAACTCGACTATTTTTCGCCGTTATCTACATTTCAAATAATTTATACTACTCGACTAGTCAAAAACAAAAGAAACAATGGTTTATTATACGTCGGCTTCTCTCGCTACTCTTTTCACTTTTTTGGTTGGAGGATGTAAGTATACTAGACTTTTTGAAATAGTGACCGCAGAGAGAGGTTTTGAGCAATGGGTCGCGTAAAATGGATTGATTCAAAACTCAATTGGCTTAGTTATGACGAAAGAAATACTAGACAAATCATATGATTATATAGTTCAAGAGTTTTTCAAAGATTGATATTTCATAGTTTGATTTTGCCATTAGCATCTTGAATTTCCATTTTCTCATAAAACTCTCACTGAGTAATGAATCCTATCTTCAACCTTTATATACATTGTTTTTTTTGTTAAATCGTTGCTAATTTCTTTTTAGATTTACTTTTCACTGGTTCTGGCGAAACTTTTGATGTTGGCCGATTTTTGTCCACCACTTCTCCCTATGTTTGGGCAGTCATCGGAATTGCATTATGTATTGGACTGAGTGTTGTTGGTGCTGCCTGGTAAGTTTGGTTTTTTCCAGCTTGTTTAAATTTTACCACTAGGTCTTTTCAGTTTTAGAAATTAACATGTCATATCTTAGGGGTATCTTTCTTACAGGTACTAGTATTATTGGTGCCGGTGTCAAAGCACCTAGAATCACCACCAAGAACTTGATCAGTATCATTTTCTGTGAGGTCGTTGCCATTTACGGGTTGATTATGGCCATTGTATTTTCGTCGAAGCTCACTGTCGTTTCGGGCCAAAATATATTTACAAAAGAAAACATTTACACCGGCTTTTCTCTTTTCTGGGCCGGCCTGACTGTCGGCGCTACAAATCTTATCTGCGGTCTTTGTGTGGGAGTCACTGGCGCAACAGCTGCTGTTTCTGATGCCGCAGACTCATCGCTTTTTGTCAAGATTCTTGTCATTGAAATTTTTGGTTCTGTTCTTGGTCTCTTTGGCTTGATTGTCGGTCTTCTCATGGCTGGTAAAGCACCCGATTTCCACTGATTCCAATAAAATGATCAAATGTTCAATATTTCTAACCAATATTTAATCTCACCAAACTAATATCAAGCCATTAATTTAATTTCCCTTTTTTTTTAAGTAATAACTATAATGACGATGCTAGAAAAGAAGACTACTTCTGATTACAATCCAGCAATCATTATATCTTTCTAGATAGAACAAGATTTTACTATCCACTATTGTTTGCAATCCATTTTTATTTTGTCTTTTGATTTGTATTTAAGATCCTGTAAAAGCACAGGATAGTCTGCACTTTTTTAAAAAACGATTTTCATTTGTTTTTGTGTTTGAATCTTTTTAACATTTTGATCTTGTTTTAGATCATTTTATCTCAAAGCGCAAGGCTGAAGCCATTCAAATTACATAAGCTGTTTCGTTGTTTATTTTCTTTTTGTGGTTCTTGATTCCACACACAGTTTAACTTCAATCCCTCATGAATTTTGTTCAAAACCAACGCTTTCTGAAGCAACAATAGGTATTAACATATGGTTTAAAAGTTTTACGAAAAACTATTTTGGTTAAAACTACCCCATAATCATTTTTAATATCGATGAAAGCTTACCAACGTCGCGTCACTGTCGAAGAAGCCCGTAACTTGCTGACCTTTGCCACGAGTAATGTCTTTCAGTGCCCAATTTCTAAAAGGTATCAAGTTAACTGGCCAATCGCGCTTGAACGTTGGAATAATTATCTGCAAGTGCTTAAATCTAATGAACACGGAACTATAGTTTCTATCAAGACATTCGTTGAACGACAAGTCAGAAAGTTTGAAAGGCTGGAATATGAGAGTGCCAAAAAATCAGACAATTATGAGATTATTATAGAACTGCTCAAGAGTTTAGGAAAATGGCCAGAACTAACTAATCCGGAAGAAGTTGATGCATTTTCTACAACAGTTTATAAAACACTGTATACCCTTCCCAATCAGAAGTATAACTTGATAGAAATAAAAAACCGACATGGTAGCTGGCGGGCGGAACATCAATTAACAAATGATATTTCTATTTTGTGGGTGGATTTTATGATTAATTCATTTGTCGAAAAAGCCAGAAAAAGTAAAAATGATAGTTTCTTTGGAAGTCTTGAGACTTTTGAGCTTTGGACCAAAATACTGAACTCCCACAGTCTTGGAGCTTCAACTTCTGTTCTTGGTTTTAAGCAAGCAAATGACGAATCCGGCAATATTAACAAGAACACAACTTATACTGATAGTAATAAGAATGTAAATAATGCTGATCGCATCAACAGCCGAAATAGTCCTAATACCACTAGTGAACAAATGGAAAATAATAATGTGGCCAACTATGCTAATTCCACCATACCCAAACGTCTCCAGGATATCAGTTTCATTGACACAATTATACCAGATACACAACACCCCATGAAACATGCATCGCCACAAAACTTGACACACTCGACTATTGCTTATCATGTTGACAGTATTCATGATAGTCGAATAAAGATAGAGGAAACATCGCCGTTGACTAATCCAATTGCTTTTCCAACTACACATACGTATCTTTTGGATTTCGCTACATTGAATCATGACTATATTGATAGAACTTCTAATCGGGTTTCCTTCAACCAAAGCGATGAGCTTGTGTTGTCTTTGGAAAATACGATACCACCTGATAGTACCCCCCGACTGGAAGAAAATTCAGACACTCGTAGTGCAACCGTGGGATCTTCTGACCCAGAAATTAAAGTTGAGGTCCATGAACAACAATTACTTACTCGACCCGTCTCTCCCAGCTCAGTACAGCATAATAAAAAATTGAGTACAAGCCAATCATCTACTTCACTATCACTAGTTCCATTGTCCAAAAACTTTCAAAATCACAAACATCATTATACCAGATCAAAACCACAGTATTACGCAGTTGATGAATCTGATGGCACTTGTTTCGTCTTGGGTGATAAAAATGCAGATATAATTCTCATGGAAGATACACCTGCTCCCGATAGTCCTACTGATCGTAGCATTGAGGATATGTATCCTTCGCTTGTTCCAATTTCTTTGGACACAATAATGCCCAATCAAAATTTAAAAAATACCAGAAGAAAATTATCAAGAAGTAAAAACAAGAAAAATAGCACTCAATTATTGTCCAACTCCGAAAGATCTAAAGCCAAGTCCAGTGAACTAAAAAACGGGAAAGAAAAGAGAAAAGAAAACAGCAAAGATAATATTCCTATAAAAGTCAAAACTGCTTCAAGCTCACTTATAAGAATAGGATCGCCATCAAAACTGGTACAGAATGTACCTAATGAACCAAAAGACGATACACCATCATTAAAAATTAAACTAAAGCAGCCATCTTTACACATCACCCCTCCAAAAACATCTCGTACTGTCAAAAATCCTATTTTACTTACCAAACCTAGTCAAATAATTGAAAGTGACGGTCAAGGTAATACCAAAGATTCAAATAAGATCATAAACTTGGATTTGGACCACAACTTATCAGTTCCAAACGAATATCTACATCATTTTAAGCGGCCTCTAACTCAGGCAAAAGCACAGTTGTACACACAAACGTCTTTCCCGGAACTCGATTCCACAGAAGATAATTTGCCCAAAGACCAATCAACCAAAGTTCATAAATTAAATTTTGAACCTAAACATGAATCTTATAAAACAAGTGGTACCAACTTTTCGACAAGGTCAGATACCAATGACGAATGTACAACAGAGGAAAGGCATGTTTTTTCCAGCAACGATATTGCGCAAAAATCTTCCCAAAAAAGGTTTATGGTGACTTTGAAAGGGTTAAAAAATTTGTCGCAGGTCAGCTTGCGAGGTGCCAACACGGCACAAACATCAAATTCTGTTGCAAAGCAGTGTACTGAGAGGAACCAATATCCTTTGTATATGGATGACAAGCGTAATGATAACCCACTGGTTTCTTTAGTCAGAAATTCAAGACATTTGTCAAATAATTACAGTTTTGGCTACCAAGCAAAAAAGCAAAAGGTTTCTGATGGTCAAGAAGGCAATGACTATAATTCGGATGATTACGAAGGAAGGTACAAGTACGAACCCTACTACATGGGACTCGAATCCAGCATCCAATCGTCACAAACAGATAACAACCGCATTGGTAGTCCCGGAGAGCATATCCAAGAATTGGACGATTCTAAGGAAGAGGGTGACAATCTTGCATTAGTATTGGCATCAGCCCAAGCTCATCTCTCAAATCAGGTCACTGTCCCGTCATATTTTTCTTCAATTTTGGATTCCATTGATACAGGAGAGAGAAAAAAGCAGGGAGAGCTTGGCGAATTAGCGCTTATGGGTGGGATATTAACTTCTCGTATTATTTCTGCGCTTAGTGAAACGTTGGAAGACTATACTCCCAGAGAACGTTTAATTATATACTCGGAACTCATTTATCGGCCCTACAGCCTGGCATTGCATAAAACCATTGATCTTTTGAAAACCAATACTGAACAATTGAAGGAGATTTTTAATTTGATTATTTTCAATAGTAAACACAATGAGTGATGGAAAATTATTGTTATTTTTGGTTTCGAGTTAGGTAAACACATTATAGCACTATTTTTCATGTTTTTTGAATAAATCAATAAAATAAAAGTCATATTTTAATATTTAAGCGGTTTAACAATTAAATGATGTGTTTAGGGTTAAGCAAATGTATCAAGCAAACAAGGCGAGCTGATTGAACTGGACTTTTCTTTTGGAAAATAACACAGTTTTAAAGCAGCTGATACAGTAGGTATTTGTTTAATCGAAAATCATTCACTATCGCTATAGTTTACAAGACCAGATTCCTGCCTTTTTCCTTCCTTGAAACGACTGTTTTTCGGTCGGATGTAGGTAGATATAGTCACGTTTGCAGCTGAGGCATAAAACGGGTCAGAGGATTTGTCAACTTCTGTCGCTAGTTTTTTAAGTGCCTCTTCTTTAAAGCGCCATCTGTCAACTGCACGTTGTTTATGTGAGGATGATGGCGTCGAAGCACCCGTTGAAATTGGAGATTCCATTTCTTGGATAGTTTTGAGAGAAAACATGGAGGTTCTATAGAATAGACCTGATGTCAAGATTGAATCTCTACTCAAAGTCTCATTTTTTGCAATACCGTTGCTAAACTGCTGGGATTTTGCCTGTTGCACATCGCTATCCGATTCTGTGGCAGGCTGAATAAACAATGACATTTTGTTTTTTAATTTTTGGGTTGCTCTTTCTTGTTTTTCCAATGATTGTTTCTCGCGCCGAAATTTATCCCGAAGCTTTCGAGAAACTGCATACGAGTCTCGCCATCGCCGAACATTACGTTCATAGAGAATTTCAATTTCTCGTTCACGAGAAAGACGAGCCTCGTTTTTTGATTTCTCTTGCTCTAATGTTGCAAACATGTCATATGGCTTGGGGGTATTGTTTTTGGAATTGTCTAGTGCACGGTTCATAGGGAAAGACGCGCCGGGGGTAGTAACATCATTTTCATCCTCCGCAGTAGACTTTTTGGTTCCGCCACTTTCGATAATGTACCGAGTGTTTTTAGGATCGGTGCGAATCTCAAAGGGATTACTACAATCACGACATTTAATTTTGAATGACCACACAGGTGTACTAAAGTAATAGCCAACCTTTTTCTTCTCAGCATTAAATCGTTGACCTTGTGCGATAGAAACATGGCATTTATCGCAACTGAAACTGAATGGAGCTTCAAATCTGACAATTAGAATCCCTTGAGAAGCTTTACGACCTCTGTTTCCAAGACCATGATTTTTACCAGCAAGACTATTTAACGAGCGTTTTCCGTCGTAATGTGGAGGAATGTAGCGGTTAAAACCTAGAGAGGCGTTAGAAATCATGATTTAAGCTGTAAATAAACCAAGCAAAAACATACCTTGCATTGCATTTCTGCTTTGAAAATACAATACATTTGCAAAGTTGGTTAGTAGATAATTGTCAGATCAATATATTTTATGTTTGTGAATGTTTTGGTGGTGATGTTTTTCTTGTCACCAACCACTTTTTTGTTCCTTACCACATTACGGATTTCTAAAATTGCCACCGTCTTTTTCTTTCTACACTTTACAATTTGCATTTAAAACAGTCGATTGTTCACTTGAAAAACTGAAAATTGTTCAATTCAACCATTAAAAATCTATAAATACTGTATTGAAAACAGACAAATATTTTTTTATTCCAGATATAATTGTTATTAGCCTGCAACGCCACCAAACAACTCTTTTATCTTTTATTTATAACCTATCATAACAATGCCACCAAAAGCTGATTGGGAAAAATACCGTGCACCTGCTGAGGAAAACGAAGAAAACAAGGCTGAAATTGTTCCTTTGTCCGAAGGCGATATTGCTGTTCTCAAGTCATATGGTGCTGCTCCTTACGGAGCCTCATTGAAACAGATTGAAAAAGATATCAAAGATATTCAGACCCGGATAAACGAAAAGATTGGAATTAAGGAATCCGACACTGGTCTTGCTCCTCCTCATCAATGGGATTTGGCTGCTGATAAACAAAACATGTCACAGGAACAGCCACTCCAGGTTGCAAGATGTACAAAAATTATTCCAGCAGAAGATGAAACAAAAAAGACTAAATACGTGATCAATGTCAAGCAAATAGCAAAGTTTGGTAAGTGCGCCATTGATTATTTATAATTTGGAGTAAATAGTTTTCTAACAGTTTATGTTTAGTTGTTGCTCTCGGAGAAAGAGTCAGTTCAACCGATATTGAAGAAGGAATGCGAGTCGGTGTTGAAAGAAACAAGTATGAAATCCGACTTCCTCTTCCGCCACGAATTGATCCATCCGTTACCATGATGACGGTCGAAGAAAAGCCTGATGTTACCTATGGCGATGTTGGTGGCTGCAAGGAACAAATTGAGAAATTACGTGAAGTTGTTGAGCTACCTCTTCTTTCCCCAGAACGATTTGTAAAGTTGGGTATCGATCCACCTAAAGGTATTCTTTTGTATGGACCCCCCGGTACTGGTAAGACATTGTGTGCTCGAGCAGTTGCCAACAGAACCGATGCCACTTTTATCAGAGTTATTGGTTCGGAACTTGTTCAAAAGTATGTTGGTGAAGGTGCTCGTATGGTTAGAGAACTTTTTGAAATGGCACGTACCAAGAAGGCCAGTATTATCTTTTTTGACGAAGTTGATGCTATCGGTGGCGCAAGATTTGATGATGGAGCTGGTGGTGATAACGAAGTCCAACGTACTATGTTAGAATTGATTACCCAACTTGATGGTTTCGATGCTCGTGGTAACATTAAGGTTATGTTTGCAACAAATAGACCTAATACCCTGGATCCTGCACTGTTACGTCCCGGCCGTATCGATCGTAAGGTTGAGTTTAGTTTACCAGATGTTGAAGGACGTGCTAATATCTTGCGCATTCACGCAAAGAGTATGTCTGTTGACCGGGATATTCGTTGGGAATTGATTTCAAGACTTTGCCCTAATGCTACTGGTGCTGAATTACGATCTGTTTGTACTGAAGCCGGTATGTTTGCTATCAGAGCTCGAAGAAAGGTTGCAAGTGAAAAGGACTTTTTGGCGTCTGTTGAAAAGGTCATTAAAGGTAATCTCAAGTTCAGTAGTACATCTCGTTACATGCAGTACAATTAAAGCAATAGAAACCTATATCTACATAGAGAATGTGTGAAAAGTGTAAAGTTAGGGAATGTATGTTTTTTTCTTTTTTTGCAGACAAGCAGGTTTTATTATTACAGGTGATTTTTGGTTGTATGAACAAAAAAAATAATTGTTTTTATTTTTATTTTTTAATTGAGCCTTTGGATTGAAAGATGTAATTGTAGAAATGTCGGTGTCTCAAGACTAAAATACTTTGTATTCATCTATAACTAAATTAGTCCCACCAAGAAATCAGACCCATGCCATCGGCTTGACAAGATCCAAGAATCGAGTATGGAGGAATTTGGTTTGCTGCAGCCATTTCTTCTTCCACCGGGTTGTTTGACGGTTTTCTGGGATGCTGCTGAGTGAAGATTTCTTGTTCGACCCGAAAACGGATTTTTTCATTTGTATCAATGTAAAAGTCAAACTCGCCGTTTTTCCAGACCCACGCTTGTTCACCAGGAACAAATTTGCAGCTTTCAAAGAGCAGTTCCTTTGGAATGTGTATGTCCTCAAAGAATTCCATTCTGACTAGAAAAAGCAAAAGTTGAAAGTTAATTGATGTTTTAATGAAAAGAAGCAGAAAAGAAACTTACTGTTTAGACCTTCTTCAGTACATGAAGAAACGGTTCCGACTAGGATTTCGCCAATGAATGGCCTAAACACTATTAATCTAAAAGTACCTAGAAGAAATGAATATTTCAATTGTTAGAACTAAAGGTAGTACAAGAGTGAATATTATTCCGTCTTGATCAAACACAAACAACATACATTTTATAAATACACCGCCATCACCGTTTCGGGTCATTCCGTCGTTAAATTTCAAAACATCGTAGAGACAAATACACAGTCCGATATTATGTATGACCTAATTGTGTAGCAAAAAGAATACAACTCTGATTAATTAATGAATAAATTGGTACAACATGACGAATATCGATGGATGATTGACATACTCTGTTTGCATATTTTTTGTTTATTTCATCCTCCAAACTCTCTGCTAGCGGTATAGCAAAGTTTTGAGGATCTATTCTTATGAGATCTGATATTTTTGACAATACAAACATTGTTTAAAGATGGAATTAGATGTGTGTGAAAATGCGAGTTTTGAGAATTTGGTTTAGATTTTTTTTTTTTTTACAACCAAAATAGGTATTGAAATTTTAATAAAGTGATTATGTAATTATTTTGATAAATATTGATTGGTAATAGTAAGTGTCATCAATACGTAATCAAGTAGTAATCATGACACATGACTATAAATCTATTACCAATCTTGTTTCGACTATGGACAAATGGCTCACTGAGTTCAAGGTTAAAAACACCCCACATTCAAAATCTTTGGACAACAAGAAAAGCCAGCTATTTGGCCAACCTGCAATAATACTTTTTGTGGCAGGTCAAATGAAATACCTCTTGTTGCAGCATTGACGTCGGTTTCGGGTCTTATGCGCGGTTTTGGTGCGAAAAAACTGCTCGAATTGCGCGGAATTCGGACCGAGTCGGGCTTTTGTAATACGGCGCCGATGATTGGCTGAACTCGATTCGTCCAAAGACTTGTAGCCAGCCGCACGGCTCCACTCTTCCATCGTAAGATCATTAGCCAATCATATTGGCAGTTTTAGTGATTTGATTTTTAACACCTTTTTCTTTTCCCCAAACTTTTTTTCCATTCCTTTTAAACCTTTCTTTGTAACTATTTACTAGTTTTTATCCACCTTTCACCAACTTCAATTGTCACAATGTTGAGTGCTGCTTTTAAGCGTGCCGGCTTGGTAAGTTCAATACTCTGTTTTTCGCGCCAGTCGTCATTCAAGTCAATTTTTCGCATTGCCAAATATTTCTAACCATTTTTGTTTTCACGGCATTTTTCCATTTTGATGTAGCGTAAGCCAGCCCTTTCTCAATTCAAATACTCAAACAGACTTTTCAGCACTTCCAAACCTGCTTCCTCTGTCTTTTCCATCAACGACGTCAAGGGAAGTGAAGCAAGTAAACATTTGACCGAGAAGTACGCCGTCATTGACCACGAATACGATGCTTTAGTCATTGGTGCCGGTGGTGCCGGTCTCCGTGCTACTTTCGGTCTTTCCGAAGCTGGTTTCAAGACTGCTTGTATCTCCAAGCTCTTCCCTACTCGTTCTCACACTGTTGCTGCCCAGGGTGGTATTAATGCTGCTCTCGGAAACATGCACCCTGATGACTGGCATTGGCATATGTACGACACCGTTAAAGGTTCCGATTGGCTCGGTGACCAAGACGCCATTCACTACATGACCAGAGAAGCTCCTCAATCTATTATCGAGCTTGAACACTTTGGTGTTCCTTTCTCAAGAACCAAGGAAGGCAGAATCTACCAAAGAGCCTTTGGTGGTCAATCCAGAGACTACGGTAAGCTCGGCCAGGCCTACAGAACCTGTGCTGTCGCTGATCGTACCGGCCACGCCTTGCTCCACACTCTTTACGGTCAAGCCCTTAAGCACAACACCAACTTTTTCATTGAATTCTTTGCTCTCGATCTTTTGATGCAGGACGGCAAGTGTGTTGGTGTTCTCGCTTACAACCAAGAAGATGGTACCCTCCACAGATTTAAGGCCAAGAACACCGTCATTGCCACTGGTGGTTACGGCAGAGCCTACTTCTCCTGTACCTCTGCTCATACCTGTACCGGTGACGGTATGGCCATGGTTACCCGTGCTGGTCTTCCCCTCCAAGATCTTGAATTCGTCCAGTTCCATCCTACCGGTATCTACGGTTCTGGCTGTTTGATCACTGAAGGCTCCCGTGGTGAGGGTGGTTTCCTTATCAACAGCAAGGGTGAACGTTTCATGGAAAGATACGCTCCTAGTGCTAAGGATCTTGCTTCCCGTGATGTCGTTTCCCGATCCATGACTATGGAAATCCGTGAAGGCCGTGGTATTGGTCCCGAGAAGGATCACATCTACCTCCAGCTTTCTCATCTTCCCGCTGCCGTTCTCCACGAGCGTCTCCCCGGTATCTCAGAGACCGCTGCCATTTTCGCTGGCGTCGACGTCACCAAGGAGCCCATTCCCGTTATCCCCACCGTCCACTACAATATGGGTGGTATCCCAACCAAGTGGACTGGTGAGGTTCTTACCCAAGTCGACGGCAAGGAAGCCATTGTCCCTGGTCTTTACGCCTGCGGTGAATCTGCCTGCGTTTCTGTCCACGGTGCTAACCGTCTTGGTGCCAACTCTCTTCTCGATCTCGTCGTCTTTGGCCGTGCCGTTGCTCTTGACATTGCTGCCAAATTCACTCCTGGCCAAGCCCACGAGTCTGCTCCCGAGGATATTGGTAAGGAGTCCATTGAGAACCTTGAGCACTGCAGAACTGCCACTGGCTCCAAGTCCACTGCCAGCATCAGACTTGCCATGCAGAAGGTTATGCAGAGCGACGTCTCTGTTTTCAGAATGCAGTCTTCTCTTGAAGACGGTGTCCGAAGAATTACTGAGGTTGCTGAGACCTTTAAGGATGTCGGCACCACTGACAGATCCATGATTTGGAACTCCGACCTTGTTGAAACCCTCGAGCTCCAGAACCTTCTCACATGTGCTATGCAGACTGCTTACTCTGCTGTTGCCCGTAAGGAATCCCGTGGTGCCCACGCCCGCGAGGACTACCCCGAGCGTGACGACGTTAACTGGATGAAGCACACTCTCTCATGGCAAGATAAGGCCGCTGACCCTATCAAGCTCACCTACAGAGATGTTATTTACGAAACCCTTGACGAAAACGAATGCAAGTCCGTTCCCCCTGGAAAGCGTGTCTACTAAGCGGCTTTTCCTCTTTCTTGTTGACTAAATAAATATATAATTAAATCCCAAAATCGGGAATGCATTTCTGTCCAAAATTAAAAATGTGATACTTTCTCGCTATTCTTTCAATTGTTTTTTCAAGGTTTGTGTAATACTCGTGTATACTCTAGGGTTTTCTATTTCCATAAATACACATAAAAATATAAATACACTGCTTGATCTAAATGGATGCCACTCACTTTTGCCACACGATTTCGATAATGACATTGAGGACGGTCGAGAGGACCCAAAAGGCGACCGTTACTATTCCAATCGTCCTCGACATTTTCCACTTGTTTAGCGGGACGGAGACTAGCAAAAAGAGGAGCGTGACGAGGAGCGTGATCGCCGAGATGACGAGGGTGTGCGAGACCTCGACGTTATACTTTCCGTGGGTTGCTGCTGGCATGACCAACAGCCCAGAGACCCCAATGCCGACAAGGATATTGAGCATGGGCCCCCCGAAACACGCCGAGAGTGCCATCATCGGGAACCCCATTTTCGCGACAGTCGTGTTGGCGACCAGGTCGCCGAGCGAGTTTCCGACCGCAAAGACGGTGAGCCCGAGCACTGCGTCAGAAACGTGGAGGATCGTGCCGAGCGCTTTCAGGACGGCCACGACCTCGTTCGCGACGGCGGAGACCCATGCGATTGCGAAAAGGAAACCGGCGAGGGAGAAGAGCTGGATGGACGGCGGGGCGCGGGACGAATGTGTGGCGAATGTGCGGACGAGGGCGAGCAGCGCGAGCGACGCGAGTGCTGCGGAAAGGAGAGAGCGAGGGAGGTTTGTGGAAGTGTCGGTGTTTGAGAGAACGGCAAAGAGCGGGCCAAACACGGATTGCGTGGCGAGGAGCCAGCGCTTGATGGGAATGTACTGCTCGTGTATGTGCGGCGTGAGCATTTCGAGCGTGTCTTGGAAAGGGAGCGGGGTGGTGTCTGCTGTTGGCGAGATGGATGAGGTAGAAATGTGTTCTGGCTCGTCGCGGTACCTTTCCACGCGACTCGTTGAGCCGTGCCGCGACTCTGCAACTTCCTTGTCAATTGGATCGACTTCAATCACCGGCACGGTAATGTTGAACAGGAAAATGGCGGGCGCCGAGACGAGCGAGGTGACGACGTTGATCCAGCTCTTGTGCGTGAGGCCGGCCAACGACGGGAACAGCGTTTCGAAAAAGGGCTGGTAGCGGACGAGCACAGGTAAGCGCCGGACGATGCGTGCGGACCACGACGGCTGCTTGGTGTCGTAGTGTATAGAGCTGGCGCTAGAAGAGTTGTTGCTACTGCTATTGCGCGGCGTTTGGTGATGGAAAGAGCTGCTGGAGGGGCTAGTACCTGACCGCGGCGATACTCCCTCGGTGTTGGGATCCCCTCTTGCTGGTTTGAAATTGAAATAGTTGGCTCCGTTGCTGGACAGCAGGTCAAGTCGTGGTGACACAGCTTCGTGATCAGAATCAAGTCGTGGTGACACAGCTTCGGAATCAGACTGGGTAACAATCAACTGCGGGACATCAAGCTTGGGCAACGCCTTGTGGGAAGTCCCGTTGGATGCCGGGACCTGTGGCCACTGCAGGTCCTGGGCAGCCCACGCACCGCCAACCTCGGACGCGCGCCGGTCGTTTGGGTTAGCATCGAGCTGGAGCCGTGCCTGCAGAAAGGAGTCTGTGTTTGATGGCAGGGACTGCGACAGGTCTGTGGACAGGTCTGTGGACACGGCAGGCTGCAGCCGCGGGGTGAGTGGTATAATATTTGAGTGCGAGCTTTTTGAATCCTGGAGCTGCTGCAGCACGTCACGAAACTCTAGTGCACCAAAAAGCGATGGCCGGATACGTTGGGTATGCACACTCGTCCCAGAAACCATTCCCATTGAGCCAGGGCTCAGTGCTTGGTGGCTCGCGTTTTGGGAGCGCAGCCGCATGTTGCGGGTGAGCTCGCCGTACACCTCTTCCTGTTCTTCTTCTTCGGACTCGTCCTGCCAGCGCGGCGACAACGGGAATGTCGAGACGCTGCCGCGCGGCGTCGCTGTTATTGAAAGACGGAGGCCGTGAGGACCTGGCGATAGCTGACCTTCTTCGAGGCTGGCGGTCAGCGCCGACATGTCGACGCCGTTGGTGAGGATCGATGCCTCGTCGCGGACTTCCTCGTCCTCTTCGATGCGCGACTCGTGTCCTGCTTCAGTATAAAAGTCGCGAGCGCGGGTTTCGATGAGGTAGTTGCGTCGCTTGGTTGTGTTGTACCAATGCCAGCCCACGACAAACACCACGTACGCCGAATAGATTGCGAGCATTGCGTAGCATTCGTCGACGGTCAAGACGCCATCCGACATGAAGTACATTGAGAAACAGACGGCGACGGTGAAGAAGAGGATGTCGCGCGTGAAGGAGCGGCGCGCGACTTTGAACGGCCGGATGATTGCCATAGACCCAGCCACGACAGCGGTGATGAAGGAGGCCGCGCCGACGAGCTCGCCGATAGCCAGGGACCCAGACCCGATCTTCATTGCGGCGTATGTGCTGAAAACGTCTGGCGACCCGTTTCCGAACGCGAGAAAGGTGACGCCGGCGAGGGATTCGGACAAGCCGAGCATTTTGGAGATGGTGTTGAGGTTGGGACAGAGGTAGTCGGAGGCCGCGATGCCGATTGCCATAAAGAGTGTGCCGAGCCACAGGAAGACGAGCAGCATGTATGATACCGAGAAGGAAACTGACTGGGCGCAGTAGTACGTTTCGAGATAGTTGAAGAGCCCAAGGTTCTCGTCGGTACAGTGGGCTTTGACAAAAGAGCACTTGTCCGGGGCATAAATGACGTTGGCGCAGTCCTGCTCGGAAAAGAGGGATGGATGGTTTATGAGCGTGGCATTTGACGCAACGTCTGTATGGGTATATGGCGACGTACACGACGTCAATGGTATTATCAGTGGGATTGTATATAAAAGGGATTTCATCTTTATAAATGGTATTTACGGGCAGTGAAATAAAGATTCAGAGCTACCGAAATCAATTGCTTGACAATGAAAAGAACCAAACTGTCCCGGAAACAAGAGCAAACAAACCGGCTGTAAAACTTTGGGTATACGTGTGTGACTAAAAATTCAACGACGGTTCATCAATCATTGAGTAAACGTAAAGCTGTCAAAAATAAAAAAAAAATAAAAAAACGTCGTATTTGGTAATGTGTCATGTGACGTCAATCGTGATATTCCACACGTGACTGTACCTGGTTTTAAATACAGTCATTTGCATTCAGTCGGATTAAACTGTTGGACGCCGATTTTACATTTTGATAATTATTTAATTCATTAATTAATTCATTATTTGATTCATTACACACTGACAGGGAGCGTCTGTGTTTTTATTATTACTCTTTATGAAATCGTCGGAGCAAGTAAGTTTAATAAAAAGTCTATTCCGCACAGCTCTGTACTGCGACGGACTGCAAATGTCGTATTTCGTTGACCTTTTGTGCGACTGCGATGGACCTGTCTGCGTACACGGACCTGTTTCAGGCAAATTGCACGAGCCAGTGAAACATTGTGTCTTGGTGCGATAAAGAGTGTCTTTAAAAAAAAAAAAAATTAAATCTAAAAGACTTTTGCATGACGGGTATTCAAAAGGTATCAAAGGGTTACAAGGTATTTTTCTTTTTCCTGCAATCACTCGGGGGACAGGTTGACATTGTTTGCTTGCGCAAACTGGCGGATCATCTCCACTGTGAACTGTGGAACCTTGGAAACGACGCCGCTTGAATTGTAATTTAGGTTCATTTGGATTCCAGACGCAGGACCCGGCAGCGATGCCGCACACTTTGAGGGGGCCTGTGAATGGAACGGGAGCAGCGGCGGGATGGTGGACAGGTCCTTGGACAGGTCCTTGGTGTTGATGCAAAGAGGTGGTCGTTTGGTTGGAGACGCTGCGAGGACGGGTCTTGATCTGGCGGCAAAGTTGATGAGCAGCTGGTCGTCTGGGTTTGCGGAATGGATGCAGGGCGTGGTCTTGTCGGGGGTGTATTGGGTTTGGAGGGTGTACAAATCTGGTTCCCAGGCAGTGTCGTTTTGTAAGCTTAGTTGTGAGGTGGATTGTAAGCTTGGTTGCGAGGTGGGTTGTGAGCTTAGTTGTATACTGTGTTGTATAGGATGATCTTCATCCGGAAACCCGTTTCGAAAGGCCGGCCGCGCGGCCTCCCCCTTGCTGTCCGGCCGGTCCTGCTCGTAGTCCCCAAACAGGCTGGTGCACTGCGTGCTCTGGTTGCTGAAGGCGTTGCTATACATTTCGTCGTCGCTGGTGATCCGCGTGACGTGACAGGTTTCGGAACGGTCGTCTTGGGGGTCGATAGTCTGATATTTGGGGTGGAATGGGTCAATGTCTGATGAATGGCCAACCTGCACCGTTTTTTCAATACTTGAACAATCCCCTTCCGCATTGGTTTGCGCCTTACATTCATCCAAATCCGAAAGGTAATCAAAATAATCTTCACGAGCCCACTCCGACTGTTTCAAAAGCAGTGCTCGCGAACACGCAAAAGGACTCAACGACAGTTCCTCTTCTTCTTCTTCTTCTTCTTCTTGCAAAAGAACCGAGTCATCAAAAAAGTCGAGCGCGGGGAGGGCCGTGCTGTGCCGGGCGACTGGACTGCTCGGTCTACAAATATACCGGCAGTCGGTCGACGCAAAGTCGGTTTGGGCAAGGAGGTCGTCGAAAGGACCACTGTTTTGGTAATAGAGCTGGGAATACAGGTCGGCTGCCCATGCGACGAGCGTGTTTGCAGTGACGGGTTTGAGCGAGTTGATGTGTGCTTTGGCGAGCCGGGCCAGCGACTTTTCGAGTTGTGGCCAGGCAGTGAGGCCGCTGTTTTGGTGAGACATTGTGTTGAGGTTTTTGGTTAAATTGAATTGTTGACAGCGAGAAGGGGTTTTATATCGTTTTTCAAACTAGAATGGATGATGGTTACAGGAATATTTACAGCTGCAAGCCTCTTTGATGCGGATAAACTTGAACGTGACTCGGCAAGACGAAAAAAAAGTCAAGAATAAAAAATAAAACAGGAAACTCGCCTAGTTAAATAAGTTTTCTGGGTCCATGTGCTGATCCCGGTTCTTTTTTTTTTTTTTTTTTGGAATGGCTTAAACTAGACCGATTTGAATTTTTTTACCACTCCTGCCTTGAATCCAGCATGACGCAGTCTGCCGCTAAATATAAAATTCAATCACGTGACTTGTCTAGATATATTCTAATCTTATGTAGATATAAATCATGTGATAATGCCCGATAGGGATAGTTTTAGCATGTCGTCATTGACTACAACGTGGTAAAAATACGATATTTTAGAAAAGACAACAATGTGTAAAGGATTCTACATTCGGACCGTGGAAAAAGAATCATGTTATTTTTGGCTGAATGGGGTTGTCGAGCAGTGTGCCGAATTTGGTCGGGATTCAACGGTTGGCGGTGTTGAAGATCAGCTACTCTGGAAATCGGGTCGACAGACTTGGGTCACTCTAATTCTGATTGTAGTTGGATGTTTCTAACTAACCGGTTCATTTGGTTTTTGTGTTGAATGCGTTGAGCTCGTCAATACTCCTAGCCACGTAACCAACACTGTTATGCACTGATGTCACTGTCAACTCCTTCTCCAACACATTCACGTGAAAGGGTTATCGAAACACCCAAAGATATTGAAATGAATAGGAAGCATACCAAGTGAATCCGTTTATTTTGAAACAGGAATATTAGTTGCATAGCCAAAATGGTGCGGTCACGGTAGTCGAAACAAGTATCCTAGTACAAGGCAGTCACCACTAAAGTTTTAGAGGTAGTATAACCTACGAATCGTATACGTATATTCCAAAATTTCAGAGGTAGTATAACCTACAAATGATACATGTATATTCCGAAATTTCAGAGATAGTATAACCTACAAATAATACACGTATATTCCAAAATTTCAGAGGTAGTGAAACCTATATACAATACACGTATATTCCAAAATTTTCAAGAATGGGCGTCTGGTGTAGTTGGTTATCACATTCGCTTAGCATGCGAGAGGTCCCCGGTTCGATTCCGGTGTCGTCCAATTTTTTTGAACTTTACACTGTGAACGTGAAAATTTTTTGTGGGCAGTTGATCCGGGTCGTGACAAAAAAGAGTGGTATTCAAAACTATAAAAGGGAAACGAAAGTGTTTGTATTTTTTCTAGAAAACTAAAACTACATCTGGAAACGAAGCTACCAAAAAGCACTCACTTTTGCGGATTAACCTCTACACCAACACGCTGCTTGGGCAACATATCCACAAACAAGGGACTCGGCTTTGCGGCTCTACCCTTTTTCTGTGTGTACGCCTTGATCTCTGCGATATACTTGTCGAAAAGAAAGGCCGAGTCGAGGGGGCCTCCCTTTGCCTCTGGATGGAACTGTGTGGAAAAGATTGGGCGGGTTGCGTGGATCATGCCCTCGTTGGACTGGTCGTTGAGGTTGACAAAGTAGGGGCGCCAGTCGGAGGGGAGAGTGGACGCGTCGACGGCGTAGCCGTGGTTCTGGGAGGTGATGTGGCAGCGTCCGGAAAGGAGATCGAGGGCGGGGATGTTGTGAGCGCGGTTGCCGTACTTGAGCTTGACGGTCTTTGCGCCGGCGGCGAGGGCGAGGAGCTGGTGGCCGAGGCAGATGCCAAAGATGGGGCCGTCAAAGGAGTCCATGGTGAGTTTGAGGGACTCGACGGTGGCCGAGCAGTGGGTGGGGTCGCCGGGGCCGTTGGAGATGAAGATTCCGTCAAAGTGGTGGGCAATGGTGTGGATGGGGTAGTTGTAGGGAAAGACCGTGACGTCGGCGCCGCGGGAGACGAGGGAGCGGAGAATGTTTTCCTTGACGCCGCAGTCAATGACGGCGACGTGGGAGTGGGCACCATGACCTGCAGAGACGTGGAAGGGGGTCTTTGTGGAGACTTTGTGGACGAGGTTGACGGTGCTTGGGTCGAGGAAAGCTTCGTCTTGGTCTGCGTCGTACTCTTCGCCGACGGTGATGCGGGCGAGGGAGGAGCCGCGTTCACGGAGAAAAGAGACGAGGGCGCGGGTGTCTACGCCGGAGATTGCGGCGACGCCTTCGCGCTGGCACCAGTCAGCGAGGGACTCTACAGCGGTCCAGTGGGAGTAGCGCAAGGCGACGTCAGCGACGACGATACCGATGCACTGGATGTGGGGGGATTCAAAGTACTTTAAGAGGGAGAACTGGTCGCGGGCGGTAGCGGAGGGGACGCCGTAGTTGCCGATGAGTGGTTGGGTAAAGACAATGATTTGGCCGCGGTAGGAAGGGTCGGTCATTGATTCGGGGTAGCCTACGAGGGAGGTGGTGAAGACGGCTTCGCCGGAGATGTTTGTGTTGGCGCCAAAGGATTTTCCGTGAAAGATGGGGCCGTCGCGGATGGTGAGGGTTGCGCGGTCGAGGGAGGAGCCGATGGAAGATCCAAAGGAAGATCCGGTGGGAGAGTGAGAGGAGAATGGGTGGGATTGGAGTTTAGGGAAAAGGCGTGAAGCCGGGAGGGAAAAGAGAGATTTTGAGAGACGGAGCATGGTAGTTAATGCTGGTTAGCTTTCCAGATGTGGTCGGATAAGTAGTCTTGAGAGGTGAATTGGCAGAACCCGTTCATACGAAAGAAGGTGGTGAAATGGTGAAGAAGGATGGAGGAGGATGGAGGGAGAGGGTATTTATATTGAAAAATTTGCGGCACGTGATAGGTGAGTCACTGGGTTGAGGGAGTGGTGAGTGTGGTGAGCACGGTGAGTGTGGTGAACACGGTGATACAGATGAGTATGGTGAGTGTGGTGATACAGGTGATACAGGTGATACAGATGATACACAAGAGACTTGATACAGGTGATACAGATATGAATTGACATTAACTTGAATTACCAACTATTCCTAGGATTTCGCACTCAGTGATTCCCAGCAATCTTTTTGTCCAAAACTTTGAGAGCAAGAGCCCTTCGACGGTCAGCGTCGTCAGGATTAGTTTTTTGGAGGGGAATGGCGGCACGGGAGTTGCTGAGCTCGATTTCGTCAGGAGCAAAAGGGGTGCATATACGGAGAGCGACGAGGGCAGAGTAGATGGGGGTTGCGATCGCCTGGACGAGGTTGTGGAGGGGAGCTGGGTAGAAAAAGTTTGCAAAGGCAAAGACCTCGCTGGCGTCTCCGCGGAGGGAAGACGAGGGGATTGGAGTGGCTGATTGGGTCGAGATGGGAACGGGGAGGAGGAGGTCGTTGCGACGGTAGAAACGGAGATAGATCCAAGCGACCAAGAAGCCGGCCCAGGTTTGAACAATGTAGGGAAGGTTGTTGAGAAAGGCGCCGAGGAGGGAGTAAAAGAAGAGGGTGGGCATGAGGAGGTGTTTTACTTTGAGGGAGATGGCGCCGCGGAAGAGGATGATTGAGTGTTCGGGGATGAGTTGTTTGAGGGCGACGAGAAAGGCGAGAAGGAAGGCGGTGCCGCCGTTGATTGGCTGAAGAAGGTAGAATTCGGTTTGGACAGGGTGGAGCCGTGGACTTGAGTTGTCATTGTCGGAAGAATAGACAAAGTGGGTTGGGATTGAGTAGGAGGCGGCCAAGAATTGGAGGAAAGCGCAGAGAGCAGCGAGGAGAGTTGGAAAGAAGGTGATGATTGCGAGAAAGACTGCAAAGGGTTTTGAGGACCAGACGCGTTCGCAGTAACGGGCGGCGTAGAAGAAGGTGATGAAGGAGGAGCAGTAAGCAGGAATGGAAGTTTCGATGAAGGAGGAGGTGAAGAGAGATGTTGGCGAGGTGACTGAAAGAGAAGGGACTAGGATGAGGTGGGGGGCGAGGATGTCATGAAAGACGGGAAGAGCCGGTTTTTGGACGGGCCGTTGGTCGGTTTCGGGTTGGATTTGGGGGGCGGTGGCGAGAGAGAGTTGGTGGTAATAGATGGAGGCTCTGGTGGCCAAGACGAGGAGGGAAAGGAAGGACAAGGCGACGAGCGCGAGTTTTGTGACGGGGGGGATGGAGGGAGGCATTGTGGTGGTGGAGAGGAGGTTGGGTGGAGGTGGGAATGACGATGGCAACAGTGCAGAGAACAGTGACAACACTAATAACAACAGCACAGAGAACAGCACAGAGAACAGTAACAACACTAATAACAACAACACAGATAACAGTAACAGTAACAACAACAACAACAGCACCAACAACACTAATAACACAGATAACACCAACACCAATGACGATGACGATGACGATGACAACACAGATAACACCAACACCAACAATCACACCAACACCACCACCACCAAAATATTTCAGTTCCGTCGAACGTCAAACGTCGAACGTCGAAGTGAGTTTGGCCGGCACCTTCCGGCGGAGCACAACCACGGCCATGCTGGCGAGCGGTGTGCGCCGACTCTGATGCCCGGCACCGACCCGGCGCCTCAATCTCGCAAGCCAAATACACGATGGATTTCGCGCCAGCAGTCTTCGGTGCGTCCAGCCTCGGTGTCTGTTTTCCGGCTGGTGCTTCATGACCGGCACCTGGTTTGGGGATGACGCCTGGTTTATTTGCGATACACTTGTTCTATGTGAAAACACTTCTATCACTTCTTCTATCACTTCTTCTATCACTTCTTCTATCACCTCTTCTACCAACACTTCTACCAACACTTCTATCACCTCTCCCACCACCACCCCTCCCATCAACACATGTTTTATCACCACCCCTTCTCTATGTGACACCTCCCACCACCCTAAAACCTCGCTCTCCGCTTCCGCCCAGTGTACTTGGAGTCTTCCTTCACCACCTTTCCTCGGCGCTTCGCCAACTCTTTTTTCCTCAAAATATACTGCTTCCTCGTCTCGTCCCCCTTTTTCTTGCGTAGTCTCACCTGTTCCTCCATCGTCACTCCCGCCAAATTGATCTCCGATTCTCCGTTCATCAACACCAAGTAATACTTTGTGTTCTTTTTACTTTCCGGATCATCAACAACCATTCCTCCCGAAAATCCCGCCGTTTTCGCCGCTGCAAATATCGCATCCGTTTGCTTCTGCCCCGTCGGATAAAACTGACACACCACTTTCCCCCCTCGTTTCAACGCTCCATACAACGTCCCAAAAAAATCGCCCAGTCGCTTCTTTGGATCGGCTCCTGATCGGTCCGCATTCAACAACCATTGGATCGCACTGATACTCACAACTGCATCAAAACATCCCGCTCGAAATGGAACTCCTGCCCCCATATCGGCAAGCATCAAATCTCCCTCAACTCCTCGATCCAACGCTTCTCCAAGCATATCCGCCGAAATGTCCATCCCAATCCATGCGTGTCCTTCTTCTGTCAAGATCTCCCCGCTTAGGCCCGATCCACATCCAACATCTAAAACCATCGACCCCGGTCTAAGATCTAATAATTCCAACGCCCGTAACGTCATTGTCGCCTGAATCTTTTGAACTCGGCTGTTTTGTGTGTATTTCCGTGATTCGCTCGCATTGTAAAACACCTCGGGGGGTGCAGTGAATTCCGGTCGTGACATGGTGTAGTGAGGAAAAAAGTTTAAAGAAAAAATTCTAGTTTAAATGATTAGTAAGGCTGCACACCACTAACACCATTGACAACATCACCACCATTAACGACGACACCACCCTCTTCACCACCACCACCACCACCATTAACGACACCATCACCACCACCACCGTCACCACCACCACCACCACCATGCCCACCACCCTCCTCATCACCCCCCCATCCTCCTCTCACCCAACCATCTCCCTCCCATTCCCACCCACCACCCCCCTCGGCACCGCCCTCGCCCTCATCCGCTCAACAAAACTCCCCGGCCCCCTCTACTTCTCCCACGCCTCCGGCCTCCCCATCCTCCCCTCCCTCCTCTCCACCCCCCTCTCCCGTTTCGCCACCCCACTTTGCCTCCGCGCAACTCCCAGGCTCCGCGGCGGCAAGGGCGGCTTCGGCTCCCAGCTCCGCGCCCAAGGTGGCCGCATGGCCCGCCGCGCCACCGCCTCCTCCACCGACAACTTCAGGACCGCCGGCGGGCGCCGTGTCCGTGCCGTGCGCCAGGCCCGTGCCCTCGCGGCTCATTTGGATGCAAAAGAGGAAAAAGCAGGCGCTAAACTCAAGGCCAGGCGCGAAAAGTTGCAAACCGTGGGAAAGTTGCAAACCGTTCAAGAAACAAAACAGGACCCAGACTACCTGGAAGATAGAAATGGGTTGGGCGAGACTGTCAGAAATGCAGTCAAAGAGACGGTCCAAGTACATGTCCAACACGGAAAAGTGCAAACCAAACATGAAAAAGTACAAACCAAACACGAAAAAGTACATGTCCAACACGAAAAAGTACAAACCAAAACAGGCCTCTTTTTTGATACCGACATCGAGTCTGATACTGGAGAAAGTTCGTAATCAATTCACAATTCACAATTCACTAAACTACCCTCATTCAAACTCTAAATCATTAAACGCAACAAGATTAACCGTCTTGGGCCGCAGAAACAACGACGACCGCGGAATCGCCCCCCGCGTGCCCTCGTCAAGCAACCGGTCAATCGCCTGCTCACTACTGTCGCCCTGCGCTAGAAACTGAGCCAATATCCCAGACACAATCGGCGCAGACATCGACGTCCCCGACAACGCAATCGTCCCATTCATCCGCAAATCAAACACCGCGCCCGGCTCGTCCTGCCCGGCCAAACTAACAACATACACCCCGCTCGCAAAAATGTCAACACACCGGCCCCAGTTACTAAACGACGCAATCGCATCATACCGGTCATCAATCGCCCCAACAGTCACAACCCGCCCCGCGCTCGCAGGCGAGTAGTTGCACGCTGGACTGTTGGAGTTGCCCGCCGCAACAACAACCGTCAGCCCAGAATTCGCTGCAACATTCACCGCCTCGTTCAACACGGTGTTGAACGGCGCTCCAACACTCAGATTCACAACTCCCTTGCGTCCAGTGCTCAGCCGGTGGTTCACCACATAGTCAATACCCGCAATCACCGTAGAAAGATTCCCAACCCCTCCTCGCTGAAGCACCTTCACGTCTATAAAGTTGGCCTGCTTGAAAACGCCATACTTGGACGATCCAACCAACCCTGCAACATGCGTCCCTGGGAAAGTTAGTAAAGGATACCAAAAAAATAAAATATTAACAAACTCACCATGCCCATTTCCATCTCCAAATCCCTCCCCCGTAAAATCCTTTTGAAAAACAACCCGGTCTTCCAGCATCGGATGATCTTTATATATCCCCGTATCCAAAACATACACATCCACCGGGTCCTTACTTTGTCTCGGATACTTGTAAACAAGCGGCTCCGAGCTGCGGCCTAAAACTAGTCAGTAAACACCAAATTAAAAAATATTGATAGTAATAATAAAAACTCACCTACATGCCCCAGCCGCCGCCGCTGCTGGATCCGTGCCAAGTGGCGCGGGGCGTCGTACTGAATCATCGACGATAGAGCTAGACTCCCGACAGGACCGCGGCGCACCTGGTGCTTCTCAAACAACTTGCGCCGGACCCCCAGCCCGTTCGCAGACACCTCATTCACACCATCACCCACATTCTGTAATCCATACTGCGTCGTCGTGACCCGCACATCCGGCACAACACTATGCACCAACGGATTCATCTGCAGCGCCCGCACCAGCTTCACATTAAAGTTTCCCGAAAAGCCCGCAAACGGGCCAAATGAATAGACCTGCCCAACGTGCCGGAAAAGGGCAGGGTGCTTGCGGAAAAAGGCGCCCACGGTGGATGCGCCCCGCGCGCTGGTGGGCGAGAGGTTTACAATGAAGGTCGCGGCTGCGAGGGTCGCGTAAAAAACCAGAGGGAGGGCGAAATTGAGTCGACTGCAGAGTAGCATTTTGTTGTTTGAATATGGGAAATGGATATGGATGCAAATGGTGTTTATATAGATGGAGAAAACGGTACAGAAAAGGTGTTGTGGTGTTGGGGCCGGGCGATTGTACAAATACATTGGTTTGGAGATTATACTCAGATACAAACTCATGACCACACACCCGGTCCTCTTTTCAACCAACGCCAGCAACGAATAACACACTATGAACCGGCCGCAGAGAGCTCAAGAAAAATGTGTGCTAAACTGGGGACTTGGCCGTGAAGAAATGGACAAAACTGGGTTTCAGCACATGTGGACAGTACATGCCGGTGTAATTGTGTTGATACTTGCCCGGCTATCAACGGATACATAATTGACAATCCTTTCTTTGGGAAAATGCAGACAGTTTTTTTTTTTTTTTTTTTGGCAGACGAGTAGTAGATGGGTGTAAGATATATATCAGCGTTAATTGAAGTTGCTTGTACTCCAAAAACTCTCAATCCTAACAGCCAAAAACCAGGCCATCACAGCCACTTTAGAACCGGTCACCATTCCAAAACAATTTGGCTATAAAACCAAAAAGTATGGATACCGTTGCCAATGTCTATTTTAAAAATACTTGGTCTACATTGCGACAGTCTGGCAAACATTTATCGGTTGTCCATTATTATTGGTTCATTCAAAATGCAGGTTTTTGTTTTATACACCCATATCACGCGTTCCAAACCAAGCATTGCATTTTGTGGATAGCTGAGTATCACACTGACAACATTTACTATTCACATTTCAAGTATACGCTTGCGACAGCCATGCACTACGCCATTGGCTTGACATTGTGTCAATTCCCGTTCCACAATTCCCGTGTCGGTATTCCCATAGTATGTCACAAATTGCTTCAGTTGGATTCTGATGCACAGTGGCCTACACAGTGGAATCCAAACACTGTTGACATTCATTGTAGTTTATTGGTCAAAAATCATGGCCAATCAGAATGGCCAATAATGCGCAAATACATTTACATCAACGGTAAGTCAATTTTGCGCAATACTGATGCTGCAAGTCATTACTAACTATAAATGAAACAGTTTGAGATATGGAGACGTGTTGGCCATTGTCATTGCAATTATTATTATTATTACCATTATTGTTTGATTTTTATCCACCTCATTATCAATATTATAAAAAATGAAAAGAGAGAAAAAGTGTGTTTTTATTTGTGTTTTTACTATTCTTGTTACTTGTTTTCAATTATGTTTTTTTTTTTTTCTTTCTTTTAGTTTCTTGAATATGGTATTGGTGCTTTAAAATGGACATATTACTTGTCCCGGCGAAATGGTCTTTAAAGAATATTTCGGAAGCCATTTCGGAAGCAAATGAGAGACAACTGATGATAGATAGTGTTGGACAAGTCCACCTGAAAAGCGCACCCAATATTGAATATCCATCTTGACCAAGGTACGCGATACCATAAACAAAAATACAGACGGAATCGTTGCAAAGAGCCATACAGAAATTCAAACGAAAAAAACGATAGCGAGTGTGCCAGCGGACAGACAAACCGGGTCTCGCAGGATATGACCCATATCAAACCAAAATTCAAAAAATGTGACCAAAAAGGTGGACCCGAGGTCTACCATAGAAACATCGAGCAGCACTTTCCATATGCTTAAAGACTTTGGAGCATGTAACCGGAAATGTGGCTAGAAATGTTTGAAAGCAACCAGAGTAAAGATCTGAATCCCTGACTCGTGAGCTAAAGTCGACGTCACGGCAGTCGGTAACGGGATTGAGGAAGCGTCTCGGTGAAATGGCCATCTTGGACATCAGTTGGTGATGTCGAATGATGATCAGATAGCTGATGAGGCTAGAGACGGGAATCACAAGATGGCAATTTACTTATTCGGTTATAGATGACATACCGTGGTATATCGCTGTCTTTTACAGCCTCATGAATCGAATGCAAAACAAGTTGAAGACGCTATCTACAACTTTGAAGAAAAATGGCTCTCCAATTCCCATCACACATTGTTAGAAAGAAGAACGGGGACACATTGGCAGTGGGTGTTTGTAAAAACAGCCGTTGGTGCGCGGACTGTAAAGTTTCGGTAGCCATCGGGTATTGAAGGGGAAAACCTATCTACAAAGGTTGTCAGAAGAAGGATGCTGACGTTCAAGGACCAGCACGAGAAAGAGCTGGTAGAACTTGGGTCAAGGAAAAACCCTGAGCTGAAGCAGAGCTCTCACCAAAATTAAAAATAAAATAATAATAATAATAAATGGGTTTGTATTGGGGTTATTTTCCACACCTCATGGTTTTTCCTGGCCTTTGTAAGCTACGTCCTTTTAACCAGAAAAATACATATTATAGATGTAAATGGGTTTCGAATGTTTAAAGGCTCGTTAGCCGGAAACACAGTTTAACCGAGTCAACAATCTCTGTTGCCCACTAACCGTCTCCACAAGGACATGTATTGCCGTTTGACATGTCAACCAGTATTACCAACTACATTTTTGAACGCCTAGTTTCAAGTGTAACCCTGCAAAAAAACATTTTCGAAAATGAGGGTTTCACAGTTACCCTGTCCAATATTTTTTTTTCACTCATCAGCCGTGCACTAATGTTTTTCCTATAAATATCTTGATTTTCCTCGACCTTTATCTTTTTTTTTTTTTTTTTCTTTATGTCGACGTACTCTATAGGATCATTTCTATAGGTCACGTCCTCATTACGCTCAGATAATGAGCCACTTAGTCCAACTTGGATGATGAGGCAGACGCCTACATACCCTAGAGTGAGAATTCCTACAATTTTGTCTTGGATCGACGGCCTTGTGCCTCGGCCTTGACGCTTTTGTTTTTTTCATAAGCCCCTGTCCGTTTTGGCTTGGCCTTTTTCTTTTGGAAACTGGACGATAGGACTGGGGGTGACGATGATCTCGACCCTTTACATGTACTTCTTCGGAAGGGTTGTATTGGGTGGGTGTGTATGGCAGTCTGACAAGTGATTATATATAGTTAATAAATTTTTTTTTTCAACATCTTTTTCAGTGTAAATAAAACCAGGTTTTGGAAAATCCTTTGTCATTTAGCATAGTGCTACTGATTCAAAACCAATAGCTATTAGACTGAGGTCTAATTGAAATCAATGTTTTTGATATCGTGACGTACTGATTAATGTTGGACGACTCAAGGAATTTACAGTATGCTTGATGCTATCCGTCATGAATTTATTTCACCATTCGGCTTTTTTTTTAGCATTGCTCGAATCCTAATTTATATTCTTTTTGTCTTTTTGAACTAGGAATTAATTCAATACCATTTATTTATACACACGTCCTCTCAGAAAGAACTCGATTATTTTATCTACCATATACTAGGATAACAATCCGTAAGTTCTTTTCTGTTCGACTATACTAAGCCAAAGATCATTATAACGGTCCCTCGTAGTAAAGATGATTGACGGCTCATAGTCTTTTATTTTTGGGTTTGTGAAAAATTTTAAAAATTTAAAAATGTAATTATCCACATCTTGACCACTTAAAACAAAAAATGACAACTGTGGGATTTGAACCCACGCCTCTGACGAGATCCGAAAACACTGCAATCAGTGAAAGATTACTCTTGAGTCGGACGCCTTAGACCAACTCGGCCAAATTGTCATGTGTTAAAAATTGAAATTATTCGGACCTGAAATAAAATCTTTGTCTTACGCGGAGGGAGCTTGAATACCACGCACCTAATAATCAATAATTATCCATCTTGTTATAACTATTGAATCTATTCTATTACATCCCCTTCCTATAAACAGATAGGAACAATATTGATTATTAGGTGCGTAGTATTCAAGTTCCCTCCGCATAAGACAAAGATCTCAATTCGGGTCCGGATCCTTACAAAAATGTAAGCGGAAGTGCGGTACGAAAGATGATTGTAGTGCAACCTGGATTCTAATAGACACTAAGTCCGAACTATAACCCAGGGTGTTCAATAAGAGGTGAACTGTCGTTCTATTAGATACAACCTGAGTACATATATATATAGTTGTAATAGTACCTAATGCTTAGTCCTTAATTACAGAACATACGTTTTGCCTCTGCGAACTACGATACATCTCCTAGTGTCGGCTAACAGAAAAAATTTGGAATTTTGCAGAATATGAGATAAATACATTATACGATTCGTATAAAGATATGAGAATGGATATTCCAAGCTCGTGGTAGATATATTTATATGCCGTTCCTTGAATAAAATAAATGAATAAGGAATAAAATTTCGGAACCATGTTTTGACACATGTCTGTAGCATCACACGGATTCAATTATTGAGAATCAGACATCTGAAATACAAGGTGGTGCATTGTTTTGCGGTCCCAAACGATACAGAAATACCTAGTGATGGACGTTGCAGGAGGTCTCGGACCGTCAACAAACCCGTTTCTGGATTTTTTGAATATAGATTTGGTTTTAAACAAAAAATTCCAGCCACAAACCGTTGCTGTTTCCAAATGTACAGCTGATAACAAGGGTACGCGTATTTCGGCTGATACGCGATTACAGAGCCTCAGAGTTTATCATGAAAAAAAAGCTACCTTTTGTAATGTCCAGAACCTCGGGACCAAAATCATAATAAAGATAAAACCCACAACCAGGAAAGAACCCAATCAACCTGCATTTACACATGTTGAACGGTTTTGCAACGCTGTGTTTTCGGAAAATAAATATCGAGCTTGTTTATCCTAACCAAAAACTTCAAGTTGTCGGCAACAAGTGATCCTTGAAAAAAGCACGCCAGCTTCACCGCACCCAAAGAATTGAGTCATCCTCAGCCGTGAACAAGTTCAAACAGTTGATACTATCTTTCCTGTAACTGCAATGTGGAACATTTGTTTTTGGATTGTCAAAAAAGGTCTGTCAATATTTTCTTTACAGTCTTGGTTACAGGTTTTTGTGTCTTTCCTCGCAAAAAAAAAAAAAAAAAAGTCACAAATATTGTATATTTCGAAAAACGTCACAACGCTTTTAACCGTACTCTTTGCGCAATCTTTTGTGTTTATAGAAACTTATTTCGTTACGCGTGGGTGTTGCTCATCAGCCAACGAATAACAAATGCAGTAATACGACATCGTTTGGGTATCTCTGTCTTCAGCTGTCTATAAAATAAATGAATATTCCAAACACAACCGGTTCCCGACTACAGAGAAACCAAAATCAGTGCCAATTGTGTTGGTTCTGTCGGAATCTAAACGTGGGGTTCTTGAATGGGCATAGAAATTAGGTATAGTACAGATATTACTAGTTTCGGATCGTTTACAATTGTTGACCAAAACTGATACAAATATGTTTTATGATTACATTACGCAATTGGAATCTCGTCCATGTACACACCAAACTGTTTAAGTCATGACGGACCCGGTACTCAATAGTTTTTCACCCTTTTTAGAGATTGTCGCATATACTCGTACGAGATTTATATTCTTGACTCAGCACACAATGTTTATAATTTGTGCAATCCTTACGAATCACTCTAACCTTGGTCCACTACCACAAAAGAAGGTACCAATCGAAAAAAAAAGAATAATGCGAATTCTGTGGATCGAACACAGGACCTCCAGATATCAAGGCGACTGAATACTTCAGTCTGGCGCTCTCCCAACTGAGCTAAATCCGCTGCTTGAAAATTCTAAAAAGCTAAACTTATTCACCAACCTTTTCTTATGCTTAAAGCACCTTGGGATCAATCACATTCAAATAAGGAATAGAAACGTGTTTTTGTACTGCAAGAAAGCAAATCGAACACAAGAGATTTTTTATCCCAAGGTATAATAAGAGGACGAGATTTCTATATAATATTGTTTTGCCTTATTTTCTGTTTTGTTATTCTGTCATTATTTTTTTCAAGTGGAGGTTCAAGTTGTATTTCTATTCGACAGAATTGGAAAATAAATTTATCCGGAAATAGTAAACGATATTGTTAGTCATATAGTTCATGAGGGACTTGATCTTTATTGAATGCACTGGTGGTTATTAAATGGACCGGCAGGTATTTAATTCACTAATCTTTATTGAAGGTCGGTGAGTTGATTCTTTACAAACGTTTATATTACTAAAGGGTATGCCAAGAACGTTTTTGTAACTAGACAATGGGTTGGAAATAGTGGACACGACAGATGGCCTAAGTAGCTTATGTTGATTGTTTTTGTAGTCTGTAAATAAAGTAGTAGGCAAGACTAGACGCATTAAAAAATATGGAAAAGTTGGGTATATGAGTTGGTTTTTCAATTTTTATACTCTTGCGAGTATCATTTACATTTGGCGTGAGAAAAAAACAATACAAAATGCTGAATTCGGTGCTTGTAAATTTAGCTAGAAACATACTCACCCAAAGTATCCGTTTCTAGGTATATTTCGTGGTCAATAACTAGTCCAAGGTCAACTGTTTGGGAGTAAAACAGATAAAGCACATCAATGCACGATATTTGCAGGTACAAGTGTTTTCAAAGTCGTTCAACACTTTTTTTTTTTTTTTTTTTTTTTTTTTTTTTTTTTTTTTTTTTTTTTTTTACCAGACCAAATCTATTTGAATACATACAGAAAATTCATTCCAGGTATTACAATCCCGACATAAAGCTTTGTCCCGTTTATCACACTCTTTTTGATCCAAGTGGTAACAACCTGAAAATGGGGATATATGTGATAAACAAACAGATTTTCGGGCCAGGCTAAAATAGACTTTCAATTCCGTTTTGTTCTTGCTTTCATTCAAATTTCGTTTCAGTGAACCCCTTTATATCCACTTGATAACTTGAAAATCTTTTGTAAATCTTTTGTAAATCGTTTCCAGACTGGTTCGCATTAAACCCAAAATTTTCTTCTTTTCCTTGGGTATGTCAACATTTGGAAAAAAGGGTTTGAGAAATATAAACTGGGTACCAAAACATCCCAAACTATATGTCGTTTTGGGATTACTGCTTGCTGAAAATATCATGAATATATGTCAATATAGATGGTCCGAGTCGGTGAACTCAGGTGGTTAGAATAAACAAATGTTACAAGCCCTTTAAATTTTGCTTTTTTGTGGGAGTTTACGAAATCCGTTATGGATATTTATAAAAGTTATTGGGTTTATAAGACGTCAAAAGGTAAAGACAATCAAGAACTTTTCATCCCAAAGTAGTTGATTTCGAAATAAATCGCACACGTTCCGTGAATGAAGAGAAGAAGAAATCTCTGAACGTTTTGATAAAATAGAAAGAATTTCGTGGTTCATTTATCATGACATTCGGTACCATTTGAAACCCACAAGCTTGCCAAATAGTCCAATCCAAGATCCATAACCACATTATCTGATCCAAACGCCAGTATTCAAGCTCAATAACGAAACACACTCCAAAAATATCTTGCAACAAGGCAACCTTTTGTAATGGCAAGCGTGAAGGAAAAATCAAGTCGTTTCTTAAGATTTATTGCAGGATATCAGTCATTGGTTAACAAAGAACTAGACTATATCAAGCAAATACAACCCAAATAAAAAACGAGTTTTCGTGCTTTGATTAACTAGAAATGTGGTTGAAAGCTGTTTTGTTCTGCAAGTGGAAAAATACACACAGCCAGTACTGAATTGAGACCAAATGTATATAGTTGACAAAAAAGAGGTCGTACCCGGGATCGAACCGGGGTCGCCAGAATCAAAATCTGGAGTGATCACCACTACACTATACAACCTGTTGTTAAAATGTAAGGGTTCGGACCCGAGTTGAGATCTTTGCCTTATGCGGAGGGAGCTTGAATACTACGCACATAATAATTAGTATGATTCTTATCTGTTTAGAGGAAGGAGATATAATAGAATGGATTCAAGAGTTATAACAATGTAGATAAATATATCTAAAGTATAGATTTTGATAATAGATCAGTCGTATTCTGTAAAGGGCTGAGTATCCTCTCCCGGATCTTCTCTTTCAACTGGGAATTCCATCTCTATTTATATCCGTAACAATAATAATTAATCCTCATCCGGAAACCATCGATTATATTGTTATTTCTCATAAGGCTCTGAACTGTTAGATTAATTAGTCGATTAGATTAGTACTTTCGATAGTTTGATTAATATTTCATGCACTAATAATTAGTTATCTCTTTCTAACACATTATTAGTTATGCAATATCTTCGAGGTTGTTTCCATTGGTCCAGACCTAGGGCTGATTTCTTACATAAAAATTTATTTCGTAAAACTATATATACAAAGATTTATAACGAGAGAAACAAAATGAATGAGGGTTTCCAAGTATTCTGCTTTAGTAGCTATTGTTATAAATTATCATATCTTGTACCGAAATTGAATTGCATTGAAATTTTTTTGAGTACTGTATGACTTTAGTAGTTTAAGTTTTATCATTTCTAGTTTAAATTTTTTTATGAATTTTTTCAACCAGTTTTAACGTTAGTTTTTGACGTTTTGTACATTTATTTTAATTACAATTGTTACATTATTTTGAAAACCGGCACCAAGTCATTCTCTCAAGACGTACTTTACAATCATGCTTTCTAAATATTTACTCAAAATCTTTCCATTTTCCTTGCAAACACAACCATCCCATCGCTATTTTGTCTACCAGTGTATCATTACACTCTGATTTCCCGCTTTTGTTTAAACCCAGTGTACTCTGTACTCGTTGAATTCAAGAAATGGTTTCCGTTTTTTTTTCATATCCAAATTCAATGAACCCAAAATGCAAGCCCAAGCATCATAAACCTGAACCAACGTAATACAGTTTGGTTACGCAAAAATAAACAAATGACTAGTCTTTTTTGCTATCCCAACGACTTGTACTGCGTTTTTCATTTAGGTGATACAGGTCACTGGGCCAAGTGAAAAAAAAACATAGCGAGCCAAAAAGTTCACCCACGATGGGACTCGAACCCACAATCTTCAGATTAGAAGTCTAACGCCTTAACCATTGGGCTACGCGGGCTTCCATAAAAGTGTGTAAGAGTTCGGACCCGAGTTGAGATCTTTGCCTTATGCGGAGGGAGCTTGAATACTACGCACATAATAATTAGTATGATTCTTATCTGTTTAGAGGAAGGAGATATAATAGGATGGATTCAAGAGTTGTAACAATGTAGATAAATATATCTAAAGTATAGATTCTGATAATAGATCAGTCGTAGTCTGTAAAAGATTGAGTCTTCTGTGTGTTAAGGATCCCTCCTTCAACTGGGAATTCCATCTCTATTTATATCCGTAAAATAATAATTAATCCTCATCCGGAAACCATCGATTATATTGTTGTTTCTCATAAGGCTCTGAACTGTTAGATTAATTAGTCGATTAGATTAGTACTTTCGATAGTTTGATTAATATTTCATGCACTAGTCATTAGTTATCTCTTTCTAACACATTATTAGTTATGCAATATCTTCGAGGTTGTTTTCATTGGTCCAGACCTAGGGCTGATTTCTTACAAAAAGTTATTATTGGAAAATGTACTTCAACATTTTTAAATCCATGTTGTGTTTTTGACGATTTTTACAATACGGATGGGCTATGTTGCTGATGTTTTATATTTTTGTAATTCATCAATGAAATTAAATCAAATACATGATGATTTTTGAAATTCTTCTAACATCTCGATTAATTGCCTTTTACTACACGTATGACGACAAAAACTTGAACGGGTATCACCAGAGAGGGAAATTCTGACTCTTTTGAATAGTCAGTGATTCGCAAGATTGTGAATTGTATCACTATCAATCGGGATTAAAAATACAATAATAATTCATGTATTATGACAAGTGGGTGTAAGTTGGAAGGTTTTACCAGATATCATTTCCTTTTCTTTGTGAGCTAGTATTGGAGCTTTTACTGGTACTGATTGGAAACGTTGCTCGAAACTGAATTGAAAAGATTATATTGAGCCAGGATTGTAAACGGATGGCCTAAATAGATGATTTTATATATTTCTATAACCCGTAAATAAAATAAACAAATCAATGAAATTTCTTTACGTTTGGAAAGTGTATAAATTGAGTTAATATAAAATTCAGCGCAAAATCAGTATAGTAACATAATTCTAGCAATTTATAAAATTTTCATTTTTTGGGTATATTCATCTATTTTAAATGAATTTCAATCAATAAACATAAATGTAGTCTTCACATTAGTGACTTGTACAAGGGCGGTAAGTCTGTTTTCATTCATTAAATATATTTTTTAGATTGATTGAGCCGCCAATAGATCTGGAAACTAATGATTAACAAGCAGCGATATGGTTAACATTTACTGAGTCTACAATGATAACGGGTAAATAACTACGGTCATGATTTCGAGTCTTTTAAAATAGTTATTCATATCTTTCCCCTAGATTTTGCAGGAAACCGTGACTGCATATTTCTACAATTTCAAAAAAAAAAAAAAAAAAAAAAAAAGAGTTGATGGTAAACGAAACGGAAACATGATGGTTTAAAACGAAACATTCATAAGCCAATAGCTGTATGTCTAATAAATAGTTTTTGACTATTGTAAAAAATCACAATTAGTCTAAATATTATACAGGTACAAAATCCTTGAATATTTTAAATAGTACATCTTCAACCGATTTCTAGTTAACCTTTAATAACACTTTATTCACTCCAGGGATATAGGTTTTTATATCTCGCCACTCGTGGACTCTTTTTATAGAACCTTTCGCTAACGATACAACAAGTTTAACTCTATTTTAAGGAATATTTCATCACTTTTTCGTACTGGAGTAAGACGTGGAAAATTAAAGCACAAATATCATCCAATTTAGTCAAAGACACTAGTTTTGGGTCGTTTCAAAAAAGAAAAACTATTATAGTCTGATAGGTCTTTATCAAAAAAGCTGAACGTCACTTTAAACATTACAGTAGTCGAATTTCCTGTGTAGTTTCTATTGTCTATATGGGAACCTTTAAGTTTATAGTTACATATCTAGAAAAAATTTCAGAACCCAAAGAGTTACTATCATTTTAAAAGTATTTCTCCATGTGTGGTATTAAAGCGACCCTAGTTAGTTTCAAAAGGGATGAAGTGTACAATTGTTTCCCTTCGTTATCTAAAACGAAAACAGTAGCACAGAACTCTGTAAAAAAACAAAAACCTATATATACTGATGAGAATGTGAAAAACAAGGGTCAAAACCAAATTGACTAAATGGAACTACCAAAACAAAATCTGATAACAAAAGATAAATAGAATGTCAACATCTCTGTTTCTGGACTCACTAGTTGTAACCAAATGTATTTGTTACTTGGTTGTCAACTACCCTCAGCCGTGTTTAGTTACCAGTATGAATCCCTGTAACATTGGCTGCAAGGACAACCAAGTGGGGCATTTCAATAAAGGCTCATAAACCTAAAATACAACAAACCAATGCTGGGCAAAAGTCATCTTTGGTTGAATGAGGAATAATCTTATTTGAATAATCACGCTATTCTGTGTAATTATTCCTTCAACGTTTCACACGTTTTGGCTTATCGCCATAACCAATTTTAAATCACAGTGGTATTCTCATCCCTTTACGTGAAGGCACCGGAATATGACCCACTTGGATTTGCATGAAAAGCTGTGTATTATGTTTGGTTCTGGAGGAATTGAATAGTCAACTTTTCAACTTTATGGATTTGGAATAACGAATTTTTGTGAGGACTTTTGTCACTTGCTTCAATGTAGATGTATGATTCATAAAATAGTCAGATCTGCTGACAACCTGAATGATTACGGAAACCTATTTTACGACATTCCGTCACTCATTTGTTTGGTATTTGCTTCAAGGTTGACTCTTAAAATAACGTCCAAACAGTGCAATATCAACTACGAAGCATTTCAATCATGAAAATCAGATTTATTCTATTTACAGAGGTTTTGAGTTTGGCAATTATTTCAACTTTTTCGGTGATGGGTCGTATTCACATCCGCAAAAAAATGTACATATACTTCCTACGTTGGACAGTTGTGTTGACACGAGTTTATACAAGACGTAAAAACATCCAAAACAGTGAATGACATAGAATGTGTTCAATATATTTGTACAAAATCATAACGAGTGAAGACCATGCAAATAATGAGTAATTACAATGTAGAAATTCCGTTATTTGTCCTTGGAAAAGATCACAGTCATAATATGTTACCAGATTACATCAAGTTGTAGAAATCCTGTAAATACAAGATTACATAATTTCCAATTGGATTACAAATCAATAGTAATGAGAACAATGATTCATCAGGCTGGTTTTGTAAACACGGAATTGTCTTGATCTAGTTCTACTTGGTCTATATAAACGTGTATGATTCCAGCTTTTAAAGTCTTATTTTTTGATCTTGTTTGATACACTGGATTATTTCAACAAATATATACAAATTCTCATTTAGTTTTTTTTATTACATCTCAACTATGAAAACTATCAACAGACAACCCCTATTGAGTGGACACTCTTCAGATTTATCTTCCATGATTTCTTCTCATGTAGAGGCATCACTCGTCTCGCGATTTTCAATTGCAACTGCTCCTCCTGACGCCCTTTTTAATCTCATGGCCCGCTGCAAAACAGACAGTTTTGATAAAAAGGTTGATCTCAGTATTGGTGCATACAGGGACGGTAATGGAAAGCCTTGGGTTTTGCCTTCTGTTGCCAAGGCCGATAAGCTTATCAACTCAGATCCCACGCTCAATCATGAATACTTACCCATTGCGGGTCTTGCAGACTTACGCGAAACAGGTGCTCGTTTAATATTGGGCGCCAATTGCCCAGCTATTGCAGAAAACCGTGTTGCTTCAGTCCAGACCATCAGTGGTACTGGTGCTAATCATCTTGCTGGCCTTTTTCTGTCGCGTTTTGCCAAAAGTACTATCTACGTTTCCGACCCGACTTGGGCCAACCACCACAGCATTTTCAAGAATGTAGGCTTGGAGGTTAAAACTTATCCTTACTTTGATTCTGCACATCTCTCCATCAACATTGATGGCATGTTAGAAGCCCTTTCCAACACAAAATCTGGTGACATTGTTCTCCTTCATGCCTGTGCACACAACCCTACTGGAATTGACCCTACTCCTGAACAATGGATGGCAATTGCTGACATTGTGCAGAAAAAGAATCTCCTTCCAGTTTTCGATTGTGCCTACCAGGGATTCGCTTCCGGTGACCTAGACAAAGACGCTTGGGCAGTCCGATACTTTGTATCTCGTGGTATGGAACTTTTGATCTGTCAATCATTTGCCAAAAACTTTGGTCTTTATGGTGAGCGGGCTGGATGTTTCCATCTCGTCGTTTCTTCTACCGAGGCCAGGGATGCTGCCCTTTCACAGTTGAGCGTATTGCAAAGATCCGAAATTTCAAATCCTCCTGCATATGGCGCCCGTATTGTGGCACGCATCCTTTCCACCCCAGAATTCTACAACGAATGGTGTCAGGATCTGACTACCATGTCATCCAGAATCATTGAGATGAGAAAAGCTCTTCGCGACGCACTTGTGGCTAGAAAAACTCCAGGTAACTGGGATCACATTGTTTCACAGATTGGAATGTTTTCATTCACGGGCCTTTCGCCAAATCAAGTTGATACTCTTGTTAACGAATACCACATTTACTTGACACGCAATGGCCGTATTTCAATGGCTGGCTTAAATAAGCATAATATCGGTTATGTCGCCGACTCCATTGATGCTGTTGTCCGTGAATAAATTTGCATTCCATTTCGATAGATGCTTTTCCATCAAGTATCGCATAATTGTTTAATGTTTTTTGTTAATGGTAGTTATGATTATAATTTTTTTTCAATTGGTTTAGCTTTTTTCTGTCATTATTTATTTTCATTTAATCCATTGTATTATTGATTTCAATTAGCAAAATCAAAGTCCAGACCTTTGAATAGTTTAAAAAACCAGGTTCTCATTGTGATTTATGTGAAAAGGATGTTTACCTTTGACTTGATTCTTATAATTGGGCATCATTTCCACTTTGTAACCAATTATACACCTCATCGATACAACAGCATGACAAAAAATTTATGGTTTATACTTAAAGCTTAACGCTGGTACTTTAAAAATTTGTTACTTTTCTTTTTGTTGCCTTCAATTTTGTTTTTAGAATTCGTATGACAATTTCTGCATCAGAATTAATTAGGTGGGTTGTACCAAATATAGGTTTCTTGCCCATCTCTAACCTACTTGGCAATTGTTTGATCTTTTTAATGCATTTTGAAGTGTTTTAATTATTTGAATGAAATATTGAAATGTTGCAATATAAAATTTTTTCCAAACAATAATACCCCAAGTTATCTTGTAACAAAAAAACCAAACACCTGTTATTTTGGATGGAATACACAGAACCGAAAACTTGAATACAGCCTATCTTTATTACATTACAGTATCCCATTTCTAAAAGTGTAGTGTTTTTAGAATAGATATGGGCTTTATAATTATTTTGTATTTTTACAACATCATTGTTTCTAGACCAGTACTAATACTTGTCAATTATTTTAGATACAAATTTGGTATCGGTTACCCGAACCCATATGTTTATTTCCGTCATTTTATGGCCTTTGGTATAACGATTCCGGTTTCATGATTTTCCTACCAATTACATTATTTCCTAGCCCAAAATGCGTTTGGTTTTTATAGAATAGATTGCCATATGCGTTAAATTTGTACAGTCTCAGCTATGGCTCACAATTTAGCGTATTTCGTACAATGCTATCACTTGAAAATGGATGATATCTAGAATCGTATATGTGAAATGTTTTCAAATAGTATGTTTCTTCTTCGCAACCGATTTGTGCAAATGCATGTCTTTCTAGGTTCATTTCCACGCTTATCAATTTCTTATCGTGTATCTTGAACCATGAAAGTACAAATTCTGGTTTACCATGATACTTAATGAATCCAAGATGGAGTTTACTATCATGTCCCAAAATGTCCAACTGAAGTAGATATAACAAGAAAATTTGACGATAAAAGTATACACAGTTTAAATAAATACATGAATGTAAAGTGTAATTATATATCTTGTGTCATATTTTGAGCAATTTAAACACAAGCCAGTGGCATGCTCAGCTAGAATTCTACCTGACAATCAGATAGTGTATTTGCTCACGTAGCCGTACTGAAAGATGTAAGAATCGAAAAACCCATGTATATTTTATTTGAGTTCATTATTTTTTATTTCTCAAAGAAATCTTATACAACTATTCTAAAACCTACCTTCATCACAAAAAAAATTAATAGAGAACCGCATTGTGATCACATTTCATAGTTAAAGTATTTTTACGCTTTTTATTTAGATTCCTTCTTAGCATCCTTCTTGTCATGTCGCTTACCTTGGTTCTTCTTTCCTGAGTTTTGGTTCTCATCGTACTTTTCGGGATGAGCAATGAAATCTTGAGCAGAGTAGTTCTTGGTGGTGTTGCGGATGAACCAGTCAGCATATTTTCTGCTGTTTTTGGTTTCAGAGACATGGATAATATCGTTTTCCAAACCAACATCAATTTCAGAAATGTTGGCGGATTCACCTTCAAGAATGTCACCTTCAACCCACTTGATCTGACGGTTTTTGAGCTTAAAGTGAACCAAAATGCTGCGAACGTCTTCAGAAGAAACTTCCAAAAACTTGGCGAGCTTATGGATATCCATGGTTGAGTACAAATTAAGGTAGTTCTTCAAAGATGGAGAAGAGATGAGGTTAGAAACATCTTGCAAAAAGACCTTGCAGTGGAATCGGGCTGGGGAAACGTTCAATTCAGAATCCTCAAAATCTGGAAGGTTAGGAGAAACAAATCTCGGAGCAGCATAGACAAAAAGCTCTTGGAAAACGGGAAGAGAGTCAGGACCGCCGCGGATCATCTTGTAAAGCTGTTCGTTGTACTTTTCACGAAGAGTGGTATTGATAACGTCGTCTAAACGAGTTGGGTTGAGAGCAACACACATGGCCAAAAGTTGGTACATCTGATCGGACTTTTTGGAGACAGCATCAAACTGGGCAGATCTGTTAATGTTCTTTGTACGAGAAATGAAGAGCAAAATATGAGAAAATGCCTTGATAGCGTCAGCGTAGCGGCGCAACATCATGTAGCAGAAACCAACATAGTAGTAAGTGGTGTAGTGAGCAGTGGCAACACGGGCAAAAATGGCCTTTTTGTTGAGCTGGATGCCTTCCATGGTCTTGAGAGCCAAGGAAAAGTCACCAAGAAGAGTGTGAACACGAAGTAATCCAATGATGGAAAAGTAACCAAGAGTCTTATACAGAGGCTTGTTACCATATTCTCCAGCAACAGCAGAAGGATCTTCACCTTTTCTAATGGCCTCAAGTTGATCTCTAGTCTTAGATTTACCCGAGAGTGAGTACAAAACGTTGAGGACAGAGTAAGGAGCCCAAGAATCAAGATTGTCTCTCAACAACTTAATCTCAGCAGGATCTCCACGCTTAATGGCCTTGGCACGGGAAATGCAGAATTCATTGAACTGATAAATAAACTCGTCAATAATGTCCCAAGCCCAGTAAGTGGGGAGATCAATGTCAACAGGACCATTGGAGTTGAGGAAAAAGTTAAAAAGGTTGCAGTAATTGTTGTAGGATTGAAGGTGTTGCTCGATGCTGGGCTTGATAAGACCATAAAGATGACGGAAATAAACTTCAGTGTAAAACAACAAAAAGGTAGGGTCATTGACGAGAGGACCAACAACAGTCTCGGGATTAGGCCATGATGTATTCTTGTAAAATTTCTCAGTCAACTTGTTGAAGCCGGTTTCGTAGCAGGCGTGAAGCTCATAGGTGTTACCTTCGTTGAACTGCTTCTTAAAGTGAAGAATAAAGTCTTTGACAGCCTCAGGCATATAGTTGTTCTAAATTACATAAATAAAACCAGGTTAGAAATAACAGAATTCAATGCTGTCAAGATGGCTTTCCGTACTTACCGATCTCTTGAAATCCTCCTGTTGTTTGGCAATTTGGGTCTCATCATAGCTAATGGCAACAATCGCTTATGTTAGAATTGATCTATATACAATGTCATGACTCAATCAGTACATAAAAACACTTACTACTTGTTTCCAACAACTAATGAGTTGTCGGAGTAACCTTCATTGTCGGCAAAGTCAAAGTTCTTGCTCATGGTAATATCCGCTGTCTGGTGGAAGAGATCAAAAAAAGCGGTTTTGACAATGAAAAATTTTTAGGTGGTGGTAAAACAAGTCAGGTACAGATCACATGATTGTGATGGTTAATGCGTGTCCATTCTGAGAAATACGGCGTGTGCTTTTAATTTTGCTGATTACTGGTTCAATATGGGACACCTTGATGACATATCACAATGTATCATTTAGTTAAAGGGATTTACAACACACTTACTCGCAGAGAAGGTATGTCAATTTGGTAGACATATGCGTTAATTCCACAGCTTTGATGTCGGCGGAACTGACTGTTTAGAATCTATTTAGAATACTCCGTGTTATTAGTAGGTCTTGATAATGCAGGCAAAACTGTAAGTATCTATTTTGATCAGGCTATTTGTTCCCATAACATTGTTTACTTCCGAAAACAGTACTCCCAAACAAAAGCAAAATCGTCAATGATTAACAAAATATCAAGACGCTTTTAGAAACACTAAAGTCTAAATACAGCGAATCGAAAAAAGGATTATCTCCCGACCAAATTGCTCCAACAGTTGGACAGAATGGTAAGTGCTATCAACACTGTATTTTCTGATAAATCTTTTTCAAAATTTACTAATGAATCAAATTCCTTTTCTCTTTTACCTTAGTCGGAAATATTGTAATTAATGACACTCTGTTAAGATTGTGGGATGTTGGTGGCCAAGAATCATTGCGTACACTATGGGAATCTTACTATCAAGACGCTCATGCTTTGGTGTTTGTCATTGACTCGTCTGATAGGGAACGTTTGGAAGAATGTAAAAATGTTCTCCAGAATGTTGTCACAAACGATGCTGTTGAAGGTGTACCAATCCTCATGCTCGCCAATAAACAGGACCGAGAAGACCGAATGGAAGTTGAAGATATTAAAGAAATCTTTAACAAAATTGCCGAACAGATGGGGGCTCGCGATAGTCGGGTATTGCCTATTAGTGCATTGACTGGGTACGTATTTTCTAGTTGTTTTTTTTTCAACCGTATTCATGTCTGTTACTAACGTGAAACGATTGTAGCTCTGGTGTCGAAGATGCCGCTGATTGGCTTGTAACGCGTCTTATTCGTAATAAACAATATCGACCTCCCAAATTGAAATAAACATGTCTTTTGCAATCATTTTTCCTTCTTGCAATTAAAAATATTGTGACATGACTGACATTTTTTTTTCAATATTCATAAAATTAATGATATTAATCAAAATTCCAAAATATTTGTCAATTTTTGATCTTTATGTAATAATCGTGTTGAAATTTGAAAAGATGCATTTTGGTTATAATTGTAAGACCAACTTCAAAATACAAGCATTTAAATCAAAAAGCCTGTCTATGGTTTGCATCATCAACAACTGTAGGTACTGTATATACTCTCACGGAAACGTTGACATGATCTACAAAAGATCTGATGCTTGATGGAAAATGGTAAAAGCATTTCCAGGGATTTAAAACAGAAATATACCAACAAAACCAATCGATCTTTGCCGTCATCAATTAGGACCTTTGGTGACTTTAAAAAAAGACATTTATATACGAAAAACTTGCTTTTTTTGATTCAAAAGTAAAAACCGTAGTTTAAAGAAATTAAAGAAATGTTTACTGTAACACATTAATACTAGAGGTTTTACACAAATTTAAATACAAATGTTCAAGACCAAACGTCCTCTTCAATGTAGCCAAAATTCACAATTTTATTTCCGGCACAGACTACTTTATCCCAACCCAGCGTACTATTTGGCAGAATTTTTTTTTTTTTTCAGTTTATATAATCTCAGTATCATTCTGTAAATTTTTGTACAGCCTACAACTCAGAAAATATAAAATCAAAGGACACATAATAAAACTGGTTTACCCCATTAGAGAAAATCATGTATAAAATAAAAATCAGACATTGAGACTTTGACTCAATTATAAATGATTAAAAAAACCGGTTGAACCCACCACCAAAAGATCCACCACCTCCAGATCCTCTTCCTGGACCTCCAAACGGCCCTGTCGGATCCCAGCGAGCACCTGGTGGTCGTCCTTCTAGAAACCCTGGACGTGTAGGATCATCATCTTCCAGATTATTAGGAAATCGGCCACCACCAGTCATCCGTTGAATGTCATCAAAAGTCGGATGCATTCCACCAGATGCATAGGGACTTGGTCCATTGTTGCCATTTCCGAGACCTATCGGCCGGCCAAGTGCGTCCACACCCTGATGAGGATTGAATCCGGGCGGATACAAATCGGGGTCTCCAAAACCTCCAGCAGAGGGCAGCGGCTGGTGTAACAAAGAGGTTCTTCCTCCAGGCTCGTTTAGATTTTGGAGAGCCGATCGCATTTCATACTCGTCTTCAAAGCCAGGCGGGATATCGCCGCCCACAGGCGTCAATGGTTTATGCGAGGACTCCGGAGCAACATCATTGATATTGGGTAAAGGATCTTCTGTGAGAGAAGAAGAATGATTGGATGCTAGTGACTTCCTAGTAGCCTTTGCATTATTTGAAACAACTTCGTTCCTCTTATCCATTTGGCTATCGCTGTCATTAAATTCCTCATTACTTTGGTTATCAGAATTCAATTGGGAATTAAAATTCCGTCTTTGGTGCGCAAATGGTGGAGGGGTTCCGTAGGGAGTAAATGGCGTACCTGGACCACGGGCAGCAGGACTAGGCGAAGACTCAGCTGCAGCATTTATTTGACCCAATTCGGAATTTCGAGCATCTAAATGCTGGTTTTTCCTCTCTTTACTGATATCCGAATCTTCACCTTCAGAGTCCTTGTTGCTGGTATCATCTACTTTGGAATCTTTGAAATTTGAAACCTTGGATTTGACGATTTGAATTGTAGAATCCATAGTTTCATCCAATGATTTCCAAAATTGGGAAACTGCTTCGTTGGATTTGTAAACATCAACCATATTTTCTGACTCGCGGGGTTGGTTAACAAAGAAGTGGGTATCGACAACACTATTTAAAGCAATGTGTAGATTGACATTTTCTAAATCATCTGAATTTGAATCTAAACAAAAAAGTTAGTGACGATGAATTTAAACGATCGAAAACACAAATGTAAAACAAAAAGTTCTCGTTTTCGCCTCGGTTTAGTTGGTACCGCATTGATTAATCGCTTGTCTATTACAATAAAAAAATCCAACCTTGATATTTGAAGAGTTGTCTCCAAAGATTAGGTATCAGACAGTCAAACTCTGTGTAGAATAAAGTAATGGATCTGGGTTTTGCAGTTTGTATAAATCCATTTACATCAGCAAGTATGGCCGAAGAAAATCCAAAACGCAGTACGAGGATGAAATGGAAATTGCAAAAACCATTTTAGCTATTCCAAAAGCAGGTATAAAATATATCTAAGAAGAATTGTAAGAATGGAAACTAAGGGTATCATGATAGTAAATTGTTTGTGTAATTCACTTGGGTTCCGATTTGTATGAAATCGTCCCAGATGGTGAAACCAATTGTGTTGAAATAAACCAACACATTTAGCCAAACTTTATTACGATACTAAAAAAGTTTTCCAGTCGTTTTCTTTTTCCATCAAAGAGGTATCAAACTTTTCTGTTTTATAAACACATTGATATTGGTATCAAGATACAAATTGGGTCGATAATCATCTTGGAGTGAATTTTATTTAAATTCGTCGGCATGGAATTCGAGCATCTTTTTGGAATACAATGATCTAAAACAAAAAAACTTACTCTTTTCACCTTCATTTTGCAAGCTTTGCAAAGAACCATGTTTATCCTTGTCGAATTCGCCAGATATAGTACCCGTTAACGTCACCTGGACGTCACGATGGCCCAATTTTGTAATTGTAAAGTCTAAAGTTGCGACATGATTGCCAAGTTCCTGTTTTGAATTGTAGTCATTTTCAATCTCTGGGCCGTATGTATATCTAAAGTTGTAATAGTTTGGTGAACACTGTGTCCATTTGGTTTGCATCAATTGAACGCCATCTCGAGAAGAACTTGTGTTGATCACGGGTTGTGTCTTAGATACACATGTGATATCATTCACAGCTATCAATTGCAAGTCATTCTCCAAGGCCCATACATGGACTGCTAGAGCAAGGGCATCGTAAGGGCTTTGTAGACTAGAAACAGCCTCTTCCTCATCATCGGAGGAGCCTGCAATAGCAGCAACGAATTTGTCGAATCTGTTTTATGAGTTTGTAATTGGTTAGCTACTGTCAAAAGTTTGGGTATACCAAAAGTACAAATAGTTTCCCCCCAACCAGCAATGTTTGTCCAAGCTCAACCACACATACAGAAGCAAACATTGCCAACTATTAGATCAGTTTAAGGATTATTACCCAGGATAATAAAAGACAAAACTAAACGTTGTGTAAGTCTTTTTCAGTGATTTTGTCACCACAAGTACGTCGTTTTTCTGGTATCATGGTCTAACAGCCAGTAGTGTATCAAACCGTTTCTCCATTGTGTTTGCTCCAAAAGTCTAGGTATTTCGCACTGGGTATTTCGTTCATTGAAAATGTATTAGAAACAACTTTGAAACAATCAATTGACTATTCATAACTATTATATTTGCTAATAACCTTTTTGCACCTTCCTGAGTTCCTTTTGCGCTTGCGTACTTTGAATACAAAAAACCCACAAATTTCGTATACAAACAACGACACTTACTTTGATTTATTTGGCATTATTGGTTTTAATTTTGAAAGAGAAAAATAATGGATTGGAGAAATGAAAGAGTATTTTATCAACGTCGAAAATATAGACTATGGTGTTAAATATAAACTTGCACGCCACTTAAATAACAACTGACCGAGATCTCAGCAACTACAAAAATTTGTAATAGATTTGGTAATCATTTTATGAGTCCTGAGATTATACAATATATACAAGTAAAAGTAATTGATATTAAAATATTAAAATATATAAACGAAGCCATAATATACCACTAATTACACATATTTGGTTCAAATCAAAAAAACAACAACTGTTTTTACAATCCAACAGCTTTCACTAAAATTCCACCATATGGCTAGTTTTCTTAAATATTAAGAGACTTTCTCTTTTCAACCATGTACTCAAAGAAAGCAAATTGTCCAGGAGTAGGGCCTTTTTCGTAGATGAATCTGCCGGCCAGGAAGCTGCCAAAAATAGCGCGAAGATAGTTAGCAGGAACTCTAGTCAAAATAACGTCCAAACCAATGGCCTTTTGAAGTTGCTTAGGAAGAGCTTCAGACAAAATAGCGTTGCGGAATGCTTCGTCATCCCAAAGAGACGAAGCACTAAGCTCTTCAGTCAAATCGTTGATTGCATAAGAAAGTTCGTCGCTCAAAACGGAACGAGGCTTCTTGGTCTTTTGATTCTCCTTCCATAATGCCTCAAACTCAAGTCTGGCGTTTTCCTTAATGATAATTTGGACCTCAGCAACATAGTCCTTGTAAAATTGAGGAACCACACCAGTGGCTTTATCAACACACATGTTTCTAAAGAAACCCGAATCGTCAAATGCAAGTGAAGCAAGAACTTCCAGTGATGAGGAAGTAACACCACCCTTATTGGTAGAGGCGTCCTTAAACACAATGGCACCAGCATTTTCAAGTCTCAATTTAGCACCTTGGGTAATAAACAAGTTTGCACCTTCAACAATGTATGGAATTAAAGATTGCTTGTCGTCACCCAAAAGATGTTCAACGTTATTAATGTCGATAGCTTCAGGACGTCCACCACATGGAACAAACATTTCAATCTTAGAATCCTTGGCTGCACGTAAATGGTAAGTATTGCGGAAAGTGACACCATTTTGAACAACTTCACCACTGGGAAGCTTGATATCCTTATCATCGACAGAAACCATAAATCCATTCTTGCTAAGCTTCGACCGATTGTATTCAGAAACCATAACACGTCTTTTAGCGAGATCAAGAAGCTCGGCACGGTCCAATCCTCTGGGATCGTGCAAGACACCAGAACCATCAACAATGCTGACGTACTTTTCATTTGACAACAGAATTTCATTGGAACCAAGATCGCCATCGGGACCACCAGTTTGCATCTTGGTCACTTGAGATTCATCAATGTTAAGTTTACGGTAAATACCTTTGACGTATTCGCGAACAGACAAAGAAGTCATACCATACTTATCATGAGGAATACCACCAAGAGTGGGCGATTTACCAGTGAAAAAGGATTTCCACCAGGGTGCACCTCTCTTCTTAGCATGTAGAGTGGCCCAGTCTACCAAACCAGCAGTGTTTTCATCAGGTCCCATAAAGAGAATTTCGCGGGATTTCAACAAATCAACAACTGGTTCCTTGATACCGGGTGTAGTTCCAGGCAAAAGTAAATCGCAAAGCGAGTCAATGTACTTTTGAAAGGCTTGAGGCCCGGATTCTTGGTGAGCATAATCTAAAAGAATAACACCCTTTGAACCACCTTCGGGAATATCCTTGTTTTTTCTTTGCTGAGTGTTTGCAAGGTTGTAGTTTTCATCAAATAGTGAACGTGCATTGATAGAATAGGCCTCTGCGTTACGACTCTTGACGATACGAATACCACCACGAGCAACATCGCGGAAACGAAGATGAAAGCCGCGGAACTCTTGGCCGACAACCAAAAACATACCATAGAGTGGCTGGGGATACTCACTCTTGGGTAAAAAGTCAGGGTTGAGGCGGAATGAAAGTGCAACCTTTGTAGGGATGTAAAAATTTGTCTTGAGAACATGGGTGTTAAACTCCAGAATTGCCTCAAAGACAGTAACTTGATGTTCGTTGGTACATTCACGACGAATCAAAGCCTTCAATTCAGAGACGGGGTAAATCTTGGCCGTCTGGATGCGCTGATAGGACAATGTAGGCAGAAAGTCATTAACTTCACCTCTAGATTGGACATAATGAACATTGGCAAATTGAAGGTAGAGCTGGCGAATCAAGTCAACTTGGGAGTTCATTAGTTCATCAATGTAGGCACGGGTAAAAGTTTCTTGACGTAAACGACGTTTAAGGCTTTCAAGAACTTCTAAATGGGCGGTGTTATTAGAATCAAGAAGATCCAGCAAGGTAGAATACTCGGAACCAAGACGATTAAGAAAATGGGTGACAAAGATAAAAGCTGAATGAGCGTAAATAGCTTCTTGTAAAGACAATTCACCCTTTGCAAAAAGAGTTTGGAATTTGTTTTGGGGAAGACAGTAAAGAAGGGAAGCTTCTTTAGTTACCTGATGAATGGAATGATCAATGGCGGGATACTTTTTAATTTTTTTAAGTTCTTCCAGAGTAGAGGCAGTTTGCTTGTAGGAAGTGGGAACAAGGTAGATTGAAATAACGGTAATTCCGTTGGAGAATTGCTCGACGTATTTTCTAGTGGAATGAAGACCATAGTAATGATAAAGATGAGAAAGAGCAGAAAAGTAACCAGGGGCAGTTTGTTGACGGTAGGCAATGATAACACGACGCTCATCGGTGCCATCAACAGCATAATGTTCAATGACGGGGCCAGTTCTGTTTACAGCATGCGCAATGATATTCTGGAAAATTCTTTTTGTGTTTTCAGAGGCTTTTTCGTAAAAGGCTTTATCAGAAATCTTTAACAAGTCGGTTTCGGTTTCAGAGACATCATTGTCGAAAAAGTTACACTTGTAAACGAAATAGCATCGCATTTTTTCAGTTTCTTCAAGTTGTGAAGAGAGGTTTTTATCATCAGAAGTGCCATTTAGAGGTTTAGTAGATTTGTTAGAGGTATTAGCACGGAAGGTTTCGACACGGAAAGCAGATTTTGGGTTAGAATTGAGAAGATATTTTTCATCGATTCGGGATTCATAGTTAGGACCAGAAAGATTAGAGAAACCAGGTACAGAAGTTCCAATGTAAATAGCATGGTTTTCTGATTCACGATCCAAATGGATATCAAGTTTTTTGTCATCACGTGCATAGGCCGAAACCTTTGCAGCGTAAAGAGAGTGGATTTGGCTGACGATATTTTCTACTGATTCAGTAGCAAAGTACATGTCATCAATACCAAGGTTATTATAGAACCAGTTTGTTTCGTATTCAATCAAGTTTTCAGGAATGAATCCTTGACGATCGATTTCGTCCATTACGGCATCAAGCTGGTCGTTTTTACCAGGGAATGGAGTGGGGTTATAACCAGAAGTAGAATCTGTAATGACATGGGAGCTTGGAAGCTTACCAGGAACGGACAGGGTTGGACCTGAATTGCGAGGAAGGGCTTCGGACTTGATCATGTTAATAATTGGGCTAGTAGCAGACATGATGAATAATAAATAGAATAAAGAGACCAAAAAGAAAGGTCACAAATGGGGTGTTGTAAAAAATGAAGATTGATATATAAGATGATTAAAAAAAACTTGGGGTTACGATGGGAATCAATGCCTATTTATAAAAGCAATAGTTTGTTTAGTTGTCATTGTGAAAACGAGGTGTATTGAATTTTCAAGGCTAGCCTCTCAGCAACGACGACCGTACGGCTTGAACATTTTCTTACATTTTTGTGTAAACCAGTTTTCGTACCAGTAAAAATTTACGCGAGGGACTTTTTTACATTGAGCAAGACAATTATTAATTTTTTTTACGTTGGGCCCCGCTTCCCTCCATTGACTTACATAACGTGACCCAGGAGACCCGCATAGGTAGTGGCTGGAAGGATTTAACTCTGGTTATGGATTAGGAAAAAGACTTGTGATGTAGCCACATCACGATGGATGAAGCAAAAAGTAATTTGTTAGATTATTATTATTATTTTAAGGCTAGAGAATCGAAATTGACCAAGATGGATCACTTTTCAAGGTAGTCAGTTTCTATATCCGAACCCCAGTCACCAAAAAAAGGCTCAACAGCAAAAACACAAAAACTTGGTTGGATAACCGTTTGTATATACATATTTGGTATATGTTAAAAGCAACTGAGTAGGATCAATTTACTAAGTGAAATATAGGTTGAAATGGATTGTTGACTGGAATTTGAATCGTTGGTTATTGTGACTGAAAGAATTGAATGAACTCAAAAGTTATTGAAAAATGATATTTTAAAGCAGCTAATAAATCATTTAACTGAGGTGTAAATTTTGGATTTCTCTTATAATAGATGGCAACTGTGATTCTTATTGTTTTTAAATGCAGTGTATGATCAATACAATGGTTTATTTTTAAACATGTAAACTGAATGTTTAGCCTCAACGGTCAGGTTCAAATTTTAATTGAATCAAGTTGATATTGTTTCTCTAGCAGAGTTATAGAAACAGTGGTTAAACTTGTATAGACTCATTCAACTGTTTTGGCATTCAGTAGCTAAAAATAACGTAAGTATTTACCTTATATAAATTAAACAGCTATGTGTTTATTTCCATTGATTTAGATAAGCTCAATCCCTTCTGGGTTTGGCCTTTTTTTTGGAAGTTATCCAACTTTTATTTTTTATTTTATTTATATCATTGATAACGTTTTGCAACCTTGGTTGTTAATTTGTCAAAAAATGGTCAAGACACTTTTTCAGTGTCAGGTAGTTTAATTACGCAACTATATATTCACATATAAATCCAAGAGCATACAGAAGGGCCGGACCTTGTGATCAGTCATTCATTATATATTCATTTTTTTGTCGATTTTCCAAATCATGTCAGTTCTTTTTGGACCAAAAAAAATTGACAATTTAAGTACAAACCAGGTCCTTCGATCCGGTTCTGTCAACAAATCAAGCCGTTACACGGCTGAATATTTGAACATCTCGTGTCTGGGGAATACGCCACTTACATACACCGACATGGGCATATTATGTAAAGTCATTTGTACAATTAACATCCAAGTACGTTAGCCACCAATTTATTTAAATTGCAACAAATGCCTTGTAAAATGGTCATTATTTCCTGTAAAATACAACAAGAAATATCATTCTCGTTAATTGTTAGAAATATTCATATAATGAATCAAGTAGCAGCGCTTATTTACACGATTTGATATTCTCCTCATTCAACTATTTTACGCAAAATAACCGCCCCCACCATATTTGTTCTACGAAAAGTATCCAAATACGTGGCATTTTAACTCATTCATGGTTTTAAAAACATCAAACCAGGCAAAAGTACTTTTCGTTCAACGAAAACAAATTTAAGATTCTTCAAAATTGATTCTTTCTTGCTGTTGTATTCCAAATAACCAAGTACTCTTTGAGGTTAGTCACATGGTGAACAACCATTTAGTCACGTGTGAAACTAATCATTATGGGGTATACGGCTGAATTGCTTTTGAATTGTAGGTTCTTGCTCTTTGAATAGACAAAAACCTAGCATAAATAAAAAACACAGCTTGATCCAAACAAACAGCAATTGGTCAGGTGTTTATTCTCCTTTTTCTATTTTTTGAATTGGTTCCGAAATATGACACTCCAAGCTCGTGATACAGTTATGACTATTCAACTTCAAACTACTATCCATACATTGAGTGTCGGTTCCTGAAATGTTCAAGATTCGTATCATTCTCGCAATAAAAACTTCAAATATCGTTTTCTGTATGAAAAATCGAGTTTATTGTCGGTTTATGAGTTTGTGTATAGAATTGAATCAAGCCATGTTTCGAAAACCAGCTATTGATGTTGGGGCAATTGATGTACTAGCCCCACCCTTTTACCCCAGCTTTTGGGTTTTTTTTGCTTTGTTTATTGGATCAAAACAGATCCCTAAACGCCCAGTCAGGTGTAAAGTGCAATTAACTGTGACATATTGGTCTTTCACTATAACTGTTCAAAAACGGAAAAACCATATTCAAATTGGATTTTCATCCATCTTTTATGAAAAAGGTGGAGCTTTGGTGTAAAAAACACTAGGACATACTATTGAGTTGTACCGTTCTAACTTCAATGGAAATTTTTTTTGAATGTATATAATCAAAAATCAGTTGATCCGACTGGCATTTGCTAAAGATCCTATTTATAAACACTCCAAAATGGTTCTTGAATGTATAAAAACATGGCTTGTCTTTGGATACTAACTCAAAAGCCAAGTTAATAACTTGTGATAATTTGGTGGTATTTGTATACATAGTTTGATTCTTGTGTTTGCAATCGACCGGTTATTTATTGAATACCGGTTCACTTCAACTAAATCAATACGTAAGTTATTTTGAGAAAATCAGTATTGTATGAACCTACCAGGAATATAAACTTTCGGCTAATTCAGTCTACATATGAAAGCAAGAATATTATATTCTTAACTCAATTGACTGAATAACTGAATCTCTCACACGGTGATTCGTATAGATGCCAACTAGATCCTTTATTCAACTCTTGTTTTTAGCTATTTATTTTTATTTTCCCTGTTTTTCCGAAATAATTCAAAACTTCAAGCAAGATTATATATAAAAAACTCACTTTGGGCCAAATACAATCAGTTATCGACTGGCTTACACAATATAGATTTGGTCATGGGAATTAAATTAAAATAAATCAGCCGTGCGACAGTTTGGGAAACTAAATGATTTGCTGACATTTTCAAAACTATGCCAGTACCTTATGGCTGGTTATTCGATTCTGTATTATTTCCAGAATTATGTATTGATATTTGGAAAAAAAGGTCCAAATATTATAACCTATTTGAATCCTTTACTTTGTTTTATTTATTCTTTCCGAAAATTGGTCATGTTCTATATCCATCCCGTTTGATACATTTGTAAACCAACTTTGAGGGTCATATTGAAAAGAAAATAGCACACAAAATACTAGTAGGTGTGATATGAATACTAAGAGGTAATTAACAGAGTATGTGATGATATCTTGTCAGATGTCTGTAAACAGTCTAAATAAACCCAAATATAATCCTTTGAAACCTGTACATTTAAGTGACTGAATTAAAGTCTCCACTGACAAATTTAAATGATATATATGCTCTAAACTAGTACAACACCATAAAGCTTATGCAAAATAAAAAGTAAAATACTTGTAAACTGGAATATAAATTGCAACTTAAACTCAAAGCAAAACTGGTACTGGCGGATAACAGCGGCTACGAGGTAGAAGAATTATTTACAATTTATATCTGTGAAATTTGAAAAACATATGGATTGTACGATGAGCAAAATCATTTAACGGTTTTCAACCTACCCATAAATAAAATAAATAAATAAATTTCTCAAATTACACGCTATTTGGTGCTAAATTTAAAACAATTAAAGCACTGGAGGAGAGATTCGATAGCGATTATAATGAGGTGGAAACGGTTGACCAAATTCTGATTATCGGTTTTCCGATAAAGTAAAAAGCACAGTCCAGATTTATATCAACTGGACTGAATACAAGTATTTTTTAATAGAATAGAAAATTTACATATGGCTCACCACAAAAAACAACGTAATAATCAAAAAGAAAGTATATGAGGAACCTGATTTCTCCTAGTACCTTTTTCTCATAGAGTCTAACCGAAAAACAACTAATGGGTTACTTGCAAAGTAAAATCTTTGTGATAATTGAAAAAAAATATCCTTTGGAAATCAATTTGTATACAAAGACCACTAAAGATCAATCAAGAGAGAATAATACAGAGTATATTATTCCAAATTGTATATGTAAGAATAAATCATTATTGTTTAAAGCATATCAAAGTAAATTATCGGTTTAATTCTCTTACCTCCATTCATTGTAATATCGCAAACAAATAACCAAATAACTACTTTATTCATCAGCCATAAAAACCTACAGAATCTACAACTTTTGCCATCCATTTGATGAACCAACTGATTCTGGATAGAAAAGTTATTATTGTACAAGTTTTGTAATTGGATTGTCACAGACATTGCTGATAGTCCTTGGAAATAATGCAAGTGAATGTTTATATAATTGGTTTTTAAACTGGACATGATTAAGAATACCATTTTCTATAGACTTTAAATATATGTACATTGACGATCTTGGCTTTTAATTATACTTATCGCTATTCTAAATCCACTATTTGTTGTACAGTATTTGTTTCAAGTTCGCGAATTTTATTTTTTTTTATATTTCAAATAACTCAAGTCAGAAAATCCTTTCAATCAAGTCCATGGTTTTTTTTAGTCCGTATAAACTTTTTCTTCTGAATCACTTTGTCAACATGTATAACAATTTAATATCCTGGATCAAAATTAAAAATTGTTTACAATTAATCTTTAAATTTCATCTGGATTTTTTTTTCCATCAAGGATTTGACCCAGATATTTTGAAATCTATTAAACATATTCAAACTTTTTCGCAATAATTCATATTTAAAGCTATTTTTGGTTCAAACATGTATCAACTAGATTTGATTATGAAACATACTTTTACTTTCAATTGAAAGTTTAGACATTGTAGTTGCCTATTGTATCATGTAGAGGTCAATGGCTATTGTGACAGACATATGCCAACACCTTAGCCTTTATAAAAAACTACAAACACTTCGCCAAAAAAAAAAACTTCAACTAGCCATTACCAATACTCTTAGTTTCCGGAATCAACCAAAAATTTGAATTGTAATCATATTTCCACTGTAAATCTATTTTAAGACTTGTAGACAAGAAAATCATTTCTTTTTCTAAACCACTATCCAACAGTCCAAATGCATCCCACCAAATAAGTCATCTATCTACCACCACTTTATTAACCAGTGTTTGCTCAAAAATCAAAATTAAATTTCTTTTCAATCTAAACCCACCTTTATTTTTTTTTTATCCTTTATCTTTTGGTTATGTTTTGGACTAATTTTCTTAGTTTGTTTTCGTCTGGATAAAAATTACCTTTTCTATACAAGATAGACCCCAACCCTGGCGTACTTTTTACAAATCGCATAAATTCGATTAATGATCGGCAGATTTAAACATGTTCATGTCTGGGACCCCGTTCATTGAAAATACATGAAAAAAAGAAAATCAAATCTATTTCACCATTTTTATATAGCAAAAACATTAACCGTTTTTTTACTGTACTAATTTTAATAGACCTGGTATATTTTCGTATATATTTTTTATTTTATGACTGTTCTCTATAAATAAAAAAATAAAATAAAAACCATGAAATAATTCCCAACCAATAGTAGAAAAATAAAAAGCCGTGATAAAAGCTAATGATCCATGGTAATTACTTTAGACATCAACTGTTGCTCATGTCTTTTATTAAAAACAACACTTTCTTTCTTAATGTCGTCCAAAGTCAACACAACTTGTTCGATACTTATAGTTACACCCATCTGTTGGCTCGTGGCCAAAATGTGCTGATCAGGGTTCAATCCACTGTTGTCATTTTGGTTTTCTTTGAATAAAATTGTTTTCAAAGAAGTCTCAAGCAAGTTACTATCCAATTCATCATTTTCCTTTGCGTTTTCCATTTTGAGTGCCAGCTCACCTCCATTGGCATACCCTCTTTCTGTAACCTGTGACCCATTGCTCTCGTAAATCTCCACGGTTTGAGTTGAATTGGTCAAAGAACGCAATGGATTTGTAAATGAACCCGACAAAATTTCACCAACAATCCATTGGTCTGACGGTTGCAAGCACGACACAACATTAACCAAAATGGCGTAGCTTTGAATAATCTGCGTATAGTCAATATGAAACGGGGACCGGAAACCATTGGGTCGTAGTCCAAAATCATTTTTGATTTCCTGTTCATACTTGATGCTGGCAATTGCGGCTTCAATGATGGCAATAGCCTTTAAATGTTGCGTCTTCAACAAAATAGCAACAGCAGCTCCACGCATATCGTCATGTTCCACATTCCAAGCATACAATATATGATAATAAACAAATACATCGTTAGACACAGGATCCGTGTTAACAATTGTATTTCTTTGAGCGGCTTTGAGAGTAGCAGATGCAGCCTGGACAGCATCGGCAAATGTCTTTCGTGCTTTTGCCATAAGGAAGTTTGTAACCACATTGGCCAATCCAATAAAGGGATAGCTCGTAAGTTTAAATCCTTGCCCAGTCAATGTTGCAACAGTTACAAGGCGCGCAACATATGGTACAATTAAAGCTTCAGTGTCAATCTCGGCAGGATTGCCATGTTCAAGTTTTACTTGGAGCGTTGCACTGGAGTTGTGTAACATGTCCAACTCAACAATTGAGTTATATGCTTCATCAAGATCTGTAGCTTTAATAGCGAAATCAAACAAACTGTTTTGTACTGCCTTGGAAAGTTCAAAAACTCGACTGACTTCATCGTTAGATTCAACTTTGTGGTAGTCTGGAAGATTAGTGCGGGCGAGTTTAGCAAGCTGAAGTGCCAAAATGGTATGATGGCCCCAAAGATCCACAGTTCTTGCTGCTGAATTAAAAAATGCAGACAATCCATTTCCAAACGAAACAGCTGAATTTGGGAAAGTTTTTTCACCAAGAGTCACACGATAACAATTGGCAGGTAGTTTGGAAAGAACCGTTTCTTCGTTACTTGTCAGCTGACGTTGAGAAAGCTCTGTGGAAGCCTGTTTAAACAAATCCAGAGCTTTGGACATGCTTCCTTCTCGCAACTCTGCGTGCGCACGAATAAAAGCGCCAAAGCTGCTCATATTATTTCCTGAACACAAATAGTTTTCAGCAAATGATCTGGCAGCCTCATCATTTTGTTCAGACAAAAGTTCAGCAACAAATTCTTCAGTGGCAGTAGACTGACCAGCAATGTTCCATTTCAACCAAAACGTTGAAACGAGTTGCGGAATATTAGTACAAGTGATTTGTAAGATTCCGGCAGCAGGAGGTTGATTTCGGTATGCAATATTTTGGAAAACTGACAAGTTTTGAGACACTTGTGGTTTTTGGCTGGATGAGAATATGTCCATATCGACGTCATCCCCAAAAGTCAATTGCTTGAGAGCAGATGATTTGTAGGCTGGGAGAATACGGAGCATTTCATCAATAGCGTTGAGGGCTTTAAAAAGCTCGAGGTGATGGGTATAAGATTTCACAAGCTTCCGAGAGTCGGTTGGGCCCAGCGAAATAGATAAAAGAGAAATTAAAACATCCGTGACAACAATCTTCATGGTTCTTGTAAACTCGTAAAGAGTTCTCACAAGACAAAGGGTTCCTAAGGTGGTCATCCAAGAAGGCTTGCTTTCACCATGTAGGAGACCTGTCGAAGAAAGGGTACTAATATTGTAAATAAAGGTGAAAACTTTGAAAATAAAACTGTTATCGCCGGCAGATGCCTCAGCAATAGCTATTGCCAAAGCGCTACGTGTTTCACGAGACATATCTTGGTCAATCAAATTGTTGGTAACATAGCTTATTCTTTCTTCCGTAGAAAATCGTGCCTGGCCTGTGTAGTCATCAACAAGTTCATTAACGAAACCACTGTAGTGGGCATGGGAAAAGCTTCGTCTGAATGTATAGATAGCTTCCATAATTTGAATGACACGTAAAACAAATGGCTCATCAATCTCAGGTTCCAAAGATAGTGGTAACGCAGATGAGGATTTTAAATATTTGGTCACAATAGAAGTAAGAGTTGGAGAAGGTGTAGCTGATCTATTGTAATAACACAACTCCAAAGGAAGCAAGGGGCGAATAATTGTAGTAAATGACGCTTTGATGACCCAAAAAGTAGCTCTGAGAGGGTCCCAAACCATTGAGAGAACCTCGTTACCAAGGCGTTCAAGCTCTGTACAAAGTCGATCAAACCGTTGCAATTCTTTTGCCATTGCAGTTTTGTATCGACTACAGTCAGCTTCCAAATCGCTATTGGCATTATTAAACGATACAGCAGACCCTACAACAAGACACACTTTGTTTTTCAAAACCAAATTGATATTGTTTTTGGCATCGTCTTCGTCATCATCATTAGCTTGGGAAATCACTTCGTCCAAAGCATAGTAATTTCCATAAATCTGAAGAGCGGTTTGGATGGTTGCAGGTGAATATCCTTCGGGGCCAAAAAGCCAATCAAGATATACATCCGCTCGAGTCGCGGCTGGTGAATGTGCTTTTCTAAGATACTCTTTGTCCTGGTCTTCGTAGGTCCCGGCAACATGCCAAATTGTTGATGATGTATCGCACGGAAGAGAAGTTTTACACACTACCGAACTGGTATTGCTTTTCCACATGATTGAAAGATCGAAAGAAGGCCTTTCATGAGTGAATGTGTTTCCTCTGGCAAGATGTAGTGTGTTAACAAGCCACATAGCGGAAGGATCAAGCATTTCAGGAGTGATTTGGTATTCTGAACCAAGGTTTGTAACGGCGATTGATACTTGTTCTTCGTTATTTGATGCTGTGACTGAAGTATACAACTTGGCACTCCAAATTTCAAAAGTGCCATTACCAAGCGGAAGATAAGACGAAAAGTAAAAAGTTGTAGGTGAATCGTTAAGAACAGAAAGCAAATTCATTGGGGAAGGGCCAATCAAGGTATTTTCCAAGTTTCTTTGAGATAATTTAGAGTCTGAAGTTTTATTTTCAATGGAAGAATCAGTGAGAGTTTTCTCAAAAAGAAGCTTCATGGTGCGAATATGCCAAACGCGAAGCTTTCTGTTGATCGAGATAGTGATGAGAATTTCATTTCCACAGGTAGCAACCATTGAGACTATTGTACGAATAGACAAATTGTGTTGCATAGGAAATTTGTCGCTTTGGCCCCATAAAAACTTGGAAAGAGAAAGTGACTGGGTTGGTTCCGGAAAAATATCCCAATTACAAGGAGCAAGAACTGAGTTTCTAAAAATTTTAATAATTGATCCGTCTCTAAGTCCAACAATAACAATGTTCGGGGACACAGAATAAACGAGATGTGGTTGTTTGAGATCGAAAGGAAGATTTGCCTCCATGCGGTACCAACTTTCGGCGTTTTCATTTGTAAGAAACAAAGATCCATTGGTCATTGAATTAGAATCATCACTAACCATTTCAGATAATGGGATTGCCAGGGTATAAAAGGCCCAATCTTGACTAACGTAGTCAACTACTATTTTAAACTGATCAGGTGAGTAGCATACTGAAATACAATTTTCACGAATTGCAGAAGGTAAAACTAAGTGTACTGGTCGAAACTTTGCAGTTTGAGACGAAGAAGAGGACGCATTGAGATCGACGGGATCCAGTTCAATTCGCTTCGAGTTGTCCAAAAGACGCCAAACAACAGAATTGGGCAAGTTTGCAGGTATAAAGGTATCATTAGATCTACAGTGAACAATAGAGCCAGCACTTGCAATGTTTTCTCGATAATACTCAAATTCTGTGGAAGAAGATTGATCAAATAAACTGGAATTGGCAATTGCTGAACCGTTACTATCGTTAGTGGTGGGTGAGTCGAGAGAAGCTTGTCGCTTGTGTGTTTGTGTCAACTTTGAACGGACTAGCGATTGGTTGGAATTGGTAGCTTGAGCAACAAAGGCAACTACCGGCTTCTCGAAGCCAGTAGTTAATCCAGGTGACGTAATTACCGTCTCTGCAAAAGTTTTGACGGAATTCATACGTGACGGTTTAATAATTAGTGTTGATTTGTTAAAGTTGATGGAAGTAAAACAAACACAAGTTAAAAGGAAAATAAACAATGTGGTGAAAATTGGAGGTGAAAAAAAATTATAACCCTAACCGCCAACTTTGTTTACATTTTCCTTTTGTAATTAATTCGACATTTTTAAATTCTTTCCATTAATAAATATATTTATGTATAAACTATTGTTAAATATTTTAATAATTGCGAATAATACTCGGCTGTTTGAATATGGAGACACCTTGCTATATTGAAAGCCTTCGCATTGAATGTTCAAAGCTTCTTGATTGGACACCAAAGAATCTTAGGTTTGAAGGACAAAATAAACCTCGATCAGCATCATTGAAAAAGATAATTTTATTTGGCGATTCGCTAATAGAACTATCCAATGATCCTCGCACGGAATTCCCGTTCGCCAGTGCGTTGGCACATGTTTTCAGAAGAAGGGCAGATATTTTGGTGAGAGCGGCTTCTGGGTACACATCACGTTGGCTATCCCAAGAACCATTAACTCAATTAGCCGCGGAACTAACAGCACTGAATAAACCATATTCTCCAGCTGATCCGACTAGTGGAAATAATGTTTTGATGGCCATTGTTTGTGTTGGTACTAACGACAGTGTACTTCCAGGAAACCCTCACCATGTTCCAATACACGAGTTTACAAACAACTTGAAGAACATTTTGCATAAAATTATCAAATGTTCCATTAACATTGGCTCTAAACAAAAGCTGGCACTATTTGTGGTTACACCTCCTCAATGTTCATTGCAGCTCATTAATGGCCCTAGCTCTCGTCTTTCAGCTTCAGGCAGAGCTCGTTCTAATAAATCAGTCGAAACATATGTGAAAGCAGTCTATGATGTCGTAAAACAACTCCAAGAAGAGGATTCCAATAGATCACCAGTTCTATATGATATAATAGATATGTACAAGCATATGCAAGAACTTTCTGAAGGAAAATTATCAAACGAAAAAATTCCTATTGAATCGTTTTTAACGGATGGTGTTCATTACAACGGGGATGGATATCGCTTGTTATTTCACAAAATATTTACAAAATTTATCGAGTATGAATCAGAAGAGCTTTTGAGCTGTCCATTAACTCAACCTCATTTTTCTGAATTGATAAGCAAAAAACAGGTCGACAAAACATAATTATTATTGCTTTATTTATGGGTAATAAAAATATATAACAGCTGCTTAAGTCATTCGTTGAACAAAGTTGGTTCAATATACATAATAACTTCGTCGAAAAAACATAAAGCAAGTTTGCAATCCACAATTTTTCATAAATTACATGAATGACACTAATGACATAGAGAGTACTTTTTGTAATCCAGTCAAACTGTAGGCGACTGCACAACTATGATGATCAAGTATAACCAACATACTTTTCAGTTGAAATCAAAAATATCGACCCAAACAAAAAGCGTTGAGACAACAAGTATCCATTTTTTTAAAAGGGTTGAAATTAATCCCGGTTCAAAAGGATTTCTTTTCATAAACCGTTTTTAAAGTACCACAATCAAAGTATATAATAATAGATGAAATATTTCGAAACTAACATAATTTTTTGTGCCATTGTTCATATTGAAAACAAGTTTTTGGCATAGAAGTACGACGTTAGCAAAAAGTAGAAAAAGAGCAAGCCTGCAATCAGTATTTGATGTTTTAGCAAGGTCATTTTCGCAAGGAAAAATACTTTTTAAAGCCAAATGACTAAACACAGTTATTACTGTGGAATTATTTGGACATTATTCAAAGTATATGGAAAATGAAATGTATTTCGTCTTAGAATCTTAATCTGATTGTTGAATTGAATCAAAACATGCACTGAATTTTTAAAATTTTTGAAAATTTTCATGATGAGTATTTATTGGTGAAAATGGGTTTTGATCAAGAGGTTGACATTTGATCAAAAATCCCAGTTTAATCGTTTTGTTTGTAAGTATACATATTGTTTATCTTTACTGAAATCTCATATCGATAAACTTGATAACTGTCACCTTTCTGGAAAAACTAGACAAACAAAATCAACAAAATGTGTTCAAGTTTAAATATCCTGGAAAATTTATGATACCTATAAATAATTCGACCAATAGTATGAATAGTATCTGATTTTGGTCATCCCTCCTCAAAGACTTGAAAGAAACACATATCAATCGAGCAATAATATTAGGCAATATGTCAGGATAAAAACGGTATGGAAGTGAATTTATTAGCAAATTAGCTTGTTTAAATATGAAAAGTACTAAATCCTGGAGAAATAGACGAATATTAACACTTGCGAGACAGCTCTAGAATAATGCAAGGAACAAAATCGCTATAGCAATGTAACAATTTCTATTTTTTGCGATAAGCGCAAAGAAATGACATTCTAACAAGTAGAACCGAAGTGCTTGATGTTCCATTTTTATTTTCCATTTAATTACAAACAAGGGTAAGAAAGCATGGTAAATTGTTGCATTTAAAGTACAAATTTATTATTTTAGAACCGAGTGATGCAATATCAAGACATTCTAGTTTCTCAATGCAATAGTATTAGATTTTTAACTAGTCTCGTTTCCAAAAATTCGATATTGATTGCTCAATCACTGTGCATAACATTATTTTACACATTCAAAAGTGTTTTTAACAATCACTAATTTGGTTAATAAAAATATAAAGGCTAGAGAAAATATAATTATTTCAACTGTCTGTTTATTTGAATGATTTTTTCAAGTAAATTGAAAAATCAAACATGTATATTTACTATTATAGTTATTTTGGTTTCTCATATATTGCGGATCCGAATGCAAAACCCGCGAAAAGCAAATTTTCGGATACCTCCGAGATAACAACCTTATCGTATCGACTCAGCTGAAATCATAAAGTAAATAAATAGCAATGTACATTTTTTCCAATGTTCAAATTATTAGGTGGTATTTGTTGTTATGGCTCTATATTTGTAAATAAAAAGCCTTTTGTTGAAAAATAATATCCTTTTTCGAATAACATGAGAACAAATGCAGGTAAAGTTAGCCAATGTTTGGTACTGAGAATAGGAATTCATGGTTCACGCTATTCATTTTTAAATACTTAAAGGACATGATGGTGATGAGATACTTGATTGTTGAAAGTGATTTGTAAAGTACAATGCGCACTATTGTTTTGCATCCAGTTTAAACGGTTTTAATCATTTATATTTGGTCCAGTGAGGTCAATGTATAATAATACTAACGTCATTAAATCAAATAAAAGTACGAAGATTGATCACAATAGTTTGGAGCCTTTTTTTTGTTGAGTTAGCCGGCAAAAGTTTTTGGCTGAGCTAATATACACCACAACAAAATAAAGCAAGGAAACTAGGTATAAAACCCCGTCCATACAAATTAGCCAGGAATTTCTTCAACTCTCTGTTCAATTTCTATTTAATTTCTGTTCAATTTCTGATCTCCCTAACTATGAAACGCAATACAGATATCGCGACTCGTGCCTTGGTTGTTTCACTCAAGGCTCCCAGTAGCGGGAAGAGCGCTTCCGAGGTAGCTACTATCACAGGCATCTCAAAGAGCGCAAGCAACAAGATCTACGCGCGAGCGATTTCCCGAGGGTTTGAAACTAACCAACAACCTCTTGATTTTTGAGATTGCTACTTGGAAGATGCCCCCGTAGCGGCTGCCCAACCAAGTGTACAAAAGAAGTGAAACAAGAAGTGTTCGCGAAGGTACGCCGCGACCGATACGGAAGGGAAAAAAGCTGTGCAATGATTGCCAGCGAGCTCAGCCTACGAGGACTAACACTCTCACATAGTTCAGTCTGGAGAGTTCTCAAGGATGCCGGTTTCCGCAAGGACAAGCCGATGTAGAAGCCTGGATTGACGGAGAAGATGAGGCAACAATGCCTTAAGTGGTGTATTGCCCATAAGGATTGGACCCTTGATGATTAGAAGAATGTTATTTGGTCGGATGAAACCTCTGTTATCTTGAACGATCGCCGAGAAAGCTATCGCGTGTGGCGACGGACTGATGAGCGGTTCTCACGAAGCTGTATCCGCGAGAGATGGAAAGGGGCGTCTGAGTTTATGTTCTGCGGGTGTTTTTCCTATGAAAAGAAAGGCCCTTGTTACTGTTGGGGTCATGAGACTGCTGCTGAGAAGATCGATGCGTTGAACGAAGAGCGAGAGCCCTGCTGCCAGGAAGAGTGGGAGCTGACTACGAGGACTATAAGGCTACAACTGAAGGGTGTGTCAGGGAAGCAGCCTCTCTGGAAGTATAATACGAAGACCGGGAGGCTAACGAGAGGAATAGGGAAAGTTATTGACTGGTGGCGTTATCAGAGCAAGATTTTGATCCCTCGGATGATTCCATTCGCAAAGGAATGTATGGAGACCCGGCCCGAGACTATGGTCCAAGAAGATAAGGCCCCAGCACATGCTCATCACGACTAACAGCGTGTGTATGACCTCCATGAGGTCCGCTGGCTTCTTTGGTGTGGAAATTTACCGGACTTGAACGCAATAGAGCCTTGTTGGTCATATTTAAAGAGGGAAACTACAAAGAAGGATGCCCCAAAGAACCGGGCAGAGGCTACAAAGGCTTGGGATACAGCTTGGAAAGAGCTTCCGCAAAAGAAGATCCAAGCCTGTATTGAAAGAATCCCTGTACATGTGCAAAAGGTCATTGCCCTAAAGGGAGGAAATGAATAGAAGGAAGGCCAGGAATAGTTTCATAGTAATTTGTATGTGTAAATACTGATTTCTCCATGTTTGCTTTTTTTTCTATCGTGGTGTAAGTTAGCTCGGCCAAAAACTTTTGCCGGCTAACTCAAAAAAAAAGAAGAACGGCTCCAAACTTTTGTAATGGACCTTCATAAATATCTATTAATTCTGTTGAAGCGTATATTTTCACATTTATTAATGAAACATCTAACGAAAATAATCAGTTTCAAACGGAAAATAGCGAATAAATCAAATTAGACTGGTGTATTGGCTTCTATTGAAGTTGCAAACTTTTTCTAGAATAGTAATAGATATCACTATTCATTTTTGATAATTATTTTTAACCTGAGCTGTCTCAACATGTATCTATATATAAATACAAAACATTGGCAATTTTGGTTATCCTTTTGATAAAAACAATTTCTTTATTCGAAAAACTAGTAACCAATTATCCAATTGCATGGAAGCTTTGAAATTGTGACACTTCCACAAAAAATATTAACCATTGATGTCACTAGGCACGTATTTCACCAAGATAATATTCGAGATGGTAATAGTATTTTGGCATCATTTCTCCAAGAGACTGGAAAATAGGCGACAGCTACATGGTATGATTTGAATATAAGTCAATTGAGTTGGCAATACAAAAACCAGGGTTTATTGCAAAAAATGATGATAGTTATATTTCAATTTAACTCATCATTACTTGCTCTTAGAGAGAAAAAGTATAAACAGTTAAAGAACTGAATAGAATTGGCAGTATTAAATGATAGTCGAAAGTGTATGTAAGCATAGCCTGCACACAAACCTTCATACATGAAGACCATATCCAGTCTTTTCAGTGTGGCTAAAGGTAACAGACATCAGAAAATACTAGGCCTCCGGCCCAAGGTTATACTTTTGTATAACTTAGCGCACTTTATGCCACAAAAGTTTTTATTTCATGTTATCAACAGTATTTACAGTGTTGATATCTGTAGGTTTATTTTTGTATAACATATAGATGCAAAAACAAAAGAATCAAGGGTAAATGTGTATGGATGGTGCCTGTTGGTAAATGAAGAGTAATCCAATATTTAAAAGATATGTGAAAAAAAAAGGGGAGAATTATTGATATGATATAAAATATAATATTTTCCGGTTATAAAAACTATATTTTAAATACAAATCAATAGGAAGATCATGACAATTAAAGAAACATTAGAAAAAAGATTAGTGATTTTTTTTAAGAATACATGAGTTTATAATTTTGCAGCAGTTTTTCTTCTGACGGTAGAGTTAATAAGACCGTTGGGATCAGATAAGGGAATGAAAACTTCAGCATCTTTGCCGAGGTTCTTTATACCCTTGTGCCAACTGAGATCGACGTTGACAAAATGCTTGTTGGGAAGAGAAAAATGGACAGTATCAAGAAGAGGAACATTATTGATAATATCAGTAGAAATATTGTACATGGTTGCTTGAACTGACGCAGAGTTCTCAATGGCAAAAGTCTTCAAGATGCTCTTATGAGCCTTGTTGAAGGCATCATCAAACAAACCATTGTTGGCATAAAAGTCCACGTCACGAATGTTTGTAAAAACAGCAGGGTTCCATTCCCAAGTGGCATCAACATCTGTAGAAAGAATGCGGTCAGTGGTTTCCTTAAGGGTGGTATACTCGCAGACATTATAGCCATAAAACATTGAACCAGTAGACTTGAGGACAGTTAAGTCTTTAATACCGGATTTGATTTGAAACTTGGAATTCTTTTTATCAGATTTGGAAACTTCAGTAATGCGGATCTCATTGCCATCTTGGACAAAAGAATGAGGATGGGGAACACCATCGACAGTGTAGCGAGACCACTTGTGTTGAATAATCTTGGCAGTGGCCTTGTGGATATGATCATACTTGGAAGTGAAATGGTCAGCAAGTGTAGAAGCAAAGCGCTCGATAGGCCAGACGTCAGTCTGTTTAGCCAAAATATGAATGGTATTCTTGACCGTATCAGTAGGAACGATGGGAGCATTATCAGCATGAGTGTAGGCAATATCAATTTCTCCTTCGAGAAGGACACAAACAGTCATTTCAATGACATCTTGTTTAGAAGGGTCCAAAGGATCACGCTTGACCTTAAGGACACGGACATTGTCCTTACCATAAGCAGCGGCAGCAAGAAAAGAAGACATTTTTATAATAGATAAGAGTGTTAAAAGGGTGTGAAAATGAAAAAATAATAGGAATTGAGATAATCAAGTGAGTATTATTAGTTGTATGAAATAATAGATAAGAGAAAAATATATCGAAATCCAGGAATTTTCGAGGTATTTATACTGGCCTGAATTAAGAATTGAGTATTGGGAATGATGATATCATTGTGATATGTGTGATTCTGAGTAGAAATCGCAAACCAACAAAGCAAAGTTCTACTTTTTTATTTGTCGGACTTGGCCGATGCTTTAAGTCTTAACTCAACATCAGCCAATCACCAATCTTGTTTCTCGATCCAAAGAGGTCTTATCTAGACATTCAACAAGCCGTTGGTAAAACATTCGGGTTCTGGAGTTTTCATGGAATTCATGTCATTTATTTCGTCCAAATCAGACGATTTGTTCAAAACTTTTCGCTTTTCCGACAGTATTACACGTGCCCAGCAGGTATCGTTTCCCAGCCACCAAAGCTATTCAAATTACATAAAATTTCAATTGTTTTTGAATCGTATCAAGTCGAAATTTTCCACATAATTATCCTATTCTATTTTGATCATGGCATAATATTTCACAATGTTTCGATTCCGGTTCCTTCTATGATCAAACCCCATGGCTTCGGAACCTATTTTTTATATTTATATTTATTTTTTTATCTTTGTGTTCACCTTTTATGAATTACTTTCGTCAAATACAGTAACCCTGAAATATTTCATTACTCATCATAGTCGTCATCCGCCTGTTCAACAATATTCTCCTAGATCTCGTTCTATTCCTAGTTATCTTTTTTTTATAGATCTAGCCAATGAATATAGTGAATCGTAGAGATTATTTTTGTAACTAAAAGTTAATCAATGTCTATATCCATGTAGATACGTTTTGATATAGACATTGGTATATATAAAATTTCCATTCAAAAAAATTTAGCCATTTTCCAAAGTTCTTCAAAAATAATATTCAGGTTTTAAATAGAACTCATTTCTAATCCACCAATCAGTTCTATTTGGGTATCGTTTGACATCTATCTCTTCTACTTTTTAATTACGATTTCTAATGAATAACAACAATTTTCTGACAAAAAAATCAATACCAGATTAAAATGACAAAAAAGAAAAATAGCAAAAAATAACGAAAGAACGAAAGAAAAAATCAATAAGTATTTTGAAATTGAGAGGGACAGATAAGAATTCGTTATCAACAACGTTATCAAGCATTGAGTATAGTAACACGGCTGAATCACATGACCTTCACAGGATATCATTTTTTTCTTATCTGTAAGGTTTTTAAATACGTGTGATATGTACATTCAAGCTTTTGGTTTATATTTCCTTTTTGTTTAGTATATATGTGATTATAACTCAAGTACTAGTAATATTATCTGTATAATTTAATTATGATGCTTCAGTTCTCATCTTGATAATAGTAAAAGTCATGCTTCAATTAATCGACATTTGCTTGGTTTAAGGTAAGAAAACCTTTAAATTGCCAAACTCTGTAGTTTTTTACTATTGTCGTCGGCTAGTCATGCAGAGTTCATGTGATATTCTACTGACATACAGATGTTCAATAGGAGTTAACAGAACACCTCTAAACCTTGTACTACGATTGTTTCTATGTATACAAAAATAGGAAAATATTAAAATACTTGTAAACCAATTCAGCTAGACTTCACGACTACATAGAATTCAAAACATAAATAAGTATAACCAACAAAATATAACCCAGCAAACTACTAAGAAGACTTCCAAACCAAAAAAAGAAAAACTCAATGTCGGATAAACTGTCGATGAGACGGAAAAAAAAGCCAATGCATGAAATAGACCAGAGAATCGTAAACGAATAAGACCCAAGTTTAAACTATTTATACTAACTTTTGGGGAAAAATGAAAAGGTAACAATGAAGTGATACTGAATCAAAAGTTTACATGCGAAGTTCTTTTTCAGTTTGTAAAACAGCGAGCTAAAAATACAAAATATAAATAATCATGATAATAAATAAAAAGTGAGAAAAGGTCTTGAGAAAAGATGAAGAACAGTGTTGAAGTAGTACCCAAAAAAATGATTTTAAAAAAAAAATACTAACACTCTCAATGCTGGAGAAGAAAAAATAGATCTTTGCTCAAAAACTCATACCTTTTAAATATTTCTCCAATAAAATGAATCAATAATTGTTAAAGAATAAGCTTTAATTTATCAAATTTTGAAAAAATAGTAACGCAAAGACTGTTGAAGCTTTGAAAACTTTTCCCATAACAAAGATTTCAATTGTTGACAATCCTTTGAATTTCTTTCTCGGATATTAATCACAGTTTCTTTTACACCGGCTGTTGCATTTTTAATTATGCTCTTCATCATTTTATACCCTTCATTCCCTTGCTTTTTTACCTCAAAAATCGTAATCCATAGTTTGGCAGCAGCTTCATCTGCATGTTGTTGAAGGTAAACTCCAGAGTCAAGCGCAGTCGACCGAATGGTATAAAAATGTGCACGGATACTCTCGTCAGCATATAACAACGCCTTCTGGGCTAGTAAAACCAAATTTCCAATAGCTTCACCCAAAAATCTTTCAACTGAATTGAAAATTGATACAAATTTCTCATAACCAGACATTAAAGAATTAGTCGTAGAGACTTTAACAATTTCGAGCGAATCTTCTGAGAACAGCTTTTCTGCATAGCTGAGCTTGCTTACAGCAGAAATTTGGGCAACGGATACTATATCTTGTATCTTGTTTTCAATTATTTTGGTAATTTGTTGTGTATTAATATAATTGAAAGAGTAAGGAAGTCGTGGCTTGTCACTTAAAGCAATGGATACTTTTGAAGCAGAAATTGTCAATTGTTGAGGCTTCTTTTCTTCTATCGAACGGAGTCTCTGTTTCTTCTCTTTCAAATGTAAACCTTTCTTTGGTTTTTCTTTCTTTTGTTTCAAATCTGCTCTATAACGGATATAGCATATTATTTTTGGACATCTTGGAGTTTTAATATTAAAACCATGGGTGGAAAAGGTATAGCTTGAATAAGTTATTGTTTTAAAATACTTGGTTAACCCCAAATCCAGTCCTGAATCATTTGACTTTGCAGTGAAACAGCGATCTTCCTGATGACCAAATATAGCGGTAACATCAACTATGCATTTGCTTTGTTCATGGAGATCATGGAGACCTTCAAGTTTGGATGCATAAACTTTGACATTTGTTGTAGTAATCTGATGAGTAGCGGGTAACGATAAACGAACAGTCGGACAAGAGTTATTGAAAGTCAATGTATGGAGATCCTGGATTAGTTCTGGTTGGAGAACTGAATGGATTTTGGCATAGAAATGGTGGTTATTTAACTCAGGTAATATAGATGTTAAAGCATATTTGAATCTCAAAGTACCAAAATCCGAGCCATCAGAATAAAGATTAACTTTTGAACTTGGTGTAGCCAAAAGGATTTCACCCGAAACTAAATCCCTTGGACGGAACACGAATGAAAAGACTAAAAGGAAAGCGATGAATAGTGTTTTGGTAGGAAGGCATGAAATGTTTGCTGCAGATTTGATATAATAAGAGAGAAGCAAAATATTGTTCTTTGCGGATTGAATGTAAGACTCTTTTCCAATGTGTGAGTAATCCAAGGAGTAGTCTTGGGACTTTTTGATGAAATAGGGCTGAGAACAAGCAGGTTTTTTTAACCTTGATGCTTGATAATTTGCAAGATACCTTGAATAATATTTTTTTTTGGATAAATCACACCAGTCAAGGTCTTCCAGGTTGGTTAGATCCCATCGGGGAGACCAGATACGTGTGTCTACACCAAGGGTATAGATCAACGCAAGAATCGCATTACTTTTAGCAGTGCTTTTAAAAGCATGCGACGATAGGCTCGTATCATCAGTACCAAAAAACTCAAGGATGGAGTAAGGAACATAAAGCCAATCAACCCGTTTAATAGGCATTCCGTAAGATAAATATGCGCCATTTTTAAAATCCTTATGTGATTTCAAAAGACTGGGGTCTATTTGGGTAATAGACAGGGGCAAAACAGACAGCTCGCGAGCTTCAAAAAATGATTTTGATTTGGCTCGGAAATCTGATGTGATGGAAGAGCCCAAGAAAGGATTATACAAGTGAATACCTAAGACGTTGAACTTACAATATGTGTCTGGAAATGCAGTGGCGCTTTGAGCTAGAGTAAGATTTTTGTGCTTATCTAACATGTTGAGTTGAAGGTTGCCACCCAAATCTAAATTATCAATAGAGACATCATGAAATGCCACAGTGCAATCTAAACAATTTTGAAATAAACGGGCAATTTGAAGAGAGTAGTTTTTCTCAGAATCGTATACCAGGGACGATTCATTGAAAATCATCAAGAGCAAAGGCTTGGAAATCAAGTTTACTTTAATCTGCGCTTCGTTCTTTTTACAGTAATCAAAGGTTGTTTGGGAAACAGGAAAGGTAAAAGACTCACATGATAACGAAGGTATATCAATTTGGACACCAAGTGGTTCTTTAGGTTTCAAAATAGTTTGAGTGATATAGTCTTTGAGAGAGCTACCTAAAGCAGTCGAATCTTGAGTTTGAAACGTAGATATAGGGCCGCCGACGGTAGAACCGATCAAAGAGGAAGGAAATTCCAATAAAGAGTTGCTGTTTGAATATTGGTTCTCATTAATTGAAGAACTATTACGCACTGTACTAATGGTGCTTGCAAGTCCAGAAAAGCTTTGCGAAGTTTGTTGATTCCTCGATTCAAAAGAGTGGGGATTGGCATCGTTATCAGCTTCATCTTTGAAAGAATTGAGACGAAAACGTCCTTCTGGAAAAGCCAATGAGTGATTAGAGTGTTGAAGATCTACACCAAGCTCATCATGATTGTCAGTATTATTGAAGAGATGATCTTCTTCAGAAGAAAGAATAGAATCAGAGTCAGAGATCCCATCTACGGGGAAATCATAATTATTGTCGCTAATTGAACATATATCAATAATGTCATACTCTTCGTCAGAGCCGAATTCCGAGTAGTGCTCTACAGAGTAGGTTGGAGGAACCTGATACGAGTTCATTAGAATGATAAGACGATAGAAAAAAATAAAGGAATCAAAAAAACAAATAATCGGTTTATAAATAAATCAAGTAAATATAAGTTTGAAAGTTAAAAAAAAAAAAAAAAACTAGTGCGGTTTAAAGTAGCTGATGTGAGGAAGGAAAAAGCTTTTCTAAATCAAGGCTTTTTTTCTGATTTATTTATTGTTGCTGGTACACCGGTTATTCCAAATACAAGTCTTAGATCAGTTAACTGGTGCACCCACGTTTGATTGAATTGCACCGATAAAGTCTGATTTGCACATGAAATAACAGAATCAAAAGCCCAAAAATGACAATAACCGGCAAGGAGACTAATGACAAGTATGGTCATTACATGAACTTGGGACTTTGAATACCATGTATCTTTCTGACCATGTTCAAAGTTTCCTATGTGAAATAATAGGACAATGAATTATAAGTTCAATCTTATTTTTGAAGTCATTATAGCTTTGATAATCCAAAATGATGATAATCAAAGTTGAAGTTTGGAAGATCGGGGTTTCTGTCTGATATCAGTAGACTCAGTTTATTCTGATAGCACATACAACTAAGCCAGCTTTTATCTCTTTCGAAACATTGATTCTTGATGTTTTTAAAATCAGCGATTGATGTTTCCAAATATTAATTTCAGCATTTCGAAACCTTACTAAATAAGTGAATTATTTCTGTAGGTAAAACAGTCTCAATCAGTTTATCCACATCCATATCATTGAGGCCATATATCCCCACAAGTTTTACGATAACGTACACGGCTTAACAAGAGCAGTTGGTTAGAATAAGCCGTGCTAGTGTGATCAGCAGATAACTATATCACACATCAAATTTATATTATTAGCACACTTTCAGGTTACCCGGAATGACTTTTGAATTTTAAAATACAGTTATAATTTGCTTTATTCAACAAAATTTGCTAAACCTATGATTGAACATTACTTTTAAAATTAAATTAACATGAAAACAAATAATGTTCTTGTTGAGCAGTTTCATTAAATATTTTCAATTGATTTTGCCGTATGTTGTTATTTCCAGCCAAAATTTGGTTAAACTCCCATTGTATTATCTTATTATCTCTCTGACATGAATAGGAAAAGAATCATGAAGAATTAGGTGCTTATAATTGCATTATTAATTAGTTGATATTCTTTATACAAGTAATCATTAATCACCTTGAGACTAATAATTAGCTAATTGCGAAAAAATTCATGCTTTTTTCAGGCTTTTGATCTCGGTGCATGGTAATTGCTATATCTTCACGAGTAATCGAATACCAAAAGGTTTAAAATTGGATTTATTAAGAACAGTGTTGTATTTTTACCCTCTTGACCTTTCATCTTTCATTTCATCTTTCTATACTCGTCAAGATCATAAGCTAGCGAAAAACGAACTACTATCCAAATTAACCAACCTATAACAACGCACCACTAGTTTCTATTGTAAAGACTAATACCATTAATATTGAAGAAAAAAGTACAAATGCAATATCATGAAAGTCAAACGTTGAATACCGAGTACAGGTTTTTAAAGGGTGAAAAGTTGGCTCGCAATCAGCTTTCTATTGTGACGACCCAGTCTTCTTTGGCTAATACTCCCAAGCTTCCTGAAAATGCTTCTAAAGATTTAGTTTTTAGCTCTCTTCCAGATTCGCCTCAAAGGTCAAAACCTAGTTTTCTAAGCTTTTCCAAACAAATATCTATTTCCCAACGACGGTTTTTCCAACCACGAAAGATTCGGGCCACTAAGAGTATGGATACAATACGTATGCCAAAATTACTGTTTGAATGGGATAAAAATATATACAAAAATGCTAAAGCTGAAAAAAAAAACAGTAATGATCAAATTGAACATCTTCATGTATCCGAATCACGAAAAGATTTGAGCAAAGAAAAACAAAGTAAACATTCCCAAAGCAGTTCCTCAGAAACTTATTGTCGTGGATTCCCATACAAAGAGGAAAGCAGAATTTCAGAAAGTACCAAAAATATTGATTGCACCTATCCGGCAATTGATGATATCCAGATAGAAAAATTGAGTATGGATGATCAGTGTGCTCCAAGCCCTCGAATTTCAGAAAATACAAATGTTTGGAATTCCAGTAATATTGACAAAAGTCAGAGATTTAGGGAAAAAACTCGAATACAGAATGTATTTGACAACTTTACTTTAGATCCACCTCCAAAGCATAAAAGCAAATCTGAAAAAATAGAATTGTTATCAACGCATAAGGTTGACTCTGACCAGAAGGAAGAAAATGTAGGTGATTCCCAAGGAATTTCCCTCAAGTTTTTGAAAATGACACAACGGTATAAAAATTATATTGGTGAATTAAAGTCAACTCATTTTCAAAAAGACAATAGCAATATTCGGCCATCGGCTGGCCAGTCAAACAAAGCGGATTTTATTAAATTGTATTCTGAACAAAACAACAATGTTAAAAACTTTTCTCCTCCTAACACTCTACAAACAGTTTCATCTTCAAATTTTAGTCGGCAACTCTTAAACTATTTTGATTCGTCTCCCCACACTTTTGAGAACGATCAAACGAAAAATAACTTGGTTGGCCATCAAACAAACCCAAGCATCAGTAGTTTTTCATCTGGCTTATTAACTCCTCAATCTCCAACAACTCCTTTTACACCCCTTACGCCTTACTCCCCCAATACCAAGACTCAAAAGCGAGGTAGTAAGGAAACTTGTGTGAACAAAACCTTATCAGCTATTCAAGAACAAGTTGTTACAGAACATAAGGCTGTAGATGTGCATCTTAAACGAAACGAAAAAGTAGTCACTTTACATTCAAAAGTTTTCTCATCTGGAGGATTACAAGATTCAAAAAGTCTGATTATACAATCAAACTGCAGTAAAGGTTGGAATCATCAAAACTTTAATCAAATATATTCTTTCATATCTAATGAAGAACTTGAAAATATACCCCTGGTGGCATCGAAAATTTCACTTTCACCAGTAAAAGCCAAAACTGTGTTGATTCCAAGGCTAATACAAGGACAAATTTATCGACAAAAAAGTAATACTACTGAAATGGAAAATTCTTTCGAGACTAATAAACTGAACACTATACATCCAATAGGTAGAGTTGATAACTTTGGATATCCCAAAAATGAACTTATTCTGGATAAGGAACGTTTAAAAGACATTGATCAAAACTTTCCAAAACCAATTATGAAAACAATGAGACAAGGCAACAAAAAATTCCCACTTGAAATCAGCGGTAACTATTATATCAAAACCCCAAAAACGAGGCATTTAAATCATTACAAACGACTTAAAATGCTCGAAATTTATCGAAAAAGCCAAATCCATTTGTTAGAATCGAGGATCCAAGCTGTCGAAGAAATTTACAATAGAATAATGAAAGAATGTCATAACATGAATGGTTTATTTGATCTTGGTTCAATACTTGATATCGAAACTAGAAATAAATTGTCAAAGAATAGCATTTAAATCCGAAATCCAAAGTAAACATTTTGCAAAAGGGTGAAAGAAAAAGTATCACAGGAGGACAATTGATATTGTGTGAATGTGATAAAGGTCAAAGATATAGTTGCTAGTTTTAATTTTGATAGTAATTTTATCAAGTTGAATAATGTATTGTAATATATGGTTTTATAAATCACGAAAAGTTCGAAATTTTAATAATTAAGTACTACTGGGTCAATGATCCATTAAACGGAAGGATAAAGAAAGGCACATATTGAATGGTCACAAAAGAAACAATTGGTTTCAAAAACTAAAGCTGATAGCGATGAAAAAAGTACCACATACATATAGCTTGTTTATTAGTTAAATTTTGAATAAATTAGATGCATTTGAAAAGTAATAAACACCAGATAAACCATGTAAATATTTTTTAAAAAAATTTACAAACAAAAAATATATTTCATAAAATTAGACCAAAATAAATAATAGAAAAACACATATTCATCACTCATTAACCTTTTTGTAAAAAATAAAATAAAATAAAAAAACCCTAAGATTAATTATGCACATCGGTATTGTTCATTTTCAACCAGTTTGCAAAATTCATGTTATTCATAAACTCCTTATAAATATCTTGCTTTTTGAAATCCGAGTTGGAGTTGTTTCCTGAGTTAACGTTACCAGTATTTCCATTACTATTGCTGGTATTAGCACCGCTGATTGGGTCGAAAACAAACATACTTTCTCGGCCAACAACAGACTTTTTGGTCTTTTTGTTTTCTTCAGATTTCAACACAGTTCGAAAGCCATCTAAACTGCTGCAGCGATGAGGAACTTTGTGAAGAAACTGTGGCTGTTTTTGCTCGTCGTCAAGATGTGCAAAATTACTGTGGTGAATATCCAAACCCAAACTCATTGTACGCCCTTCCTTTCTGTTACCGAAATATGCTGCAGGTGTAGGAGACGCAGAATGATTGTTTATAGCATTGAGGCTTTCAATTTCATCAGTAAATGACTCTTTCCCTAACGTAACAGGCCTCATCTTTTTGGAGTTTGCAAGACTGCTCTCAAAAGAATAGGCACTATCACCCATAGACATCATCCGATGTTGATGGGATGAAAGACTATACAATAAGGCAGAGGCAGCAATATCAGTATTGTAGTTGGTCTGGGGTGAAGGTGCATAAAAACCTTTCTTAGAGCTGTAGCTACTATTAGGAGTGCCAGGCGTAAGAGGAGTGGTAGGAGTGACAGGGTTAGACAAAGAATCTGATCCAGGACTATAAGAGCGTGTCGAAGATGCCATAGACAAGGTAGAAATTTGAGGTGGAGTACTAGGTGTAAAAGAACCAATGGTGTTATCAGAAGAAGGAATTTCATAAGCAAGTCCAGAAATTTTGATATCTTCCATATTTGACAATCCAGTATCATTACCATTTTGAAACAAAAGATTGTTGTAATGGTGAGACGAAGTAGTAGAAGAGGCAGGTATGGAGATGGGTGTCTGGTAATTTGAATCAAAAGAAGAGCTATTACCATCAATGTCAGTAAAGCTGTCAAATTCCTTGAAAAAATCAGACACATTGTTATCAAAAAAATCGGACTCATTGGGTTGCTCGCCGCCAGCAAATTCAAGTGTTAACATCGGTGGTAAAGAATATCGTTTAGTATTAGAAATACTGGTGTTACCATTAACATTAGCACAATCATCATTGGCCTTTGAAACAGAGCTAAGGGCTTTAGAACTTCTTCTACGATAAACCTTTCTAAAAACTGGTTTATCGTGAGAAACAACCTTGTTTCCCAAAGTGTGTTGGGTCTTGGGCTTTTTGGAATTGTTGGGTTTGGTAGGAACAACAACTTCAGAACCATCGACTTCAGACATAGTTTGTAACACATCATGAGTGCTACCTTTGATGACTGGCAAAGACAAACTGTACATGCTTTCAGAGGTAATCATGGCAGGATGATTCTTAGAAGCACCAATACCTAAAAGCCTGCGCTGAGTACTTCGCTTTTCAAGTCGACCAATATCAGCAACACCCTCTTTACGCTGAAAACCAGTAAGATTACCAACAATATTGAAGACACTTTTTCTTTTCATAGATCTTAAGCCAGAAAAAGGACCAGAAACAGGATCAAGATAACAAGACAAAGGAGAAAGAAAACGAGAAGTGAGGGTAGCAAAATGGAAACGAATAGCAACATCTAAACTTTTAGGTGTATTCAATGAGTCAAATGGAAGATTCTCGCTTTTCAGTAAAGACTTTAACAAAGAAGCAGAGCTTCTTGGGGAATCATAAAGTGCTGCAAGATTAGAAATATACTCAATAGACTTGGGAACTGCAATCTGTAAACCAGAAAAAGACATTTGGGCAACCTGTTCTACAAATTTGGGATCGGGGATAAGCATACGAGACTTGGAAATTTGTTTGATAGAACTTTGGATTTCGCTCAAAGTCTCAGGAGAAACTTGATCAGATTTAGCAGAGTCAGTATAATGCGAGCTTTGATTCGAAACAGAGCCATCACGCTGACACTTAAATTGTGACTTGGATGAAGGCTCTAGTTTAGTAACAATAGGCGCAGAGATAGCTTTGGAATTTTTGTGAGGAGTGATAGAGTGAGGGTGTCGAGAAGCCTTGGGAATAGTTTTGTATGAGCTGTTATAAGAATCAGAAACAGTGTTTCCTGGGTTTGAATATTGTTTAGAGTTATTAGAAGCAGTTTTGCGAGACAGACCTAATCTTGAAAAGATTTTGGAAAACACGCTAGTTGAAGAGTTGCTCTGCAAGGGATTAGGATTTTTTGGATTGGCAGCACCAGAAGGAATAGATGGGAAAGGACTTTTGTTGGTATATTTATGTTCAGAATTGTAGGAAGACTGATTGCGAGTAGCATCAGTGGTTGGGAAGCTCGCAGAAGCGGTAGCCGAGGATGTAGATGAATAGTCAGGAATTTGGTATAATACATGGTGAGCAAATCCCGCCCAAACATTATTTTGTCTCCGCAATATACCCACATCATTGTGAAAGGTCCTGTAGTAAAAATATGGTGAGGTTATTGGAGAAAAGGCAGCGAAAAGATCACCCAGAATAGTTGAATTAAGTCCAGTAGGGTTTTGGTTGGATTTAACATTAGATATAGTTAACGAAGATAGTTCCAAAGAATCAACTTCTTTAGCAAAAGTAACAGCTTGCTTTTGTGCAGCAATTAAATCATCGTTTGGAGATAATGCAAAAACCAAAACTTCGGGACTGCAGCATTCACGGATACGGTTTAATAGTTCAGGATCGGTGATACCAGTTATTCCACCAACTTCGAAATCTTTGATATTTGCTTGCATATAATCGTTCAAACAACCCAGCGACTTAGCCGTAACATATTCTCTAACTCGACCTCCATAAGGAATTGGACGAATCAAGTCAATAAGCAAGGAGATAAAAGACGAGCACAAGTGAGGAGTATTGGCGTAGATAACAATAGGTTTTCCTAAAAGAACATATTCATAAAGAAGGTAAAGATCGTTAAAGTCAGAGATGTAGTTGACAACAGAGTCCCAAGTTCCAGACGGCTCACTGGCAGAAATGACAGGAGCATCATTAGGAATGAACTTATCTACATCTATAGAAGAGTCTTTGACGATAGAAACGTTCGAAGTAGAATAGGAAAAAGAGTTGTTGTAGCTGGTCTTGGATTCAAAATTGGAAAAAGAGGAAATGGAGTCAATTCTATGAAAGTTACTTCCATTTGAATGAAACGAAACGCTGGAAGTGTCCAGGTCTACAGTTCCCAACAAAGGTACAGATTCATGAAGAGGAATTGAGACGTTGATGATTGTGCCCAAAAATCCAAGTTCCAAAGTAGAATTGGGATTTGGATCTGGCCATTGGGCGATATTTTTGAGAGCAGATTGTAGGACGGGAAGCTTTTCTGAAAGTAACTTGTTTAAGAATTGAGTTTGGGAAATAAAGAATGATGAATTTGAAGAAGGGGAGGCTAGGAATTGATTTTTGCGAGATGAAGAGCGAGGAGAAGATAGTGGGTAGTCGTACTTAACGTCGTTAGTCCAAGTAGAACTAGCAGTAACTGACTGGGTAGTTGAAGAATTTTGCTGGGATACATCATAAATAAGTTGAAGGCATGCGTTGAAAAGTTGGGGATAGTTGAGATGAGACAATATAACAATAGATTCAGAAACGTAACCAGTAGAAGAAGAATCAGACCGACAAGTGTATAAAACGAAGCCAAATATTTCCTTTTGGGAAGAATTTTGATCCAGAGAAGAATTGGGGATTCTGGAAGAAGGATTAGGCTGAAAACGAAATGAATGGAATTGAGAATATGTTTTTAGTTGTGGTAATACCTTAGATGAGCAACTTAAAAGAGGGTTAAATGAAGGCTTGTCGGGAATAGCAGAAAATGAAATGATTCGGGAGTCACTATCAGAGAAATTGATGGAAGGCTGCATGAACTTGACATCAGGGACCAAATTGGATCCCTGTTGAATAACTAATGTTGAAATAACCCATCGTGGAAGATTTTTAATGATACTAGATGATAAAGTGAACTTTTGAAAAGTATCAAGGGAATGCAAACAATTATACTGGTTTTTAATAGTAGTCAAGCGATCTTGGGCCCGATTCAAAGGTAGAGAAGAATGTTTGAAGGGCTTGTTGGAGTTTTTATGATAAAGAGGAGTGATTGGGTTGATGATATCAGGTAAATTTGGATTGGTCAACGAACCAGAGCGAGATAATTCCAAAGGCATTTGCCTGCAAGAATTCAAACTCTCTGAATGAACATTGACAAAGCTTGACTGTGTTGAAGCGATACAGCTATGGATGGGACTTTCAAAAGTGCTAGATACAGGACTGTTTTTGTCTTCAAGAGAAACTGGTTCTTGAGTGCGAGGTTTGAGTGAAGTATCTAGAGACAAGCCAGAAGACAACCGTTTTTCCTGTTCCAAAAGGCGGATAACACTTGTAGAAGAAATCCGACCAGGGGCCCGTGGAGGAATTGAAGGAGTTTCTAAAGAAGAGGAAGGAGAATAGAGTGGTGGTTTATGAAATGGGAGCTGGTTTGATAAATAAGGACGAGGAGATTGCGATTTATCTAGAGAATTTCCAATCAAACTTCCAGAAGTCAATGAAGATGATTCAGAAGAATTGGAAAAAGCAGAAGAAGATGACGACAAAACATGCAAATCTTCATTGCGAAAAGTAAACGACGCCATGGTTCAAATCAATGAAGCAAAACAATTTACATGAAATAATTCAAGAAAAAAAAGAGATAAAAACGGTTGTATATATACAAGAAACAAAAAAGAAAAAAAAACGGTGATTGGTACTTAGTTTCAGAAAGTTTAACTTAACAGGGCATTATAGACCACGTGATTATTTTTGCACTGTTGAAAACGAATAATTGATATTATTATTATTATTATTTAAGATATTTTTTACTATTAACTCTCGATAAAATCACGCTGATTTGAGCGTGAGCTTAAATCAGAAAGTTGATCTGTTTGGGAATTGCACCGTAGCTTGATTTTGGTCGCTTTTGGCTGCTTTGGGTTTCATGGCCGCACAACCAGTTCCATATCTGATTTGATACTGCAATTGTAAATTATGTCCAAATGTAGTTCTTCGTCATGAACTAGACTACAGTTTTTCATTTTCACAACATTTAATAGAAAAAAAATGTTTTGAGATGCAAATTTTCATTTTTATTCTGTTTTTATTATACCAATAGTTGTTTTCCTACATTTTTTTTTCGTTTGGTTTAAAACTTTGCATCCACTTGATATCTTTTCTAACTAACTTACTCACAACAATCTCCACCCAATAATCTTTATTTTGACTTTTTACTCAACATCTCACAAATACACTTGTTTGTTAATTGACTTTAATTAATTCCATCCTACTCAGCTATATTTAAATATCTTTAGTTCTATTCATATTGTTTATCTTCAAATACACATCGTTGTAACATTTTTTTTAACCTTTAAAACACTTCTAGATTTCGCTTTTCTTTTAAAATAAAAAAATATTTGTTTAAAATATCTTCTATGCGACTTTTTATCACTAATTAAGAATAGTTTTCTTTTTATAACATTTGTAGTATCGTTTTTTCTGAGATGCCTTGGTGAAAAAAAACACCCTGAGGATTATATTATTTTTAATGCACCCATGATCTTGTATTATTATTTCAACCAAATACCAATAACTTCAATATTTATGAGAATCATCTGTTTATCTTTCTGCTCAAAATGTTGATCTCTAAAATTTTATTCTATTACTCTAACCGTTTTTTCCATATCAGAATATTCAAGTATATGCGAGTTGGTTGTGAGGATTATCTTAACAAAAAAATTATTTCAAAATATCAACATTCGGTCTGATAACTACTGAAAACTATGGGACAAAACCATATCGACTATTTAGGGAACCAATTGTGTTCTTTTCTCATTTAGTTACGATTCGAAATTTTTTGACGACCATATTATTTGTAAAAAAATAAACTAATGGTTGTACTATCATGAAAACTGTGGATATATATTTATGTTTATGTTTTCCAAATAAGTTATCCTTTTAGCAATGTCCAAAACTGTTACTCTATCTTCTATGAGACTGATTAATGTTGGACAAAGAGCAATAACGCCATCTTGACTAACTCATTACCATAAACTCAAATAAAGTACTGTGACTACATCTGCTTCATCACATACTACGACTCGATCGAGTTGTCGTGGCACAGAAAAAGAAAATTTCAAGCAGCATCATTTTAAATATTACAGAAAGTCCTGTTCGAAATGGTAATAGTGTACAGAACAAAAAGAAATCATTGTCTAAGATGGGAATAGTGTAAGAAATTATTACAGATAATAATTAAACTCATCAGAATCCGGATAAAACCTTTTTTCTTATACATCGACTTTTTGGTATTCTTCGGACCATCATCAGCTCATCTCATTCAATACCTAGTTTCCGTAAGTTTAAGCATTGTTTTGGAAGACAAAAGCGAAATATGGATAAAACCGATTCTTTCGGTTAGCGTCACTAACATTGTCAATATAAACTACAAAAAACCAAAATGATTTGAATAAATTTTGTAAATATGAGATATTTCAATTTACTATTCAAACAAAATGGAAATAGAAACAGTTCTTGAACAATATGAATCAATTTTTACCGAACTTTTTTCGATCTATGTATCACTTTGAGTTTTTTCGTCTACTTTCTACAAATATTCTGAGAGAATTGAAAAAGAAAATAACCATATTGCAAAACTCATGACACCGTTACTAAGCGATGTTCATTTCAGCACTGTTCTGTCTCTTAACATCCAACATCTTGTTCCAGTGCTTTTTAAACGATACCTAATTAACAATACCAAACTAACAATTAACAATTAACAATTGTCAAATATGTGACTCAAATGATCCTTCCTTCGCCAAAAAATAAAATAAAAAACCAACGATAATTATCCATACAAAATTTTCAAACTGGTCACGATTTGTAAATCGTAATTTAAAATATTTTTATGTCTCGAAATATTTTCCCACGTATAATACCCGCGAAGCGATTTTGTCAACAATTGGACCGTTTCGTCTTTATTTTTGTTCGTTGCCTTGTTCGCCAGCAATAATAATGATGGTAATAGTAATAATACAACTAGACTTTTTAAAAATTGGTTGAATGAATATAATTTTCACATTAGTTGAAAAGGACTAAAAGTGCAGACCCGGCAAGTTGTTGGCATGTAGTGTTTGGTTGACAATCACTAGCTGTATGACATGTTTTGGTAACAGTAAAAAAAATATTTATGATTTTTCTCGCTACATTAGAGCTTCCCGGACTTTTGGATAGAAGAATGGTTGTTCTCGGCTCCTCTTTTTGGGGATACTATCTTTCTATGCTACCTTAAACCAGGCAAATAATAAAGTACAAAATTGGTTTTTGGAATGATTTTTGGTCTTAAAATATTCTGATCTAGTAAAAAATTTGTCGTAGAGTGATAAATAAATAAAAATAACTCTTTTTGTCCAATACTTCATTTACAGTATTTGAATGTATTGTAAAAATATTGGAAACTACCTACCTGAATTGATTATGTATGCAGTACTTAGTTGAAAAAGTCATTGCATCCAACGTTACATTTCTATGTGCACTGACTTATGTCCATCGTTTTATTTCTATATACAAAGTTTGTCAAAACTTATTTTTGCTCAATAGGTTTTTCGACAATTAGAAATATTCAAGTGTGATACTTATGACCAATGCTTTAATAGTTGTGGTAACTGTATAATTGATGCTTTGAAAAATGCCCTGTTCACCAACATAACCTAACAATTTAAACTGGCATATAATTTACTGTACAAATATCGAGAAGATGTCAGTAATCATGGGGGGAAAAAACTCGACAATATAAAGTCAGGGATTGTGACTTGTTTTTTTCCCCGTATAATTCTATTCGATTCAATGTTAATTTTATTTAAAGTAAAAATCATTTGTTCTAGTGTCTTTGACAAAACTTTGGTTATCCATTGAATTCAAAGCAATCAAAGATGAATTAATGAAAAATTCTAGATGTAAATATTTAATTTTAACTTGAAAGCCACCAGAGTTAACCTATTATTTATATCATTTGCCGAAGCTGCAATTAATACCTTAATTTCAATTACTCGATGTTACTAAATTGTTTGGGATTAACGCAGAAAAAATATTTCGAGACGAATAAATAAAAAAAACCCTGGTTAGCCAATTAGCAAGTATTTTTTTCTCTTTTTTGGTTTTACGGTAATGAATTAACACTTGAATAAGATGAAAACGTTAAGGTGATGGTAAAAATCAATTTATATTTTCTTTGTGGAGTGGTAAATTGGTTTGAAAATATATAAACGTGCTTTTTTGATATTTCGTGATTAAAAATATTTAAGGGTAATTAATTCAGCGAATTTCTTTCGAAAATTTTTCATCAATTAAATCTAAAAAAATGAATTATATTAATATAAGACTGAAATTCTATAAAAAAAAGTTGAATCTATAATAAGGGATCTTTATCTCGATAGTTTTTTTTGATTGGAATCTTTTCTAGTTGAAGAAAATGTGCAGCGAATGAAGATATGACTCGCTTCCATAGAAAAACTTTTCTTTAATTTTTCAGGCCTCAATTAATACGACTTAAGCATTTGGCCTTGCTTCAACCACCGGGCTGATTTAAATGCATTTTGAAAAACCAATCCAAATATTTATTAAAAAAGATTCTCTGACAGTTTGAAATTTTCGATGTTTATTAGTAGACGAACTAAACTTTTCATGCTCAATTTTCGTTTATTCGACAAAAACCGTGACACGATAGTTTTGTTAAACCTTTTGATGCATTTGTTTATATATTTCAAGGTTTTAATATGAACTTTTGTTAAGAGAGTTTAGATTTTACTTGAATATGAACAAGTTTACAAAACATATCCTATAAATCAACAATTTAAAAAATTCATATTGAATATCTATATACACTAATGAAGATTTAATGGACTGCTAATTCTGATAATCGTAGAGAATACAATATTGTTCTGTAGTCCATTTCATCAACATGAACTGATGGTTTATAGATCAAACAAAAATGGAAATTTTAGTGCGAATTAAATGATAGATTCTAATTGAAATTAAGTATTTGGAAAATTATATAGTCCACCAACAAAAGTTATATATTACAAATGTAAGAATAAGTTTATGAATCTTTGTCGTCTTCGCCAACAGTAAAATCCGAATTTCCTTTGCGTATCTGTGTCTAAAAATTTTTGACGGAATTTAAAACTTTGATTAAAATGATCATAATATAACTGTCATTTTTCAACTATTTCCTAATAACCAAAAGTTACAATAATTAAAGAAAATTGATTTTGAGACCACCAAACTTAAACAATGATTCTCACAAATAATCATTGTTTTGCTGTCAATGTTTTGTTTAATATAAACCTGTCTGATAACTTTCGGTAACAAGAAAATAATAATTTTTTCAACTATATGAACATTAGTTGACTTTTTTCTAACTTTAGATTTTCGTATTGGTCCTCTTAAAAGTCTGGTCAATAAATATTGAAAACGTGAACAAGAACAATTGTATATAGCCAAAAGTCTCAGATTTGTTTTCACTGCATATAATTTTACAAGTCTTTGGTTTTCTGTTTTGGTCAGCATTGATTGCATTATCAAGGTGAATACATAAACCGATTGGTAGAATGTCTTTTGTCTTTTCTTTTGGCTCGCATTGATCTTTCAATATACCTTTATCGCAATTCACTATTTCTTATATTTACTGCATTTAATCCGCATGAAAAGATACATATTGACGTTTTGCAACGTGAACACAAGTCAAAGTCAGACAAATTAACAAATAAAGTAAATTAAATTAAAAAGACAGAAAAAGCAGTAGAAAACAAACAAGTGAATAATATGGTCACCAAATAAAGCCAACTAAACTTTAAAATCAATAACTAAACAAGTATTTTATTGATTTTAAAACTATAGCTTAGGAAAAAAAGCATTGGAAATCCAAGAAATCAATGACACGATTCATCAATTCTATTTTGTTGATAGTTTAGTAGTCAATTTTCGTGCAACTATTTGATCCTGCGATATTTGTCACTCTTTACTGAACCCCTCCTCCCTTTTCATTATATTTTGAACAATGCCTTCTTCTTCCAAAATACAAATATTCCTGTACTGAAAACAGAGTTTGGTTCCTTTTATTATAATTAATTAAAAAAATGACCCACTCATGACAATGACTCTTGCACTGTTTGGATTTTTGAGATTATATTATGATGGTTTTTGGTGTTAACGGCGTCAATTTCAAGTATATTAATGCTTTAACAAAAAAAATCAAAAACGGTTTAATATCAATATTATTTTTTTTGTTCTTGTCTATTTTTTTTCAGGAATCGAAATGAATTCAGGTTTGTAAAAAACAACGAACCTAGTACAAAAAACGTGATTTCTGTAAAATAGCTGTTGATTTGAAGAGCGAAGACACAAATATAAAACATAGCAAAACCAAAGAATAAAAAATCTAAAAATACCACAAGAAAATATTTTGCTACACCTTTACTGCTTTGTTATCATCCATTGCACCAACCAAATTTACAACCTGGTGCATTTTCTTGATTGTCATGGCTTCTGTGGCAACATTTGCCATCTTTCCGTTAATATAGTTAAAGTCTTTCGGAACACCGTAATGATATGTTTTGGAACCCTCAATGGGTATCAATCCACGTTAAAATGAACGACTGGTATCACACACAGCGCTTTCGTGCGATTATGCTGTTCAAAGTAAGAATATATATAAGAAAAATATCATATAAGAATCAAAATGTAAACTGGTAACCAAAAATAATGAAACCATTATGTCGTTATGTAAATTTTCTCCAGATATTCTGCCAAACTTCTACTTCCTTAACGGAAGACTTTTTCCTATCATTTGATACTGCTTTTGCAGCAGTATGTACTTACCGAATTTTTATTATGCCTGATATTCTAATAGACCTTTCAATTTTTTTTTTGCGACTAATATTAAAAGACGAAGAACCGTTTAAGTTCATATCTGCATTTGACTCAATAGATGTCTTTTTAGTTTGTAGTCTCTCATGCAATTTATCCTTGTCAATAACCGCCTGCAGTTTATTGGATTACCTGCTATTGTTTGCACTTGGGTATAAGTCGTGATGATCAGTTAGCGCAGGTTTGAGATCTATTCCAGAATATAATGACAAAAATATGAGATAATTATCATGTGTAGGTAAGTCCATAGAATCAATTGTTTTAAAGATCGATTGTACCTTAATATTGTCGTGCCGGCCACGACTCTAGCTCTGCTAGTTTCTCTCTTTAAATGAGACTATTAATTAATACCAAATCGATTATCTAGTGCATTATTACTCAAGCCTAGATCATTACTTAAACTAGTTGTTTTTAGTATTATTAGTATTTTAAGACTTGATTTATGCCACTTCATTATTAAATATTTCTTTTGACATGATTTTGAAGTTTAGTATAAATACGTGGTTAATCGCCCTTCTTTAAATAGTGTCGTGCCGGATCTTATGTGGAAGGCTCTGAATGTGACTAAATAAGAGGTTAATCGCAGGGATTAATAATTGTAGGTTTGGTAACAGCTAGGAGCTAGGTTGACAGTGATCGTAGAGCTAATAGAAAGAATAAGGATCTATATTAAACTAAATAGATGTGGGTAGAACTAGATAAAAGAGGACGATTAACCACGTATTTATACTAAACTTCAAAATCATGTCAAAAGAAATAGTTAATAATGAAGTGGCATAAAACAAGTCTTAAAATACTAATAAAACTAATTTAAATAATAATCAAGACTTAATCAAGAATGCGCTAGATAATAAATTCTGGTATTAATTTAATAGTCTCATAAATAGAGAAACTGGCAGAGCTAGAGTCGTGACAGGCACGACAATAGTTCTTCACATATCTATTTAGTTTAATATAGATCCTTATTCTTTCTATTAGCTCTACGATCACTGCCAACCTAGCACCAAGCCGCTATCAAATCTACAATTATTATTCCTTACAATTAACCTCATATTTATTCTCATTCAGTGACCTTTCTACAAGCCTTGGTACGACAATATTACTACCAAACTTTAGAATTAGGTCCTTAGCAAAGTTGAAGTCAGGAAAAATAATATTGATACCACCACCAAGTGGGCCACTACTCATGTTGATTCGTAAGATTTTGGGAACATTTTGATCTGAATTATGAAATTTAAAGGGGGAAGTAAACAAGTTGTAAAGGTTTGACTCTGAAGTGAATTCGCTAATATGAAATAAAGTGTCGCATTTTGAACTATCATCAGATTGGCCAATGAGTTGAGATAAGTTTGTTGGTGATGATTGAGAGCAAATATATTGGATTGTATTGTAACTATCATTAGGAATAAATGTATTTAAAAACTCAACATCAAAGATTTCATGAGGACGAGAAAAAATAGACAATCAACTACTCAATAGAGTTTGAGAACAAAGTGTAACGGGTGGGATAATAGATGGTGACGTCGAAAAATGTTTTGGGTAACTGGAGATATATCACAACCTGATTCATAAACGGATGAAGTGATAAAATCAGTCATGGCCTATGTAAGATTCAATAACCTCTTTTTGGAGTATCAGGCCAAAGTCAAATCACAAGAATTGTCACAAATATTTATGGAATCATTTATTTCAGTGCTTTGGAATTTAAATAGGGTTTTATAACTATCTGTGTTCATTGTATTCGAGGTAAAAATCTGGAAATAGAATCACATTTATGATCTCAGCCAACTAAAAGAACTCAAATTAATAATACCAACACATTTGTGTAAAAAAACATAGTTGAAGCCAATTTTGTCTCCACAATGATGACAATAGCAAGTCACTTTAACTGGAAGAACTGATCTTTTGGTTCGATCTCAAAAACCCATCTGCTTTGATATCAGTAAGACAATTTCAATCAAGCCATTTGTTAGAGTTGAATAAAACTAACGATTTCGTTTGATTCGATTTCCAATGGTTTTTTTCAGGTAATATATTTTGTTTTCTATGTGAAACATATCTTTTTTCACACAAGCAATAATTGTCACACATGCTGATAAATTTGTTGTTGGTGGTGACAGATACAACTGCTTTTATGTATAGTTTGGTGGAAACGTAATTAATGGCATGCTTCAATTTGAATTTTGGCTAGGATATTGCATGTGTGAAATGGTACATTATAGATAGCGATAGTGAAGGATAAAAAACACAATCATGATTTTAAATATTGTATCCGAATGAGATGTAGTAGAACTGTCTGATACAACCCTTTTGTATTTCAGTTTGTGGGTGTCTTTGGTTATTAGGTGAAAAATCAGGCATATAAGATGAACAAATAAACGCTGTCATTTATAACATCTGGTACTGAATCAGGGCCCATTAACTTATTCTAACTTTTAATTTCAGCAGTGGATTATTTGGAGATGAAAGAAGGACATTAGTTTGAAATCGGGCTTTTTTAAATCGGTGAAAATGATTTAGAATGTGATTCAGGAAACCTGCCAACCTTATCATTTTCCGAATGAGTAGATAGAAATATATAAGAAAAACAAGAAGGTTTAAACACAAGGTCTAGTAAATTTATATTAGAACTGAGAGAAGTATTTCCAGCAACAATATCTGTCAAAACAAGAGGATCTGAGGTCGTTTGAGAAACATCTTGACCGAGAGCATTAAAATTTACCAACGAATAATCATCACTACTTGGAGAAAATTTCATTTTATCTTTTGAATAAGTTTGTTTCTTTCGATCACAAGCCATTTTTTTTCGAAATTTGAGTTTAAAAATCGATGATCTACTGATGAATCATAACACCAGTAGTTGGTCGACGATGAAAGAAAAGAGTTGAAACTTTCACATCTAATTCATTCCGGTGCAAATGAGTGACCGTTTGGAACATAATTTGACCTTGATTCGGTTTTCATTAGTTGTGGACTAAAATGCCAATCATTCAATGAATCTCCTTGGCTTGTAGGTTTGTCAGCATATGTCTATTTTAAATTCTTGAGAAAACATGAAATCCAAGCTATTCCCCAAAACTTTAGTCTTTCTGAATATATAAAGCAATGTGGAATAATCCAGCTTGTAAATATAAACGAGTTACCACGATATATGTAAGCTTGACAGATGACTGATAGGCTGTGAAAATACTGAAGATAAAAACAGAGGCGGATTTAGCTAGTACTGAATCATAGTATTGGATTTCTTAAAATATATATGAAATTACAAGCAGTGAAACATGTATTTATATACAATAAAAAGTGAATTTTGATTTCAATGCAAAAGTTTCTGAATTTCTGAAGTACTTAGCTACTTTTCTTTGAGACTACTTTTCTCGATGATCATTTCTGGAGATTTGTTGAAAATATCTTGTTGGGAACTAACGTCTTATACCCTATACAAAATCAATTATAACAAGATTGATCGATTACCAATACTTAAGGGTATGTATGGAATCATGTGAAGATAAGTAATTATCATGTGATTGTTGCCACCGGTTATCTAGATTTTGCTCTATTTCTTGGTTTACACACCTAACCATTTCAACCATTATGCCGTTAAAAAACAATCAAAATACTTCCACAAACAAAGATTCATTATTTCAATCATCAATTTTGAGGAAAACCGTTGCTTTAATAATATCATCACTAGTATTTTCATTATTTATTTATCACAAAACGCATTCTATACCACAAAACTATATTTTATATACAGAGTCGTCATCTCCACATACTAAATACGGTGACCCGATCTTAGGACCAATTAGTGACTCTCGTCCGCCGTCATCTTTGAACGGAAATACCCTTTCGAATCTTAAGTTTTCTGTTAAGCATGTGTTTCATCAGAATATCGATAAGCCTATCGGAATAGCCGCAATGGGCCGTCTTGATATTATCGGTGATACTTTTGAAAAACTCCAAAAAGATACCCCTTCTGTGATATATGGCACCGAAGAAGTCTCACCTTGGGATTATCTTTATTCAATAAACCTCCAACCAAACTACCCGATAACTCGTTTGAAAAACAGATCCCCAGATTACGTTGCATCATATATTCATTACGCCAACACCTACCGATATCGCAATCTGCCTGAAATCAAATCCGAGGATCTCATATGGATTGACGAACAAATAACTGTACCAAACGTTACAGATCGAGACACAGTGGTTTCACTAGCTATCATGGCTGCAAACGCCTATGTCGATATTCCATTTACTGGTGACTGGCTTAATGTAACCGGGGACTGGAGTAATAACAGTACCTATGATTTTGGGTGGAACACAGACGGTATTCGAGGTCATGTATTTCTGAGTGAGGAAACACACGATGCTCCTGAAGGTTCTATTGTGGTGGTTTCCATTAAAGGGACAAGCGCTGCTATTTTCAACGATGGTGGTGATACTGCACCAAAAGACAAAGAAAATGACAACTTGCTATTTTCATGTTGTTGTGCACGAGTCAGTTATATGTGGAACACTGTATGCGACTGCTACACTGGAAAGTCATATACTTGCAATCAAGACTGCCTGGAACGTGAACTGTATAAAAAGGACAGGTACTACAAAGCCACTATGGAGATATATCGCAAAGTTCAGGAACTATACCCTGATTCAAATATATGGGTCACAGGTCATTCTTTGGGTGGTTCCCTAGCTGCATTATTAGGAAGAACATATGGCCTTCCAGTAGTTGCTTTTGAAGCTCCAGGTGAGCTCTTACCCGCACGACGCCTTCATTTGCCGATGCCTCCCGGAATTCCTGTTTGGCGGGAACATATTTGGCATTTTGGTCATAATGCAGACCCTATTTTCGTAGGCCAATGCAATGGTGCTACATCTTCTTGTTCTATGGGTGGATACGCTATGGAGTCCGTTTGTCATACTGGTCTTGAGTGTGTTTATGACACTGTTAATGATCTTGGATGGTATGTCAGTCTCACGCATCATCGTATTCATGCGGTTATTTCTGGCGTTCTTTTGAACTATAATAATACAGCTGAATGTAAGATTCCATCTTCTTGTCAGGATTGTGAATATTGGACATACGTCACTGATGACGATGATGACGATGAAAAACCAGTTCCATCCAAAGCCACCTCACTATCCGTCACTGACCCTATAAGTACTAAAACTACAATCATCTCTCCTCCTACAGGCCTAGTGACAACTATTACTCCCCCTTCAGAGGGCGACAATAACCAAACTGATCCCGAAGTTCCTAAAAAATGTCTTCGTCGTAATTGGTACGGTCGTTGTATCGAATGGGAGTTTCCGTGAATTCTACCGATCTACCATTTACGTTTTTATTGTTGTTTATTTATCCCTTCATTAATTTTTCTATATTCTTTATTATGAGTGTTTGGAATTACTTGTTATTAAACTAATCTTTCAAAGAAATATTATCTGGATAATTATTAACCTTGGAGAGAGTGGGCTATAGATGGCTATATTTATTCCAGAGCTACAAAAATATTTCATTGGCAGTTTTGGCTATCCTTTTGATATACACAAAACTTTTACCCAAGCGCACAATTTTTGAGATGATTTGTAGCCATCTTCATTATTCTAATTATAAGTGGTAATTCTATCAGTTGAATGAGAGAAACCTCCTTAAATATAATCCAAGGTTGAAAGTTTGGTTTTTCAAATTCTTTCTTCTAAAATTATATAAATTTTAATAGAAATCCAACAATTATTTAGGTATGTAGATTCTTCTTTACAATGATAAAACCACTTTATTATAGAGTTAGTATAATCCAATCATGTCTTTTTATCTATCTAAATTTACCTTTTATAATATTTCAGAATGTTTATACTTCACACTATAGATATCAATATCTTTGATATTAGTTTTTGAAACTAGATATGCATATTCGTCAGAGGTTTGTAGTGCCAAACTATTCTTTTTGTTCTCATTTTTGAGATAGGTGAAGTTTAATACAACCTTAATCTTAATAAATTTATAGAAATATGTACAAAACATGGACTGTTGAAAGATTCTTTAGAGGGTTTACTTTCTGAAAAACCTAAAACGACTGTGCATTGTGCATTATTTACTAAGTACTTTTCATTACAAACGGATGATAGACCAGTCACGCCAAAACCATTTTATATATGATTCTATTGATTTCAGGAATCGCTGCATCATACTCATAATCTTCAAACCCTTTGAAATAATATTAAAGAATTTATTTATAACCAGCGTTTTTGAAAATATGTATTGATGATCAAGAACTGTCACGATCAGTAACAAGTACAAAAGTTGGCTTTGGAATTTAATTATTTTACTGCCATTGCTGTTTCTGTTTCTTTTCGAGAAAACAGTTTTCAAAGTTCACAAGCCCATTCATGACTTCAAAATCTTGGCACATGAATAAGTTTTTGGTATAATTTCTTTTACTGCTAATTTCTTCTAAATAATTGTTCACAGATTATTCCAGCTCCAAGCTGTATTTTACTGATTAGGTTTGGTTTCTTATTGCGCTCAGATTTTGAAATAATGATAAAAAAAACAGGGTTCTGAGTGTTAATAGATTTTCATTGCCAAATAGATTATGGTCTACACATTATTTTGGGTATGAATTTGGTGAAAGTTGTACGACTGGCTTTTAAAACCTTATTGCCGTGAATAGCAACCGGGTTTAATACAGGAATATGTTCATAAGCCCAAAGTCTTTTCAATATGAGATTCATACCATTGATCAAAATATGAATCGTTTTACCATTGCCAATTTTGTTAATATGAAAAAATTTGTATTAATAGCCACTCTATTTTTACCTTATAAATTCGATCGAAAGCTAGATTTTACTTCTATGATTTTTTAAATTCAAGTTTCAAATTGAAGCGCATTCATACCTAATTTCTAGGCATTTTATATCAAATGTTTAACCATAACTTCAATTATATAAATTTTTAAGGATATCTATTGTTTTCTCTTATGAAAGTCTGTATCAATTTTTTATGTGTAGTAAAAATTTTAAATTATTGAATAAATGCACAAAAATAATAGAGCAAAATCAATTTACTTGAGTTTTCAAAATAGAATAATGATTGTTTTAATCTTATGTATTAATTTATCTTCACAACCTTACCAATTGTATTCCTTAACCTCTAAGAAATTAAACAGAATTCAAGTTTCAACTAGGGAACTAGTATTAATTTCAATTGGATCAAAACTAACGATCAAAAACTCATTAGTTTGACTAGAAAGAATATTTTGAATACGTTTATGAAGAATTTAATATAATGGATGGCTTGGATGACGAATTAAAATGATTTAGTGTTTAATACATTATTAGTATACAATTTTGGAAATATGCTGTTTAAGTCCAGGTTCAATGATATGAATCATTACATACTTATTTATTTATTTTATTTACAGGTTATAGAAATATATCACATCGGCTACTCAGGTCATCCATATGAATCGTTATAATAACTAAATAAAACCGTTGTTTGGTGATGCAGCCATTGCCCATTTGTTTTTTTGTTAAACACTACATTCCATACGAGCTTTGAAAATAATTTTTAGCCAATGATATAAAGGAAAAATATATTTTAGCTCGTTCAAATTTCCGTTGATTTCATCATATTGTTTACTTATATCATCAACCATTGTATATTAGAAGACGCATAAGATGTGGTGATACATTATTATTCTTTCAAAAAAAAAGAATTTTACTAAAACCCAGTCTCAATAAATGCTTTAGAGTTAGAAAAGCTTTTCATAGAAATACAATTGAACTACAACAAATATCATCAAATTATCAAACTTTCCCCTCTCCATATTCTGATACACGCTTTCTAAATTCTGAGGTTTGTTATTTTGTATTAATTATACAGCATCATAAAGTAATTAAAAATTATTGGAAAATGACTTGATCTTTTGAAATGTACAGCATTTACAGTCTAACACCTAAATTTCATAAGTTTTAGCATACTTTGCTTTCAGTTTTCGCCCAATGAAACAATATTGTATTTACACGAAACCATTCAACACCACCTATCCATTAGAATTTCTGTCAAAAACAAGTATTTTGGATAATACAGTTTTTTGTAAATGCTTGTACATTGTCGAAGAATTCTGTTCTTTTCTTCTTTAATATTGCTATTTTAATTTGTTAATGTGATTATATCAAAATGTTCAGCTAGTTATATTATGAATTATTTAAAAAGATTTAGTGACTAGTCATTCAACGATTCATATTTTTGCCTATTTTTGGAAATTTATTTAGCTAGAATCTATAACTCGCACCACTCTTCTCAAACAATCACTGGCAACTATATTGTCTTTCACGTGATATATTCCATCGTAATTTGAAATGACCATTTGACATACTAAACTTAACTTCAATGTGCATATATTCAATTGACATAAACTGGAAAGGCAATTAATAGTATACGTTTTCATGTTTAGGAAATCCAAGATTTCTGAAGCTAAACTTAGGCTATTTATTAGCCGCTCTCCAGCCAAATATTTTAATTGATATTTTAGAACTCAAATATTTAACAGAATATATGAAATATCAATTAACAATCAAAAACTATATATTACAAATCATTGTAACTTGGACATACCTACTCATTGAGGTAAATTTTGGGGTTTTATTTTTTATATTCTGCATAGAGTTACCAAATTTCTACCATTAAAATAACAAGTTTGTACATTGATATTTTGGTTATTGGTTTTTTATACGCTTATAAATGTTTTAATTCGTATTTTTTCAACGTTACTTAGTCAAATATTTTGAAATCATATTCTTTTTTTTATCCAATTGGATGGCTAAAACATTCTACTAGTGAAATCTCAAACTTTTTGGATATGTTTGTTTTCATTTATTACTGAAGTCATTATATATAATTTTGACCAAGATACCTGAAGCTGCTTTCAAGAAAATTTTCCAAATTAAATTTGTCAATTTAAACCTCAGGAGATCTCCCGAATATAATTTTGCCATTTCATGGGCTATAGTCTTTATTGTTATGGTTTTCAGTATATTGAGTATGATATTTTTTTAATTATATGACATCTGTTTTTGTAGTATGGTCTGTGTTATCATGTAGATCTCTGTATTCATCTCCTGTGAAATTTATATTCTATGTTTCAATAAAAACATTTTAAATAACACATTTACTATCCTCATATAATATTTATAGTTGTTTTATATTTCAAGGTAATAAATTCGAAAATTTACCGAAACTCTCAAAAGAAATCAGTAAATGTGCTTAAATAGAGAAATACTGGTACCATCGAAATCATGTAATACCATTTTCTAAAAGATCCACTTAATTACTAGATGTTGGACTTCAAATACTGATGTTTCTATTATCTCCGCTCAAATAACAGAGAATGTATATAAATAAAGTTTGAATCGTTTTCTAACAGTAAAAAAGCAATGTAGAAGCTATTTTCTTTTTAGAGCTATAAGGACTTATTGAATTAGAAATAAAAAACGATCCTTGTGGTTCTAGGGTTCACAAAACGGTTTAATATGTATGTGTCTACATTTGAAACAATTTGTTGCTCTCAGTTATATTAAGTCTCTTCGTATGAAAAGATTTTTAGACAGATTTTAGAACTACATGTAGTTACAGTCTCTAATCACCATTGTCTCAAACCTTTTAAACATCAATTCCGTCAAATAAGAATATCTTATAAAGCATGAAATACTCCTGTTTCAAACAAATCTAGGATATCTAAGTGATGCTGGACTATCATCCTATATGGTTAAATGATTGGTTTTCCAAGGTTTTTGAATGGTTAGGTCAGGTCGATATACTAATGTAATTGTATCAACGCATTAATATTTGACAGATGAAAATTAAAAATAAGTATAACCTTTAACGCTTGATTCACTTTTATTAAGATATAGCTACTAACCATGTGTGTGTGTTTGAAATCAATAACATAAAATATAAATATATTTATTTATAGATACGTAAAGGTATGAAGAGTTCGAAACACAAATACCAATAAATTCTGACTAAAAATTGTTAAAACAAGTAATACATGAGATAAAAAAACCTTCCGTGATATTTCGGTGATTTTTTGTCTATTCAAAAAAAGAAAAATATTTATGCATGGCTATGATTCACTTTTTTGTTAATCGTTTCAATTGTACCAAGTTTTATTGGCTTCGGTTTTGAAGGTCACGTGTAAAAAGTTTGCAAATTGCCTGATTTAGTAAATTAGTGAAATAGCTTAAAACTACATCATTTTGTGGGATTAACAGCACTTTTCGTAGATATTCCGCTCTCGGCGCATTCAATTGTATTATTACGTGTACCTTTCTAAATTTATTTATAACCAATCACGTCGCACTTTTGTATTTGGTCTTGTTTTATTTTCACATTACCTCATTTTGATTGGCTGCAAAATGCAACTACTGAAGCAAAAGTTTAAAAGGGCTATTTTTACAATTATTAACTACATATATAGGTATTAAATAATACATCCTTTATAAAGTGGGTTTTTCCGATTAATAAATTTGAGAAGGTTGAAATTATTGAGACATTACAATGTATTGTTGGTAACTGAATTTAAAGCCTTGATAAAGTTACACATGGTTCTTTAAACTTCAAAGTTAATTTATTGAACATGACGCAGTTCCGTACGAAAACTGCTTGGTAAAAATAAAATA